>CM049430.1:67760918-69010918 GCA_026929855.1 Poa annua | reverse complement strand
TGTCTATTTGAAAACAAAATTCATGTATGCATTCATCATTTTCTTGCATTGTTTAGATTTGAAATTACAATGGTTGAAATACTATTTCCAAAAATCTATCTGAGAAAATATTAAAAACAAAATTATGATTATACTATTTATCTTATTTTACTTTAATATTTTGATTGTAATTATTAGAAATAATTATTTTCATATGTTCACAGTTGTGGTACCAAATTTTATTTAGCCATAAATAAATTAATTAAATTTCTATTTCTAAATTTGACAAAAGTGTCAAATTTGCATTAAATCAAATATTCAAAATTAATATTTTAAAAAAGTGGTCAAAACATGTCCATAAATGTTTTAAAATAAAGATATGAGAAATTTTTAAAAATTAATTTCACTTAATTTGGAGTTCTAAAACAAAAGTTATGAAAGAATTAAGAAAAAAAAAAAAGAATCGGGCCCAGCCGGCCGGCCCAAACCTGGCCGAACGGAACCGTGTTTGCATCGTACCCAACTCAAACTCTGAGAATTCGTTTTTCCAACCACCTTTCATTCAAACACGTTTATCTCGAGAAATATAACTCCAAATCCGGATCCGCTTGATCCTACGCGTTCACAACTCCGAGCCCTATCTATTCCACCATCCCTCCGCCTATATAAACCCATGTAGCCTCCGGTATCTCTTTTACTCTTTTCGTTCCACCGAAACCCTAATCAGCGAAATAGTATTTCGTTCGTTTGACGAACAAAACCATCTCCAATCGCGACGGGGCCTTAATCATTGTTGTAGATCTCGTCGATACCTTTCCATCCCAATAAGTCTCAACTCTTTTTATCAAGCGTGGAGGAAGAATTTTGAATCGTCATCCATCAGATCTGAAGTCGTATTTCTCAGATCTCTTCGCGCTCGTTGCGCCAAATCAAAATTCCTCCGGTGAAAAGGTAGATCTACTCTATATCTACAACTTTCTTGTTGACAACTTTTTATTTTAACGTACGTAATTTTCTTTATAATACAGATCGTGTTTGATGTTGTTCGAGTATCCAAACCATCTCAAAAGTTTGGGACGACAATACAAAAGTTGTTCCTCTGATCCAGAACTTTCTTTTGCCCCAAGCCTCACCTCTTTTGGTTCAGCGAGCTGAGAGATATTTGCGTTTGAAGTTTCGGACCGTAAAATAGATTTTAGACGGAATCAAAAAGACATATCTGGTAGAATCGTAACGTATTTTGAGATTTGTGACCAATCTATCCATCCACTTATGTTATAATTGTGATAATTAGAAAGGGCACGTAATTCTCTACAACTTTCGTTAAGAGTATTTTTCCATCCGAGCAACTTTATTTTTTGTCAAATTCGTAGTCAAATCCCAGTCAGCCTGCTACGTCAGCGAGTCAATTCCCACGTCAGCGGTTAAAGTCAACAGTCAACCAAAGAGCCGGCAGTTTTGCACAAAAATCCTAAATTTTAAATCTATCACTACTTTTTATTGGTTTGGTCAAATTTTACAAATAAAATATTTTTGGAAAGCTTATGACACGTAGAAACTTTTGGCATCATTACTTTTATGTTTTGTCAAACTAAAAATTGTTGAAATTCAAAAGTGGTATTAATGGTAATTTGAACATAACTTCAAATTTGAAATTTAAAATTTATCAAACTCTTTTGCTATAAATTTTAATGTCTAAGTTTTGGCAGTAGTATTTTTCTACTAATTTTTATAAAATAATTTTCTATGATTTTATAATTAATATTGATTAAATACTTTTAAGTGTTGTTTTAATGATTAAAATTGATTAAAAATTTATTAAAAAATATTTTCATCATCTATTCGAATTATAAAGTACTTAGTATATATTATGACCACTTTGGTATTAAAATGTACTTAGAAATATTTTGCCTCTTTAAACAAAATAAATTCTTCCTTAGTAAATATTTGATAACTATTTTTTTCGACAACACTCTTCCTTAGAAAAATTTCAACATCTTAAAGATGCTAAATCTTTTTCTTAGAAAATTTTAGCATCTAGAAGACTTAGTTGTTTTATTTTGTTAAGTGTTGTCCTTAGAAATAAATTGCATTGCATGCATAGCATATTGTATTGTATAGTTATACTCCTCTGAGGAAAACTTCTTCCTTATTTTCTCTAAGTTAGGATTATTTTGAGCATAGTGTTTTGGTAAAGTGCTATGCACTTAGACACTTGAGATTCTTAACATGAAGACTAGAAGGCCAATGAAGACTTAGCCAAGAAAAACAAAACTCTGAAGGCATCTCTAAGAAGCAAAAAAAAACATTTAGAAGAAAATCAAGAGGAACTGCAAGAAGACCATCCCCCTTTATTTCTCTAAATCTTTCTCTCTTCTTCTCTTTCTCTTAGACTTCGTGGTGGCTAAGGTATATCCAAGACCAGCCCGGGTGATATACAAATCATCAAGTCTGAAGAACCATCAAGTCTACATGATTCAATGAAGACACTGGAGAAAGTTACAAGTCTGGAGATGAAGCCTAGAAGAAAAACTACATCTTTTCTTTATCTTTTTCCGCCATCCTATTCTTCTTTCACTTTGGGCATGACCAAGCCCATAGTGATTATGACCAAGTCAGAATGCTAGTTGAAGATGAAGAAAATTACAAGGGAGTTGAAGATTTCAAGACCAAGCATGTGAAGACTTGCAGCAGCATTACAACGTATTCAAGTTGATTTATAGCCAAGTTATTCTGTCCAACCTATGACCTTGGTACTTAGTAATTTTGACTAACACACTTGCCCCGCATTAACTTAGAATAATTTCATGGCATGACATGCATCTCTAGTCCTTAAGAATATTTTTTTCATATCATGCATGTCATATTTTTCTAAGTGTTGCATTTATGCTTGTCTGTTTATTTGTGGCTTGTTTGACTTGTTAGAAATTTCGGAGAGAAACGAAGGCTTTTGCAACTGTTACTCCTGCTCTCCCTGTTGCCAAGGCAAGTGGCACACCCTCATAAACTTCCTAAGTATTTTTCTATGCATTAATTAGTGTATTTCTTATATGCATGTGTTGGATAGTAATGCTATGCTAAAACTACTACATCCCTTACACTAGTTGTGTCTAGAATCCTATTGGTAACTTGGTAGAAATATTGATGCTATGCAAAAGTTGTTTTATGAAAATTAATTTCTACTAAGTTAAGAATGAAACTCCTGGGTGGAATTGGTTTTGAATGGTTTATGTTAAGTGTTGTCTCTTAGGGGTGACCTCTAAGAGATGGTCACTTGTGGACGGCCACCCAGGGAACAAAAGGATCTGAAGAACTCCAAGTGAAGATTGCTTCTAGTGCAACCATTAGTCAATGGGCTCTGGCTAGATGGATTAAGTTGCGTGGACTCGCCCCGGCCTGACAGGTGGTGGTAGAGGTTTTGTAGGTGGAGCGCATCAGGCCGTTATGGGGTGGGAAAATGCTTCTGAAAAGTCTCGTCTCAACTCTCTCCTTTTCCTTAGCACAAATGGTGTGCTTGAGGATAGTTTGGGTTTGTTGGGTCTAATGGTGAAAGTGCACAACCTCTGCAAAGTGTAAAACTAAGTACTTAGCCGTGTCCTCGGTTACGGACAATTTTGAGCAGTTGATCAAGGACGTCAACGGAGGATCCTATCATTCCAATTTCTAAGTTAAAAGTTGATGGGTGAACAAGGGAAAATGAGATTATGGTTTTTATGCCATACTCGTCTTGATTTCAAGAAAAGTGTTTTCAAAAGAGTAGGAAAAATTGGCTTTATGCAAATTAGCCTTGAACTCCACCAGCCAAATATGCATATAGGTTATAGAGTTATTCCATTAAGTGTCCACCATAGTGTCACTTGCCAGACTCCATTTTTAATGGGATCTGACCCACTCTGTTGCAAAATTTTATTTGTTACAGGTTATTTAGATGACGAGTGAGGTTTTCGTTAAGGGATTTCGAGTCTGCAACCAACATGTTTTTCGCCTGTGGCAACATGAAGATGGAGACTTACTGCTATTGTATTTCCGTTGTTTAGTCTTTCAAAGCTAGCTTTATGCTATGCAATTTGTAAAGAATATTTTGTAAGTCTGGATCATCGATGTAATAAATTTGATACTTTTTTGTGATATTACATCGTAAACTGTGTGTGCAAACGAATCGATCCAGGGGTTTGCACTATACACAGGTACCTGCCATATTTTAAGTGCAGGTACGTTACACTCCTCCTCCTCGTCATCATCATACTCAAGATCACTTTCCTCTGGCACTGCATCATCCCAATCAAAGTTGAGGCCATCGGCATTCCAATCCTTGAATGGAATCACGGGATTCAAAGGGGGCTTTGGAGCAGGCATCTTCAAATGAGACATAATCTCCTCTTGACGCTTCATAATGCGATGATTCTGAGAGTAAATGAAGTAGTTCTCACTGTGAATGCAACAGTTCATATTGAGGATCTTCTCAATTGCCCGTACAACCCATGGGCGACTCTTCTTTGCAGCTTTCTTGATGTTGGTATTGGTAGGAACCCGAGATGGACGACCCAAAAATCTCATCCTCATTGATATCTTGCATGGAGGCTTGTTGTTGAACAACATGAGCAGATTTCTGGATTAGCAAGGCTGCCTTGTGGGGCTGACAGCCAAGAGCTGCATCAAAGTCATCACCATCTTCCTCGGAGATCTTGTAGAGCCTCTTGATGAGCAACATCACATAGGGAGCATATGGAGGAACTTTCCTCTATAAACCTGCTAGGTTCATCTCTTGGAAAATGAAGTCCATGACATCCACCTTGTAGGCATCCAGCTCAACCTCATACTCCCTAATATAGGCCGCATGAGCCTTGGCCATCAAGTTAACTAGAGCCCCGGCAATATTGCCCGCATTGCCGGCAATGGGAGCAATGGTCCAACGGAACATGCGGAGCAAGATATCATAAGTGGGTAGGAGTCCATATTGAGAGCCAATTTTATCTCCAGGCTGGTATAGATCAGTCATGACATGCTTGTTGTAGGACACGCCATGGACGTGCATGCGAGCACCAGCTGGAACAGAGAGACCACTGAAAGGACAGCCAAGAATCCAAGCAAACTCACGGAAAGAGGAGGTCAAGCGCTGCCTGCCAGACATCCAAGTCATCCCAATATCCTCAGAAGAGTCAAACACCACAGTAGCATAAAACTGATGGATGAGAGATACATTGTAGCTGCACTCGGTCCTCATCAAATGCTCCAAACCCAGAACGCAGCAGACCTGGGCTGCTCCTCCAAAATAATCAGCCTTCTTCATTAACTTGTCGAAGTCAATCCACTTCATGGGGCAAATGGGCTTGTCAATGGAGAACTTTTGATAAACTTCCCTATAGAGCCATGCCATCTCGGTGCAGAAAAACTTGGGATCATCAGATTCCATGTTGTAAGATAGCTCACTTCGCCACTTGCGAAAACTGCCTTTGTTGAAATCCTCAAGGCGGAGCTCGGGCCTCTTCTTCTTGCTTGGCCCTGTGGCTCTCTTGAGTAGAGCTGCAGACTCAGCTGGGGTGCTATCTTCACTCGAGGACCCGCTGGGAGGGTGAGAATGAACTGGTTTGGCCCTCCCTTGTTGAGTTATTTGCTTGACACGGCCACGAGGGTTGGAACCTGCAAACACACAACATAGAGAGGATAGAAAGCATATGGGGTAAGAACTCATGTCCGAGAAGGCAAATGGAACGTACGAGAGAAGTTTAAGCAATCAAAGTTTCTGTCCTTAGCTGATTTCATTCTGAGTAGGCCGGAGATTTCCGGGTCTGACTCGGAGATATCCGGTCTGCATGAATTTTGACAGATTTGAACACAATCTATGAATGAAAAACAGATATGTGCACGTGGAAGGTAGAGCCTGCCTAGGGGAGCAATTCTACCAAAGGAAACAATCAACGACCTCCTAAATCGGCTAGGTTAAACAAAAACAAGTTTCGTCCTAGATTTGAAATACGAGGAGTTACCGAAAGACATTGTGAAAAGCGTGCGGATGGAAACGAAGCCCTCGACGAGGAGAAGCAGATCCGAGAAGTACGCGAGAATCCCTTGGGCGAAACACCCATAGCAAGGAGTAAAAGAATGAGGAGATTTGCGGAGGAGAGAGGATGAGGGCATGGGGTGGATGAACTGGCCGAACCGGCCAGTCCACCCGTGCCCAGATATAGACAGGCCAATTTGAACCGGAGATTTCCGGACTGAGGCTCGGAGATCTCCGGGTGCCGGAAATTTCCGGTGCTATTTCCGAATCGGATTCGCGTGAGGTCAGTGCCGAATCTGATTTGGACTTAGCCCTGGAATTTTTTGCACGTTCGGAGATATCCGGACATCGGACCGGAGATTTCCGGCTCTAATTCTGATTCATCTTCGACAGGGTGCACTGCCGAATTTGAAAAATGACTTAGGTGCTGAAAAATCGCAGGGGCCGGAGATTTCCGAGTCTCAGCCGGAAATTTCCGGACACCGGACATTCCCGGGACTATTTCCGGTCAATAATCATCACAGGTCATTGCTGATTTTTGAACAGCTTAGTCTCGAAATCATCTGGTAGACCGGAGATTTCCGAGTATGGCTCGGAGATTTCCGTTCAACTCCAAAACTCTAGGAACAAGAAATCAATAAGAGGACATGAGTGGGGAAAAGCATGTTTGAAGATAGTAAAAGGCCTAGGATAGATACTCAAGCTGAATAAAGAAGACACACTCAAGTTGCAAGAAACATAAACCAAAAGAGAAGACCAATAAGAGTGTGTCTTCACAAAAGAACCAAAGACAATGCAAGTGAAGATAAAAAATAAAACCAAATAATATCCAAAAACTTCAAGAAGAGTGTTAGTGGCCGAAGCCACCGTGTATGAGTTGTAGCATGGCATCGTGAAGATATATCTTGGGTCCATAACTACATCTCAACATTAAAGCTCACAAATGAGATTTAATTTGAAGTTTTAGCAATGATACATCACTATATGCATAATAGGGGGAGGAAGAGTGACGCCCGAAAATCGGTACTATGTAGATTTAAGCGATCCCGCCGAAATCCGCATAATAACGATTTTAGGTCGCCCACCAGACATAATGTACACGCCGAAACATGCGCATTATGTGGGTGGAATTGTGATAACATTACAACAGTTCCGATACATCCACAAATACAACAGAAGATATAATACAACAACGACTCGAACGTGTCAAGATACAAATGATACAATACAAAGATACAAATGACAGCGGAAGCAAAAATAGTATCCGAGTACGGATAAGATACAAATTGGACTAAGAGTCCTGAAGATAAGCAATGGCGCCATATCCCTGCCCAGCCAAGCCGGAGGGATTCCCAAGCTAACGTCGTCGGACTTCAAACCTGCAAACTGCACATAAAGCACAACCCAAAAGAGGGTCAGGGCACTCCCTGACAAGCAAAACCGACTTGCCTACTTTCTACACCATCTCCCAAAATATAGGGGAGGTGGACTTAGCGGCAGCAGCACTAGCAACCTAAAGAGACACGCTACAACTTCCGTCTAAATAGAGAGGGCTAAGAGAGCGCATAAGTAACCAACTACTACTAACACCAAACTTAACCCATTCTCCGATTAACCCCCTCAACCAGGTATGAGGAAGCAATTCGGGAAACTCACACGTTGAACAATTTTTAGTTACCATTTATTGTGAAAGTAATTCTAAATTACTAGTCAATTTAATTAGCAATGATTAGGTGTAGGTTGTCTAGATCTTGTTAGCCAGCATCATCACCAAGTCGTCCATAATCGTGGACACGGCTCATCGATAAGATTATACCCTGCAGGGGTGCACAACTGGACCCATACACGCATGATCAACCCAGTCAAAAACATTAGGGCCTCTCAACCCAACTCTTTTCCTTCACCGCAACAAGTCCAGGAGCCACGGGAGCTATGCTGGTCCCGGCCAAAAGGGTGCGGACTCCCGCAGGACACACCCCTCCGCACCAACAGGCCGCGCCCTATATGCATGTAACAAGGCACACCGCCAAAGTAAAATACTACACTAGTATCAATGCATATGAGACAAATGGAAAACCCGAACTAGGTGCGGCTCTCGGACAGGTTGAACTTCCAGTCAAAGTCGAGCGGGGCTCCATAGGGCCTCCCACAAGTGGTTAGTGCGCTCAAAATTGGATCCGAGGACAAAATCTTAGTTCCTAGGTCGACACTTATCAGAACAAAGCACCTCGCAAGGCCTTCCGCCGGTGCATTATCTTTTAATTGTAATACCCCAATATAATACAACATTTTATTAAGATAGAATAATCTATCAAGCTAAGCATATGAAATAAAAGACCAACTGACGACTCGCACAACCAATCTCTAAGCATGCACTACGAATCGCAAGGCTAACAGATAAACATACAACAGGTGATGGGATGTGGGGATAAAGCTGTATGGGCTGCAGGATAAACATGTGATGGGACCGCGATAAATAATCAAATACTAGGGTAGCAGAGATCAACGACAGGAATGAAAGACAATGTATAGGTAAACAAGCAAACTTTGCTTGCCTAGAATCCCGCATGGAAGCAGATCTTGTTGTTGCTCACACATCTCAACGTCTTATCCGCGAAGAAGCAACAAACACTGGAAAGCGTGAAAGATGCATTTTACAACTACGGCAAAAGATTCAGCATGATCATACGAGAATGATGCATGGCGTGGCAAGATGCAATACAATGCAGGTAATCCAAATTAAGCGGGAAAGCAACCCCGGAAATTAATATTTAGGTGCAAATTATTTATTTACGAGCAATATTAAATGTTGATTAACATGGCAACACATGGCATGGGTGATCTAATTAAATTAAATGGAATAGGGCATTATATATTTATTACCCCACACATTCCATATTCAATTATTTAGGTGCAACAAATAAATTACACTAAGTAATTAAAATAAAAGATGAAAAATGGCATAAGAATGACATATTAATATTCATTGCATTTTTCTGATAATAAAACATAGGACACGTCTAGCCAACGGCCGTGCGTTGGTTCGCTAATCCTAACGGCACCCCACACCCAACTCGCTCGTCCTCTCCAACGGAACCACCCGATTCACTGGATTTCTCAAAAGCAAATCACCCAACACACCCTTCACCAAACCACAGCGCCGACCCAACGCGTGGTCGCCGTCGTCTTCTTCCTCGCGCGCATCGACCTCGCCGCCCCGCCTCCGTCTCGAGTCCGCCTGTCGCCTACCATCGGGACGTGAAGCGTCGCTGATCCCCTGCGACCGGGAGGTCCTCCGCGGAAACCGCGCCTCTAGCAGAGAGCAGCAGGACGACCAGAAGCCCGAGGGCAAATAGAAGATCAGAGCGAAGAACATCACCTCTCCTGCGGGGAATTGGGGCAGAGGAGGCCGGTGGCCACGCTAGAGTGAAGAAGATGACCACACAAGGGCTGGCTGGGTGGAAAACGATTGGATGACCTAAGCTGTAGATGGGCCACGTTTTGGGCCAGACGTAAGACTGGAGATATAAGGGAGTGGCTGGTTTAAATTTGGTCGAAAATGTTTTCCAATGCATTTGTTGTTTAATTTTGTTCTTTTGTTGCCTAACAGTGCATAGCAATTGCTTAAGTTGGAAACTTTGATTGCTTACAATCTGATAGTGGTTTCTTCGCCGTGAATCAAAGTTACTTCATCATGAATGGATAAAAAGCAAAATTCAAACTTTAGTGTGCAACGAGTCAAGACGACGAACATCGGTAGGCAACTTTTGGTATGAGGAAAACCATTTCTGGTGCGCCAATAAACACGACAACGTCTGTAGGTAACTTTTGGTATGAGGAAAACCATCTTTGATGCGTGACCAATAGACATGAAAACATCGTTAGGCAACTCTATAACAAATGAAAGCAAATTACGTTTAACTGTGGTGTGTCACGAGGCGAATCAACTATAGTGTGTGAGTAGGCAAATTCATCGAGAGTCGTAAGCAACTTAAATTTGTCATATGCTGAGCCAACTCCACTACGACGGTAAGCAATTTTGGTGTGTGATAAGACAAAAGTCATCTTTGGTAAGCTACTCCATGACAAGTAAAAAAGCGTTTTCATAAAAGCAAGTAATATATGCTGTTCGGGACAAAAAATTATGGTGTTGAGCAACTATTAAAATATTTTAGGAAAAAAAATGGTGCGATGAGACAACTCCAATACGCCTATAAGCAATTTTAGTGCATTGATGCAACTCCACTATGAGGGTAAGCAATTTTGATGTGTGATAAGATAAAATTCATTATTTGTAAGCGACTCCATGACAAGTAAAAAAAAGTCAGTTTTGGTAAACGCAAATAATATAAAGTTGAGCAACTATTAAGTATTTTAGACAACAAAGACCCTAGCATTAAGCAAAAGTATATGCTCTTAGGCAGCAAATTGGGTTCACTTTTTTGTTCTCTTCCCTACTATCTTTTTCCCATCTCTTTCGGAGACGGACGTTCCTACGTGGAGCTTGCGCTGGCCGGCCCCTCCTGCTGGCCTCTGCCCATAGGACTCCCTGCGTGGCTATGGCCGTGCGGAAACCGCACCAACCCCACCACACCCGCTAAAAAAAAGAGCTGCAAACCATGGTGACCGACTGACATGGGATAGAGACAATTTCACAACATGTATAGACAATTTAAAACACACGTAGGCAATTTCACAACATAGATAGGCAATTTTATAACATAGATAAACAATTTAAAAACACAGGTAGCCAATTTCACAACATATGTAAGCAACTCTAATTCAGATCAAAGCAACTTTCAGCATTAGGCAACTTTGCACTCTGAATTTTTGCAAATTGGCCCAAGAGACAAGGTCCTTTGACCTTTCTTTGTCTCAAGAATTACTTCACAACATACAACTAAGAGCTGAGTTTCGTACAAAATGAAACAACTTTGATTTGCGCTAAGACAAATTCATAATAACGGTAAGAAAATTCAAAACAACTAAATCAGTTTTAATACGCGGTGAAGCGATTTTGATGTGCATTGAGACTACTTTATAACCGTGGTAAGCAACTACGAGACAAAACAATTTGAATGTGCCCTGAGATAACTTCAGAACATTTATAAGCCAATCCACAGAAACTGAAAGCCAAAGCCACTTACAAATAGCCGGCAAGCAATTCCAATCAACTTCATTCACGTGTAGGAGATTAGCACATACTCCGTAGGTTTGATCAATACCTATGGAATAAGCCAGCAAAACAAGTACATATCTAATCATTCGGCAGAGCTAGCAATGCCGTGAATCAACATTGCTGTAGTGAATCCCATGTGGAGATAGTCTCAATCTCCAGCAGGAGAGGATTGCAGTGGCCTATACACAACTGTAAGCCACAGACGCGAGCCACACACTCGCCGCTCGGTAAAATCTTTGATTCGGCCACGCGATGGAACGGCCGCCATGGCATGACGCACTCGAGAAACAGTCCAGGCAGCCGGGCAGGCGCTTGAAGCAGATCCTCGGCGGGACAACCGTCGGCGAGCTCTGCAGCGGCGCTGGAGCAGCGATGTGTGTAGCTAGGGAAGGGCTCGCCGGCGACGGGGAATACATGGAGGAAGTAGGCCGGATGCAAGGGCACGCGATCGCGGAGGTAGGCCGCCAGTGGGCGCACCTGAGAATGCCGGGGGGAAGGCCTTGCGCCGGCAGGACGACCGGAGGATGCGGCGGCCTTGCTTTGGTGGGGAGAAGCAGAGCGTGTCGATCTTGGCTTGAGGAAAAAAGTGAATCGGGGCATGTGAGAAGGATGGAGACGAAGCGAGGGCGAGAAGTTTTGTCGTCTTAGGCGGCCGTTCGTTTCACCCAAATAACGCGCGCGCGAGAATAAGCATTTGGGTAAAACATAAAAAGATTTTTTATTTTTGAGTTATAGATTAAAAGTTATTAACATTTTAGTTTCAGGGGTATTTCTGCAAGTTACAGGCACCTGTTGGTGATGGAAAAACTAGCGGTGGGGGCATACGTGTGAAAACAAAGAGCACAGGGGGTCAGGGAAAGATTACATCGCAGTAGTCACTGACGGGTGGGACCCGCTGTTAGAGACCGAAAAGAAAATAAAAAGGGCCTTTTTCCTTTCAACGTGCCTAGTGGGGGATCGAACTCATGATCTCGGGCGGGGGAATGATGGCTGCGCTAGCCAGTGGGCCAAAAGTGTGTTGATGTTTGGATGTGAACCGAACTGCTATTATAGTCTAGTAGGGACACCGAATTTGAACAAATACAGAGAAAAACGAGAGAAAAAGAGTGGATTGCGTTTGGGGGAGTTGAACTCGCGATCTCGCGGAGCAAACGTCGGAGTGCTGCCACTGGAGTGCGCTGTTGTTTGTGAATAATTCAGGGATCAATTGTATACGAAGTTGATAGCGCTGTTAACTGAAACTGAGCAAAATTCAGACATTCAGACTAACAAACTGAATACGACGACGAAGGATCTACGACAAACTGCGGCGAGCGCTGCTGCGATTCCGCGCGAGGGCGGTTCCAGAGCAAGGGGAGAGGAGGGGAATGGGATCACAGAGGTGAGGCTCACCTTGGGGGAGGCCGGGGCGTGGAGGGCGGCTCGGAGGAAGAGGAAGATGGAGGTCTCTCGCATGTGCACAGCACCCGGACGTCGACGACAACAAGCTTGATGACGATCATGGCGGTGCTTCGGGCCGGCTCCTGCTCCGATCTTCTGCGTAGAGGAAGGCGACGGCGAGGAGGTTCCATTCCCGCGCTCGGGAAGGGATGAGGGAAAACATGGGAGCGGCTCAGTGCTGCTCTCCGAGCTCAGTAATGGAGGCCTTCGGTGGGGAGAGAAAGAATAGAGAGAGTGAGAAGGGGAAAGTGGCGGCGCAGGGGAAGAGAGGGGCGATCTAGGGTTAGGGTTCGGAGAAGAGAGGAGGGGCTGGCTTTAAGGGGAGGGGGAAAGCAGGGAGCAGGTGGGGCTGCCATGGCGTCACGCCATGTGAGTCTTCTCTGTTCCGTACTGAAGGAGAAGGAGGGGGTGAGAAGTGGGTCGGGCTAGGGGAGAGATGGGCTGGAGGTGGGCTTCGGCCCAGGTTAGATTTTTCTCCCTGTGATTTTTTTATTTTTTTTATTTTATTCTTTTCTGTTTTATGTTTTTAAAACAAAATAGAAAAAGAAAAGATGTATAGACTTTCTGAAAATATTTATAGTTTCCAAAAATACACAATTTAATATATTAGTTTGAATATTTGAAAAAGAATTTAAATATCATATTTAAATTAATTCGATTGGCATTTGAATTAAAAAGTGGAATTTGAATTTGAAAGGTGTGATTTAAATTTAAATGCAATAAATAAATGAAGTGACAAAAGCATGATGCCATGGTGTCATGATGATGCAAAAAAGAAAACAACAAAAATCTAATTTGGGATAAATCTCGGGGCGTTACAAAGAGTCCAATGTATTAGGAAAACACTCCCCCTAAGTCCATGCGTGCCTCTAGTTCTAAAAAAGCCTTAAACGTTGGAGAGTGTGCAAGGATTTCAAGCCAAGGCCCGAGAATCTATGATATTGAGCTCATTCCTCAAGTAGCAAAAGCGGGCTTCATCAAGGGGATTCGTGAAGATATCCGCCAATTGATCCCTTGTACCAACATATGATAGATCAATATCTCCTCGTGCCACGTGATCGCGGATGAAATCATGGAGAATATCAATGTGCTTGGTCCTTGAATGTTGCACCAGATTGTATGCAATTTTGATGGCACTCTCATTATCACATAAAAGCGGCACTTTGTCCAAGAGGACACCGTAATCCTTTAAAGTTTGCCGCATCCAAAGAAGTTGAGTACACCCGTTTGCGGCGGCGACGTACTCGGCTTCCGTCGTGGATAATGAGATGCAATTTTTTTTCTTCGAGGACCAACTTACCAAAGATCTTCCAAGAAATTGACACGTCCCGGATGTGGACTTTGTATCATCAATGTCGCCGCCCAATCGGAGTCGGTGTATCCACAAAGAGACATGGTGCCATCTTTGGGATACCACAACCAAAAACAAGGGGTATGAACCAAATATCTGAAGATTCTCTTCACGGCCATCAAATGACTTTCCTTAGGCGCGGCTTGATAACAAGCACACACTCCAACGCTTAAAACGATATCGGGCCTAGACGCACATAAATAAAGAAGAGACCCAATCATAGAACGATACTCCTTTTGGTCTACCTCTTTACCGTCGGGGTTGAGTTGTAGGTTGCACTTGGTTTGCATAGGAGTAGGCACACCATTTAGGCCAAGCAACTTAAACTTCTTGATCATATCTTGAATGTACTTGGCTTGACAAATAAGGGTCCCTTCCCTCATTTGCTTGATCTCAAAACCGAGAAAGAACTTGAGTTCACCCATCATGGACATCTCGAACTTGTCGGTCATTAGCTTGGAAAACTCATCATTGAACACACGGTTAATAGAACCGAAGATAATGTCATCGACATATAATTGACAAATGAAGAGTTCACCATTAACCTTTTTAGTAAAAAGAGTGGGATCGATTGCCCCAACCTCAAGTCCACGATCTACCAAGAACTCTCTCAAGTGCTCGTACCATGCACAGGGGGACTTGTTTAAGGCCATAGAGAGCTTTGTCCAAGAGATAGACGTGGTGAGGATGGTTGGGGTTCTCAAAACCCGGGTTTTTTTAACATAAACAAGTTCTTGCAAGGGACCATTAAGAAAGGGACTTTTTACGTCCATTTGTTGCAGTTTGAAACCATGATGAGATGCATAAGCGATGAGAATATGTATCGATTCGAGTCTTGCGACCGACGCGAAAGTTTCTCCAAAGTCGATGCCTTCGACTTGAGAAAAACCTTGAGCCACCAACCGCGCCTTATTCCTTACAACGATACCATGTTCATCTTGCTTGTTCTTGAAGATCCACTTAGTGCCAATAACGTTGTGGCAATCTATGGGCTTCTCAACTAGGCGCCACACTTTGTTGCGCTCGGAGTTATTAAGTTCTTCATGCATAGCCCCTAGCCAATCGGGATCTTCAAGAGCATCAAATACTTTCTTGGGCTCGACCATGGAAATGTGCGCTTGATGCTCACTAAAGTGAGCCAATTGACTTCGTGTAGAGACCTTTGCTCGTATATCCCCGATCACCATGTCGAGAGATAAAGCTCTTAGTTCCAATGACTTTGCAAAGCGAGCTTGACGACGAGTTTCAATTGCCGCCCTTGTTGTGGGGACAATCTCTTGACCATCTTGGTCCTTTGGATCCTCGTTTTGACCTTCTTGAGGGCCTTGATCATCATGAGAAACTTCTTCAAGTGGTGGGGAAGGATGATCTTGCCCTTGAGTAGAACTTGGAGAAGTGGAGTTATCTTCGATAATCTTGGTGGGGAAGGCATGATCTACTTGTTAATGAACATCTTGTTGAGGCTCATCATGGGCTTCATTTTGAGAAGAGGTAGCTTGGTCTTGTTGAGGAAGATCTTGAAATTGTTCTTGAGGGGATTCATCATTTGCTATGGGTGAGTCACCTTGTGGCTCTTGTGAAGGTGAGGTCTCCTTGATAGAAGAGTTTGAACTTTCTTGAACAACTTCTTGATGAACTTCAATGGGGCGAAGAAAACCCACTCCCATCTTCTTAATGGCATCAAAAGGTTGTTCATCACCTACATCACAAACACCAACTTGCTCCACCAACCGGACACCCTTGACGAGATAATAACACTTACATCCAAACAGTCGGAAGTAGCCAATGTTGGGTTTGTTGCCGGTAAGGATCTCATATGGAGTCTTCTTCAAGCCCTTGCGGAAGTAGAGGCGGTTTGATGAGTGACTTGCGGTGGAAATAGCCTCCGCCCAAAAGTTGACGGGAGAATTGAACTCCGCCAACATAGATCTTGCCATATTGATAAGAGTCCGGTTCTTCCTTTCGGCAGCGCCATTTTATTGAGGAGTGTAAGCATAGGAATATTGGTGACGAATGCCTTCTTCACTAAGAAAGTCGTTAAGGGTGTATTTCTTGAATTCCGACCCATTGTCACTTCGAACAACCAATATGGGGAGGTCATGTTGGCGTTGAACCTCCTTGGAGAAGTCGATGAAGACTTGTTGAGTTTCATCCTTGGTCTTGAAGACACATGGCTTGAGTAGTGGTGGCTCCGGAGAAGTCCACCACATAAAGCTCATGCTCCACGTATCCCACGAAAGCCACTCTTAGCGACTTGCAACACAAGAGGACCACAACGTCCTTATCAAAGAAGGGAGAGATCCCCAACTTTGTTAAGGCACGAACCGATAACAAATTATAGCCAAGAGATTCAACAAACATAACATTGACAAGAGTAATGTCGGGGGCAACAACCACTTTGCCAAGCCCGGTTACCTTAGACCTTGATAAGTCACCAAACTTCACGGTTACCTGATCTACATTAGGTTTCAACTCCGTGATGAGCCCGGTCATATGACTTGTACATCCACTATCAATTATCCAGAGCAAGGTCCTACAAGAGATCAATTCTTGCATTTAGAAACCCATTGCTTCACAATGGGTGCTTTATGGTTAGCGACAAGAGACTTAGGAACCCAAATTGCATATGAAATAAAACCATAGTAGGGTCCAATGTAACGAGCACAAAAATTCTCATAATAATCAACATATAAAGCATAGTTAGGATTGTTGTCCCCGGCGTGATCTTTACGAGTAGGCTTGCCCCTTGAGGCATTCCTACTCACAAGACCGTCCTTGGATTGAATGGAGTCGGCCTTCTTGGCTTGTATGGGGTTGAAGCTCTTGGGAATACCCTTGTTGGCATTCATCTTCATGGGAGGCACATATCCAAGTCCTTCCTTACCTTGTCGAGTGTGAGGCTCCATGATGGGAGTCTCAACAACTTGCTTACCCTTGAGAAGAATGAGTTTGGATGTGGAGGCCTTAGCAATCTCATTCTTCAACCTAGCATTCTCTTTCACAAGATTAGCATTATCACAAGAACAATTAAAGGTAGAGATGCTAGGAGAGTCAAGGTTAGTTAGCCGAGTTTGGAGTTGAGCATGAGACTCATTTAGAAGAGCATGTTCACCCTCCAAAGCCTTGTGAGCTATGACGAGCTTCTACATGTCCTCAATGAGTCTAACATGCCCAACCGCAAATTCGGCTTTATCTTGTTGAGCCACTTTGAATTTAGCAAAGTAGATATCACGATCATTAATGAGGTTAGCATGTGAGGAGTTATGAGTTTCATCAATAGTTTCAAGTTGCTCCTCAAGACGGGCATGAGACTCTTCAATCTCCTCAAGAGAGGACTTCAAATAAGATAGAGAAATAGCGTCTTCTCTTTCTATATTACCCTTCTCTTCATTGAGATGCTCTAGCTCACCAATACGAGCCATGAGGGCACCGACATGTTTCTTGCTATCACCTTGCAAGTTAGTGATAAAAGAGTCGAAGGCCACAAGCTCTTGCTTTATTTGAAGGCTAGAGGCATCATCAAGCTCATTCATTTCATTCATGAGAGTGGAAGAGGATGAAGGTACCTCCGATGCCTTTTCCATAAGACATCTTGAGCTCTTGGTGATGGAGTTCTCATTTGGCGACGTGAATAGAGATGATGAAGAGCTTGTCGTAGTTGAAGGAGTTCTTGTTGTTGATGAGCGAGTTCTTGTCGTTGATGAAGGAGCGGTACGTGTTGATGTGGTGGCAAGAGCCGCCACTTCATTTGGCGTTTCTTCCTCCGACTCTTCATCATCGGTGGGATACTCCTCTTGGGTCAACAACATGATGCGAGGCTTCTTGTGAAGGGGCCTCTTCTTTCCATAGGCCTTCTTGGGAGGCATCTTGGCTTTGTCCTTGAGCACTAGACGTCCACCATGCTCTTCTCTTTTCTCATAAGGGAAATCGGCGATGAAATGGAACTTGTCTTGACAACTGTAACATGTCCTTGACTTGGAAGGTGAGACCCTATCGGCTTGAGGTGGACTCTTGTCAACTCGCATCTTGCCTCTTGAAGGGTTGTTCCAAAATGTGCGAGCCGCAAGAGCGAGATTATCATTGTAAGAAATCTTGAGTGCTTGCTCGGACATGGCGGCAAAGCTTCCAAGATCATCATCGTTGTCTTCCTCAACGGTAGCCTTCAAGGCAAGGTTGGTTGTGCCTCTTTGAATTCCAAGAGCCCTTGCCCTTGCGTCTTGAGCATTCTTCGTGGCCACCTTGTACGCGGCCAGCTCTTACATAACCTCATTAGACGTCATGAGATGGTAGTTGTGTCTTCCTTGAAGACTCTTGACGTCGGTTGGCTCACATGACATCATAGAGCTCACTTACTTCCTCTTGATCCATGCATCATCAATATGAGAGGCACCAACTTCTCGAAAGCTTGTGGCTATGGTCACCAATCTTCGGTACATCATCTCATGGTCTTCACCATCAAGCTTGAAAAAGCCCTTGGCTTCATTGCTCAAAGAGTCATAGCGGTTCCTCCTCATGCTATCATTTCCAACGAACAACTCAGATAGAGAATCCCATGTATCCTTGGCGGTGGTGAGGTGTTGGATGAGAGACATGTCCTTGTTCCCAACCGCCTTTTGGATCATGTAGAGAGCGGTGGCATCAAGTTGAGCCTCCACCACTTCTCTTCTTGTTAAGTTGGTCGGATCATGCGGCTTGTATCCAACTTGAATGATGTGCCACAACTCGATTGAAGAGCCGCCGGGGGGTCGAGATCGAGCTGGACCGCCTCCACCACGAGCAGGAGGCCGGCGTGAGCTCGAGCAAGGGGAAGGCCTTCATCGTCTATGTCGACGATGACTCCTCCGACGAGGAGTGAAGCACTCTGGTGACGGCGCGGCCACACCCTGCGAAGTCCGGTGAGCTAATTTTGCTGCTTAGGGTTAGGGCCGCGTAGTGTACATAGATTTTGGAAAGTCGTATGTAATCTCCGGCGAGCTCCGACGAGCACGCTCTAAATGTAATCTCCCACAAACGAAGAACTATATGAATTTTAAATATGCGAGTCCACCATTTTTTCTTAGAAATGGGGCATTTACCCTACCTTTGGAGCTCATTTCAAACACATTTTCCAGCGAGTCCAACATTTTTGCTTAGAAATGGGGACGTTTAGCCTACCTTTGGAGCTCATTTGCAACACATTTTTCAGCGAGTCCACCAACCTACCTTTGGAGCTCATTTGAAACATATTTTTCGGTGAGTCCAACATTTTTGCTTAGAAATGGGGCCGTTTAGCCTACCTTTGGAGTTCATTCGCAACACTTTTTTCAGCGAGTCCACCACCCTACCTTTGGAGCTCATTTGAAACACATTTTTCGGCAAGTCCACCATTTTTGTTTAGAAATGAGTCCGTTTACCCTACCTTTGGAGTTTATTTGAAACACATTTTTCAGCGAGTCCACCACCCTTCCTTTGGAACATCATTTCAAATACATTTTTTGGCGAGTCGACCATTTGTGCTTAGAAATGAAGCCGTTTACCCTACCTTTGGAGCTTATTTGAAACACATTTTTCAGCGAGTCCACCACCCTTCCTTTGGAACTCATTTCAAAAAAAATAAAATTCGGCGAGTCGACCATTTGTGCTTAGAAATGAGGCCGTTTACCCTACCTTTGGATCTCATTTGACGGTGGAGGTTTCCGATCACGGTACTTAGAAAGGGCAAGGGCAAGGCTGAGATGGTGGAGGTTTCGGATGACGAGGACGAGTGGTAGTCCATTTTAGTTATTAGTTGCTTTATTAAGGGCAAGTGCCAATTTAGTTATTAGTTGTTGATCTATTTTAGTTATTAGTTTCTTTATTAAGGGCAATGGCCTTGTGCTTGACGTTTCAAATTGTGTGTGTAAATCCACTTCAGTTTGGTTACGACGGGTAACAGCCGAAATCCGCATTTGGTGCACCTAAATACCCATTTTGTATCAATGAGGCAAATGGGGGTGGGCGAGCCAAAATCCCCGTTGGGTCCACTCGTTAGCGGGTGTACATCACTTGTCCTACGCCTGCGTCCAGTCAGATTCCCTTTGGAGGAAATCGGACGACTGCATATTCCTTCTAGAGAAATCGGACGACTGCAGTTTGATCGACATTTGAAATGAGCTTCAAGTTGAAAAATGTGGTCTACTTACATTCAAAAGGATAAGGCATGGAGATCAGATGATATCGCATAACTCAAACTATGAGGTATAAGGTAGAGAGAAGTGGTTTTGGAATTGCAACATGAAATTTTCAAAAACCTCACAAAAACTTCGTTTTGGAGTGACTAAGAAGGATCCATGCTTAGTTTTTCATTTTCATGTTTTAAACATGTTTAAATGTTAGTCAAACTTAGGTTTTACCAATTTTGAAATAACCATAAAAAATTAAAAAATTATTGAAAAATTGAAAAACCGATGCACATAGTGTTAATATGTCATATACTAACGAGTTGAAAAACATGGTATGGGAAGGGCAAGGATCTCATGTGATATCGCATATCTCAAATGTGCAAATGAGAATTCCAACATGATAATTGCAAAATACTCACGAAATTATCATTTAGAACTGAGTAAGAATGGTCTAGGCCTAGTTCGCGCACAAATTTTACACAAATGTGCGCCTGTTCGCACCCAGAGCACGCCGAGCACGCTCTGAGAGCGTCTAGAGTGCGTACTTAAGGTGTTCGACAAAAGTATAATAACAAATATTCAAACGATTCAAGTTGATAAACATGGTCTACACATGTTCAGATCGCGTAACTACACAGAGCGTGCAAGTTCACGTCCAGTTCGTGTCTAGATTGCGCTTGCTGTGTTGACACTGACAATTTGTGTCCACTCGTCCTCGTCCGAAACGTGTCCAGAGTGCGCATTTAAGGTGTTCGACAGAAGTATAATAACTCAGTAACATTAAGTACAATAACGCTATATAGAAGAGAGGTTCATACTCAAATATCCCTAAGTTCATATTATATATGAAGATAACCCTAAGTTCATAATTCGATGAAAGTAAAAAGGCTGATACATGAGTGTTCAAACAAACAGAGAGAGCTCCCTCTGTAGCAGCTGCTCTTTCTTGGCCCTGCAGGAACGCCCTACTGGCCTCGCTTGGCCATATCAATAGCGATGAGCTTCCTCTATAGCAACTGCTCTTTCTTGACCTTCTTCACCTTCTTGTCGAGGCGCTGCTTATCCAGCGTCATAAATTGGTTTTCCAGGGCTAAAGATTCATTCCACGCCAGGTTGTTCTCCATCTGGAGGACCAAAACCTTCTCATGAAGCTTTAGGTTGTTCTCCACCTAGACCTTCAGCTAGTCGGACAACTTCTCAACGAAGTCCGAGGCCATGAGGAACTGCTCTCTAGCTTCCACCGTCTCGTCCATGTACTGATTAGCTTTCTTCAAGGCTGCAACTAGTCGTTCTTGTAAGTACTCAATCGACTGCGTGAGGGAGGCGATCACCGACACCTCCTCCGGCGTGCGATCCGCCTCCGCTACATTATCCCTGCTCACATAATCCGAATATATATGATGTTAACAAACCATGTGACCGGATGTAAACAACAGATGCAACCGTAAGGAACTAACAATCGGAATCAAACCACACGTACGTCATGGTAGCAGAGCGCTTGAGCGGTGATGCCATGGATGGTGAAGCCGCGACGAGTACAAGAATGCGATTGAGTGGCGGCGTCGAGAAGACTAGAGGATGAAGTACATACGTGTAGCACCCTTGCTTAAGAAAGCAATGGTGCGTATGAATCATGCAGAAGACTTGGATCAAATAAGTCTCGCATTCTCCAATAAGATGTAATATCACAATACAATGTCAAATTTATTACATCCGAGAACGAATGATCCAAAAACAATATTCCTTACAATGCATAGCTGAAGCGCTAGCTAAATAAATAAATAGTTCACAATTTATTTCAGAGTTCATACGCAAAACAAAAGATAACATAGAGCTACATCATCTCCATGAAGCCACTGGCAATCACGTTGGTTGTAGCTCGAAGACGACCCCCTTACTCCTCATCCGAACAATCTGCAAAGTTTAGTTGCAGCCCAACTATAAAGGATCAGCACAATTGAATTGTGGTGGCAAGTGATACTATGGTGGATATAAATGGCATGACTATTTCTACATGCTTATTTGGCTGGTGGGGTTCAAGGCTGTTGTGCAAAGCAAGATTTTGTCCTATACTTTATAATCATTTTTGTAATCATCAACTTCTATTTAAGAGAGACTCGTCCGCGTCTCCTACCCGAGTTCACCTAATCAGATTTTATTATGAAATTATGATGAAGAGATTTCTAGTAGACAACCTTGTGTAGTCCCTCAAATTGTCCGACACCGGGGACACGGATAAGATTTTAGATTTTGACTCTCGAGAGTGTGTGCACTTTCACCATTAGACCCAATCGACCCAAACTATCCTCTACACTCATTTAGTGAGGAGGAAAAGGAGAAGATCGAGACGAGACTTTTCATAAGCAATCCCCCAAATCACACGTGGACCCGAACCAACTTACACCCTCTACCTCTGCTGGTCACGATGGATTAAGGTTCTCGCAACTTAATCCGTCAAGACATATCCCATATTGACCAATGGTTGCACGGTAAGCAACTATACTCGGTGTAACTTAAAATCTCAAAGCCTTGGGTGTAGCACCCTTGCTTAAGAAAGCAATGGTGCATATGAATCGTGCAGAAGACTTGAATCACATAAGTCTCGCATTTTCCAATAAGATGTAATATCACAGTACAATGTCAAAATTTATTACAATCGAGAACGAATGATTCAACAACAATACTCCTTACAACTTTGCATAGCTGAAGCGCTAGCTACATAAATAAATAGTTCACAAATTATTTCAGATTTCATACGCAATTCAAAAGATAACATGGAGCTACATCATCTCCATGAAGCCACTGGCAAATCATGTTGGTTGTAGCTCGAAGACGACCCCCTTACTCCTTATCCGAAAAATTTGCAAGGTTTATTTGCAGCCCAGCTATAAAGGGTCAGCACAATTGAATTGTGGTGGCAAGTGACTTTAATTACTAATATTCTACTCAGCTATATCTATATGCTTATTTGGCTTATGGAGCTCAAGGCTATTGCGCAAAGCAAGTTTTCTCCTACTTTTTGTAAACATTTTTTTTGAAACAATATCTTCTCTTTATGAGACATCTCGGGACAAATCCATGTCCCCTACCCATGTTCACCCATCAAGTTTTATTAAGAAATTGGAATGAAGAGATTTTCAGAAGACAACCTTGTGTAGTCACTTAATTTGTCTGATGCCGGGGACACGGCTAAGATCTTAGGTTTTTACTCTCGAGAGTGTGTGCACTTTCACCATTAGACTCAATCAACCCAAACTATCCTCTACACTCATTTAGTGAGAAGGAAAAGGAGAAGACAGAGACGAGATTTTTCAGAAGTTGCCTTCCCAAGTCGAAGGAGTCCACAACCCAACCTATTCGAGCTACCACCCTTGGAACATCCGACTCAGGTCAACATCAACATACTCCGTCAAGACAGAGCCCATAATGACTAATGGTTGCACTATAAGAGACTAAACGCAGTGCAACATCAAATCTCATAGCCCTAGGTGGCCATCCACAAGTGAGCAAACTCAGGCCGCCGCAGACCCGACCCCTGAGTAGCCACTCAACATGAAACCTCCTCGATCGAACCAATCCACCCAGGCGGTAAATTAATTTAGTGGAATTTTTACTTATCACATCTACCATAAAACAATCATTTTTGCAGCATGTATTTCCACTAAATTATAATAGGTTGCTAACAAGAATTTCTAAAGGGTAAACTAACAGGTTTGCATAGCACGCTATAATTCTAATTAAAAACCTGTGATGCATACTACTAGAAAATAATATTTGAAAATACTAGTAATGCAATAGAATAAAAATAGTGGGTATTTTATGAAGTCACTTGCCTTGACAGTGGTTCTGGTTGGTGCAACTCTCACAATAGGCTTCACACTCTTCGCAATCTAAATCAATAAAAAACACCGAAATTAAACAACCAATCAACATACACAATGCAACACAAGAAAATTATGTTATGCATGAGTCACAATTAATAAATTGGATAAAAAATATTATTTATTCTCTGCTTATTATCAATTGCAATGATGTAATATGATCAATTTTTAATGCATCACATTTAATATAATCAAATTTTATATGTGAAACGGATTGTAAAGACAATTTAAATATGAGGTTAATTGAAATCTCTCAGGAGTAAGAAAATATGTTCTTATAGACAGAGAGTTTAAGATAATTTTATTTAAACAAATATTGACTTAAGTGTAACATTTTCTAAATGGAAATATGCCCAAAATAAGATTTAATGAATCTGTACAAATTTTATAATTAAATCGTGCAAAAGATACAAACATAATTTTAATAAATTCTACACATTTTTCTGATTCCAGGGACATAAAGTTTGCCAAAATTGGACTTATGGTTTAAAATATATGAATTTTCAAAGTTTGATTTGTTCTCTGGTTTTTTTTAATTTGGCTGGGGGAAAATTAAAAGAAAAATATGGCCACGTGGCACGACGTGATTGGCCGGTACCGGTTCGGCTCGGATCGAGCTGGGAGCCGTCCGATCTACTTAAGATGGACGCGTCAGATTATTTGTTCGATATAAATAAAAAAAAAGAAAACGTGGGCCGTCTGATCTGGATCTAGCGGTCCAGATCGTACCGACCGGAAGCGGGCGGCGCGAGTCGCCGGAGCGCTCGCCGGCGATGGCGCCCGCAGCGGCGGTGCATTGGCAACTGTATTTCCCGGCGTTCTATGAAGCCCCAGGAGGAGCGGCTCTTACCAAAAAACAGCGGAGGAAGAGGCGAGGTCGATGGCGCGGTGATGGCGTCGGAGTTCTTCCCCTTTTCCTCGTCGGAGTCGCGGATGGCGGCGGTGGTCTCGGGTCGCGGACGGATACGGCGTTTGGCTGCGAAAGAAGACACGCGAGGGGGCCCAACAGGTGCGCAAGGAGATGGGGAAGTGAGGGGAAGGCTCGGAGGCGATCGAGGAGCTCGGCTCTTACCGAGTTTCTTGCGAAACGCCCGGCGGTAATGGCGGCGGTGGCGGCCCGATTCCGAGCAGCCCGGCGGCGGTGAGGTTAGGGTTTGGGGGGGGGGGGTTGGGAGGCGGCTTCAAGGGGGATAAATAGGAGGGGGTTGGGGAGCTAATCGAGGAGAAAAATGACACGAAATTGATTCGGTCGCAGACTCCATCTCCGGCGCGATCTACGGATGGAGGTTGAAGACGGCTGACAGGTGGGACCCACCTGTTAGCGAGGGAGAGGAGAGGAGCGCGGTTGGAACGGGCTGCTGGGCCGTTAGCTCACGCGCGCGAGCGGTAGCAAGCGGGCCGGCCCGGCTATTTTTCTCTACCGAAAATCTTTTAATTCAATTAATAAACAAAAACTATTTTTAAACTTTATCAAAACCTTTCAGAAAAAATCCGAAAAATATGTTTTGGGAAGCTTCTTTAATTTAGGACTTTTAGACTATATTCTTGTACACAAATAAATTTAATAAAATAAATAATAAAAGGAGTGCAATTAATAAACTATTATGGAAAAACCACCTGTTTAAAGTTATAAATAAATTTTAGTTTAATACTTTTTGTGAGTCAATTGCCATGCCTATATGATGAATGTGTATAAATGCAAAGTTTCAAATTTTTTGATATTTGGCATGTCACAAACCTAACCCCCTTAAGATGAATCTCGCCCTCGAGATTCGGATTGGCTAGCAAATAGGTGTGGGTGTTCTTCTCGAAGATCATCCTCCCGTTCCCAAGTTGCTTCTTCTTCGGTATGGTGGTTCCACTGGACCTTACAAAATTTGATAGTCCTGGTTCGCTTAACCCTTTCTGCTGTCTCCAAGATTTTGATTGTCTTCTCCTCGTATGTCAGGTCACTTTCCAACTTGACCTCTTCTAGTGGCACTGTATCTCGTAGCGGTGTCTCTTCCATCTCTGGGTGACACTTCTTCAACTGACTCACATGAAACACATTGTGTACTGCTGACAAGATCTCTGGCAATTCTAACTCATACGCCACTTCTCCCTTGCGAGAAATAATCTTAAAGGGTCCAATAAATCGAGGTGCAAGTTTGCCTTTGATCCCGAACCTCTTCACACCACGCAACGGTGACACTCGCAAGTATGTTCTGTCACCTGTCTCATATGTGATCTCTCTTTTTTGAATCAGCATAACTTTTCTGTCTGGACTGCGCGATCTTCAAGCTGTCTTTGATCATTCGAACCTTCTCTTTGGCTTCCTTGATTATATCAGGTCCGAATAAACTACGTTCTTCAACACCGCTACAAAGCAGCGGTGTGGTGCATTTCCTCCCATAGAGTGCTCAAATGGTGACATCTCTATGCTGGCTTGGTAACTGTTGTTATAGGAAAATTCCGCGTACGGCAAATTATCATCCCAACTAGACTTGTAGTCCAATGCACATGCCCTCAGCATATCTTCCCGAATCTGGTTTACTCTTTCGGTCTGTCCATCCGTTTGAGGATGAAATGCTGTACCGAACATTAATCTGGTTCCCAACGACTCATGTAGCTGTTTCCAGAAATGCGAGGTAAACTGGGTACCTCTATCAGACACAATCCTCTGGGGAATTCCATGCAGACACACTATCCTCTTCATGTATATCTCTACCAACCTAGCACTTGAGTAGGTAGTCTTTACTGGCACAAAATGGGCCACTTTTGTCAATCGATCCACTATTACCCAAATCGAATCATACCACGATCTGGTACGCGGTAATCCTGTAATGAAATCCATTCCTATATGTTCCCATTTCCAATCCGGTATAGGTAACGGTTGCAACAAACCTACTGGCTTCTGATGTTCAGGTTTCACACGACTACACACATCGCACTTAGCTATATATTCTGCGATGTCTCTATTCAGATTATTCCACCAAAATCTTTCCTTCACATCCATATACATCTTGGTGTTTCCCGGGTGTATGGAATAAGGCGAGTTATGCGCTTCTTGCAGAATCAATTTCCTAAGATCATCATCTTGCGGCACGCATATGCATTTCTCAAACCACATGGTGCCTTGTTCATCTTCCCGAAATCCCTTGGCCTTTCCTTCGCTCAGGTTGACCTTGATTTCATCCATTACTTTGTCTCCCTTCTGAGCTTCTCGGATTTTATCCATCAACAAAGGTTGCACTTCCAGTGTTGCTAGGAAACCTTCGGGTACTACCTCCAATCTGAGGTCCTTAATTGCCTTACATAAATCCTCGGGCAATTCTCCCGCTGTCAGTCCATTCACATGGACCTTACGACTTAATGCGTCTGCCACCACATTAGCCTTTCCTGGATGGTATTGTAAACTCATATCATAATCCTTAATAAGTTCCAGCCATCTTCTTTTCCTCATATTCAATTCCTTCTGGGTGAAAATGTATTTCAGACTCTTATGATCTGTGAATACCTCACAACGCTTTCCCAATAGATATGGTCTCCACGTCTTTAGAGCATGCACTACTGATGCTAACTCCAGATCGTGGGTGGGATAGTTGACTTCATGTTTCTTAAACTGTATGGAAGCATAGGAAACCACTCTCCCTCGTTGCATCAAGACACTTCCTAGTCCATGGCGCAAGGCATCACAATATACTTGGAATTCCTTCTCTATATCTGGCAAACATAAAACAGGTGCTGACACCAGCCGTTTCTTTAGTTCCTGGAAACTTATTTCACATTCTTCAGTCCACTTAAATTTGACTTCCTTCTTTAGTAGTGAGGTCAGTGGTTTGGCAAGTTTGGATAAGTTCTCAATAAATCTTCTATAATAACCTGCCAGTCCAAGGAAACTACGAATGTCCGCCACATTCTTGGGTACCTCCCACTTTGTCACTGCTGACACCTTTTCTGGGTCTACTGCTATTCCATTCTTCGACACAACGTGTCCTAGAAAACCAACTTCTTCTAGCCAGAATTCACACTTACTGAATTTGGCATACAGTTTATGCTCTCTAAGTCTCTGTAATATCAGGTGTAAGTGTTCTTCATGTTCCTCCTGACTTTTGGAGTAAATCAATATGTCATGAATACCACAACAAACTTATCCAGGAAGTCCATAAACACCTTGTTCATCATGTTCATGAAGTATGCCGGTGCATTGGTTAAACCAAACGGCATTACTGTATACTCATACAATCCATATCTGGTAGTGAAGGCGGTCTTTGGAATATCTAATTCTCTTGCTTTCGTTTGAAATTATCCCGATCGTAAATCGATCTTAGAGAATACAGAAGCACCCTCTAGTTGGTCAAAAAGCTCATTAATTTTGGGTAGCGGGTACTTATTCTTGATTGTCACCTCATTGATTGCCCGGTAATCCGTGACTAGCCTTTGAGTACTATCCTTTTTCTCTACAAACAGAACTGGAGCTCCCCAAGGTGAAGAACTTGGGCGAATGAATCCTTTCTGTAGTTGCTCCTCTAGTTGCTTCTTAAGCTCTTTCAATTCAGCTACGGCCATTGAATATGGTCTCTTAGCTATGGGTCCCGTTCCGGGAACCAAATCTATAAGAAATTCAACATCTCTATCGGGTGGCATTCCCGGTAGTTCTTCGGGAAAAACATCAGGGTAATCCCTTACCACGCGAACATCTCTAAGGCTAACCCCCTTAAGAGAGTTGAGCTTAACCTTTTTCAGTTCAAACTTGGACTTGAATATAATCTTCTTCTTTTCTGGGGTGGTAAGAGTAATGGCTCGATTTGCACAATCTAGGACTCCTTCAAACTTGGCTAACCAATCCATTCCAAAGATAACATCCAAACCTTGTGTTTCTAGTATTATTAAGTTTACTGGGAAATGATGTTTGCCTATTTCCAGGGTTCGATTCCTACACTCAGACATCATTAGCATGTCTCCCTCGGGAGAACTTACTTTCACAAGATTCAGAAGGGTTTCAGTGGAAAAATTATGCTTGTCCGCAAATGCTCTTGATATGAATGAATGAGATGCTCCAGTGTCAAACAAAATTAAGGCTGGGGAGGCATCCAGTAGGAACGTATCGATCACAACATCTGGTTCGTCGTAAACTTCCTCCACATTAACGTGATTCACATGTCCCTTCTGCACCACATTGGATTTGGCAGCTGCTTCAGTCTTCTTTTCTGGGCATTCATTGGAGTAATGTCCTTTATTCCCACATTTGTAATAGGTCACCTGACTGATGTCTCTCTTGTGCTCATGGCCTGGGCGGTGTTGTCCATTACCATTGTTTTTCCCATTATGCGAGTGAATATGACCATTGCCACCCTGTCCATTTCCTCTGTATCCGGAATTTCCTACTTTATGGATATGACCGTTATGGTTGTGGCCATTCCCATTCTTGTGACTGTTGTGGCTTCCGCTGTTCTCTGGAACATAAGGTTTCTTCTACATCAGATTAGTGTTGTACTTGTTGGCGCTTAACTTCCTTTTCCTATTCTCCTCCTTCTTGATGTTGCTGTCCAGAGTAATGGCCTGATCTAGCAGATCCTGGTAATTGGGAGCATAAGCCACAGACAAAGGTATCTTCAGCTCACCATTGAGTCCATTCAGAAACTAATACTTCCTCTTTGCATCGGTGTCTACATCCTCTGGAGCATAACGTGAGAGGGAGTTGAAGTCCTCCATGTATTCCCTCAAAGCACGATTTCCTTATCTCAGGGTACGAAACTCATCCCTTTTCAGGTTCATGATCCCAGTTGAGATGTGAGCATTACGGAAGCCTTCTTTAAAAGCTTCCCAAGTGAGTCCATCAAGTGGGTGAGTGATCTGATAAGTCTCCCACCATTGTGCTGCTGGTCCCTCCAGTAGGTGAGTAGTGAATCTCACCTTCTCCAAATCAGTACACTCACAAGTAACCAGATCCTTGTTCACGGAGCGTAGTCAATCATCAGCTACGATAGGTTCCGTAGCTGTGGAGAATTTGTTGGTTCTAAGCCTCAGGAACCTAGCAAGGCGATCAACTGGGGGAGGGGGTGGTGGTGGCGGCGTGGGTGGGGGTGGTTGCGGATTGTTCTGGTTTGCCATGAACTGAGACATCATGGTCATCAACTGTGTCTGAGCTGCCATCATTTGTTGCACCATTTCGTTGGCATTGTTGTTGTTGTCAGGATCACGACGCGGAGGCATCTGTATGGTTTGAACATAGGTGAGCATAGATAGAAAGAGGCTACAGAGGAAAATCTACCCATGCACAACATTAAACATAACAGAAACACAACAAACAACAACCAAATCAACACACTCGAACCATTTTATAAATTTGAATTTTAGATATTTTTAATACCAAGAGAGGACATGGGTTCAACGTACAACCTCACCACAATTTTGTAGGTCAATACAACTTCGACACGATAGGGAAAATACTCGCAAGGTAAAGATAACTGGTGGTCACTCTAATTAAAGTTTGAAACTCCTTATGTAATTGCGGGTGTTCCCGCACTTGCGCTTCTTTCCACCCGTGGCTTCCTTGGGAGTGTCCTCTTCGGGATAGGTTATCAATAGGGGCTCTGGGACGTCAGGGGGAAGGTTCTTCTTTGCCTGGAGTTCCATTTGGCTTAGTTGCTCACACAAATGAGCACACTGCGCTTGCAAGGCCAGAATGTGGGCATCCTTCTGCGCAATCCTATCGTCTTGCAGTTCAATCTTGGCTTCAAGCTTCTTGTTCTCCTTATTCAGTAGCTGGTTTTCTTCACAAAGGATATCCTTCTCTTACTCTAAGCTTCTTTTTAACGTAACGGTGAACACGCCTTAAATCAGCCATGCAGAAAATCTCTTTACCCAGAAGTATATCCAGGTTATGGCAATGAGCTCCAAGATCTCCATGTTGCTTCTCATTCAGACCCCTAAGTGGGGGTTGAATGGGTTGTCCAATGCTATCCCGCCTAGCGAAGTGATGAAAGACGGAGTTGGGCTTGATCTCGTCATAGAACTTCTCAATGATGCGGGACAAGGTTTCCAGCATTGCAATCTCCACTCCATTCTTCCAGTTGGGGTACATACCGGAAGCGGATCGGCTGCGACCCAGGTGGATCAAGACGAGGGAGAACTTCTGCCTCGATCTGCCTGCGACCTTCAGGATAATCCTCAGACATAACTTCTTTGGCCCTGAAGACTGGCGGCATCAACCTCAAGGTCTTGGTAATATTAAGGTGCTGGTCACTAAAGTAGTACTGGTCTCCTTTCTGCGGGGATATCTCACGAGTGAAGTCCTTCATCTACAAAATTTTTGAAGAGGAAAGGATTAATGAGATGAAAGGAATAAGTTAAGACTGTACAAGGCAAGGAAAATATTATAAGAAAGGAAAAGTCTTAATAAATCTTCAAATTCGAAATTTATTGATTTAAAATATTTACTTTTGGGTTTGTATCCAATCCTAGGGTTTCGAGCCTACAGGCAACATTCGTGCTCTGATACCATCTGTAGCACCCTTGCTTAAGAAAGCAATGGTGCATATGAATCGTGCGGAAGACTTGGATCACATAAGTCTCGCATTTTCCAATAAGATGTAATAGCACAGTACAATGTCAAAATTTATTACAATCGAGAACGAATGATCCAAAAACAATATTCCTTACAACTTTGTATAGCTGAAGCGCTAGCTAAATAAATAAATAGTTCACAAATTATTTCAGATTTCAAACGCAATTCTAAAGATAACATGGAGCTACATCATCTCCATGAAGCCACTGGCAAATCATGTTGGTTTTAGCTTGAAGACGACCCCCTTACTCCTCATCCGAACAATCTGCAAGGTTTAGTTGCAGCCCAGTTATAAAGGGTCAGCACAATTGAATTGTGGTGGCAAGTGACTTTAATTACTAATATTCTGCTCAGCTATATCTGTTATGCTTATTTGGCTGATGGAGCTCAAGGCTACTGCGCAAAGCAAGTTTTCTCCTACGTTTCGTAAACATTTTTTTTAAAACAATATCTTCTCTTTATGAGATATCTCGGGACAAATCCATGTCCCCTACCCATGTTCACCCATCAAGTTTTATTAAGAAATTGGAATGAAGAGATTTTTAGAAGACAGCCTTGTGTAGTCACTCAATTTGTCCGATGCCCGGGGACACGGCTAAAATCTTAGGTTTTAACTCTCGAGAGTGTGTGCACTTTCACCATTAGACTCAATCAACCCAAACTATCCTCTACACTCATTTAATGAGAAGGAAAAGGAGAAGACAAAGATGAGATTTTTCAGAAGTTGCCTTCCCAAGTCGACGGAGTCCACTGCCCAACCTATCCCAGCTACCACCCTTGGAACATCCGACTCAGGTCAACATCAACATACTCCGTCAAGACAGAGCCCATAATGACTAATGGTTGCACTATAAGCGACTAAACGCAGTGCAACATCAAATCTCATAGCCCTGGGTGGCTATCCACAAGTGAGCAAACTCAGGCCGCCGCAGACCCGACCCCTGAGTAGCCACTCAACTTGAAACCTCCTCGATCGAACCAATCCACCCAGGCGGTAAATTAATTTAGTGGAATTTTTACTTATCACATCTACCATAAAACAATCATTTTTGCAGCATGCATTTCCACTAAATTATAATAGGTTGCTAACAGGAATTTCTGAAGGGTAAACTAACAGGTTTGCATAGCACGCTATAATTCTAATTGAAAACCTGTCATGCATACTACTAGAAAATAATACATGAAAATACTAGTAATGCAATAGAATAAAAATAGTGGGTATTTTATGAAGTCACTTGCCTTGACAGTGGTTTTGGTTGGTGCAACTCTCACAATAGGCTTCACACTCTTCCCAATCTAAATCAAACAATAACACCGAAATAAACAACCAATCAACATATACAATGCAACACAAGAAAATTATGTTATGCATGAGTCACAATTAATAAATTGGATAAAACAATATTATTTATTCTCTGTTTATTATCAATTGCAATGATGTAATATGATCAATTTTTAATGCATCACATTTCATATAATCAAATTTTATATGTGAAACGGATTGAAAAAAAAATATAAATATGAGGTTAATTGAAATCTCTCAGGAGTAAGAAAATAGGTTCTTATAGACAGAGAGTTTAAGATAATTTTATTTAAACAAATATTGACTTAAGTGTAACATTTTCTAAATGGAAATAGGCCCAAAACAAGATTTAATGAATCTGTACAAATTTTATAATTAAATCGTGCAAAATATACAAACATAATTTTAATAAATTCTACACATTTTTTTGATTCCAAGGAGATAAAGTTTGCCAAAATTGGACTTATGGTTTAAAATATATGAATTTTCAAAGTTTGATTTTCTCTGGTATTTTTTAATTCGGCTGGGGGAAAATTAAAAGAAAAATATGGCCACGCGGCACGACATGATTGGCCGGTACCGGTTCGGCTCGGATCGAGCTGGGAGCCGTCCGATCTACTTAAGATGGATGCGTCAGATTAATCTTCGATATAAATAAGCAAAAAGAAAACATGGGCGTTCTACGTAGCCCTAGAAGGAGCGACTCTTACCAAAATACAGCGGAGGAAGAGGCGAGGTCGATGGCGCGGTGATGGCGTCGGAGTTCTCCCCCTTTTCCTCGTCGGAGTCGCGGACGACGGTGGTGGTCTCGGGTCGCGGACGGATACGGCGTTTGGCTGAGAAAGAAGACACGCGAGGGGGCTCAACATGTGCGCAAGGAGATGGGGAAGTGAGGGGAAGGCTCGGAGGCGATCGAGGAGCTCGGCTCTTACCGAGTTTCTTGCGAAACGCCCGGTGGAAATGGCGGCGGTGGCGACCCGATTCCGAGCAGCCCGGCGGCGGTGAGGTTATGGTTGGGGGGGTTTCGGAGGCGGCTTCGAGGGGGATAAATAGGAGGGGGTTGGGGAGCTAATCGCGGCGAAAAACGGCACGAAATTGATTCGGTCGCGGACTCCATCTCCGGCGTGATCTCCGGATGGAGGTTGAAGACGGCTGATAGGTGGGACCCACATGTCAGCACGGGAGAGGAGCGCGGCTGGAACAGGCTGCTGGGCCGTTAGCTCACGCGCGCGCGAGCGATAGCAAGCAGGCCGGCCCACTATTTTTCTCTCCCGAAAATCTTTTAATTCAATTAATAAACAAAAACTATTTTTAAACTTTATCAAAACCTTTCAGAAAAAATCCTAAAAATATCTTTTGGGAAGCTTATTTAATTTAGGACTTTTAGACTATATTCTTGTACACAATTAAATTTAATAGACGAAATAATTAAAGGAGTGCAACTAATAAACTATTATGGAAAAACCACCTGTTTAAAGTTATAAATAAATTTTCGTTTAATACTTTTTGTGAGTCAATTGCCATGCCTATATGATGAATGTGTATAAATGCAAAGTTTCAATTTTTTTGAGATTTGGGATGTTACACTGGGTGGCAACCACAAGTGAGCATAAACAAGACAGCCATAGAAATGACCCATGAATAGCCACTCCACTCAAATCATCCTCTATTGAACCAATCCACCCAGGCGATAAATTAATTTAGTGGAATTTTCTCTTATCACATCTATCATACAACAATCTTTTTGCAGCATGTATTTCCACTAAAAATTATAATAGGTGTCTATTAGGGTTTTCAAAGGGGTATACTAACAGGTTTGCATAGCATATTATAATCTTAATAATAACCTGTCATGCATTCTACTTGAAAAAGACTAGACATGCAATAGGATAAAATAGTAGGTGTTTTATGGTATCACTTGCCTTTGGGAATTTGTCGTTTCTCACACACTCTTGTTCAGGTCAAACGTTGCTCTCCGTTTCAAACGATACAATAAAGTGTATCGAATAAACAAGCAATTCAACAAGCACATAACATAAAGAAACCAACAAGCACACAAGTCTTCGCAAAGGGTTTGGTCAAGGGTGTCACATAATTCAATATGCAAAAACAATTAATGTGATTGAGTTTAGGGTATTGTTAGTTTCGTCCAGGGTATGATCTGAAGTCAAATTGGGCATTTTCAATTTGAAGGGATTGAAAGGGTGGTCAAAAGATCCTCATGAATTGGCCTTTAAAAGTTTATACAAAAGAAAGGTCATGATGGTTTAAACACAATTTACATTCAATGTTCTCTTAATTTTATCATATGTAAACATTTTAATTTCCAACTTAAATGTTCATATTAGGAAATAAATAACCTAGTTATTTGCAATGGCATAAAGTTTTAAATCACATTTTTATTAGCACCTAATTAACCAATAACATTTATAAACATCTATAAGTGTACTAATAATATTTTAAAAGTTTTAAACACCGCTTACATATTAATGTTATGAAATAGCTTAATAAACATGGATTTGAGTTTCTCTAAACAAGGACAATTATTTATGACATTTGTACAAAGGAAATAATTTTAAATACATTAATAAAAACTTATACTATGCCAAAGTTAACCAAAATAAATCTCTAATTTTTAAATTCATTTTAAATTATTCCAACTTTACTTATAACATTGTATCATTATTCCCCATATCTTAAGCTTTCCAAATATTTTATTTGCATATTTTGGACTTATGAATTTGAAACTAAGTCAAATATGCTCAAACTCCTAATTTGAAAATTGAATCTATTTAGAATAGTCAAATTTGAAATTCAAAAGTTCCAGAAGATTCTACTTGTCAAGGGCTTTAATTTGATATAAAATCTGTCCAATTTGGTTCAAGGGTTAAAAAGTTATGATAAATCTAAGTGGCAGGGACTTTTCTGCAAAAACAGACAAATAAAATCTATTCGGGCATAAAAATTAAAAAGGCTGGCCACGTGGCGTGCTGAGATGGGCTGGGCTTGACTCAGCTCGGCTGCGGCCAGACTTAGCCTGAGCCGCGGCTCGGCTCGAAATAATCTGGATCGTCAGATCCAGATCTGACGCTCCAGATCTGATCGTACCGGTTCGTTTTAAAGATTCTAATCCTAACCGTTAAACGCAGATCGAACGGTTTGGGAGGGGTAGACCTGTACCTGGCGGCGCCGGTGGCCGTAGTTGGTGGCGGTGGCAGCGCGGCGGCTCGGGTGCGGACGCTCCGGTCGCTGCGGTGCGTCCCCGGATTCGAGAAGACGACACCGGGGTGCGGGAGGTCGCGACGAAGTCGGTGGGCACGGTGACGGCGCTGATTGCTTCTCCGAACGCCGACGTCGCACGGACGGAGCGCTGTTGCCGTCGGCGAAGCTCCGGTCGCCTCCTTCCTCGACGAATGGCTGCAGAAGATATGCGGGGGAGGGGTGAGGATGTGCGCACGGGTTCGGCGGAGCAGTGGGGCACAGTCTAGGGCAAGGGGGTGGGCTCACATCGTCGGAAACGAAGAAAATCGCGGCGGCGGCCGGGCGGCTCCGGCGATGAACTACAGCAGCCTCGGGGCACGATTCTGAGAGGAAGTTGAGGGGAAAGAGAGAGGAGGGGGTGGGCTATTTGTAGACGCACACGGGAGCAACAAATCACGCAAAACTCGTACCAAATTTGAAAGGAAATCGGAGAGGATTCTCGGGAGAGATTTCCAGACGGAGGTTAGGGACGATGACGTCGTCGATGATGTCATCCCGATATTTATTTTTCTGTTTTTCTATTTTACTCATATCTTTTGATTTAGGTGTCCAAAAGAAGCAAAATAAATTCCTAAAAATTTGTAATAGCAATAAATTTGTGTTAAAATAGTGGACGAGTTGTTATGAACACTTTTTAAAACTCATAATTTTCAAATATTGATCAAATACAAATTTTGCACATTTGGGCAAATTTGAACATATGGCTTTAATATAATTATTTGTGGCTAACTAAAATTTATTGAATTTACAACTCTCATATAAGTTTGTCATTAAGTTATTCAAACTCAATTTTGTCTTTAGTAAAATTTTAAATAACATAACATAACTTATGAAATGAAAGGGAAATAGGATGTATTCATTTTCAATTCAAAATATTTTGTGCACCTTTAAGTTTTGTAATATAATAAATCATTTGAAAAATTATATAGCACATTTGTGAAATACTATATCTTTTGTTTTGTGGAAGATATTCCTGAATTTTATTTTTATGTTTTGAGAGTTGATGGATTAATTTAAAATCATAATATGCTTATTAATGTAATTATAATCTTATAGTCTATTTTTTTTTAAAGATATTAACTCCAGATTGTGATTCCCAAAACTATGTTTTAAACTTAGGGAAAAGAATAAAAAAAAGTTTTGAATTGGATGCTTTAAATAACATAAGCACTTTGCAATTATGGTTTTTAGCGTTTATGAATAGCTATGGCTAAGTGATTAAAATCAAATACTTATAAGGAAACCTTTAATAACAAATGTTTTTGAAATCTTCTAAATCATTTGTCCAATTACATATTGAGGTTTTAAGAACTACAATGGATAATAAAATTTTTAACTTGAAAGAACTTTTTGAAAATAGTGGTTAACTCAGATATTTAAAATATTAAACGTTTTTTGAATATGTTTGAAGTCTATTATATTTGGTTTTCTTATGTAATTTAATATTTTATTCTATTCAAAACAAAAGTTCAAATTTTTAGTGATTTTTAAAAATTGCAAAATATTGGGATGTTACAATACGGGAGGGGGTGTGCAACTCTATTTATGCGAGACTGGAGGATGAAGTACCCCACAAACTCGTTTCCCCACACCCCAGAACTGCACGTTTCCCACTTACTCGCTTCCCGCGCGTTTCCCATTTACACGCTTCCTGGGGGAGCCGAACATCGTCCGGACATGGCCTCCGACAGGTGCGACCCACCCGTCATACACATACGCCGCGAGGCTCTGCTCTAAATTACGCCGGTGTGCAGGAGGCCGGTACGCCCGCCATAATGGCGACGCGTTTCTGCAGGCGACAGGACGGCAAGCCGTCTGCGGCACGTCTCGAAATTACGCCGGCGCCCTGGTTTTCCGGCTTCCCAAGCGTCGACGTGGCCGTATCTCGTCGCCGCTGCAATAACTCCAACGCGATGCATTCTCACCCACCCGCCGCTACCCTCCCAGTGCCACCGCTTCCCGCCTCCGTTTCCATCCCCTCCCCGCCTATATAACTCCTGCACCGTGCCCGCAGACTGACTACACCAACTCCTCCGCCGTGCCCGTAGCGTCCAAAGCCAACACCATGCCTCGCCGCCTCCAGACCACCTGTGCCACCCTCACCCGCGCCCACCCTTTGGGGCAGGAGGACCATCCGGAGCAGGCAATGGAGCTCCAGCCTATCGGCGACGTCTTGCCCCTTGACTAGGCGGATGTCGACGTGGAGGACCAGGAGGAGGAGCCGCCGCAGGAGCAGGAGCATCCACTGTCGCTATGGCCTGACCAGGTGGCCGCGGTGAACTCCATGACTCCATCGACACCTTGGATGAGGCTGTTGCTGACGCCATGGAGGTGGTTGCTGACGCGATGAACTCAATCGATGCCTACATGGCCGCCGAGCGCACGGTGTACGACGACCTCAACGTCGTGGCGGCGCAGCGCGCGGCGAACCCGGCCTCGATGGAGGCCGCCCAGCTGGCGGTTGTCTCCGACCTGCGCGCCAGGCGCAGAGCACTGTAGCGTACCTGCACTTAAAATAAGGCAGATACCTGTGTATGGTGCAAATTCATGGATCAATTCGTTTGCACACACAGTTTACGATGTAATATCACAACAAAGTATCAATTTTATTACATCGATGATCCAGACTTACAAAATATTCAATACAAGTTGCATAGCATAAAGCTAGCTTTAAAAGAGAAACAGCGGAAATACAATAGCAGTGAGTCTTCATCACATTCATGTTGCCACAGGAGAAAACATGTTGGTTGAAGACTCGAAACCTTTAAACGAAACCTCACTCATCATCTGAATGATCTGCAATAAAAAATATATTGCAACAATGTGGGTCAGATTCCATTAAAAATGGAGTCTGGCAAGTGACACTATGGTGGACACTTAGTGGAAAACTCTAATAACCTATATTCTTATTTGGCTGGTGGAGTTCAAGGCTATTTTGCATAAAGCCAATTTTTTCCAACTCTTTGGAAAACACTTTTGTTCTATTCGAGACATTCGTGGTATGACAACCACGATCTCATTCTACCCTTGTTCACCCATCAAGTTTTAATGTTGAAGTTGGAATGGTGGAATCCTCCATTGACGCCCGTGATCAGCTGCTCAAATTGTCCGTACCGGGGACACGGCTAAGTACTTAGTTTTACACTGTATAGAGGTTGTGCACGTTCACCATTGTACCCATTCAACCCAAACTAACCTTTACACTCTGAAGTGATAAGGAAAAGGAGAAGAATGAGACGAAATCTTTCCGAATAATTTTCCCTCCCACCTGGCTTGACCCGTTCCACCTAACACCCTCTACATCTGCTTGTCAAGCCGGAGAGAGTCCACGCAACATAGTTAATCAAGCCAGAACCCATTGGCAATGGATGCACTGGAAGCAATTGTCACTCGGAGTTCTTCGGATTCCTCCGTTCCTGGGTGGCCGTTCACAAGTGCACGTACTTCAGGAACCATAGACATGGGCCTGAGTAGCCACTCAACATAAACCATACAACCACTTACCACCCAGGTGTTTCATTCTTAACTTAGTAGAATTTAGATTTTCACAAAACAACATTTGCATAGCATCAATAATTCTACTAAGTATTATATAGGAACCTAGACACATGAGTAAGGAATTTCTACACAGGTCTAGCATAGAAATACTATCCTACACATGCTTATATAAAAATACACTAAGTAATGCATATAAAAAATAATAGGAAGTTTATGAAGTGTGCCACTTGCCTTTGGATGATGTCTTTGCTCACAATCTCTTTTCAACGTTACTCGGGACTCTCCGTTCAGTCTAACAATATAAACAAACAACAATACAACAATCAACATAAAACACAACATCATAGTGCATACAAACACATTCCTAATGAACAAACATTTTTATAGAACTTCTAAGGAAAAATATGTTTATGCATGATATGCAAAATATTTCTAAGGACTAGAGATGTATGTCATGCTAAGAAAATGTTTGAAGTTATTGTAAGGCAAATAGGTTGGTCAAAAATGACTAAGGACTAAGGTCATAAGTTGGATAAAATACTTTGCTATAAATCATCTTGAATAAGCACTCTAATGGCTTAGTCATGATGTGCATAAATACTTAGAGAAAATACTCAGTCTATTGTTCAAGGTGATAAACAATTATTATCAACTCTTTGTAAATTGGATATTCACTATAGTGAGAGAGACAGACACCCGGCCAACCACTTAAGTTGTGGAACAGGTCTCATGTACGTGGACATGTAAGGTTAGTCTCCAGGCCGCTTCATCTCACTATGCCGCTAGGATCCAACAAAGTTTCAAGATGGTAATAACATGATCGAAATTGTTTAAGTCTAAAGTGAAAGACAAGATTAGGAAAGAGGGAAAAGATAGAAAGAAGAATGTAGAATCTTTTCCTTGCTTCCTTTTCTTCTTGATGTGATGACTTCATTGCAATTTTGTAGACTTGATGGCTTTGAATACTTGATGGTGTTTATAGCCTCCAGGTTGGTCTTGAATATAACTTAGTCATCAAGAGGTCTAAGAGAAGAAGGGAAAAAGAGAGAGAGAGGAAGCAAGACTTAGAAAATATTGGTGGTTGGTCTTCATGAACTTCTTCTTGATTTTCTTCTAAGTGCTTCTACTCCTTGAATATACTTCTGAAGTCTTGTTTTAGCTAAGTCCTTCATTGTTCTTCTAGCTCCATGTTGAAAATCGTAAGTGTCTAAGCGCATAGCACTTTACCAAAATACTAAGTTCAAAATGGTCCTAACTTAGAGAAAATGAGGGAAGAGTTTTCCTATGAGGAGTATAACTATATAATAAAATATGTTATGTATACAATGGGCACTACACTGAAATATAAATATATAAATATGTTATGTTAACTATATAAATATCACAAAAATGAGGGAAGAGTTTTCATATGTGCCATTGCTTTCGTAAGAATGGGCACTACACTCCTACACCACTCCACAACAATGGGGTTGTGCATTTCTTCCCATATAAGGCTTCAAATGGTGCAATCTCAATGCTGGCTTGGTAACTGTTATTGTAGGAGAACTCAGCATAAGGTAGATTATCGTCCCAACTAGATCCATAATCGAGCGCACAAGATCTTAACATATCCTCTAGAATCCGATTCACTCTTTCAGGCTGGCCATCCGTTTGCGGGTGAAAGGCCGTGCTGAATTCCAATCTGGTTCCCAAGGATTCGTGCAACTGCTTCCAGAAATGAGATGTGAACTGGGTCCACCTATCGGACACGATACTCTTGGGAACGCCATGTAGGCACACAATTCTCTTCATGTAAATATCAGCTAACTTTGCACTTGTATAGGTGGTCTTCACTGGTATAAAGTGAGCTATTTTGGTTAAACGACAAACAATAACCCAAATGGAATCATAACCCGATCTGGTCCTTGGTAACCCGGTGATGAAATCCATCCCAATAGAATCCCACTTCCAATCCGGTACTTTCAAAGGTTGCAAAAGTCCTGCTGGTTTCTGATGTTCTGCCTTTACTCGACTGCATACATCACACTTAGCGATATATTCTGCTATTTCTCTTTTCAGATTGTTCCACCAAAATCTCTCCTTCACATCCATATACATCTTGGTATTTCCCGGATGAATGGAATAAGGTGTCTCATGAGCTTCTTGCAGAATTAACTTTCTAATATCAGGATCATTGGCCACACATACACGTTTTTCAAACCACAAAATCCCTTGCTCATCCTCATGAAATCCTTTAGCTTTTCCTGCTTCCAGATTGACTTTGATTTCTTCTATTTCCTTGTCTCCTTTCTGCGCTTCACGTATCTTGTCCATCAAGGTAGGTCGTACTACTAATGAGGCTACAAAACCTTCCGGTACTACTTCCAATCTGAGGTCCTTGAATGCCTTGCATAAATCTTCGGGTAATTTCCTACTGTGAGGCCATTCACATACGCTTTACGACTCAGGGTGTCTGCTACTACATTTGCCTTTCCCGGGTGATATTGGAGATTCAGATCATAATCTTTAATAAGTTCCAACCACCTTCTCTGTCTCATGTTCAATTCCTTCTGAGTAAAGATGTACTTCAAACTCTTGTGGTCCGTGAATACCTCATATCTTTTTCCCATCAGGTAGGGTCTCCAAGTTTCAGGGCATGTACTACTGATGCTAACTCGAGATCATGAGTTGGATAATTTGCTTCATGTTTCTTGAGCTGTCTAGAGGCATAAGATGCCACTCTGCCTTCTTGCATCAACACACTTCCCAGGCCTTTGTGTGAAGCATCACAGTACACTTGGAATTCTTTCTCCAAATCAGGTAAGCATAGAACTGGGGCCGAAACTAGACGTTTCTTCAATTCCTGAAAACTGGCTTTGCAGGCCTCAGTCCACTCAAATTTCTTCTCTTTCTTCAATAATTCCGTCAATGCCTTGGCGATTTTGGAAAAGTTTTCAATAAATCTTTGGTAGTATTCTGCTAGACCAAGGAAACTCCATAATTCTCCAACATTCTTTGGTGGCTCCCAATTGGTTACAGCTGAAACCTTTTCAGGATCCACTGCTATACCCTCTTTAGATACTATGTGACCTAGAAATGCGACTTGTTCCAACCAAAATTCACACTTGCTGAATTTGGCATACAACTTATGTTCACGTAATCTCTGCAATACTAGACGTAAATGTTCTTCATGTCCTTTGTGACTCTTGGAGTAGATTAGAATGTCATCTATGAATACTACCACAAACTTGTCCAGAAAATCCATGAACACTTTATTCATCATATTCATGAAATAGGCGGGAGCATTGGTTAATCCAAATGGCATAACTGTGTAACCATATGAGCCATATCTTGTAACAAACGCTGTCTTTGGTATATCCATTTCTCTAACTTCCAGTTGGAGGTAACCTGATCGAAGATCAATCTTGGAGAAGACACAAACACCTTTCAGTTGATCAAATAGTTCATTTATCTTGGGTAACGGATACTTGTTCTTGATGGTGTGTTCATTTATATCCCTGTAGTCCGTGACTAGTCTCTGGGTTTGATCTTTCTTTTTAACAAATAGAACTGGCGCTCCCTAGGGTGAAGAACTTGGGCGTATAAATCCTTTCAGAAGCTGTTCCTCCAGTTGCTTCTTGAGCTCTTTTAATTCATCGACGGCCATAGGATATGGTCTCTTAGCTATTGGTCCAGTACCCGGTTTTAGTTCAATAAGAAACTCCACATCTCTATCGGGTGGCATTCCCGGTAGTTCCTCTGGGAAAACATCTGGATACTCCTGGACAATCAGCACATCACCAAGGCTAACCCCCTTAAGAGAATTTAACCTAACTTTCTTAAGTTCGAAAGTTGATCTGAATTTAATCTTCTGTTTCTCTGGGGTGGTGAGGGTGATAGCTCTATTTGCACAGTCTATGATTCCTTCATAACGGGTCATCCAATCCATTCCAATGATAACATCCAAACCTTGTGTTTCTAGGATGACTAAGTCTGTTGGAAAAAGATATTTTCCAATCTTTAACTCTAATTGCCTACATCCAGAATTTCCTATCATCTCACCCCCAGGTGAACTCACTCTTATAGGTTTTCCTAAGCTTTCCTCGGCTAGCCCATGTTTGTTTACAAAAGCTCTTGATATGAATGAATGCGATGCTCCAGTATCAAATAAGACTAATGCTGGAAAATAATTGAGCAGGAACTTACCAATCAACGCATCAGGTTCATCATGAACTTCTTCCACATTGATTTGGTTCACTTGTCCCTTCTGGAAAGGATTAGGCTTGGAATTTTCATCAGCCTTCCTCTCTCGGCAGTCAGTAGCATAATTACCTGTCTTCTTGCACTTGAAGCAAGTCACATTAGACAAGTCTTTCTTCCCTTCGGAGTTAGGACGGGGATTACCATTTCCATGATTATGGCCATGGTGATGGTTTCCCTTGAACCCACCATTATTTCCTTTGTACCCTCCATTGTTTCCTTTGTATCGTCCATTGTGGTTATGACCATGATGTTTTTGGCTACTACCACTGTTGGAATAATTCCAAGGTTTATGGCTACTGACTTCAGAGGTGTGTGGTTTCTTGTATGTCCCTTCAGAATTAACCTTACTTGCACCGAACTTCCTCTTCCTATTCTCTTCTTTTCTTATGTTATTGTCCAGAGTGATTGCTTGATCCAACATAACTTGATAGTTAGGAGCATATGCCACAGACAAGGGTATCTTCAGTTCTCCCCTAAGTCCATTAAGGAATTTTTCCTTCCTCTTAGCATCAGTGTCGATGTCTTCTGGTGCATACCTTGATAGCATACAGAAGTCATCCATATACTCCTTCAGAGTTCTACCTCCCTGCCTCAAGCTACGAAATTCCTCTTTCTTCAGGTTCATTATGCCAGAGGAAATGTGAGCATTGCGGAAACCTTCCTTGAACGCATCCCAAGTCATGCCATCCAAGGGATGAGTCACTTGATAGGTCTCCCACCATAAGGCAGCAGGTCCTTCCACCTTTTGTGCCTCTGAACACTCACAAGTAACTAAGTCCTTGTTGACTGTACGGAGCCAGTCATCCGCCACTATTGGTTTAGTAGCAGAGGAAAACTTATTAGGCCTAAGCCTTAGAAATCTTGCAAGTCTGTCCACTGGAGGTGGTGGTGGTGGTGGCGGCGGGTTGTTGTTATTGTTGTTGTTGGTTGCTGCAATAAACTGAGTCATCATAGTCATTAGTTGGGCTTGAGCTGCCATCAGTTGTTGCATAGCCTCGTTGTTGTCGGAATCACGTCGTGGAGGTATCTGTGGGGTTTTAGCATGGATGAGTATAAGATAGATAGAACTATAAGGAGGAATCCTACCCATGTACAAAACAAACAAGTCTAGCAATCCATCAACAACAAACAACTTATAAAACAACCAACACACAAATCAAACCTTTTAAGGAAAACGATATAAAAGTTTGGAAAATAAACTCGCGTGGTTCCGAGGATACAAGGGAACGTACTGCCTTACCACAAGTTGGTAGGTCAATACAAGACTAAGATAACGATGAGGTGTATGATAACTGGTAGTCTCACTAACTAACTACTCGACCATGTCATCTTCTTCCTCTTCAATTTCCTGAATCTCGATTCCTTCATTGGCGAGTACCTCCTTGAGTTCCTTTACTTCTTTCTCCAGGGCAGAGTTCTTTTCTTGCAGATCCCTCTTCTCAGTACGAAGTCGTTTGATCAAGTCACTACCGGCCTCGAAATCGACTTCATTTCTCTCGAGTTCTGCCTTCTGTTCTCTGATAGTCTTGTTCTTCTCTTGAACTCTTTTCTCCTGCCTCCTGTACTTCTCCTCCTGAGCAGCAAACCTCTCTTCTTGTGCTTTAGTCACTTCCTCCTGAGCCTTCGTCTTCTCCTCGTTTTCCTTGAGTAAGGCACATAGCTCATCGTTCTTCAGGAGCGTAGTGGGCCTATCCTCATAAAGTTCTGTGACAAGGATTTCCAACTCCTGGAAATAAAGACTAAGGGGTTTTGCCTTGCCTTTTTCTCCGACATCATAAAGGTAAGGTTCTCCATCCTCGTTTGTCCTTCCAAAGAAAATGGAGTAGTGGCCCTTCAACTCTGTGATGTAGCGTCCGCAGAGGCGCCCAATCAGATCTTGCATGACTAGATTGAGTCCTTTATCTTTGGAGTCGCTAACCATTTTGATCTCCAGTGGGGGCTCTTCTCCACGTCCTGGCTGAGTTGCTTTTATTCCCCGGCAACCCTCTTTCTTACACTTCTTCAGGATGAATCCCTTGACTTGGGGTAGTGGTAACCCTATCTTCTCACCGATGTCGAGAAGGTAGCAGCCAAAACGGGTGTTCTCGAAGTCCTCCACGGTGGTGAAGTGGAAGCTCGTCATCCTTTAGGTAGAAAGAAAGGAATTAAAACAAGAAATGCATAAGGTAAGGAAGTACTAGTCATGGTGTGTATTATTAATTTGGAAAATACTAAGTCAAAATCTTAAGGTGATCAAAAATTATTAACAACTCTTTGTAAATTGGATTTTTCACTATAGTGAGAGAGACAGACACCCGACCAGCCACTTATGTTGTGGAATAGGTCTCATGTACGCGGACATGTAAAGTTTGTCCCGGGCCGCTTCATCCCACTACGCCGCTAGGATCCAACATACTTCAAAGATGGTAATATTATGACCAAAAAGGGCTTAACCAATCCTAAGGGCTCGAACCTACAGGCAATACTTTGCTCTGATACCATTTTGTAGCTCCCCAACTCTTATTAAAGTTAGAACACCTGTGTTATGTGCTAGTCCCTGGATCACTGCCAGCACCACAGTACAAAATATAAAGTACCATTGCATAAGTATTAAATTGCTACAACGAGATCCAAAAATAATAGCCAAGTATGGCTTTATTACAAGTTGCATAGCCATGATGGCTAGCTAAAATTCAGAGTTCACAACAAAAGCAAATAACAATGAGCCTCATCTTCAAGCATGCGCCACAGGCAGACATGTTGGGTGTAGACTCGAGTCCAATATCATTCTTCATCAGAATTACCTGCACATTTGAATATGCAGCCCCCGAAGGAGGTCAATACAATGATGTATTGGCAAGTGACTATGGTAGATATATAATGACAAGTCTAGAATCTATATGCATATTTGGCTTGGTGGGGTTGGAGGCTATTTTGCAGAAAGCAAGTTTTCTCCTATCTTTTGTAAAACACTTTTATTTCTCAAGGACTTGGCACCAAGGGATAAAGCCCAAGTGCACCAACAATTCTTTTCTTAAGTCAAAATTTTACTTTATGAAAACAATGTTGAGATTCTTCCGCCCATCCTTGTCCAACTGCTCAAAGTAGTCCATTTCTGGGGTCACGGCTAAGTACTCAGATTGTCGACTCTGTAGAGGTTGTGCACTTTCACCTTTAGACTCAATTAACCCAAAAATCCTATACATGCGGAGTGTAGTAAGGAAAGGAGAGAATTGAGACAAGAACTTTCAGAAGAAGAATGCAACCATACTAGCAAGACCCGTTCCACCTACCAATTCTACATCTGCTTGTCAAGCTGACAGGTTGCACCCTCACAACTTAATTATTCTAGACAGAGCCCATTGTCAAAAGGCTGCACGGGAAGCTTCTAAACTTGGAGGGACTTAGTAATCTCTTTGTTCCTGGGTGGCCGTCCACAAGTGCACTTCTGGGTAACAACCACCATGCTCATGACGCTAAGTAGAATAGACATTCATCCTAGGCGAAGACAATCACAAGCATAGTCCCAAAAGCCACTCAAAATACCATAACAACCAATTCCACCCAGATGTGCATTTTAAATTTTAACACTTAGAAACATTTCTATAACAGGGAATGTAACACTTTTATAGCATACCTGAGAAACTAACAAATTTTTTCATGGATGCAAAGGAAAAGGGTGGCTACACACTACTAGGATATTTGTAAAATACAAACTAACTTAGCATTATAAAATAAATAAAAAATCCCTATCAGGCATACTACTCAAAATATACTACATATGCATATAGAAAATATTGGGTATAATATGAATGTCACTTGCCTTGGTAGCAGGAGGAGCAAGCACAACAAGAATAACAATCACAAGCAAGTCCTTTCTCTTCTTCACAATCCAGCACAATCAATAAAATAAAATAAATACCAACACAATATCATCACAACACCAAACATAAATATGTATGCATGCATGATATGCTATGAGTATAACAAGACACCCTTATTAATAATTTTTATCTTCTGTTATTAAATGTCTGAAATGCAATTTCTAGGAATTTCTTATTTTATTTATCAGTTTAAATAATTGAAAACTATATTGCAAAACTTGATTTCTATAATTACAACTTTATTGTTCTATGAAAGTTTTCAAAAGGAAAAACAAATGATGTAGAAATAAACTACACTAGCAGGGCTATCCGTGGATATAAAGTTTATCAAATTTGAACTTATAGATCGAAAGTTATGAATTTTCTAAATTTTGCATATTTTCTGTTTTATTTATAAAAATTCCTGCGAAAAAGAAATAACATGAGCCACGTGGCGTGTTCTTATTAGACGAATATAGTTCGACGCGGATCACGGCGTGAGCCGTCCGATCTAATTAAAAATGGACGCGCGAGATTAGATCGATCTAGATCCGTTGGATTTAGATCTAACGGCCCACTATTCGTTGACCAAAAACGGGCGGCGCGGTCGCCGGAGTTCACCCGACCGCGGTGGCGCCACGGCCGGCGTTGCTCGATATCGCGTGCTAGAGGACTACGGGACGAGTGGAGCTTACCGAGACGTAGCGGGCGTCGAGGCGAAGTCGATGGCGCGGTGGGGGGGGGGCTTCACGGCGTCTCCTCCTCTTCTCGGGTGCTTGCCGGAGACGACGGGGCGGACGGCGGCGTCGGTCACGGACGGGGACGGTGCTCGGCTGCAAATTAACCCGCGAGACAAAGTCACAAACATACGCAAAGAGGAGAGGAAACGAGGAGGGGCAAAAGCGAGTCCCGGGGTGGCCGGAATACTCCGTACGACGAGGTATTCGGCGGCGGCGTTCCGAGCTCGCTCGCGAGCTGCCCGGCGGCGGAAAAATTAGGGTTTGGGGTGGGGAGGGTGGCGGCGGGGTTGGGGGTTTAAATAGGGGTCGGAGAGGGGGCAAACGCAGAGCAAATCACGCTCGGATTTTCCGGCGCGACGCGGATTTGGGCTCGGCGCGATCCCCGGCGGAGGAAGACGAAGCTGACAGGTGGGCCTCACCTGTCAGCGAGAGGAGGGAGAGAGAAGAGCTGCCTGGGCTGGCTGGGCCGTTTTCGGACGCGCGCGCGGCAGATAGCTAAACGGGCCGGCCCGACTCTTATTCTTTTAAATAAAATTAATATTTTTTTCAAATACTGATTTCAAAAATGAGTTTTAAACCTATTCAAAACATTTCAGAAAAATTCATAAAAATATGTTTTGGAAAGGTTATTAAAAATGGAACTTTTTAACATTATACTTGGCCATAAATAATTTGGAAAAATTACATTTATTAAAGGAGTTTAAATAAACACTTTATGGAATTATAGATTATTTAAACGTATAATTTAAAGTTTTATTTAATATTTTTTGTGATGTAGTTTTATGCCTAATGATAAATGATGCATGGATGCAAAGTTTTAAATTTTTGCAAATTTTGGGATGTTATAGATGGGGTCCGGACGTACGTGTAAGGACCCCTCGGACGAATCCGAGATGCCCACGTTATGTAAGAGATCACGATCCCAATGATCAGTGCATCGCAATCACATAACCAACATAGGTATCAAAGAGTTACATCATTCAAGTCGTACGAATAAAAGTCTTACAACACATAAACGGTCATACGACCAAAGTCATCAAACCTCGTCACGCAGGACGGAATTAACTACGATAGCGGAAGCTCGTGGCTAGCGACGACTCTTAACATCTCCGAGCGCAGATTCCCACAAGTGCAGTTGACCGGTGACAGCTAGGTGGCGAAGTCGTCGTCGTACACCTCCTCCTCGATGCAAGCCTCCTCATTGAAATCTGGACATTTGAATATCCAGGGACAGAGCCACATGAGTACAATTACGTACTCGCAAGACCACCTCTAGGCTTAATTTCTCATGATAATGCAAGGAAAAACATGCTTTCGCGAACTGGGAAGGCTGCTATATATAAGACTATAGGGCTCAGTTTTCGAATACCATGATTTTAGACATAGAGAATACGACATCTCTATATCTTTGTTGAAGAAAACATTTAGAGATAGAATTCTCTTCTCTTAGATATAGCAAAGACATATCCAAGTTCAAAACTTGTGTTTATAAAAGTTTATCAAAACACTAGGATAGGGGTAACCCTTTTTCCTTCCTTGAGATCAGACTGATTGTCTCCCCGAGACCAATCATCCTCACCCAAATTCTGTACCTCCCAGATACCTCCTGATTTCTACATAAACATTTTTCCTTTATAAAACAACTTCTTTCTCCAGACGCCCAGTGTGGCCTTTCCAACCGACCATGACCGTGGACACGGCTATTCGAATAGATTTACACTCTGCAGAGGTTGTACACTTTCACCACAAGATTCGGATGGTCTGCCGTGGATCAACCACGGACTGTACAGAGACAGCATGCACATAACACACGGTATCAGAATATCCTCGTCGAGTGGGTTTGTTCTCCCCGGCACCGAGTGAGCTAGCCGTATCTTTACGGTTTCCCCTAGCCTCATACCGCCATGACAGGAGACCCACCGTTGCTTCCCGGTGGCACACGAAGTCCACTCTCTGTATGCCCATTCTCTTACAGCATTCGGTTCCGGGGCCTCGAACCCCATCTAGCCAATTGAGGAAAATTCGAATACCAACACCAACAAGCTTCCGTTAAGCCTCGTACCCATTTTGAGGTAATGTGGTTGCACGGGTTAATTGTTCGGGCGGCAGCAGGGACTTCGAAATTAAACTTCCATCTCCGACTGCTCCCAGCAGCTCGGGTTTTCACAACATCTCCGAATGCTCTCAGCATCTCGGGTTTTCATAAAACAGTTCTGACTCGCTGATTGCTCCCTGCAACTCAGGTTTTCCTCCATAAAATATTTTTACCAAACGGGTTCCCATCCTATAGTTTTGAGGTAAGATAACAGAGTATACTATTTGAAAACTTAATCTTCTTTATAGAGCCTTCAATGACAAGACTCAACAAGTAAAACTCTCCTTATAATACCTACAGCTATTCTAGTATATAACTTTGGCCAAACAATATTTGGAAAAATAGTTTTCGGGTGGCAAGGTGCCACAAAAAGAAGTAAAACATGCGTTATTTTATTTTAAAACAAAACATGCTTTGTAAATAGTAGGATTTGCATAAAGGTGGTGAGGTGGGCTTGCCTTGCTCAAAGTACTGCCCCTGGTCTTGCTCTTCAGCGTAGTCGTGCTCAGCTACCTCGTACTGCTCTTTCTCGGGTTGCGATTCTACCGTAACATGAAAAACAGACGAGACTAGCGTAAGTCCTAAAATACGAGTTGATAACAATCTAAAGTATAACAACAAGCATCAAGCATCACAAACAGAAAACACGAATAATGCATCCAATATTTATTGGGGGCTGTTTACATGGTTTAAGCATAATTCTTTAGGTACTGATCCTAAAATTAAACCCTTCTACCACATTATTCCTAACAATCATGTGGAGCTCTGAAAATTAGCTGTGCATGAAAATCTAACACCATATAAGAATTAAAAATCAGACTAGAGCTACTGATGTCAAATTCAAACAGATGATAGGTTCCGTTTTATAGATCTCCTGAATGCATAATTAAACTTTCTGGTGAGATATGAGTTTTCTCTTTAAGTGGAGATCTTATTTATCAAATTTGGATACTCCTAGCTCAAGTTATACCAGTTTTAAAATAAAGTATACTTCTGACCATTTTCTATGTGCAGAAAATAATAAGAATTATTTTGGGGTCAATCCAGTGGGGTGAGTTAGATAAAACCTGTGGCTATCCCACAAAATTATCCTCAACATATTTTTATGGACATAGGTGGCTCCACCAATTAAAACTAGACATGTCATAATCTCTGAAATTTCAGAAATGCATTTTAAGGGATTATCTCCCTGTTTTCAGGGATTTATTCACTAAGAAATAAATAATTGCAGGAAAAATCTACATTTGTAGGATATTATACCTCCAACACATATCTAACACTTCCAATTGGATTTACTACAAAAAGTGTTTTTATTTAAGAGTTAAAAATCCCCAAACACCTACTGATGTCATTCTTAGAGTAAAAATAACTTTTGCTAGATTAATCTCCTGCATGCAAGATTGACCAATATAGATAGACACTTCTACAAGCTTTCCAACAGATCCAAGATTGCATGTTTGGGATTTACAAAACACAAGTTATTAAACAAATGGTGTAATAGATACCTTTTATTAGATCTATTTTAACACTTAACGGGAAACACATTTTGGACCAAATCCAATGCCACATGGTTAAGAAAACGTGCATGCATGTTACAAAATTTATCCCACCATTTTAGCCACTCTAGATTTACCACAAATGATTTAAAGCTAAACTCTAGATTTACTGGAAAAATAAACAGGAAAAAGGATAAAGGAAAAACAGGCCGAACGGCCAGATCTGGGCCAGATCGGCCCAGCGGCGAAGCAGAGCAGCGCAGGGCTGAGTTGGGCCGGCCCAAGCGCTGCGAGCGCGCCGGCGAAGCGGTAAGCGACCGTGGATCTGGGATCCAACGGCCACGGACAGATCGGGCGCGGTTCAAACACTACCGCAGATCCGAAAATCGACGGTCTCACGCCATCGTCTTCCTCCCGACCGAGAAAAACACGAGCATAGCTCGAGAAGGCGATGCCAAGCACGGAGGGCTCACCTAGGGCTCGCGTACGGACGAGGGAGAGGTCGGAGGTGAACGCGGCGTCGAAGGGAAGCTCAGGGGTGGTCGCAAAGCTCACATGCAACGTCGGAGTCCGAGACGGCGACGACGGCGTCCTCCTCGGGTCGTGGACGAACCAGGTGCTCTCGAGCTGCAACAGAGCCAAGGGAGGGGAGAGGAGTTAGATCCAGACGAGGGGAAGCCAGGGAACCAAAAATGGCGAGGAATGGTTGAGAGGAACGAGCGCTACGACAGCTTCCTTTCGTCGGCCACCGAGGGAAATCTCCTCGTCTACAAGGCGAATGAGGGGGAGAGCTTGGTGGTTTTCGCCGGGGAGGAGAGGAGTAGGATGGAGAGGTGCTAGGGAGGGGGAGAAATGAGCAGGGGAGAGGCTCGGGGTGGCTTTAACGAGTCCACCCGATCTAGGGTTGGCTCGGGCAGGAGAGAGGGAGGGGAGCGTCTCCTTTGCTCCTACTGGCTCAGGTGGGCGGTGGAGAGGGGACAGGGGAGATGCTGGTCGGGATGACCAGCCCTAGCCAGTGAGAAGAGAGGAGAGGAGCTCGGATTGGGTGAAAAAGTAGAGAAAAGAGAGAAGGGAGAGGAGAGGTTGGCCCTAGTCCATGACAAGTGGGACCAGGGGTGAGGTTGCTGCTCTCCTCATCAGCAGGTGGAGTGGAAAAGAGAGAGAGAAATAAGAGGTGCAAGATTTGAGTAAATCTCAAAATGAATTTAAAACCTAAGTTTGAAAAATTCAAACATGACCCAAAAAGATAAAACGGGGCAACATTCCAAACTTACATAAATTAGGAGAGGGTACTGAATTTACAAATGACTAATTTAATTATCTCATTTAGCTTTTAAAGAAAAGAAAACTTTTGGTGATAAAGAAAGGAATCACCCAAATGGTCATGTTATTTTGATGACTACTAAAGCTAGTGGGATTAATATGCAAACAAGCTCTTTAGTGATAATTTATAACAGGGTATGGAAGTATACGTGACCTAGATGGAAATGTTTCAAAGGCATGCCAAAAACCATTTAGGGTTTGCTTAATAATAGCTCCTAGTTTGGCTAAGTTTTAACAACCATGAAGATCCTAATAGTGGATATTTTATTTTAGTTGTTGTGGTTTGAGTGTTTTCAATTATCATGGAATGTTAGTGATACACAACAAGCATAAGGTGTGCAAGCAAATTAAATCATGACTCAAGATGCTACACACACAAAAGTCTCTGCAAGAGGTGAAAAATCTAGAATAACACCACAATGCTAAAGCTAAGAGAATTGGGGTGTTACAGACCTTCCCCCCCTTAGGAGATTCCAGATTTGAAGAAGAGAGAAAACCAGGGAATTCACGCTCCAAATAATCTTCACGCTCCCAGGTGGCTTCTTCCTCCGAATGGTTGCTCCATTGGACCTTCAGGAACCTGATCTTCTGCCTCCGTGTCAGACGGACGTCTTCAACGAGAACACGAAGTGGTCGTTCTCGATAGGTGAGATCATGATTGAGATCAATGGTGTGATGATCTACCTCCTGATATGAATGAGTGTCACCAGGAACTCGCAGGCACTTCCGGAGTAGAGATACATGAAATACATCATGGAATCCTGACAGATGGGGTGGCAGGTCTAGCTGATAAGACACTTCTCCTCTGTGACTGACCACTTTAAAAGGGCCAATGTACCTCGGTGCTAATTTCCCCTTCACATGGAAACGTTGCATTCCCTTGAGTGGTGTAACACGCAAGTAAACCATATCTCCTTCCTTGAAGTTAAGTTCACGCCTCCTGGAATCTGCGTAACTTTTTGTCTGGATTGGGCGGCCTTAAGGCGGTCGCAAATGAGTTGAACTTGCTCTTCGGCTTCCCTCAAGGTATCAACTCCAAAGATTTGACTGTCCCCAGTTTGCGACCAGTTCAAGGGTGTACGGCATCTGCGCCCGTACAAAGCCTCAAATGGTGCCATTTTCAGACTGACTTGATAGCTGTTGTTGTATGAAAACTCAGCAAACGGCAAGAAACTCTCCCATTTGGCTCCATAAGCTAACACACAAGACCTAAGCATATCCTCAAGGATCTGATTTACTCTTTCCGTTTGACTTCCAGTCTGCGGGTGATACGCAGTACTGAAAAAGAGCTTCGTTCCCATGGCTTCATGCAGCTTGAACCAGAAACGAGAGGTGAATTGGGTTCCTCGATCAGACACGATAGTCTTAGGTATTCCATGAAGGCTGACAATACGTGACATGTAGAGATCCGCAAGCTGATCCGATCGATGCGTGGTCCTTACTGGCAAAAAGTGTGCTACCATAGTGAGCCTATCCACGATAACCCATATGGCGTCATGCCCGCGATGGGACCGGGGCAATCCAGTGATAAAATCCATGCCGACCTCATCCCATTTCCACTCGGGCAATTTGAGAGGTTGAAGTAATCCAGCGGGTCGCTGATGCTCTGCTTTGACCCGTTGGCAGATATCGCAATTCTAGACGAAGAGTGCAATCTCGCGCTTCATGCCATGCCACCAGAAATTCTGCTTCAAATCCTTGTACATCTTGGTTCCACCGGGGTGGATATAATACAAAGTCTCGTGAGCCTCCTTCATAATTAACTGCTTCAGAGCAGGGTCTGACGGTACGCATATGCGTCCCTTATACCAAAGAGTACTGTCAGAGTCGATGGTGAACCTAGGGACTTCCTCTTTGTCCAATCTTCTCTTGATGCCCTCAATGCTTTCGTGATCCTTCTGTGCTTGCTTGATCTGCTCCCATAAGGTGGGTTGCAACAGGAGTTGATCGACTGCCCCATAGCTGACCACCTCTATACCCATCTTATCCAGCTCTTCCCAGAGTTCTGGCCGTCTAACCTTGATCAGGGAGTTGAATGAACATGGCTGACGACTAAGGGCATCAGCTACAACGTTAGCTTTTCCAGGGTGGTAATGGATGTCCAAGTCGTAATCCTTGATGAGTTCTATCCATCTTCGTTGCCTCATGTTCAAGTTCCTCTGAGTGAAGATGTACTTCAGGCTCTTGTGATCGGTGTAAATTTCGCAACGGTTGCCCATCAGAAAGTGCCGCCATGTCTTGAGTGCATGGACCACTGCAGCAAGCTCTAGGTCATGGGTTGGGTAATTCTGCTCATGCTTGCGGAGTTGTCGCGACGAGTAAGAAATCACTTTGCCCTCTTGCATAAGGACACAACCAAGTCTGAGTTTGGAGGCGTCGCAATAGACCACAAACTCCTTGGTCACGTCAGGCATGGTCAAGATAGGTGCGGTAGTAAGGCGCTTTTTCAGTTCCTGGAAGCTGGCTTCACATTTTTCGGACCAAATGAACTTCTGATCCTTCTTCAATAGTTGGGTAAGGGGCTTTGCGATGCTTGAGAATCCTTCAACAAACTTGCGGTAATACCCGGCTAATCCAAGAATGGACCTTACTTCGGTTTGGTTGGTGGGGGTTGGGAAATCAAGGATGGACTTGATGTGGGTTGGGTCAACAGATATACCTCCAGCTGAGATAACATGGCCAAGAAATCCTACCTCTTTCAGCCAAAAGTGGCACTTGCTAAACTTAGCATATAGCTGATGCTCTCGAAGGGTACCGAGAACCAATCTCAGATGCTCTTCATGTTCCTCTTCCGACTTGGAGTAAATCAGGATGTCGTCAATAAAGACAACCACAAATTTATCCAAGTACTCCATGAACACCTTGTTCATGAGATTCATGAAATAGGCAGGAGCATTGGTCAGGCCAAATGACATCACTGTGTACTCGAACAATCCATAACGAGTGACAAAGGCCGTCTTAGGGATATCAGATTCTCTGACTTTCAATTAACCAGTGCGGAGATCGATCTTGGAGAAGACTCGAGCTCCATTGAGTTGATCAAACAGATCTTCAATCTTGGGTAGGGGGTATTTATTCTTAATAGTCACATCATTTAACTTACGGTAATCCACACACAACCGAGTGGTACCGTCTCTTTTATCCACGAAGATGATTGGTGACCGCCAGGGTGACGCACTAGGGCGTATCATACCCTTCCTAAGTAGGTCATCCAACTGTTTCTTTAATTCCTCCAATTCTTCTGGGTTCATCCGGTACGGTTTTTGAGCTATAGGACCAGTACCGGGTACCAGTTCAATAATGAACTCAATATCCCTATCCGGTGGCATTCCGAGCAACTCTTCGGGAAAAACATCCGGAAACTCGCACACTACCGGTACTTCCTCCAACATGACTCCCACTACACTCTTATGGCAATGACTCGAGGTGGAGTGGTAGGTCGAGAAGTGGGTAATCTCCTCTCCTTCCGGGGTGGTTAGTGTGACAGACTTGTTGGTGCAATCTATTTTTCCCCGGTTAACTGCCATCCAATCCATTCCTAAGACCACTTCTATCCCTTGCTTTCCTAATACCACTAGGTCTGCATGGAATCGGGCTCCTTGAATTTCCACAGGAGTCTCCTTGCAAGACAGGATGGCCTTGGTAGTGGCCCCCGGGATTTGTACTCTCATAGGACGATGCATCACAGTTGGAACCATACCACTCTTCCTAAAAACGGCTCCGTAACGAAAGAATGGGAAGCTCCCGAATCAAACAAAACTGAGGCAGAAACTGAGTTGACAGGGAACGTACCCATAACCAGGTCTGGTGCCTCCTGAGCTTCTTCTGCACTGATGTGATTCAGATGACCTCTGGTGACAGGGTCCGCTTTCTTGGGCTACGGGTTCTTGCCTCCAGGTGGACGGGGTGGCCCTTGATTCATCTTTGTCGCATTGGGGCGACCACCAGCGGGCTGTCTAGTGGGGCAATCCCGCGAGAAATGTCCAGGCTGTCCACAAGTGAAACATCCTCCTGTGGGCTTCGGAGCAGGCGGCCTATTAAAGTTGAGGACGGGGTTGAAACCACTTCCAGGACGAGGTGCAGGCGGGCGAGGAGAGTAGCTGGGTCTTGGTGCAAAGGTTGGAGGCCTTGGTGATGGATAAGAAGGCCTCGGTGGAGGTGAAGGGCGCGGACGGGGATAACTTCCAGCTGGGCTGCTGCTGCCCCTGCCTTGCTGCATCAGCTGGCGACGCTTGCGGTTGTCAAACGAAGCCTTGCGCTTGTGCTCCATCATAATGGCTGCATCAGCCAAGGACTCCAAGTCGGTGAAAGGCATCACCACCAGAACGCACTGCATCTCATCATGAAGTCCGTTCATGAACCTCTCTTTCTTGTTGTCCTCAGACATCACAGCTCCCGAGTCCTCACCGCCCTCGTCTCGCAGGTCGTCGTCATCCTGCTCGCTCACAGGCTCCATATCCATGTCCTCTGTAGGGTCCTCATCCACAGGCAGGAGATCGTCATTCTCCTTGCTCAGGGCCTCCACCTCGCTCTCCAGCTCGCTGATCCTCTCATCACGGGCATCAAGGGTCCACTTGAGCATGTCAACCATCCCGTCAAGCTGAAACTTGTAGAAGCGAGTAGTCTGGAGACGCGCAAAGGTTGAACGGCGCTCCTTGCGCTCTATCTTGAGCTCTGCCTGGGACTCCACTAAATGCTCCTCCGAGGTCTTGAGCTTCAACTCCACGGTCTTCAGCTTGTCCTGAGATGCCTTGAGTTGCGCCTCCAAGTCCTCAATCCTCAGCTCAGGTGCCGAGATCCGCACCTCAGCTCCGTCATGATTAAGACGGTGAAGATCACTCTCGAACCGACTAGTGACCAGATGGGACTGGGTGTACTCGACGAGGAGTCCCAGCTCGGCCAAGTGGTTCCCGAAAGTGGGGTGGGGACGCGGTGGCACAGGGTTACTCTGCTCGTCCAAGCCAGAGTAAAACTCAAAGCCAGTGCCGCCCAGCTCGGAACTGTGGGCACACACCAAGCGGGCAAGAGCCCTCTGCAGCACAGTGACGAATGCTCCCATCTGAGTCGATGCAAGGGCATCCTCAATCAGCTCCTCGGCGAAAGGTGGCACCAATGGTCCTCGAAGGATGCACCTCACGGTCCAGGACATCTCATCTCCCACCATGGGCAGACAACGTCCAATCAGCAGCTCTGGTAGCGGACGCCTCAGGTGCCTAGTCAGCTGGAGAAGGTCGGCCTGGAACAGACGCGAAACTCCGGTGTCTGGCACCGCTCCCAACTGAATCGACGACGAGAACTCTCCGCTCATCTACACAAAATTTTAAATGGAGGTTTAATTAGTGAACGATGTACCAAATTTTAAACAGGTAAAATCATAAGATTTAATGCAGGTATAAAAATTAATCAGTGAGTACTAACAGAAGGGAGGGAGGAGTAGCAGTATATTTAGCACATTTTTAAGTATTTTTCTCCTAGCTATGACAGAAAAACATTTTTACGTGACGTCGACACCCAACCTAACTAAAGTCTCCTAAGGTCAACGATGGCTCTGATACCAAGTCTGTAAGGACCCCTCGGACGAATCCGAGATGCCCACGTTATGTAAGAGATCACGATCCCAATGATCAGTGCATCGCAATCACATAACCAACATAGGTATCAAAGAGTTACATCATTCAAGTCGTACGAATAAAAGTCTTAAGACACATAAACGGTCATACGACCAAAGTCATCAAACCTCGTCACGCAGGACGGAATTAACTACGATAGCGGAAGCTCGTGGCTAGCGACGGCTCTTAACATCTCCGAGCGCAGATTCCCACAAGTGCAGTTGACCGGTGACAGTTAGGTGGCGAAGTCGTCGTCGTACACCTCCTCCTCGATGCAAGCCTCCTCATTGAAATCTGGACATTTGAATATCCAGGGACAGAGCCACATGAGTACAATTACGTACTCGCAAGACCATCTCTAGGCTTAATTTCTCATGATAATGCAAGGAAAAACATGCTTTCGAGAACTGGGAAGGCTGCTATATATAAGACTATAGGGCTCAGTTTTCGAATACCATGATTTTAGACATAGAGAATACGACATCTCTATATCTTTGTTGAAGAAAACATTTAGAGATAGAATTCTCTACTCTTAGATATAGCAAGACATATCCAAGTTCAAAACTTGTGTTTATAAAAGTTTATCAAAACACTAGGATAGGGGTAACCCTTTTTCCTTCCTTGAGTTCAGACTGATTGTCTCCCCGAGACCAATCATCCTCACCCAAATTCCGTACCTCCCAGGTACCTCCTGATTTCCACATAAACATTTTTCCTTTATAAAACAACTTCTTTCTCCAGACGCCCAGTGTGGCCTTTCCAACCGTCCATGACCGCGGACACGGCTATTCGAATAGATTTACACTCTGCAGAGGTTGTACACTTTCACCACAAGATTCGGATGGTCTGCCGTGGATCAACCACGGACTGTACAGAGACAGCATGCACACAACAGACGGCCAATCCTAATTTCCACTATGTTGATGCTGGTATCAGAATATCCTCGTCGAGTGGGTTTGTTCTCCCCGGCACCGAGTGAGCTAGCCGTATCTTTACGGTTTCCCCTAGCCTCATACCGCCATGACAGGAGACCCACCGTTGCTTCCCGGTGGCACACGAAGTCCACTCTCTGTATGCCCATTCTCTTGCAGCATTCGGTTCCGGGGCCTCGAACCCCATCTAGCCAATTGAGGAAAATTCGAATACCAACACGAACAAGCTTCCGTTAAGCCTCGTACCCATTTTGAGGTAATGTGGTTGCACGGGTTAATTGTTCGGGCGGCAGCAGGGACTTCGAAATTAAACTTCCATCTCCGACTGCTCCCAGCAGCTCGGGTTTTCGCAACATCTCCGAATGCTCTCAGCATCTCGGGTTTTCATAAAACAGTTCTGACTCGCTGATTGCTCCCAGCAACTCAGGTTTTCCTCCATAAAATAGTTTTACCAAATGGGTTCCCATCCTATAGTTTTGAGGTAAGATAACAGAGTATACTATTTGAAAACTTAATCTTCTCTATAGAGCCTTCAATGACAAGACTCAACAAGTAAAACTCTTCTTATAACACCTACAGCTATTCTAGTATATAACTTTGGCCAAACAATATTTGCTAAAATAGTTTTCGGGTGGCAAGGTGCCACAAAAAGAAGTAAAACATGCATTATTTTATTTTAAAACAAAACATGCTTTGTAAATAGTAGGATTTGCATAAAGGTGGTGAGGTGGGCTTGCCTTGCTCAAAGTACTGCCCCTGGTCTTGCTCTTCAGCGTAGTCGTGCTCAGCTACCTCGTACTGCTCTTCCTCGGGTTGCGATTCTACCGTAACATGAAAAACAGACGAGACTAGCGTAAGTCCTAAAATACGAGTTGATAACAATCTAAAGTATAACAACAAGCATCAAGCATCACAAACAGAAAACACGAATAATGCATCCAATATTTATTGGGGGCTGTTTACATGGTTTAAGCATAATTCTTAAGGTACTGCTCCTAAAATTAAACCCTTCTACCACATTATTCCTAACAATCATGTAGAGCTCTGAAAATTAGCTGTGCATGAAAATCTATCACCATATAAGAATTAAAAATCAGACTAGAGCTACTGATGTCAAATTCAAACAGATGATAGGTTCCGTTTTATAGATCTCATGAATGCATAATTAAAATTTCTGGTGAGATATGAGTTTTCTCTTTAAGTGGAGATCTTATTTATCAAATTTGGATACTCCTAGCTCAAGTTATACCAGTTTTAAAATAAAGTATACTTCTGACCATTTTCTATGTGCAGAAAATAATAAGAATTATTTTGGGGTCAATCCAGTGGGGTGAGTTAGATAAAACCTGTGGCTATCCCACAAAATTATCCTCAACATATTTTTATGGACATAGGTGGCTCCACCAATTAAAACTAGACATGTCATAATCTCTGAAATTTCAGAAATGCATTTTAAGGGATTATCTCCCTGTTTTCAGGGATTTATTCACTAAGAAATAAATAATTGCAGGAAAAATCTACAATTGTAGGATATTATACCTCCAACACATATCTAACACTTCCAATTGGATTTACTACAAAAAGTGTTTTTATTTAAGAGTTAAAAATCCCCAAACACCTACTGATGTCATTCTTAGAGTAAAAATAACTTTTGCTAGATTAATCTCCTGCATGCAAGATTGACCAATATAGATATACACTTCTACAAGCTTTCCAACAGATCCAAGATTGGATGTTTTGGATTTACAGAACACAAGTTATTAAACAAATGGTGTAATAGATACCTTTATTAGATCTATTTTAACACTTAACAGGAAACACATTTTGGACCAAATCCAATGCCACATGGTTAAGAAAACGTGCATGCATGTTACAAAATTTATCCCACCATTTTAGCCACTCTAGATTTACCACAAATGATTTAAAGCTAAACTCTAGATTTACTGGAAAAATAAACAGGAAAAAGGATAAAGGAAAAACAGGCCGAACGGCCAGATCTGGGCCAGATCGGCCCAGCGGCGAAGCAGAGCAGCGCGGGGCTGAGTTGGACCGGCCCAAGCGCTGCGCGCGCGCCGGCGAAGCGGTAAGCGACCGTGGATCTGGGATCCAACGGCCACGGACAGATCGGGCGCGGTTCAAACACAACCGCAGATCCGAAAATCAACGGTCTCAGGCCATCGTCTTCCTCCCGACCGAGAAAAACACGAGCAGAGCTCGAGAAGGCGATGCCGAGCACGGAGGGCTCACCTAGGGCTCGCGTACGGACGAGGGAGAGGTCGGAGGTGAACGCGGCGTCGAAGGGAAGCTCAGGGGTGGTCGCAAAGCTCACATGCAACGTCGGAGTCCGAGACGGCGACGACGGCGTCCTCCTCGGGTCGTGGACGAACCAGGTGCTCTCGAGCTGCAACAGAGCCAAGGGAGGGGAGAGGAGTTAGATCCAGACGAGGGGAAGCCAGGGAACCAAAAATGGCGAGGAATGGTTGAGAGGAACGAGCGCTACGGCAGCTTCCTTTCGTCGGCCACCGAGGGAAATCTCCTCGTCTACAGGGCGAATGAGGGGGAGAGCTTGGTGGTTTTCGCCGGGGAGGAGAGGAGTAGGATGGAGAGGTGCTAGGGAGGGGGAGAAATGAGCAGGGGAGAGGCTCGGGATGGCTTTAACGAGTCCACCCGATATAGGGTTGGCTCGGGCAGGAGAGAGGGAGGGGAGCGTCTCCTTTGCTACTACTAGCTCAGGTGGGCGGTGGAGAGGGGACAGGTGAGATGCTGGTCGGGATGACCAGCCCTAGCCAGTGAGAAGAGAGGAGAGGAGCTCGGATTGGGTGAAAAAGAAGAGAAAAGAGAGAAGGGAGAGGAGAGGTTGGCCCTAGTCCATGACAAGTGGGACCAGGGGTGAGGTTGCTGCTCTCCTCATCAGCAGGTGGAGTGGAAAAGAGAGAGAGAGAAATAAGAGGTGCAAGATTTAAGTAAATCTCAAAATGAATTTAAAACCTAAGTTTGAAAAATTCAAACATGACCCACAAAGATAAAAAGGGGCAACATTCCAAACTTACATAAATTAGGAGAGGGTACTGAATTTACAAATGACTAATTTAATTATCTCATTTAGCTTTTAAAGAAAAGAAAACTTTTGGTGATAAAGAAAGGAATCACCCAAATGGTCATGTTATTTTGATGAATACTAAAGCTAGTGGGATTAATATGCAAACAACCTCTTTTGTGATAATTTATAACAGGGTATGGAAGTATATGGGACCTAGATGGAAATGTTTCAAAGGCATGCCAAAAACCATTTAGGGTTTGCTTAATAATAGCTCCTAGTTTGGCTAAGTTTTAACAACCATGAAGATCCTAATAGTGGATATTTATTTTAGTTGTTGTGGTTTGAATGTTTTCAATTATCATGGAATGTTAGTGATATACAACAAGCATAAGGTGTGCAAGTAAATTAAATCATGACTCAAGATGCTACACACACAAAAGTCTCTGCAAGAGGTGAAAAATCTAGAATAACACCACAATGCTAAAGCTAAGTGAATTGGGGTGTTACAGTTCGCTGGGGGATCCGGGGAGGGCTTGCATGGCGTGAGACATGCATGGGCGAGCTCAAGAACTCGTTAGAACGAAGGAGAAAACCACAACACCGAAGAGTCCAAAATAAACCAACGCGAACAACACGATGTACCCAGGTTCGGGGCCCTCGTGAGGAGGTAAAACCCCTAGTCCTGCCTCTATCCCTCTATTATATGTGTATATCAAGAACTACAAGTCTGCTCCTTGAGCTGTTTTCCTCCAAGAACCCAAGAACACTAAATTCTAGAGGGAGGGAGGGAGTAGAACTTAGAGCAATAACTATGAGGGCAGAGTGCGGGCTTCCCTCTCGCGGGAGGAGTTATGGCGGTATTTATAGAGTTCTGGCCGGGTTGACCGGAAACCCTAAGTTGCATGGGTCCACCCGGCAGTGACTCCAGGTTAATGGTAACACCAACGTGGCCTAGCCGACCTTGCCGCCAAGCTACCCAAGTAGCCTCGTCAAGTCGTCATGACCTAGTCCTGATAGCGCCGAGCTAGTTGATAATGGTCGTCGTGTCAGAGACGAGACATGGCTTGCCCATGCCTTGTCCCCTGTCAGCTCGTCAGTGCTACAGTGGAATAGTCACGTCCGTGCGGTACTTCCCATTCTATTCTGGTTCCATGTCAGCTGGGAAGTGACTTAGCTTCTGTGTTAGAGACATCATTGTCCTTGCCCTTGACTTCTTTCCCAACGTAAAGTATGTCGGGGTATCTTGCCTAACCCGGCAGGTGTATGCCGGATTATCGTCAGCAGTCCGACACTGTTGTGCCTGGCCTGCACTGTCGTGGACCTTTTCCGAACTCCGGCATGCCTATGTAGCGTACCTGCACTTTAAATAAGGCAGATACCTGTGTATAGTGCAAATCCCTGGATCGATTCGTTTGCACACACAATTTAAGATGTAATATCACAACAAAGTATCAATTTTATTACATCGATGATCCAGACTTACAAAATATTCATTACAAGTTGCATAGCATAAAGCTATCTTTGAAATAGTACACAGCGGAAATAGAATAGCTGTGGGTCTCCAACCACTTCATGTTGCCACAGGCGAAAACATGTTGGTTGTAGACTCGAAACCTTTAAACGAAACCTCACTCGTCATCTGAATAATCTGCAATAAGAAAAATATTGCAACAACGTGGGTCAGATTCCATTAAAAATGGAGTCTGGCAAGTGACACTATGGTGGACACTTAATGGAATAACTCTATAGCCTATATGCATATTTGGCTGGTGGAGTTTAAGGCTATTTTGCATAAAGCCAATTTTTCCTATCTCTTTGGAAAACACTTTCTTCAAATCAAGACAAGTATGGCATGAAAACTATAAATCTCATCTTCCCTTGTTCACCCATCAAGTTTTATTTCTGAATTTGAGATGGTGGAATCCTCCGTTGACGTCCGTGATCAGCTGCTCAAATTGTCCGTACCGGGGACACGTCTAAGTACTTAGTTTTACACTCTGCAGAGGTTGTGCACGTTCACCATTGTACCCATTCAACCCAAATTATCCTTTACACACCATTTGTGATAAGAAAAGGAGAAGAATGAGACGAGATCTTTCAGAAGCATTTTCCCTCCCACCTGCCTTGACCCGTTCCACCTAACACCCCCTACATCTGCTTGTCAAGTCGGAGAGAGTCCACGCAACATAATTGATCAAGCCAGAGCCCATATGGCAATGGCTGCACTGGAAGCAATCGTCACTCGGAGTTCATCAGATTCCTCTGTTCCTGGGTGGCCATTCACAAGTGTACATACTCCAGGAACCATAGACATGGCCTGAGTAGCCACTCAACATAAACCATACAACCTCTTACCACCCAGGTGTTTCGTTAACTTAGTGGATGTGTACTCTCAGGTGAAAATCACCATGCTCACGGCCCTAAGTAGAATAGACATTCATCCTAGGCGACGACAACCATGAGCACAGTCCTGAGTAGTCACTTAACATTTTGTAAAACTTTTCATCAATTGCATAGCATCAATATATCTACTAAGTATTATATAGGAACCTAGACACAGGAGTAAGGGAATTCTACACTAGTTTAGCATAGCACTACTATCCTACACATGCATATAAAAATACACTAAGTAATGCATATAGAAAATAATAGGAAGTTTATGAGGTGTGCCACTTGCCTTTGAATGTTGTCGTTGTTCACAAACTCTTTTCAACGATACTCGGAACTGTCCGTTCAGTCTAAACAATATAAACAAACAACAATTCAACAATCATAAAACAAAACAACACAACACATACAAGCATACATAATGAACAAACAAGTTTCATAACTTCTAAGGAAAACATGTCATGCATGATATGCAAATTTTTTTTAAGGACTAGAGATGCATGTTGAAAATAGTCAAAATAATACCCGATCGGACGGTAGAGAAGAAGGGGACATTACCGTGGTGGCGCAGTGGTCACCGGCGGCGACGAAGACGGCGGCGCGGCTCTGGCGCGGACGGTTTTCTCGCTCCGGTGGTCACCTCACTCCAGAGAAATGACGGCGAGGCGTGGGAGGACACGGCGAAGAGGATGGATGTGGTGGAGGCCTCGATTGCGTCACGTAGAGGCGCGGAGTCGCGGGCGGACGCACTGCTTGCTCCGGCGTCCTCGGCAGTACGCGCCCCACTTCGTTTGGCTGCGGAAAGAGAGCTCCAGGGCATGAGATGGTGCGCACGGACACATCGAATCAGTGGGAGGGAGCCTCGGGCTCGGGGATGGTTTACCTCGCCGGGAAAGTAAGGAAAACGGCGGCGGCCTCGAGCTTCTCCGGCGAGCAACCGTGGCGGCCTGGCGGCGCGTTTTGAGAGGGGGAAAGAGGGGAAAAGTGCGGCGTGGTCTGGGGTTTATATGGGGGGGGGGGGGGGGAAGGGAGATCAAATCCCGCAAAGGACGCCGCGAATTTGAGCTTGGATCGGTGGAGGGATCGGGGGCAAAATTTTCGGACGGAGGTTGAAGATGGAGTGATGTCAGCAGTGACGTCATCAATTTTCCTTTTTCTGATTTCTCCCATTTAATTCATAACTTTTGATTTAAATGTCCAAATGAGTTCAAACAAATTTCTAAATAGTTGTAAAATTATTATCTTTCCGTTAAACCAATTGTGGGCATGTTTTGAATATTTTTGAAAAATAATATTTTGAAATATTGATTAAATACAAATTTGACACTTAAAGTCAAATTAGAAATTATATCTTAAATAAATTTTCTTTTGGCTATATAAAATTTGTAAAATACCCATATTCAAAATATGTTTGAATTTAAGTTATTTAAACTTATTTTGCTGAAATCATTCATCTTTAATTTGGCATAATATTAAAGAACTAAATATAAATAATGTTTAGGAAATGTGAAATATAAGGTATTCATTTTTTTAATTGAAAATAATTTGTGCACCATTATATTTATATTATGATAATTCATTTGAAAACTTCATAACAACTTTGGAAAACATTTTTGTTTTAATTTTATTCTTATTTAGACTATATTAATCATTTCATGCTTTGAAAATAGATGAAATTCATTTGAGCAAATGAAATGTTTATTTTGATAATTCATTAATTATAAAACATAAGAAGTTTTAGAGTTATGAATCATAAACTTATAATTTCCAAAACTATAATTTGAATTTAGTTAAATGAATTGAACCCATTTGGCAAAAATATACCATTTTTCAATAGTCTTGAATTTATGATTAGATATGGCTAAGTGGTTGAGATCAATTACTTATAGGTAAACTATTTTATTAAAATAAAATGGTTTGAAGTTTATAAAACATTTTTCAATTTATAAAATGAGGCTTAAGAAAATACAATGCATAATAAATTGTTTAACTTGAAACTACTTTTGAAAATAATGACACATTGGGAATTTTGAAATAATAGACCTTTGCAAATTTGTTGAAATCTTTTATAGTTAGTTTTCTTATGCATTTTATTATTTTATTTTAATCAAAACAAAAGTTTTAAATTTTTGTGATTTTTGAACATTCCAAAATGTTGGGATGTTACAGACTACCACCCTTAAAAGGAATCTCGTCCCCGAGATTCGGAGAGGCTAGAAAGACAAAGCAATTGCTTGATTGATTCTGATAACTCGGGATGTTTTGGGAAATGAAATTTCTGACATGGAAACTTGTAAACTTGGCAGTGAATGGTTTTTCTGATTAGGAGGATGGAAAGAAAGATAGTTTGAGATCTCTGGGTTTAAGCGACTGTGTTTGAATTATCTAGGTGGTTTCCACCCTTAAAAGAAATTTTTGTGGTCAGTCTAGAAACTTTGTTTAATCTTGTTTATTTCTCTGATGTAGAGCGTACAAGTATTCAAAACACAATGACATGTGGTGGATACAGAAAGTTTTTAGCACTCACGTTTTCCACTCGGTCCTTGGAGAGATTTATTCTTCTTCCACTCAGGGCAGCCACTGACATCGTGTCATGTTGCTCCGCATCTGCGACATGTCACAGGACTGATGATTTTCTTGTGCGAGCGGGTAAGGCATTTTTCCTTCACCTTTTCTGGGCACTTATCAGCATAATGTCCCTTGCCCTTACATTTGAAGCAAATTACGTCGCTTAAGTTCTTCTTCTTCTTCTTCTTAGGTGTTTCCAGGGCTAAAAGTTCTTCCAAATCTTGTTTGCCATATTCTATCTCAATTAAAGAAGTCCAGTCTCGTTTGATGTGACAACTTCGAGCCAGGTGATCTCCTTTACACTTATAGCAACACTTGGAGGTACTTTTGGATATCATCGGGTGTGACTTTACTCCCACTTCATTATCCATCTGGGCAGGAGCTTCAATCGTCCTTGGACAATGATTTGGTTCAGTGTCCTTACCAATCTTCTCCTTTATGCAGTTCAATGAACTATGTCCTTGTTCCTCCAGGGTCTTCATGAGAGACTGTTGCATTCCTTCCTTGGTTTGCCGGGTAGCTTGTTGCACCAAGGGAAAAACTTGACACTGGGTTGGGACATGGTTTGTTCCTTCACACAAGAAGCAAGTAACCTCACTTGTGAGGCATCCTTTAACTGGACGTATGGTATGACCATGGGGCCACTCATCAGTGCATTCTTGGGACGTATGTCCTATCTCTCCACAGGTTTTGCATGCCTTTAGTTTGGTCATAAGGTTCTTTTCAAAATCACTATGGTTTTGATCAATCTTAGGCAGTTGCTCATTGATCATCTTCAACAGCTGACTCTGGTTCTCTAATAGTAGTCGCATAGTTGTATGCAAATCATTGGTGTTGGTATTGGGGTGAGACATCTGTTTGGTTTAGAAAGCAATGAGTTGAATTATTTGTACTATGGAGAAATCCTAGTTCAATAAAACAAAACAAGGCAACCAATCTATAACATAATCAATCAACATCTAACAAACATCAAGCAACAAGGTTTAAACACAAGCAAACACATACGGGAAAATTTTCAAAACTTCTTTTGAAAAACCATGCTAATTGTTTATCGAACGAAACACACCAATGTCATGGAAAGACAAAATTGATAGTACTGCCATACCACAATTTGATAGGTCAATACATCATCGGATCTCGTTTTTCTAATGGGTAGGTGGTCTAATCTGTCTTTTTCTTGAGTGCTTCGAGTTCCTCTTCCACTTCCTTGAGTTCTTCAAGATACTTCTGGGTGTTGTGAAGCCTATAATGAAGTCTTTCTGCAAGGTACTCAATAGCTCTCCATGCTGCATTTCTTGCTGAATCAAAGAATGATGTGTGAAGTATTGGGTTCGTGAACATGCAGTCACCCTCAGTCTTGTGGTCAGCTTCTTTGTTCATGTATAGATGGACTTGCACCCACCAATACTCTTGGCCTTCATCCATGAAAGGAAAACCTTTGTATACTACTTCTCCTTCAAAACCTAAACTCCTCATGTTATCCTTAAGTGCTCTTGGAAACTCAGTCTCGCATTCCAAGGTCATGGTCATCACTGGTCCTTTCTTAAGTGCTTCAATGACGGCGGTCATCTAAAGAAACAAGAGAAGAAACTTAGAAAGGGAATAGATAAGGTAGTTACAAGAATAATGTTTGAAAGGTTCTTATTTTCAGCAAAATGAATGAAACAGATTTTCAATCCTATGGCCAAATCCTATTTTTATCCAAACCAAGGGTTTCGAACCTACAGGCAACACAGTGCTCTGATACCATCTGTAGCGTACCTGCACTTAAAATAAGGCAGATACCTGTGTATAGTGCAAATCCCTGGATCGATTCATTTGCACACACAGTTTACGATGTAATATCACAACAAAGCGTCAATTTTATTACATCGATGATCCAGAATTACAAAATATTCGATACAAGTTGCATAGCATAAAGCTAGCATTGAAAAAGTACACAGCGGAAATATAATAGCAGTGGGTCTCCAACAACTTCATGTTGCCACAGGCGAAAACATGTTGGTTGTAGACTCGAAACCTATACGAAACCTCACTCGTCTTCTGAACAATCTGCAATAAGAAAAATATTGCAACAACGTGGGTCAGATTCCATTAAAAATGGAGTCTGGCAAGTGACACTATGGTGGACACTTAATGGAATAACTCTAAAGCCTATATGCATATTTGGCTGGTGGAGTTCAAGGCTAATTTGCATAAAGCCAATTTTTCCTACTCTTTTGAAAAACACTTTTGTTGAAATCAAGACGAGTATGGCATGAAAACCATAAATCTCATCTTCCCTTGTTCACCCATCAAGTTTTATTTCTGAAGTTGGACTGATGGAATCCTCCGTTGACGTCCGTGATCAGCTGCTCAAATTGTCCGTACCGGGGACACGGCTAAGTACTTAGTTTTACACTCTGCAGAGGTTGTGCACGTTCACCATTGTACCCATTCAACCCAAACTATCCTTTACACACCATTTGTGAATAGGAAAGGAGAAGAATGAGACGAGATCTTTCAGAAGCAATTTCCCTCCCACTCTGGCTTGACCCGTTCCACCTAACATCCCCCTACATCTGCTTGTCAAGCCGGAGAGAGTCCACGCAACGTAATTGATCAAGCCGGAGCCCATATGGCAATGGCTCCACTGGAAGCAATCGTCACTCAGAGTTCTTCAGATTCCTCTGTTCCTGGGTGGCCATTCACAAGTGTACATACTCCAGGAACCATAGACATGGACCTGAGTAGCCACTCAACATAAACCATACAACAACTTACCACCCAGGTGTTTCATTCTTAACTTACTAGAATTTAGATTTTCACAAAACAACATTTGCATAGCATCAATAATTCTGCTAAGTATTGCATAGGAACCTAGACACGGGAATAAGGAATTCTACACAGGTTTAGCATAGCAATACTATCCTACACATGCATATAAAAATACACTAAGTAATGCATATAGAAATAATAGGAAGTTTATGAGGTGTGCCACTTGCCTTTGAATGTTGTCGTTGTTCACAACTCTTTTCAACGATACTCGGGACTCTCCGTTCAATCTAACAATATAGACAAGCAACAATACAACAATCAACAGCAAGCACAACTCCACAATGCACACAAACACATACTAGATGAATAAATAAGTTTTATAAAGCTTTCTAAGGGAAATATGTTTATGCATGATGTGCAAAATATTCCTAAGGGCTAGAAATGCTTTTTCATGCCATGGAAATCTTTTAAGTTTATGCAAGGCAAATAGGTTGGTCCAAAAGGACTAAGGGCTAAGGTCATAAGTTGAATAAAATATTTTGTTTTATATCATATTGAATAAGCCCTCTAATGGCTTAGTCTTGATGTGTAGAAATATTTAGAGTAAATACTAAGTTATTTGTTCAAGATGATCAACAATTATTATCAACTCTTTGTAAATTGGACATTCACTATAGTGAGAGAGACAGACACCCGGCCAGCCACTTAAATTGTGGAACAGGTCTCATGTACGTGGACATGTAAGGTTTGTTTCCAGGCCGCTTCATCTCACTATGCCGCTAGGATCCAACAACTTCAAGATGATAATATCATGATCAAAATTGTTTAAGTCAAATGTGAAAGACAAGATTAGGAAAGAGGGAAAAGATAGAAGAAAGATGTAGTTGTCCTCCAGGCTTCATCTCCAGACTTGTAATATTCTCCTTGATGATGTCTTGATTGAAGTTTTGATAGACTTTATAAATCTTCAGACTTGGTGGTTCTTGTATCCTCGAGGCTGTTCTTGGATTTACTTAGTCTTCATGAAGTCTAACAGAAGAAGGAGGGAGAAAGAAGAAGGAGGAAGAAAGACTTAGAAAATATTTCTGGTTGGTCTTCATGAACTTCTTCTTGATCTTTCTTCTAAGTGCTTCCACTCCTTGGAGATTCTTCTGGAGTCTTGTTTGGCTAAGTCCTTCATTGGTCTTCCAGCTCCATGTTGAAAATTACTAAGTTTCTAAGTGTAGCACTTCACAAATATGCTCAGTTGAAATGATCCTAACTTAGAGAAAATGGGGGAGGAGTTTTCTTATGGGAAATATAACTACAAAATAAAATATGCTATGAATGAAATGAAATTTTTAATCACAAGAAACATAAAAATAACTTTTGTGATTTCTTTATAAATATGCATGATTTTATAAATGCAATTTAATTAATTTCTAATTTTGGAAAATATAATAAAAGGAATAATTATAAGATTAAAGTTTTCTATGATTAAATTTTTATAACATAATTTAATAAATAGTGTTAATAGACAGGGGTATTTTAATTAAATTTATAGAAATTTACTTTAATCAAAATAATACTTTTATTAATAGTTATGTTGAAAATAGTCAAACTATTCAAATTAAATATATAACTATGAATTCATTCAAAATTTACTCAAAAATATTTTATAGCAGTGGCATCAATTTACAAATATTCTAAAGTTTATAAAACAATTTCATTTGCAATTTTGGGATTTATAGATTTAAAGTTATTACAAATATACTCAAATTCACCATTTGAAATTTGAATATTTTATACTAAGTCAAATTTGAATTTTGGCCGACCTAAAATAATCTACATGTCAAGAGCTTTCCAAATATATAAACCTTATTAAATTTGGAGTTGTGGTTAAAAAGTTATGAGTGTTTGAACTATAGGGGCTTTTCTGTAAAATTGCTATTTAATTTTATTCGGGAAAATAAAACAGAAAATGTTTCTGGCGACGTGGCTGTCCATGATTGGTTGGGCTCGGTCTCAGCTTGGTCTGGACTTAGCCGAAGCCGTGGCTCGGCTCGGCTCGGCTCTGGTTGATCTGGATCACTAGATCCAGATCCAATGGACGGGGATGAATCGTACCGGTTCGTTTTTAGCCGATCTAACCCCTGCCGCAAGATCCTGATCGGACGGTAGAGAAGAAGGGGACCTTACCGTGGCGGCGCAGTGGTAACCGGCGGCGACGAAGACGGCGGCAGGGCTCTGGCGCGGACGGTTTTCTCGCTCCGGTGGTCACCTCACTCCAGAGAAATGACGGCGAGGCGTGGGAGGACACGGCGTAGAGGATGGACGTGGTGGAGGCCTCGATTGCGTCACGTAGAGGCGCGGAGTCGCGGGCGGACGCACTGCTTGCTCCGGCGTCCTCGGCAGTACGCGCCCCACTTCGTTTGGCTGCGGAAAGAGAGCTCCAGGGCATGAGATGGTGCGCACGGACACATCGAATCAGTGGGAGGGAGCCTCGGGCTCGGGGATGGTTTACCTCGCCGGGAAGGGAAGGAAAACGGCGGCGGCCTCGAGCTTCTCCGGCGAGCAACCGTGGCGGCCTGGCGGCGCGTTTTGAGAGGGGGAAAGAGGGAAAAAGTGCGGCGTGGTCTGGGGTTTATATGGGGGGGGGGGGGGGGGGAAGGGAGATCAAATCCCGCAAAGGACGCCGCGAATTTGAGCTCGGATGGGTGGAGGGATCGGAGGCTAAATTTTCGGACGGAGGTTGAAGATGGAGTGATGTCAGCAGTGCCGTCATCAATTTTCCTTTTTCTGATTTCTCCCATTTAATTCATAACTTTTGATTTAAATGTCCAAATGAGTTCAAACAAATTTCTAAAAATTTGTAAAATTATTATCTTTCTGTTAAACCAATTGTGGGCATGTTTTGAATATTTTTGAAAAATAATATTTTGAAATATTGATTAAATACAAATTTGACACTTAAAGTCAAATTAGAAATTATATCTTAAATAAATTTTCTTTTGGCTATATAAAATTTGTAAAATACCCATATTCAAAATATGTTTGAATTTAAGTTATTTAAACTTATTTTTTCTGAAATCATTCATCTTTAATTTGGCATAATATTAAAGAACTAAATATAAATAATGTTTAGGAAATGTGAAATATAAGGTATTCATTTTTTTAATTGAAAATAATTTGTGCACCATTATATTTTATATTATGATAATTCATTTGAAAACTTCATAACAACTTTGGAAAAGATTTTTGTTTTAATTTTATTCTTATTTAGACTATATTAATCATTTCATGCTTTGAAAATAGATGAAATTCATTTGAGCAAATGAAATGTTTATTTTGATAATTCATTAATTATAAAACATAAGAAGTTTTAGAGTTATGAATCATAAACTTATAATTTCCAAAACTATAATTTGAATTTAGTTAAATGAATGGAACCCATTTGGCAAAAATATACCATTTTTAAATAGTCTTGAATTTATGATTAGATATGGCTAAGTGGTTGAGATCAATTACTTATAGGTAAACTATTTTATTAAAATAAAATGGTTTGAAGTTTATAAAACATTTTTCAATTTATAAAATGAGGCTTAAGAAAATACAATGCATAATAAATTGTTTAACTTGAAACTACTTTGAAAATAATGACACATTGGGAATTTTGAAATAATAGACCTTTGCAAATTGGTTGAAATCTTTTATAGTTAGTTTTCTTATGCATTTTATTATTTTATTTTAATCAAAACAAAAGTTTAAAATTTTAGTGATTTTTGAACATTCCAAAATGTTGGGATGTTACACATGAACTTCCTCTTGATTTTTCTTCTAAGTGCTTCTACTTCCTGGAGATTCTTCTGGAGTCTTGTTTTGGCTAAGTCCTTCATTGGTCTTCTAGCTCCATGTTGAAAATCCTAAGTGTCTAAGTGTATCACTTTACCAAAATGCTAAGTAGAAAATATTTCTAACTTAGAGAAAATGGGGAAGGAGTTTTCTTATGGGAAACATAACTACAAGATAAAATATGATATGCATGAAATGCAATTTATAGTCACATGAACAATTATGCTAATGCAATTTAATTAATTTCTATTTTCACAAAATATAATAAAGGAATAAATACAAGATTAAAGTTTTATGTTATTTAAATTTTTATAAGAAAATTTTATAATTAGAATTAATAGACAGAGGGGATTTTAAATAAATTTATAGTAATTTGCTTTACTCAAAAATAATGTTTATATCAAAAGTTATGTCAAATTTACTCAAACATCATATTTTGAATTTGAATAAATCATAATTTCTCAAGGTTGGAAAACAACAGAACTAGCACAATCTATAGGTCATGGGCTTTTCAAAGATATTTTATTTACAAATTTTGACCTTACAGAATTAAAACTATAATTAAAATAATGTTTTACATGTTTCTGTAAATACCAAGTTAGTGCACGACTAAAATACAAGTTTTTATTATACCACTATTTTCTACACGTTCATACGATTCCATAAACTACAAAAACATCAAAAACGGAGTTACGGTTGATTTAATATAAATTTTGGAAGTTATGTCTAGTCAGAAAAACGAAAATGGAAAATAGCTGACACAACAGTCACGCGGCGCGATGCTATTGGCTCATAACGATTCAAACAAGTCATCTAATCTACAGCGCTGGATCAAGATCTAAGGGCTTACAGCGAGATGGTATGGAGGTGGCGGCGCGGTTCGCCGGAGTTGAGGGAGACGGTGGCGCCGGCGGCGGATGGAGGTCGGAGACGACGTTCCCGTGGCTCTCCGGACGTGTAGAGGGGCTCCCCGTATGCGGCGCGTCGCGACAGAGAGGATGGTGGCGTCGACATTGTGGCGGGTATCCGAGAGTGGCGTGGACGTTCCGCCGGAGAAGCTCGGGTCACCGGCGAGCTCGGTGAGCACGAACTCCACGTCTGTGCTGTGTTAAAAGAGATAAGACGGGGTTAGTGGATGCGCACGGGGGTGGGGAGAAAGAGGAGAGGGTTCTCGGCCTCGGGGGTCGCCTCACCTCGCCGGAATCAATGAAATCGACTGTGGATGTGAAGAACTCCAGCGAGCAAATTCGTCGGCCTGGGGGCGTATTGGAGAGGGCTTTTGGGGGGGAATGGAGGAGGAGGTCGAGGGCTATTTATAGAAACCAACCATGCTTGATTTGGTGCAGTAATTTGACCGCAATTAATCGGAAATTAATTTTGACCAAAAACGCTCATGTTTAATGGCGGACGAAATTAGAGCAATTTAGTGCATTTAAGAGAGGGTTTTTATGGGGGAACGAAAGAGGAGATTAAGGGCTTTAATTAGAAACAAACGGTGCGTAATTTGGGGCTCTAAATCAACGGGAATCAATTCGGGAAGTTTGTATGGGAGCTGTTTTCGCGTTTTCTGGTTCTGGAGCTTTGAAGACGATGCTGACGTCAGCATGACGACAGCATTTTTTCTTTTTCTGATTTTTCTTATTTCTTTCATAACTTTTGATTTAAGACTCCAAATCAAGTCAAATAAATTTCCAAAATTTTTTAAAAATAGTATCTTTGTGTTAAACCAGTTGTGGGCATATTTTGAACACTTTTAAAAAATCAAAATTTTGAATTATTGATTAATTACAAATTTACCACTTAATGTCAAATTTGAAAACATGGCTTAAATAATTTTGGTTTTGGCTAAATAAAATTTATAAAAATACAACGCTTATATAAGTTTAAAATTAAGTTATTTAAACTCATTTTCTAATATTAAATAATTTTTGGCTTTAGTACAATATTAAATAACATCACACATTTATTTGAAATGAAAAGGGAAATATAATGTATTCATTTTTAATTCAAAATATTTTGTGCACCATTATATTTTATATTATGATAATTCATTTAAAACCTTATAACAACTTTGGAAAAGATTTTTGATTTAATTCATTTCTTATATAGAAAATATATTCACGAAAGCCATTTCATGTTTTGAAAATAAATGAAAATCATTTAAGCTAATGAAATGTTTATTTGGGTTGTTAAGTAATTATAAAATCTATGAGGTTTTAAGATATAAACTATAGGCTTATAATTACCAAACTAATTTTTTTGAACTTAGTTAAAAGAATGAAAAGCATTTGGCAATTATACCATTTTAATAGTCTTGAATTTAAGAATAGATATGGCTAAGTGGTTGAATCAATTACTTATAAGTAAACTATTTACTTAAAATAAAATGGTTTGTACTTTATAAAACATTTGTCAAATTATATATTAAGGTTTTTGAAATACAATGGATAATGAAATGTTTAATTGGAAATAACTTTTGAAAATAATGACACATTGGGAATTTTGAAATAATAGACTTTTTCAAATTGGTTGAAGTCTTTTATAGTTAGTTTTCTTATGCATTTTAATATTTTATTTTAATCAAAACAAAAGTTTTAAATTTTAGTGATTTTTGAACATTCCAAAATGTTGGGATGTTACAGCCTATACCGGTGTTCCCAACCTGCACATAATGAACACACAATAGTGCCGACATGGTACTGTAGGTCTGGTCAAGTCGGTTTACCCATACCTCGGTGTGACTTATAGGCCGTACCTTGGGCCCTCAGCCCGGAGGCGAATGTCGGTCTGTCCCGACATACAAGTTTGTCGGCTTAACTCTCCCGAGTACTTGTCTCTCTTGCGTTATCTCACCTATGCTTTCTGAGACACCGGAGAGAGTAACCCTGGGCCCAGTTACTCGAATATGTCATAGGCCTGCTCCCAAAGACATCTTCGAGAAACTGGTTCTCAGGAGAACTCCCTGCTCCTGCTTGAATGAGAAGGAGAGGTTGGGGGTCTATTTATAGTGCATCCATCTGCCCTTTGCCTCCGTCAAGGGACATCTCCAACTCTTTCCCAAAGGTCACCCTCTGCACTCCCCCAAGGGCCAACTTATCGAGACGCGAAGGGTCAAGTTACCCTTGATGCTAGCCAAAGGGCCAATCTGACTGCCAGTGGGGGTAGCCCCCCGACAATAGTCCCCGAAGCTGGTGAAGTTCGACATCCTCGGATAGCGGGCTGGACCAGATTAAAATATATTTTACATTACCTACTAACTTCCGACATTGCCCTCTCACATTGCGAAGTTGTCCGACTTATTCTTGCTGTCCGCCACAAACGTTATCCGACATCATCCTGCCGAGTTACTCACACTTTCCCCGAAACTCCCTGCTTGCCACATCTCTTCCGATACATCCAAACCTTTTGGTAGATCTTTTCTTGCCACATGTCACCGCAAGATCATCACTTCCCGTGCTATTTGTTTATTCCACTTACAAACCGTCCTGAACAAGCCTCAGCGGGAGCCACCGGATGTCAAATCCCTCAGGTACTCGAGTATATTTGACTTAGGTGCGTCGCCTCGGTTCCCGGGTGGCCCGGCACCTAGCCTTTGGCCTTCTGTGATCCAACATGTGGCCGATCGTCTGTTTCGCACGAATCTCAACCGCACCAACCGCCACAAACGATCCCACGACACGTTCAAAACTGCCCACGGCGGGAAAACCGGAAACCGCCGCTCCCCTTCCTTCTTAAATGCGGCCACAAGCTCCTCCCCTTCTCCTTAACTTCTCATTCTTTCCTTCTCGCTTTCTTCGCTGCCGTGCCGCCGGACAAACTCGTGCTCGTGCCCACCGACGAACTCCGCCGTCGTCCTCCATTGGAGGCCGCAGATCATCTCTGCCTCTTCCGCCGCGCGATTCCGCCGCGCCCACCCCATCTCCGGTAAGATCCGATCCAAGTTCTTGATGCTCTTCCGTGCTAGTTCTTCACCGCCGCCGGTGTTCTTCCTCGGATCTTGTCATTTGGGATCGATCTAGGTTTCCCATACCGTGAAAGGATAGCGGGATTCATGCTGTTTGGCCTAGTCATGTATTGAACTTGAGTAGTCGATCTGGACTTTACACTATAGGGGAGATTGTCTTTGCTAGGGTTGCGGTTCATTCTTCCTTAGTATTTTATCCACCTAATTACTACTATCTGTTACTGCCTCCTCAGATCTTCCTTCTCTGGTCTATCCGACACTAGTCTGTTTATGCCTGACTTACCCAATCTAGCCCTTATGTCGGCCTGTTCCGAGTCATCTTTTATGTCGGCACTTAGCTCGGTCCCTTTCTGCAGGTTTACCCCGACATGTCCTCAACCCAACAGTCCGAGCCCACCGATATGACCGCCGAGGGAATTCGGGGCGGCTAGGAGGGGTCCGGTACTGATCGGAGGGATATCGCGTGGCTGCACCGGTCACGCCGTATCCCAGACCAAGTCCTGTGTCGGCTGCCGAAGGAGGAGAATGAACCCGAGCCCCAAGAGGGGGAACGGGTTGTTTTTGTCGCCCACTTCGAACGCGGATTTGGCCTTCTGGCCAGCCGTTTCTTCCATTCGTTCCTCGACACCTTCGGCCTCCAACCTCATCATCTCCCCGCAAACTTTATTACATCCCTCTCCACCTTTGTCTCCTTCTCTGAGGCTTACCTTGGTCTCTGGCCTATCGTGAATCATTGGGCCAAGTACTTCCAGCTCCGGAAACAAAGCGTTTCGAACCCGGGAGTCAAGGAGAAGGACATGACCGCCTACGGCGCGGCCACTGTCACTGTCCGGAAGTTCGTCGACTTCCCCAAGATCACCGGGTTAGAATCCTGCCGGAAGTGGCAAAGGAGCTTCTTCTATGTGCGCAACCCAGAGCCCGTGGAAGGGGCCACCGCCGTAGACTGTATCAATCTTACCGAATTTCGCATCGAGCCCTCCCCCCACTACTCAGCTCAACTGGTTGCTCGACCCGAAGAAAACTATCGGGGAGATCAACCTGATCAATAAGTATCTCCTCACCATCAAGGAGACCCTTACCACCGATGATCTCATGCGGACTTTCATTGTTCGCCGGGTTTGCCCCCTTCAGGCCCGGGCTCACATGATCTGCCACATGTGTGGCCCCTACGACTCGACTCGGGTCAGTACCTTCGAGATGGACAAGGCTACCGTCCATCGCCGCGTCCGGGCAATTGCCCAGACCGAGATGGGCGATGATTGGGAGTGGGGGATGGCTCCTCAGATCCGCGCCAATCCTTCGGCACAAGTAAGTTCCCTTCTATACCTTTTGACACATATTTTACCTCGGATAATTGTATGTCGATGTTCTGCTTGCTTGCTGATAACTCCTGCTTTTTCCTTAGCGATTTGATCATCAGAAGGAGGAAGCGGCCCAGTATGATGAGGGCCAGTGGCAGGCCGACATCCCTGTTCCAGTAACACCTCCGACAGAAGACCCGGACGATGAGGACTACCTGTCCATCCCGGCGCCTCGTGCCGCTGTCGCGGGTAGGCCTCCAACCCCTTTCTGTCTTACAGGATTGGTCAGACGATGACGACTGCGTGATGCTAGAGATTACTACTGCCACTCCTCTGGCCTTTGCTTACCCGACCTCTTCGACACCAGCTGCGTCGAGTGCCACGGGAGCCACGTGCAAGCGCGCTGCCCTCGAGCTTGACCCAGACGCGCCAAAACGTGTTGCTGCCGATTCGGGCACCGTGGGGCGTTCGAGTCCGATCCTGGTTCCCGACTCGCCCACGTGCTCTACTCCTACGACCACTCTGCCTCCGACTCAGCCGGTTCCGTCCAAGTCGGGCCCAGCTACCGTGCCGACCTCCGGTCCCGTCACAGCGTCTGTCGCGATTCCTGCGCAGGATTCTCAGACACAAGGGGAAAAGTTTGACCCTTCGCCGCTACTCAAACCAACAAAGACCCCGATATCACCATCAGCCTCCGTCGTGCCAACACCGATCCAAAAGTCGGTGGTCCAGAAGACACCAACACCTCAAGGTAAAGGGCCGAGTCTCACCCTGGCCAAGAGTTCCACCTCAGCACCCAAGAAGCGGGCGGCCATCGCCTCGCTACAGCCTCCTCCCCAGACTGCTGCCTTGGCTATGTTGAAAATATCAGCGGGCAAGGAGGTTGCGGTCACTAAGAGTGGGCAAGCCGGAGTGTCGGCAACCTCTGTTCCTCGACCTATCAGTCATGTTGATCAATTGATCCTTGACTGGAACAACGCTGATGTCAGCCCCGCCTCGACCGAGATTTCGTCCACCATGCATCCTGCCGGGTCAGGCAAGACGACCTAAGTTATGCACGAGATGCATGCCGCTATTCTTCAACCACCTAAACAATCGAGGTAAGTTGTTATATTCTCCACTCCACTAGTCCTCGAGATTTGTGTCGAGCGACAAGGCTCTTTTGAGTGAAGGACACTGGACATGAATCTTCAAAACCTTCCCGGACTTTCTCATAATTTACTTTGCCCAATTCTTCCGACTTAAAATTTCCGACATTCTCCGTGGCTTCTTACTTTGCAGGATGTCATGCGAGCACGCAGCGAGATCTTCAAACGGGCTACGCATGAATTTGGGCACCTCAAGAAGTCTCACCGGGATCTTCGTCTCCAGCATGAGCAAGCTGTGAAGGAACTCGCCGAACAGAAGATTGCTCTCGATGAAGAGATTGCCAAGGTTCTCCGACTTCAGCACGAGCTCGGCAACGCTCACACGGAAAAAGCCACGCTGGAGTCCCATCTGTCTGCCGCTGCCGAGACTCAGACCCAACAGTTGGAGGATGTCGAGGCGCGTGCTACGTCGGCTGAGCTCCGGCTGACCACCCTGACAACCCAGTGCAACTCCTGGCTGACGGAGCTGAAGAAGCTCAATGCCCAAATGGATAGTAAGTGTCTTATTCTACTTTTCTTTATTCTTAAGTTCTGCTCGCCGACACTGACTCTTATGTCAGAATGTGAATTAACTCTGTCACAGTGCTTTGCTCAAAATTCTTCGAGCACTCCCAGGTTGCGACTCTAAAAGCTGTGGAGAAGACTCGGGGCAAGCGCGCCGTAGCTGGTCCAATTTCCTCCGAGTGGGATGTCGAGGACCATCTGATCGCTCTCAGTGCCCGGGTTACTCCCCTCAAGCTCATTGGGACCGAGGTTCTGGATGCCGACAAAAAGGCGCATCGGGTTCTGTGGCCGTGTGCTGTCCCCCAAACAGATGTTGCTGACTTGGCTGCTAGGCTGAAGAAAGCTGAGAGCCGGCTCCCGGAGTGGCGATCGTCCGCGGCTCGCGCTGGTGCGGATCAAGCACTGGCCTTCGTGCTGTCTTGGTACGAGGGTATCAACTTGGAGCAAGTTCAGACGTAGCGGGAATGATCCCCTTGGATTACGGATCCCGCCAAAATTGCTCTGCGCCAAGAAACTGCTGATTATATGGCGCGCTACTCCCAGCCTCATCAGTTTGTCGAGGGCGACACATATACTGACGAAGAGGACTATGAAAATAGCATGCTTGGCGAGGAAACCGAGTCTGACAAGGAAGGAGCAGCCGATCCAAATGTCGAAGGTGAAGTCCCCTATATTTCCAAAAAAGTCCCCAAGACTTCCGAGAAAGTCCCTGAGGTTTCCGAGAAAGTCCGCGAGGTTGCTGAGGAGACCTCGATGATCCAGACTTCATCTACGGGCGTCGAGCGAATTGCCGACCTCACGAAGTCGGCCTCCACCAACATTCCTACCGAGGCGCCTACGAAGACTCCTACTCCTGCGCCCGCTGTCGTCGTCGAGCCGGCTACAGCCGACACTCCTATGTCGGTTGTGAACGACACTGCTAACCCGGAAGCGATCGGCAACGCCCAGCCGGCCGCCTCCGAGACTCCGCTGGCTCCGACGTCCGCCACTGCTGCCTCGACCCCCACTTCCACTGTCGAGACTCCTCCTACCGAGACTCCTGCTGCCAACATCGGTGCCTCTGGGCCTACTGCATAGACTTTAAATTTGAATTCGTCAAATCCCCGGTATGCCGGGTGCAAAATGTGATACATACTTTTAAGTAGATGCCTGAAACAGTCATGCTTATTTTGCTAAGTTACTGAACAAGATTAAGTGTTGAACTCCTTTGCTCCAAGTCCCTGAGTTTACTTCATGTTTACCATACTTGGCGATTTTTGCTCTTGTCTACCATTTCGGTGTCTGACAGTCGAGTCACAAAATCACCATTTACGGCATACATTACTTGTAAACTTTTGAGGTTTGGTTTAAAGTCACCCGACACAAAGGCAAATATGTGAATATAGTTTGGACCGAGTCCCCGAGTTTGTTTTCGTGTTCACTATGTTCACAGCCTCTGCTCTTGACTACCTTTTAGGTGTTTGTCAGTCGAGTCACAAGATCTCATCATATAGCAGACATTACTTGTTCTTTGGAATGAGGTCAAATTTTATTCGGCATATGGACGATACAAAGAAAGCATGCATACAATATACAAGGCAGTCCCTGAGTTTTAAGTCGGAGTGCCGACATACAAAAGTTATAAAATAAAATGTTGTAAGAAAAAAACACACATGCAACAGGGCAGTCCCCGAGTTCAACTCGAAGTGCCGGCATTTCATTCATTATAAACATAGATACATACGCTGCACCCTTTATGAGAAAAAGGGGCGAAGTAGAGCTACATTCCATGGCCTCTTGGTTTCTTCTCCCGACATGTCCATCACTCCTTTCTTGGCTTCCTGTGCGTCTACAAGGAAGTACGGATCGTTGTGCAAGGCCCTACTTATAAATGGTCCCTCCCTTGGAGCTGACAACTTATGCATCCCGACAATCCTTTGTATCAACCTCAAAACTAAATCTCCTTCTCTGAATACCTCCGAATAAACTTTCCGACTGTGGTACCGACGAAGATTCTGCTGATATATTGCCGACTGAGATAATGCTAACTATCTTGTCTCTTCAAGTAAGTCCACATCATTTTCTCTCGCCTCTTTTGCCTCGGTTTCAGTATACATAGCCACTCTTGGTGAGTCATACTGTATGTCGGTTCGGAGCACTGCCTGAGCTCCATATACAAGAAAGAAGGGTGTATACCCGGTTGATATGTTCGGTGTTGTTCTCAATCCCCATAGCACTGTTGGTAGTTCTTCTATCCAGCATCCTGGTGTTCTCACTAGTGGTTCAATCAATCTAGCCTTGATGCCGACCAACACTAGTGCATTAGCTCTTTCCACTTGTCCATTTGCTTCCGGGTGTGCCACCGAGGCTACATCAAGTCGGATCCTCTTTTCCGCACAAAACCGAGCAAACTCCCCGACAGGAAAGTTGGTTCCATTGTCGGTGATGATACTGTGTGGATAGCCGTACCTCAAGATGATATCTTATAGGTAAGGCCACAGCTGTATGTCCATCACATTTCCGAATTGGCTTGACCTCTATCCACTTCGTGAATTAGTCCACCATCACCAATATGTGTGTCATGTTACCTCGTGCCGGCTAAAATTGTCCTACCATATCCAGACACCATACTGCAAACGGCCAAGTGATGGGAATGGTCTTGAGTCCTGATGTCGGTACATGTATCCTGTGAGCGAATCTTTGGCATCCCTCCCATTTTCTGACTATGTCCTCTGCCTGCTTCAGCGCACTGGGCCAATAGAATCCATGCCGGAATGCCTGTGCCACCAGAGCCCTTGATGAAACGTGATGGCCACACTCGCCTTGGTGTATTTCCAATAGCATTTCTCCTCCTTCCTCGTGCCCCACACAGCGTTGCAATATCTCCGTCACACTTCTTTTGTACAACTCCTTGTTGATTTCTGTTTATGCCTTGGCTCTTCGTAAAACTGTAACATCCCAAAATTTTGAAATGTTTAAAAATTACTAAAATTTAAAACTTTTATCTTATGTTAAAATAAAATCATCAATATCCAATAAGAACAACTAAAAAGGATTATATTGACTTATTCAAAAGTATTATGAAATTAATTGAATCAGTAAACTTTATTTTTCAAACTTGAGTGTGGAGATAGAGATAAACCTGTAGATATTTGTTAAAACTTAAAACCATATTTGCAAAGCACTTTATATTATTTTGGTATGCCTACTTCAAAATGTTTTGTATAAGTGATTTAATTCAGAAACATTACATTTGTGTTCTTAATAAAACCCTAGGTTAATATTTATAGTCACAAAACTATTCGGGACATCCCCTATTTTTAAAATATAGATATGATTCAAGTGTTTAATTTTGAAAAGGGGTTTAGAAAGATTTATTTTAAACATATGTAATTGTGATATATTTCATGATTTTACTATGACATAAATTCTTTATTAAAAACTCTATTTTAAACTCCACAAAAATTGTTAAATTATGTTCTTTGAAAAGTTTATAATTTAAAATATATTGAAAACATGTATTTGAATGTTTAAAAGAAATATCTGGGTTATACCAATTTGTAGAAGTTTGTTTGATACCATTTGGATCAATAAGACAAAAGATATTAAATAAATAAGAAAAACAGGAAAAGGAAAAGAAAAAGTAAATCAAAACAAACAAAAAATTGTTCAACCTAGTTGGGCCGAGGCCGATACCCACCAAACGCGCGTGCAACACCTAGCAGCCCAACACTAGCCCAACCTGCCCCTAACCTCTCACTCTCGCCGACATGTGGGCCCCACATGTCAGGGTCTTCTTCTCCAACTTCTGCCACGACCGGAGGCGCCCACGACCTCCACTCCCTCCACTCGCCCTCCTCTCCCGACCCCCAAATGGCGCCCCTACCACGCCCTTAAGATCCCCTCCTCCTCCGCTCCATTTCCCCTCTCACCCTCGAACTATCCATGCCACCAGGCCGCCAAAATTTTCCACCGGAGCTCGCCATTTCCGCCGCCGTTGAACACCGATTCCGGCGAGTTGAGTTTCCCTCCCTCCTTCTCGTGTGCACGAAGAACTTCATCTCGCCCGCGCGCATCTCCTAGGCAAGGTCGCACGGACCCAGGCGCCGCCAAGCGACGGCTTCGTGCTCGGCCGAAAAAACCACCCGCCTCTCCGACTCCGGCGAGTAAATCGCTGTTGCACGACGACTCCCCCTCCTTCCTCGACCTCGCCATCCGCCTCGCCACGACGTACTATTTCATCAGGTACCAACGTAACTACCCCGGCCCCTCTCTTTCTTCGAGACCGTGCACAACACCCATGGCGCCGCCGCGGCCGGAGTAGCTCCGGTGAGCCGCGCCTCCAATTTTTGGTCCATAGGAGCTGGTCCGTTCGATGGCGATCCAACGGCTCCGATTTAATGTTATTCCGAACCGGCACGAGCGACTCGTATCACGCCACGTCGCCGTAATAATTTATTCCGTCCGAAATTAGATAAAAAAGAAGAAAATATTTCAAACTTCAAAAATTCATAACTTTCAAACCGTAAGTCGAAATTTAACAAATTTATACCATTGTAAAGCCCTTCTCATGTAGATCATTTTGACATCATTAGTATACCATTTTTCATAATATAAACTGGATCAAAATACAGAGAGATATTTCGGCCATTTATTTCATAAATAATTTTCTAAAATTATTTTAAAAGTGAATCCTTTTGCCAAATGTATTAAATTACATCCTCTGTCCAGAGAATATAAAACTTAGTTTTTTTATAAATTATAAGAGTAATAATTTTCCATGCAAACCCTCTAGTGTTTTAAAAATGTTTTTAAATAATAAATTTCATCAAATCTTGATTGAGTGATATTTATTTATTTAGATTGTGCGGAGTGTTCCCGTTGCTGTGGTAGTTACACGTGTTCCCCCTGTGACCAAGGCAAGTGATACTCACTCATAAATGTCCTACTATTTTTAATTTATTGCATTTATTGTTTTCAGTAGTATGCATGATAGGCTTACTACCAGATTTGGTACAATATGCTATCCAATGGGAATCCTATTTAGAATAGCCATCCACTCACACCCTCTCTAGGCTTAGTGAGCCACTAAACTTAGTTGATACTTGGATATGCTATGGAAAATGTTTTTAGTCGTTGAGTAAGGAAAAACAACTAAGTTTAATGAACTACCTGGGTGTTGGTGGAAAGTTAGAAACGGTGATCCCCCGGGGTAACCCCAGGATGGGAGGATGGATTGCAAGTGTGAAAAGCCACCCAGGATCAAAGAGATTCGAAGTTACTCCGTGTATAGATTGCTTCCAGTGCAACCACATGTCATATGGGCTCTCTCTTGACCATATAAGTTGTGAGACCCCGAAATCTGCGTGACCCGCAGATGTAGGGATGATAAGTGGGGATGGGTCCGTAGTATGATTTTGGGGAATTACTTCGGAAAGGTGTCGTCTCGGTCTTCTCTTTTCCATTTCATAATTGCGTGACATGGATGAGTGAATGATTGGGTCTTGTGGTGAAAGTGCACAAACTCTCGAGAGTCAAAAACTAAGTACTTAGCCGTGTCCCCGGTTACGGACAATCTGAGCAGCTGGACAAGGAACTGACGGAGGATCTCATCTTTCCAATTTCTAAATAAAATTTGATGGGTTGAACAAGGGTAAAATATGACAGTTGTGGTGATGCCAACCGATAAGGTGGCACAGGAAACCCATATGATCATATTAAGTGGTGATGCTAACCGATAAGCTTACATAGGAAACCCACAAATGGTTAGTTAAATAATTAGTGGTGATGTTAACCTACAAGGTTGCACAGAAAACCCACAAATGAATAGTCTCACATAAAGTGGTGATGCCAGTCAATATGGCACGGGAAACCCACATGATATTAATTGAAGGATAAGACATTTGTTGAAAATATAGGATAAAACTGGCTTTATGCAAATCAGCCTCAGCTCCACCAAGCCAAATATGTATGTAGATGATAGAATGCCATTTATATCCACTAGTATCACTTGCCACCACATTTCAATTGTGCTGACCCAATATAGTTTGGGGTGCAACTCACCATTGTAGGACCCTCTGACGAGGAGTAAGGATTGTTAGGGTCGCAAGTCTCCAACCAACATGCCTTGCCTATGGCACATGATGAAGATGGAGCTCACTTATCCATTTGCTTTCCGCTGTGTGTTTATTTCGGTTTGAGCTAGCCATGAGCTATGCACCTTGTATCAAACCCCTTTTATTTTCGGATCATCGTGAAATTAATATGATGCAATGTTATGGTATTTCATCTTAAACTGTGTGTGCTAGCAAGTTGATCCAGGGACTAGAACTATACACAGGAGGTCGCTACCTTATAATAAGGAGGGCCTTTACAGATGGTATGAGAGCACTGTGTTGCCTGTAGATTCGTGACCCTAGGTTTGGATAGAAATAGGTTTTGACCATAGGATTGAAAATATATTTTTATTCAGATTTCTAAAATAAATATATTTTTTATTTTACCTTTTCTTATACTCTTGTCTACTATCAACCTTCTAAAAATATCTCTCCTTGCTCTAGAAGACCATGTCCTTGAAGTCTAGTCTAATACTTCAAATGAATTTCTCAATATCAGTACAAATCACTACTCTGGAGACCATTGGAGGACCAGTATTCGGCAAACACTTCAAAGATGTTCAATAAGTGGAAAATCTGAAGTACTCGACATGGAGTTAGACAAGAGACCACCATTTAATTAGAACCACAATATCGTGATAGTTATTGTACATACCAACTTAGGTTGTATGTCGATATTAGATTTATTTTCTTGTTGGCGGTTGAATCTTGTTGATTAGTTAAATAGTTAGGTTGTTGTTTTATGATTGTTTGTGTGTTTGTTTTGTCATGTTTGTTTGTGAGGGTAGGATTTTCTCCTCTTAGGCCTCTCTATCTCTACTTATCCATGCTTAACCAACAGATGCCTCCTCGTCGAGAAACCCACAACAGCAACAATGAAGACACCGATGGTAACGACAACAATGGGATGCAACAAGTGTTGACCCAACTCATGCAAGTGATGACTCAGTTCCTAGCAAACAACAACAACAACAACAACAATCCACCACCACCACCACCCCCTCAAGTGGACATGCTCACCCAATTTCTGAGGTTGCGACCAGCAACATTGACTAGCGCCTCGGAGCCAGTGGTAGCAGATGACTGGTTACGCTCGGTGAATAAGAATCTGGTAACCATTGGGTGATCAGACGCGGAGAAGGTCAGGTTTGCGGCATATCTGCTAGAAGGACCTGCAGCCAGCTGGTGGGACAACTATCATATCACTCACCCAATTGAGGAGGTCACCTGGGAGATGTTCCAAGAAGGTTTCCATACTGCACACATATCAACTGTTGTGATGAGCTTGAAGAAAAGAGAATTCCACAATTTGCGTCAGGGAAACCGCATAGAGGACTTCAACAATCTAGCACGCTACACGCCAGACGATGTTGACAAAGATGCCAAGAGGAAGGAGAAATTCTTGGATGGCCTGAATGATGAGTTAGCCATTCAACTGTCCCTTGTCTACACACCTAACTATCAGTCACTCCTCGACAAGGCCACTATCTTGGAGAACAAACAGACACAAGCCAAAAATAGAAATAGGAAACATAGCTCAAGCAAGTACCACTCTGAAACTTCACACAAGAGGCATAATCATTATGAGGAAAGCAGTGGCAACAAATTTCATAACCATGGAAACAATCAAGTTGGTGGAAATGGCCACAGCCATCGTGGTTACAACCATAATGAAGATCAAAAGGGAAGCAGTGGAGACCACAAGGATGGTAACCACAATGGCATAGAAAATGGCAATGGCCAGCACATTCACCAAGGCAAGAAGGATCTCAGTCATATAAAATGCTACAAGTGTAAGAACATGGGGCATTATTCTAGTGGTTGCCCTAAAAAGAAGTATATGGTAGCAGCCAAGCCCAACCCATTCCAGAAAGGATATGTAAGTCATGTCAATGTGGAAAAATTGTTCGAGGCGCGTGAAGCGGTGAACAGTAAGTCCTTAATCAGTTAATTTCAGCATAAATATTTCTCAAATACTAGTACATGCTATATATCTGGAATCAAGAATGACGAAGCACAACTGAAAAACAAAAGATCTAGAGATCTCACTTGAGTTACCTCGACGGTGGAAAAAATAGATCTGGACAACCAACAAAAGATTCCTTTTAAGGGTGGTAGCCCACACAACTCTCCTAAACCCAGATATCGAAACCCATCTTTCTTTCTAGCCTCTTTGAATCTCAGGACGAGATTCCTTTTAAGGGTGGTAGTCTGTAACATCCCAAAATTTTGAAATATTTAAAAATTACTAAAATTTAAGACTTTTATCTCATGTTAAAATAAAATCATCAATATCCAATAAGAACAACTAAAAAGGATTATATTGACTTATTCAAAAGTATTATGAAATTAATTGAATAAGTAAACTTTATTTTTCAAACTTGAGTGTGGAGATAGAGATAAACCTGTAGATATTTGTTAAAACTTAAAACCATATTTGCAAAGCACTTTAAATTATTTTGGTATGCCTACTTCAAAATGTTTTGTATAAGTGATTTAATTCAGAAACATTACATTTGGGTTCTTAATAAAACCCTAGGTTAATATTTATAGTCACAAAACTATTTGGGACATCCCTTATTTTTAAAATATAGATTTGATTCAAGTGTTTAATTTTGAAAAGGGGTTTAGAAAGATTTATTTTGAACATATGTAATTGTGATATATTTCATGATTTTACTATGACATAAATTCTTTATTAAAAACTCTATTTTAAACTCCACAAAAAATGTTAAATTATGTTCTTTGAAAAGTTTATAATTTAAAATATGTTGAAAACATGTATTTGAATGTTTAAAAGAAATATCTGGGTTATACCAATTTGTAGAAGTTTGTTTGATACCATTTGGATCAATAAGACAAAATATATTAAATAAATAAGAAAAACAGGAAAAGGAAAAGAAAAAGTAAATCGGAACAAACAAAAAATTGTTCAAGCTAGTTGGGCCGAGGCCGATACCCACCAACCGCGCGTGCAACACCTAGCAGCCCAGCATTAGCCCAACCTGCCCCTCACGTCTCACTCTCGCCGACATGTGGGCCCCACATTTCGGGGTCGTCTTCTCCAACTTCTGCCACGACAGGAGGCGCCCACTCCCTCCACTCCCTCCACTCGCCCCCCTCTCCCGACCCCCAAATGGCGCCCCGACCACGCCCTTAAGATCCCCTCCTCCGCTCCATTTCCCCTCTCACCCTCGAACTATCCACGCCACCAGGCCGCCAAAATTTTCCACCGGAGCTCGCCATTTCCGCCGCCATTGAACACCGATTCCGGCGAGTAGAGTTTCCCTCCCTCCTTCTCGTGTGCACGAAGAACTTCATCTCGCCCGCGCGTATCTCCTAGGCAAGGTCGCACGGACCCAGGCGCCGCCGAGCGACGGCTTCGTGCTCGGCCGAAAACTCCACCCGCCTCTCCGACTCCGGCGAGTAAATCGTTGTTGCACGACGACTCCCCCTCCTTCCTCGACCTCGCCATCCGCCTCGCCACGACGCACTATTTCATCAGGTACCAACGGAACTACCCCGACCCCTCTCTTTCTTCGAGACCGTGCACAATACCCATGGCGCCGCCGCGGCCGGAGTAGCTCCGGTGAGCCGCGCCACCCATATTTTGTCCATAGGAGCTGGTCCGTTCGATGGCGATCCAACGGCTCCAATTTAATCTTATTCCGAACCGGTACGGGCGACTCGCATCGCGCCACGTCGCCGTAATAATTTATTCCGTACGAAATTAGATAAAAAAAGCAGAAAGTATTTCAAACATCAAAAATTCATAACTTTCAAACCGTAAGTCCAAATTTAACAAACTTTATACCGTTGTAAAGCCCTTCTCATGTAGATCATTTTGACATCATTAGTTTACCATTTTTCATAATATGAACTGGATCAAAATACAGAGAGATATTTCGGCCATTTCTTTCATAAATCATTTTCTAAAATTATTTTAAAAGTGAATCCTTTTTTTTTTAGGCGCAAAACATTAGGAAAAAAATCCCTACTGTTTAATTTTCTATTTTCTCATTGACAGCTGTACAAATTACAAGGAAAAGTTCATAAAGTGTCCACCTATTGGGTCATCCCTTCCTTTAAGGAAGGTTTAGCTCTATGCAAAATCAAACTAAAGGAACAGATAAAGTCCTGGAAACAAGCCTCAAGACAAATAGGCTGAGAGTCAAAAATACATCTGTTTCTATGGGTCCAAATACTCCAGCAACCAATAATGAGAGTTTCCTTATAGCAGATTAGCTTATAAGTTTTCTTGGCTTGAATCAACATGGAAAAGAGGTCCAGATCCGTATCCCATTCAAGATAAAGTTTCCACCAAAAGTTCCTGCTGAAGTCACATTCAAAGAATAAGTGGATAAACTCTTCAGACATCCCCTGAGAGCATAGGACACAGTTATAGTCCTCAATCTGAAACTGCTTTCTGGCTAGGAGGTCTCTTGTGTTCAATCTGTCTTGCAGTAGTAACCAAAAGAATATCTCATGTTTTGGTAGAACACAAGATTTCCAGATCCACTGGAAAGGGGATGGTGCAGGATTATTTGACATTAAGGTCTCATAAACCCTCTTACTCGAATAACTTTTATTGCTGGATGACATAACCCACCTATCAACAGTAGAAATATCCATGTGTCCTGTCAGCAAACTGTTGAACTGGGCAAATTGATGAACCGCAGGGACTGAAAGTGGGGTATGAAACAAATCCAATGACTCTTCATCAGAAAGTGAATCCTTTTACCAAATGTATTAAATTACATCCCCTGTCCAGAGAATATAAAACTTAGTTTTTTTTATAAATTATAAGAGTTATAATTTTCCATGCAAACCCTCTAGTGTTTTAAAAATGTTTTTAAATAATAAATTTCATCAAATATTGTCCATGTCATAATGCATTATTTTGGCAACCAGAGAGCTAATAATACTGATTTAACCCATTATTAATATGTTGATTGCATTTAGTCATACAAATCATGTTTCCCTGATTTGAGTATATGATTGATTGGTATGTTGATTGAGTGATATTTATTTATTTAGATTGTGCGGAGTGTTCCCGTTGTTGTGGTAGTTACACGTGTTCCCCCTGTGACCAAGGCAAGTGATACTCACTCATAAATGTCCTACTATTTTGAATTTATTGCATTTATTGTTTTCAGTAGTATGCATGATAGGCTTACTACCAGATTTGGTACATTATGCTATCCTATGGGAATCCTATTTAGAATAGCCATCCACTCACACCCTCTCTAGGCTTAGTGAGCCACTAAACTTAGTTGATACTTGGATATGCTATGGAAAATGTTTTTAGTAGTTGAGTAAGGAAAAAAAAACTAAGTTTAATGAACTACCTGGGTGTTGGTGGAAAGTTGGAAATGGTGATCCCCCGGGGTAACCCCAGGATGGGAGGATGGATTGCAAGTGTGGAAAGCCACTTAGGATCAAAGAGATTCGAAGTTACTCCGTGTATAGATTGCTTCCAGTGCAACCACATGTCATATGGGCTCTGTCTTGACCATATAAGTTGTGAGACCCCGAAATCCGCGTGACCCGCAGATGTAGGGATGATAAGTGGGGATGGGTCCGCAGTATGATTTTGGGGAATTACTTCTGAAAGTTCTCGTCTCGGTCTTCTCTTTTCCATTTCATAATTGGGTGACATGGACGAGTGAATGATTGGGTCTTGTGGTGAAAGTGCACAAACTCTCGAGAGTCAAAAACTAAGTACTTAGCCGTGTCCCCGGTTACGGACAATCTGAGCAGCTGGACAAGGAACTGACGGAGGATCTCATCTTTCCAATTTCTAAATAAAATTTGATTGGTTGAACAAGGGTAAAATATGACAGTTGCGGTGATGCCAACCGATAAGGTGGCACAGGAAACCCATATGATCATATTAAGTGGTGATGCTAACCGATAAGGTTACACAGGAAACCCACAAATGGTTAGTTAAATAATTAGTGGTGATGTTAACCAACAAGGTTGCACAGGAAACCCACAAATGAATAGTCTCACATAAAGTGGTGATGCCAGTCAATATGGCACGGGAAACCCACATGATATTAATTGAAGGATAAAACATTTGTTGAAAATATGGGATAAAACTGGCTTTATGCAAATCAGCCTCAGCTCCACCAAGCCAAATATGCATGTAGACGATAGAATGCCATTTAGATCCACTAGTATCACTTGCCACCACAATTCAATTGTGCTGACCCAATATAGTTTGGGCTGCAACTCACCATTGCAGGACCCTCTGACGAGGAGTAAGGATTGTTAGGGTCGCGAGTCTCCAACCAACATGCCTTGCCTGTGGCACATGATGAAGATGGAGCTCACTTATCCATTTGCTTTCCGCTGTGTGTTTATTTCGGTTTGAGCTAGCCATGAGCTATGCACCTTGTATCAAACCCCTTTTATTTTCGGATCATCGTGAAATGAATATGATGCAATGTTATGGTATTTCATCTTAAACTGTGTGTGCTAGCAAGTTGATCCAGGGACTAGCACTATACACATGAGGTCGCTACCTTATAATAAGGAGGGCCTTTACAAGTACTCGCTAGGCTTCCACTTCATTGTCGGTTAAGGTACCTTCCGACAGATAAGTCATAATTGGTTGTGCCCATTCCGGCACAGGTCGTGTAGGGAATAGTGGTTCGTCTACCTCCATTGGTTGAACCGACATTTCAATGTCGGAAATCCACTGTGCAGTCCCCGAGTTATACGAAGTAGCCCCCGGGTGATATGAAGCAGTCACCGGGTTAGATGAGGCAGTCCCCGAGCTCTCCGCCACGTATCCGACATCTACCTCCATTGGCGTGACTTCCGACACCGGTTCCTTTGGTATGAATACTGAGCTGGACTCGTGTGAAGGCTTAGTTGACGGTTTTCTCAGGTGCTCCAAGGCTATTCTAGGCGGAATTGGATCTCTTGACGAGCCGAGATTGGACAGAATGTCGGCCGCTTCATTCTCCGCTCGAGGTATACGATTGAACTCGCATCCCTCAAAGCATCCCGAGATCTCGCATCCAATTTCCCGAGACTTGTTGTATGACCAAGTCCAAGTCATCAAAACACTCTATCCGTCGAATGCCGATTTCCTTGGCCACCTTGATTCCATGCACAAGTGCCTCATACTCGGCCACGTTGTTGGATACAGTGAAGTGTATCTGCAGCACATACTTCAATTGGTCTGGTTTTGGTGATGTAAGTACTATCCCGACGCCCAGCCCTAATTTTGTCTTGGACCCGTCAAAATGCACATTCCAATAGTTGGAATCCGGTACCGGTGGTTCGTATTGCATCTCAGCCCAATCCACAAGGAAATCCGGCAAGACCTGTGACTTGATGGCATCTCTTCTCTCGTAAGTCGGTGCATAAGGTGATAAATCGATGGCCCACTTTGCTATCCGGCCGCTAGCATATTTGCAACCGAGAATTTCCGAGAGTACTACAATAATTGGGTGCTCCTGAAAGTAATGCATCCGTTTTTTGACCGGCAGATACACACCATAAGACATCTTTTGATAGTGCGGATAGTTCTGCTTTGATGTCGATATCACTTCACTCAGATAATACATCGGCGTCTGCATGGTTTTGCCTCCTTCCTCTCTTTCTACCACCATGGCTACGCTGACAACTCGGTTGGTTGCCGCGATGTACAATAATATTGGTTCCTTGGATAAGGGTGAGGCCAATACAGGAGCAGTTGCCAACATTCTCTTTAAGTCGCCAAAAGCTGAGTCCGCTTGCGGATTCCATACAAATTTGTTGCTCTTTTTCATGAGTTGATATAGAGGCAATGCCTTTTCACCCAACCGACTTAAAGGCTGACTTAGGGATGCCAAACACCCGGTGAATTTTTGCACATCCTTAAGTGATCTCGGCAATTTCATGTTCTCGCTAGCTCGGATTTTAGTCGGGTTAGCCTCGATACCTCGGCTTGACACGAGGTATCCGATTAACTTCCCTGCCGGCACACCAAAGGTGCACTTATCTGAGTTAAGTTTCATTCGGAATCTTCTCAGGTTTGTGAAGTTTCTCGAAAGTCCTCACTGAGGGTGGACTTTTCTTTTGTTTTTATCACAATGTCATCGACATATACCTCTACGTACTTGCCTATTTGGTTGTGCAAACACTTTTGCATACATCTCTGATAAGTAGCACCAGCATTTCTCAAACCAAAAGTCATGACACAATAGCAATAAGCCCCGTACGGGGTAATAAAAGCAGTTTTCAATTGATCATCAGGGTTCAGAGGGATCTGGTGAAAACCAGAATAAGGATCTACAACACATCCGGTAGTGGAATCGATCACTTGATCTTTCCGAGGTAGCGGGAATGGGTCCTTCGGGCATGCCTTGTTTAGGTTGGTGAAGTCGATGCACATCCGCCACACCTTGGCCAGCACAGGTTCGTCCTTCTACTTCTCTACCAGGACCGAGTTAGACAACCTGTCTGGGTGTAGTACTTCCATAATGAATCCAACCGCTAGCAGTACGGCTAGATGATATAGTATTTCCTCCATCCTTTCATCCGAGAGTCGACGTGTCGGTTGCTTCACCGGCTTAGCATCCGGCCTGACAAATAAAGAGTGCTCAGCCAATTCCCTCGGGACACCTTCCAGGTCCTGATTCGACCATGTAAACACATCTCGATTCTTATGGAGGAATTGAGTGAGCTTGCCTTCGTATTTATCGGTCAGGGCCGTGCCTACAATGGCCTTGTGCTCCGGGCAGTCCGGGTCAATGTTCACCTTCTTGGTCTCCTTTGGCGGCTTGAATGATGCATTCTGCTTCGGGTTCGGCATACCCGGCATGCCGAGCTGTGCAGCTTGGGCCATGGCCACCACCTGGTGCATCTTTGACTCCGCCAAACAAGAGCCAGCCGAGGCGCAATCTATGGTGCGCTTGTGGTCACCCGAGATGATAATAATACCATTGGGTCCCGGCATCTTCATCTTCAGATAGGCCATATGAGTTGACACCATGAACTTGGCCAGAGCCGGTCGACCTATCAAAGCATGATACAGACTATCCAGGTCCACCACCTCGAACTCCACGCTTTCGGTTCGACAGTTATCTTTTGTGCCGAACAGCACAGCCACCCAAACTTTGCCCATCCGAGCACAAGACACCCCCGGCACAATGCCGTGGAAGGTTGTGGTACTCGGCTGGAGCATGTTCATGCTGATCCCCAGTTTCACCATTGTGTCTTGGTACATAATGTTAATGGCACTGCCATTGTCGATCAGGACTTTACTGAACCTCACGTTCAATGTTGGGCCAATGAATGTCGGGTCCGCGACCAAGGCATATCCTCCCGGGTTTGGCATAAGTCGGGGAGTGTCCCTTCTGCTCCATGTGATCTTTTGCTTGGACCAGTGCATGAACTTCAGCACTGCCGGCATTACTTCCTTTACTTCCATGTTGCACTTGTACAAGCTTCTCTTGTTTGTTGCCTCCGACACAAAGATCATGTAAGACTGGTGTGCCTCCTTGAAGTCGCCCTCGGGGTACTGCTCCTGCTGCCTTGTGTCGGCAGGATTGCCTCAGACATTAACTACATTCACTGGCCTTGGAGGAGGCGCTCTTGGTGCTGGCGGGGGCATCTGGATTTCATTTGCCCCGGTAAGCTGTACCGGTGGCCTCTAAGCTGGTGGTCTTGGTGGTCCTCTCGCCTGATGTAGCACCCCCAAGAGCCACGCTAGACAAATCCGAGACCTTAATCTGGGATAAGCCTAACATAGATCTCAGAAGCCAACAGTTGAAAATCGGTAACACAACAGAGACCCTACAACACAAGAAGCAATATATTAAGCTCTTAACAGAGCGAAGAAGCAGATATCACAAAAAATATGGTCACTGACCTGTCAATCATCAATACAACGGAAGGCAAATTATGCTTTTGGACTTAGCAAAACTAGCAGAAAGCCCCAAGAGGCCAAAGCATAACGGCGACGTCCCAGTCCATAGATTCCAGGCTGCCGTCTGGGAACCCCAACCTACTCGTCGATGTCGATGTCAAGAAAACACACCTGTCCAAATAATTGCGCAAGGCTGAGTACAGGAGGTACTCAACAAGACTTATTTAACCTGCTACATATCTGCTCGTTCAGAGAGTATTCATGAATGTCTTTTGCATAAAGCCATCTTTGTTTTCAAATCGAGGAAGGAGAGAATCCCGCATCAGTAGACTTTTAAAATGGGGTAAGGGAGTAACACTAGCCTCATCCATATCTTCAGTCTTCACCAGATCATCATGAGTTGTACCACCCACCAGAATCACCCCCTCGGTCAACCCGAGGAAGCGATCCTCCCTTAGTTGGCAAGTTTTATAATTAGATTCTTGTTATCTATGATCATCAGACATAAGGTACCAAGTCGTCCATAACCGTGGACACGGCTTTCCGAAAAGTTTTACCCTGCAGGGGGTGTAACTACCCACACACGCCAACCAACCGATACGCCAGCTATTAGCACTCTTCCGGGGAGTGCCGGCAGGAGGGTTGGCCACGACCTTTCCCAAGATTCGCCTATGTCCATGAGCCACAGCAGTAGGTCTGACCACCGCAGCGGTCCCTATTGCACGTTACTAGGGTCAACATCTGGACCGCAGCCCTGTTGCCCTAGCTCCTAATCATCCCCACATGCGAATGAAAGACTCGAACTAGTGGCTTCACGTAGTAGGCTAGGCAAGTTGGAGTCGAGGGGAAAATGAATGCCCTGTGTGGATGCACGAATAGTCTTGGTTCCAAAGACGAGAACTCGGTTCCTAGGTCGGCAAGAATGGAACAAACACCACAATCCCAATGTGGCCTCCCATCCAAGCGTTTAGCATAATTTAATACACCATGTACACCATGTATACCCATTCCACCTCGAACTCATCGACTGGATGGACAGGAAAAGCTAAGCAGATATAAGCGGCGATGCAATGACAACTGACACTCTATACTTAACCAAAACATCTTTGAATCGTATGCATAACATCAGAATCAAATACTTTTGAAATCTTATGTGCAGATAGAGGTTATGCTTGCCTTGCTCTTCGATAACAAGATAAATAGCAATTGGAAATCTTCGGCTTCACTTGATCGAGATAACCAAAATAACTCTTCATGAATTCCTGCTTGGGTAGGTCGTCGATGATTCATCAAGCCTTCGGTGTTGTCGAACTCCACTTCGGATTCGCATTCTACCGCGGAAAATGAAACACCGGAAAAGAAACGGGAAACAACATTCAACCATGGCATAGATGCAATGCGCACTATGCATGACATGACAATTTAGAGGATTGAAATGTAAATCCTACACATGGAAGAACATTTTAAATGGAGTTGGAATGCCCGGGAGGTGACATTCGACAAATTCCATATTTAAAAGAAAGGGTGTAATTTGTTCCTCTATTATAAACATGGTTCAAAGTTGTTTAAATATGCATGATTTGGACATAATTAAATAGATCTTATTTTTCTGCCAATTTTGATATAAAAATCACACTTTTCTGATTTAAAATGAATTACTTATGAATTTCCAAAGATTAAACAAATTTAAATTAATTTAAAATATTTATGAAATTAAATAACTTTTCTAAATATTTCTAAATTTAAGAAATCATTTCTTGAAAACATTAAAACTCTGACAGGGGACCCCACATGTCATAACTTTATTAATTACAGAAAAAATTAAAATGATTTTCATAAAATAAAAAGAAGCGATGACGTCACATGACGTCATCAATGGAGGAAGGTCTCCCTGCCGAGCACCAATTCGGCGAGGGAGTGCGCGAGGAGCAGCGCGAGCATGCGTGTTGGAGGCACAAGGGCACGGGGAGCCAGAATAGGGCGGCGCCGCTACCGTATGGTCGCCGGAGCAGCTCCGGTGAGGTGCCCGCGCGGCGGCCGGAGATGGAGAACGGCGGCCCGAGCAACGAGAGCGAGAGGGGGAAGAGGGAGAGGTCCACGAGGACCGCGAGCTCACCAGGAGCGCGATGGGTAGGTCGGATAGGCGAGGGAAGGCCGGACTTCGCCGGAATCATCCGCGGTGCACGGCGGCCGGAGTTGGAGAAGACGAGCACGGGGCGGCCAAATTCGTCGGCTTCGGAGCATACCGGCACGCACGGATCACCTAGGAGGGAGAAGGAAGGACGGCGAAGCCTCAGAGAACCTCGCCGTGGCTCGGGGTGGCCTGCAACGGCGGGTTTCGCCGGCGGACCCGGAAGCTAGGGTTTGGCCATTTGGGGAGGAATGGGGAGGAACTGGCGGCTAGGGTTCCGGAGGGCGGCGGAGGAGCTTTATACGGCCGTCCAGCGTCGGTGGCGGCGATCTTGGCGCAAGGGAGGGCGGCGGACGGCCTCGCACGTGACAGCGCTGAGCTCGGGGAGAGAAGGTTGAAGACGACTGCGATTTTTCTGAAAACCCCCTGAACTTTTGAGGAACCGCAGAAACATTTAAAACAGGCCCCTGTTTTGGAAATTAAATGATTTGAGGGCCTTTTTGTGAACAGAAAATTTATATAAAAATACCTGGAGACTCAGAATTTCACGAGGAAGCCATTGGCAAAATTGGATTTGGAAAATTTTGAAATTCTTCTAACACATTTAAAATAACAAGTGGTTTAGCCACTTAAGTGTGTTCTCTTTTAATTCTTAAACTCAAAATTTGTGCACATTTTAGTTAGATGCAAATGATGCTCATGATGCACAAACAAATCTTAATTACCAAATAGAAAATTTGGGGACGTTACAGATCTATCCCCCTTACAAGAATCTCGTCCCCGAGATTCCTTGGGTAGGAAAAGAGATACAGACAGGAAGACTATACCGGTCTTGGATGATCTTATCGATCCTACGACGATCTTGTTTAACGAAGAGGTTGATCTTTTACTTCAGGGATGATTCCACACTTCATGTCTCGTCGGACGGTTCTTCAACTACACCAAAGAGAAGAGGGGAATAACTCTAAAACGAGGATCTTTAAAAGATCGAGTATCTCATGGTCAACTCAAGGGAGGAGTGTGCAAAACAACTCTTGAGCTAACTAGCATGAAACACATCAAGGTAATGGATGGAAAGGAAGAAGTTTCAAGTTGATAGACAAAAATTACGTGAAACGATTAGGATATGAGCTTTGCACAAGGTCAAGCTAAATAGATAACGAGATCTTGATACGACAAAAGAAAGAACCCCTTTTCAGATTTGAACCATTAGGTTTACAAGATGTTTGCCACATGATTAAAAGTCCAGGGCCCTAAGATGACTGACAAATTCACACAATGTGAGAGTTGAAAAGGATTTCAAGTACAAGCAAAAGGGAAGGAAGAGCTGACCAACAGAACATTGAAGATCACCATGGAAAGAACTTCGCATGATGGATATGTTATCAAAGGATAAGGACAAAATCAGAAGGATCAATCGAGAGACATTCAGAATCTCCGAGATCATCGGAGGAGGGAAACTTCTTCTTGATCTTCTAGATACCCATTTCAAGCTCATGATAAGTCTTGAATAGGTGAGGAGGTTAAACATTGGGCTTTGGAAAGGTAAATTCCATAAGGGCAACTTTTAAAGCAAGCCGCACAACAATCCTCATGGGGAGTGGTTGTTCCTGAAGATTCCATGGAATTTCGGCTATAGACCTTCCGACTAAGTGTGTCAACCACAACATTAATCTTGCCGGAGTTACAAAAGGAACTATGTCAAAATCCTTGAGGGACACCAACCATCGGTGCTTCTTGAGATTCAGCTCTGGCTAGTTGGGATGAAAGTTCAGACTAAGAACGTCCGAACGGAGAGGTGCAATGGTTAGCATCGAGGAAAGGTTGCAGATTCTCAAGATGTGGACAACAATGTCAAGCTCGAAAAGATGAGCGAGATTGCAAGAATCATGCATTAGCAATTGGTCAAAAGACAAATGCACGTACATGATTAATATGCAACAAATACAATTGAATCCTTCTTGGGGAACACCAAAGAAGATAACGAAGTTTTCCGGCTTCTTCTCATTCTTGACCCAATCAGTCAGTGGCTTGGTGTGCATAAATGACTTCTTCAAGGTATGCAGGTTACAACCTGTCATTCCATGAATAATCCGCACATGCATGACCGACTAGAGATGATTCCCGAGGAAACAAGGAAAGCTCTACTTGGATTCACGGCGACATCCTTCAGCAAATGCACGTGAACCAGAAGAGGTTACTTCTAACATCCAGAGCACATACTTCGTGATGACACAGGATGGTTCTCAAAAGTTTCCAATATTCTTGCTAAAGGTTCATAATGATCCTCTTCAAACATGGAGGCAATAAGAATGTTATCGATGGGCTCAACAACAATCTTATTAAGATACTCCAATAAGATGGAATAACCTGATATGTGAACGAGGCAGAAATATTGGTCAGACCAAGGACATGAAGATGTAAGCTGGCGAAACACCATAGGTAAAACATCATCAACGATGGTCCTTGGGACTGAGTTTGATTTGACGATAGCCCAAATCAAATCAAAGATGGGAAAATAGCAAATCCATAGGATATACTATCTTACTTCAATACGACAACACCGGTGGACAGGAGTCTTGCTTATCAAGGCAGAACGAGGTGGCCTTAAGAGCGTCGGTAAAAACCTAACTCTTTGACCGAGTATGTGCACCATAACAACGGACTTGGTAGCACAGTCAACTTCACTTAGCGATCGGATAACCAATCACACAAGGAAGGGATAAGATGTCCTTATATGTCAAAGCAATGCAAATTGCTAAGAATATCTGATAGCCACATCAATACACACACCGTAGCATTCCCGAGCACGAGCAGCTAGGAGAAAGGCGTGAGTAAGGACGTGAAAAGCATCACTGCATCAATAAAGTCATGAGACACATCACGACCTTTTGGTATACAAGATGGTGACACCTTGAGATGGGACATATTAGAAGCAAACGAAGCATCTTAATCCGCGGACTACAACACTTTGACCTGGTCCTGGAATGGACGAGGTACGGGAGTTTGTTTCTCCCTAACATCCCGAAGTGGAATGTCACGACAGACCACAAGAGCAACATGCATTAGTACCCAATGCAAATTTACAACTTGGATGCCAAGTGGCATACACGGGTCAGAACATGACGGAAGAAAAGAAACATGCTCAGGAAAATCCTGAGATGCAGATGCTCAGGTTAGCATACATCTGGTAACTTGTTCTGATACGAAAGGTGTGGCAGAGTCACCAACTTAGATGTGGGACTCATAAAGAGCACTCTTGTCGTGATCCTTTTGGTTCCCTGACAGAACCCCTGCCAAAGCTAGTGGAAGGAGTAAACCTTGGATGTCGTAGGCCAATTACGACAGACCACATGCTGGAAGGCTAGCTAGAACTGACATTACTAGCCCTTCTGGGGTTACAAGCATTCCTCAGGGATCAACAAGATGGATCTTGGGTTAAAGGTCAGCATCATGTACTGATAGAGTGAGCATCACTTGGCTAACAACCAACATGACTCAACACACCACCAACAGCACAATCTGGGACCTTCGTTTCAAGTCCAGGATGAAAAACCAAAAGAAAGAGTAGCTACCATTCGAGTGTCACAAAGGCACAACGATGTGGTAATCACGAGATAGCTTCAGAGACCAACCACAGCTTCTGAAGTATCAAAGGAGGGAAGGAAATCTTCGGGGTGAAAGGAATCTGAGACATTGGAACAGAATGATGCAGAAACGACAAGGTTGAGAGATCAAGAGGGAAATGAATCTCTCATTACAAATGGGAGGAAGACGGATCAAAGAATACACTAGACTCCAGAAAACTTAACACTAGGTCAACTTGGTTGAGATACGACCTGCACTCGATGCACCTATATTTTGAATGACAAGAGGAGAGGAGAGCAAATGTTTTTAACCAAAACAAGGTAAGATGACCCAGAATTAGAGCGATACCAGATAAGGAGTAAAAAGAAGCCTATTTAGATTTTTGGTAAATAGTTTTAGCTTTGAAATATTTTTCACAACATCTAGACTCAACATCGACCAATAGAAAGGTTTTCCTACAGACGGTCCTGCTCTGATACCAAAACCTGTAGCACCCCCAAGAGCCACGCTAGACAAATCCGAGACCTTAATCTGGGATAAGCCTAACATAGATCTCAGAAGCCAACAGTTGAAAATCGGTAACACAACAGAGACCCTACAACACAAGAAGCAATATATTAAGCTCTTAACAGAGCGAAGAAGCATATATCACAAAAAATATGGTCACTGACCTGTCAATCATCAATACAACGGAAGGCAAATTATGCTTTTGGACTTAGCAAAACTAGCAAAAGGCCCAAGAGGCCAAAGCATAACGGCGACGTCCCAGTCCATAGATTCCAGGCTGCCGTCTGGGAACCCCAACCTACTCGTCGATGTCGATGTCAAGAAAACACACCTGTCCAAATAATTGCGCAAGGCTGAGTACAGGAGGTACTCAACAAGACTTATTTAACCTGCTACATATCTGCTCGTTCAGAGAGTATTCATGAATGTCTTTTGCATAAAGCCATCTTTGTTTTCAAATCGAGGAAGGAGAGAATCCCGCATCAGTAGACTTTTAAAATGGGGTAAGGGAGTAACACTAGCCTCATCCATATCTTCAGTCTTCACCAGATCATCATGAGTTGTACCACCCACCAGAATCACCCCCTCGGTCAACCCGAGGAAGCGATCCTCCCTTAGTTGGCAAGTTTTATAATTAGATTCTTGTTATCTATGATCATCAGACATAAGGTACCAAGTCGTCCATAACCGTGGACACGGCTTTCCGAAAAGTTTTACCCTGCAGGGGGTGTAACTACCCACACACGCCAACCAACCGATACGCCAGCTATTAGCACTCTTCCGGGGAGTGCCGGCAGGAGGGTTGGCCACGACCTTTCCCAAGATTCGCCTATGTCCATGAGCCACAGCAGTAGGTCTGACCACCGCAGCGGTCCCTAGTGCACGTTACTAGGGTCAACATCTGGACCGCAGCCCTGTTGCCCTAGCTCCTAATCATCCCCACATGCGAATGAAACACTCGAACTAGTGGCTTCACGTAGTAGGCTAGGCAAGTTGGAGTCGAGGGGAAAATGAATGCCCTGTGTGGATGCACGAATAGTCTTGGTTCCAAAGACGAGAACTTGGTTCCTAGGTCGGCAAGAATGGAACAAACACCACAATCCCAATGTGGCCTCCCATCCAAGCCTTTAGCATAATTTAATACACCATGTACACCATGTATACCCATTCCACCTCGAACTCATCGACTGGATGGACAGGAAAAGCTAAGCAGATATAAGCGGCGATGCAATGACAACTGACACTCTATACTTAACCAAAACATCTTTGAATCGTATGCATAACATCAGAATCAAATACTTTTGAAATCTTATGTGCAGATAGAGGTTATGCTTGCCTTGCTCTTCGATAACAAGATAAATAGCAATTGGAAATCTTCGGCTTCACTTGATCGAGATAACCAAAATAACTCTTCATGAATTCCTGCTTGGGTAGGTCGTCGATGATTCATCAAGCCTTCGGTGTTGTCGAACTCCACTTCGGATTCGCATTCTACCGCGGAAAATGAAACACCGGAAAAGAAACGGGAAACAACATTCAACCATGGCATAGATGCAATGCGCACTATGCATGACATGACAATTTAGAGGATTGAAATGTAAATCCTACACATGGAAGAACATTTTAAATGGAGTTGGAATGCCCGGGAGGTGACATTCGACAAATTCCATATTTAAAAGAAAGGGTGTAATTTGTTCCTCTATTATAAACATGGTTCAAAGTTGTTTAAATATGCATGATTTGGACATAATTAAATAGATCTTATTTTTCTGCCAATTTTGATATAAAAATCACACTTTTCTGATTTAAAATGAATTACTTATGAATTTCCAAAGATTAAACAAATTTAAATTAATTTAAAATATTTATGAAATTAAATAACTTTTCTAAATATTTCTAAATTTAAGAAATCATTTCTTGAAAACATTAAAACTCTGACAGGGGACCCCACATGTCATAACTTTATTAATTACAGAAAAAATTAAAATGATTTTCATAAAATAAAAAGAAGCGATGACGTCACATGACGTCATCAATGGAGGAAGGTCTCCCTGCCGAGCACCAATTCGGCGAGGGAGTGCGCGAGGAGCAGCGCGAGCATGCGTGTTGGAGGCACAAGGGCACGGGGAGCCAGAATAGGGCGGCGCCGCTACCGTATGGTCGCCGGAGCAGCTCCGGTGAGGTGCCCGCGCGGCGGCCGGAGATGGAGAACGGCGGCCCGAGCAACGAGAGCGAGAGGGGGAAGAGGGAGAGGTCCACGAGGACCGCGAGCTCACCAGGAGCGCGATGGGTAGGTCGGATAGGCGAGGGAAGGCCGGACTTCGCCGGAATCATCCGCGGTGCACGGCGGCCGGAGTTGGAGAAGACGAGCACGGGGCGGCCAAATTCGTCGGCTTCGGAGCATACCGGCACGCACGGATCACCTAGGAGGGAGAAGGAAGGACGGCGAAGCCTCAGAGAACCTCGCCGTGGCTCGGGGTGGCCTGCAACGGCGGGTTTCGCCGGCGGACCCGGAAGCTAGGGTTTGGCCATTTGGGGAGGAATGGGGAGGAACTGGCGGCTAGGGTTCCGGAGGGCGGCGGAGGAGCTTTATACGGCCGTCCAGCGTCGGTGGCGGCGATCTTGGCGCAAGGGAGGGCGGCGGACGGCCTCGCACGTGACAGCGCTGAGCTCGGGGAGAGAAGGTTGAAGACGACTGCGATTTTTCTGAAAACCCCCTGAACTTTTGAGGAACCGCAGAAACATTTAAAACAGGCCCCTGTTTTGGAAATTAAATGATTTGAGGGCCTTTTTGTGAACAGAAAATTTATATAAAAATACCTGGAGACTCAGAATTTCACGAGGAAGCCATTGGCAAAATTGGATTTGGAAAATTTTGAAATTCTTCTAACACATTTAAAATAACAAGTGGTTTAGCCACTTAAGTGTGTTCTCTTTTAATTCTTAAACTCAAATTTTGTGCACATTTTAGTTAGATGCAAATGATGCTCATGATGCACAAACAAATCTTAATTACCAAATAGCAAATTTGGGGACGTTACACCTGATACCCGCCTGATCCGGCTCCTTCCCTCTGTGCACGCCGATACTAGCTGTAGTTCTGGGTGGAGTAATTTGCTGGCTTGCGAACATCGGTGGTATGGAAGCTGCACGGTCCATCAAACATTGCTTCATATGTCGCCGGCTTACTCGGGGCCGTCCATGCCGCCTTTACCTCCTGATTCTTGGTCCATGTCGGGCCATCCGTCTTTGGGCGCTGTGGCGCGCTAGCCTCCGGCTGTGTTGGTGCTACTGCAGCGACATGCTGCGTTACAAACCTGTACTCTGGCTCTCTTCTCTTGACATCAAAATTCTCCTCTCGTCGAGGTGGTCCGGTCCTTTTGTTGCCCTGGTACCTCCTACTTGACTCTCCCGAGTTCAGCAGGGGCTGCATTGGGTCTCCTAGTGCATCCGCGATGCAGATTGTCTCGGCCAGAGTTTCTGGCATTTCTCTCTGCAATATCTGCCATAACATGGAGTCATGTCGGCATCCCTGCGCGAACCATGAGATGGCCTGGGACTCCACCACTCCTTCACAAGAATTGCGGACAGTACTCCACCCAGTCAAGTAATCTCAGTCAGTCTCGTTATCTCTCTGCTTGCACATCGCAAGCTGCTGAGGAATGTTTGGTCTCTTATACGTGCTTGAAAAATTGCTGTCAAAAGCATCTTCAAAGTCTAGCCAACAATCCACACTTACTTCTCTCAAGTTGTTGAGCCAGATCCGAGCTGGCCCTTCCAACATCTGCGGGATATACCTCACCGCCCATCTCCTGTTACCACCGGCAATGTTAACGACCGACAGATAGTCTATCAGCCAGTCCTCCGGCTTTGTGCTACCGTCATATGTCTTGGTACCTCTGCTCAACTGAAAGTGTCAAACAGGCGGCTCGTTCATGATCCAGTGCCCAAAACACTTGGGGCCAGGTGGGCCTTGCTCTTCCAATGCCTCCGACATGTAAATTCGGTCTAGGCGATGCCGGGCATCTCCCGAGATAAGCTGCCGAGACCCTAAGCGAGAGCCCAACGGGTTGTTCTGTGCTTGGTAGCCGGCCGACGCCATTGCCGAGTTGCCGTCCTCATGCCGGTTTACCACCAGGTTGCCATTTGGTGGCTGCTGGACATAAATCACCTCCGGCTGCATGTGTGTCGGGTTCTGCACTGGGTACCTTGGTGGATGACCCCGACCAGCCGAGTTCGCCTGTCGCTCATGCGTGTTACCCGACACAGGATTGCATCTTGCTCTGCCGGCTCCAGCTTGCACAGCCAACTGCCTGTGGGCATACTTCGGGTCATAAGTCTGCAACTGTCTGTTTCTGCCAGAGTTCACACTCTATGCACGGTCTCATTTGATATGCGGAGAAGAAGCCTGTCTATTGGAGCCACTACGCTGCCCGACTGACTGAACCACCTGCGAACCGCCGACATTCGGGTTTGCTCTACCCAGAGCTTCATTCTGTCGAGTTGCCATGCCGACTAAATCATTGACTCGGTCTTGCTGTTTCTTCCGAACATCTCCTGTTAATGCGGACAGTTCAGCCCTTGCAGCCTCTGCGGATCTAAGAGTTTTGGCAGGCGAACTATATATCGGCTTACCAGCCGACACTTCAGTGGGTGCAGTACTGGAACTGGTGATGTCGTCCCTTTCTTTTCCTCCTAACTCGGCATTGAGGGCTCTACCTCTTCTGCGCAAGTTATCTATCCGAGCTCTATGATCTACCAGTGGTGTAAATCCATGTGCCATGTTATACTCTCGGAGAGTCCTATCTAGCTGAGCCTTCAACTCTGCCATAGTGGTGGCCTCCTTAAGCAAAAACTGCCTCTGAGACTCTAATTCTGCTATAGCATGTGCTGCATCCGACACTTCCGCTACCGGTACAGCTAGTTTCTGCACTATGTCGGTCAGAGGATTGGGTCTTACCGGCCTGTGTGATGCATCGGGAACCTCACATTCCAACCTCTGCTTGGCCAGTCGCCTTTTCCGGGCTGGCTCGGGTGGTGGTGCAGCATCTTCCTCGGCGGGGATCTCGGTCGTTCCGACCATCATGACCACGCAACTCTCGGGGCGAGTGGTACGCCAGACGCGAGCCGTGGCGATCGCGCGTCGATCCGCAGCCACGAGCACCTGCGCTGGGTACTCGTAGACGACCTCGGTGGCGACGTAGGTGACGAAGCTGCCGAACATGACGAGGCAGCCGTTCGGCGAGAACGGTCTGTCGGCGAAGCAGCCGACATTGTCAGAGATGAAGTGGAAGGAGCCGATGTTGCAGATGACGCCCCACAGCGCCCTTTCCCCCGAGTCGGTGACAGAACCCGTCCAGATAGAAACCCCAGCCAGTGCTTCTGGTCCCACGGTGGGCGCCAAATGTCGTGTCGGTGTCACCGCATATGCTACGGGGTGGCTAAAGATGGGGGCCGGACGTATGCTGGGGGATCCGGAGAGGGCTTGCATGGCGTGAGACATGCACGGGCGAGCTCAAGAACTCGCAAGAACGAAGGGGAAAAGCACAACACCGAAGAATCAAAAACAAACCAACGCGAACAACACGATGTACCCAGGTTCGGGGCCCTCGTGAGGAGGTAAACCCCTACTCCTGCCTCTGTCCCTCTCTTATATGTGTATATCAAGAACTATAAGTATGCTCCTTTAGCTGTTTTCCTCCAAGAACCCAAGAACACTAAATGCTAGAGGGAGGGAGGGAGTAGAACTCAGAGAAATAATTAGGAGGGCAGAGTGCGGGCGTCCCTCTCGCAGGAGGAGTTATGGCGGTATTTGTAGAGTTCTGGCCGGGGTAACTGGAAACCCTAAATTGCTTGGGTCCACACGGTAGTGTCTCCGGGTTAACGGTAACACCCACATGGCCTAGCCGACCTAGCCGCCGAGCTACCCGAGTAGCCTCGTCAGGTCGTCATGACCTAGTCATGATAGCGCTGAGCTAGTTGATGATGGTCTTCGTGTTAGAGACGAGACACGGCTTGCCCATGCCTTGTCCCTTGTCAGCACGTCAGTGCTACATTGGAATAGTCACGTCCGTGCGGTACTTCGCCTTCTATTCCGCTTACATGTCAGCCGGGAAGTGACCTAGCTTCTGTGTCTGAGACATCATTGTCCTTGCCCTTGACTTCTTTCCCAACATAAAGTATGTCGGGGTATCTTGCCTAACCCGGCAGGTGTATGCCGGATTATCGTCAGCAGCTCGACACTGTTGTGCCTGGCCTGCATTGTCAGGGACCTCTTCCGAACTCCGGCATGGCTATGCCGGTGTTCCCAACCTGCACATAATGAACACACAAATAGTGTCGACATGGTACTGTCGGTCTGAGAGGTCAAGTCGGTTTTCCCATACCTCGATGTCACTTATAGGCCGAACCTTGGGCCCTCAGCCCGGAGGTGAATGTCGGTCTGTCCCGACATACAAGTCTGTCGGCTTAACTCTCCCGGGTACTTGTCTCTTTTGCCTTATCTCGCCTCTGCTTTTCGTGTCCCCCGAGAGAGTAACCCTGGGCCTAGTTCCTCGAAGATGTCCTCGGCTTGCTCCCAAAGACATCTTCGAGAAACTGGTTCTCAGGAGAACTCCCTACTCCTTCTTGAATGAGAAGGAGAGGCTGGGGGTCTATTTATAGTGCATCCATCTGCCCCTTGCCAAAGGTCACCCTCTACACTGCCCTAAGGGTCAACTTATCATGACGCGAAGGGTTAAGTGACCCTTGGTGCTAGCCAAAGGGCCAATCTGACTGCAAGTGGGACCAACTTGTCCTACTAGGGGGTAGCCCCCCGACATTATACTTTGGATGATTTGAAAGGGATTTATCCTACTATATGTCAACATTCTATTAATATGAAACCTGATGCGAAGCCAGTTGTTGAACATCAACGCCGTTTAAAACCTAAGATGAAGGAAGTGGTAAGAAATGAGGTATTAAAACTTCTTGATGCGGGTATCATGTATCCTATTGCTGATAGTAGATGGGTTTGTCGTGTGCATTGTGTCCCTTAGAAAGGTGCAGTTACTATTGTACCTAATGATCATGATGAGCTTATTCCTCAAAGAGTTGTTGTTGGTTGTAGAATGTGCATTGACTTTAGGAAGGTTAATAAAGTTACTAAGAAAGATCATTATCCATTACCCTTTATTGATCAAATGTTGGAGAGATTAGCCAATAAAACTCTTTTTTTTCTTTCTTGATGGTTATTAAGGTTTCTCTCAGATTGTTGTTAAAACTCAAGATCAAGAGAAAACCACATTTACTTGTCCTTATGGTACTTATGCTTATAGACGTATGCCTTTTGGTTTATGTAATCCTCCTGCTACTTTTCAAAGATGTATGTCTGCTATCTTTCATGGTTTTGTGAAGAAATTGTAGAGGTGTTCATGGACGATTTCTCCGTCTATGGCACTTCTTTTGATAATTGCTTGCACAATCTTGATAAGGTTTTGTAGATATGTGAAGAAACTAATCTTGTTCTTAATTGGGAGAAATGCCACTTTATGGTTAATGAAGGATTGTTCTTGGACATAAAATTTCTGAAAGAGGTATTGAAGTTGATAGAGCTAAAGTGGAGGCAACTGAGAAAATGCCTGGCCCATATTAAAGGTATTCGTAGAATTCTTGGTCATGCTGGTTTCTACAGAAGGTTTATCAAAGACTTTGCTAAGGTATCAAAGCCTCTTACTAATCTCCTGGAAAAAGATATACCATTTGTTTTTGATGATGATTGTAAGGAAGATTTTGAAACTCTTAAGAAAGCTTTATTACTGCTCCTATTGTTCAACCACCTGATTGAAATTTACAATTTGAAATTATATGTGACGCTAGTGATTTTGCTGTTGGTGCTGCTCTTGGACAAAGAATAGATAAGAAGTTAAATGTTATTCATTATGTTAGTAAGACTCTTGATTCTGCTCAAAAGAATTATGCTAGCACTGAAAAAAAATCTAGTTGTTGTCTTTGCTTGCGATAAATTTAGACAGTACATTGTTGATTCTAAAGTTATTATTCATACTGATCATGTTGCAATTAGATACCTTATGGAAAAGAAATATGCAAAGCCTATACTTATTAGATGGGTATTGCTTTTGCAAGAATTCGATTTGCATATTGTAGATAGGAAAGGTGCTGATAATTCTGTTGCTGACAATTTATCTAGATTGGAAAACATTGCTTATGATCCTATACCTGTTAATGATAGTTTTTCAAATGAACAATTGGCTGCAATAAGGGTGAATACACATGGGCTTGCCATTTTCTAAGTGCAGGTCCGCTACATGCAGATTATACTAACTTTATTGTTTCGAAGTATTTTCCTCCAACCTTTTCAGCTCAACAAAGAAGAAAATTCTTTTATGACTTGAGGCATTATATTTGGGATGACCCACACTTATATAAAGAAGGATTTGATGGTATTAAGCGAATATGTGTTCCAGAGTATGAACAAAAAGAGATATTGAGAAAGTTTCATAGTAGTGCTTATGGAGGACATCACACTGGAGATAGAACCGCACAAAAGGTTTTACAATCAGGTTTTTCTTGGCCTACTTTTTCTAAAGACGCAAGAAAGTTTATTTTATCTTGTGATGAATGTCAAGGAGTTGGTAATATCTCTAGACGTAATGAAATGCCTATGAATTATTCTCTTGTTATTGAACCGTTTGATTGTTGGGGACTTGACTTTATGGGTCATTTCCCTTCTTTAGAAGGTAATACCCATATACTTGTTGTTGTTTATTATGTTACTAAATGGGTAGAGGCTATTCCTACTAAAAGTGTTGATGGTTTAACATCATTAAAAATGCTTCAAGATATTATTTTCCCTAGGTTTGGTGTTCCTAGATATATTATGACTGATGGAGGTTCTCATTTTATTCATGGTGGTTTTAGAAAAGTTCTTGCTAAATATGGTGTTAGTCGTAGGGTTGCTTGATCTTATCATCCTCAAACTAGTGGGCAAGTAGAATTATCAAATAGAGAAATTAAATCTATCTTGCAAAAGACTGTTAATAGAACGAGGAAGAATTGGGCTAGTAAATTAAATGATGCATTGTGGGCTTATAGAACTGCTTAGAAAAATCCCATGGGTATGTCTCCTTATAAATTGGTTTATGGAAAAGCCTGTCACTTGCCATTAGAGTTAGAACACAAAGCTTATTGGGCAGTGAGAGAACTAAATAGAGATTTAAAACTTGGTGGTGAGAAAAGATTACTTAATCTGAATTCTCTAGATGAATGGAGAAGTGAAGCTTATGAAAATACTAAACTATTTAAAGAGAAAGTTAAGAGATGGCATGATAGGAGAATCCTTAAGAGAGAGTATTACGTTGGTGAGAAAGTTCTATTGTCTAGCTCTCGTCTTAGATTCTTTGCAGGAAATTACTCTCCAAGTGGGAAGAACCATATGTTATTGTGGAGGTGTTTTGTTTGGGTGTGATAAAGATTGCTTCGCTCAAGGATGACTCCACACAAGCAGTAAATGGACAATGAATCAAGCCTTATATTTTTGGAGATTCTTATAACAAAGATGTTGATATTATTCAAGCGATTACTCCAGAAGACTTTATTAAGGAAAATATTTCTGAATCTGCAGATCTGATTTTGAAAAGGTACAGTTTCGATAAGAAAAAGTTCGCGAACTTAATTTTGAGATATCTGTTATTTATTTTTGGAAAATATGGAAAAATACGAGACGAAAACAAACAGGACACGAAGTCCGAGGCGCCCACACTACGTGGGGGCGCGGGCCCAACGCTGGCCGCGCGAGCACGAGGTGGGGAGCCCTCAGAGCTCCTCTCCTACTCGGTTTCGTCCTGTTGCCTTCCTTTTATTTCGTAAATTTTTTCTATATATTCACCCGGAGCCGCCGAGGTCCGTATATCGTGTTTTTGACTCGTTTTTGTTTCGAGATGTTTCTGTCAAGATGTCATCTCAGGGATCTTGCTCCGAAGACTACGCACTTCGTCGCCAACGTGAACTCCTTCAAGATCTTGCTCAAGGGTCTTTTGTTGGATGGGCGGACGATGAGAAGGTGAAGGCTAGGCGTAAGGACATGGAAGAAAGCGTCATGGATGAGGCGAAGAAGATACAAGAGACAAAGAGAGGTAGTGCAAGGACGGGGACTAGCAAGCCCACCTTCGTGGGATCAGTTAACGCCCAACGTGCATTTTCTCATAACATGCAGGGAGCAATACCACCTGTTCCGGATCTTAGCTCTTTTCCAGAAGCGACTGATGCTCTCCGAATCACGTATCAGTTTTGCAATCAGTACCGAGTCCTTAGGATGGAAGTGGATATACTTCAAGAGGAGAACAATAGGCTTCACAAGATGTTGGAGCGTTACCTTACTCCACTACGAGTCGTCCCTTCATCGCCACCAAAGGAGTAATTCATCGTTGTTATTGGCATCTCCCTTAGCTTGATCCAAGCTTCGGGGGAGTGCCGCGGTATCACCATTATCTTTCTTCTTTTACCTTTTAGTAGTGTCATATCATGAGTAGGGAAGTTATCTTATATGATGGTTTGCAATGTGGAAGTGTCTCTCTTTTAGTTGGTTATCTATGTATCCCTTGGTGTGAGGCCTTTATGGAATATTAATCAGAAGTGTTATCATTTATTTTCTGCATACTTTATTTTAGGTTGCAAATTTTATCATGTATGATTGAACTTTTTGAAGGGGTTACGGTGCAGAAAACAATAATTTTCTAGCGAGCGAAACCCTAACTAGCCAGGATCTATCTATCTAGTACATGCGATAACGGTGGCGGAACGGGTTACATTACCTCCATGTAGACCGATAGCGGGGATTACGCTCCCGCACAAGCGTTGACGATGAAGTCGTACGTAGCCGACCTCGAGGTCGCGGAGAACTTGCCGCGATGTCGGAGTCGATGACGCCGGGGTTGTCGACGATGATCTGCGTCGACGGGCGTCGGGCGGAAGAAGGCAGAGCGCCAGCACCGGGGCTGGCGCGCCGACAGCAGAGGGGGGAAGCGCGGCGGCTGCAGGGGGCGAGACGACGTCGCCCAAGCTCCTCAATAGAGTAGCCTCCGAGCACTCGCAAACATACGGAGCCTAGCGACAACTCCCGGTCATTCAGATCCAGCTGAAATCGCAGGAGTAGATCTGATCTGGAATCCCGCAGAGCAACGGCGCTCTGCGGTATGGCTTAGGTGGAGAGAGACCCCCTTCCTCAACTCGGCGCGGCTCCAACTTGGGAACCACGGGATCGAGAGAGAAATTGGGAATTAATTGAGTTTCCTGTGTATTAAATCAATTAATATGCCTTGCTATATAAAGGGGGAAGGGGGTGTGCAAAGCCCTTGGCTCCCCCATGTGGGACTAAACAAAGGAGGAGGGGAGGGGGGTTCGGCCCCCACATGGGCTGGCCGAACCAGCCTATGGGGCCCACCCCCTTTGGTGGTGCGGTTCCCCCTCTTGGGCCCTCTTAGGGCCCATATAGGTGGGAGCCCCCTTTTTCCTTAATTTAATTAATATTAAAATCCCATTAATTCATAATTAATATATTTATATATAATTCAATATCCCGTGACTCCGAAAACTCTTTCGGACCACCCGAACAACTTTCGGACATTCCTGGAACCAATCCAGACCTCTCCGGAACTCCTTCCGGACCACCGGAACTCTTTCCGGATCATTTCTCTCTCTCCAACAAAAACCTATAAAATTCCAGAACCTATCTCCTAGCGTCGCTAAGACCTTAAGTTTGTTACGCTACGGTTCGGGAACACTCCAGACATGGTCGAGACACTCCGCTCACCAATGATCGTCAGGGATACCTGGCAATATATGACGACCCCTGTGCATTCCACGAATATCGTCGTTGAACCATAAGTATGATATTCATTCCCTTTGTCTCTGCGATACTACCTTGTCCGAGATATGATCGTAGACACACCGATGCCTTTGCTGTATCTCGTTACCGACGAAGGTTATTAACTCGTCTGCGATATTACATCTCCATGACCTAGTCATAAGCTGCAGCTATATAGATGCAATATCACCGAGTGGGCCCAGAGTATCTTTCCATTACAAGAATGAACAAGTCCCGCTCTTGATCCTTACGTCTCGATGCTCTTTCGGAATACCCAAGATGGACACCGTTATTGTCATGCTATATAAGACACAACGTTTGATGATCTCAAAGCACTCCTACGAAGCAACAATAAGTACGGTCTCACGGTCTAAGGAATAAGCTATCATACTCTTATCTATTGCAAATGACAAACATCGTAACACGATCTTATTGCAATACTTTGCGTATGTCCACCACCTTATTCAACTAACAAGATGACCCCATTGTCAACCGACGTCATTGTCCTTGATCGGGAATCTCGATCAACTGTTGCCCAATGGACTAGCTTATATAGAGGCTTGCTAGGGACCTGGTTGTCTATGTATCACACGTGTATTAACAATTCCGATTAATACAGTTATAGCATAATACACAAACCTATTATAAACTTATGAGATAACGCAATAAATACTACTTATTTATTTGCCTCTAGGGCATATCTCCTTCAGTCTCCCACTTGCACTAGAGTACAAATAAACTAGCTGCATTTTACTTTATCAGAATCCCTTATCAAATAAGAATCATTTGATAATGCTTGCTCGTGGAAAAGTGTTACTGCACAATCCATGATTGTACATGCTTTTGCGATTCACTGGCATCAACTTGTTTGATATCACCATGTTGTCTAACAACATATATGCAAATACCGTAACTAAGTGAGACTTCTGCTTCCCAGCGCTTACTCTGATTATACTAACCAGATAACTGCCTTGAAAAACACACTCAGCCATGCAGAGCCCCTTGTAACAATTACAAACTCGCGATATCTACATACTTTCACACCAATGTAGAAAACTTGACATTCAAAAGTCAATCCCTTAACTAACGCACTTCTACTTCCAGTAAATTCCAAATTTACTTTCATAAATGTTCTTTACTCCAAGAACATCGGTTATATTTTATCGAGCAGATAATATGGTTTCTGTATGATGTCTAATATATACATAATAGACCCACATGTCATACAACCATTACCTTCATGCATCATTACTCTTAATGACCAATTGGATTCCAAAGGACCATCCTTTTGATTCTATTCTGACTCCTCAGATATAATCCAAAACAACTCGACTAACTATTTTAAAATTCCCGTTCTATTTCAAAATAGACACTGACTTTCAAATAGTTTCACAACTTCATCATATTCTATTGGTACAGTTTCACAATGTGTTAACTACACAAGATGAATTCGACTCCCACTCAAACTATGTCTCCACATATTTGACAACACGAGCTCCCACTCAAAATGTGTCATCCACATATTTGAGTTCCTGAGCTCCCACTCAAAAATATGTTCTTCACATATTTCACCCGAGTAAACTAATTATGACTCCCACTTAAAACGACATCTTGGTTAAACCAAAATCATTGATCTACTATCAATTCGAATTTAATACAAACTACAGTATTACATTAATACAAAATCCCTCAGACTTCAAGCATGTCTACATAAATGTAGTCAACAAATTTGATCTTGTCCAAGACACATTTCTTGACAAGACATGCTACCGCGTCTTTCTTATAGTCACATTTTCATATAACACTTTATATGATGATTAAACAATCTTATTCCTCTAATAAGAATTGCAGCAACAATTACTCTCTTAATCCTTTTAAACGTAACTTGGATTTCCAGGCTCAAAAAACCTTTGTTCGTATTCCGATATTTTCTCAACTTTCTTTGTATTCATAAAGTGCACCTTTATCCGTCAACAAGATCTGAAATGCTTAATACAGTGCTGTGACCTGACAGCAATATTAAATATAACAACACTTTATTTAGAAGTTTCTTTCATGAAAATATTATGATCTTTATGAAGAGGATTGCAAGCAGAAAACAATTTTCTAGTCTCCCTCACTCTTAATCACTAAACTTTCATTAGCAGACATATACTCTTTGGAACATCTTCCAACATAAGTCTGATACTTTATTCCAAACTTCTAATTTCAATCCATAAACCATAATTCGAAAAGTCATCTTTTCTCGGAATTACATAGACAACAAACTGAACTTTGTTTCTAATTGATTCTGGAATACACTGTCGTCCAATGCGAGCAATCTACAAAGAACTACTCATGTATATTCCGAATTATCGTATAATCATATACACGTCGACATTACTGTCGATCCTATGAATTCTTGTTGAGAAAAATATCTATTTTCTAAAGTGGACATCGACTATAATGTTTCGAACATATTAGGAGATTCTAAGACTGATTCTGACAGACCACACTTTATTTAAAATAGAGCATAATTATAATTCCCCACATATCACCATATATGACATTATAATATTGTGAAACGAATTTCCACAAGTCTTTTGTGTTGAAACCATAATTCAAAAATATTGTCCTTTGATCGAATCTTGTGAATACAATACTCATTAATCTTTCTTCTGAAAAACCCCATTTGATCTATTATCAAATTAATTTCAGACTCCATAATTTATCGGGCAAATACTCCTATTTACCAAAATCATGGAACAATTCGGATCATGCAATAACACCATTGATTTATCATTTAAAAATGACTCTCAATCAATTCCTCTAGCATTGCAACTTCAATACTGCATTTCAAACTTAATCAATTTTGGCACTCGAAATACTTAAATGGACCAAAATTATCCATTACTTCTTTCATTGCCTTTATGACTAAATTCGATGGTGTTTGCTCTTTGGACACATAATTTTATCATTCCCGCTATTATAAATGTATATCATACGCATAATGTAATTGAGATGTGATGCAAATTACTCATAACATGAAACAACTGCTTTGTTTCATAACATAAAACAACTGATGTGTTCTATATGAATAATTATGTATTGTAACATTCAAGACACCAAACTAGATCACATTCTCACTATTACAAAATGTCTCATAAAAAACTATTGATGATAACTAATATGATATCTCGAGGGCGTGAGCACCACTGGCCATGAACTTGCCATCACTCGTGCACTGTCACGTCACCCTTTGCCACATACTTGTGATAATCAGGGACTGTTTCACAAACAGAACAATTATCAAACACTTTTCATCAAGTATGAGAAGGATACATTTATATCTTCGTATATCAAATATACCCATAGCGCCGAAGAACTCTTCTTCGATGAATCAACTTTTAGAGATTTGAACTTGTTCACGAACGTGAAGAAGCTCACCGTGTCTCTATAGCATATTCACGCACATGCTTTTCATAGCTAGGAGGTAAAGCACAATCTCTATTGCACTGGAGTTCGCTATCTAGAAATCGTAGATATTCGTAAGCCTGAAGTAGATGTCACACAACTTCTTCAACTGAGTCTCCAGACAGGTATGCTCCCCATGTGAATGGTCCGGAACTTTCTAAGCTGTCTGAACCGCTCAAGACTCAATTCATCTTTGAAGTGACCTCTGATCGCATCAATCACGACATATGGCTCCATGTGTTGAAACAACTTTCAACTCAGGTGCTAGGCATACGCTCATGACGATCGTCACTTCCATGAACATGTCATGATGCTTACGGAACTCATCATCTTGCTCCTTGCTATCTGAATCATCTGGTCTAACTCCTAACTAATGTTCTAGCACATATAGGATGTTTGTTGTGTTTGGAGAATGTTTCTAAAACCAATGCACCAGCTGATGAAGTTGGACCCGTCGGCTTCCAAGGTAGAATCCGAGCTCTTGAAGAAGTAACCGAAGCGTAGTTCCGTAGTCTCCAGATGTGATCGCAAAAGAGGTAAGATAAGTTTATAATATACAGTTGAGTTTTAGTTCTATAATCTCATTATCAAAAACACACCACACCAAGATTATTATCCCTAAAATAATAATGGCGATTACACGACCCTCATCCACCACACTACCCCCGATCATCACGGCCGGCAGCACGGCTTCAAAGGTGGACATAAAATATCGATCATAACAACTCTATGAATCGTGCTCGATCTTCCCGTGTTCCGAGGCCATACCTCTGAGTATGCTAGGCTTGCCAATCAAACCTCGAAGACCTGCGCGTGCAACATGGCTTACACCCACTGTATGCGAACGACGAGATGTGTGACACCCGATCATCACGGCCTGCCTCATAACGTAGAACTTTCTTGGTGGTGCGCAACGAGGGAGAACACAATTTTGGTATTTGTTAGGGATCATCCTATTCATGACGCTACCGTTGTATATCTAGCATATAAGCAATCAATAGGATGCACACACAACAGCACACAATAATGATGCAATGAAGTGCGATGCGACATGGTCGATGCGCCTGGACCTTCATGGCGCCATGTGCCTGGCCCCCGGCGCCCCGGCATGGCTCCGAGTCTACAGAGCCCTCCATTGCCTCCGACAGTACGAGTAATATTAAAACTTACCGTAACCATGTCACATGAAATAACGCCTCTGCAAAACAAAGTTAGACGCCTCTAGCTTTATTTAGTTTTGCAAGTTTTACGTGGCAAATAGGCTTAATCTTAAGAGAATCGCTTCCCTACCTACGAACTTTGTACCACAACGTCGATCGTATAATTGCATGTTTAAGCATCCCTTTCGGGCCCTCCATTGAAAATGCTTTGCCGACTAGAGAGAGAGAAACAGACACCCGCCAGCCACAGATACGGTGCAAGCCGTATGTCAGTAGTGGAACCAGTCTCGCGTAAGCGTACGCGTAAAGTCGGTCCGGGCCGCTTCATCAACTCAATACCGAAGGCATCGCAAGTGCACGCTAGAGGGTAGCAAATATAAGAAAGACGCCCTCATTCAACATGAGTTCTAACCGTACCAGCAGTACTACGCATAGATCGGCTCTGATACCACTGAAGGGGTTACGGTGCAGAAAACAATAATTTTCTAGCGAGCGAAACCCTAACTAGCCAGGATCTATCTATCTAGTACATGCGATAACGGTGGCGGAACGGGTTACATTACCTCCATGTAGACCGATAGCGGGGATTACGCTCCCGCACAAGCGTTGACGATGAAGTCGTACGTAGCCGACCTCGAGGTCGCGGAGAACTTGCCGCGATGTCGGAGTCGATGACGCCGGGGTTGTCAACGATAATCTGCGTCGACGGGCGTCGGGCGGAAGAAGGCAGAGCGCCAGCACCGGGGCTGGCGCGCCGGCAGCAGAGGGGGGAAGCGCGGCGGCTGTAGGGGGCGAGACGACGTCGCCCAAGCTCCTCAATAGAGTAGCCTCCGAGCACTCGCAAACATACGGAGCCTAGCGACAACTCCCGGTCATTCAGATCCAGCTGAAATCGCAGGAGTAGATCTGATCTGGAATCCCGCAGAGCAACGGCGCTCTGCGGTATGGCTTAGGTGGAGAGAGACCCCCTTCCTCAGCTCGGCGCGGCTCCAACTTGGGAACCACGGGATCGAGAGAGAAATTGGGAATTAATTGAATTTCCTGTGTATTAAATCAATTAATATGCCTTGCTATATAAAGGGGGAAGGGGGTGTGCAAACCCCTTGGCTCCCCCATGTGGGACTAAACAAAGGAGGAGGGGAGGGGGGTTCGGCCCCCACATGGGCTGGCCGAACCAGCCTATGGGGCCCACCCCCTTTGGTGGTGCGGTTCCCCCTCTTGGGCCCTCTTAGGGCCCATATAGGTGGGAGCCCCCTTTTTCCTTTATTTAATTAATATTAAATTAATATAAAAATCCCATTAATTCATAATTAATATATTTATATATAATTCAATATCCCGTGACTCCGAAAACTCTTTCGGACCACCCGAACAACTTTCGGACATTCCTGGAACCATTCCAGACCTCTCCGGAACTCCTTCCGGACCACCGGAACTCTTTCCGGATCATTTCTCTCTCTCCAACAAAAACCTATAAAATTCCAGAACCTATCTCCTAGCGTCGCTAAGACCTTAAGTTTGTTACGCTACGGTTCGGGAACACTCCAGACATGGTCGAGACACTCCGCTCACCAATGATCGTCAGGGATACCTGGAAATATATGACGACCCCTGTGCATTCCACGAATATCGTCGTTGAACCATAAGTATGATATTCATTCCCTTTGTCTCTGCGATACTACCTTGTCCGAGATATGATCGTAGACACACCGATGCCTTTGCTGTATCTCGTTACCGACGAAGGTTATTAACTCGTCTGCGATATTACATCTCCATGACCTAGTCATAAGCTGCAGCTATATAGATGCAATATCACCGAGTGGGCCCAGAGTATCTTTCCATTACAAGAATGAACAAATCCCGCTCTTGATCCTTACGTCTCGATGCTCTTTCTGAATACCCAAGATGGACACCGTTATTGTCATGCTATATAAGACACAACGTTTGATGCTCTCAAAGCACTCCTACGAAGCAACAATAAGTACGGTCTCACGGTCTAAGGAATAAGCTATCATACTCTTATCTATTGCAAATGACAAACATCGTAACACGATCTTATTGCAATACTTTGCGTATGTCCACCACCTTATTCAACTAACAAGATGACCCCATTGTCAACCGACGTCATTGTCCTTGATCGGGAATCTCGATCAACTGTTGCCCAATGGACTAGCTTATATAGAGGCTTGCTAGGGACCTGGTTGTCTATGTATCACACGTGTATTAACAATTCCGATTAATACAGTTATAGCATAATACACAAACCTATTATAAACTTATGAGATAACGCAATAAATACTACTTATTTATTTGCCTCTAGGGCATATCTCCTTCACTTTTCATTTAGTATTGGTAATCACTTTGGGAACATATAGTAAATATTTTGGCTTTGGCAAACTTAGCATTGGTTAGTAGCTACAATACTTTGAGACTTAAGAGGAAAAAGAATCACATGTAGAATATAGCATTCATTGATCTTTCTCACTTGTCGGTGACAAGCTTAGTATTCACAACTTAAAATTGTGTGTGCCTTCAAGTAAGAATTGCATGATTGTCTTAACTACATGTATGTTTGTTTGTATCCATCAACTCTTATGCTTGCTACCCAACTTTGCTAGCCAAAGACCTGTATCGAGAGGGAATGCTTCTCATACATCCAAACCTTGAAACAAAAACCTTGCCATTTGTGTCCACCATATCTACCTACTATGTGGTATTTTGCACCACTCCAAGTAAATACTTCTTATGCTATCTTTATTCAAAATTATCCCTTATTTGTGTCAATGTTCACTAGGTAGTGCAAATCACTGGATCGATTTGTTTGCACACTCAGTTTACGATGTAATATCACAACAAAGTATCAATTTTATTACATCGATGATCCAAACTTAGAAAAATATTCTTTACAACTTGCATAGCATAAAGCTAGCACTGAAAGAGTAAACATCGGAAATACAATAGCAGTGAGCCTCCATCATCTTCATGTTGCCACAGGCGAAAACATGTTGGTTGCAGACTCGAAACCTTTAAACAAAACCTCTATTGTCGTATGAACAATCTGCAATAAGAAAAATATTGCAACAACGTGGGTCAGATTCCATTAAAAATGAAGTCTGGCAAGTGACACTATGTTGGACACTTAGTGGAATAACTCTAATAAACTATATGCATATTTGGCTGGTGGAGTTCAAGGCTATTCTGCATAAAACAAATTTTTCCTAACTCTTTAGAAAACACTTTTCTTCTATTCGAGACATCCGTGGCATGAAATCCATTGTCTCATTCTACCCTTGTTCACCCATCAAGTTTTAATTTTGAAGTTGGAATGGTGGGATCCTCCGTGACGTGCTTGATCAGCTGCTCAAATTGTCCGTATCGGGGACACGGCTAAGTACTTAGTTTTACACTCTGCAGAGGTTGTGCACGTTCACCATTGCACCTATTCAACCCAAACTATCCTCTACACTCTGAAGTGATAAGGAAAAGGAGAAGAATGAGACGAGATCTTTCAGAAGCATTTTCCCTCCCACTCTGGCTTGACACGTTCCACCTAACACCCTCCACACCTGCTTGTCAAGCCGGGGCGAGTCCACGCAACTTAGTTGATCAAGCCAGAGCCCATATGGCAATGGCTGCACTGGAAGCAATCTTCACTCAGAGTTCTTCACATCCCTTTGTTCCTGGGTGGCCGTCCACAAGTGTAATTCCACAGGTATATTCCCTGGGAACCCAGTCAACATAAACCATACAAAACCACTTTCCACCCAGGTGTTTCATTATTAACTTAGTAGAATTTAGATTTTCACAAAACAACATTTGCATAGCATCAATATTTCTACTAAGTATTATATAGGTAACTAGACACAAAGGAGTAGGGAAATCTAAACATGTCTTGCATAGCAATACTATCCAACACATGCTTATAGAAAAATACTCTACTCATGCATATAGAAAATAATATGAGGTTTATGAATGTGCCACTTGCCTTTGGATGATGTCTTTGCTCACAAACTCTTTTCGACGTAACTCGAGGCTCTCTGTTCAGTCTAAACAATATAAACAAACAACAATACAACAATCAACATAAAACACAACATCACAACGCATACAAACACATACAGAATGACAAAACAAGTTTCATAAACTTCTAAGGAAAATATGTCATGCATGATGTACAAAATATTTCTAAGGACTAAACATGCTTGTCATGACATGAAAATATTCTAACTTAAGTGCAAGGTAAGATTTTGGTCAAAAATGACTAAGGACCAAGGTCATAGCAACTGGGGTCGAATTTTGACCAAGGACTAACACATCAAGTCAAAATACTTTCTAAGAAGTTGATACCCCTTTTTCTAATGACTTATTCACGATGTGCATAAATCTTAGAAAAAAATACTAAGTCTATTCTTGAAGGTGATCAACAATTATGAACAACCCTTTGTAAATCGTATATTCACTATAGTGAGAGAGACAGACACCTGGCCAACCACTTATGATTGTGGAACAGGTCTCATGTACGTGGACATGTAAGGTTAGTCTCCAGGCCGCTTCATCTCACTATGCCGCTAGGATCCAACATACTTCAAAGGTGGTAGTATCATGATCAAAAAGGGGTTTATGTCCAAAGTGAAAGAGTGATAGGAAGGGAAGAAAGAGATAGATAAAAGATGTAATGGTCTTCCAAGGGTCATCTTGAGGCGTTCTTGTAACTTCTCCTTGGTGTTATATCCTCATCGAAATTTTGTAGATTGATGATTCTGCAAACTTGATGGTTCTTCAGGTTTTTTGATATCTCCAGGGCTGGTCTTTGGATTTAACTTAGCCACCACAAAGTCTAAGAGAGAGAAAATAAAAGAGAGACATACTTAGAGGATAAAGGGGTTGGTCTTCTCGTAGTTCCTCTTGATTTTATTCTAAGTGTTTTGACTTCTTGGAGATGCTTCTAGAGGCAGTTTTCTTCTAAGTCTTCATTTGTAACATCCCAACATTTTATAATGTTTAAAAATCACTAAAATTTAAATTTTTTTGTTTGATTAAAATAAAACATTAAAATGCATAAGAAAACAAACTATGAAAGACTTCAAACATATTGAAAAAGTTTAATATCTTTAACATCTAAAATAATCATTATTTTCAAAAGTTGTTTTAGGTTAAACAATTTATTATCCATTGTATTTCTTAAAACCTCAATATGTAATTTGACAAATGTTGTACAAACTTTCAAAACATTTTCATGTAATAAAATAGTTTCCTTATAAGTATTTGATGTCAACCCAAGTCATAGCTATTCATAAATTAAAATAAATTTTACAAGTGTTCTTTTAAACTATTTAAAAAATGGTAGATTCGCAAAATGGTTTTAATATTTTACTTGAAGTTAAAACATAGTTTTGTAAATGGCAAGTCTATAGTGTTTAACTTTAAAACTTCATAGATTTTATAATTCATAAATTATCCAAATAGGCATTTCAATAAACTTAATTTTTTTTATTATCAATTTGCAGTATATAAAATGATTTCATGAATATATTCTATATAAGCAATGAATTAAACTAGTGTATTTTCCAAAGTTGTTTTATGGAGTTACAAATGACTTATAATAATAAAAAATCTAATGGTGCACAAAATAATTTGAAATAAAAATGAATATTCTATAATTTCCATTTCCTTAAAATTATATATATTTAGTTACTCCTCTATTATACCAAAATAAAGATGAAAGGTTAAAGCAAATGAGTTTAAATAACTTAAATTCAAACATATTTGAATATGGGTATTTTACAAATTTTATTTAGCCAAAAGAAAATTTAATTAAGCTATAATTTCAAATTTGATAGTAAGTATCAAATTTGTATTAAACCAATATTTCAAAATTATTAATTTTAAAAACTTTTCAAAACATGCCCACTAATGTTTTAAAACATAGATATGAGTATTACAAATTTATAGAAGTTTATTTGAGTTCATTTGGACACTTAAATCAAAAGTTATGAAATAATAAAATAAAATCAGAAAAGAAAAAGGCTGGATGACGTCAGCGTGACGTCATCGTCTGTAGTGTACCTGCACTTGAAATAAGGCAGATACCTGTGTATAGTGCAAATCCCTGGATCGATTCATTTGCACACACAGTTTACGATGTAATATCACAACAAAGCGTCAATTTTATTACATCGATGATCCAGAATTACAAAATATTCATTACAAGTTGCATAGCATAAAGCTAGCTTTGAAATAGTACACAGCGGAAATACAATAGCAGTGAGTCTCTATCACTATCATGCTGCCACAGGCGAAAACATGTTGGTTGTAGACTCGAAACCTATATACGAAACCTCACTCGTCATCTGAACAATCTGCAATAAGAAAAATATTGCAACAACGTGAGTCAGATTCCATTAAAAATGGAGTCTGGCAAGTGACACTATGGTGGACACTTAATGGAATAACTCTATAGCCTATATGCATAATTGGCTGGTGGAGCTCAAGGCTATTTTGCATAAAGCCAATTTTTCCTAACTCTTTGGAAAACACTTTTCTTCTATTCGAGACATCCGTGGCATGAAATCCACTGTCTCATTCTACCCTTGTTCACCCATCAAGTTTTTAATTTAAAAATTGGAATGGTGGAATCCTCCGTTGACATCCTCGTTCAGCTGCTCAAATTGTCCGTACCGGGGACACGGATAAGTACTTAGATTTTAACTCTGCAGAGGTTGTGCACGTTCACCATTGTACCCATTCAACCCAGGTTACCCTTTTCACACCATTTGTGATAAGGAAAGGAAAGAATGAGACGAGATCTTTCAGAAGCATTTTCCCTCTCACTCTGGCCTGACGCACTCCACCTACAAATCCTCTACCACCACCTGTCAGGCCGGGAAGAGTCCACGCAGCTTAGTTCATCAAGCCAGAGCCCATATTGGCAATGGCTGCACGAGAATCAATCTTCACTCGGAGTTCTTCAGATCCCTTTGTTCCTGGGTGGCCATCCACAAGTGAATATTCCACAGGTAAATCCCCTGGGAACAACACTCAACTAATACAGCCAAGCAACCAATTCCACCCAGGTGTTTGATTAAAACTTAGTAGACTTTATCTTTTTCATCAAAATAGTTTTTGCATAGCATCACTATTCTACTAAGTATTTTCATAGGAACCTAGACACAGGAATAAAGAGGTCTAAACATGGCTTGCATAGCAATACTATCGTACACATGCTTATAGAAAAATAATCTACTCATGCATAGAAAGTAATAGGACTTTTATGGGGGTGTGCCACTTGCCTTTGAATGTTGTCGTTGTTCGCAACTCTTTTCAACAGCGAACGTTTGCTCTCCGTTCAATCTAAACAATATAAGCAAACAACAATACAGAAATCAACAAACAACAATCATCAAACATACATGCACATTCATAGTGAACAAACAAGTTTGGTAAAACTTCTAAGGAAAGCATGTCATGTATGATATGCAATTTATTTCTAAGGACTAGAAATGCATGTCATGCCATGAAAATCTTTTAAGTTAATGCAAGGAAATGTGTTGGTCAAAATGACTAAGGACTAAAGTCATAAGTTGAATAAAATATTTTGTTTTATATCATCTTGAATAAGCACTCTAATGGCTTAGTCCTGATGTGTAAAATACTTAGAGAAAATACTAGCTCTATTCTTCGAGGTGATCAACAATTATTATCAACTCTTTGTAAATTGGATATTCACTATAGAGACAGACACCCGGCCAGCCACTTAAATTGTGGAACAGGTCTCATGTACGTGGACATGTAAGGTTTGTTCCCAGGCCGCTTCATCTCACTATGCCGCTAGGATCCAACAAACTTCAAGATGGTAATAACATGATCAAAATCGTTTATGTCTAAAGTGAAAGATAAGATTAGGAAAGAGGGGAAAGATAGAAAGAAAGATGTAGTTGGTCTTCTAGAAATCTTCTCCATACTTGTAACTTTCTCATGAACTTCTTCTTGATTTTTCTTCTAAGTGCTTCTACTTCTTGGAGATTCTTCTGGAGTCTTGTTTTGGCTAAGCCCTTCATTGGTCTTCTTGCTCCATGTTGATAATACTAAGTTTTGAAAATATTTTGGACTTAGAGAAAATGGGGGAGGAGTTTTATTATGGAATTATAACTATATGTGAAAATAAGTCATGCATGCAATGCACTTTTAAATCCTAAGAAAATCATACAAAATTTGTGATATTTATAAAGTATGCATTTAGCTATAATTGCAATTTAATTAATTTCGATTTTTGGAGAAAATAATAAAAGGAAAAGATTAAAGTTTTCTATGATTAATATTTTTATAACTTAATTTTTTTATTAATAGTGTTAATAGACAGGGAGCATTTAATTAAATATATAGAAATTTGATTTAATCAAAAATAGTATTTCCATTAATAGTTATGTTGAAAATACTCAAACTATCCAAATTAAATATATATAACTATGAATTTATTCAAACATTACTTAAAAATATTTTTATAGCAGTGTCATCAATTTACAAATATTCTAAAGTTTCTATAACAAATTTATTTGCAATTTTTGAAATTACAGATTTAAAGTTATGACAAAATACTCAAATTTACCATTTGAAATTTGAATATTTTAAACTAATTCAAATTTTAATTTAGGCAGATCCAAAATATTCTACATGTCAAGGGTTTTCCAATTATATAAAAATATTTGAATTTGGATTAACAGAGAAAAAATATAATAGTTTGAATAGACAGGGGCTTTTCTGTAAAACTGCCATTTACTCTAATTAAAAGAAATCGAAATCCACGTGGCTGCTGACTGTGCGCTGACTGGGCTGACACTCTGGCGCTGACGTGGATAAGTCAAAGAATCTGGGCCGTCAGATCTGGATCTGGCGGTCCAGATCTGTTCGTACCGTTTCGATTAAAGCTTCTAATCTGGGTTGCACAGGGTAGATCGGACGTTCCAGGGGCGTTGACCCAAAAACTAGCGGCGCGGCCGGCCGGAGTTACTCCGGTGACCTCAATCCGCGGCGGCGACGCATCGGCAACAACCGTTCCCGGTGTTTTACTGTGTTCCGAGACGAGCGGGTCATACCTATGGGTAGAGGGCGTCGAGGCGAAGTCGTTGGCGCGGTGATGAGCTCCGGTGTACCCCCCCTTCTCCTTGTTTTGCTCGCCGGAGTCGCGGGTGGCGGCGACGTGCTTCGGTTGCGCACGGTATCGTCGACCTGGCGCATGAAAGGACACACGACAATGTCAGACAGACGCGCACGGTCAAGGGAAGGAGTAGAAGGCGCGAGGGGGAGCTCGGGGTCGACCGTGCTCACCGAAATCCGAAGAAACATGCGGCAGAAATGGCGGCGGTGGCGGCTCCAATTCGAGCAGCCCGGTGGCAAGTTTTCTAGGGTTTTCGAGGGGGGAAGGGAGATGAGCTCGCGGTCTACTTATAGGACAGAGAGGCGCGTTGATTAGGGGAGGAAATCATGCGAAAAGATGGGAGGAATCGCCGGCGGTTTCGGGCGAGATTCTCGGGCGGGAGGTTGAAGACAACCTCTCCCCCTGGCAGGTGTGTCCCGCATGTCAGGTATTTTTCTTTTTCTCTTCTGTTTTATTTAATTCCTTTATAAATTTTGATTTATTTGTCCAAATGATGTCAAACAAATTTCTAAAAATTTGTAAAATTATTATCTTTGTGTTAAACCAGTTGTGGGCATGTTTTGAACATTTTTGAAAAATAATATTTTGAAATATTGATTAAATACAAATTTGACACTTAAAGTCAAATTTGACATTATATCTTAATTAATTTTTCCTTTGGCTAAATAAAATTTGTAAAATACCCACATTCCAATATGTTTGAATTTTAGTCATTTAAACTCATTTCCAAATACTAAGTTCATTTTAGGCTTTAGTATATCACTAAATAACATATCACAAACTATATGAAAATAATGTATTCATTTTAATTCAAAATAATTTGTGCACCAATATAATTTATATTAAGATAATTAATTTGAAAACTATATAAAAATACCTTTTGAAATATTCTAGTTTTAATTCATTGTTTATACTGAATATAAAAAATCATTTAATGTTTTGAAAATATATGAAAAACATTTAAGCTAATGAAATGATTATTTGGCTAATTCATTAATTATATAATCTATGAAGTTTTAAAGTAATGAATTATAAACTTATAATTTCCAGAGCTATAACTTGAATTTAGTTAGATGAATGGAAATCATTTGGCAATTATATCATTTTAAATAGTTTTGAATTTATGAATAGATATGGCTAAGTGGTTGAAATTTGTTTCTTATAAGGAAACTATTTTATTAAAATGAAGTGATTTGAAGTATTTACATATTAAGATTTTTGAAATACAATAGATAATAAAATGTTTAAACTGTGACATTTGAATTATTTAACTCTCTTTCAATAAGTTTGAAGTCTTTCTTAGTTTGTTTTCTTATGCATATAAATATTTTATTTTAATCAAAAACAAAAGTTTTAAATTTTAGTGATTTTTGAACATTATAAAATGTTGGGATGTTACATCGTCTTCGACCTCTGTCCGAAAATCTCGCACCCGATTCCTCTCCAAATACGGCGAGATTAGCGCGAATTGGTTCCCCCCGTTCTGCCTATAAAACCCCCAGCACCTCCGCCACCTTTCCCCTAAAACCCTAGCACCTAACACGCCGCCAGGCCGTCGGAAAAGCTCGCCGGAGTTTGCTATTTCCGCCGCCACGTTTTCTTCTTTTCCGGTCAAACTAGTGAGTATCCGCCGCCCATTCTCAGTCCCCGCGCTCTACCATGACCTTTCCCATCTCCCTGACTTCTTCTCTGATTTTATCCGCAGCAAAAGCATCAAAACCGAGCTCGAACCGAAGCTCGCCGGAATACCGCGCCTCCGCCCGTGCGCTCCGTCTGCTCCAGGGCACGCGCGTGGTCGACGCCGCCGCCATCTCCCTCGCCGTGCCGCGCCGCGCCCGCTCGCCGCCTTTCCGAGACCACGGAGACACCGGAGCCTCGATTCGGTCCACGCCGGAGCGTGCGCCGCCGTCTTCTTCAAGTCCGGCGAGGTGCGCCGCCCTGTTCTGGTCAACTCGCCCAGGAGCGTCAGATGTGATTAAAAAGTGCATTGCATGCATAACATATTTTATTTTATAGTTATACTCCTTATAGGAGAACTCCTCCCTCATTTTCTCTAAGTTAGGATTATTTTCAAACTTAGTATTTTGGTAAAGTGCTATGCACTTATACACTTAGGATTTTCAACATGGAGTTAGAATGCCTTTGAAGGACTTAGTCAAAACAAGACTTCAGAAGTATCATCAAGGAGTAGAAGCACTTAGAAGAAAATCAAGAAGAAGTTCATGAAGACCAACCAGCAATATTTTCTAAGTCTGGCTTCCTCTCTCTCTTTTGTCCCTTCTTCTGTTAGACCTCATGATGATTAAGTTAAATCCAAGACCAGCCTCGGTGATACAAGAATCATCAAGTCTGAAGAATCATGAAGTCTACCAAAAATGCAATCAAGACATCACCAAGGAGAAAGTTACAAGTCTGGAGATGAAGCATGGAAGACCAACTACATCTTTCTTTCTATCTTTTCCCTCTTTCTAATCTTGTCTTTCACTTTAGACATAAACAATTTTGATCATGTTATTACATTCTTTGAAGTTTGTTGGATCCTAGCATCATAGTGAGATGAAGCGGCCTGGAGACTAACCTTACGTGTCCACGTACATGAGACCTGTTCCACAACTAAAGTGGCTGGCCGGGTGTCTGTCTCTCTCACTATAGTGAATATCCAATTTACAAAGAGTTGTTAATAATTGTTGATCATCTTGAAAAATAGACTTAGTATTTTCTCTAAGTATTTTTGCACATCTTGACTAAGACATTAGAGTGCTTACTTCAAGATGACATAAAACAAAGTATTTTATCCAACTTATGATCTTAGTCCTTAGTCATTGTTGACCCACATATTTTCCTTGCACTTAACTTAGATGATTTTCATGGCATGAAATGCATTTCTAGTCCTTAGAAATATTTTGCATATCATGCATAAACATATTTTTCCTTAGAAGTTTATGAAACTTGTTTGTTCATTAGGTATGTGTTTGTATGCATTGTGTAGTTGTGTTTTATGTTGATTGTTATATTGTTGCTTGTCTATATTGTTAGATTGAACGGAGAGACCCGAGTAACGTTGAAAAGAGTTTGTGAGCAAAGACATCATTCAAAGTCAAGTGGCACACCTCATAAACTTCCTACTATTTTCTATATGCATTACTTAGTGTATTTTCTATAAGCATGTGTAGGATAGTATTGCTATGCTAAAGCTGTGTAGAAATTCTTTATTCCTGTGTCTAGGTTCCTATGCAATACTTAGTAGAATTATTGATGCTATGCAAATGTTGTTTTGTGAAAATCTAAATTTTACTAAGTTAAGAATGAAACACCTGGGTGGTAAGAGGTTGTATGGTTTATGTTGAGTGCCTACTCAGGCCATGTCTATGGTTCCTGGAGTACGTACACTTGTGAATGGCCACCCAGGAACAGAGGAATCTGAAGAACTCCGAGTGACGATTGCTTCTAGTGCAGCCATTGCCAATGGGCTCTGGCTTGATCAACTATGTTGTGTGGACTCTCTCCGTCTTGACAAGCAGATGTAGAGGGTGTTAGGTGGAACGGGTCAAGCCAGGTGGGTGGGAAAATGCTTCTGAAAGATCTCGTCTCATTCTTCTCCTTTTCCTTATCATTATAAGTGTGTAAAGGATAGTTTGGGTTGAATGGGTACAATGGTGAACGTGCACAACCTTTGCAGAGTGTAAAACTAAGTACTTAGTCGTGTCCCCGATACGGACAATCTGAGCAGCTGATCACGGACGTCAACGGAGGATTCCACCAGTACAACTTCAGAAATAAAACTTGATGGGTGAACAAGGGTAGAATGAGATCGTGGTTGTCATACCACGAATGTCTCGAATAGAACAAAAGTGTTTTCCAAAGAGTTAGGAAAAATTGGCTTTATGCAAAATAGGCTTGAACTCCACCAGCCAAATAAGCATATAGGTTATTAGAGTTATTCCTCTAAGTGTCCACCATAGTCACTTGCCAGACTCCATTTTGAATGGAATCTGACCCACGTTGTTGCAATTTTTTTTATTGCAGATTGTTCAGATGACGAGTGAGGTTTCGTTTAAGAGTTTCGAGTCTGCAACCAACATGTTTTCGCCTGTGGCAACATGAATGTGATGGAGACTCACTGCTATTGTATTTCCACTGTTTACTCTTTCAAAGCTAGCTTTATGCTATGCAACTTGTATTGAATATATTGTAAGTCTGGATCATCGATGTAATAAAATTTATACTTTCTTGTGATATTACATCGTAAATTGTGTGTGCAAACGAATCGATCCAGGGATTTGCACTATACACAGGTATTTGCCATATTTTAAGTGCAGGTACGCTAGGGCAGAAAGAGATAGAGAAAAGATGTAGTTGGTCTTCCAAGGGTCATCTCGAGGCGTTCTTGTAACTTCTCCTTGGTGTGATATCCTCATCAAAATTTTGTAGAGTTGATGGTTCTGCAAACTTGATGGTTTTTCAGGGTTTTTGATATCTCCAGGGCTGGTCTTTGGATTTAACTTAGCCACCACGAAGTCTAAGAGAGAGAAAAGAAAAGAGAGACAAACTTACAGGATAAAGGGGTTGGTCTTCTCGAAGTTCCTCTTGATTTTATTCTGAGTGTTTTGACTTCTTGGATATGCTTCTGGAGGCTTGGATCCAACATACTTCAAAGGTGGTAATATCATGATCAAAAAGGGGTTTATGTCCAAAGTGAAAGAGTGATAGGAAGGGCAGATAGAGATAGAGAAAAGATGTAGTTGGTCTTCCAAGGGTCATCTCGAGGCGTTCTTGTAACTTCTCCTTGGTGTGATATCCTCATCGAATTTTGTAGACTTGATGGCTCTGCAGACTTGATGGTTCTTCAGGGTTTTTGATATCTCCAGGGCTGGTCTTTGGATTTAACTTAGGCACCACGAAGTCTAAGAGAGAGAAAAGAAAAGAGAGACAGACTTAGAGGATAAAGGGGTTGGTCTTCTCGAAGTTCCTCTTCATTTTATTCTAAGTGTTTTGACTTCTTGGAGATGCTTGTGGAGTCTGTTTTCTTCTAAGTCTTCATTGGCTTTCTAGCTCCATGTTCAGAATCCTAAGTGTGTCTATGTGCATGACACTTTACCAAAACATTATGTCAAAAATAAATCTAACTTAGAGAATAATAGGGGGAAGTTTTTCCTATGAGGGGTATAACTATACCATAAAATAAGATATGCATGAAATGCAATTTATTTTTAAAGGAAAAACACTTATAAAAAAAATAACAACTAAGTTTTCTAGGTGCTAAATGTTTCTAAGGAAAAGATTTAGCAGTTTTAAGATGTTGAAATTTTCTAAGGAAAAGTGTTGTCAAAATATTTATCAAATATTTTCTAAGGAAGAAACTTACTTTATTTGGAGAGGCAACATATTTCTAAGTATTTTTTGTTACCAAAGTGGCCACAATATGAAAAAGTCATTTGTTATTCGAACAAATGATGAAACTCAATTTTAATAAATTTTAATAATTAAAATAACACATAAAAAGTATTTAACCAATAATAATTACAAAAGTCATAGAAAATCATTTTACAAAAATTATTAAAGTTTTCCTACGGTCAATACTTAGACATTCAAAATTTATAGCAGAAGAGTTTGATCAGTTATCAATTTTAAATTTGAAGTTATGTTTAAAATAATATTTAAAGCCACTTTTAAGCAATTTAATAATAACAAGTTTATGCACGAAGGAAAAGTGGAAAGTTATACTTTTAATAAATTCTACATATTATTCTTATTCCAAGGATATAAAGTTTGTTGAATTTGGAGTTACAGTTGAAAAGATATGAATTGTACAAGATCTAACAAGTTTATGTGATTTAATACGAAAATAGAACAAATATAATACACGTGGTTCCGCTCGGCCGTCGTCGTTTTTCGTTGATTCCGGACAGACTCTCCATCAGGGCTCAAGAATGGTATAAGCCAAAGGTGCCAAAAGATGGGGTTATTTATGTAAGGTATGAAGACAAACAACTCCTTTGGGACGAGCTCATGCAGAATTTCACTTTACCGAAGAGGAGGATGTAGAGAAGCCGGTTATAGAGAATCGATGCAAGGCCTGGACTTATATTGAGATGGGTGAATTGTTCCGCAGTTGGAAGAAAAGGCTAAACAGGTTCATAACTGAAGGTAAGACTCCAGAATTTGTCGGAGTCTATGAAAAGATAAAAGATGAGTGGCCCGAATTTAAGGCGTACAAGCAATTGGAAGCCGCTAAGAAAATCTCAGCGAGAAATAAGAAAAATGCAGAGAAAAAGATATATCACCATAACATGGGGTCAGGTGGCTACCTGACGGCCATGCCTAAGTGGACGAAAATGGAGGATGAGTTTTTGGCTAAAGGTATAGAGATCGAGACATTTGGCTGGCCAGACCGGCTTAAGGCTTGGTTCTATGGGCATGCTGGAAAGTTAGACCCTGAAACAGGTGACTGTCTTTTTACCAAGGAGAACGGACCTGACCGTATTGAAGCTCTCAGAGAGGTGTGGAAGGAGGTAACGGAAGGCAGGTTCCACCCTAACAGAGAGAAGGACGAGCTATCGCGAGCCCTTAAGAATCCTGAACACAGTGGACAAACACGAGGAACCGTCGGCTCCGTACCATGGATAATTGGGTTTCCCAAAGATGTTGGCACTTACAGAAGCCGATCGAGAAAGAAGAAAGAGCTTGCCGACCGGGCCCAGTGGATGGAAAATAAATTACTACAGCATGAGAAGGAGATAGCAGAGTTGAAGGCAGCGTAGACTCGACGGATGCCCTGCGAATCTGAGACGCCCGAAGATCCTTCTCCTGATCCAAAATCAATGCGGAGAAGCAGCGTGGCTTCGACGGAGCTCGATCGCCACAATGATATGCCGGGTCCTCGTCACCCCGTGGATAATATCGTGCAGCGGGAACTTTGCGACCTACATGTGCCATGCTTGAACATAACCGTGAAGGTGGCGCACGGCTTTGCCCTACCGCCTAAACCAAATGGAACTTACCATTGTCGCCCTATTCCACATGGCTATGCTGTTGTCGGGGTTGATGAGGTTATCAAGACATATGAGGGAATTAAGCTGGACTTCCCTACGGGTGAAGACGAGGTTGAGTTGAGATTTGCCCTCAAGAGTACCTGCTTATGGAAAAAAGAATACATCGTGTTCCCACACATGCAGCAAAATCGCCCTCCCAGTCCACATGCCAGCCCACATAACTACAACAACGACAACCAATGCGCTAGTCCAGACACCCCCCACAACGACAACCATGGCGCTAGTCCATGTCCGCCGTCGCGTGAGCGTACTCCGCCTCCGCAAAAGAAGCGGAAGTGCACCGCTGCGTCGACTAGTACTCAGAAAAGCGAAACGGGGAAGTCTCGCTTTGTGAACTCTCACGAAGATGTCGATATATGGGTCAGCGAGATCCAGGCTTCCCAGAGAAAGAAGGCAACAAAGATGCCTTTGCCTGTTCCGGTATATTCTTCGGATGCGATACGGTGGGCCATAGAATTTCTTACGCATCTGTCGCAATATGAACTAAATATGGACGATGACTACACACGCGTTCTGGTGCGTACATCTAGGAGAGTGCGGGAAGAACAAAAATCTGCTGCCACCCAGAAGAGAGATGTTCCACAACTCGGAATGCAGGCGGGACAATCGGCCCCTCCACTCATATTGGCGCCTTACAACCGGAACCCGGTCGATGATGTACTTTCGCAGCAAGCTATAAATATGGGTATAACTCTGGCAGAGCTTAAGGCATTACAATCTGGCGAGAGTGTCACCATACATGAGGTGGTGCGGAAATATGTGAGAGGAGAAGATCTTGTCAACCCTGCTATGGTGCGCACTCTACCAGCTAGGTTGCACCAACTAAATGCATGGTACATGCATACTACGAAAAGTCAAGAAGGAGACTGGCTCTATGGGAAAATTCCAACGGATTTTTATGGCCCAGGTGATGATGATATTCAAATTGAGTATTGCGAATTATGGCAGTTATTCAATTTTGACGCGCTCGACAAATCTATCATCAGTGCCTTTTGCATGTAAGTAATTAACTTATGTATATATGTCAGTAATTCTCTAGCTCAACTTATTTTTCATTGCTTGTAATTATAGTTATCACTATATTACTTTTGTACTCTATTATGCAGGCTGAAAATTATACAATCTCGAAAGCTGGGACTCAATCACAAGATTGGATTCATTGACCCTAATCGAGTTCATCATCATGGTTTGTTACATTACCCAGAGAGTACGGAGTAGCTTTTGCTTACTTATTTGATGGCGCAACATTACAAAAACATCATACTTTTCCCGTTCAACTTCGAGTGAGTTGTTTACTTTCTTATACATACTCGATGTTAATTATATGTAATTGATGATTTAGTTATTAACAAATATAAACATATGGCAGATTTCACTTGGTATTATTTGAGATTGATGTTGAAAAGGCAATCGTTGATGTCTTTGACCCATTATCGAAACCTGAAGAAAAGTTCGACGACACGAAACAGATGCTCTAGAGGTAATTTCGTTCATTATCACAATCGACCTCGTCTTTTCTAATAATATATAGTAATTAGTAAACTTCTTTACTAATTTTCCATACCGTAAACTTCAGGGTTTGGGACAAGTTCACCTTTTTCCACAAGGACGTCGGTATAGCCCGGAACCTCACTTTTAAATGGCGAGAGGTAAGCCGAACTAGCTAGGTTCCGCGTATGCATATTCTTAATTTCAGTCTCACAATACCATTTTTTCAATATTTTTGATTATTTTTTATTGGTTTCTTATCTTATTCTATCATAAAGTGCGCGAAGCAGCAACAAGGCACCAATTTGTGTGGATTCTATGTCTGCGAGTTCATCCGAATTCACTTCAATGAGGGTGCAGACTGGAATAGGGTACGTTAACAATTTATTCAAACTTGTTCACTTTTTAAATTGAATTATTTTCATAATGGTTGATATATTGGTGTTGATCTCTCCTTTTTAGTTTGAGACGATCCGGAACAGACTTGATGCAAAAGACCGCCTACTACCTATTGTGGAGGAAATTGCGGGCTTTCTGCTTGACTATGTCATAAAGCCAGGCGCAGAATGCAGTATAATCCAGCCGCGGAAAAAGACCATCCCGAGGAAAAAATAGGGTCTAATGCCTCTCTGTCATGTAATGATCTCTGTTTGTAAATATTTAGACATGATCTTCCGGTTGTAAATATTTGTTGTAAATATTTGTTTGGGAGAACTCGTGTACTAGTAGTATTCATGACTATATCCCGAGGAAAAAATCGTGTATTCATGATATATATTATATAGTAACCTATAATATGCAACTCGATCTTGTTTGAAATGAAACATAAATGAAAAAACAGAAACACAAAAGAATCAGTAACATAAATATCAAAAACAGAAACACAAATAGAAAACAGGAAACAAAATAAAAGAAACAAAAAAGAAAACAAAAAATCATATATACTCTCCCGGTTCGTATTACGAACCGGGACAAATGAGTCGCAGCCAGAGGCTGGCTTGTTTGGCCACGTGGCCCCCCTATTGGTCCCGGGCCTTGGCGTGCCCGGGACAAATAGGGGAGGCTATTTGTCCCGAACACGCCGTCCCGGGCGCGTGACCGGGACAAAAAGCCCTGCCGGCCCGGGACCAGTGGCTTGTTTTGCTCTAGTGTGTTTACTCTTTGCAGATTGTGTTCAATTCAGCTAGGAGGAGCTTTGGGCATGCTTTCTTCATGGAAGTGGTGGTCATTGCATGTCGTAATATCTGGTTGCAGCGCAATGGTGCTGTTTTTCGCAATGAGAGACCTACCTTTGGACGATGGAAGGGGGGTTTTGTACATGACATGTCCTTACTTAGGTATAGGATGAAGGCTAAGTTTGTAAAAAGTTTCTTGGCATGGTTAGATGGCTTGCCCTAGTGGTTGTATATATTGTTCATAGGTAGGCTTTCTCTTACTCGTACTTCTTCTGCTTGTAAATAGAACTGTCATGTTGGTTTGGTGATTGGTAATAAACGTTGTGGGGCAGTTGCCCTACAGTTCTTAAAGTTTTTAAAAAAACTTTTACATACGACGTCAAAAATATCCGTTTAATACCTTAAAAAACTAGACAAAAATAGAAAATTGTCCACACCCGGGCTTGCCCATTTAGGCCTTTTCAGATTCCTCGAATTCCGAAAGGAAAAAAGTTATTTTAAAATCATTGTTTTCCTCAACAAAATAAAAAAAATTATGTGGCGCACCGGGACGGGGTGCGCCACAGAAAGTTTGGGCGGGAACCCGAAATTTGAAATGGGAGGCTGGCTCCCCTTATCCTCTCCCCTTCTCACCTTATCCTCTTATTTCCTTCTCCTTTCCTCCACTTCTCCTTCTCTTCTCCCCTTCTCCTCTCCTCTCCTCCACTTCCCTTCTCCTCCACTCCACCAACTCTGGCGAAGAGATACGACTTCGACCTCCTCCTCCTACTCCGACGACCACCTCCGGCGACTTCAACGGCGACCTCCTCCTCCGGCGACAACCTCCTCATGCTCCTCCTCCGGCGACCACCTCCTTCTCCGGTGACCTCCTCCTCCTCTGGCGACCTCCACCTCCGGTGATATCCTACGGCAAGCTCCTCCCCCTCCACCCACCTCCGGCAGCCCCCCTCGTTCACCCACTTACGACGACCTCCTCCTCCTCCGACCACGGGCTCCGATGAAATTACGACAAAAAATGGGCGGCGCATCTAAGTGAGGGTGCGCCACAAATATGTTTCTGTGGCGCATGGTTGTGGGGTGCGCGACATAAATGTTTTTTTGGCGCACCGGTCGGGTGCGCCACAGAAATATATTTTAGTGGCGAGAATTCTGTGGCGCACCGACCATGCCAAATGGGTGCGCCACAGAAAGGCTTTTTGGTGTGCTACTAGTAGCCCTTTTCCACTAGTGTCGGCGAGAGTGAACCCGAGAAGCTCAATGTGGACGCCAAATCTCATCCTCCTACACTAGAGCATGGGGCCTCCGCAGAGATTCACCCGACAACGCAGCCCATTGAGCCGCCCCTAGTGAATGGAGATTCTAGACAAATCAGGGAAGAGGCCCCATCGGAGGAAGATATCGACGGGTACATGCCTAAAGAGATCTACATCCCCCCTAAGAAGGATGGCAAACTAGGAGTCTGGTGCAGAGACCATATGTCGGATAATCACAGCCTGGAGGACTGCCACCAGTTCAGAAATGACAGCCATCTTAAGAGCAACAGGGGAGAGTGTTACACCCGTGGATAACTCGGACACCTCAGCCGGGAGTTGAACGGCAGTTGACCACCTAGAGGGAGGGGGGTGCATAGGTGGTGACCAATTTTTATCTCTTTTTAAGTTTTAGGTTAGCGAAAAGTAAGTTGTCTAGATGTGGTACTAGGTGATACCAGTGATAGACAATAAAGAAACTAAGCAAGTACAGGAAATAGAAATGCAGTAAACGATAGTGTAGCAAGACAACCGTTGGGACTCGGAGATGGCGATTTTATCCCGAGTTCCACCACATAGGTGTATGTCTCGTTGAAGGGGTGTGAGCTACCACAAAGGTTTACTCAGCGCCACAAAGGCCTCACCCTATTCTCCGGTGAATTTGACCACAAAGGTGCGAATCCATGTTTCGACTAAGGATTCCTTTAAGGGCGGAGAAGATCCCATACAAACTCGTGAGGCACACACCCACAACTGAATTGGGGGCTCCCACAAAGACAACAGAAGGCCACTTCCACAAAGGATTCCACAAAGGAACCCTAGATTTGTTGCCCCCCAAGAAATAGAGGGGGAAATCAAATCTCTTCGGTGGAGTTGTAGACCGGTGGCTTCTTCTTCGGATCCCCAAGTATCAATGTATTTCGTTGGCTATATTGGGAGATCTGGAAGAAACGAGCTTCATCACCAATGGAGCAAATATAATCTGGAAGCTTGAAATGCTGGAGGTATGTGGAGGAGTATTTATACCCCTCCCAAAATTTGGTCCATTGAGCAGCCGCCAGGTTGGAAATCTCCGGGTTGTGGTTCAGAGATCTCTGGTCTCTGGAAATCTCCGGTAGGAATTCCAGCAGCTAAAGTCTTGACATCAGTGTTGGTTGGATATCCTGACTTGGCAAAAAATCATCTTCGAATCGGAAATCTCCGGACAGGGCCCCTGAAATTTCCGGAGTTCGGAAATCTCCTGAAATAATTCCAGATGAAAATCATCTAAGGTGAGTGCGCTCTAGAGATCTTGAGTTGGTAGAAAAACTTCTTTCACTCTGACATCTCGGGATTAGGACCAGAAATCTCCGAGCACCGGAAATCTCCTCGAGCATTTCCGGCTACAAACGATTTGTAGTCAGTGCGCCCTGGAATTCTTGACTTAGTGAAAATCTTGGTCAGCTCGGGGATCTACAGATATGGACCGGAAATCTCCGGGTTTCGGCAATCTCCTCCTGGATTTCCTGCTGTTAATCAGGGGGATGAAGTACTGTAAACCAGGAATTTTAAGTGGTCACTCTTATCAACCCACCTGTACTAAAACCTGCACAGTTCATCACAAATATTAAAACACATTTTGTGTTGTCATTAGTCACCAAAATATAGGAGTTCAAAGAATGCACTTTCAATCTCCCCCTTTTTGGCGAATGATGACAACACAAAAGGAGAACATATTTGCAAAATATAGATGGAGCTCCCCCTAAGTGTATGCATTATTTTTGGATGCTTTTAAATATAAAATGCACATTCCTTAGGATCAACACTCTCCCTAGATTTTACAAACCTTACAAGCACAATAGATAAGAATAAACATAATAACAATTAACTAGAACAATATAGTTATTACAATAAGGGGTTCAAGGGTACTAGTGTCTCACAAACATGCACAAAATAAACCAACAAAGAAGAGGGAGTACTTAAAACATGACAAATCGAAATAAGGAGTGCTCCCAACCCATGCAAATCCCGTGAGTCCTATTCGAGATACTTCTCCCCCTTTGGAATCAATATACCAAAAAGGGAGGAGTTTCCGCTAATGCCCCAAGACTCAAGAGTCGGAACCCTGGTCATCATCATCATCCTCATCATCATCTGCACCGCGATCAACATCACTGTCCTCAGGCACGTCACTATCCCAAGCAAAGTTGATTCCCTCGGCATTCCAATCCTTAAATGGAATCACAGGCTTCAACGGCTTCTTGGGGGCAGGCATCTTCAAGTGGGTCAAGATCTTTTCTTGGCGCTTGAGAATACGATGGTTCTGGGAGTAGATGGAATACTTATCACTGTGGAGGGAATAGTTCAACTATTTGGAGAACTTTCTCAATAGCACGAACAACCCATGGGCGAATCTTCTTCTCAACTTTCTTGATGTTAGCGCGTCTAGGAACATGAGAAGGTCCACCAAACACATCGTCCTCATTGATTTCTTGCATGGATGCTTGCTTTTGCACCACATGGGCGGACTTTTGGATAAGCATGGCTGCTTTGTGGGGCTCACATCCAAGAGCGGAATCAATGTCGTCACCATCTTGGTCGCAGAGCTTGTAGAGACGCTTGATGAGCAACATCACATGGGGAGCATAGGGGGGACTCTCCTCTCAAAAACAGCTTGACTCATCTCTTGGAAGATGAAATCCATGACGTCAATCGTGTATTCTTCCTTGTCAAGCTCGTACTTCCCAACATAAGCCTCATGAGCCTTGGCCATCAAGTTGACAAGAGCAACGACAACATTGTCCGCATGGCCGGCAATGGGGGCAATAGTCCAACGAAACATGCGAAGCAAGATGTCATAAGTGGGGAGCAACCCATGTTGCGAGCCAATGTTACTGCCAGGCACGTAGAGGTCAAACATGACGTCCTTGTTGTAGGTCACTCCATGGACATGCATTCTAGCACCATCTGGGATAGAATGTCCATTGAATGGACAATCAAGAATCCGGGCAAACTCACGGAAAGAAGAGGTCAAGCGATGCCTTCTCGACATCCACGTCATCCCAATAGCCTATGAGGAATCAAACACAACTGTGGAATAAAACTGATGGATGAGAGAAACATTGTAGCTGCATTCCATCCTCATAAGATGGTCCAGCCCCAAGACACGACAAACCTGAATTGCTCCCGCAAAATAATCAGCCTTCTTCAAGAGCTTGTCAAAATCGATCCACTTCATTGGGCAAACGGGCTTGTCAATTGAGAACTTCTAATACACTTCTCTATACAACCAAGCCATCTCGGAGCAGAAAAACTTGGGATCATAAGATTCCATGGAATAGGGGAGCTCACTGCGCTACTTGCGAAAGCTACCCTTGAAGATGTTCTCAATGCGGAGCTCGGCCTTCTTCTTCTTGATGGGTGCAGAGGCTCTTGAGTAGTGCAGCTTCAGGAAGGTTACTCTCTTCGCTCGAGGAACCATAGGGAGGGCGAGAGTGTGTTGCTTTGCTACCGTTGAGCAATGTGCTTGACCTCATGGGGGGGAGCCTGCAAACACACAACATAGAGAAGATAGAAAGTATGGGGGGTAAGCACTCATGTCCGAGAAGCCAATGGGAACGTACTAGAAAAGTTAAACATTAAGAGATTCTGTCTAATTTTGTTCAATTCTGAACAGGCCGGAGATTTACAAGTCTGGCTCGGAAATTTTCGAGTCAGTACCGGAAATTCCAATATTCGCGATATTTTTAAAAAAACTTAACACAATCTATGAATGAAAAACAGATATGTGCACGTGGAGGGTAGAGCAAGCCTAGAGGAGAAACTCTACCAAAGTAAAGATGCAACAACCTCCTAAATCGGCTAGGTTAAACGAAAACAAGTTTTGTCCTAGATTTGAAATAGGAGGAGTTACCGGAAGATATTGCAAAAAGCGCGCGGATTAAATCAAAGCCCTCGGCAAGGAGAAGTAGATCCGAGAAGCATGCGAGAAACCCTCAGACGAATCACCGGCAGCAAGGATTGGATTGGAGAGGAGGTTTTTCGGAGGAGAGAGGAAATAGTGCACGGGGTGGATGAATTGGCCGAACCGGCCGGTCCACCCGTGCCCTTATATAGGCGAAAAAAATTGAACTGGAAATTTCCGGATTGACACTCGGAGATTTCCGGGTGCCGAAAATTTCCGAGGCTATGCGACTCAGATTCAACTAAGTGAAGTGTTGAATCTGAAATGGACTTAGCCCTGGAAATTTAGGAACACTCGCAAATGTCCGAATGCTGAGTCGGAGATTTCTGACTTTAATTCCGATTCATCTTCAGCAGAGTGCAGTGCCGAATTTGAAAATGACTTAGGTGCTGAAAAATCGCAGGGGCCAGAGATTTCCGTGTCTGGGCCGGAAATTTCCGGATACCGGAGAATTCTGGAACTATTTCCGGTCAAAGACCAGCACTGATCAGTGTTGATTTTTGAACAAACTTAGTTCGAAGTTTTCTGGTGAACCGGAGATTTCCAAGTGAGGCTCGTAGATTTCCGCTCAACTCCAATTCCAAAAGAGAGATGAATCAACAAGTGGACATGAGTGGGGAACAATCAAGCTTAAAGATAGTGAAAGACTTAGGATAGATAAACGAACTGATGAAGGAACACACACTCAAGTTGCAAAAACCATAAAACAAAAACAGAAAGACCAACAAGAGTGTGTTTTCCAAAAGAACCAAAGACAATGCAAGTGACGTTCAAAATATAATCCAAAGAAAATTCAAAAACTTCAATAGGAAGGTGTGGTGGCCGAAGCCACCATGTATGAGGTTGTAGCAAGGAACCGCATAGATATATGGTCCATAGCTACTTCTCATCATTGAAGCTCAGAAATTACAGATTTAATTTGAAGTTTTACCAATGATATATTACTATATGCATAATAGGAGGAGGAAGAATCCAATGTATTAGGAAAACACTCCCCCTAAGTCCATGCATGCATCTAATCCTAATAGAACCTTAAACATTGATGAGTGTGCACGGATGTCATGCCAAGGCCCGAGAATCTATGATACTGAGCTCATTCCTCAAGTAATAAAAGTGGGCTTCATCGAGGGGCTTCGTGAAAATGTCCGCTAATTGATCCCTTGTACAAACATATGAGATATCAATATCTCCTCGAGCCACGTGATCGTGGATGACATGGTCGCGGATCTCAATATGCTTGGTACTTTAATGTTGCACCCGGTTGTATGCAATCTTGATGGCACTCTCATTATCACAAAGAAGCGGCCCTTTGTCCAAGAGGACACCGTAATCACTTAAAGTTTGCCGCATCCAAAGAAGTTGAGTACTCCCTCTTGCGGCGGGGACGTACTTGGCTTCCGCCCTGGATAGTGAGATGCAATTTTGTTTCTTCGAGGACCAACTCACCAATGATCTTTCAATGAATTGACACGTCCCGGATGTGGACTTCCTATCATCAATGTCTCCCGTCCAATCGTAGTCGGTGTATCCACAAAGAGATATGGTGCCATCTTTGGGATACCACAACCCAAAACTTGGAGTATGAACAAAATATCTAAAGACTCTCTTCACGGCCATCAAATGACTTTCCTTAGGCGCGGCTTGATATCGTGCACACACTCCAACGCTTAAGACTATATCGGGACTAGATGCACATAAGTAAATTAGGGACCCAATCATAGATCGGTATTCCTTTTGGTCTACCTCTTTACCATTGGGGATGAGCTCGAGGTGGAACTTGGTTTGCATAGGAGTAGGCGCACCATTGAGTCCAAGCAACTTGAATTTCTTGATCATATCTTGAATGTACTTTGCTTGGCATATGAATGTTCCTTTCCTCAATTGCTTGATCTCAAAACCGAGAAAGAACTTAAGTTCACCCATCATGGATATCTCAAACTTGTCGGTCATTAGCTTGGAGAACTCATCATTGAACACACGGTTATGAATAGTTCAAAGACTTGGATCACATAAGTCTCGCATTCTCCAATAAGATGTAATATCACAGTACAATGTCATAATTTATTACAGAACGACACAAATGATCCAAAAACAAATATCCTTACAACTTAGCATAGCGGAAATGCTAGCTGAATATATAGTTCACACTTTATTTCAGAGTTCAACGCAAAACTAAAGATAGCATGGAGCTACATCTTCTCCATGAAGCCACTGGCAAATCATGTTGGTTGTAGCTCGAAGACGACCCCCTTACTCCTCATTCGGACATTCTGCAAGGTTTAGTTGCAGCCCAGCTATAAAGGGTCAGCACAATTGAATTGTGGTGGCAAGTGACTTTAATTTCCTAATGTTCTATTAAGCTATAACTATATGCTTATTTTGGCTGGTGGAGCTCAAGGCTGTTGCGCAAAGCAAATTTTCTCCTACTTTTGGTAAACAATTTTCTTAAATCATTATCTTCTCCTTCAGAGACATCTCGAGACAAGTCCATGTCTCCTACCCATGTTCACCCAACACAGTTTTATTAAGAAATTTGGGATGAGGAGATTTTCAGAACACAACCTCTGGTAGTTACTCAAATTGTCCGATGCCGGGGACACGGCTAAGATCTTAGGTTTTAACTCTCGAGAGGGTGTGCACTTTCACCATTAGACTTAATCAACCCAAACTATCCTCTACACTCCTTTAGTGAGAAGGAAAAGGAGAAGATCAAGACGAGACTTTTCAGAAGTTGCTTTCCCATGATCATACTAAGAGATTACCACCATCCTATCAACTCTACCACCATCAATCTCTTGACCCAGGTACACATCAACTTACTCCATCAAGACAGAGCCCATATTGACCAATGGTTGCACGATAAGCAACTAGACTCAGTGTAAACTTAAATCTCATAGCCCTGGGTGGCCTACCACAAGTGAGCAACTCAGGTTAACACCGCATATCATGGCCCCAAGTAAGTGGAAACTATCTTGGGCGAAGACATCCATGAAACTTGGCCCTGAGAAGCCACTCAACTTGAAACCTCCTCGATCGACCCAATCCACCCAGGCGTTAAATTAATTTAGTGGAAATTTTCATTTATCACATAAACCATAAAACAATCATTTTTGCAGCAGGTACTTCCACTAAATTATAATAGGGGTCTAATCTGGAATTTCTAAGGGGAAACCTAAAAGGTTTGCATAGCATACTACAATCTCCCAAAAACCTATCATGCATACTACTTTTGCAAAATCTGCTTAAAACACTAGGTATGCAATAGAATAAAAATAGTAGGTGTTTTATGAAGTCACTTGCCTTGGCTGCAGGAGGGGCAGGCACAACAAGAATAACAATCACACGCAGGTCCTTCCTCTCCTTCACAATCTAGCACAAGCAAAACATACAAATAAATATCCACACAATATCTCACAACACCAAATAAAAGATTCATGCATGCATGATATGCCATGTGTAGAATTAGACACACTTATCCATAATTTATATTCTCTGGTATTAAATGCATGAGATGCAAATTCTAGGAATTTCTCAATTCACTTAACAATTTAATAATTGAAAACAATATAACCAAAACTTAGATTATACCATTACAACTTTTATTGTTCTAAGAAAGTTTTCAGATAAGACATATATTAATATTCTTGGGCAGAGGTTGATAACCTAAACCTAAAACAATCGAGTTTATTTGTAAAACATTTTTGTTATTTAAGTTATGGATTTAATAGCCGAATTACTCCTCGGATGATCTTATGAATTATTATTTATCAAAAGCAAAAACAAATGATGTAGAATTAAACTACTCTATCAGGGCTATCCGTGGATATAAAATTCATTGAATTTGGACTTACAGAACAGAAGTTATGAATTTTCTAAGTTTTGCATATTTTCTGTTTTATTTATAAAATTCCTGCGAAAAGGAAAAATAAAAGGGCTGCGTGGCGCGATCCTATTGGACGAAAACGGTCCGCGCGGATCGTGGACGAGAGCCGTCCGATTTAAATGAGATCGGACGCGCGGGATCGTTTTGATCTAGATCCGTTGGATCTAGATCCAACGGCTTGGGACGCCCGGCCGAACCGAGCGGCGCGCGGGTCGCCGGAAGGCTCGCCGGCGGTGGCGCCCGCGGCGGCGGCGCGTCGGCCTCGATGTTTCCAGCGTGAAAACACAGCCCCAGGAAGAGTGGGTCTTACCAAAATGATGCAGAGGAGATGGCGAGGTCGATGGCGCGGCGGCGGCGTCGGAAAACCTCTCCTTTCCTCGTCGGAGTCGAGGACGGCGGCGACGGCCTCGGGTCGAAGACGGTTTCGACGTTCGGCTGCGAAATAGAACGAGCGAGGGGGCTCAACGGGTGCGCAAGGGAATGGGGAAGCTAGGGGGAGCCTCGGTGGCGCTCGAGGAGCTCGGTGCTTACCGCACTCGTGCAAAAGTCCGGCGGCAATGGCGGCGACGGCGATCTCGAATCCGAGCAGCCCGGCGGCGGGGAGGTAGGGTTTTGGGGGGGGGGTTCGGAGGCGGCCTCGAGGAGTATAAGTAGGAGGGAGCGCGGGAGCTAATCACGGCGGAAATCGGCTCGGAAGCGGCTCGGTCGTGGACTTCGTCTCCGGCGCGATCTCCGGACGGAGGTGGCAGACGGCTGACAGGTGGGGCCCACCTGTCAGCGAGAGAGGAGCGAGGCGCGCGCTGGAGCGGGCCGATGGGTTGTTATCTAACGCGCGCGCGGTGGATAGCGTCTAGGCCGACCCAGTTTTTTTTTAAATAAAATTAATAAAAATTGTTTTCCAAATCTGATTTTCCAAATGATTTTTAAACCTATTGAAAATCTTTCAGAAAAATTCATAAAAATATATTTTGGAAAGGTTATTTAAATTATCAATTTTTAATAATAAACTTACCCATTATATAATTTGGAAAATTATATTTATTTAGTAAGTTTAAAGAAACACTTAATGGGATTAAACATTATTTAAACTCATAATTGAATTTTTATTTATTACTTATGTGATTAAAAGTTAAGCCTATATGATGAATGATGTATGAATGCAAAGTTTTAAATTTTAGGAAAATTGGGATGTTACAAACCTAACCCCCTTAAGATGAATCTCGTCCTCGAGATTCGGTTTGTCCTTCAAAAAGATGTGGGTGTTCTTCCCGAAGATCATCCTCCCGTTCCCAAGTTGCTTCTTCTTCGGTATGGTGGTTCCACTGGACCTTACAAAATTTGATAGTCTTGGTTCGTGTGATCCTTTCTGCCATCTCCAAGATTTTGATTGGCTTCTCTTCATACGTCAGGTCACTTTCCAACTGAACTTCTTCTAATGGCACTGTATCCCGTAGTGGGGTTTCTGTCATCTCTGGGTGACACTTCTTCAATTGGCTCACGTGGAAGACATTGTGAACTGCTGACAGAACTTCCGGCAATTCTAGCTCATATGCTACTTCTCCCTTGCGGTAAAGAATCTTAAAGGGGCCGATGAATCGAGGTGCAAGTTTACCCTTGATCCCGAACCTCTTCACACCACGCATTGGTGACACTCTTAAATAAGCCCTGTCGCCTATCTCATATGTGATTTCTCTCCTTTTGGAATCTGCATAGCTTTTCTGTCTGGACTGCGCGATCTTCAATCTGTCCTTGATTATTCGAACCTTCTCTTCAGCTTCCTGGATTATATCAGGTCCAAATAAACTTCGCTCTCCCACACCGCTCCAAAGTAGTGGTGTGGTGCATTTCCTACCATAAAGTGCCTCAAACGGCGACATCTCTATGCTTGCTTGGTAGCTGTTGTTATAAGAAAATTCTGCGTACGGCAAATTATCATCCCAACTAGACTTGTAGTCCAAGGCACATGCCCTCAGCATATCTTCTAGAATTTGGTTTACTCTTTCCGTGTGTCCATCCGTTTGGGGATGAAATGCTGTATTGAACTCTAATCTCGTACCCAACGATTCATGTAGTTGTTTCCAGAAATGCGAGGTAAACTGGGTACCTCTGTCAGACACAATCCTCTGGGGAATACCATGCAAGCATACTATTCTCCTCATGTAAATCTCTGCCAACTTAGCACTTGAGTAGGTAGTCTTTACTGGCACAAAATGGGCCACCTTTGTCAAACGATCCACTATTACCCAGATCGAATCATATCCCGATCTGGTACGCTGTAACCCAGTAATGAAATCCATACCTATATGTTCCCATTTCCAATCCGGTATAGGTAAAGGTTGCAACAATCCTGCTGGCTTCTGATGTTCCGCCTTTACTCGACTACATACATCACACTTAGCTATATATTCCGCGATGTCTCTCTTCAGGTTATTCCACCAAAATCTTTCCTTTACATCCATGTACATCTTGGTGTTTCCCGGGTTTATGGAATAAGGCGAGTTATGTGCTACTTGCAGAATCAATTTTCTAAGATCCTCATCTTGCGGCACGCAGATGCGTTTCTCAAACCACAAGGTGCCTTGTTCATCCTTCCGAAAACCCTTGGCCTTCCCTTCGCTCAGGTTGACCTTGATTTCATCCATTACTTTGTCTCCCTTCTGGCCTTCCCGAATCTTATCCATCAACAAAGGTTGTACGTCCAGTGTTGCGAGGAATCCTTCGGGTACTTCCTCTAATCTGAGGTCCTTAAATGCTCTACTTAAATCCTCGGGCAATTCTCCCGCTGTCAGTCCATTTACATGGACCTTACGGCTCAAAGCGTCTGCCACCACATTAGCTTTTCTTGGGTGATATTGCAAACTCATATCATAGTCCTTAATAAGTTCCAGCCATCTTCTTTGCCTCATATTCAATTCATTCTGGGTGAAAATATATTTCAGGCTCTTGTGCTCTGTGAATACCTCACAACGCTTTCCCAGTAGATAGGGTCTCCACGTCTTTAGAGCATGCACTACTGATGCTAACTCCAGATCGTGGGTGGGATAGTTGACCTCATGTTTCTTAAGCTGTCTAGAAGCATATGAAACCACTTTCCCTTCTTGCATTAGGACACTTCCTAGTCCATGGTGCGAGGCATCACAATATACTTGGAATTCCTTCTCTATATCTGGCAAACATAAAACATGTGCTGACACCAGCCGTTTCTTTAGTTCCTGGAAACTTATTTCACATTCTTCAGTCCACTTGAATTTGACTTCCTTCTTCAGTAGTGAAGTCAATGGTTTGGCAAGTTTGGAGAAGTTCTCAATAAATCTTCTATAATAACCTGCCAGTCCAAGGAAACTACGAATGTCCGCCACATTTTTTGGGTACTTCCCATTTTGTCACTGCTGACACTTTTTCTGGGTCTACTGCTATTCCATTTCTCGACACAACGTGTCCTAGAAAACCAACTTCTTCTAGCCAGAATTCACACTTGCTAAATTTGGCATACAACTTATGTTCTCTAAGTCTCTGTAATATCATGTGTAAGTGTTCTTCATGTTCCTCCTGACTTTTGGAGTAAATCAGGATGTCATCAATGAACACCACAACAAACTTATCCAGAAAGTCCATAAACACTTTGTTCATCATGTTCATGAAGTATGCCGGTGCATTGGTTAAACCAAACGGCATTACGGTGTAATCATATAATCCATATCTGGTAGTGAAGGCAGTCTTTGGTATATCTAGTTCTCTTACTTTCATTTGAAAGTATCCCGATCGCAGATCGATCTTAGAGAATACCGAAGCACCCTCTAGCTGGTCGAAAAGCTCATTAATTTTTGGTAGCGGGTACTTGTTCTTGATCGTCACCTCGTTGATTGCTCGATAATCCGTGACTAGCCTTTGAGTACTATCCTTTTTCTCTACAAACAGAATGGGTGCTCCCCAAGGTGAAGAACTTGGACGGATGAAACCTTTCTGCAGTTGCTCCTCTAACTGCTTCTTGAGTTCCTTTAGTTCAGCTACAACCGTTGGGTATGGTCTCTTAGCTATGGGTCCCGTTCCGGGAACCAAATCTATAAGGAATTCCACATCTCTATCGGGTGGCATTCCCGGTAGTTCTTCGGGGAAAACATCAGCGTAATCTCTTACCACACGAACGTCTCCCAGGCTAACCCCCTTAGAGAATTTAGCTTAACTTTCTTAAATTCAAATTTGGATTTGTACCTAATCTTCTTCTTCTCGGGAGTGGTGAGTGTAATGGATCTATTCGCACAATCCAATACTCCTTCAAACTTGGCCAACCTATCCATACCGAGTATAACATCCAGACCCTGGGTCTCTAATATTATCAGGTTTACCGGAAAGGAGGTTTTACCAATTTGTAACCTCAAGTTTTGACAATCGGTTTGTGCAAGCATTTTCCCCCCATGGGGAACTCACCCTAACCGGATTTAGCAGACTTGTAGTAGTCAGTTTGTTTTTATTAACAAATGCTCTTGAGATGAATGAGTGGGATGCTCCAGTATCGAACAAGACTAATGCTGGAAAGGTATGTAGTAGGAACGTACCAATCACTGCATCTGGTTCATTCTGCACTTCTTCCACATCAAGATGATTCACATGTGCCTTCTGGAAAGGATTAGGCTTTGAAGCTTCCGGCGCCTTCTTCTTCTCTGGACAGTCTGTGGAGTAATGTCCCTTGTTCCCACACTTGTAGCAAGTCACTTGACTAATATCTCGTTTGGGTTCATTGTTGTGGCGGTGTTGCTCTTTTCCACTATTGTTCCCGTTGAACGGGTGGTTGTGTCCACTACCACCCTGCCCATTTCCTCTGTATCCGGAATTTCCTACTTTATGGATATGGCCATTATGATTGTGGCCACTTCCACTCTTGTGACTGTGGTGACTCCCACTGTTCTCTAGAACGTACGGTTTCTTCTGCATCAGATTAGTGTTGTACTTATTGGCGCTGAACTTCCTTTTTCTATTCTCCTCCTTCTTCATGTTGCTGTCCAGGGTAATGGCCTGATCAAGAAGATCCTGATAATTGGGAGCATAGGCCACAGACAATGGTATTTTCAGCTCACCATTGAGTCCATTCAGAAACTTATACTTCCTCTTTGCATCGGTGTCTACATCCTCTGGGGCATAGAGTGAGAGGGAATTGAAGTCCTCCATGTACTCCCTCAGTGCACGATTTCCCTGTCTCAGGGTACGAAACTCATCCCTTTTCAGATTCATGATCCCAGTTGAGATGTGAGCATTACGGAAACCTTCTTTAAAGATTTCCCAGGTAAGTCCTTCAAGTGGGTGAGTGATCTGATATGTTTCCCACCACTGTGCCGCTGACCCTTCCAGTAGATGGGAAGTGAACCTTATTTTCTCCAATTCCGTACACTCGCAAGTAAATAGATCCTTGTTCACAGAGCGTAGCCAATCATCGGCTACGATTGGTTCAGTAGCTGTGGAGAATTTGTTGGGTCTGAGCCTCAAGAATCTAGCAAGGCGGTCAACTTGGGGTGGGGGTGGTGGTGGCGGCAGTGGTGGGGGTGGTGGATTGTTTTGGTTTGCCATGAACTGAGCCATCATGGTCATCAACTGTGTCTGGGCTGCCATCATTTGTTGCATCATTTCGTTGGCATTGTTGTTGTCAGGATCACGACGTGGAGGCATCTGTATGGTGTGAGCATAGGTAAGTAGAGATAGAAAGAGACTACAAAGGAAAATCTACCCATGCACATCAACACACTTCACATAAACATATCAAACAACAATCAAATAGACACACCCGAAGTATTTTATAAATTCGATATTTTAGAGACTTGAATACCAAGCTAGGACATGGTTTTCAAGGTACTGCCTCACCACAAATTGGTGGGTCAATACAACTTCGATGAGATAAGGAGAAATACTCGTAAGGTAAGGATAACTGGTGGTCTCTCTAATCAAATTTTGAAACTCCTTATGTATTTGCGGGTGTTCCCACACTTGCGCTTCTTGACACCTGTGGCTTCCTTGGGAGTGTCCTCATCGGGATAGGTTATCACTAGGGGCTCTGGGGCGTCAGGGGGGTGATTCTTCTCTGCCTGAAGTTCCATTTGGCTTAGTTGTTCACACAAATGAGCACACTGAGCCTGCAATGCCAAAATGTGGGCATCCTTCTGTGCAATCCTATCATCTTGCAGATAAATCTTGTTTTCAAGCTCCTTGTTCTCCTTAGTTAGCAGCTGAATTTCTACACGAAGAATATCCTTCTCTTCCTCTAAGCTTTCCTTAACGTGACGGTGGACGCGCCTTAAATCTGCCATGTAGAAGATCTCTTGTCCCAGAAGTATATCCAAGTTATGGCAATGAGCTCCAAGGTCTCCATGATGCATCTCGTTCATACCCCTAAGTGAGGGTTGAACGGGTTGTCCAATGCTATCCCTCCTGGCAAAGTGTCGAAAGACGGAGTTGGGCTTGATCTCGTCATAGAACTGCTCAATGATGCGAGACAAGGTCTCCAGCATCGCCATCTCCACTCCATTCTTCCAGTTGGGGTATCTAGATCGGAAACGGATCAGCTGCGATCCAGGGGGATCAAGACGAGGGAGAACTTCTGCCTCGATCTTCCAGCGTCCTTCAGGGTAATCTTATGACATAATTTCTTTGCCCCTGAAGACTGGCGGCGTCAACCTCAGGGTTTTGGAAATACTGAGGAGCTGGTCACTAAAGTAGTACTGGTCTCCTTTCTGCGGGGATAACTCTCAAGTGAAGTTCTTCATCTACAAGAATTTTGAAGGGATAAGAATTAAGGAGATGAAACAAAAATAGGAATGTAGAAGGTAAGGAACATATTATAAGAAAATAAGTCTGGTATTTCGAATTTTATTAATTATAAATATTTATTTTAGGGTTTGTATCCAATCCTAGGGGTTTCGAGCCTACAGGCAACATTCGTGCTCTGATACCATTTGTAGAGCCCTTGCTTACGAAAGCAATGGCACATATGAATAGTTCAAAGACTTGGATCACATAAGTCTCGCATTCTCCAATAAGATGTAATATCACAGTACAATGTCATAATTTATTACAGAACGAGGCAAATGATCCAAAAACAAATATCCTTACAACTTAGCATAGCGGAAATGCTAGCTGAATATATAGTTCACACTTTATTTCAGAGTTCAACGCAAAACTAAAGATAGCATGGAGCTACATCTTCTCCATGAAGCCACTGGCAAATCATGTTAGTTGTAGCTCGAAGACGGCCCCCTTACTCCTCATTCGGACATTCTGCAAGGTTTAGTTGTAGCCCAGCTATAAAGGGTCAGCACAATTGAATTGTGGTGGCAAGTGACTTTAATTTCCTAATGTTCTATTAAGCTATAACTATATGCTTATTTTGGCTGGTGGAGCTCAAGGCTGTTGCGCAAAGCAAAATTTCTCCTACTTTTGATAAACAATTTTCTTAAATCATTATCTTCTCCTTCAGAGACATCTCGAGACAAGTCCATGTCTCCTACCCATGTTCACCCAACACAGTTTTATTAAGAAATTTGGGATGAGGAGATTTTCAGAACACAGCCTTGTGTAGTTAGTCAAATTGTCCGATGTCGGGGACACGGCTAAGATCTTAGGTTTTAACTCTCGAGAGGGTGTGCACTTTCACCATTAGACTTAATCAACCCAAACTATCCTCTACACTCCTTTAGTGAGAAGGAAAATGAGAAGATCAAGACGAGACTTTTAAGAAGTTGCTTTCCCATGATCATACTAAGAGATTACCACCCTCCTATCAACTCTACCACCATCAATCTCTTGACCTAGGTCCACATCAACTTACTCCATCAAGACAGAGCCCATATTGACCAATGGTTGCACGATAAGCAACTAGACTCAGTGTAAACTCAAATCTCATAGCCCTGGGTGGCCTACCACAAGTGAGCAACTCAGGGTAACACCGCATATCTGTAGCGTACCTGCACTTTAAATAAGGCAGATACCTGTGTATAGTGCAAATTCATGGATCGATTCATTTGCACACACAGTTTACGATGTAATATCACAACATAGCGTCAATTTTATTACATCGATGATCCAGAATTACAAAATATTCGATACAAGTTGCATAGCATAAAGCTAGCATTGAAAAGTACACAGCGGAAATACAATAGCAGTGAGTCTCTATAACTTTCATGCTGCCACAGGCGAAAACATGTTGGTTGTAGACTCGAAACCTTTAAACGAAACCTCACTCGTCATTTGATCAAATCTGCAATAAGAAAAATATTGCAACAACGTGGGTCAGATTCCATTAAAAATGGAGTCTGGCAAGTGACACTATGGTGGACACTTAATGGAATAACTCTAAAGCCTATATGCATATTTGGCTCGTGGAGTTCAAGGCTAATTTGCATAAAGCCAATTTTTCCTACTCTTTTGAAAACACTTTTCTTGAAATCAAGACGAGTATGGCATGAAAACCATAAATCTCATCTTCCCTTGTTCACCCATCAAGTTTTATTTCTGAAGTTGGAATGATGGAATCCTCCGTTGACGTCCGTGATCAGCTGCTCAAATTGTCCGTACCGGGGACACGGCTAAGTACTTAGTTTTACACTCTGCAGAGGTTGTGCACGTTCACCATTGTACCCACTCAACCCAAATTATCCTTTACACACCATTTGTGATAAGGAAAGGAGAAGAATGAGACGAGATCTTTCAGAAGCATTTTCCCTCCCACTCTGGCTTGACCCGTTCCACCTAACATCCCCCTACATCTGCTTGTCAAGCCGGAGAGAGTCCATGCAACATAATTGATCAAGCCAGAGCCCATATGGCAATGGTTGCACTGGAAGCAATCGTCACTCGGAGTTCTTCAGTTTCCTCTGTTCCTGGGTGGCCATTCACAAGTGTACATACTCCAGGAACCATAGACATGGACCTGAGTAGCCACTCAACATAAACCATACAACCACTTACCACCCAGGTGTTTCATTCTTAACTTAGTAGAATTTAGATTTTCACAAAACAACATTTGCATAGCATCAATAATTCTACTAAGTATTGCATAGGAACCTAGACACGGGAATAAGGGATTCTACACAGGTTTAGATAGCAATACTATCCTACACATGCATATAAAAATACACTAAGTAATGCATATAGAAATAATAGGAAGTTTATGAGGTGTGCCATATGCCTTTGAATGTTGTCGTTGTTCACAAACTCTGTTCAACGAACTCGGGTCTCTGCGTTCAGTCTAAACAATACAAACAAACAACAGTACAACAATCATAAAACAACACAAAACCTACAAACAAGTTTCTTAAACTTCTAAGGAACACATGACATGCATGATATGCAAGTTATTTCTAAGGACTAGAGATGCATGCCATGCCATGAAAAATCTTTTAAGTTAATGCAAGGCAAATAGGTTGGTCCAAAAGGACTAAGGACTAAGGTCATAAGTTGAATAAAATATTTTGTTTTATATCATCTTGAATAAGCACTCTAATGGCTTAGTCTTGATGTGCAAAATACTTAGAGAAATTACTAGCTCTATTCTTCGAGGTGATCAACAATTATTATCAACTCTTTGTAAATTGGATATTCACTAAAGTGAGAGAGACAGACACCCGGCCAGCCACTTAAATTGTGGAACAGGTCTCATGTACGTGGACATGTAAGGTTTGTTTCCAGGCCGCTTCATCTCACTATGCCGCTAGGATCCAACCACTTCAAGATGATAATATCATGATCAAAATTGTTTAAGTCAAATGTGAAAGACAAGATTAGGAAAGACGGAAAAGATAGAAGAAAGATGTAGTTGTCCTCCAGGCTTCATCTCCAGACTTGTAATATTCTCCTTGATGATGTCTTGATTGAAGTTTTGATAGACTTGATAAATCTTCAGATTTGGTGGTTCTTGTATCCTCGAGGCTGGTCTTGGATTTACTTAGTCATCATGAAGTCTAACAGAAGAAGAAGGGAGAAAGAAGAAAGAGGGAGAAAGACTTAGAAAATATTTCTGGTTAGTCTTCATGAACTTCTTCTTGATCTTTCTTCTAAGTGCTTCCACTCCTTGGAGATTCTTCTGGAGTCTAGTTTGGCTAAGTCCTTCATTGGTCTTCCAGCTCCATGTTGAAAATTACTAAGTGTCTAAGTGTAGCACTTTACAAAAATGCTAAGTTGAAATTATTTCTAACTTAGAGAAAACTAATGAAGAGAGGTTTTCCTATGAGAATTATATCTACAAAATAAAATATGCTATGAATGAAATGAAATTTTAAATCACAAGAAACATCAAAAATAACTTTTGTGATTTCTTTATAAATATGCATGAATTTATAAATGCAATTTAATTAATTTCTTTTTTTGGAAAATATAACAAAAGGAATAATTATAAGATTAAAGTTTTCTATGATTAAATTTTTATAATATAATTTAATAAATAGTGTTAAAAGACAGGCGTATTTTAATTAAATTTATAGCAATTTACTTTAATCAAAAATAATATTTTTATTAATAGTTATGTTGAAAATACTCAAACCATTCAAATTAAATATATAACTATGAATTCATTCAAAATTACTCAAAAATATTTTATAGCAGTGGCATTAATTTACATATATTCTAAAGTTTCTAAAACAATTTTATTTGCAATTTTTGAATTTATAGATTTAAAGTTATGACAAAATTACCCAAATTCACCATTTGAAATTTTAATATTTTAAACTAAGTCAAATTTGAATTTTGGCAGATCCAAAATATTCTACATGTCGAGGGCTTTCCAAAAATGTAAAGTTTGTTAAATTTGGATAAGTGGTTAAAAAGTTATGACAGATCTAAGTGGCAGGGGCTTTTCTGCAAAACTGCCATTTAATTTTATTCGGAAAAATAAAATAGAAAAGGCTGGCTGACGTGGCATGCTCTGATTGGCTCGGATCTAGGGTTAACATGGACCGTAGGATTTTATGAAGATCGGACGGATCGGATCTGGAGATACCTTTTCGGGGCGATCTGATCTAGGCCGTTGATCGGAGATCGAACGGTCTCGGTCGCTTTGACCAGGACGTGGCGGCGCCGGGGTGGCCGGAGACGGTGCCGACGGCGGCGGTGGCCGGTCGTGGACGCCGGCGACGCTGCGTGGGCTCCCCGAGTGCGCGGACGACGGGCCTGGGCGCGGCGCGACACGGCGGATCTTATGGTGGTGGTGGCGACGCGGGATTCATCCAAGCGCGACGTGGAGGAGCGGTTGAGGCGGCTCGGGCGTCGGCGGACTTCCGTCGAGCTTGTCCTCGACGTTCTTCTGCAGGAAATAAGGGAGGAGGGGGTTCAAGAGTTGCGCAAGAGCACGGGGAAGGGAGAGGAGAGGTTCTCGGGCTCGGGGTTACATTTACCTCGCCGGAAACGATGGAGAGAGGCGGCGGCGGCAGTGCGGCTCCGGCGAGCTATTGCAGCGGCCTGGCGGCGTGTTTTCGTGAGGGGGGAAGAGGGGAAAGGTGCGGCACGGCCTGGGGTTTATAAGGGGGCGCTCCGGGAAACAAATCGCGGAGAATCCGCACTTGATTTGATCCGATTTTGGGAGGGAGGAGTTTCGGCCGGAATTGTCGCCGGAGGTTGAAGATGAGCTGACGTCATCACTGACGTCAGCGATTTTCCTTTTTCTGATTTTTTTCAATTAATTCATAACTTTTGATTTAAATGTCCAAATGATGTCAAATAAAATTCTAAAAATTTGTAAAATTAATATCTTTGTGTGAAACCAGTTGTGGGCATGTTTTGAAAACTTTTTAAAATTTATAAATTTTAAATATTGGTTTAATACAAAATTGATTCTTAATATCAATTTTGAAATTATAACTTAACTAAATTTTCTTTTTGCTACAATTTGTAAAATACCCACATTCCAATATGTTTGTATTTAAGTTATTTAAACTTGTTTTGCTGAAATCATTCATCTTTATTTTGGCATAATATTAAAGAACTAAATATAAATAATGTTTAGGAAATGTGAAATATAAGGTATTCATTGTTAATTGGAAATAATTTGTGCATCATTATATTTTATATTATGATAATTCATTTGAAAACTTCATAACAACCTTGGAAAAGATTTTTGTTTTAATTCTATTCTTATTTAGAATATATTAATCATTTCATGCTTTGAAAATAAATGAAATTCATTTAAGCAAATGAAATGTTTATTTGGCTAATTCATTAATTTAAAATCTATGAAGTTTATAGTTTTAAATTACAGAATTGAAATTTTAACACCATGTTTTGAACTTAGTTGAGAGAATGAAAACCATTTGGCAACTAACACCAATTTTAATTAATTTGAGAATTTATGAATAGATATGGCTAAGTGGTTGAAATCAATTTCTTATAAGTAAACTATTTACTTAAAATAAAATGGATTGTAGTTTGTAAAATATTTGTCAAATTACATTTTTAGGTTTTTGAAATACAGTGGATAATAAAATGTTTAAACTGTGTCATTTGAAATATTAAACTCTTTCAATAAGTTTGAAGTCTTTCATAGTTGGTTTCCTTATGCATTTAATATTTTATTTTAATAAAAACAAAAGTTTTAAATTTTAGCGATTTTTGAATATTATAAAATGTTGGGATGTTACAATATCATGGCCCCAAGTAAGTGGAAACTATCTTGGGCGAAGAACCCCATGAAACTTGGCCCTGAGAAGCCACTCAACTTGAAACCTCCTCGATCGACCCAATCCACCCAAACGTTAAATTAATTTAGTGGAAATTTTCATTTATCACATCAACCATAAAACAATCATTTTTGCAGCAGGTACTTCCACTAAATTATAATAGGGGTCTAATCTGGAATTTCTAAGGGGAAACCTAAAAGGTTTGCATAGCATACTACAATCTCCCAAAAACCTATCATGCATACTACTTTTGCAAAATCTGCTTAAAACACTAGGTATGCAATAGAATAAAAATAGTAGGTGTTTTATGAAGTCACTTGCCTTGGCTGCAGGAGGGGCAGGCACAACAAGAATAACAATCACACGCAGGTCCTTCCTCTCCTTCACAATCTAGCACAAGCAATACATACAAATAAATATCCACACAATATCTCACAACACCAAATAAAAGATGTATGCATGCATGATATGCCATGTGTAGAATTAGACACACTTATCCATAATTTATATTCTCTGGTATTAAATGCATGAGATGCAAATTCTAGGAATTTCTCAATTCACTTAACAATTTAATAATTGAAAACAATATAACCAAAACTTAGATTATACCATTACAACTTTTATTGTTCTAAGAAAGTTTTCAAATAAGACATATATTAATATTCCTGGGCAGAGGTTGATAACCTAAACCTAAAACAATTGAGTTTATTTGTAAAACATTTTTATTATTTAAGTTATGGATTTAATAGCCGAATTACTCCTCGGATGATCTTATGAATTATTATTTATCAAAAGCAAAAACAAATGATGTAGAATTAAACTACTCTAGTAGGGCTATCCGTGGATATAAAATTCATTGAATTTGGACTTACAGAACAGAAGTTATGAATTTTCTAAGTTTTGCATATTTTCTGTTTTATTTATAAAATTCCTGCGAAAAGGAAAAATAAAAGGGCTACGTGGCGCGATCCTATTGGACGAGAACGGTCCGCGCGGATCGTGGACGAGAGCCGTCCGATTTAAATGAGATCGGACGCGCGGGATCGTTTTGATCTAGATCCGTTGGATCTAGATCCAACGGCTTGGGACGCCCGGCCGAACCGAGCGGCGCGCGGGTCGCCGGAAGGCTCGCCGGCGGTGGCGCCCGCGGCGGCGGCGCGTCGGCCTCGACGTTTCCAGCGTGAAAACACAGCCCCAGGAAGAGTGGGTCTTACCAAAATGATGCAGAGGAGATGGCGAGGTCGATGGCGCGGCGGCGGCGTCGGAAAACCTCTCCTTTCCTCGTCGGAGTCGAGGACGGCGGCGACGGCCTCGGGTCGAAGACGGTTTCGACGTTCGGCTGCGAAATAGAACGAGCGAGGGGGCTCAACGGGTGCGCAAGGGAATGGGGAAGCTAGGGGGAGCCTCGGTGGCGCTCGAGGAGCTCGGTGCTTACCGCACTCGTGCAAAAGTCCGGCGGCAATGGAGGCGACGACGATCTCGAATCCGAGCAGCCCGGCGGCGGGGAGGTAGGGTTTGGGGGGGGGGGGGTTCGGAGGCGGCATCGAGGAGTATAAGTAGGAGGGAGCGCGGGAGCTAATCACGCCGGAAATCGGCTCGGAAACGGCTCGGTCGTGGACTTCGTCTCCGGCGCGATCTCCGGACGGAGGTGGAAGACGGCTGACAGGTGGGGCCCACCTGTCAGCGAGAGAGGAGCGAGGCGCGCGCTGGAGCGGGCCGATGGGCTGTTATCTAACGCGCGCGCGGTGGATAGCGTCTGTGCCGTCCCGGTAACATATTTTTTTTAAATAAAATTAATAAAAATTGTTTTCCAAATCTGATTTTCCAAATGATTTTTAAACCTATTCAAAATCTTTCAGAAAAATTCATAAAAATATATTTTGGAAAGGTTATTTAAATTAGCAATTTTTAATAATAAACTTACCCATTATATAATTTGGAAAATTATATTTATTAAGTAAGTTTAAAGAAACACTTAATGGGATTAAACATTATTTAAACTCATAATTGAATTTTTATTTATTACTTATGTGATTAAAAGTTAAGCCTATATGATGAATGATGTATGAATGCAAAGTTTTAAATTTTAGCAAAATTGGGATGTTACAAGAGTTCACCATTAACCTTTTTAGTAAAAAGTGTGGGATCGGTCACCCCAACCTCAAATCCACGGTCTACCAACAACTCTCTCAAGTGCTTGTACCATACACGGGGGGCTTGTTTAAGGCCATAGAGAGCTATGTCCAAGACATAGACGTGGTGAGGATGGTTGGGGGCCTCAAAACCCGAGGGTTGTTTAACATATACAAGTTCTTGCAATGGGCCATTAAGAAATGCACTTTTTATGTCCATTTGTTGCAATTTGAAACCATGATGAGATGCATAAGCGATGAGAATACGTATCGATTCGAGCCTTGCAACCGGCGTGTAAGTTTCTCCGAAGTAGATGCCTTCAACTTGGGAGAAACCTTGAGCCACTAATCGCGCCTTGTTCCTCACGATGATACCATGTTCGTCTTCCTTGTTCTTGAAGATCCAATTGGTGCCAATAATGTTGTGGCACTCCTTGGGCTTTTCGAAGAGGCGCCACACTTTGTTGCGCTCGAAGTTGTTAAGCTCTTCATGCATAGCTTCTAACCAATCGGGATCTTCAAGTGCATCGAGTACTTTCTTGGGTTCGACCATGGAGATGTGCGCTTGATGCTCACTAAAGTGAGCCAGTTGACTTCGTGTGGAGACCTTTGCCCGTAAGTCACCGATGACCTTGTGGAGAGATAAAGCCCTTAGCTCCAATGATCTTGCAAAGCGAGCTTGACGACGAGTTTCGATTGCCGCCCATGATGTGGAGACAATCTCTTGACCATCTTGGTTCTTTGGATCCTCGTCTTGAACTTCTTGAGGGCCTTGATCATCATGAGATGCTTCTTCACATGGTGTAGAGGGATGATCTTGCCCTTGAGTAGGACTTTTTGTAGAGGATGTATCTTCAGTAATCTTGATAGGAGATGCATGTTCTTTTGTTGATGAAGATCTTGTTGAGGTGCTTCTTGAGCTTCATCATGATGAGGTAGAGCTTGATCTTGTTGAAGAGGATCTTGAGATTGTTCTTGAGGGGATTCATCATTTTTGGGAGTACAACATGGTGGTTCTTGTGATGGTGAAGTATCCTCAATACAAGAGCTTGAGCTTTCTTGATCAACTCCTTGATGAACTTCAATGGGGCGATGAAAGCCTACTCCCATCTTCTTTATAGCATCAAGGGGTCGTTCATCACCTACGTCACGAATACCAAATTGATCCACTTGGGAGCCACCATTTTCATTGAAAATACCCTCAATTGACTTAGAGTGTAACTTACCCAACCGGACACCCTTAACAAGATACACTTACATCCAAACACTCGGAAGTAGCCAATGTTGCGTTTGTTACCAGTGAGGATCTCATATGGAGTCTTCTTCAAGCCCTTGTGGAAGTAGGGGCGGTTTGATGAATGACAAGCGGTAGATATGGCCTCCGCCCAAAAGTTGATGGCAGACTTAAACTCTGCCAACATAGATCTTGCCATGTCGATGAGAGTCCAATTATTCCTTTCCGCAACGCCATTTTGTTGAGGAGTATATGCAGCGGAATATTGGTGTCGAATGCCTTCTTCACTAAGAAAGTCATTGAGGGCGTAGTTCTTGAACTCCGACCCATTGTCGCTTCCAACAACCAATATGGGGAGGTCATGTTGGCGTTGAACCTCTTTTGAGAAGTCGATGAAGACTTGTTGTGTCTCATCCTTGGTCTTGAAGAAGAAGACCCATGTGTACCTCAAATAGTCATCCACAATAACGAGTCAATATTTCTTCCACCAAGACTTATCTCCGGAATTGGTTCGAAAAGATCAACATGAAGGAGCTCCAAAATCCGGGAAGAAGATATGATGGTCTTGCTTGAGTGTGGAATATCATGCATCTGGTCCTCCACACAAGCCCTACAAACACGATCCCATGAAAAGAAAACATGATCTTTTAGTCCAAGAATGTGGCCACCCTTGTAACGGCTTTGCAAAGTATGCATGTTTACGTGGGCTAGTCGGCGGTGCCATCCACCCCACGTCGGCTTTCCCGAAGAGACACATGGCTTGAGTAGTGGTGGCTCCAGAGATGTCCACCACATAAAGCTCATGCTCCACGTATCCCAAAAAAGCCACTTGTAGCGACTTGCTCCACACGAGGACCACAATGTCCTTATCAAAGAAGGGAGAGATCCCCAACTTTGTTAATACACGAACCGATAACAAATTATAGCCAAGGGATTCAACTAGCATAACATTGATAAGAGCAATGTCGGAAGCAACTACCACTTTGCCAAGCCAGTTACCTTAGACCTTGATAAGTCACCAAACGTCACGGTCACTGGATCTACATTTTTTCTTAATTCCGTGACGAGTTCTTTGCTCCCGGAAATATGACTTGTACATCCACTATCAATTATTCATTTTGGTCCACCGGGAGCAAGGTCCTACAAGAGATCAAGTATTGCATTTAGCAACCCATTGCTTCACAATGTGTGCCTTATGGTTAGCGACAAGAGACTTAGGAACCCAAATAGCATATGAAATAAAAACATAGTAGGGTCCAATGTAACAAGCAAAAACATTCCCATAATAATCAACATATAAAGCATAGTTGGGATTGTTCTCCTCGTCATGATCTTTACGAGTAGGCTTTCCCTTGTGGCCTTCCTACTTGTAACATTGTGCTTGGATTGAATGGAGTCAACCTTCTTGGCTTGTCTTTTGTGGGAATGACCTTCTTGGCATTCACCTTCATGGGAGGCACATACCCAAGTTCTTCCATCTGGACGAGTGTGAGGCCCCACGATGGAAGTCTCAACAACTTTCTTACCCTTGAGAAGGATGGTCTTGGACATGGAGGACTTAGCAATCTCACTCTTCAACCTAGCATTCTCCTTCACAAGATTAGCATTATCACAAGAGCAAATAGAGGTAGAAGTGCTAGGTGAATCAAGGTTAGTTAGCCGAGTTTGGAGTTGAGCATGAGACTCCTTTAGAAGGGCATGTTCACTCTCCAAAGCCTTGTGGGCTATGACGAGCTTCTCCATATCCTCAATGAGTCTAACATGCCCAACCGCAAATTCGGACTTATTTTGTTGAGCCACCTTGAACTTAGCAAAGTACATGTCGCGATCCCTAATGAGCTTAGCATGCGAGGAGTTATTAATCTCATCAATAGTTTCAAGTTGCTTATCAAGACGAGTAAGAGACTCTTCAACCTCTTCAAGAGAAGATCTCAAATAAGATAGAGAAATAGAGTCTTCTCTTTCAATCTTACCCTTCTCTTCATTGAGATGCTCTAGCTCACCAATACGAGCCATGAGAGCACCAACGTGTTTCTTTCTCTCTTCTTGCAAGTTAGTGATAAAGGAATCAAAGGCAACAAGCTCTTCCTTGATATGAAGGCTAAAAGCATCATCAAGCTCATTCATTTCATTCCTGATAGAGGAAGAGGATGAAGGTACCTCCGATGCCTTGGCCATCAGGCATCTTGTACTCGTGGTGATGGAGTTCTTGTCGTTGTTGAGGAGGTTCCTGTCGAAGTTGAGTGAGTTCTTGTCGTTGATGAAGGAGTAGTAGGTATAGAGGTGGTGGCAAGAGCCGCCACTTCATTTGGCATTTCTTCCTCCGACTCTTCATCATCGGTGGGGTACTCATCTTGAGGCAACAACACATTGCGAGGCTTCTTGTGGAGAGGCCTCTTCTTTCTATAGGCCTTCTTGGGGGGGCATCTTGGCTTTGTTCTTGAGCACAAGACGCCCACCATGTCTTCTCTCTTCTCGTATGGACAATCAGCGACGAAGTGATACTTGTCTTGACAATTGTAGCATGTCCTTGACTTGGAGGGTGAAACTTTATCACTTTGAGGTGGACTCTTGTCAAAACGCATCTTGGCTCTTGATGGGTTGTTTGAAAAGGTGCAAGCCGCAACAGCAAGATGTTCATTGTTTGTAATCTTGAGCGCTTCTTCGGACATGGCTGCGAATCTTCCAAGATTATCATCATTGTCATCTAAAACGGTAGCCTTCAAAGCAAGGTTAGTCCCCCTTTTTGCATTCCAAGAGCCCTATCCCTTGCGTCTTGAGCATTCTTCGTGGCCACTTTGAATGCGGCCATTTCTTGCATCACCTCATTAGAAGTCATGAGATGGTAGTTGTGTCTTCCTTGTAGGCTCTTGATATCGGTGGGCTCGCATGACATCATAGAGCTCACATCTTTCCTCTTGATCCAGAGATGCACCAACATCACGAAAGCTTGTTGCAATGGCCACGAATCTTCGATACATCATCTCGTGATATTCACCATCAAGCTTGTAGAAGCCCTTGCTTTATTTCTCAAAGAATCATAGAGGTTCCTCCTCATGCTATCGTTCCTAATGAACAACTCGGATAGAGCATCCCATGTCTCCTTGGCGTTGGTGAGATGTTGGATGAGAGGCATGTTCTTTTTCCCAACCGCCTTGGATCATGTAGAGAACGACGGCATCAAGTTGGGCTTCCACCACTTCTCTCCTTGTCAAGTTGGTCGGATCATGCGGCTTGTATCCAACTTGTATGATTCTCCATAGCTCGATTGACGAGCTGCACACATGAGACTTCATCACATATTGCCATTGAGAGAAAGTGTAGTCTTTAAGCAATGGAGGATCTCCCCAATGAGAGACTTGTGGGTGAGGAATAATGGGATTGGGAGTATGATATTGGGATGGGGGAGGAGTGGCGTTGTAGCCTTTGGGCACTCCATCTTGGGTAGATGGAGAGGTTTGACGGTTTGAGGAACTACTACCACCACCCTTCCCATCCAAAGACACTAGCTTTCCCTTTATCACTTCAAAGTCCACATCAAGTGTAATGCCCGGGAGCACCGGAGGCGTTGGGGGCAATGCAAGTGCGGTTTCATTGGATTGCGTGAGTGACTCAATCAACTCATGAAACTTCTTGAATTCGGTTTTTATGGATGATATAACTTTGTTTACAAAGAGTCGATATCGGCCATAGTCGCACCTTTCGCTTGCATTGCCGCCAAAGTCTCGGTGGCCGTATCAGCAACCTCTTTGGGGTCAACTTGCTTTGTCCAAGGTTGGTCTCAAGCGGTGAAGCAGTTAAGAGACAACATGGCTCTGATACCAATTGAACGACACTTGACCACCTACGGGGGGGGGGGGTGAATAGGTGGTGACCAATTCTTATTTTTTTTCAGGTTTAGGCTAGTGGAAAGTAATTACAAGATGTGATACTAGGTGATACAAGTGATAGACAACAAAGAAACTAAAGCAAGTACATGAAATAGAAATGCGGTAAAGGAGAGTGGAGCAAGACAACCGTAGGGACTCAGAGGCGGCGATTTTATCCCGAGTTCCACCACATCGGTGTACGTCTCGGTTAAGGGGTGTGAGCTAGAAAAAAGGTTTGATCATCGCCACAAAGGCCTCACCCTATTCTCGCGTGAATTCGACCACAAAGGTGCGAATCCACGTTTCCACTAAGGACTCTTTTAAGGGTGGAGAAGATCCCGTACAAACTCGTGAGGCACACACTGACGTGGGGCTACCTTTCGACTAGCCCACAATGAGGCTACCTAGGCCGCGCCAAACATGGAGAAGCCCACAGAAGGCCCACTCGGGGCACCACGTATCCTAGTCCAACTCGGTTAGGTTTCGTAGCCTGCTATATCTGTACCAAACGCCCGAGACCTGGCTACCTATAAAACCAGGAGGGTTGCCCGTCCTAGAGGACATGCTCATAGCCACCACCACAAACCCTAGCGAGATCGCAATCTCGCCATTGTAATCACTACTCGCATCAATAATCAGACAAGCAGGAAGTAGGGTGTTATCCTCCGGGAGCCTGAACCTGGGTAAATCCTTGCTTGTCAGCCGTCGTGATCACCAACACCTCTCTCTCTCCCCATCAATCAACCCGGGGTGCACAACCCTGGGATTTGTCGAGTTACCATCTCGTCACTTCGCGCCGTCTGTGGGAAGGCAAAAAAGTGTTGGAATCATGGTCGCTCCGGCTCCATCCGCAATGAAGACTGACGTCCGCGTTGCCAGGGAGTCGATCCGCTTCGGCTCCTTCGAGTACGTCCTCCACCCTCCGGCTCGCCGCTCGGTGTACGCCGATCTGGACAAAGGTATACACATCACCTTCGGCTCCGTATGCTGCTTCGCCGACAGTCGCGGAATACTCAGGTCCGCGGCAACCGCGCCACGCGCGACAGCACCCGCATCGGCGAATCTACCGCCACCCTCACCAAGACTCGCGAAGATAGCATTTGCCGTACCCGCGAAAATCACATCTACCGCGCCCGCAAAAATCGCATCTACCGCGCCCGCGAAGATCGCATCTGCCGCACCCACAAAGATCGCTCCTGTCGCACCCGGGAAGATCGCACCTGCGTCGACTACATCGACAACCTCAGCAACGGCCGCGCGGATCGAGTCTACTACATCAATCCCGATCGCACCGTCGGTCAAATCAAGATCTACCTCAACTACTGCACCCGAGAGGACGACCAAGGGCTTGTGGCCGACAGCCACGTCGCGCGCGTCTTCGTCTTCATGGGGCTACCAAGTCTACCCCAAGCCAATCGCACTCGCTCCGGCGGCTGCGAAACCTCCGAACACGTTGACGATCGCAGGAAGGCGCAACAACGACTGCGCCACGCGCCACGTTGCAGCAATTTTTGATCCCGAGCAAGGCTCGGACGACGGAAGTAGCAGTGGCAGCACAAACACCCCGACCCAAGTCTACCCCGCGCAATGCTTCATGGCGGGCACAGCGCCACCCGAGGATAACGAAGAACCCGCATACCCACTAGAAGTGGTCAGGCCGGACCAGACCAAACTCATCATCACACGGGACATGGGAATCCAGGCCATGAAGCATGTCGACGAGGGCACGTTCCCTCCACCCGACGCACCTAGAGAGGATCACCTGGCAGTCCAGTACTTGCTACGCAAGGAAGGCAAACGACTCCACGCCGAAAAAGCCGAGTTACTCCGGCGCAAGAGGGACGCAGATGCATCGAGTGCTAGACGAGCTGCCCTCTCCTTTACCTCCTCTACGGAAGTTAACCAAGGAGCATGGCGAAACAGAGCCCGCGTTCCCCTCCTGACGGACGCTGACCAAACCAGGGTCACCCGCAACCTCGAGTCGTCCTTCGTCACCGAGGATGAGAACGGGATACCCGTCCCAAAGACAGCGAACGCCGCCCTGATCTCAGTCGAGACATACCTCCGGCTCACGCAGCCACCGGAGGGGGACGCACGCTCCCTGCTCCACAGACAGCAAATCGCCTCCATAAAGGCGATCAAAGAAGCTCTGGCGGCCAAGGCACCAAGCAACCGAGCGCGCGAGCTAGCAACCTCGGAGGTCCCAGCGGCACAGCGACAACCAATCAAGGACCTTCGCGACGTCATCACGCAGAAGACGGTGGACCGCAACCGCAAAGAACGTTCCGCTGGAGCAGCGAACCAAGACGACCAAGCCGACCGCGGCTTCGAGCCGTGCGGGGCTGCATGTTTCAGCTTCAACATCCGCGACACCCGCATGCCTAAGGGCTTCAAGCTGACAGCAGGCACCCTCAAGTACGACGGGAAGCAAGATCCACTATTGTGGCTCGAGGCCTACCTCATCGCCTGCACCTGCCAAGGCGGGACGTCGACTACGGCAATGCAGTACATCCAGCTTATGCTGACGGATTCGGCGCGCGGGTGGCTCACAAGCCAACGTAAGGACTCTTTCCGAACATGGGAAGAATTCCAGGATAATTTCATAAAAAGTTTCTCGGGAACATTCGCCAGACCAACGACCTACATCGAGTTGCAGGCCTGCAAGCAAGGAAAGGACGAGTCGCTCCACTCCTACATCCAGCGGTGGACACTCCTCCGCAAAACCATGGAACCCATCTCAGAAGACCGGGTGATGGACGCCTTCATGCACGGTGTTGCTCGCCGCGACCTCCGCGAGGAATTTGGTAGGCTCCAGCCGAAAACCACAATAGAGCTCATGAAGACAGCCAACCAGTGGGCCGAAGGAGAGGACTATGTCTACGATACTTCCCCCAAGAAGGAAGTCGAAACAAGCAACTGGCGTGAGGCACGTCAAAAGAAGAAGCCACGTTACACCCACGACACAATCGAGCTAGTAGCGGCGGGATATGAAACCCCCCGTGATGACAAGCGCGACAACAGTCGACAGTACGATCAAGGTCGACAGTCCAGCTCGAGTCAGTACAACCGCAGCAGCGACAACATTAGCCACAATGACGGAGGCCACAAACGCGAGTGGAAGCGCCCGCTAACCCCGGCAGAGGAACTGATGCAACCATGTAAGCATCACTCGTTCCGCAACCCGGCCACAGGAAAATGGGGTTCAAACCACCTGTTAAAGGATTGTCGCAAAGCAAGAAAAATCTACCACGCCATGCAGCAAATCATCGCCCCAGTACAGGCCATACAAGCGGCACCGCAGCTAACCATTCAGGCGGCACCCGCAAGCAACAACCAGGTGCAGGCGGCCGGAGCATTCCCCCAGCAGCAGCAGCAGCAACAAGGCCAATCGGCAGCGACCGACACGTATCCACCCGCCCGGGGACAGCTGAACATGATCCAGAAGGGACCCCGTCAAACAGGCGCCAAAAGCTCATCACCCGCCAGGTACTTCAGGCCATCAACAGCCCGCGACACCCGCATGAACCGGACACGTCGCACTCGTGATTGAGGCCCTGATCGGCGACTACAGCTTGAAGAAGGTGTTCATGGACGGAGGCAGCGGCAGCAACATCATATTCGCCGATACCCTGAGAAGAATGAACAGGTCGACAGAGAAATTGCCGGAGTCGGAAACCACTTTCCACGGCATAGTACCAGGGCAAGCAATCACGCCCATGGGAACAATCACGCTCGACGTCATCCTCGGCACACCCGAGCACTTCAGGAAGGAGTCGATCGATTTCGAGGTCGTCGACTGGAAGTCGCAGTACCACGCCATACTCGGACGACCAACTTTTGCCAGGTTCATGGCAGTACCCCACTACGCCTACCTGATTGTCAAGTTGCGTGGACCGAAAGGAGTAATCACCGTCCGCGGCGACTTTGGGCTCTCCAACAGTTGCGACCGCGAGTTTGCCAGGATCTCCGAGTCCTTCAGCGTCGAAGAGCGGTTCAAAGCCATATCAGCCGACAACGACAAGACCGTCTTCCCGACTCGCAAGAAGCCTGCCAAAGACGCAGCATTCAACACGAATGACGACACCGTCACCCACCAAGTCCATCCGACTGACAGCGGAAAGACAGTCAAGGTCTCATCAAGCCTGACACCCGCATAGGAAAGCGCGCTCGTCGAGTTCCTACGTGAGAACTGGAAAATCTTCGCATGGCAACCTTCTGACATGCCGGGGATACCCAGGGAACTCGCCGAGCACTCTCTGAAAGTACACAAGGACGCAAGACCTGTCAAGCAATCCATGCGACGCTTCTCGGGGCCCAAACGAGACGCTATCACCATGGAAGTCGACAGATTATTGCACGCCAAGTTCATCCGAGAGATCAAGGACTCGGACTGGGTCGCTAACCCGGTTCTAGTTGAGAAAAAGAAGACGAAGAAACTACGCATGTGCGTGGACTTCACCGCAGTCAATAAATGCTGCCCCAAGGACCACTTCCCGCTCCCGCGGATAGACCAGATCATCGACTCGACTGCAGGTTGCGAACGCCTATCTTTTCTGGATGCCTACTCAGGTTACCAGCAGATCAGGCTGAAGGTCGAGGACGAAGAGAAGACAGCTTTCATCACACCCGACGGCGTTTTCTGCTACCATACGATGCCGTTCGGGTTAAAGAACGCAGGTGCCACGTACCAGCGGACAATGCAAGCATGCCTCAAGGGGCTAATCGGGCAGATCGTCCAAGTCTACGTGGACGATATCGTCGTCACTACCCGAAAGGAGGATACCCTAGTCGACGATCTACGCAAGGTCTTCGCCGCACTGGACGTATACCAGATCAAACTCAATCCAGAGAAGTGCGTGTTCGGCGTGCCAGCCGGAGAGCTACTAGGGTACCTTGTATCCGCAAGAGGAATCGAAGCAAATCCCGAGAAGGTGCAGAACATACTCACAATGCCAGCACCAACGAAGCTAAGGGAGGTGCAACGATTAGCCGGCCGAGTCGCAGCTCTTAGCCGGTTCGTTAGTAAGTTGGGAGAAAAGGCCTTACCCTTCTACCAACTGATGAAGAAGTCAGACAAGTTCGAGTGGACGCAAGAGGCGCAGGACGCATTCGACCATCTCAAGAAGACACTGACAACCTCTCCGGTCCTCGTGGCACCACTGGAAAACGAGCCGCTCTACCTGTACGTCTCAGCAACAAACAGGGTGGTGAGCACGGTGCTCGTAGTCGAACGCGAAGAGGAAGGGCACAGCCACCCGGTGCAGAGGCCCGTCTACTACCTTAGCGAGGTGCTCACCTTGTCCAAGCAGAATTACCCGCATTACCAGAAGCTGGCATACGGAGTCTTCATGACCTCTAGAAAGGTCGTCCACTACTTCTCCGAGCACCCGATCACGGTGGTAAGATCCTCCGGACTAGAAGACATCCTCACAAATCAGCGCGCGACAGGACGAGTCGCCAAGTGGGTTGTCGAACTAGGACCATGGGGGCTGAAGTATGCTCACCCGAAGTCCATCAAGGCCCAAGTCCTCCCAGAATTCACCACTGAGTGGATAGAAGCCCAGCTACCGAACATCCCCGACTTGTCCAACGCATGGACAATGTACTTTGATGGCTCCAAGAAATTCAAGTCAGCCGGGGCGGGAGTCGTGCTCATTTCCCCCAAAGGCGACAAGCTCAAGTATGTCTTGCAGATGGACTTCCCGAAGCCGTCCAACAACGAAGCCGAATACGAGGCCCTGATCCACGGCATGCGGATGGCCAAGAACTGCGGCGCCACGCACCTCATGATCTACGGCGACTCCTACCTGGTGGTACAGCAAACCATGAAGTCCTGCGACGCCATCGCTGACAACATGATCGCCTACAGAGACCTCTACAATCAGATGGAAGGAAACTTCGACGGCTGCGAGCTACGCCACGACGGCCGTGAAAGCAACGAGGAAGCCGACGCCCTAGCTAACATGGGCTCGGACAGGGTACCAGTCCCACCCGGCGTCTTCCTCGAGTGCATCACACAAAGATCCATCAAGACTCAGAGTACAGCAAGCACTGCAACCACAAAAGGCGATGTCAACCCGCCAAGCCAGGACAAGGTCCCCATGGAAGTCATGCTAGTCGAAGCCACATGGACAGGACCATACCTGGCATACATACTGCATCAGAAGCTGCCAGCTGACCCAGTCGAAGCAAAGCGCATCATCAAACGCTCCAAAAGTTTCACCGTCATCAACGGGGAACTCTACAAAAGAAGCATATCAGGAATCCTGCAAAGGTGCATACATCCAGTCGACGGCCAAGCCATTCTACTCGACATTCACGCGGGTACGTGCGGACATCACGCAAGCAGCCGGGCACTGGTGGCCAAGGCGCTACGAGCCGGATTCTATTGGCTCACAGCCATGCAGGACGCCGAGGAGCTGGTGAAGAAGTGCACAGGGTGCCAGGAATTTGCTAACAAGCCGCACGCCCCAGCATCGGAGCTCAAAACAATACCACTAGCCTGGCCCTTTGCCCAATGGGGCCTGGACATGGTGGGCCCGTTGAAGAAATCCTCACCCGGAGGCCATACCCACCTCCTGGTCGCGGTTGATAAATTCACAAAGTGGATCGAAGCCGTGCCCATCACAAGTTCTACTGCGTCCACAGCGGTCAACTTCATCAGGTCAATCATCTTCAGGTTTGGAGTACCTAACGGGATCATCACCGACAACGGCTCGAACTTCACAGCCGAGGAATTCAAAGACTTCTGCTCAGAGCAGGGGATCAAGCTCAACTACGCGTCGGTCTCGCACCCGCAGTCCAACGGACAAGTAGAGAAGGCCAATGGCTTAGTCTGCAACGGCATCAAGAAGCGACTGCGCGTACCCCTAAAACGTGCAGCGGGCGCATGGGTGGAAGAACTGCCATCAGTCCTCTGGAGTCTGCGAACAACGCCGAATAGATCTACCCAGTACACGCCCTTCTTCATGGTGTATGGTGCAGAAGCGGTCCTCCCCTGCGACATCAAGTTTGACGCACCAAGAGTAGTCGCCTACGACGAGTCAGAGGCAGAGGAAGCACTCGAAGACAGCAGAGACGCCCTGGACGAAGCACGCGACATCGCCCTGGCACGATCAGCCGTGTATCAGCAGGACCTGCGTAATTATCATACTCGGAGGCTGCGACCAAGAGCGTTCGTGGCAGGCGACCTGGTTCTTCGACTCAAGCAAAAGAAGGTGCACAAGCTCGCTTCCCCATGGGAGGGCCCGTACATCGTAACAGAATCAATAGGAAATGGAGCGTACCGCATAAAGGACTCGAAGACAGGAGCGGACTGCAGCAACCCGTGGAACGTAGCACAACTCCGCCGGTTCTACGCCTAGTTCAAAGCAAGCATTGTACAAGAAAGTCAGCGCGGCAGGTTTCAGACCCACTCTTTCCCTTACCAGGGTACCTGAGGGGACTGGAAGGTTTTTAATGAGGCGGCCTGTTCGCAAGAATCAATAAAGTGATTTGAAGAAAATCTGTCTCCTTATTCCCGTCACTCAAGGAGCTCCAAAATCCGAGGCCGCCACTCGAACCACTCGGGGGCTGGCCACACAGGTTGAAATAACAGCTTAGGCCGCTACCCGAATCACTCGGGGGCTGCGCCATACAAGCACGTCAAAAATCCTAGGTCGCCACCCGAACCACTCGGGGGCTGCGCCATACAGGTTGAAATAAAAGCTTAGGCCGCCACCCAACTTACTCGGGGGCTGCGCCACACAAGCACAGAATCAAAAATCCTAGGCCGCCACTCGACCGACTCGGGGGCTGCGCCATACAGGTCAAGTCCAAAATCCTAAGGCGCCACACGCAACCCACGGGGGCTGCGCCACACAGGTCACACTTGCAACCCTAGGCTACCACTCGACTTACTCGGGGGCTACGCCAAACAGGCTTCAGAAAAACCCTAGGCCACCACTCGACAGACTCGGGGGCTGCGCCATACAGGTCAAGTCCAAAACCCTAGGGCGCCGCCCCACACACGGGGGCTGCGCCACACAGGTCACACTTGTAATCCTAGGCTGTCACTCGACCTACTCGGGGACTGCGCCAGACAGGAATTAATCAAAATACTAGGCCACCACCTGAACGACTCGGGGGCTGCGCCGTACAGGTCAAGTTACAAATCCTAAGTCGCCACCTGATAAAATCAGAGACCGCGGCATACAGGTAACACTTGAAAAACCTAGGCCGCTGCTTAGCACACTGGGCAGATGCGCCACACAGGTCGCAAATCGAATCAGGCATCCTCACTTTCGAGTAAACAGATCAATTCTCATTACTCGAAAAAGTACTGTAATCTGTTACATTATATTTACACAAGCATACTTACTCCCTATGGCTAACCCTGTGCATCAGACGACAGCTACTCTAAACTGCAGGTTCGGCCTTTGGCGCATCGAGAGGACCTACAAGCCGCTCGCTCAAGTCCTGAACTTGCCGGATAATCCGGCACGCAGCCGGCAAGGTCTCGTCGAAGTCGTCGTCACCTGGCAGACCTTCAAGCACCCGCTCAAGCGGAAGATGTGGCCGGTGCATCCGAACATACGCCAGCGCCGCGTTTGCACCAGCCACAAGCTGAGCGTCGACAACTTCCTTCAGCCCTTCGCCATCGCGGAACCTCTCCAGCAAGGCAGGCAACCCGTTCGGCTGCGCATTATGTCTTCCAAAGTGTCTTCCGGCAGCTCTCCAGAAGAAAGGCAGCGCGCCACGTACGATCAAGCATGGTGGCAAGGACGCGCCCCCTCGACTTGTTCACCCAGAACTGGCGAGCTTCATAGGAGTCGCCGGACGCCTCTCGAGTGACTCGCTCTTCAACGCGAGTCCGCTCGGCCTCCCAATCGGGATTAACATCTGCGCACACGAACTGCAATTCAGAACGAGAAGGGCAAAAAAGGGTGAAGGCAGCCGCCAACATGATACATACCCTGCAACTGCCGACTGATCAGGTCCATCTCTCCAAGTAAAAAGTCTTCACGACGTGAGAACTCCGCCGTGGGATGCGACTGGGAGCGCTGCAACAGCCGCTCCGTATTCTTCAGGGTCGCCTCAAGCTCCACCACCTTGTTCTTCAAATAGGTGATTACCCGCTGATCATTTGCGCTGCGCGGAGGAGCCGGCGCCGCCCGACGACGGCGAGCACCCGAAGAGGAAGCCACGCCACTCGGCTCGGCCAAGGGAGAAGGTGGAGCATCATCGCGCACGGCACTCTGTCAGGAATACGCAGAGTCAATACAGAAATGCGACTGCCAAGCACAGTTCAACTCAGAAGGCAGAAAAGTCAGCAAAATCAATACCGAAGAGCAAAAGACCCGACAGGGCAATATTCATTACAAACATGAAGTTCAAAATACAGGTCACAGCGACTGCCGCATCCCTACAACTACGCCTACTCTAGGGCCGCGGACTGCGACCGGGAACGGCCCTTCCGAGCAGCCGCCTCAGTCGCCTTAGCAAGGGCCCTCTCGAAGAGTGCCACAAGCTGCGCAGCCAGCTGCGAGGCGCGCTCCTTCACGCCACTCAGCGACGCGGTCCGGCCATCGGGTTTGCGAGGAAAACCGCTGACGACCTTCTCGAAGTCACCTGGAACTTGGTGGCCTAATAGGAGCTGGAAGGTGAGCTCGGAGCCGCGTACCGTCTGCGACCGCGTGAAGTCGGCGATGGTGGTCGCGTCCCCAAACGGTGCAGCCAGAGCGTCCACGGTCGCTGGCGGCTGGCTGCCCGGGAAAATGCTCTGATGCACCACGGCCAGGGCTCCGGTCGACTTCTCCAACGCGGCGGAAGACTTCTTCAGGGCATCCGAGGCGTAGGCGCAGACCCGGTCGAAGAAGCCAACCGCGGTCGCCAAGTCGACCGTGTCACTCGACGCGTCTTCGGGAGGAGCTCCACCGCAAGTCTCTGCGCCGAAATTCAAAGTGAGGACAAGAAAAGGAGCGAAGACTCAGTAACCATCAAGCCGACACTCACCCCCAAGAACAACGGCGAGTGAAAGGAGACGACCGATTTGAGTTTTCTCCTGGGCAACCCACGCCAGCTCGCGCTCTCGAGACTCACGAAGAGCCTTCTCAAGCTCGCCCACCCGGCCAGTAGCCTGGTCCAGCGAGGAACGCAGTTGGTCCCTCTCCTTCTCCAGGCGAACATAAGCCGCGGCTGCATCGAGCTGCTGGCGATAGTATGGCTGAAAATAAAAAAGAGCAAGGTATCAATAAAGTTGCGGGCGACTATACTAGTCACCCACACCTTCGGGGGCTACTCCCATCGGGAGCGCTGATCGCGCACCCGATGAGAAATCAGAAATACAAGAGAAGACTTACATGGTCCAGGAGCTCAAGGTCCTCGGCAGCCGAAGGAGGAGCCCGGCTAGACGAGGCCAGGCCGGCGGCCTCAGCATGCACTTTCTCCACCACCACAGGCGTCCCCAGCCCAGTCGAGGGGCCAGAAGTAAGCTCCGTGTCCCGAAGGGGGGAGCTGACGTTGTCAGAGCGATGGCTGCAGCAAAATCAAGAACACAAGTCAACTAAACGGCGAACCTGCAAAGTACTACTCGAAGAACATGTTGCAAAGAAACTAACCTGGGGGTGCTGGCGTCGTCGAAGCTCGACAGAGAAGGCGAGGGCATCCGCGCGAATGACAGAGGCGTTGCAGAGCTGACTGGAGGAATGTTGAGAGGTTCCTCCCAGCCACCCGAAGATTGCGCACCCGGGGACGTCGCCACGGTCTCCTCCTCAGCAACATCCACACCCCTGGCAGGCGACGACGCGGTGGCAGACTCGCCGCGACTCGGAAGCTTCCGCTTCTTCTTCGCGGGTTCCGCCACTTCGTCTTCCTTCTCCACCTCATCGCGGGGAGAATGTGCGGAAGGGATTTCTTCGTCCTCGCCCTCCTCCTCGACGAACTTCGATTCATCGTCGGGTCCGTTCTCAGGGAGAGGAGGATAGCTGATGAACTGAGCCCGACCCTAAAGCAAAGTAGACGCAAGTCGAATCAAAATGCAAAGTAGACTCAAGTCGAAGAAGTACAAAAAGAGAGCAAGATCAGACTCACCTCAGGAACGGGCTTCGCGGCCCCGTAAGGAGAAATCGGGCACTTGACGTTGCATGCGTCCGCGGCTCGGAGGTTGGTGATGGACCTGACGTTGGCCTCCACCTCCTCGTCATCCATCGGCTTGGCGCTAACGCCTTCGGCGGCCCACATCGGGTGAGGCCGGGCGCTGAGTGGCTGCACCCGAAGACGGAAGAAGGTGGCCATCAGAAAGACGCCACCCGCATCACGCCCAAGGGACTGAGTCAGCTCGTGCAGCAGGGACAGCAGGGGCCGCACAGCTTCCTTCTCCAAGGCAGACAGTGGGTGCGCCCAGGCGCCGGTCTTCCGCAGTCCGCGCTGGCCGTCGAACGCGTCCAGTCCGTCGTCGTTCGACTGGACGTAGAACCATCTCCGGCGCCACCCTTGGACGGAGTCGGACTTCTTCATCTGGAAGTACGCGATATCACCGCGCACCTGGATTCCGAAGCCGCCCACTGGGAAGGTCAGCCCACTCTTCCCCACATTCTTGCGAACGAGGAAGAGCGACTTCCACAGTGCCCAGTGGGGCGCGATGCCCAGGAAGCACTCGCATAGCACGATAAAGCCCGCGATGCTCAAGACGCCATTGGGGGTCAGATCATGGATCTGCACCCCATAGGCATACAGGAGTCCGCGCACGAAATCGTGCAGGGGGAACCCGAAGCCACGCGGAATGAAGTCCGCGAAGCAAACGCGCTCCCCATCGCGAGGAGTGGGAAACACCTCTTTGCCAGGGACTCGTACCTGGACTTCATCCGCGGGTGGCAGCAGGCCTTGCGCGCGGAGCAGCTCCACGTCGGGCCTCTTCATTGACGACCTCTGCCAGTCGCCCTCGGGCTTCTTCATCACCCCGGCGTCGTCGGCGGTGGCGGAGGAGGAGCCAGCAGCGCCCTTCGGCTTGCCCATTGCCTAAGTCGCAGGGTGCGTGGACAGATTGCTTTGAGCTTGGGGCGGCGGCGGCAATGGCAGAGCGCAAGAGGAGAGGGAAGGCAAGAATCGTTTGGAGAAGATGACATACCAAAGGCCGAGGCGCAGTACTTATTCCTCGCGGATCGGCATCTCAACCGTCCATCAGGCAAGGGCAACGAGCGAGAGCATCCAGCCGTCCACGTGTCGCACGGAGAAACCAATCGTCGCCGCCAACTTCCTCCACTACGCACGAGAACCGAGGCGTCGTCATCGTACCGCGCAAATTTCGCGCCCACTTCGGAGACGTGACAACTGTGGACGTGGTCAGCTCTGACAGCGGGGCCCACCACGTCACGTCCCATCGGGCGCAGAGGCGTGCAGCACAACCGTCATCAATGACGTCAACAAGCCAACGGCTCCGAAATTAACCGAAGAAACTCGAAAGATTCATTCGAGTGGTAAGCTTCACAGATGAAATCAACAAGGTAAGATCAGACAGTGATCCGAGCACCCGAAGTAACCTTTCGGGTGGCAACACAGTAAGCTCAAGCAGCCGAATCCATCCAACAAGTAAGCCAAAGCAGGCTGAATAGAAGCAAGCTTCGCAAAAAGAACTCAAAGTAATTCGACTGCACAGATTACTCCCATCGGGAGCGGCTGGTTCGACTGAAGAAATTCGGGTTTAGGCTCAAGATCAAGCATTCCAATGGCGCGTCCAGGAAGAAGGAGTCCTTTGTCCGACTCCGAGATTCGATCAAGCACTCGGGGGCTACTGACGTGGGGCTACCTTGCGGGTAGCCCACGATGAGGCTACCTGGGCCGCACCAAGGATGGAAAGGCCCGCAGAAGGCCCACTCAGGGTATCTCATATCCTAGTCCAACTCGGTTAGGAATTGTAACCTACCGTATCTGTACCAACCACCCGAGACCTGGCTGCCTATAAAGCCAGGAGGGTCGCCCGTCCTAGAGGACACGTTCAGAACCACAAACCCTAGCGAGATCGCAATCTCGCCATTGTAATCGCTACTCGCATCAATAACCAGACAAGCAGGAGTAGGGTGTTATCCTCTGGGAGCCTGAACCTGGGTAAGCCTCGCTTGTCAGCCGTCGTGATCACCTTGCACTCTCCTCTCTCCCCATCAATCAACCCGGGGTGCACAACCCTGGGACTTGTCGAGTTAGCACCTCGTCAAACCCCGAGAAGGTGCAGAACATACTCACAATGCCAGCACCAACCAAGCTCCGTGAGGTGCAGCGATTAGCCGGCCGAGTCGCAGCTCTCAGCCGGTTCATTAGTAAGTTGGGAGAGAAAGCCTTACCTTTCTACCAACTGATGAAGAAGACAGACAAGTTCGAGTGGACACAGGAGGCGCAGGATGCGTTCGACCATCTCAAGAAAACCCTGACGACCTCCCCAGTCCTAGTGGCACCGCTGGAAAACGAGCCGCTATACCTATACGTCTCAGCAACAAACAGGGTGGTGAGCACGGTACTCGTAGTCGAGCGGGAAGAAGAAGGGCACAGTCACCCTGTGCAAAGGCCCATCTACTACCTCAGCGAAGTCCTCACATTGTCCAAGCAGAACTACCCGCACTACCAGAAGCTGGCATATGGAGTTTTCATGACCTCCAGGAAGGTCGTCCACTAGTTCTCTGAGCACCTGATCACGGTGGTAAGCTCCTCCGGACTATCAGACATTCTCACAAACCAACGTGCGACAGGACGAGTTGCCAAGTGGATTGTCGAGCTAGGACCATGGGGGCTGAAGTATGCTCACCCGAAGTCCATCAAGGCCCAAGTCCTCCCAGAATTCACCACCGAGTGGATAGAAGCCCAGCTACCAAATGTCCCCGACTTGTCCAACGCATGGACAATGTACATCGATGGCTACAAGAAATTCAAGTCGGCCGGGGCAGGAGTTGTGCTCATCTCCCCCAAGGGTGACAAACTGAAGTATGTCCTACAGATGGAATTTCCGACGCCATCCAACAACGAAGCCGAGTACGAGGCCCTAATCCACGGCATGAAGATGGCCAAGAACCGCGGCGCCACGCACCTCATGATTTATGGCGACTCCTACCTGGTGGTACAGCAAACCATGAAGTCATGCGACGCCATCGCCGACAACATGATCGCCTACCGAGACTTGTACAACCAGATGGAAGGCAACTTCGATGGCTGCAAGTTACGACACGTCGGCCGCGATAGCAACGAAGAAGCCGACGTCCTCACCAACATGGTATCAGACATAGTCCCAGTTCCACCCGGTGTCTTCCTCGAGCGAATCACGCAGAGATCTATCAAGACTCAAGCCGCAGCAAGCACTGCAACAAAAGCAAAAGGCGATGCAAACCCGCCAAGCCAAGAGAAGGTCGCCATGGAGGTCATGCTAGTCGAAGCTACATGGACAGGACCATACCTGGCGTACATACTGCATCAGAAGCTGCCAGCGGACCCAGTCGAAGCAAAGCGCATCATCAAGCGCTCCAAAAGTTTCACCGTCATCAACGGGGAGCTCTAGAAGAGAAGCATCTCGGGAATCCTGCAGAGGTGCGTAGACCCAGTCGACGGCCAAGCCATCCTACTCAACATCCACGTGGGTATCTGCGGGCATCATGACAGCAGTCGAGCACTGGTGGCCAAAGCACTACGAGCCGGGTTCTACTGGATAACAACCATGCAGGACGCCGAAGATCTAGTAAGGCAATGCACAGGGTGCCAAGAGTTTGCCAACAAGCCACATGCGCCAGCATCAGAGCTCAAGACAATACCGCTAGCCTGGCCCTTCGCCCAGTGGGGGCTTGACATGGTGGGACCGCTGAAAAAATCATCACCCGGAGGGCATACTCACCTCCTGGTTGCAGTCGACAAGTTCACCAAGTGGATCGAAGCCGTGCCCATCACAAGTTCGACCGCATCATCAGCAGTCAACTTCATCAGATCGATCATCTTCAGGTTTGGGGTACCAAACGGGATCATCACAGACAACGGCTCGAACTTCACAGCCGAAGAATTCAAAGACTTCTGCTCAGAGCAAGGTATCAAACTCAGTTATGCATCCGTCTCGCACCCGTAATCCAATGGGCAAGTGGAGAAAGCCAATGGCCTCGTGTTTAGTGGCATCAAGAAACGACTGTGCGTACCACTAAGACACGCAGCGGGCGCATGGGTGGAAGAACTGCCGTCAGTCTTCTGGAGTCTGCGGACCACGCCCAACAGATCCACCCAGTACACTCCGTTCTTCATGGTGTACGGTGCGGAAGCAGTCCTACCCTGCGACATCAAGTTTGACGCACCACGGGTGGTCGCCTACGACGAGTCAGATGCAGAAGAGGCACTCGAAGATAGCATGGACATATTGGACGAAGCACGCGACATCGCTCTGGCGCGATCAGCCGTATACCAGCAAGACCTGCGCAACTATCACGGACGAAGATTGCGGCCAAGAGCTTTCGTCGCAGGTGATCTGGTCCTTCGCCTCAAACAGAAGAAAGTGCACAAGCTCGCCTCCCCATGGTAGGGTCCGTACATTGTCACAGAAGCAATTGGCCACGGAGCTAATCGCCTAAAGGACTCGCAGACAGGAGCAGCCTATAGCAACCCGTGGAACGTCGCACAACTCCGGCGGTTCTATGCTTAGTCGACTCAACCATTGTAACAAGGATAGCATGTCAAGGCGGCAGGTTTCAGACGCACTCTTTCCCTTACCAGGGTACCTAAGGGGACTGGAAGGGTTTTAATGAGGCGGCCTGTTCGCAGCAATCAATAAAGTGATTTGAAGAAAATGTTGTTCACTCTACCTTCTCAGTCAAGGCAAACAAAAAATCCTAGGCCGCCACTCGGTTCACTCGGGGGCTGCGCCACACAGGTTGAAATAAAAGCCTAGGCCGCCACTCGAACCACTCGGGGGCTGCGCCAAACAGGCACAACTAAAAAATCCTAGGCCTCTACCCGACTTACTCGGGAGGTGCGCCGCACAGTTCAAGTCCAAAATCCTATCTCGCCACCCGACGCACTCGGGGGCTGCACCTCACAGGTCACACTTGAAAAGCCTAGGCCGCCACTCGAACCACTCGGGGGCTGCGCCAAACAGGCACAACTCGAAAATCCTAGGCCTCTGCCCGACTTACTCGGGAGGTGCGCCGCACAGGTCAAGTCCAAAATCCTAGGTCGCCACCCGACATACTCGGGGGCTGCACCCCACAGGTCACACTTGAAAATCCCTAGGCCGCCACTCGAACTACTCGGGGGCTGCGCCATACAGGCTTCACTGAAAAAATCCTAGGCCGCCACCCGAGCTACTCGGGGGCTGCGCCATACAGGTAAAGTCCAAAGCCCTAAATCGCCACCCGATACAATTGGTAGCCGCGGTACACATGTCTCACGTGAAAGAATCCTAGGACGCCACTCGACTCACTCGGGGGCTGCGCCACACAGGTTCACAACGCAGGCCTGGGCCCTCACCCAAGGTACTCGGGGTCTCACCACGCAAGTCAAAACATAAGCAAATACTCGCACAGTAGTGGAAACAATTTTACTTGTTACTTGAGAATTCTTTTGACCTCATATACTATCATTTACATTGGCATAGTCGCCACATTAAACTAACCCTATACAGCAGAAGAAATCTACTCTTAGTCTGCAGGCTCGGCCTTTGGCGCCCCGAGTGGGCCTACAAGGCGCTCGCTATGCTTCTGCACCTGCTCAATCATCTGGCGCGCAGCCGCCAGGGTATCGACGTACTCTGCGTCGCCAGGCAGTCCGCCCATCAGCCTCTCCAACGGAAGATTGGGTCGATGCAGCCGATCGTACGCCAGAGCCGCATTCGCCCCGGCGACAAGCTGAGCATGGACGATCTCCTTCAGCGCATCGCCATCGCGGAACCTCTCCAGCAAGGTAGCCAGCCCATGCGGCTGCCCATTGTGCGGGAAGTAGACGCGGTGGATATGCCACAGGGTCTTCCGGCAATTCTCCAAGAGAAAAGCCGCACGCCAAGTCCGGTCAAGCATGCGAGCAAGAATGCGCCCTCGTGACTTGCTCACCCAGAATTGGCGAGCTTCGTGCGAGTCGCCAGACGCCTCCCGGGTAACGCGCTCTTCAATGCGGTCCCGCTCAGCCTCCCAATCTGGGTTCACGTCTACATTCACAAGCTAGAAGTCAGAACCAGCAAATTTCAACAAGGCAAGGCAGCCGCAGAGGATACCAACCTTGAAGTTGCCGACTGATGAGATCGATCTCCCCGATCAGAAAATCTTCGCGCTGAGAAAAACCTGCAGTAGGATGCGACTTGGAGCGCTGTAAGAGCAGCTCGGTATTCTTCAAGGTAGCCTCAAGCTCAACCACCGCCGCAGTCGCCTTGGCCAGCGCCCTCTCGAAGGTGGCCACACGCGTCACAGCTAGCTGTGCAGCCCGCACTTTAACTCCGCCTAAGGACGTGGTCCGGCCATCAGGCCTCCGGGGGAAGCCGCTGACGACCTTCTCGAAGTCGCCCTCAATTCGGTGGCCTAGGAGGAGCTGGAAGGTGAGCTCGGAGCCGCGTACCGTTTGCGTCCGAGTAAAGTCGGCGATGGTGGTCGCGCCATCTTCAAACGGAGCAGCAAGGGCATCCACGGCAGTCGGCGGCGGGTAGCTTGGGAAGATGTTGCGGTGCACCGTCGTAAGGGCTCCCGTCGACTTCTTCAACGCATATGTTGACCTCTTTAGCGCATCAGACGCATACGCGCAGACACGATCAAGGAAGCCGACAGCCGTCGCCAAGTCAACGGTGTCACTCGACGAGCCCTCCTCAGGGGCTCCACCGCACGTGTCTGAGCAAAAAAGTCAAACATCAGACAAAGGCAAAAGCGAAACACAGTAGGCATCAAGCCGAAACTTACCCCCAAGTGCACCGGCGAGTGAAAGGAGGCGATCGACTTGAGTCTTCTCTTGGTCAACCCGCACCCGCTCACGCTCCCGGAACTCGTGCAGAGCTTTCTCAAGCTCAGCCTGAGCCTGGAGCTTCAGCTCTAGCTCAGCAACCCGCCCGGTAGCCTGGTCCAGAGAAGCACGCAGCTGGTCCCTCTCCTTCTCCAGGCAAACATAAGCCGCGGCTGCATCTAGCTGCTGGCGGTAGTAGGGCTGAAACAAAAACAGGATCTTAATAAAGTTACGGGCGACTCTACTAGTCACCCACACCTTCGGGGGCTACTCCTATCGGGAGCGCTGATCGCGCACCCGATGAACATTCAAGACTACAAGTACAAGTGCAAAGGACTTACGTGGTCCAGAAGGTCGACATCTGCGGAAGGCGGCGGAGGAGCGCGACTCGAAGACGCGATGACGGCAGGTTGCGTGCGCTCCTCAACTGCCACCCGGTCACCAGCTCGGTCGAAGGGGCGGACGTATGCTCCACCTCATGATGAGGAGAGTGGACATCGCCAGAACAACGGCTGAAGCAAAACAGTACAATGACCAACTAAAGGATCGGAGCTACAAAAGACAACTAGAGTTCAGCAAGGTACTCACCTGGTGGTCTCGAGGTCATCATCACTCCCCAAGGAGACAGACGCAAGCCGCGCAAACGCGCGTGGTGGCGCGGAGCTGACAGGGGGAGCAACCAGGGGTTCGATCCAGCCACCTGGAGACCGCACACCCGACGACGTCGCGACGACTTCCTCTGGATCAGCTTCCGCACCTCTTGCGGGCGACGAAGCGGTCGCAGAGTCACCGCCACTCCGGCGCTTCTGCTTCTTCCATGCGGGTTCCTCGTCGTCGTCATCATCCTCCACTTCGTCGTTGGGGGAGACAGCGGACGGAAGCTCGTCGTCGTCGTCATCCTCCTCCACAACCCTCGACTCGTCGTCGGATCCATTTTTAGGGAGAGGAGGAAGGCTGACCAGCAGAGATCGACCCTGAAGCAAGTAGACGCAAGTCGAATTACGAAGCAATATTTCAGAACAAGAAGAAACAAAGAGAACAAGTCACGAACATTACCTCAGGAACGGGGTTCGTCGCCCCATATGCAGCAACCGGGCACTTGACATTGCAGGTATCCGCGACTCGGAGGTTGGTGATCGACCTCACCTTGGCTTCCACCTCCTCCTCGTCAAGTGGCTCGGTGCTGACGCCCTCGACGGCCCACATCGGGTGGGGCCGAGCACGGAGCGGTTGCACTCGAAGACGGAAGAAGGTGGCCATCAAGAAGACGCCACCCGCCTCGCGCCCAATAGTCTTGGTGAGGTCGCGTAGCAGACCCAGCAGCGGTCGCGCGGCTTCCTTCTCCTCCGCAGCCAGCGGGTGCGACTAGGCGTGAGTCTTCCGCAGCCCGCGCCCGCTGTCGAATGCCGCCAGGCCGTCATGGCTCGACTGGACGTAGAACCACTTCTTGCGCCACCCCTGGACGGAGTCCGACTTCTTCATCTGGAAGTACGCGGTGTCACCGCGCACTTGGATTCCGAAGCCGCCCATGGAGAATGGTAACCCGCTCTTCCGGACGTTCTTGCGAACGAGGAAGAGCGACTTCCACAGCGCCCAGTGGGGCGCGACACCCAGGAAGCACTCGTAGAGCACAATAAAGCCCGCGATGCTCAAGACGCCATTGGGGGTCAGATCATGGATCTGAACCCCATAGACATACAAGAGACCGCGCACAAAATCGTGCAAGGGGAACCCGAAGCCCCGCGGAAGGAAATCCACGAAGCATACGCGTTCCCCATCGCGGGGTGTGGGATAAACTTCTTTGCCAGGAGCGCGTACCTGGACTTGATCAGCAGGAGGAAGGAGAGCTTGAGCACAGAGGAGTTCGACCTCCGCCTTCTTCACCGACGACCTCTGCCAGTCGCCATCGGGCTTCTTCATCAGCCCCGCTTCGTCGGCGGCGGCGGAGGAACCAACGGCAGTCTTCGGCTTGCCCATGGCTTCGCGGGGCAGCGCAAGGTGTGCGAGCAAATAGCACGGAGCTCCGGTGAGGGCGAGAAGGAAAGGAGGCGCGGACGAATGGAGAAAAGGATGCCCTCGCGCTACGGCGCGGTACTTATGCCTCAACAAAATCAATCTCGGCCCTCCATCGCGCAGCAGTTCCGAGCGTCTTCATCTCGCCGTCCACGTGTCAAGCAGAGAGGCCAACCGTCGCCGCCCACTTCCTCCACTCCGCACGAGAATCGAGGCATCATCATCGTGCGCGAAAATTTCGCGCCCAGTTCGGAGACGTGACAACTGCTGACCGCGGTCAGCGCTGCCAGCGGGCCCCGACATGTCACGTCCCATCGGGCGCAGAGGCGTGCAACAGAGCGTCATCAGTGACATCATCAAGCCAACGGCTCCAAACAAGGGAAACAGAATGACAACTCGAATGAGTGGTTCGAGTAGTAAGCTTCTCAGCTGAAAAACAACGAGTAAGACAGACTGTTGATCCGAGAACCCGAAGAAGTTATTCGGGTAGCAGAGATAATCGAGTAAGCTCCAAACAGCTGAATTCATCTGTAAGTAAGCCAGCAGGCTGAACAGAAGCATACTGCACAAGAAGAAGACAAAGTAATTCGACTGTAAAGGTTACTCCCATCGGGAGAGGCCTGTTCGACTGAAGAAATCGAGTTCAAGCTCAAGATCAAGCAATCTAATGGCGCGTCCAGGAAGAGGAAGTCCTTTGCCCGACGCCGCGCTTCGACCAAGCACTCGGGGGCTACTAACGTGGGGCTACCTTTCGACTAGCCCACAATGAGGCTACCTGGGCCGCGCCAAACATGGAGAAGCCCACAGAAGGCCCACTCGGAGTACCACGTATCCTAGTCCAACTCGGTTAGGTTTCGTAGCCTGCCATATCTGTTCCAAACGCCCGAGACCTGGCTACCTATAAAGCCAGGAGGGTTGCCCGTCCTAGAGGACACGCTCATAGCCACCGCCACAAACCCTAGCGAGATCGCAATATCGCCATTGTAATCGCTACTCGCATCAATAATCAGACAAGCAGGAAGTAGGGTGTTATCCTCCGGCAGCCTGAACCTGGCTAAATCCTTGCTTGTCAGCCGTCGTGATCACCAACACCTCTCTCTCTCCCCCATCAATAAACCCGGGGTGCACAACCCTGGGATTTGTCGAGTTACCATCTCGTCACACACCCACAACTGAATTGGGGGCTCCCACAAAGACCACAACAGGTCACTTCAACAAAGGATTCCGCAAAGGAGCAAAACACACAAGGTATAACCTAGTTTTTTAAAAAAAAAGGGGAAATCCCCAGCTTCTGCATCGATTGATGCACATAGCTGTTCTTATTACAAGATTTGGAAATAGTCTCAAGATTACAAATCAATCATCGCATAAGGTTGAGACAAGTATCAACCATCTAAAACATGATAACATAGGACTACTACGCATGCAGTCGTCTAGTATGCTGCCACGTAGGCCGGGAGAAGAACCCGTGCGCTACCATCAGGAGTCGGGTAGAACCAGTAACCATAAGGTCTCGCTAGTCCTGAGACAACAAGTATGCCCATAGCTGGATCCAATGTGTTGTCATATGAATAAGATGCATGATGTGGAAGTTTGACGATCTGTTAAAAACAAGATTATTTCGACAATTCCAAATGGACCAACAAATAGCTGAATCGCCAATACGAATTCTAGCCTTGGTCTTGTTGTCAATGCCATTCAACCAGTTTCCAAACATATTCTTTATATTGGTTGGTGGTGGGATATTATATGTGCTATACACAACTCTCCAAATTAGTTGTGCAAACGGACAAGAAAGGAAGAGATGCTCAATTGTCTCCTCTGATCCACAAAAAACACATTTAGTACATCCTTTCCATTTTCTTCTAGTCAGGTTATCCTTAGTAAGCAAAACTTTTCTACTAAGGAACCACATAAAAATCTTTATCTTCAAAGGTAATTTCAGTTTCCACAAGTATTTGTGCAAATAAGCGGTATGTCCATTCATCCAGTCCTCATACATCGATTTGACGGTGAACTTCCCGTTTGCAGTGTGTTTCCATACAAAAGTATTATTGTTATCCGACAATTGGACCTCCATTAATCGAAAACATAAGTGAGACCAAGCATCCCATTTATCTCCCAGTAATGCCCTTCTAAAACCAATGTTCAAAGGGGGCGCAGCCGCCAATACAGATTGTACAGAAACATTTTTATGTTGTGTTATATTATAGAGAGATGGGTACTGATGCATGATGGGGTTATCTCCCAACCAAGTATCTTCCCAAAACCTGGTAGATAGACTCTTGTTTAAAAGAGCCTCTATCAAAAAACTCCTGTTTAATCCGCATGAGTCCTTTCCAAAAAGGTGAATCAGTCGGACCACTTTCAACTTGAGCAAGTGTTTTACTATGTAGGTATTTATTATGCAATAGCTCCTGCCACATACCGTCCTCATTTAATAATTTATACAACCATTTGCCAACTTAACTTTTATTCGTTAATTCAAGCACCTCAATTCCAAGACCCCCCTTGATCTTTTGGTCGACAAATTATATTCCACTTAGTTAGTCTATATTTTCGTTTATGCTCATCGCTTTGCCAAAACAATCGTGACCTATAATAGTCAAATCTTTTCCGTATCCCTATAGGTACCTCAAAAAAAGAGAATATAAACATAGGTAGACTTGATAAAACCGAATTGATCAAGACAAGCGTGTCTCCATATGAGAGCAACTAGCCTTTCCAACACCCTAGTTTGCCTGCAAAACGACATTCTACTCTGTACCATTCAGAATTGCGTAATTTTCAATAATGGATAGGTACACCGAAGTACTTAAAAGGTAAAACGCCCGATTCGCATCCAAAGATTTCTCGGTATTGATATTCTACCTCTTTTGCCTTTCCAAAATAGAAAATTTCGCTCTTGTTGAAATTAATTTTAAGCGCGGAGAGTTGTTAAAATATACATAATATTAACTTTATATTGACTGCCTTATCTAGATCATGCTCCAAGAATAAAACTGTATCATCAGCATAATGTAGAATAGAGACTCCACCCTCAACAAGATAGGGTATTAAACCCCCTACTTGCCCATCTTCCTTCGCCCGCGCGATAAGAATAGGGAGCATATCTACAACAATATTAAAAAGCATTGGGGACAGCGGGTCTCCTTGTCTAAGACTTTTTTTGTCTGAAAATAGTGACCAATGTCATCATTTACGCGAATGCCAACACTTCCACCTTGGATAAATTGCATGACCGATTTGCACCATTGTTGCGCAAAACCTTTCATACGCAACACTTGTTGAAGGAAGGGCCATTTAACCATGTCATATGCCTTCTCAAAATCTATTTTAAAGAGAACACCGTCCAATTACTTACGGTGGAGCTCATGTATCGTTTCATGGAGTACAACTACTCCTTCTAGTATATGCCTGCCGGGCATAAACGCGGTTTGTGTAGGCCGAACAACCTTTTGGGAAATCCCCGTTATTCTATTAGTACCTTCTTTTGTAAAAAAATTGAAGCTTACATGGAGAAGACATATGGCTCGGTATTGCTGAATTTGAACAACATTTTCTTTTTTAGGGAGCAACGTAATTAACCTGAAATTCAACTTATACAAGGGCAAGTCCCCTTGCTGAAATTGCAAAAACAGGGCCACTAAATCGTTTCTTATTATTTCCCAAAATGTTTGATAGAACTCAGCGGAAATCCATCTGGTCCTGAAGCTTTGTTCAGTTCCATTTGAAAAATAGCTTCATACACTTCTTTCACCGAGAAATCAGCTGTAAGAAGACTATTTTCTTCTGTAGTGAGCTGCAGGATATCAAAGTTGTTATTCTCATCTAACGCAAAATTATTTGCTTCCGGCGGTCCAAACAGTTGCTTATAATACTCAGTGATATAGACCTTCAAGTTTTCCTCCCCTACAATAGTCCCCTCGTCTTGCTCAAGTTGAAAACTCTTTTTCTTTCTATGTTATCCATTTGCAATCAAATGAAAATACTTAGTATTGTTTCCCGCCTCTTGCACATGTTTAACTTTAGCTCGTTGAGCCCATTTAGACTCTTCATCTCGACGCAACGAGCTTTTACGATCTTGAGCCTTTCTTAGTGTCTCTCGCTCGGAAACATCAAGAGTAATTGTTTCAGCCTTAATATCTAGATCACAAAGGAACCCTAGATTTGTTGCCCCTCAAGAAATAGACGGGGGAAATCAAATCTCTACGGTAGAGTTGTAGATCGGTGGCTTCTCCCTTGGATCCCCAAGTATCAATGGATTTCGTTGGCTGGATTTGGAGATCCGGAAGAAACGAGCTTCAGAACCAATGGAGGAAATATAATCTGGAAGCTTGAAATGCTGGAGGTAGGTGGAGGGGTATTTATACCCCTCCTCATATTCTGTCTCTTGAGCAGCCGCCAGCTAGGAAATGTCCGGGTTGAGGTTTGGAGATCTCTGGTCTCCGGAAATATCCGTTAGGAATTCCGGCTGCTAAGGTCTTGACATCAGTGCTGGTTGGATTTCCTGACTTGGCGAAAAATCATCTGTGAGTCGGAAATCTCCGGACATGGGCCCGAACTCTTCCGGAGTTTGGAAATCTCTTGAAACAATTCCAGTTGAAAATCATCTGAGGTCAGTGCGCTTGGAAGATCTTAACTTGGTAAAAAAACTTCTTTCACTCGGAGATCTCCGGATTGGGACCGGAAATCTCCGAGCACCGGAAATATCCTCGAGCATTTCCGGCTTCAAACGATTTGTAGTCAGCGCGCGCTGGAATTCTTGACTTAGTGAAAATCTTGGCCAGCTCAGAGATCTCCGGATATGGACCGGAAATCTCCGTGTTCCGTCAATCTCCTCCAAGATTTCCTGCTGATAATCAGGGGGATGCAGTACTGAAAACCAGGCATTTTAAGTGATCACTCTTATCAACCCACCTATACTAAAACCTGCATAGTTCATCAAAAACATTAAAACACCTTTTGTGTTGTTATTAGTCACCAAAATATAGGAGTGCAAAGAATGTACTTTCATGAGTGTCCCCTCAAACCGGCTAGGAAGGCCAAGTCAGTTTCTCAGGTACTAGAGAAAGAGAGATCTCTTCGAACTTTGTCCAACGCCTCCACACAAACGGGTGACTCCCCAGTCGATTTTCCAGCAGCCCACTCAAAGCACAACCTGCATATGGGATCAAACTTTCGCCCCGAGAAGTGCTCTAGGCGGACAGTGGGAGCTCCCGCGTCACGTGGTCACCATTCAAACCAGGCTGGGCGCACCTCCCAGAAGTATTGGATTTCTAGATGGATGGCCTCAGAGGAGTCAAGCCAAAAGCCTCCATAATTGTGGACTCGGCACCCGTGCCACATCAATAAGAATGAGATTGGTTTTCATATCTCGAGCTTGAGTCCGCGAATTGGATTGGATTTTTCTGATAGGTCTCCGGACCGACGTCCTCAATACGTCAGCAATTACTCCCGGTCTTCTCATCGGAGCAGCATTCTTGAGGTCTCCGGACCGACGTCCTCCATACGTCAGCAATTACTCCGGGTCTTCTCATCGGAGCGGCATTCTTGAGGTCTCCGGAACGGCGTCCTCACTACGTCAGCAAGTATTTCCGGGTTTTCTTGCCGGAAAGATTTTTATATCTGGAGAAGAACTCCAGAGGTCTCCGGACCGGTGTCATCACTACGCCAGCCAACTGCCGGATAACCTGTGTGGTGAGCTCCGAGTATTGGAAGAAAAATGAAGGTCCCTGGACCGACGTCTTCACTACGCCAGCAAGCTAGCCGGTTCACATGTGTGGTGGTCTCTGGGCTCCCGGGGATCAAATAAGGTCTGCCTAGGATGGCACTACGGGTCAAACCAGGGAATTGGCTATCTCGGCTCAAGGCTCTGTTTCCTGCCGTATTAGGAAGACAGGAAATAATTGCGCCCGAAACACGGCGTAGAAGACCCGCCACGCCGGCGGCGCTACCAAATACCGAGATAGCCAAGGGACTCCACGAATTAAGCTAAGTGCCTTTACCTTACTTGTTTTATCTCCTTATACTTTGGCTAAAACGAATGCAGGCGTAAACCTGGGGCAGCGCCTCCCCCGACACTGCTGTATGTTTTCCTCTGGCAGCGGAATCGCGGGCTGAGGATTGTGCGGTCAGGAACGATGGGTCTTTTGAGGGGTTGCGCCCTGTGTCGGCCTTCCAGATAATCTAGGGGTACACGGCTGGTTAGCGCTCTGGCCGGAAGATCCTTCCCGAGAGCGTCAAGCCTCCACGGGTATATGTAGATCAGTCAATGCAAGGAAAGAATACATACAGTCAAAAGCTTAAACAGTAAGGCTTGCCTTTCGCAATACATAAAACGCAGTTCACAACACTCGGTATTACTTTTTCTAATTTAAGGGAGCCTAGCAGCCTATGAGTCGCCTTCACGGGAGAAGCGCTCCATGATCTTCTCCACATCGGTGGAAACCTCCGGCGAAGGCGCGGCTCATGGGGAGCTTGGTCCATCTCCTCAAGCCGGGAAAGCCGCGAGTGAAGCCGTCGGAGGACGGCCACCAGGAAGGTTACCACTTGCCGAGCAACTTTCTCGCCAGCTAGGCGTCCTCACTCGCCTGAAAGTGGAGTTCACCCAGAAGGTCCGCAACCCGCGTCAGGAAAGAAGGATAGCCTCTGAAGGAGTTGGTTAAGCTTCTCAGAGCAACCGTAGGCTGGGCCACCCGTAGAGCCTTCAGTTCCCAAGAGATTCTCCTCGCCGATGTGTTCATGTTGGGGAGGGAGCCCAACATCTCGCGCTTAGAGGTCGCCGTCATGTCCCGCTCCACCACGGCCTTCTTAAGCTGCTCGCTGAGCTCCTCCCGACGAGCTTGGGCAACCGGCCCTGCCACTCTGGAAGCCTCTGCTGCTTCCTTTGCCTTGGCCAGCTCGGCGTCCTTCTCCCCGCGCTCCCTGTAAGGACCCCTCGAAGCGAGTCCGAGATGCCCACGTTATGTAAAAGATCACGATCCCAATGATCAGTGCATCGCAATCACATAACCAACATAGGTATCAAAGAGTTACATCATTCAAGTCGTACGAATAAAAGTCTTACAACACATAGACGGTCATACGACCAAAGTCAGCAAACCTCGTCACGCAGGACGGAATTAACTAAGATAGCGGAAGCTCATGGCTAGCGACGGCTCTTAATATCTCCGAGCGCTGATCCCACAAGTGCAGTTGACCGGTGACAGCTAAGTGGCGTAGTCGTCGTCATAGACCTCCTCCTCGACGTAGGCCTCCTCATTATAATCTGGACATTTGAATATCCAGGGACAAAGCCATATGAGTACAATTACGTACTCGCAAGACCACCTCTACGGCTTAAGTTTTCATGATAATGCAAGAAAACACTTTTCGAAAACTGGGATGGCTCCTATATACCACTATAGGGCTTATTTTCGAATACAATGATTTCAAGCATAGAGAATACGACATCTCTATATCTTTGTTGAAGAAAAACATTTAGAGATAAAATTCTCTTCTCTTAGATATAGCAAGGACATATCTAAGTACTGAAAAACTTTCTTTTATAAAAGTTTATCAAAACACTAGGATAGGGGTAACCCTTTTTCCTGACTTGAGATCGGACTGATTGTCTCCCCGAGACCAATCATCCTCACCCAAATTCCGTACCTCCCAGGTACCTCCTGATTTCCACATAAACATTTTTCCTTTATAAAACAACTCCTTTCTCCAGACGCCCAGTGTGGCCTTTCCAACCGTCCATGACCGCGGACGCGGCTATTCAAATAGATTTACACTCTGCAGAGGTGATACACTTTACCCACACCTATCGGTTATTCCACCAAGTCTGCCACGGCCCATCATACAACAACATGCGGGGGTCCGGATAACACGATCAAAGCTTTCCACTATGACCACCCTAGTATCGGGGCCTCCTGTTAGGTTTATTCTCCCCGGCACCGTGTGCTCCACTAGACCTCTTGGTCTTTCCTCGGGACGCCACACCGCCACGTCAGGAGACCCGCCGTAATCGTCCGGCTGCTGGTCCTCAGCAGCGTATTGTCTCTTCCGGACGACAACCCGGCTTCGAGGGCCCAGCCCTCATAGAAAGTATGAGAGCCCCAACACTAAGACGGACAAGTTTCCGGCTAAGCCCTACCCATGTCAGGTAGTGTGGTTGCACGGGTTAATTGTTCGGGCGGCAGCAGGGACATCGAAATTAAACCTCCATCTCCGACTGCTCCCAACAGCTCGGGTTTTCGCAACATCTCTGAATTCTCTCAGCATCTCGGGTTTTCATAAAAACATTTCTTTCTCGCTGATTGCTCCCAGCAACTCAGGTTTTCCTTCATAAAGCAGTTTTATCAAACAGGTTCCCATCCTATAGTTTTGAGGTAAGTGGATGAAGGTAGACTACTAGAAAATTTAATCTTTTTGATGGAGCCTTCAACAACAAGGCTCACCAAATAAACTCTTTTTGTAACACCTGTAGTATTCTAGTAGATAACTTTGGCCAAACAATATTTTGTGAAATAGTTTTCGGGTGGCAAGGTGCCACAAAAGAATTAAAACATGCATTATTTTATTTTGAAAACAAAACATGCTTGTTCAAAATAATAGGATTCATTATAAAGGTGAGGTGGGCTTGCCTCGCTCAGAGTACTGCCCCTGGTCTTGTTCTTCTTCGTAGTTGTGCTCAGCTACCTCGTACTGCTCTTCCTCGGGTTGCGGTTCTACCATAACATGAAAAACAAACGAGGCTAGTGTAAATCCTAAACTGCGATTTGATAACAATCTCAAGTATAATAACAAACAACAAGCATCACAAACGGAGAATACAACTGATGCATTTAAATACTCATCAAAGGCTGTTCACATGAAAAAGGCATAACTCCTAAGGTACTGCTCCTAAAATTAAACCCTTCTAGCATATCGCTTCTAATCGCTATATGGATCTCTGAAAATTAGCTGAGCACAAAAATCTATCACCAAATAATAAAAAAAATCAGATAAGAGCTAGTGATGTCAAACTCAAACAGAAGATAGACTCAGTTTTATAGATCTCCTGTATGCACAATTAACCTTTCTGGTGAGATATGAGTTTTCTCTTTAAGTGGAGATTTTGTTCTTCAAATTTCACTACTCCTATCTCAAGTTATTCTTGTTTTAAGAATACATAAACTTCTTACTATTATTTAAATACAGAAAATACTATGGATTATTTTGGTGCCAAACCAGTGGGGTAAGTTAGATAAAACATGGGGCTATCCCACAAAAATATTCCCAACATTAATCTAGGGGCAAAGGTGACTCAACCAAACAAAACTAGACATGCAATAATCTCTGAAATTACAGAAATGCACTTTAAGAGAATATCTCCCTATTTTTAAGAAATTTACTCAACAACCAATAAATGTTTACTGGAAAAACCTACATTTGTATTATATGATACCGCCAACACATATCTAACACTTCCAATTGGATTTACCTCAAACAGTGTTTTTATTTTAGAGTTAAAAATCTCCAAACACCTACCGGTGTTATTCTTAGACTAATTATATCTTTTTCTAGAGTAATCTCCTGCATGCAAGACTTACCAATCTAGATAGACATTTTTACTGGCTTTTCATAGGATCCAAGTTTGCATGATTTGGACTTATAAATCTCAAGTTATTAAACAAATGGTGAAAAAGATACTTTTTCCTAGATCTATTTTACCATACGACATGAAATATATTTTGGACCAAATCCAACGCCACATGATTAAGAAAATGTGTGTTCATTGTTAGGGATATATCAACTAGGGTTATAACCAACATGGATCAATCCGGCTAGTCCAGGGTGGCCCAAGGGTGGTAAGGCCGAAGCCTGCCGGGCGGCCCAGATAGCTGACATACAAGGAAGTAGGCGGACGATACAAGGAAGGCGGAAGGCCGAAGCCCATCAAGCCACCAAGCCCAAGACGGAAGGCGGCAACTAAGCCGGTTAGGTCTAGGACTCTGTTTACTTGCCGGACAAGTACTTACCTTGTACCCTGGGGTCTGGCCGCCTATATAAGCCGACCACCAGGGAGCCTTTAGGGCAGACGCTTCAATATTCATCATACACATTGTAACCTGTTCACGGCTATTGACTCATAGTGAATTATAGCAACACGTAGGATCTCGCCACCGCCGTGGGATCCGAAGCTGGGTAAACTCGCCGTGTTCAATCGCGTCCTCGACGACACCAACCTTCTTCCCCACAATCCATACGTAGGCTAGAGGACCCCCGTCTCCTATCAATTATGCCGATACCACGACAGTTGGCGCCCACCGTGGGGCATAAGGTTCCTGGCGTCACGTTCCAGGCGGGAACACTTGGCGGCGTGGGCAAGCAGATCGGCGTCGGTCGCGTCACAAGGTATGGAGGCCATAGCTACGTCAACTCGGATGAGTCCTGGCTCCCGGAGGACGACTACCTTATCGGATGTGCAATCGTACCGATCGGAGGGATCGACATCTTCATCGGGTACACGCCAGAGGCGTACGGCCTACCGCGTTTCTACAACCCCACCCACCAACCCTTCGACCAAGCAGTCGACCCGACAAGATGGATCTGAATCCGCCTTCTCCCAGGAGTCGGCCGAATCGGATTTCCACTTCGTCGGAGTTGTCGGACTAGGATCAGACTCCCAGCCGGAAAACAACGATCCTGAGTCAATCCTCCCTGCTCTACAGGAGGATACGATGTCAGATGCCGGATCCAGATCTACCGTTCAAGTCAACGTAGATTCTGACTCTGATGATGATGCTAGTCTCTTCGAAGAGAAGATCAAAACCCGCTTTTCCAGTGGTAATCCGGCTCCTTCAGAGGGCACAACGGATACTGACATGCCTGCCAAGCTGGCTATGATGGTTGTTGTCGGTCACGAAACAACCCCAGTTACTTCGGAGGCGCAAAACAAGCCGGCGGAAGATGCCGACGACACCACTGCCGGTCAACTCATTGAAAGTTCCGACAAGGTGCGCGCAAAGAAGAAAACTGGCCTCGAGAAAGGCGGCAGCAGCAAACCCACGGATTTGCTCTCCGTCATCAAAGAAGTAGACGAGATCATGAATACTCCGGTGAATAAAGACACCCCACTCGACGAAGTGGAAGAGCTTAGGCTTAACATGCTTAAGCACTCTGACTTCCTGCGAAAAAGAGAGGAGCACATTGAGAGCCTTGCGAAGAAGATCGAGAAAGAACAGGAGAAGATGTCGGCCAAAACAAGCCGGCAACTCTTCGAGGAGAAAAGGTCATAAAAAAATCGCCGTGGAAAAGAGCCGCCTACGCAAGCAACAACATCGGCTCAAGATCTAGGGTTCGACTGGCGTACGGCACCACAGCGTGTGGACAGAAGGGGAGATGTTGTCTTCTGCACCCCTATCCTCAACGCGGCCGCCGCGCTAGATACCCTGGACGACAATACTTACACGGCGGAAGAGAAGCTGGCCAATGCAAGACACTTCGTGAGTAAGGCCCTAGAACAACAAGCTCGCGCTGATTCCTACGGCCACATGGCGGCCGATACCACGACATTCATTCTACAAAATTAGTCTCATCATTTTAGCTAATGTAAATTTACCACAAATGAATAAAAGCTAGACTAAAGATTCTCTGGAAATATTAACAGAAAATGATTTTTTTAAAACAAAAAGGGCCGAGCGGCCGGATCTGGGCCAAATCGGCCCAGAGAATACGCGGAGCAGCGCGGGAGGCCGAACTGGGCCGGCCCAATCGCGCGAGACCGCGCGCGCACGGCGGGGTTCAAACCTGGCCGTAGATCTCGCGATCTACGGCTCACGGTCGTCGTCGTCCTCGCGTCGCGGCGCGGCGCGGACGAACTAGACGCGAAAGAGAAGGAGGGCGGCAACGAGCGCTCACCAGAGGCCGAGCGAGGACAAGGGAAGGACAGGGGCCGACGGAGGAGGCGATGACGAGCTCGATGACGCCCTCAGCTCCCGCATGCAACGTCGGCATCCATGGCGGTGGCGGAGACGAACTTCTCGGGTCGAGGATGAGTGCGACGGCTACGGGCACCTAGAAGAGAAACGGAAGGCAGGGGGGTTAGGCCTAGCCGAGGCGCACTCGAGGGGCCAAAAATGGCAGAGAAAGGTGGAGAGGATCGACGGTGAGTGCCGTGGAAAAAGCTCGGTCACCGGCGGCGTTTTCTTCTTTCAGAGCACGAGAGAGGACGCGGTTTTGGGCGAGGGTGGTAGGGGTGAGTAAAGAAGGTGAGGGAGAGCCTCGGGCAAGGATTAAAGGGGGAGGACGAGGCTGAGCACAGCTCCAAAACCAGGGGCCGGTTTTTGAGTCTCCTTCGGACAAGAGCGGTTTGGGGAGGGGGAGGGGTGGTCTGATTGGTCCTCCTGGGCGGTGGAGAGAGGCAGGAGAGATGTTGGTCGGGGTGACTCGACCTGGCCAGTAGGGAGAGAGGGGGTGAGCTTCGGTTGGGTGTAGGGAAAGAGAGAAAAGAGAAGAGAGGAGGAGAGGTGACCCGAGCCCATGACAGGTGGGGCCAGGGGTGAGGTTGCTGCTCTCCTTTTCCAGTAGGTGGAGTAGAAAAGAGTGAGTGAGAAAAAAAAGGTGAAATGTTTGAGTAAATTGCTCAAAGGATTTTCAAAACCTAAGTTTAAATTATTCAAACATGACCCACAAAGATAAAATGAGTCAATACCCCAAACTCACCTAAATTAGGAGAAATTACTGAATTTATAAATGCCCAAGTCAAAACACCTCATTTGACTCTCAAGGAAAAGAAAACTTTTAGTGAGAAGGAAAAGAATAACTCAAACGGTCATGTTAATTTGATGGCTCAAAAAGCTAGTGATATTTAGGTTCAAACAAGTTCTTTTGGGAGGAGTTGGAACAGGGTATGAAACTATATATTCCTTAGACCAAAATGGTCCAGATGCATGTCAAAAACCATTTGTGGTTTGCTTAATATTTGCTCCTAGTTTGGCTAAGTTTTAACAACCATGAAGATCCTAATAGTTGATATTTTATTTTAGTTGTTGAGGTTCTTTTTTTTAGTGTTTTCAAATACCATGGTATGCTAGTGGGGCACAACAAGCATAAGGTGTGCAAAAAAGTTAAATCATGACTCAAAATCCTACACACACAAAAGTTTTTGCTTGGGGTGAAAATCTAGAACAACACCTAAATGCTAGAGCTAAGAGAATTTGGGTGTTACAGACCTTCCCCCCTTAGGAGAATCTCGTCCCCGAGATTCCAGATTTGAAGAAGGAAGGAAACCCGGAAATTCACGCTCCATATAATCTTCACGCTCCCAGGTGAATTCTTCCTCCGAATGGTTGCTCCATTGGATCTTCAGGAATCTGATCTTCCGCCTCCGTGTCAGACGGACGTCTTCAGCGAGAACACGAAGTGGTCGCTCTCGATAGGTGAGATCATGATTGAGATAAATGGTGCGATGATCTACCTCCTGATATGAATAAGTCCTACCTGGAACTTGCAGACATTTCCGGAGCAGGGACACATGAAACACGTCATGAAATTCCGACAGAGGAGGCGGCAGGTCTAGCTGGTAAAATATTTCTCCTCTTCGACTGACGATTCTAAAGGGACCAATATACCTTGGTGCTAACTTCCCCTTCACATGAAAACGCTGCATTCCCTTGAGTGGAGTAACACGCAGGTATACCATATCTCCTTCCTTGAAGTTGAGTTCACGCCTCCTGGAATCTGCGTAACTTTTCTGTCTGGACTGGGCGGCCTTAAGACGGTCGCAGATGAGTTGAACTTGCTCTTCGGCTTCCCTCAGGGTGTCAACCCCAAAAATTTGGCTGTCTCCCGTTTGCGACCAGTTCAAAGGAGTACGGCAACTCCGTCCGTACAAAGCCTCGAATGGTGCCATCTTCAGACTAGCTTGGTAGTTGTTGTTTTAAGAGAATTCAGCAAACGACAAACAACTCTCCCACTTGGCCCCATAGGCTAATACACAAGATCGAAGCATATCTTGTAAGATCTGGTTGACTCTTTCCGTTTGTCCTCCTGTCTGAGGGTGATATGCGGTGCTGAAAAATAGTTTTGTTCCCAGGGCTTCATGCAGCTTAAACCAGAAACGAGAGGTGAATTAGGTCCCCCTATCAGACACGATGGTCTTGGGAATTCCGTGAAGGCTGACGATACAGGACATATAAAGGTCTGCCAGTTGATCCGATCGATGGGTGGTGCGCACAGGTAAGAAATGTGCAACCTTGGTGAGCCTATCCACGACAACCCAAATAGCGTCATGACCTCGATTGGATCGGGGTAATCCAGTGATAAATCCATGCCGATCTCATCCCATTTCCACTCGGGCAACTTGAGAGGTTGAAGCAATCCAACAGGTCGCTGATGTTCTGCTTTGACCCTTTGGCAGATGTCGCAACTCTGTACGAAGAGTGCAATCTCGCGCTTCATGCCATGCCACCAGAAATGCTGCTTCAAATCCTGGTACATCTTGGTTCCACCGGGGTGGATAGAATACAAAGTCTCGTGGGCTTCCTTCATAATTAACTGCTTCAGAGCAGGATCTGACGGTACGCAGATGCGGCCCTTGTACCAAAGAATACCGGCAGGGTCGATGGTGAACCCAGAGACTTCCTCTTTGTCCAATCTTCGCTTGATGCCCTCAATGCTTTCGTGACCCTTCTGTGCTTCCTTGATCTGCTCCCATAAGGTGGGTTGCAACAGGAGTTGATCGACTGCCCCATAACTGAGTACTTCTATACCCATCTTATCAAGCTCTTCCCAGAGTTCTGGCTATCGAATCTTGATCAAGGAGTTGAATGAACATGGCTGACGGCTAAGTGCATCAGCTACAACGTTAGCCTTTCCAGGGTGGTAATGGATATCCAAGTCATAATCTTTGATGAGTTCTATCCATCTTCGCTGCCTCATGTTCAAATCCCTCTGGGTGAAGATGTACTTCAGGCTCTTGTGATCGGTGTAAATTTCGCAGCGGTTTCCCATCAGAAAGTGTCGCCAAGTCTTGAGCGCATGGACCACTGCAGCAAGCTCTAGGTCATGGGTTGGGTAGTTCTGCTCGTGCTTGCGGAGTTGTCGCGACGAGTAGGAAATAACTTTGCCCTCTTGCATAAGGACACACCCAAGTCCAAGTTTGGAGGCATCGCAATAAACCACGAAATCTTTGGTCACATCTGGCATAGTTAAAATCGGTGCGGTAGTAAGGCGCTTTTTCAGCTCCTGGAAGCTGGCTTCACATTTATCGGTCCAGATAAACTTCTGGTCCTTTTTCAAAAGTTGAGTAAGGGGCTTGGCGACACTCGAAAATCCTTCAACAAACTTGCGGTAATAACCTGCTAATCCAAGGATGGACCTCACTTCAGTTCGGTTGGTCGGGGTTCGAAATTCAATGATGGACTTGATGTGGGTAGGATCTACAGATATCCCTCCCGCTGAGATAACATGGCCAAGAAAACCTACTTCTTTCAACCAAAACTGGCATTTAATGAACTTAGCATACAACTGGTGCTCTCGTAGGGTACCGAGAACCAACCTCAGATGCTCTTCATGCTCCTCTTCTGACTTGGAATAAATCAGGATGTCATCGATGAAGACAACTACAAACTTATCCAAGTATTCCATGAACACCTAGTTCATGAGGTTCATGAAGTAGGCAGGGGCATTAGTTAGGCCGAAGGACATCACCGTATACTCAAACAACCCATAACGAGTGACGAATGTTGTCTTAGGGATGTCAGATTCTCTAACTTTCAGCTGATGGTAACCGGTGCGGAGATCGATCTTTGAGAAGACCCGGGCTCCGTTGAGCTCATCAAATAGATCCTCAATTTTGGGTAGAGGATACTTGTTTTTAATAGTCACATCATTCAGCTTACGGTAATCCACACACAAGCGAGTGGTACCGTCTCTTTTATCCACGAAAATGATTGGTGACCCCCAGGGTGACGCACTAGGGCGAATCATCCCTTTTTTAAGCAGGTCATCCAACTGCTTCTTCAGTTCCACCAACTCTTCGGGGTTCATCCGGTAGGGTTTTTGAGCTATAGGGTCAGTACCGGGTACCAACTCAATGATGAACTCGATATCCCGATCTGGCAGCATACCGGGTAACTCCTCAGGAAAAACATCAGGGTAATCACACACTACCGGTACCTCTTCCAAAGTGTCCTCAACAACATTCTTGTGGAAATGACCCGTGGTGGAGTACTGGGTCGAGAAGTGTGTAATCTCCTCTCCTTCCGGGGTGGTTAGTGTGACAGACTTGTTGTTGCAATCAATTTTTCCCCGGTTGACTGTCATCCAATCCATTCCTAACACCACTTCTATTCCTTGTTTTCCTAATACCACTAAATCTGCATGGAATCGGGCTCCTTGAATTACCACAGGAGTCTCCTTGCAAGATACAATGGCCTTAGTGGTGGCCCCCGGAATTTGCACCCTCATAGGGCGATGCAACAAGGTTGGGACCATACCGCCCATCCTAACAAACGGCTCCGTAACGAACGAATGGGAAGCTCCCGAATCAAACAAAATTGAGGCAGGAACTGAGTTGATAGGGAACGTACCCATAACCAGATCTGGCGCCTCCTGAGCTTCTTCTGCACTGATATGATTCAGATGGCCTCGGGTGACAGGGGCCGCTTTCTTGGGATACGGGTTCTTGCCTCCTGGTGGACGGGGTGGCCCTTGGTTCATCTTGTTCGCATTAGGGCGACCACCGGCGGGCTGTCTAGTGGTAGAATCCCGCGAGAAATGTCCAGGCTGTCCACAAGTGAAACATCCTCCTGTGGGCTTCGGAGCAGGCGGCCTGTTAAAGTTGAGGCCGGGGTTGTAACCACCTCCAGGGCGAGGTGCAGGAGGGCGAGGGGAGTAGCTGGATCTTGGTCCAAATGTTGGAGGCCTTGGTGATGGATAAGAAGGACTTGGTGGAGGTGAAGGGCGCGGACGGGGATAACTCCCGGCTGGGCTGCTGCTGCTGCTGCCTTGCTGCATCTACTGGCGACGCTTGCGGTTGTCAAACGAAGCCTTGCGCTTGTGCTCCATCATAATGGCAGCATCCGCGAGGGACTCCAGGTCGGTGAAAGGCATCACCACAAGAATGCACTGCATCTCATCATGAAGCCCGTTAAGGAACCTCTCCTTCTTCTTGTCCTCGGTATCGGTATCGGTGGGCGCATACCTTGCTAAAGAAGTGAACTTCTTGTCAGACCCTGAATTCAAGTTACACAAACAAAACGTATCGGTTGGGCCACACAACCAAGAACATACTGGGGTTACCAATCCCAGGAAGAATCAGGCCATGCTCGGAATGGATCATCGGCCGACAGTTCTTGGCGACCCCAACGTCACATACGTTTCCAGATTGTGCACGCAAGAACCCAAAAAGTCTTCCAACTCGTATACTTCAAACATACACACATGGTATACGAGTCGGATTTTTAACAAGTTGAAACCACAGAATAAACCTAAGACACAAAGAAAGGAAATAATATCCGAAAGCTCTCACTGAGCAAAAATATATCAAATGGCACCAATCAGAGGACACATGTCCCAACATTACATCAAGCAGCGGAAACAAACCGGTCTGAGTACAGACAAGAAGCAAAGGGCTCAAGGCCGAAACGGAAAAGAAAGCCCATCCACGCAGTCCACCAGGAAGTAGCCCAGGGGAACTCTAACTACTCGTCGTAGCTCTCGTCGTCGAACTCCACGTAGTATCCACCCAACTGGTCGAGCGAAGGATCCTCAACTGCAGAAAAACCACAGCCCGCGAACGGGTCAATACACCGAAGCGTATCGAACAAGCTTAAGCTAACAGGTTACAAGACTGTAAGATTCCCAAAATATGGGGGTAAGTGTACTTAGCGGCAGCAGCACTAGCAAACTAAAGAGACACGCTAAAACTTCCGTCTAATTAGAGAGGGATAAGAGAGCGTTTAAAATATCCACCTACAACTGACACCAGTCATAACCCATTCTCGAATTAACCCCCTCAACCAAGTATGAGGAAGCAATCCGGGAATACTCACACGTTAACAATTTTAGTTACCATTTAGGGTGTAAGTAATGCTATATTACTAGTCACATTAATTAACAAAGATTAGATGTAAGTTGTCTAGATCTTGTTAGCCAGCATCATCACCAAGTCGTCCATAACCGTGGACACGGCTCATCGATAAGATTATACCCTGCAGGGGTGCACTACTGGACCCATACTCGCATGATCAACCCAGTCAAAAACATTAGGGCCTTTCAACCCAACTCTTTTCCTTCACCGCAACAAGTCCAGGAGCCACGGGAGCTATGCTGGTCCCGGCCAAAAGGGTGCGGACTCCCGCAGGACACACCCCTCCGCACCAACAGGCCGCGCCCTATATGCATGTAACAAGGCACACCGCCAAAGTAAAATACTGCACTAGTATTGATGCATATGAGACAAATGGAAAACCCGAACTAGGTGTAGCTCCCGGACAAGTCGAAGTTCCAGTCAAAGTCGAGGGGGCTCCATTGGGCCACCCACAAGTGGTTAGTGCGCTCAAAATTGGATCCGAGGACAAAATCTCAGTTCCTAGGTCGACACTGAGCAGAACAAAGCACCTCGCAAGGCCTTCCGCCTGGTGCCTTATCTTTTAATTATAGAACCCCACAATAAGACAGCAGTTTATTATAGTAGAACCATCTATCATGCTAAGCATATGAGATAAACGACAAAGGAACGACTCGCTCAACCAATTCTAAGCATGCACTACGACTCGCAAAGGCCAACAGATAAACAAGCAAGGGGTTATGGGTTGTGGGGATATAGCTGTATAGGCTGCAGGATAAACATATGATGGGATCGCAATTCAAGACTCGATAACTAGGATAGCATAGATCAAATGGCAAGAATGAAAACCCGACAATCGTGTAACCGGTTAGCAGAAGCTTGCCTGGCAGCTTGTGGCCTGGCACAAAAGCTGGAACCTCAGTATCGTAGGTACTCGCAGCAGGCACGTCGTCGTCTACCCAAAGAGAGCCAAACACAGACAATAGGAAACAATAATCAATACAAAGGAAGGCACAAACAAATGATGGTGCAATAAGGTATGAGATGATTAGGTCATATTAATGCGGGGATGAAATCCCGGCAATTGATTATGGTGCAAGTTATTTGTATAACCAACAGATGAAATGTTGTTTAACATATATAGCATGGCATGGTGATCTAATTAATTTAAATGGAATAGGCAATAGGTAAATATTTGCCCAACACATTCCATATTTATTATTTTAGTGCAAATTATTTATCTGCACATCAAATTAAATGTTTATTAGCATGGCAAGACATGGTATAAAAGATATGGGCAATTTAACGAAAATAGGGCATTATATATTTATTACCCCACATATTTCATATTTAAATATTTAAGTGCATTTGTTAAATTAAACTAAGCATTTAAAAGAAATGATGCAAAATGACATAAGAATGTGATAATCATGTTTATTACATTTTTCTGATATAAAAACATATAAAGTTTATTTTATTTGGAGTGGTAGAAATAAAGTTATTGCAATTATAAATCTAGGGTTGTTTCTGAAAACGTGCAGGGACTTATCCGTGATGAAAAAGTAGCAGGGAAGGTCTACTGTGCAATTCCAGGAACCCAGGGGCTCCGGTGCAAAATAAACCGGTGCATGGAATTTTCACACCGCGGGACGACGCACCCCGGGTCACTGACGCGCGGGGCCGGCGCCCGCGTGGCGCTGACTGCGCACGCTGCGCGTGCTGCGAACACCCATTGTCGCTGACAGGTGGGGCCGCCCTGTTAGTGAACGAGATAAGAAATAAAAGGTGTGGGTTTTATTCAACGCGCCCACGATTCGAACTCGCGTCCGCGGGGCCGAAGAAACAGCGCTGCTAGCCAGAAATCCTTGCTCGGGTTGTTGACAGGGAAGAGGATACACTATTTTTAACAGGACGACGAATCGGATACTGACGAAACTGAATTTTGCCTGAAACCGTGCGCGCGGCGGAGCAAAAAGGAACCGGCGGCGACCAAACAGTGGCGGTGCGCGGGCGTTTGGGTGTGCCGTGTGTGCGGGACGCGTTGGGGGAACCGTTCTCGTGCTCGGCTACGAAGGAGAAGCCTTTGGGTGCTCGGGCCCGTGCTCGACGAGGCGTGCGGTTCGTGTCGTGGCCGTGGCCATGGCGGACTCCGGCGCCGGCGGATTGGTCGCTACGGAGACGCGCGGGAGGGGGAAAGGCGAGGAGGAGGTGCAGCTCACCGAGGCGCACACCGTGGCGAGCCGAGGAGGCGTGGGGCGGCCTGAGGCGAGAGGATGGTGCCGGGGGAGGTCGCGGGGGTCCCCGGCCGGCGTCGCGGCGTCGAGCTCGCGCGGCCGCGCGTTGGTGCTCCCGGCCCTGCCCGTGTCGCCGAGGACGAAGGAGGAGGAGGGGCGGCTTCTGGCGCGTGTAGAAGGAAGGGGGCGACGGAAACAGCAACCGCGGCGGTGGGAGCTTCGGTGGACTTCGGTCGAGGAACAGAGGAAAAAGAGGGGAACCGAGAGCGCCGGCGGCGGGGCAGAGGGAAAGGGGTTAGGGTTTCGGGGCGGCTGCTTAAAAGAGAGAGGAGAGGGGCAGGGCAGGTGGAGGTGGGGGCGACCATGGCGCTGTGCCTCGCTGGAAAGCGAGCACGCCCTCCTCGTGCACCTGTACGGAGGAAGAAGAAAAGGGGCCAGGGGAGAAGTTGGGTCGGGCTGGGCTGATTCGGCCCAGCTCGGCCAGACTTCTATTTTTTTTTTGTACTGAAATTCTTTTTCTTTTTTGTTTATCCTTTTTCTGTTTTGTAAATGTAAAAACAAAATAGAAAAAGAAAAGAGAGATAAAACCCTTTTGACAATTTGATAGTTTCAAAACAAACTGATTGAAGTATTGAAAAGATTATTTGTACAATTTTGAAACTTCAATTTTTAATTGATTTGAAAAAGCATTTGAAATATGGGATTTGCAATTTGAAAGTAATTTATCTAATTGCAATGCCAAACAAAACAAACTATGCATGAAGTCACCTTATATTACAACACAGGCATACAATTTAGGAAAGTACAACTTTGGGATGTTACAACACTCCCCCCCTCAAAGGAATCACGCCCCGAGATTCTTCCTGTAGCAACGAAGAGGTCGGGATACTCGGCACGGAGGTGGTCTTCACGTTCCCATGTAGCTTCCTTGTCAGAATGATGAGACCATTGAACCTTGTAGAACTTGACAGTGTTGTTTCGGGTGCGACGTTCAGCTTCGTCAAGAATGCGAATCGGTTGTTCCACATAGGAGAGATCTTCTCGAAGTTCAATTGATCCATGATCAACTGCACGTCCTGGATCTTGGAAGCACTTCTTGAGTTGTGACACGTGGAAGACATCGTGCACTTTGGAGAGGTTTGGAGGAAGTTCCAGACGGTAAGCCAATTCGCCACGCCTTGAAAGAACGTTGAAAGGTCCAACATAACGCGGAGCGAGCTTTCCTTTGATGCCAAAGCGTTGCGTGCCTCTCAGAGGAGTGACACGAAGGTAAGCTTGATCACCCGGTGCATAGACCATGTCCCTGTGCTTGCTATCGTAATAGCTTTTCTGCCGAGACTGGGCAATCTTCAGATTGTCACGAATGATGCGAACCTTTTCTTCAGCCTCCTGGATAATATCCGGACCAAAGAATTGACGTTCACCAGCTTGAGACCAATTCAGAGGAGTTCTGCATTTGCGTCCATAGAGAGCTTCAAAGGGAGCCATGCCTAGACTTGCTTGGAAGCTGTTGTTGTAGGAGAACTCAGCATACGGAAGGCAATCCTCCCATTTCATGCCAAAGGAGATAACATAAGCTCTGAGCATATCCTCCAGAATTTGGTTCACTCTTTCAACCTGTCCACTTGTCTGCGGATGGTAAGCTGTGCTGAACAGAAGTTTAGTACCCAAGGCTTTCTGAAAGCTATCCCAAAATCGAGAAGTGAAGATACTTCCACGATCTGAGCTTATTGCCAAAGGAACACCATGTAAAGGAACCAGTCTTGTCATATAGAGTTCTGCCAACTGACTAGCTGATACTGTCTCTTTGACTGGAAAGAAGTGAGCCACTTTGGAGAGACGATCAATGACAACAAAGATTGCATCGTTGCCTTTCTTGGACTTTGGAAACCCAGTAACGAAGTCCATTTCGATCTTGTCCCATTTCCACTCAGGAATTTGCAGTGGTTGAAGAAGTCCAGGTGGTCTCTGATGAACTGCCTTGACACGACAGCAAACATCACAATGAGACACATAGCGAGCAATTTCACGCTTCATCCTGGTCCACCAATAGATTGACTTGAGGTCCTGGTACATCTTTGTGCTGCCAGGGTGGATAGAAAGCGGAGTATCATGAGCCTCCTTGAGAATGAGTTCTCTTAAGCTGTCAAGCTTGGGCACTACAATGCGTTCTTCAAACAGCAAGGTACCCTTGTCATCGAGAGAGAAACTCTTGTACTTATCCTTGCCAATGTTGTCTTTGATATTCCTGACACCAGAATCACGCAACTGTGCGGCACGGATCTTGTCCTCAAGTGTAGGAGTGGCAATCAAACTTGCGAGATAACCAGAAGGAACCACTTGAAGATTGAGCTTCTTGAATTCTTCGTCAAGAGGAGGTTGGATGTCCTCAACCATGAGGTTGTTGCAATAGGACTTGCGACTGAGAGCATCAGCCATTACATTAGCTTTGCCTGGAGTGTAAGAGATGGTAAGATCGTAATCTGAGAGTTTCTCAAGCCACCTTGTTTGCCTGAGGTTCAAGTCTAGTTGAGTGAAGAGATATTTGAGACTCTTGTGATCAGTGAAGATCTCACAGCTGTGCCCCAACAAATAAGGTCTCCAAGCCTTTAGGGCATACATGATTGCTGCAAGTTCAAGATCATGTGTAGGATAGTTGAGCTCATGAGGCTGCAACTGGCGAGATGCATAAGCCACAACTTTGCGTTCTTGCATGAGGACTGCGCCTAGTCCTTGAAGAGATGCATCGCAGAATATTTGGAAAGGTTTGGAAGTGTCTGGGCCAACTAGAACAGGAGTAGAAGTGAGTTTAGCTTTCAAGAGATTGAAACTCTCATCACACTTTGGAGTCCAAAGAAACTTTCTATCCTTCCTAGTAAGATCGGTGAGAGGCTTAGCGATTTTGGAGAAGTTCTCAACAAAACGACGGCAATAGCTAGCCATGCCAAGGAAACTCCTGACTTGTTTCACCGATGTAGGAGGCAACCATTCAACAATGGCCTTCACTTTTTCTGGATCAACAGAAATGCCTTCATACGAGATGACATGACCAAGGTAGGATACTTTAGGAAGCCAGAATTCACACTTGGAGAACTTGGCGTAGAGACGGTGTTCTCGGAGCTTCAACAAGATAAGACGTAGATGTTCTCCGTGTTCTTCCTCGGTTTTGGAATAGAGAAGAATGTCATCGAGATAGACTACCACGAACTTATCGAGGTATTCCATGAAAACGAAGTTCATGAGACGTGAGAAAGTCGCCGGAGCATTTGTGAGACCGAAAGACATGACAGTGTATTCGTAGAGGCCATAACGAGTGGTGAAAGCTGTCTTTGGGATGTCTTCTTTGCGGATCTTGATCTGGTGATAACCTGACCTCAAGTCCAACTTGGAGAAAACCTTAGCACCAGCCAGTTGATCAAACAGGTCATTGATGCGAGGGAGAGGATACTTGTTCTTGATGGTTTTCTTGTTCAGAGGACGGTAGTCAACAACCAGTCGCTCAGTCGTGTCCCTCTTTTTGACAAACAGAGTAGGACAACCCCAAGGAGAAGTACTAGGTTGGATGTGACCTTTACTTTCCAACTCCTCTAGCTGTCTCTTAAGTTCAGCCAGTTCTTTGGGGCCCATCTTGTAAGGACGTTTGGAGATAGGAGCAGTGCCTGGTTCTAGTTCAATAACGAACTCCACGGCTCTGTCAGGCGGCATGCCTGGCAATTCTTCAGGAAAGACGTCAGGAAAGTCTTGGACCACCGGTATATCTTCCATAGCAGGTAGAGGATGAACATTGAGGGCATAAAGCTGAACAGATGGAGATTTTGAATAGAAGTAGACTATCTGGCCAGAAGAATGGGTAAGCTTAACAGATTTAGCAGTACAATCGATGACCGCTTTATTTGCCACAAGCCAATCCATCCCTAGGATGACATCAATGTCTGAAGAACGAAGAGCAATAAGACACGCTTGGAATGGAAGATTTCCGATTAAGATCTCGTTGTTCAGGCTAACTTCTCTTGTAAGCCATTTGGATCCTGGTTGCTGCACTAAGACAGGGCTGTCCATCTTTTCGAAAGTAACACCATTGCTGGAAGCAAAACTTTGCGAAATGAACGAATGGGACGCACCAGAATCAAACAACACTTTAGCGAGGATAGAGTTCACGAATAGATTTCCAAGAACCACATCAGTAGCTTCCTCTGCTTCTTTTGTTGTAACATGATTCACCCTTGCGCGTCTACCAACAGACCTTTTGTCGTGGTTGGGAGCCTGAGGAGTAACAGCACAACTCTTAGAGCGACAAGGTGGAGAAGGAAGTGTGTTTTGCGGACACTTGTAAGAGAAGTGGCCCGGCTCACCGCACTTGAAGCAGGTGACCGAAGAGTTTGGAACTATAGGCGTTGTCTGCTCGACGAAACTCCTTGTAGCTGAAGCTGGGTTGGTTAGACCGGAAGAAAACCTCGGAGAGATTGGACTGTGGATGAGTTGAGTTTGAGTTGCATAGGGTATCCAAACCCTACGTTTCTGTGTAGGTGTAGAATCTGATGGAGAAGAAGTTATTTCAAGAGAGTGTTTACGAGATTCTTCGAACTTCTCACGTCCAAATTCCTCTCGGAGAGCTGTGTTGACGAGGTCTTCAAAGGTATCTCACTTGATAAGAGTGAGTGCGTACTTAAGATCTGGGTTTAGACCTCTACGGAATTTGGCTTGCTTTTTGGCATCAGTTGATACCTCATCCTGAGCATAGCGGGCCAAACGATTGAACTCAGCTTGATAGTCCAGCACTGACATGCTTTCCTGAGTCAAGTCATAGAATTCTTCCCGCTTTCTTTCCATGACCCCTTCTGGAATATGGTGACATTTGAAAGCGTCCTTGAACTCATCCCAAGTAGTCACAACACCTGGTGCTCGTAACTCTAGGAAGTTCTCCCACCAAGACATGGATTCACCGCGGACCAGGTAGGTGACATAAGGAACACGGTCCTCATCGGATACATGAGAAACAGCCAGAGAATTGTTCATCTCACGCAGCCAGTCATCAACATCGAGTGGCTCAGAGGGAACATCAAACGTGCGGGGATTGAGCTGGAGAAACTGCACGATAGACACACAGTTGTTGCTCTGATTCTGGTTTTGCTGAATTTGACTCAAAACTTGCGTCATCTGAGACAAGACTTGCCCCATTTGGGAAGGCATTGGAGTATCTTCTTCGCCACTCTCCATCCTGAGGAGGATACAACGTTAACACGAGAAACGGAAAAAAAAAATCCAACGTAAGTGCTTAAAGGAAAACTTCAGATTGCTTAGAAAAGACAACAAGGAACGAGACATGGCCATCCATCATGGTACGCCACTTTGTTCACTTCCAGAAAGGTTTAAAGAGAGGTAAGAACGAAGACTAGCACTAGAACTAGGAAACACCAATTGAGCTTGACGTAACTCCACCAGAAGAGGAGAAACAACTGATTGATTCAAGAAAGAAACTGAACGTAGCCGAATAGGTTGATAACTGATGAAGCGAAAAGCACCACCTTGAAGACACCTGCAACTATGGTACTACAGAAACCCAGAACACGTGATGTCCTAATTTTAAAATTTAGGTGAGAAGGGAAATATCGTAACACTTCCTTACCAGAAGAACAGGGAGGGTGGGTGGGGAAAGAAGTAAAAGAACAGAATTCCTACTCTCACGTTTAAGAATTTTCTGATAACTACAAAATATTTTTCTAGACTCAAACAACGACCAATAGAAGGGAACCTGAGGGCGTTTAAGCTCTGATACCAACTGTCAGACCCTGAATTGAAGTTACACAAACAAAACGTATCGGTTGGGCCACACAACCAAGAACATACTGGGGTTACCAATCCCAGGAAGAATCAGGCCATGCTCGGAATGGATCATCGGCCGACAGTTCTTGGCGACCCCAACGTCACATACGTTTCCAGATTGTGCACGCAAGAACCCAAAAGGTCTTCCAACTCGTATACTTCAAACATACACACATGGTATACGAGTCGGATTTTTAACAAGTTGAAACCACAGAATAAACCTAAGACACAAAGAAAGGAAATAATATCCGAAAGCTCTCACTGAGCAAAAATATATCAAATGGCACCAATCAGAGGACACATGTCCCAACATTACATCAAGCAGCGGAAACAAACCGGTCTGAGTACAGACAAGAAGCAAAGGGCTCAAGGCCGAAACGGAAAAGAAAGCCCATCCACGCAGTCCACCAGGAAGTAGCCCAGGGGAACTCTAACTACTCGTCGTAGCTCTCGTCGTCGAACTCCACGTAGTATCCACCCAACTGGTCGAGCGAAGGATCCTCAACTGCAGAAAAACCACAGCCCGCGAACGGGTCAATACACCGAAGCGTATAGAACAAGCTTAAGCTAACAGGTTACAAGACTGTAAGATTCCCAAAATATGGGGGTAAGTGTACTTAGCGGCAGCAGCACTAGCAAACTAAAGAGACGCGCTAAAACTTCCGTCTAATTAGAGAGGGATAAGAGAGCGTTTAAAATATCCACCTACAACTGACACCAGTCATAACCCATTCTCGAATTAACCCCCTCAACCAAGTATGAGGAAGCAATCCGGGAATACTCACACGTTAACAATTTTAGTTACCATTTAGGGTGTAAGTAATGCTATATTACTAGTCACATTAATTAACAAAGATTAGATGTAAGTTGTCTAGATCTTGTTAGCCAGCATCATCACCAAGTCGTCCATAACCGTGGACACGGCTCATCGATAAGATTATACCCTGCAGGGGTGCACTACTGGACCCATACTCGCATGATCAACCCAGTCAAAAACATTAGGGCCTTTCAACCCAACTCTTTTCCTTCACCGCAACAAGTCCAGGAGCCACGGGAGCTATGCTGGTCCCGGCCAAAAGGGTGCGGACTCCCGCAGGACACACCCCTCCGCACCAACAGGCCGCGCCCTATATGCATGTAACAAGGCACACCGCCAAAGTAAAATACTGCACTAGTATTGATGCATATGAGACAAATGGAAAACCCGAACTAGGTGTAGCTCCCGGACAAGTCGAAGTTCCAGTCAAAGTCGAGGGGGCTCCATTGGGCCACCCACAAGTGGTTAGTGCGCTCAAAATTGGATCCGAGGACAAAATCTCAGTTCCTAGGTCGACACTGAGCAGAACAAAGCACCTCGCAAGGCCTTCCGCCTGGTGCCTTATCTTTTAATTATAGAACCCCACAATAAGACAGCAGTTTATTATAGTAGAACCATCTATCATGCTAAGCATATGAGATAAACGACAAAGGAACGACTCTCTCAACCAATTCTAAGCATGCACTACGACTCGCAAAGGCCAACAGATAAACAAGCAAGGGGTTATGGGTTGTGGGGATATAGCTGTATAGGCTGCAGGATAAACATATGATGGGATCGCAATTCAAGACTCGATAACTAGGATAGAATAGATCAAATGGCAAGAATGAAAACCCGACAATCGTGTAACCGGTTAGCAGAAGCTTGCCTGGCAGCTTGTGGCCTGGCACAAAAGCTGGAACCTCAGTATCGTAGGTACTCGCAGCAGGCACGTCGTCGTCTACCCAAAGAGAGCCAAACACAGACAATAGGAAACAATAATCAATACAAAGGAAGGCACAAACAAATGATGGTGCAATAAGGTATGAGATGATTAGGTCATATTAATGCGGGGATGAAATCCCGGCAATTGATTATGGTGCAAGTTATTTGTATAACCAACAGATGAAATGTTGTTTAACATATATAGCATGGCATGGTGATCTAATTAATTTAAATGGAATAGGCAATAGGTAAATATTTGCCCAACACATTCCATATTTATTATTTTAGTGCAAATTATTTATCTGCACATCAAATTAAATGTTTATTAGCATGGCAAGACATGGTATAAAAGATATGGGCAATTTAACGAAAATAGGGCATTATATATTTATTACCCCACATATTTCATATTTAAATATTTAAGTGCATTTGTTAAATTAAACTAAGCATTTAAAATAAATGATGCAAAATGACATAAGAATGTGATAATCATGTTTATTACATTTTTCTGATATAAAAACATATAAAGTTTATTTTATTTGGAGTGGTAGAAATAAAGTTATTGCAATTATAAATCTAGGGTTGTTTCTGAAAACGTGCAGGGACTTATCCGTGATGAAAAAGTAGCAGGGAAGGTCTACTGTGCAATTCCAGGAACCCAGGGGCTCCGGTGCAAAATAAACCGGTGCATGGAATTTTCTCACCGCGGGACGACGCACCCCGGGTCACTGACGCGCGGGGCCGGCGCCCGCGTGGCGCTAACTGCGCACGCTGCGCGTGCTGCGAACACCCATTGTCGCTGACAGGTGGGGCCGCCCTGTCAGTGAACGAGATAAGAAATAAAAGGTGTGGGTTTTATTCAACGCGCCCACGATTCGAACTCGCGTCCGCGGGGCCGAAGAAACAGCGCTGCTAGCCAGAAATCCTTGCTCGGGTTGTTGACAGGGAAGAGGATACACTATTTTTAACAGGACGACGAATCGGATACTGACGAAACTGAATTTCGCCTGAAACCGTGCGCGCGGCGGAGCAAAAAGGAACCGGCGGCGACCAAACAGTGGCGGTGCGCGGGCGTTTGGGTGTGCCGTGTGTGCGGGACGCGTTGGGGGAACCGTTCTCGTGCTCGGCTACGAAGGAGAAGCCTTTGGGTGCTCGGGCCCGTGCTCGACGAGGCGTGCGGTTCGTGTCGTGGCCGTGGCCATGGCGGACTCCGGCGCCGGCGGATTGGTCGCTACGGAGACGCGCGGGAGGGGGAAAGGCGAGGAGGAGGTGCAGCTCACCGAGGCGCACACCGTGGCGAGCCGAGGAGGCGTGGGGCGGCCTGAGGCGAGAGGATGGTGCCGGGGGAGGTCGCGGGGGTCCCCGGCCGGCATCGCGGCGTCGAGCTCGCGCGGCCGCGCGTTGGTGCTCCCGGCCCTGCCCGTGTCGCCGAGGACGAAGGAGGAGGAGGGGCGGCTTCTGGCGCGTGTAGAAGGAAGGGGGCGACGGAAACAGCAACCGCGGCGGTGGGAGCTTCGGTGGACTTCGGTCGAGGAACAGAGGAAAAAGAGGGGAACCGAGAGCGCCGGCGGCGGGGCAGAGGGAAAGGGGTTAGGGTTTCGGGGCGGCTGCTTAAAAGAGAGAGGAGAGGGGCAGGGCAGGTGGAGGTGGGGGCGACCATGGCGCTGTGCCTCGCTGGAAAGCGAGCACGCCCTCCTCGTGCACCTGTACGGAGGAAGAAGAAAAGGGGCCAGGGGAGAAGTTGGGTCGGGCTGGGCTGATTCGGCCCAGCTCGGCCAGACTTCTATTTTTTTTTTTTGTACTGAAATTCTTTTTCTTTTTTGTTTATCCTTTTTCTGTTTTGTAAATGTAAAAACAAAATAGAAAAAGAAAAGAGAGATAAAACCCTTTTGACAATTTGATAGTTTCAAAACAAACTGATTGAAGTATTGAAAAGATTATTTGTACAATTTTGAAACTTCAATTTTTAATTGATTTGAAAAAGCATTTGAAATATGGGATTTGCAATTTGAAAGTAATTTATCTAATTGCAATGCCAAACAAAACAAACTATGCATGAAGTCACCTTATATTACAACACAGGCATACAATTTAGGAAAGTACAACTTTGGGATGTTACACTTCTCCAAGTACTCACTCACAGACATCCCGCCTTGCTTGAGCTGCAGGAACTTCTCTCGCATAATACTGACGATTCCGGAGGGCACATAACGCTTCAAGAACTTGGTCTTGAAAGCCGCCCAAGCCACTACTTCCTCCGGTGGCAACATAGCACGAATGGCCTCCCACCATGCTCGGGCAGGCCCAGAGAGGTAGTGACTGGCGTAGACCACCTTCTCGTTGTCACCCACTTGGCCGACTCTCAGGTTGTTCTCGAGGGTACGGATCCAATCATCCGCATCCAGGGGTACTTCACTTTTGGAGAAGACTGGCGGGTTGGTGTTCTGAAAGTCCCGAAGCTTGGAGCGGGGTTCCTCATTTCCTTGACCGCCATTCTGGTTGACGGCAATCTGAGCAAGATGCTGCAGGGTGGCAAGGTTGGCATTCCTCTCAGTGCGAGCTGCCTCGCGATCCTCTAGGAGAAGAAGTAGCACTTGAGCCATAGACGGCTCGGGTGGTGGGGGTGGTGGATCCCTAGCCATTCTGAAGTTCAGATTAAAACACACATTAATAACCTTATTAGAATTTTTAAAACAGGTTTTAGGAAAAAGGGTTCATCAATCAGACACAGCAGCATATAAATTTTAGCAAGATATTACTCAAAGTAAGACAAGATCCACTCCATAACAAGGTTCCAAAAGCATCACCACATAGTTCACAACCACAACACCCGAACTGACATAGTTTTACAATAATTCAAACACACACTCATACTAACTAGACCACACAGTCGCATCCACTTATCGCGATGGTTCGGCCCTAACCCAAAAGGTACTACGCAACTAGCTACTCCACGTCCACGGCAGCGTCACTGTCGAAAGGTGGCTCGTCGGGGTCCTCTTCCTCGGACATCACAGCTCCTGAGTCCTCACCGTCCTCGCCTCGAAGGTCGTCGTCGTTCTGTCCACTCTCAGGCTCCATGTCCATATCCTCCATATGGTCCTCATCATCAGGCAACATATCATCGTTCTCCTTACTCAGCGCCTCCACCTCGCTCTCCAGCACGCTAATCCTCTCGTCGCGGTCGTCAATGGTCGACCGGAGCATGTCAACCATACCGTCGAGATGGAACTTGTAGAAGCGAGTAGTGTGGAAACGCGCAGAGACGGAACGACGCTCCTTGCGCTCCTTCTTTGGCTCTGCCTGGGACTCCACTAGACGCTCCTCTGAGGTCTTGAGCTTCAGCTCCACGGTCTTCAGCTTGTCCTGAGACGCCTTGAGTTGCGTCTCCAGGTCCTCGATCCTCAGCTCAGCTGCCGAGATCCACACCTCAGCACCGTCGTGATTCAGACAGTGAAGATCACTCTCGAAACGACTAGTGACCAGCTGGGACTGGGTGTACTCGACGAGGAGTCCCAGCTCTGCCAAGTGGTTCCCGAGAGTGGGGTGGGGACGCGGCGGCACGGGGTTACTCTGCTCGTCCAGGCCAGAGTAAAACTCGAAACGGGTGCCGCTCAGCTCGGTACTGTGAGCACACACCAAGCGAGCTAGAGCTCTCTGCAGCACGGTGACGAATGCTCCCATCTGAGTAGATGCGAGGGCATCCTCAATCAACTCCTCGGCGAAGGGTGGCACCAGTGGTCCTCGAAGGATGCACCTCACGGTCCAGGACATCTCGTCCCCAACCATGGGTAGACAGCGCCCTATCAGCAGCTCAGGTAGCGGACGCCTCAAATGCCTGGTCAGCTGGAGTAGGTCTGCCTGGAACAGACGCGAAACTCCAGTGTCGGGCACATCTCCCAACTGAATCGACGACGAGAACTCTCCGCTCATCTACACAAAATTTTAAATGGAGGTTGAATTAGTGAATGATGCGCAAAATTTTAAACAGGTAAAAACATGAGGTTTAATGCATGTATAATATTAATCAGTAACCAACAACAGAGGGGAGGGGATAGCAGTATATTCTGCACATTTTAAGTATTTCTCCTAGGTTTTTAGGAAAAACATTTTTGCGTGACGTCGACGCCCAACCTAGCTAAAGTCTCCTAAGGTCAACGATGGCTCTGATACCAAGTCTGTAAGGACCCCTCGAAGCGAGTCCGAGATGCCCACGTTATGTAAAAGATCACGATCCCAATGATCTGTGCATCGCAATCACATAACCAACATAGGTATCAAAGAGTTACATCATCCAAGTCGTACGAATAAAAGTCTTACACCACATAGACGTTCATACGACCAAAGTCAGCAAACCTCGTCACGCAGGACGGAATTAACTAAGATAGCGGAAGCTCGTGGCTAGCGACGGCTCTTAACATCTCGGAGCGCTGATCCCACAAGTGCAGTTGACCGGTGACAGCTAAGTGGCGTAGTCGTCGTCATACACCTCCTCCTCGACGTAGGACTCCTCATTATAATCTGGACATTTGAATATCCAGGGACAAAGCCATATGAGTACAATTACGTACTCGCAAGACAACCTCTAGGGCTTAAGTTTTCATGATAATGCAAGAAAACACTTTTCGAAAACTGGGATGGCTCCTATATACCACTATAGGGCTTATTTTCGAATACAATGATTTCAAGCATAGAGAATACGACATCTCTTTATCTTTGTTGAAGAAAAACATTTAGAGATAGAATTATCCTCTCTTAGATATAGCAAGGACATATCTAAGTACTGAAAAACTTTCTTTTGTAAAAGTTTATCAGAACACTAGGATAGGGGTAACCCTTTTTCCTGACTTGAGATCGGACTGGTTGTCTCCCCGAGACCAATCATCCTCACCCAAATTCCGTACCTCCCAGGTACCTCCTGATTTCCACATAAACATTTTTCCTTTATAAAACAACTCCTTTCTCCAGACGCCCAGTGTGGCCTTTCCAACCGTCCATGACCGCGGACGCGGCTATTCGAATAGATTTACACTCTGCAGAGGTGGTGCACTTTACCCACACCTATCGGTTATTCTGCCGTGTCTGCCACGGCCCATCATACGACAGCATGCGGGGGTCCGGATAACACGATCAAAGCTTTCCACTATGACCACCCTAGTATCGGGGCCTCCCGGTAGGTTTATTCTCCCCGGCACCGTGTGCTCCACTAGACCTCTTGGTCTTTCCTAGGGACGCCACACCGCCACGTCAGGAGACCCGCCGTAATCGTCCGGCTGCTGGTCCTCAGCAGTGTATTGTCTCTTCCGGACAACAACCCGGCTTCGAGGGCCCAGCCCTCATAGAAAGTATGAGAGCCCCAACACTAAGACGGACAAGTTTTCGGCTAAGCCCTACCCATGTCAGGTAGTGTGTTTGCACGGGTTAATTATTCGGGGCGGCAGCAGGGACACCTCGAAATTAAACCTCCATCTCCGACTGCTCCCAACAGCTCGGGTTTCGCAACATCTCCGAATGCTCTCAGCATCTCGGGTTTTCATAAAACATTTCTTTCTCGCTGATTGCTCCCAGCAACTCAGGTTTTCCTCCATAAAGCAGTTTTATCAAACAGGTTCCCATCCTATAGTTTTGAGGTAAGTGGATGAAGGTAGACTACTAGAAAACTTAATCTTTTTGATGGAGCCTTCAACAACAAGGCTCACCAAATAAACTCTTTTTGTAACACCTGTAGTATTCTAGTAGATAACTTTGGCCAAACAATATTTTGTGAAATAGTTTTCGGGTGGCAAGGTGCCACAAAAGAATTAAAACATGCATTATTTTATTTTGAAAACAAAACATGCTTGTTCAAAATAATAGGATTCATTATAAAGGTGAGGTGGGCTTGCCTTGCTCAGAGTACTGCCCCTGGTCTTGTTCTTCTTCGTAGTTGTGCTCAGCTACCTCGTACTGCTCTTCCTCGGGTTGCGGTTCTACCGTAACATGAAAAACAAACGAGGCTAGTGTAAATCCTAAACTGTGAGTTGATAACAATCTAAAGTATAATAACAAACAACAAGCATCACAAACAGAGAATACAACTGATGCATTTAAATACTCATCAAAGGCTGTTCACATGAAAAAGGCATAACTCCTAAGGTATTGCTCCTAAAATTAAACCCTTCTAGCATATCACTCCTAATCACTATATGGATCTCTGAAAATTAGCTGGGCATGAAAATCTATCACCAAATAATAATCAAAAATCAGATTAGAGCTACTGATGTCAAACTCAAACAGAAGATAGACTCAGTTTTATAGATCTCCTGTATGAACAATTAACCTTTCTGGTGAGATATGAGTTTTCTCTTTAAGTGGAGATTTTGTTCTTCAAATTTGACTACTCCTAGCTCAAGTTATTCTTGTTTTAAGAATACATAACTTCTGACTATTATTTAAGTACAGAAAATACTATGGATTATTTTGGTGCCAAACCAGTGGGGTAAGTTAGATAAAACATGTGGATATCCCACAAAAATATCCCCAACATTAATCTAGGGGCAAAGGTGACTCAAACAAACAAAACTAGACATGCAATAATCTCTGAAATTACAGAAATGCACTTTAAGACAATATCTCCCTGTTTTTAAGAAATTTACTCAACAACCAATAAATGTTTACTGGAAAAACCTCCATTTGTAGTATATGATACCTCCAACACATATCTAACACTTCCAATTGGATTTACCTCAAAAAGTGTTTTTATTTTAGAGTTAAAAATCTCCAAACACCTACTGGTGTTATACTTAGACTAATTATATCTTTTTCTAGAGTAATCTCCTGCATGCAAGACTTACCAATCTAGATAGACATTTTTACTGTCTTTCCAGAGGATCCAAGTTTGCGTGATTTGGACTTATAAATCTCAAGTTATTAAACAAATGGTGAAAAAGATATTGTTTACTAGATCTATTTTACCATACGACAGGAAATCTATTTGGACCAAATCCAACGCCATATGATTAAGAAAATGTGTTTGCATGCTACAAAATTAGTCTCATAATTTTAGCTAATGTAGATTTACCACAAATGAATAAAAGCTAGACTAAAGATTCTCTGTAAATATTAACAGAAAATGATTTTCTAAAAAGAAAAAGGGCCGAGCGGCCGGATCTGGGCCAAATCGGCCCAGAGAATACGCGGAGCAGCGCGGGAGGCCGAACTGGGCCGGCCCAATCGCGCGAGACCGCGCGCGTACGGCGGTGTTCAAACCTGGCCGTAGATCTCACGATCTACGGCTCACGGTCGTCGTCCTCCTCGTGTCGCGGCGCGGACGAACCAGACGCGGAAGAGAAGGAGGGCGGCAACGAGCGTTCATCAAAGGCCGAACGAGGCCAGGGGAAGGACAGGGGCTGACGGGGGAGGCGATGACGAGCTCGACGACGCCCTCAGCTCCCGCATGCAACATCGGTATCCATGGCGGTGGCGGAGACGAACTTCTCGGGTCGAGGATGAGTGCGACGGCTACGGGCACCTAGAAGAGAAACGGAAGGCATGGGCGTTAGGACTAGCCGAGGCGCACTCGAGGGGCCAAAAATGGCAGAGAAAGGTGGAGAGGATCGACGGTGAGTGCCGTGGGAAAATCTCGGTCACCGGCAGCGTTTTCTTCTTCCAGAGCACGAGAGAGGATGCGGTTTTGGGCGAGGGTGGTAGGGGTGAATAGAGAAGGTGAGGGAGAGCCTCGGGCAATGATTTAAGGGGGAGGGCGAGGCTGAGCACAGCTCCAAAACCAGGGGCCGGTTTTTGAGTCTCCTTCAGACAAGAGCGGTTTGGGGAGGGGGAGGGGTGGTCTGATTGGTCCTCCTGGGCGGTGGAGAGAGGCGAGAGAGATGTTGGTCGGGGTGACTCGACCTGGCCAGTAGGGAGAGAGGGGGTGAGCTTCGGTTGGGTGTAGGGAAAGAGAGAAAAGAGAAGAGAGGAGGAGAGGTGACCCGAGCCCATAACAGGTGGGGCCAGGGGTGAGGTTGTTGCTCTCCTTTTCCATTAGGTGGAGTAGAAAAGAGTGAGAGAGAAAAAAAGGTGAAAGGTTTGAGTAAATTGCTCAAAGGATTTTCAAAACCTAAGTTTGAATTATTCAAACATGACCCACAAAGATAAAATGAGTCAATACCCCAAACTCACCTAAATTAGGAGAAATTACTGAATTTATAAATGCCCAAGTCAAAACACCTCATTTGACTCTCAAGGAAAAGAAAACTTTTAGTGAGAAGGAAAAGAATAACTCAAATGGTCATGTTAATTTGATGGCTCCAAAAGCTAGTGATATTTAGGTGCAAACAAGTTCTTTTGAGAGGAGTTGGAACAGGGTATGAAACTATATATTCCTTAGACCAAAATGGTTCAGATGCATGTCAAAAACCATTTGTGGTTTGCTTAATATTTGCTCCTAGTTTGGCTAAGTTTTAACAACCATGAAGATCCTAATAGCTGATATTTTATTTTAGTTGTTGAGGTTATTTTTTTTTAGTGTTTTCAAATACCATGGAATGCTAGTGGGGCACAACAAGCATAAGGTGTGCAAACAAGTTAAATCATGACTCAAAATCCTACACACACAAAAGTTTTTGCTAGGGGTGAAAATCTAGAACAACACCACAATGCTAGAGCTAAGAGAATTGGGGTGTTACACTCCCGAAACCAAAGGGCGTCGGCGTGCTCGAGCTTCCCTTCGATGTCGGCTACGGCAGCCTTCAGATCAGCAACTTCCTGTGCCAGGCCATCGGCACGAGCTCTCTGATGGTCCCACTCGCCACGGACCCTCTGGTTGTCCCGGTGGGCACGGTCCCGGCTCCACCTCTTCTCCGCCACCTCCTGCCTCAGCCCGGAGACCTGCTCATTGAGAAAGCCCACTTGTTGGCTCAGTTCCCTCCATTCCTGCCGGGGCCTGCTATTAGCGATTGCAAGGCTTTGCTCCAGGCGAGCTGCGCTTTGCTCCACTTCCCGACGAAGCTGGGAGTCCTCTTCCTGACTATTCCTCTCAGCCTCGCCCAACATGGACGCCCGGGCCTTCAGATCCCGCTCGCGTCCTAAGACGCGAAGCTCCCGAGCGTTCAACAGCTCGTCCTCCACGACCAGCCTCCGCTCCCTAGCCTCGAGGGATTTTTCCTCGACCACCAACCTCCTTTCCAGAGCTCCCAGCTCGCCCTCGCGGTGAGCCGCAGGAACCGCCAGCTGGCGCACCTGAGCTTCCGTGAACGCCAGGAGCTCTCCCAATTTGGCGAACGGCCTGGGAGGGTTGGAGCTCGCTCCACTCACTCCAAGGCCACTAGGAGGGGCTCGTCCTCCCGTGCCCTTGTAACATCTCAATATTTTGGAATGTTTAAAAATCACTAAAATTTAAAACTTTTGTTTTTATTAAATTAAAATGCATAAGAAAATCAACTATAAAAGACTTCAAGCATTTTCAAAAGGTTGTTTCAAGTTTAACATTTTATATTCCATTATAATCCTATTACTTTAAAAATATTTATATTCTATTATTTTACTATTATACCAAAATAAAAATGAATGGTTACTAAAAATGAGTTTTAAATAAATTAATATCAAACATAAATAACTGTGGTAATTTCATAAATTTTATTTAATGTGAGGACCCATCTGACAACCAGCCAGAGATGCCCACGTTATGTAAACAGATCACGATCCCAATGATCAGTGCATCGCGATCACATAACCAACATGGTATACAAAGTTACATCATTCAACATGAACAGAATACGACTTACATAAATACTGGTCACATGACCACGTCTGCAAACATCGTCGCACAAGACGAAAATGAACTAAGGTACAGCGGAAGATTTCGACTAGCGTCGGCCCTCGTCACGTCTTGACGCATTCCCACAGAGCAGTTGAGCGGGACACTCAGTTGGCGTAGTCATCGGCGTACTCCTCCTTCTGGTCGTATCTCTCCTCATTGAAAACCTCGACGTTTGAATATCCAGGGACATAGCCATATGAGTACATTTACATACTCGCAAGACCATCTCTAAGTCTTAAGTTTTCATGATAATGCAAGAAAACACTTTTCGAAAACTGGTATAGCTGCTATATACGACTATAGGGCTTAGTTTTCGAATACCATGATTTTAGACATAGAGAATACGACATCTCTGTATCTTTGTTGAAGAAAACATTTAGAGATAGAATTCTCTTCTCTTAGATATAGCAAGGACATATCTAAGTGCAAAACTTTCTTTTGTAAAAGTTGTCAAAACACTAGGATAGGGGTAACCCTTTTTCCATACTTGAGATCGGACTGGTTGTCTCCCCGAGATCAACCATGCTTACCCAAATTCCGTACCTCCCAGGTACCACTTTGTTGCCTCCTTGTTTTCCTTCGAAAATATTTCTCTTTTGAAACCATAAAACAACGAGCATGCCTAGTGGGACCTTTCAAACCGTCCATGACCGCGGACGTGGCTATTCGAATAGATTTACACTCTGCAGAGGTTGCACACTTTACCCACACCAATCGGTCCTTCCGCCGTGTCTGCCACGGCCCGCCATACGACAGCATGCGGGGGTCCGTATAGCACGATCAAAGCTTTCCACCATGACCACCCTAGTATCGGGGCCTCCTGGTAAGTTTGTTCTCCCCGGCACCGTGTGCTCCACTAGGCCCCTGGTCTTTCCTCGGGACGCCACACCGCCACGTCAGGAGACCCACCGTAATCATCCGGCTGCTGGTCCTCAGCAGTGTATTGTCTCTTCCGGACGACAACCCGGCTTCGAGGGCCTAGCCCTTATAGAAAGTATGAGAGCCCCAACACTAAAACAAACAAGCTTCCGGCTAAGCCCTACCCATTTCAGGTAGTGTGGCTGCACGGGTTAATTGTTCGGGCGGCAGCTAGGGTCACACTTTGTTTTTCAAACACTTTCTCCTCCGACTACTCCCAGCAACTCGGGTTTTAATAAAACACTTGCTCGCCGATTGCTCCCAGCAACTCGGGTTTTCCTCCGTAGAACAATTTTATCAAATAGGTTCCCATCCTATAGTTTTGAGATAAGTAGATGAAGGTAGACTATTAGAAAACTTAATCTTCTTGATGGAGCCTTCAACAACAAGGCTCATCAAGTAAAACTTATTTTGGTAACACCTAGAGTATTTCTAGTAGATAGCTTTGGCCAAACAATATTTTGTAAAATAGTTTTGGGTGGCAAGGTACCACAAAAGAAACAAAACATGCATTATTTTATTTTGAAAACAAAACATGCTTGATAAAAACAATAGGATTCATTATAGTGGTGAGGTGGCTTGCCTGGCTCAGCAATATGTCCTTGGTCGTGATCTTGATGTTCCTCAGGTTCATTCCTCACTTCCCGTTCCTTCCCGATCGTATCTAACGTCGTAAACAGGAAAATGAACCACACTCGGAATACAAGACAAAGCCAAAAGGACATAACAAACAACAAGCATTGTACAAGACACTGAGATACAAACAGAAGCAAACAACTCCTTTATCTATACAATAACAATCAACAAAAGTCCATAGAGCTAAGACAACAACCGATTCTCCTAAGAAAATATACACAACAACTCGGAGTATTAAAAAGGTAGTTCTACAGAACACTAAAACAACACATCACTTAGGGTCATTACATCACTAAACAAGAGTTGTTATAATAGCTTGAGGAAATACTTCAGACAAAAGTATCTTAATAGTTCCGGAAATAGTTCAGATAAAAGTATCTTAATAGTTCCGGAAATACTTCAGACAAAAGTATATTAATTGTTTAGGAAATACTTCAGACAAAAGTATCTTAACACACAAGCAAGTATTAAAATTAACACTAGCATTGAGCACACTCACATGCAAACATGTTACTAGCTCAAGAACACCTACTATCAAGTAACTAGGCCACAAACAATGGTAACACCTCTATCCAAACAGGTTTATGACTAAGAGCTAAAATGGTGCACTAGTCCTATTTAACAGGACACCACAATCAAGGTCACTTCAACCAATAAACAAACAATCACATGGCAACCAAGTGTTGACAACAATTTAAGATAAGAAAGTCATATATTAAGCATTGCAAAACACAAGGAACTACTGGATAGAATTTAACACAAAACAATCATTCACATGCATATCACACAAATGAAATTAGTGCAACTCCTAGGAAACAAGATGAACTCTGTGAAAACTCAAAAGTGAATGTGCTAACAATACTTATAGGAAATTCATTAAGGTGATTTAAAGGATAACCTAATTTTCTGTACTTAAGAGTTACTAAGCACACCAACACATAACAATTGAGGTAAAACATGAATTTATATCATCACACTTATTAGATAAATAAGATGATGTTTAAAGAGATTTAACATAACACACCAACATACCCACAAGCAAAGCATATAAACACAATTGATGTTATTATTAGGGTACAAAGTGAATAAAGCATATAAATTATTTTTATACCAATCCAGGGTTGCTTGTTAATGAAAACACAAAGCTACTCCACAAAAATACTCCTAAATTATTTGCACAAATATATAAAGCACAAACAAGTAAAACTAGATACATGCAAATAACAGAAAATAAGAATATCCATTTTAAAGTGTAATAACCTACTGTTTTAGAAACTACTCTACCAAGAGCAAAATATGAGAGGTAAAATTCTACAAAGCTAGGATATGATATCTACTACTCATATCTAACACATGCAATTGGATTTGCTCAAAAAATGTGTTTTTAATAATGAACTAAAAATCAACAAAATGCTACTGTTCTTAATCTTAAACTTAATAGAACTTTATTTATACAAATCTCCTGCATGCAAGGCTTAAAGATATGGGTAGGTATTCTCACTGTCTTTCAATAGAACTAAAGTTTTCTAATTTTGGACGTATAAAACTCAAGTTCTTAAGTAAATGGTAAAAAATCCACTTTCTACAAGATTGGACAAATAGCACACATAAAAACATATTTTTCATAAAGGCCAGTCCCTCACGGTTAAGAAAACACGTAGCTATGCTACAAAATTAATTTCAAAATTTTCTCATGCACAGATCTACCAGAAATGAATAAAAGCTAGGCTACCAAATCACTGAAAAATAAACAGAGAAATAATCTTTAACAGAAAACAGGAAAAGGGCTGGATCTGGCGATGCTGGGCCGCGCATGGGCGGGCCGGCCCATGGAGGCTTGCGCGCTGGCGAGGGGGCATGTGGCCGACGGATCAGAGATGGGCGGCTGAGATTAGATCGGGGAGGATTCAAGCATGGCCGTTGATCCGGAGATTGAGGGTCCTTGCACCTTCTTCTTCCTCGCGATGGACAGGGGCGCGCGGAAAACCTAGAAAACATGCCAGGCGCGAGTGGCTCACCCAGGGTTCTCGAGGGACGAGGAAGAGGGCTTCCAAAGGGTGCGGACGGTCGCGGCTGTGCAGAGGAGGTCGTAGAAGGGCGTGGCTTCCTCCCGCGCGCCAGGGAACGGAGACGACGCCGACGGCGCCCGCGCCGGTCACGACGACGCCGCGGTGACTTCCGGGCACCTGAAAACGCAAGAGGATGCCTAAGAGGTGGCTATCGTGGAGGAGAACAAGTTGGAGCAAAAATATAGAGACGAGGGGGTCCGGGATGAAGGTGAGCATGCATGCAAGCACACGGCTCCGAGCTTTTGTTCTTTGACGATCTTGAGCAGGAGAGAGTGAGAGCTCGAGCAGCATCGCTATGGGTGAGAGAGGAGAGGTAGGGGAAGAAGAATGGCAAGGAGAGAGGAGCAGAGCGGCTCTCGGTGATCTTATTCGAGATGGGTGGCGGATTTGGTGCTCTCGGCATTGGCAGGGAGAGAGAGAGGGCATTGCTGGGCACCGATTGGCTTGGGGAGACGGTGGAGGAGCGTCTGCTTGCCCAGGAGCACGGCTTGGAGGCTAGCGGGTGGCTTGGAGCTAATGGAGGGAGGTGAGTAGAGGAGAGGTTGCCTCCTGCCAGCCAGCTGTTCGATGAAATGCCAGAAAGAGAAAGAAAAGAAGAAATGCAGGGCTAGGGTTTAGGGGTGGTCGTGCTATGGGTACACCACGGATCCAATGCACACCAAAACTAGAGGATGGGTGAGAGGGGTGAGAGTGTTAGATATAGGTCATTTTTGGCTGATTGGAGTAGGCCACTAAACATGGATGGATTAGTCAACCTTTTGACAAGAAAAATATAAAACAAGCTGAGATAGCTAGAGGGAAAATAGGTTTAACATTTTGCTTATAAGTTTGGGTCATAGGGGTTCAATAACATCTAGATACAAAATTATCAAAATGCTACTCTATAACACATCCTAAGGCCACCTTATGTTTCAGCACTCAAAACAAGCAAGAGTTAGTGATTAAACATTTTTGTAAAATTTAAAGAAGGCTATAAATGAAAAATAGTGTAATGTATCTGCACTTTAAATAAGGCAGATACCTGTGTATAGTGCAAACCCCTGGATCGATTCGTTTGCACACACAGTTTACGATGTAATATCACAACAAAGTATCAATTTTATTACATCGATGAATCCAGACTTACAAAAATAAATAGTTCGATACATCTTTGCATAGCTTAAAGCTAGCTCAAAACAATAAAGCAACGGAAATAAATCTTCTATGAGCCTCCAACTTCATGAAACGCCACAGGCGAAAACATGTTGGTGCAGACCCGAAACCCAAACGTAGTCTTTACTCTTCGTCAGAAATTTCAGCAACAAATAATAATTTGCAACAGAGTGGGTCAGATTCCATTAAAAATGGAGTCTGGCAAGTGACACTATGGTGGACACTTAATGGAATAACTCTATAGCCTACATGCATATTTGGCTGGTGGAGTTCAAGGCTAATTTGCATAAAGCCAATTTTTCCTACTCTTTTGAAAACACTTTGCTTGAAATCAGGACAAGTATGGCATGGAAACCATAATCTCATCTTCCCTTGTTCACCCATCAACTTTTAACTTAGAAATTTGAATGTTGGGAGCCTCCGTTGAATCCTTGATCAGCTGCTCAAAATTGTCCGTAACCGAGGACACGGCTAAGTACTTAGTTTTAACTCTGCAGAGGTTGTGCACTTTCACCACGAGACCCAAACAACCCTTCTGTCCTTGACCCTCATGTAGTGAAAAGGAAAGGAGAAGTCTGAGACGAGACCTTTGGGGAAAAGTCAAGGCAGAGCCATTATACCACGTGGCTGCACTGGAAACATCTTCACTTGGAGAAAACTTTGGTCCCTTTGTTCCTGGGTGGCCATCCTCAAGTGTACGTACTCAGGTTCACTCATCTAAATGAGCCTGGGTCTTAGCCAGGTGCACCCACCTAAATGAGCCTAAGCAGCCACTCAACTCTAACCTCCATCCTCTTGCCACATCCACCCAGAAGTATCTTTAACTTAGTAGAAATTAACTTTTCACAAAACAACTTTTGCATAGCATCAATATTACTACCAAGTTACCCATAGGATTCTAGACACAACTAGTGTAAGGGATATAGTAGTTTCAGCATAGCAATACTATCCAACACATGCATATAATAAACATACTAAGTAATGCATAGAAAATACTTAGGAAGTTTATGAGGGTGTGCCACTTGCCTTGGCAACAAGAAGAATAGCAACAGCAGCTACAACAGTTGCCGTTTCCCTCCGAAATTTCTAACACATCAAACAAAGCCAAATAAACATACACACAAAATAACAATGCTAAAATATGTTATGCATGATGTGCAAAATATTTCTAAGGACTAGAGATGCATGCCATGCTAAGAAATTATTCTAAGTGAATGCAAGGCAAGTGTGTTAGTCAAATATGACTAAAGACCAAGGTCATAAAATCAATTGCTATAAGTCAATCTTGACTAAGTTGTAAGACTGCTCCTAGTCTTCATCATGTTTGATCTTGAATTCTTCAACTCCCTTGTAGTTTCCTTCATCTTCAATTAGCATTCTAAGGACTTGGTCAAAATCACTAAGGACTTGGTTTATGTCCAAAGTGGATGAAAAATAGGAAGGCAGAAAAATATACAGAGAAAATATAGTTGATCTCTCGGGCTTCATCTCCAGACTTGTAACTTTCTCCTTGGTGATGTCTTCATTGAATCATGTAGACTTGATGGTTCAGACTTGATGATTTGTATATCACCAGGGCTGGTCTTGGATATAACTTAGCCACCACGAGGTCTAAGAGAGAAGAAGAGAAAAGAGAGAAAGACTTAGAGAAATAAAAGGGAATAGTCTTCTTGCAGTTCCTCTTGATTTTCTTCTAAGTACTTCTACTTCTTGGAGCTGCTTCCAGAGTCTGTTTTCTTCTAAGTCTTTGTTGGCCTTTTAGTCTTTATATTGTAGCACTTTACCAAAACACTATGCTCAAATAATCCTAACTTACAGAAAAACAATAACTATACAATACAATATGCTATGTATGCAATGCAAGTTATTTCTAAGGACAACACTTAACAAAATAAAGACAATTAAGTTTGTAGATGCTAAATTTCTCTAAGGAAGGATTTAGCATTTCTAAGTGTTGAAATTTTCCTCAGGAAAGTATTATCGAATATTTATCAAATATTTTCTAAGAGAGAAATTTACTTTGTTTTAAGAAGGCAAAATATTTCAAAGTACTTTTTGTGACCAAAGTGTTCAAAATATGCCTGATAATTTTAATATATTTTTAATTAGTTTTTATACATTAAAATATCATTTAAAAGTATTAAATCAATATTATTTACAAAGTAAACAGAAAATTATTCCACAAAGATTAGTAGAAAAATCCTACTGCAAATACTTAGTGATTCAAATTTATAGTAATTGGATTTACTCAAAAATAATATTTCTATCAAAAGTTATGTAAAAATTACTCAAACTTTATTCAATTTAACATTATGATTTTGAAATAGTCCAAATAATACTGAAAAATATTTTCTAACAGTGTATTCATATAACACATATTATAAGGTTTCCAAAACAATTTTATTTACAATTTTTGATCTTATAGATTTAAATCTAAGTCAAATTTACTTAAACTCATAATTTGAAATTTGAATAATTTAAACAAACTCAAAACAGAAAACCAACAGTGCTAAATATTCTACAAGTCGAGAGCTTTTCAAAAATATAAAGTTTGTTAAATTTGGCCAAACCAATAAAAAGTTATAATAGATTTAAGGTACATGGGCTTTTCTGCAAAACTGCCAGTTTTAATCTATTTAAGAAAAATCGCAAAAAAAACAAATCTGACGTGGCGCTGACTGTGCTGCTGACGGTGCGTCGACGTGGCGTCTTCTGATTGGACAATACCGTTTCAATAAGTGATCTATTATGGGCCGTGGGATTGAGATCGGACGGCTCTGGAGCAATGGACCTAATCCGAGCGGCGCCGGTGGCCGGAGAAGCTGCGGGAACGGCGGTGCCATGGACGGAAACACGACTCCGGCGATACAGGGGGGTTCGGGCTAGAGGATGGGTACCTGGCGGCAGGGGAGGACGAGGCTGAAGGAGATATGCCCTAGAGGCAAATAAATAAGTAGTATTTATTGCATTATCTCATAAGTTTATAATAGGTTTGTGTATTATGCTATAACTGTATTAATCGGAATTGTTAATACACGTGTGATACATAGACAACCAGGTCCCTAGCAAGCCTCTATATGAGCTAGTCCATTGGGCAACAGTTGATCGAGATTCCCGATCAAGGACAATGACGTCGGTTGACAATGGGGTCATCTTGTTAGTTGAATAAGGTGGTGGACATACGCAAAGTATTGCAATAAGATCGTATTACGATGTTTGTCATTTGTAATAGATAAGAGTATGATAGCTTATTCCTTAGACCCTGAGACCGTACTTATTGTTGCTTCGTAGGAGTGCTTTGAGAGCATCAAACGTTGTGTCTTATATAGCATGACAATAACGGTGTCCATCTTGGGTATTCCGAAAGAGCATCGAGACGTAAGGATCAAGAGCGGGATTTGTTCATTCTTGTAATGGAAAGATACGCTGGGCCCACTCGGTGTTATTGCATCTATATAGTTGCGCAGCTTATGACTAGGTCATGGAGATGTAATATCACAGACGAGTTAATAACCTTCGTCGGTAACGAGATACAGCAAAGGCATCGGTGTGTCTACGATCATATCTCGGACAAGGTAGTATCGCAGAGACAAAGGGAATGAATATCATATTTATGGTTCAACGAAGATATTCGTGGAATGCACAGGGGTCGTCATATATTTCCAGGTATCCCTGATGATCATTGGTGAGCGGAGTGTCTCGACCATGTCTGGAGTATTCCCGAACCGTAGCGTAACAAACTTAAGGTCTTAGCGACGCTAGGAGATAGGTTCTGGAATTTTATAGGTTTTTATTGGAGAGAAAGAAATGATCCGGAAAGAGTTCCGGTGGTCCGGAAGGAGTTCCCGGGAGGTATGGAATGGTTCCGGGAATGTCCGAAAGTTGTTCGGGTGGTTCCGAAATAGTTTCGGAGTCATGGGATATTGAATTATATATAAATATATTAATTATGAATTAATGGGATTTTTATATTAATTTAATATTAATTAAATAAAGGAAAAAGGGGGCTCCCACCTAAATGGGCCCTGAGAGGGCCCATAAGGGGGAAACCGCACCCCACAAGGAAGGGGAAGGCTGGGCCTCCTAGTCCAACTCGGACTAGGAGTTGGAGGGCCCATGGGGGGTTCGGCCGAACCCCCCCTCCCCTCTCCTCCTTTAGTCCCACATGAGGGAGCCAAGGGGGTTGGCACACCCCTTCCCCCTTTATATACCAAGGCATATTAATTGATTTAATTCATAGGAAAATCCAATTAATTCCCGATTTCTCTCTCGGTCTCGTGGTTCCCAAGTCGGAGCCACGCCGAGCTGAGGAAGGGGGTCTCTCTCCACCTAAGCCATACCGCAGAGCGCCGTTGCTCTACGGGATTCCAGATAAGATCTACTCCTGCGATTTCAGCTGGATCTGAATGACCGAGAGTTGTCGCTAGGCTCCGTATGTTTGCGAGTGCTCGGAGGCTACTCTTTTGAGGAGCTTGGGCGACGTCGTCTCGCCCCCTGCAGCCGCCGCGCCTCCCCCCTCCGGTGCCGGCGCACCAGCCCCGGTGCTGGCGCTCTGCCTTCTTCCGCCCGACGCCCGTCGACGCAGATCATCGTCGACACCCCGGCGTCATCGACTCCGACATCGCGGCAAGTTCTCCGCGACCTCGAGGTCAGCTACGTACGACTTCATCGTCAACGCTTGTGCGGGAGCGTAATCCCCGCTATCGGTCTACATGGAGGTAATGTAACCCTTTCCGCCACCGTTATCACATGTACTAGATAGATAGATCCTGGCTAGTTAGGGTTTTGATCGCTAGAAAATTATTGTTTTCTGCATCGTAACCCCTTCAGAGGCAGTGTCGATGGCGTCGTGGCGGTCCTCGGCGCGTCGTCGTCTCCTCCAAATCACTCGCCGGAGTTTAACGGTGCGGCGGCGAGCTTCGATCGTGGACAAGTGGCTCGATCTGTTATTGGAAAGAGCAAACGAAGACGTCTCACGGATGCGTACAATGACGGGGAATCGGGAGAGAGGCGTGCGAGCGCTCGGCAGTTTCTACTCACCGGAACAGAGGAAAACCAACGGCGGCAATCGCCGATGATCTCGAGCTCGTCTTCGGCAGCCTGGAGGCGGTTTTTGTTTAGGGTTTGGGGTGCGGAAAACGGCGGCGGGCTTAGGTATAAATAGGAGGCGCACAGGGACGAGTTCCTCGAGCACACGGCTCGGATTCAAATCGTGCACGGATCGGAGTTCACCGGAGTCCCGACGAGATACGTGTGAAGATGATGACAGGTGGGGTCCGCGCGTCAGTGAGAGAGGAGGGAGGTGGGCTTCTGACGGGCTGGTCCTAGGCTGCTCGCGCTGCGCGCGCGGGAGGAGAGAAGATGGGCTAGGCCCAGATGACTCGGGCTGTTCTTCTCTTTTTTTTTTTGACAAATCATTTTCTGTTTTCAAACTTTTATTTCAAATTTGATTTTTAAACTTAACCAAATCTTTTCAGAAAAATTCATAAAAATATGTTTTGGAAAGCTAATTTAATTTAGAACTTTTTGGTAGTATTCTTGCCCAAAAATAAAATTAAATAAAAGGGAAATTATAAAAGATACAAATAACATGTTTATGGTATAATTTTCAAAACAAACATATAAATAAATATTAAATTTTAAACTCTCATTTAATTTAAGCCACAAGATGAAATGATGTTGATGCATGAATGCATGAGTGCATGAATGCAATGTATGAATACTCTTTTTAAAAGTAACATACAAAGTAATTTTTAAAAGTTTTAAATTTTTCTGATTTTTCAAATCCCAGGATGTTACAGACTACCACCCTTAAAAGGAATCTCGTCCTCGAGATTCGAGAAGGCTAGCAAAAGGTTGTGACTGGTTTAACTGGGTGGGCTACCACCCTTAAAAGAAATCTTTGTTTGTACTGAAACTTCAATATTAAAACTTGATTTAAAATGTACCGTTCACTTCCTCCACGGTGAGGTGGTTCACATATCCTTTATCAAAAGGATTTGGCTTGACTGTGGCTTCGGCCCCTTTCTTTTCTGGGCAGTCAGTGGAGTAGTGTCATTGCTTCTTGCAGTTGTAGCATGTGATATGATTGAGGTTTTTCTTGGGTTCCCCATTTGGGCGGTGATTGTGGTTAGGAGCATCGTGTCCGTTTCCCTTGAATCCACCATTGTGTTCATGATGCTTATGGTTGCTTCCTCCACTATGGTGGTTTCCAAGTTTGTGACCATGGTTCCCATCATGAACAAAATGTTTCTTGAATGAGGGTTCAGAGGAGTGCTTGTTCATCTTCCTCTTCCTGTTTTCAGCTTTCTTCATGCTATCTTCAAGGGTGATTGCTTGATCGAGGAGTATCTGATAGTTTGGAGCATAAGCAACAGTCAGAGGTATCTTCAGCTCATCACATAGTCCCTTGAGAAATTTTGCCTTCCTCTTTGCATCTGTATCAATGTCCTCAGGAGCATATCGTGACAAGGCATGGAAGTCATCCATGTACTCCTTAAGACTTCTGTTACCCTGACGCAGATTGCGAAACTCCTCCTGTTTCAGATGCATAATCCCCGTGGAGACATGAGCATTACGAAATCCTTCCTTGAATTCCTCCCAGGTCAAGGTGTCCAATGGGTGAGTAATCTGATAAGTTTCCCACCATTGGGAAGCAGGTCCTTCGAGAAGATGTGCGGTGAACCTGACTTTCTCAGCATCATCACATTCCGTTGTCACCAGATCCTTTTGCACAGAACGCAGCCAGTCATCAGCTACCATTGGCTCAGTTGAGGTTGAGAACTTGTTTGGCCTAAGCCTTAGAAATCTGGTAAGCCTGTCCACTTGGGGAGGTGGTGGCGGTGGAGGATTGTTGTTGTTGTTATTGTTGTGGCCCGCTGTAATAAACTGAGTCATCATAGTCATCAACTGGGCTTGGGCGGCCATCAACTGCTGCATAGCATCATTGTTGTTGTTGTTGTTGTTGTTCCCAGGAGCACGTCGGGGAGGCATCTGTGGGTTTTAGCATAGATGAGTAAAAGATAGACAAATCTAGGAGAAAATTTCCTACCCATACAAGCAACTGCACAATCAACCACAATCATTAAATTTCCAAACTTGTTTTTGAAAAGCCTAACTAATCGTTTTTTTTAACGAAGTACACCGATATTATGGAGAACACATACGATGATACTGCCATACCCCAATTTGATAGGTCAATACATCATTAGGATCTCGTACTCTAATGGATAGGTGGTCTAGTCTATGTCCTTCCTGAGTGCATCAAGTTCCTCTCCTAATTCCTTGAGTACATCAAGATACTTTTGGGTGTTATGAAGCCTAAATCGAAGTCTTCTTCCAAGGTTCTCGGTGGCTTCGCTTGCTGCACTCCTTGCTGAGTCAAAGAATGATGTGTACAGTATTGGGTTGGTGAACATGCAGTAGTCTTTGGTCTTGTGGTTATCTTCTTTGCTTTTGTATAGATAGAGTTGCACCCACCAGTACTCTTGACCTTCACCCATGAAAGGGAATCCTTTGTATACTGCTTCTCCTTCAAAGCCCAAGCTCTTCATGTTATCCTTAAGTGCTCTTGGAAAGTCAGTCTCACATTGTAGGGTCATGGTCATCACTGGTCCCTTCTTGAGTGATTCAAAGAGGTTGGTCATCTAAAAAGAAGATATAGTATTTTTAGAAAGTAAATAGATAAGATAGTTACAAGAAGGGAAATTAGTAAAGTTTTGTTTTTTAACAAACTGAATAAAAATAGATTTTCAATCCTATGGCCAAATCCTATTTCTATCCAGACTTAGGGGTTTCGAACCTACAGGCAACACAGTGCTCTGATACCATCTGTAATGTATCTGCACTTTAAATAAGGCAGATACCTGTGTATAGTGCAAACCCCTGGATCGATTTGTTTGCACACACAGTTTACGATGTAATATCACAACAAAGTATCAATTTTATTACATCGATGAATCCAGACTTACAAAAATAAATAGTTCGATACATCTTTGCATAGCTTAAAGCTAGCTCAAAACAATAAAGCAACGGAAATAAATCTTCTATGAGCCTCCAACTTCATGAAACGCCACAGGCGAAAACATGTTGGTGCAGACCCGAAACCCAAACGTAGTCTTTACTCTTCGTCAGAAATTTCTGCAACAAATAATAATTTGCAACAGAGTGGGTCAGATTCCATTAAAAATGGAGTCTGGCAAGTGACACTATGGTGGACACTTAATGGAATAACTCTATAGCCTACATGCATATTTGGCTGGTGGAGTTCAAGGCTAATTTGCATAAAGCCAATTTTTCCTACTCTTTTGAAAATACTTTGCTTGAAATCAGGACAAGTATGGCATGGAAACCATAATCTCATCTTCCCTTGTTCACCCATCAACTTTTAACTTAGAAATTTGAATGTTGGGAGCCTCCGTTGAATCCTTGATCAGCTGCTCAAAATTGTCCGTAACCGAGGACACGGCTAAGTACTTAGTTTTAACTCTGCAGAGGTTGTGCACTTTCACCACGAGACTCACACAACCCTTCTGTCCTTGACCCTCATGTAGTGAAAAGGAAAGGAGAAGTCTGAGACGAGACCTTTGGGGAAAAGTCAAGGCAGAGCCATTATACCACGTGGCTGCACTGGAAACATCTTCACTTGGAGAAAACTTTGGTCCCTTTGTTCCTGGGTGGCCATCCTCAAGTGTACGTACTCAGGTTCACTCATCTAAATGAGCCTGGGTCTTAGCCAGGTGCACCCACCTAAATGAGCCTAAGCAGCCACTCAACTCTAACCTCCATCCTCTTGCCACATCCACCCAGAAGTATCTTTAACTTAGTAGAAATTAACTTTTCACAAAACAACTTTTGCATAGCATCAATATTACTACCAAGTTACCCATAGGATTCTAGACACAACTAGTGTAAGGGATATAGTAGTTTCAGCATAGCAATACTATCCAACACATGCATATAATAAACATACTAAGTAATGCATAGAAAATACTTAGGAAGTTTATGAGGGTGTGCCACTTGCCTTGGCAACAAGAAGAATAGCAACAACAGCTACAACAGTTGTCGTTTCCCTCCGAAATTTCTAACACATCAAACAAAGCCAAATAAACATACACACAAAATAACAATGCTAAAATATGTTATGCATGATGTGCAAAATATTTCTAAGGACTAGAGATGCATGCCATGCTAAGAAATTATTCTAAGTGAATGCAAGGCAAGTGTGTTAGTCAAATATGACTAAAGACCAAGGTCATAAAATCAATTGCTATAAGTCAATCTTGACTAAGTTGTAAGACTGCTCCTAGTCTTCATCATGTTTGATCTTGAATTCTTCAACTCCCTTGTAGTTTCCTTCATCTTCAATTAGCATTCTAAGGACTTGGTCAAAATCACTAAGGACTTGGTTTATGTCCAAAGTGGATGAAAAATAGGAAGGCAGAAAAATATACAGAGAAAATATAGTTGATCTCTCGGGCTTCATCTCCAGACTTGTAACTTTCTCCTTGGTGATGTCTTCATTGAATCATGTAGACTTGATGGTTCAGACTTGATGATTTGTATATCACCAGGGCTGGTCTTGGATATAACTTAGCCACCACGAGGTCTAAGAGAGAAGAAGAGAAAAGAGAGAAAGACTTAGATAAATAAAAGGGAATAGTCTTCTTGCAGTTCCTCTTGATTTTCTTCTAAGTGCTTCTACTTCTTGGAGCTGCTTCCAGAGTCTGTTTTCTTCTAAGTCTTTGTTGGCCTTTTAGTCTTTATATTGTAGCACTTTACCAAAACACTATGCTCAAATAATCCTAACTTAGAGAAAAAAATAACTATACAATACAATATGCTATGTATGCAATGCAAGTTATTTCTAAGGACAACACTTAACAAAATAAAGACAATTAAGTTTGTAGATGCTAAATTTCTCTAAGGAAGGATTTAGCATTTCTAAGTGTTGAAATTTTCCTAAGGAAAGTATTCTCGAATATTTATCAAATATTTTCTAAGAGAGAAATTTACTTTGTTTTAAGAAGGCAAAATATTTCTAAGTACTTTTTGTGACCAAAGTGTTCAAAATATGCCTGATAATTTTAGTATATTTTTAATTAGTTTTTATTCATTAAAATATCATTTAAAAGTATTAAATCAATATTATTTACAAAGTAAACAGAAAATTATTCCACAAAGATTAGTAGAAAAATCCTACTGCAAATACTTAGTGATTCAAATTTATAGTAATTGGATTTACTCAAAAATAATATTTCTATCAAAAGTTATGTAAAAATTACTCAAACTTTATTCAATTTAACATTATGATTTTGAAATAGTCCAAATAATACTGAAAAATATTTTCTAACAGTGTATTCATATAACACATATTATAAGGTTTCCAAAACAATTTTATTTACAATTTTTGATCTTATAGATTTAAATCTAAGTCAAATTTACTTAAACTCATAATTTGAAATTTGAATAATTTAAAAATACTCAAAACAGAAAACCAACAGTGCTAAAATATTCTACAAGTCGAGAGCTTTTCAAAAATATAAAGTTCGTTAAATTTGGCCAAACCAATAAAAAGTTATAATAGATTTAAGGTACAGGGGCTTTTCTGCAAAACTGCCAGTTTTAATCTATTTAAGAAAAATCGCAAAAAAAAACAAATCTGACGTGGCGCTGACTGTGCTGCTGACGGTGCGTCGACGTGGCGTCTTCTGATTGGACAATACCGTTTCAATAAGTGATCTATTATGGGCCGTGGGATTGAGATCGGACGGCTCTAGAGCAATGGACCTAATCCGAGCGGCGCCGGTGGCCGGAGAAGCTGCGGGAACGGCGGTGCTTGGCGCGTCGTGGCGGTCCTTGGCGCGTCGTCGTCTCCTCCAAATCACTCGCCGGAGTTTAACGGTGCGGCGGCGAGCTTCGATCGTGGACAAGTGGCTCGATCTGTTATTGGAAAGAGCAAACGAAGACGTCTCACGGATGCGTACAATGACGGGGAATCGGGAGAGAGGCGTGCGAGCGCTCGGCAGTTTCTACTCACCGGAACAGAGGAAAACCGACGGCGGCAATCGCCGATGATCTCGAGCTCGTCTTCGGCAGCCTGGAGGCGGTTTTTGTTTAGGGTTTGGGGTGCGGAAAACGGCTGCGGGCTTAGGTATAAATAGGAGGCGCACAGGGACGAGTTCCTCGAGCACACGGCTCGGATTCAAATCGTGCACGGATCGGAGTTCACCGGAGTCCCGACGAGATACGTGTGAAGATGATGACAGGTGGGGTCCGCGTGTCAGTGAGAGAGGAGGGAGGTGGGCTTCTGACGGGCTGGTCCTGGGCTGCTCGCGCTGCGCGCGCGGGAGGAGAGAAGATGGGCTAGGCCCAGATGACTCGGGCTGTTCTTCTCTTTCTTTCTTTTTTTTTGACAAATCATTTTCTGTTTTCAAACTTTTATTTCAAATTTGATTTTTAAACTTAACCAAATCTTTTCAGAAAAAATCATAAAAATATGTTTTGGAAAGCTAATTTAATTTAGAACTTTTTGGTAGTATTCTTGCCCAAAAATAAAATTAAATAAAAGGGAAATTATAAAAGATACAAATAACATGTTTATGGAATAATTTTCAAAACAAACATATAAATAAATATTAAATTTTAAACTCTTATTTAATTTAAGCCACAAGATGAAATGATGTTGATGCATGAATGCATGAGTGCATGAATGCAATGCTTGAATACTCTTTTTAAAAGTAACATACAAAGTAAATTTTAAAAGTTTTAAATTTTTCTGATTTTTCAAATCCCAGGATGTTACAAATAGAGGTGATGTAGATAGTGCTAGAGGTTTTGTATTTCCAAGATGAACAAAATAAACCCTAATTGTCATGCTCTAGGAATGTTAAAATTAATGGAAATGAAGATAGTTGTTTCTTATTTGAAAAAGTACAATCTTTGAGTTTCTCCTAAAATCAACATAATAATCAAAGGTTAAACACACTACAACCATATGACACAACATGAAAAGCATCAATGATCTCAATTAACTTATATAAATAAAATGTTGTCTCATACACCCCACATGACACACATATAATATCACACTTATGGGAAACAATTGGAGCACATAACATCTAGGTCAACCACACATACAAATAGATAAACACCCACACAATTGTCTCACTAACCATACTTTTAATATAAATCAAAAATATTTGTGAGGAGGTGATCAATAGGGTAATTTTGGTAGGAATAGAATTAAACAAACATTCTTGGAATTGATTTTCCAAGAGAAATAGAAATGGGGTTCTTAAAAGAGAGTTGCTAATTTTAGCTACATATAAAAACTAAAAATATATTAAGACTTATTTTATAGTCCTTTATAGTCTTGCAAACATATAGTTTTGTTGGAATACTATTACTCTCTTAAATTATATATATATTTTTTGGGTGGTTGCTAAAATCAAAATATCAGGGTAAAAATAGAGTTTATTAAAAAGAGAATGGGAGAAGATATGTGGACTATTTCACTTGTTAAAACATCGACCTCAGAGGTCATATAATAACTTGTTTTGAGTTTTAGATGGTTGTTACTTAGAAGTCATCAACACAAACACCAAAACACAACTCGACAAATAGAGCATATAAGGGAAAGCACATCCATTAACAAGTCATTTCAAAAAGTTTTTGTTCCCTCAGAAATTTAGCTCTTTATTAATTAAGTTTTTGTTGCTTCCAAAATTTGGGGTGTTACAGACCTTCCCCCTTAACAGAATCTCGTCCCGAGATTCCTAAGTGTGTATTAAGAGATTGGAAGGAAAAGAGGGTCCCAACATTCTTCATTTTTCGAAGTGGTTGATTCCTGAATGAGGTTTCCTTGTTGATGAGACGTCTGATATCTTCTGGAAAACTTGGGTCCTTGTTGAAGGGGTTGACATGATGGTCGTTGCTGATGTAGGGTTCTTGTTGAGCTGACTTCAAAAACTCTAGGGTTGGGGTGCAAAGAACCATTTGTCGCAACACTCTAAAAAAAACTAGCATGTGTCTTCCCCCGTTAAAAAGGGGCACACATGAAGGGTTAAATTTGACTTTATAAGTTGATGCCGACTTCAAGGTGATGTGGGTCTTGGGTAACACAATAGTCTTCATCTTGGTCGTAGCTCCTCGGTGCTTGGGGCTGATGTAGATACTCGTCTCGATATTGTCGTCTTGAGGGTTTAGCAGTTAGACGAAAGCAAACAGTTTTCAAGCCTCACATGGGCGTCAGGTCGGTGGACTTGACTCTCTTTATTTTCATAACAAGTCAGAAAGGTGCTAAGATCTCCTAAAGAAGTCTAAACTAGCCTTATGTTAGGTGTTGCCAAGTACAACAGTTTTCGGTCTTCTCGTCGTTCTTGCACCTTGTTGATGATGTTATTTTGATTTGTGTCCTCCTGGAGTGTAGCAGACAACCCAAGTTGATGACGACCTCCCTGGTTCATGGGCTTCGTAAAGCTTCGCACCAGTCTTCAGAGGTCAGTAGGATCTAAGTTAGCCCAAAAGTCACTTCTTTCTATAATACTCAAGTCAGGGCCAGTTGAGGTAATTAAGTTGACTCGCAGAAGGCACTGACGACACCAGCTTCATGGCACATCTTCATGTGGACGATCTTCCGTGCTAGTTGTCTCTGTTGTTGCTGACGTCGATCTTCTTTGCACGTCGCTGCTTGAGGTTGTCATAAAGTAGAGTGTCTTGTCGATCTTGGAGCCTTTCGTGTTTCCAAATATAAGTGGGACTTCCGTTGGAACTTCTCTTCTGATCTTGGTTTGTAGGTCTTGAAGAGGTACGTTACCAGCAAGTCATTGGTGTCAGGTGTTACTTTAAAGCTATATACGTTAGGTTGGTGATAGTATACGTGTAATTCAAATAGTTCATTAAACTGGTCAAGGCTCGCCACATTACGGGGATGGGCTTTCTTTTGGGCTTTGGTATCATGCGTAGCTTATATCTCTCACATGATAAAGTTTAGATTAGAAGGAAAACATTTTAGGAAGTTTTTTAGTACAAGTTTATACGTATATGAGGGTGCACCTAAGGAAAAAGGTAAGAAAAGTTTTTGTGTAACGATAACAAGATGTTTTTAAGTAATTTAAATATGTGCCTAATATGTATTGCCTACCGGGCGTGCTTGTGAAAATACCAAAGAACCACATATCCACAATAGGTACACAAACAAGGCACACACAAGCAACAAACATACCAGCAAAAGAGCACATAAGACACCTATAGAACAAAAATTGCACGCAACAATCGCGTTAGTCGGAGAATCCAACCAAGGGTCATATCCTAAGAGTCCTATGGGTCTTGGTCATTCCTACTTGTTGGAGTCTTCATACTATCGGCTTCGTTTCCTGCTGGAAAGCTTGAGACTTGCCGAAATTGCAACTGGAGTAGCATTGTTGGGGTTGAAGTCTCGTCAGTAGGACTGCTCCGGCAAGCAAGGGTGGTTTTGTTCCCTGTTTCTTCACTTGACAACCAACTTGATGTCGTATGTTGAAGTCTTGAGACTGAACTTCACCTTCTCGGTACTAGCTACTTAGGTTTCATTTGGGTTCATCGTCAAGTCTAAACAAGTTTTGAAATAGGGCAAGATAATGGAGGAAACTATTTTGAAATTATTGAAATTAGAGAGGTAAGATCAAGATATTTTTGGAGAATAGATGAGGAGTGGAAACCATATTAGGCTTACATAGAAGAAAATAGATTTCTGCCGAAATAGTTTTAGCAAAGATATTTCTTTCCTAAGCTAACGACCATGCTAACTAACGTCTCCTAAGGTCAACGATGGCTCTGATACCAAGTCTGTGAGGACCCCTCTGACAACCAGCCAGGGATGCCCACGTTATGTAAACAGATCACGATCCCATTGATCAGTGCATCGCGATCACATAACCAACATGGTATACAAAGTTACATCATACAACTCGAATAGAATACGACTTACATAAATACTGGTCACATGACCACGTCTGCAAACTTCGTCGCACAAGAAGAAAATGAACTAAGGTATGTCGTTGTATCGGCATAATTGATAGGAGACGGGGGTCCCCTAGCCTACGTATGGATTGTGGGGAAAAAGGTTGGTGTCGTCGAGGACGGGATTGAACACGGCGAGTTTACCCAGCTTCGGATCCCACAGCGGTGGCGAGATCCTACGTGCTGCTATAATTCACTATGAGGCAATAGCCGTGAACAGGTTACAATGTGTATGATGCGTATTGAAGCGTGCCCTAAAGGCTCCCTGGTGGCCGGCTTATATAGGCGGCCAGACCCCAGGGTACAAGGCAAGTACTTGTCCGGCAAGTAATCAGAGTCCTAGACCTAGCCGGCTTGGTTGCCGCCTTCCGTCTTGGACTTGGTGGCTTGATGGGCTTCGGCCTTCCGCCTTCCTTGGACCGTCCGCCTACTTCCTTGTACGTCAGCTATCTGGGCCGCCCGGCAGGCTTCAGCCTTACCACCCTTGGGCCACCCTGGACTAGCCGGATTGATCCATGTTGATGATACCCCTAGTTGATATATCCCCAACATTAGCCCCCAGAAAGGTTGGAGTTCTCCAGGCGCCAGCTTCTTTTTGATTCTTCATTTGCCAATGTTGGCGGCTGCACGACTTGAACCATTCTGAAAATCAACAAGGCATGCGTGTCTTGATATTGACACGCGGCCGCCTTTATCCAACACGGGAAAAGACGGCTACTTTGCAATTTCACCAAGCATTCTTCTTGACGGATTCCGCTTAGCCGGCTCACGACAGTTTGAAAACGGCCTAGGCGGGAATCTCGCGATGATCACAAATCGCGGGAAAAGAGGAGGCGTGGAGATCGTCTGATCATGCGCCGCAGCAGATGCTGGACACGTGTCCGACTAAAAACGCCGTTTGCACAGGGAGCAACGCCTGGACCTATAAATAGTGAACCGAACGGTTCATTTTTACACCCCTGCCTTTGCTCTCCTCGACCTCTTGCCTTTCCACTTCCCCGCTTCTTGCTCCGAGCGAACTCTGGCGAGCACTCTCCTCCGACGACCTCCACGCACGGCGATGTCCACCGGCAGAGACATCCCTTCCACGGCGTCCAGTGGTCCGGCGACCGAAACCGTATCCGCGGCAGCGATGGGCGGCGCGATATCTCGCCCCGCGACGGCGGCGACGGACAATGTCGCCACCGTCGCCTCTCAGACTCCAACCGCGCGCGCGCCGGCGGCGGTCTCCTCGGCTCCTCCACCTTCCACCACGGCGATGGCGGCGAGAGGCGCTCCCGTCGACGAAGAAGAGGAAGCGGCGGACCTCGGGTCCCGCTACTGGCTCCCCTCCATAGTCGATGAAGACGCCCTCTAAGACCTAGAGGCCGTCGGCTATCTCCCCACTCGGGAGGACTGCCAATGGAGATCCGCCTTAGGAGACGTCATCCCGGCTCCGAAAGCCGGGGAACGGGTAATCCTCACCTCCCATCTAGTTAGGGTAATGGCTCTGCCGCCTTCCGCCTTTTTTAGCGAGGTCTTAGATCACTATGGGCTCCAGCCCCACAACATAGCGCCCAATAGCATTTTAGTCTTAGCCGGCTTCACAGCTCTGTTCGAGGGCTACCTAGGTATTAGGACTAGTTTAGACTTCTTCAGATATTGTTTTCGTTGCCAGCGTCAGACCGTGCCAGACGGCGGGCTGGCTACCTGCGACAGTGTTACTTTTAACTGCCGCCAGGGCCGCCAATGGTATCCTAAGATACCATACCTCGAGTCCGTCAAGGGCTGGACGTCCACCTTCTTCTACTGCCAAGACATGGCAGCGCCGGGGCGCCAATTTGGCATCCCGGAATTTGTCAACGCGCCGCCTATGCCAAGGCCATGCTGGGACGAGGCGGTGCCCAAGTTGACGGAGGAACTCCGCCTTTGTAACATCCCAACATTTTATAATATTCAAAAATCACTAAAATTTAAAACTTTTCTTTTATTAAAAATAAAATATTAAATGTATAAGGAAACCAACTATGAAAGACTTCAAAATGGAGTTTAATATTTTAAATGTCACAGTTTAAACATTTTATTATCCACTGGGTTTCAAAAACCTTAAAATATAATTTGACAAATATTTTACAAACTACAATTCATTTTATTTTAAATAAATTAGTTTCTTTATAAGTATTTAAATTAAACCACTTAGCCATATCTATTAATAAATATAAGATTATTCAAAATGGTATATAATTGCTAAATGGTTTTCATTCCTGTAACTAAGTTCAAAATATAGTTTGGAAATTATAAGCCTATAGTGTATAACTTTAAAACTTCATAGATTTTAAATCAATGAATTAGCCAAATAAACATTTCATTTGCTTAAATGAATTTCATCTATTTACAAAGCATGAAATGATTAATATATTCTAAATAAGAATAAAATTAAAACAAAATCTTTTCCAAAGTTGATATGAAGTTTTCAAATGAATTATCATAATATAAAATATAATGTTGCACAAATTATTTTCAATTAAAAATGAATACCCTATATTTCACATTTCCTAAACATTTTTATATTTAGTTCTTTAATATCAGGCCAAAATAAAGAAGAATGATTTTAGTAAAACAAGTTAAATAACTTAATTCAAACATAACTGAATATGGGTATTTCATATAATTTATTTAGCCAAAATTAAAATTATTTAAACCCTAGTTTTAAATTAAACATAAAGTGTCAATTTCACATTTAATCAATATTTCTAAATTCTTATTTTTGAAAAGTGTTCAAAACATACCCACAACTGGTTTAACAGCAAGATATTATTTTTACAAATTTTTAGAAATTAATTTGACATCATTTGGATATTTAAATCAAAAGATATGAATTAAACAAATAAAAACAGAAAAAGAATTATTGGATGACGTCATCGCTGACGTCATCATCGTCAACCTCCAGCCGGAAATTTCGCCCCGATTTGCACCTTCTTGTTCCGATCGATTCGCACAATTTAAGCGTTTAAAACCCTAACTGAGAACGCCTATAAATTCTCCGCGACCCCGCCTCTGTTTCCCCTCTTGATCCCATCGATTTCGTGCCGCCCTGCCGCTCAAAAGGCTCGCCGGAGCTCCGCCGGTCCGCCGTCGCTCTTCTCGGTTTCCCGACGAGGTGAGCAGCAATCAAGCCCGAGAGCCTCCCCATCCTCTCCCTCGTGCACATGCGCAGCTCCCTAACCCCACCCCTTCTCTTCTACGCAGCGAATCGAGGGGGAGTGCTCAACCGAAGAACCGCCAGCGCCATAGCTTCTCCTCCCGCACCTCCCTGCCGTTCCAAGAAGAACGAGACGACGGCTTTGGACCCATCGTCTCCAGCACGCCGCGCCGCACCTCTCCGTGCCCTCGGTGATCCCGGAGACCCCCCGGAGCGTCGAATCCGTCTGCGCCAGAGCCGCGCCGCCGTCGTCGTCGCCGCCGGTGACCACTGCGCCGCCACGGTAAGGTTCCCTTCTTCTCTACCGTCCGATCGGGATCTTGCGGCAGGAGTTAGATCGGCTAAAATCGAACCGGTACGATCATCCCCGTCCATTGGATCTGGATCTAGTGATCCAGATCAACCAGAGCCGAGCCGAGCCACGGCTTCGGCTAAGTCCAGACCAAGCTGAGCCCGAGCCCAACCAATCATGGACAGCCACGTCGCCAGAACCATTTTCTGTTTTATTTTCCCGAATAGAATTAAATAGCAATTCCCTATAGTTCAAACATTCATAACTTTTTAACCACAACTCCAAATTTAATAATTTTTATATATTTGGAAAGCTCTGGACATGTAGAATATTTTGGATCTGACAAAATTCAAATTTGACTTACTATAAAATATTCAAATTTCAAATGGGAAATTTGAGTATATTTGTAATAACTTTAAATCTATAAATCCAAAAATTGCAAATAAGATTGTTTTAGAAACTTTAGAATATTTGTAAATTAATGCCACTGCTATAAAATATTTTTGAGTAATTTTTGAAGGAATTCATAGTTATATATTTTATTGAATAGTTTGAATATTTTCAACATAACTATTAATAGAAATATTATTTTTGATTAAATCAAATTGCATTAAATATAATTAAACCACCTCTGGCCATTAACACCATCTATAAAGAAAATTGTGTTATAAAATATAAAACACATAAAACTTTAATCTATATGTTCCTTTTATTATGTTTTGCAAATTAGAAACTAATTAAATTGCAATTATAACTTTATGCACATTTTATAAAATTCACAAAAATTAGTGTTATGTTGCTTGTGATTTAAAATTGCATTTCATGCATAGCATATTTTATAGTTATATTTTCCATAACGAAAACTCCTCCCCATTTTCTCTAAGTTAGGATTATTTTCAAACTTAGTATTTTGGGAAAAGTGCTATACACTTAGACACTTAGTAATCTTCAACATGGAGCTGGAAGACCAATGAAGGACTTAGCCAAAAACAAGACTTCAGAAGTAGCTTCAAGGAGAAGAAACACTTAGAAGAAAATCAAGAAGAAGTTCATGAAGGACTTAGAAGAAAATAGACTCTGGAAGCATCCTCAAGATGTCAAGCACTTAGAAGAAAAGTGAGAAGAAGTTCAAGAAGGCCAACCTCCCTTTTATTCCCTAAGTCTTTCTCTCTGTCTTTTCTTCTCCTCTGAGACTTCATGAAGACTAAGTAAATCCAAGACCAGCCTCTAGGATACAAGAACCATCAAGTCTGAAGATTCAGCAAGACTACCAAGAGCTCAATCAAGACATCATCCAGAAGAAAGTTACGAGTCTGGAGATGAAGCCTGGAGGACAACTACATCTTTCTTTCTATCTTTTCCCTCTTTCCTAATCTTGTCTTTTAGACTTAAACAAATTTTCATCATGATGTTATCATCTTGAAGTTGTTGGATCCTAGCAGCATAGTGAGATGAAGCGGCCTGGAAACAAACCTTACATGTCCACGTACATGAGACCTGTTCCACAATTTAAGTGGCTGGCCGGGTGCCTGTCTCTCTCACTTTAGCGAATATCCAATTTCCAAAGAGTTGATAATAATTGTTGATCACCTCGAAGAATAGAGCTAGTATTTTCTCTAAGTATTTTGCACATCAAGACTAAGCCATTAGAGTGCTTATTCAAGATGATATAAAATAAAATATTTTATTCAACTTATGACCTTAGCCCTTAGTCCTTTTGGACCAACCTGATTGCCTTGCATAAACTTAAAAGACTTCCATGGCATGAAAAAGCATTTCTAGCCTTAGGAATATTTTGCACATCATGCATAAACATATTTTCCTTAGAAAGTTTTATAAAACTTATTTATTCATCTAGTATGTGTTTGTATGCATTGTGGAGTTGTCCTTGCTGTTGATTGTTGTATTGTTGTTTGTCTATACTGTTAGATCGAACGGAGAGTCCCGAGTATCGTTGAAAAGAGTTGTGAACAACGACAACATTCAAAGGCAAGTGGCACACCTCATAAACTTCCTATTATTTCTACATGCATTACTTAGTGTATTTTTATATGCATGTGTTGCTATGCTAAACCTGTGTAGAATCCCTTATTCCTGTGTCTAGGTTCCTATGCAATACTTAGTAGAATTATTGATGCTATGCAAATGTTGTTTTGTGAAAATCTAAATTCTACTAAGTTAAGAATGAAACACCTGGGTGGTAAGTGGTTGCATGGTTTATGTTGAGTGGCTACTCAGGTCCATGTCTATGGTTCCTGGAGTATGTACACTTGTGAATGTCCACCCAGGAACAGAGGAATCTGAAGAACTCCGAGTGACGATTGCTTCCAGTGCAGCCATTGCCATATGGGCTCTGGCTTGATCAATTACGTTGCGTGGACTCTCTCCGGCTTGACAAGCAGATGTAGGGGGATGTTAGGTGGAACGGGTCAAGCCAGAGTGGGAGGGAAAATGCTTCTGAAAGATCTCGTCTCATTCTTCTTCTTTCCTTATCACAAATGGTGTGTAAAGGATACCTTGGGTTGAATGGGTACAATGGTGAAAGTGCACAACCTCTGCAGAGTGTAAAACTAAGTACTTAGCCGTGTCCCCGGTTACGGACAATTTTGAGCAGCTGATCAAGGACGTCAACGGAGGATTCCATCATTCCAACTTCAGAAATAAAACTTGATGGGTGAACAAGGGAAGATGAGATTTATGGTTTTCATGCCATACTCGTCTTGATTTCAAGAAAAGTGTTTTCAAAAGAGTAGGAAAAATTGGCTTTATGCAAATTAGCCTTGAGCTCCACCAGCCAAATATGCATATAGGCTTTAGAGTTATTTCCTTAAGTGTCCACCATAGTGTCACTTGCCAGACTCCATTTTTAATGGAATCTGACCCACGTTGTTGCAATATTTTTCTTATTGCAGATGTGATCAGATGACGAGTGAGGTTTCGTTAAAGGTTTCGAGTCTACAACCAACATGTTTTCGCCTGTGGCAGCATGAAAGTTATAGAGGCTCACTGCTATTGTATTTCCGCTGTGTACTTTTCAAAGCTAGCTTTATGCTATGCAATTTGTAAAGAATATTTTGTAATTCTGGATCATCGATGTAATAAAATTGACGCTTTGTTGTGATATTACATCGTAAACTGTGTGTGCAAATGAATCGATCCAGGGATTTGCACTATACACAGGTATCTGCCTTATTTAAAGTGCAGGTACGCTACAGATGGTATCAGAGCACTGTGTTGCCTGTAGGTTCGAAACCCTAGGTTTGGATGGAAATAGGTTTGACCATAGGATTGAAAATCTATTTTCCTTCACTTTTCTAAAAACAAATCTTTTCACTATGTCTTTCTCTTATTCTCTTCTATTATCAACCTTCTAAAAACCTCTTATCTTTTTCTAGATGACCATGTTCTTATAGTCTAAGTCTGATTCTGCTGGCTCATATGGAAAAGCTACGATTAATCATGAAGTTCTGCATGTATGGAAGACCACTAAAGAACCAGGTTTCGACCAACACTTCTAAGATATCCAAGAAAGTTGAACAAGAACTCGAAGCAGTCATGAAGGAGGTAGATTTGACCACCACCAAAATTAGAATGACGATATCGTGTTAGTGTATTGATCATATCAACTTGGCTATATGACAATACTAGATTGTTTGTTTGTTGTGAACCTTGTTGCTTGATGTTTGTTAGATGTTGATTGATTATGTTATAGATTGGTTGCCTTGTTTTGTTTTCTTAAATTAGGATTCCTCCATAGTAAAAATAATTCAACTCATTGTTTTCTAAACCAAACAAATGTCTCACCCCAATACCAACACCAGTGATTTGCATACAACTATGCGACTATTATTAGAGAATCAGAGTCAGCTGTTGAAGATGATCAAGGAGCAACTGCCTAAGATTGATCAAAACCATAGTGATTTTGAAGGGAACCTTATGACCAAACTAAAGGCATGCAAAACCTGTGGAGAGATAGGTCATACGTCCGAAGAATGCACTGATGAGTGGCCCCATGGTCATACCGAACATCCAGTTAGGGAATGCCCCACAAGTCAGATGTCTTGCTGTTTTTGTGAAGCAACAAATCATGTTCCAACTCAACATCAACTCTACCCCGTGGTGCAAGAAGTCAGTCAGCAAGCCAAAAAGGGGATGCAACAAAATCTCATGAAGTATGTGGAAGTACAAGAAAACAAGGAGGAACACAAAAGAGATACTAGCCATATAACATGTTTTACCTGTGGAGAACTAGGACATTATTCATGGGACTGCAAAGAGAAAAGGACTGGTCAGGATACTGAACCAAATCTTCATCAAAATGAGACTATGGGTCATACTAAGGTGAAGAATGAAATAAGAGTAAGGTCACTTCCGAAGATAACCAAAAGTACCTCCAAGTGTTGCTATAAATGTGAAGGAGATCACCTAGCTCGAAATTGTCACATCAAACGAGACTGGACTTCTTTAATTGAGATAGAATATAGCAAACAAGATTTGGAAGAACTGTTAGCCCTGGAAACACCAAAGAAGGAGAGGAACTTAAGTGACGTAATTTGCTACAAATGTAAAGGCAAAGGACATTATGCTGACAAGTGCCCAGTAAAGATGAAGGAGAAATGCCTTACCCGCTCGCACAAGAAAATCAACAGTCCCGCGACATGTCGCAGATGCGGAGCAACAGGACACTATGTCAGTGGCTGCCCTGAGTGGAAGAAGAATAAATCTCTCCAAGGACCGAGTGGAAAGCGTGAGTGCTAAAAACTTTCTGTATTTACCACATGCCATTGTATTTTGAATACTTGTACGCTCTACATCAGAGGAATAAACAAGATTACACAAAGTTTCTAGAATGACCACAAAAATTTATTTTAAGGGTGGTAGCCACCTAGATAATTCAAACACAATGGAACTAAACCCAGAGATCTCAAACTATCTTTCTTTCTATCCTCCTAATCAGAAAAACCATTCGCTGCCAAGTTTTCAAGTTTCTATGTCAAAAAAAAAATTCATTTCCCAAAACATCTCGAGTTATCAGAATCAATCAAACAATTGCTTTGTCTTTCTAGCCTCTCCGAATCTCGGGGACGAGATTCCTTTTAAGGGTGGTAGTCTGTAACATCCCAACATTTTATAATATTCAAAAATCACTAAAATTTAAAACTTTTCTTTTATTAAAAATAAAATATTAAATGTATAAGGAAACCAACTATGAAAGACTTCAAAATGGAGTTTAATATTTTAAATGTCACAGTTTAAACATTTTATTATCCACTGGGTTTCAAAAACCTTAAAATATAATTTGACAAATATTTTACAAACTACAATTCATTTTATTTTAAATAAATTAGTTTCTTTATAAGTATTTAAATTAAACCACTTAGCCATATCTATTCATAAATATAAGATTATTCAAAATGGTATATAATTGCTAAATGGTTTTCATTCCTGTAACTAAGTTCAAAATATAGTTTGGAAATTATAAGCCTATAGTGTATAACTTTAAAACTTCATAGATTTTAAATCAATGAATTAGCCAAATAAACATTTCATTTGCTTAAATGAATTTCATCTATTTACAAAGCATGAAATGATTAATATATTCTAAATAAGAATAAAATTAAAACAAAATCTTTTCCAAAGTTGATATGAAGTTTTCAAATGAATTATCATAATATAAAATATAATGTTGCACAAATTATTTTCAATTAAAAATGAAAACCCTATATTTCACATTTCCTAAACATTTTTATATTTAGTTCTTTAATATCAGGCCAAAATAAAGAAGAATGATTTTAGTAAAACAAGTTAAATAACTTAATTCAAACATAACTGAATATGGGTAATTCATATAATTTATTTAGCCAAAATTAAAATTATTTAAACCCTAGTTTTAAATTAAACATAAAGTGTCAATTTCACATTTAATCAATATTTCTAAATTATTATTTTTGAAAAGTGTTCAAAACATACCCACAACTGGTTTAACAGCAAGATATTATTTTTACAAATTTTTAGAAATTAATTTGACATCATTTGGATATTTAAATCAAAAGATATGAATTAAACAAATAAAAACAGAAAAAGAATTATTGGATGACGTCATCGCTGACGTCATCATCGTCAACCTCCAGCCGGAAATTTCGCCCCGATTTGCACCTTCTTGTTCCGATCGATTCGCACGATTTAAGCGTTTGAAACCCTAATTGAGAACGCCTATAAATTCTCCGCGACCCCGCCTCTGTTTCCCCTCTTGATCCCATCGATTTCGTGCCGCCAGGCCGCTCAAAAGGCTCGCCGGAGCTCCGCCGGTCCGCCGCCGCTCTTCTCGGTTTCCCGACGAGGTGAGCAGCAATCAAGCCCGAGAGCCTCCCCATCCTCTCCCTCGTGCACATGCACAGCTCCCTAACCCCACCCCTTCTCTTCTACGCAGCGAATCGATGGGGAGTGCTCAACCGAAGAACCGCCGGCGCCATAGCTTCTCCTCCCGCACCTCCCTGCCGTTCCAAGAAGAACGAGACGACGGCTTTGGACCCATCGTCTCCAGCACGCCGCGCCGCACCTCTCCGTGCCCTCGGCGATCCCGGAGACCCCCCGGAGCGTCGAATCCGTCCGCGCCAGAGCCGCGCCACCGTCGTCGTCGCCGCCGGTGACCACTGCGCCGCCACGGTAAGGTTCCCTTCTTTTCTACCGTCCGACCGGGATCTTGCGGCAGGAGTTAGATCGGCTAAAATCGAACCGGTACGATCATCCCCGTCCATTGGATCTGGATCTAGTGATCCAGATCAACCAGAGCCGAGCCGAGCCGAGCCACGGCTTCGGCTAAGTCCAGACCAAGCTGAGCCCGAGCCCAACCAATCATGGACAGCCACGTCGCAAGAACCATTTTCTGTTTTATTTTCCCGACTAGAATTAAATAGCAATTTTACAGAAAAGTCCCTATAGTTCAAACATTCATAACTTTTTAACCACAACTCCAAATTTAATAATTTTTATATATTTGGAAAGCTCTGGACATGTAGAATATTTTGGATCTGACAAAATTCAAATTTGACTTAGTATAAAATATTCAAATTTCAAATGGGAAATTTGAGTATATTTGTAATAACTTTAAATCTATAAATCCAAAAATTGCAAATAAAATTGTTTTAGAAACTTTAGAATATTTGTAAATTAATGCCACTGCTATAAAATATTTTTGAGTAATTTTTGAAGGAATTCATAGTTATATATTTTATTGAATAGTTTGAATATTTTCAACATAACTATTAATAGAAATATTATTTTTGATTAAATCAAATTGCATTAAATATAATTAAACCACCTCTGGCCATTAACACCATCTATAAAGAAAATTGTGTTATAAAATATAAAACACATAAAACTTTAATCTATATGTTCCTTTTATTATGTTTTGCAAATTAGAAACTAATTAAATTGCAATTATAACTTTATGCACATTTTATAAAATTCACAAAAATTAGTGTTATGTTGCTTGTGATTTAAAATTGCATTTCATGCATAGCATATTTTATAGTTATATTTTCCATAACGAAAACTCCTCCCCATTTTCTCTAAGTTAGGATTATTTTCAAACTTAGTATTTTGGGAAAAGTGCTATACACTTAGACACTTAGTAATCTTCAACATGGAGCTGGAAGACCAATGAAGGACTTAGCCAAAAACAAGACTTCAGAAGTAGCTTCAAGGAGAAGAAACACTTAGAAGAAAATCAAGAAGAAGTTCATGAAGGACTTAGAAGAAAATAGACTCTGGAAGCATCCTCAAGATGTCAAGCACTTAGAAGAAAAGTGAGAAGAAGTTCAAGAAGGCCAACCTCCCTTTTATTCCCTAAGTCTTTCTCTCTGTCTTTTCTTCTCCTCTGAGACTTCATGAAGACTAAGTAAATCCAAGACCAGCCTCTAGGATACAAGAACCATCAAGTCTGAAGATTCAGCAAGACTACCAAGAGCTCAATCAAGACATCATCCAGAAGAAAGTTACGAGTCTGGAGATGAAGCCTGGAGGACAACTACATCTTTCTTTCTATCTTTTCCCTCTTTCCTAATCTTGTCTTTTAGACTTAAACAAATTTTCATCATGATGTTATCATCTTGAAGTTGTTGGATCCTAGCAGCATAGTGAGATGAAGCGGCCTGGAAACAAACCTTACATGTCCACGTACATGAGACCTGTTCCACAATTTAAGTGGCTGGCCGGGTGTCTGTCTCACTCACTTTAGCGAATATCCAATTTACACAGAGTTGATAATAATTGTTGATCACCTCGAAGAATAGAGCTAGTATTTTCTCTAAGTATTTTGCACATCAAGACTAAGCCATTAGAGTGCTTATTCAAGATGATATAAAATAAAATATTTTATTCAACTTATGACCTTAGCCCTTAGTCCTTTTGGACCAACCTGATTGCCTTGCATAAACTTAAAAGACTTCCATGGCATGAAAAAGCATTTCTAGCCTTAGGAATATTTTGCACATCATGCATAAACATATTTTCCTTAGAAAGTTTTATAAAACTTATTTATTCATCTAGTATGTGTTTGTATGCATTGTGGAGTTGTGCTTGCTGTTGATTGTTGTATTGTTGTTTGTCTATACTGTTAGATCAAACGGAGAGTCCCGAGTATCGTTGAAAAGAGTTGTGAACAACGACAACATTCAAAGGCAAGTGGCACACCTCATAAACTTCCTATTATTTCTACATGCATTACTTAGTGTATTTTTATATGCATGTGTTGCTATGCTAAACCTGTGTAGAATCCCTTATTCCTGTGTCTAGGTTCCTATGCAATACTTAGTAGAATTATTGATGCTATGCAAATGTTGTTTTGTGAAAATCTAAATTCTACTAAGTTAAGAATGAAACACCTGGGTGGTAAGTGGTTGCATGGTTTATGTTGAGTGGCTACTCAGGTCCATGTCTATGGTTCCTGGAGTATGTACACTTGTGAATGGCCACCCAGGAACAGAGGAATCTGAACAACTCCGAGTGACGATTGCTTCCAGTGCAGCCATTGCCATATGGGCTCTGGCTTGATCAATTACGTTGCGTGGACTCTCTCCGGCTTGACAAGCAGATGTAGGGGGATGTTAGGTGGAACGGGTCAAGCCAGAGTGGGAGGGAAAATGCTTCTGAAAGATCTCGCCTCATTCTTCTTCTTTCCTTATCACAAATGGTGTGTAAAGGATACATTGGGTTGAATGGGTACAATGGTGAAAGTGCACAACCTCAGCAGAGTGTAAAACTAAGTACTTAGCCGTGTCCCCGGTTACGGACAATTTTGAGCAGCTAATCAAGGACGTCAACGGAGGATTCCATCATTCCAACTTCAGAAATAAAAATTGATGGGTGAACAAGGGAAGATGAGATTTATGGTTTTCATGCCATACTCGTCTTGATTTCAAGAAAAGTGTTTTCAAAAGAGTAGGAAAAATTGGCTTTATGCAAATTAGCCTTGAGCTCCACCAACCAAATATGCATATAGGCTTTAGAGTTATTTCCTTAAGTGTCCACCATAGTGTCACTTGCCAGACTCCATTTTTAATGGAATCTGACCCACGTTGTTGCAATATTTTTCTTATTGCAGATGTGATCAGATGACGAGTGAGGTTTCGTTAAAGGTTTCGAGTCTACAACCAACATGTTTTCGCCTGTGGCAGCATGAAAGTTATAGAGGCTCACTGCTATTGTATTTCCGCTGTGTACTTTTCAAAGCTAGCTTTATGCTATGCAATTTGTAAAGAATATTTTGTAATTCTGGATCATCGATGTAATAAAATTGACGCTCTGTTGTGATATTACATCGTAAACTGTGTGTGCAAATGAATCGATCCAGGGATTTGCACTATACACAGGTATCTGCCTTATTTAAAGTGCAGGTACGCTACAGCCTTTTCCAAAGGCGGATTGAATTCCTCACCCGGACGATGGCCCCCCCTCTGCTGGACGGGGTCGATACCGTCATCTGCTGGCTCGGCCGGCAGATTCTCCCCCTGCGGTACAGCCCGCACAAAATGTGTCAGTATTCGCCTACTGCCACGGCCTCTCTCCGCGTAAGCGAAGAGAGGTTGCCGGTTGCCGACCTGGCGTTCTAGCTCCGCAGCCTCTTCAAGGCGGGGCTGGTGAAGGCGGTGGAGGGCGTGCCCATGCACACTCACGGCAACCCTCCCATCGAGGTAGATATCTTGCTCCTTGCCCCTTTTTGACAGCTTCGCCGGCTAATTTTGAGTTCCATTAATACTTGTCTTCTTTTTCAGCTCTCCGACTTGGGGGAGGATGACCTGGCTCCTGACTTTTACGAGTCGGAAGCCGGTAAGACTAAGAAGCGCAAGGCATCCGGCGCCGCTTCCTCCACGGCGATCGCCGAGAGGAAGAAACGGATCGCAACGGCTACCGAGCCGGCTCTCGTCAACATTGACGAGAACGTGGGGATTAACATCCCCCGAAGGTACTCAATTTTGCTTTTAACCGTTGACGAGCTCCTTTAACACTGGCACCCAACTGACAGCTTGCTATTTTATTGACAGGGAAAGGGTCGCAACTTCCCGGTTGACGACCAGGCTTCTTTCCAAGGGTAAGCGGCCTCAAGGCAGCTCGCCTGCTACCGTGCCGCCAACTCCCCAGCCCCGGGCCGGCAACTTTATGGGCGACGCTCGTCGCCAGCCCCCTGCTCCGGCTTCTGGCGCGCCGCCAAGGACCTCCTCCGCTGACCGCGCACCCAAGACTTCCCTCCTTTTGGCTGAGGCTACGGCCGATGAAGCCGCTCAATCGCGCGCCGCCAAGGAGGAGTTGCTGGAGGCGGCTGTCGGCGGGTCCCAGAGGGCAGCCCCGACTGCAGGAGGCGGCAAAGTTAGGGACCCTTGGTCCACCTTTGCGAAGGCCAAGGAGTCAGCCTTGGCTTTTGCCAACTTCACCTCCAAGGCCTTCGCCGACTTGGAGGGCGACCTGTCTGTAAGTTTTTATAACTCCGGCATATACATAGTATTTCCCCCGAGCACTTAGATGGCAAGTCAAATAAAATTTGGCTGCCGTCTTAGTGGTTATTCGACAATATGTTTTATGCCTTTGCTTTTTCCTGCAGGGCCTTGTGTCCGCCAACGTTGAGCTTGTCTCCTCCCGATTCGAGATAAACCAGCGGTGCCGCGACCTGAAGAAGGATTGTGAGGCCAAGGACCTGCGGATTGCCGAGTTGGAGGCGGCCCGCCAAAAAGATGAAGGTAGGGTTTATCTTTTTTGCCTTCAGCTATCTTTTCGACTTATGTTGTCGTCAATCATTTAGTTAGCGAATCCATATTTGTAGAACTGCTAGACCATGCCCAGGATATACTGAAGGCGTCCACTGATATGCAAGCTCTTATGAATGAAGCTTCCGATTTGGCAGCCGCCAACTTGGCGATGAAGGAGGATCACCGGAAGGAGATGGAGGCCCAGCAGCTAAAGTTTGCGTAGGAATCTAGCCAGCTCACTGGTGAGCTGGAAAGCCTGCGAAAGAGGTTGGCGGAGGCGGAGAAGACGGCTGCCGAGGAAATCTCCAAGCAGACTTCTCGCGCCCAAACTGCTGAGGACGCGTTGGCGGCTCATACGATTGAGTTGTCCGCTTTCCATAACTCGGCCCTTGGTAATTTCTCACTCCTTTTTTGATTTTGCCATTTTTCTTAGCCTGAGCCCAACTGATGGTTTCATTTTTGATGCAGTTCCCGCCGGTTTGGGCGATGACAAGGTTGTCAGCCCCGCCTGGATCGCCTCGCGCGTCTATGCGAGCTGATCACCGAGAGTTTGGCGGCGTCCAAACGGTTTGCCGCCAAGTTCTTCATCTCCTCTGGCAGCCAGGAACCGACCGAATTCGACGATGTGCCCACTATGTTGGAGCAGGCTACCAAGCTACACAAGAGCTCGTTGAAGTCGGCGGCGCGGGGTGGTGCCAAGACTGCGCTTGGACTATTCATGGCGCACTACCCCGAGGCGGAGATAGAAGCCGTCACCGAAGGCATGCCGTCTACATATGAAGACGACAGCGAGGTCGAGCCGGCCGCTGTTCTGGACAGCGTTGCCGGCTACGCCACGCGTGTTGCCGACATGGTGGATACTTCAATCTTCTACCGGCGCCATCCTGTGCCTGCCGCAGGGGAAGCTGGAGCTGCCGGCACGGCCAAGGCGGAGGGGAGTGACAGTTCTGGGGCTGAAGTTGTCAGCCCCCAAGCCTGATGTAGACGCTCCCCCGAGCCGTAGTTTCCTTGCCTTCTTCTGACATGTTTTGCCAGCCCCTGAAACAATGCAACTTTAACTTGTAATATTTGTATATACTTTTGTTGCTGCTCTGCTAGGCAAGAAACTAGCTGACAAGTTTTTATTTTGCCTTATTTATATGGCCCGCCTTAATTTTACCCTGACTTATATGCTTGACTTTTTGTATGTTGACGAACCTCAGCCGGTAACTTTAGCTGAAACAACCAGGGCTAAACCATGCGTTTAGGATCAGAGACCAAAGCCAACATGTTGGTGCCAAGGTCATACTACTAGGCGAACCACACATAAGTAATCAGAGGTAAAGGAATTAGGCGGCGCAAAAAGTTTATTTTTGCTTTAGGTTGGCTCGAAAGCTGCAAGTATGTACCAGTTTGAACCTTTGCACGGAGCTAGAAAAATAGGTAACTTAGATACATAGGGGAAATATGATTGCAAGAAAAGACAAAAGATGGCATGCTTCTCAACACAGATGAGGAACCATAGACTTTTATTTCATAATCATATATAAATTATTACAATTATAAATTGCTAAGTGTAGAAAGGACGTAGCTGCTCAATATTCCAAGGCCGTCTTGTCTGTTCGAACGGATCGTCAATGCCTCTTTTGCGCTTGGTTCCCCTTTTTCCTGCCGCCTTCTTGCGCCTCTTCTTTTCGTCTTCGTCGCGGATGTCGGCCAAGTAGTAGGAACCATTGAGCAGCGCCTTTGTGACTATAAACGGTCCTTCCCATGGCGGGGATAACTTGTGCAAGCCTTTTCTGTCTTGAATTAGGCGGAGAACCAGGTCACATGTTCTGAAGCTTTGCTTCCGCACTCTCCAGCTATGATAGCGGCGAAGTTGTTGCTGGTACAAGGCGGAGCGATGTAGAGCGACGTCTCTTTCTTCGTCTAGCAGGTCTAGGCTATCCTGTCTTGCACCTTCTACGTCTTGCTTGATGTATGCTTGAACTCTTGGGAAATCGTATTTCATGTCGGTAGGTAGCACCGCCTCAGCGCCATATACCAAGAAGAAAGGAGTGTAGCCGGTAGACCTGTTTGGCGTTGTGCGCAAACTCCATAGTACCGACTGTAACTCATCTGCCCAAGCGCCGGCTGCCCTGTGTAATGGAGCTTCGAGACGAGGCTTAAGTCCTGATAAGACTAGGCCGTTTGTACGCTCTACTTGTCCATTGGATTGAGGGTGTGACACGGATGCCAAATCAAGCCGGATACCCAGATCACTGCAGTATTCTCCTATGTCGCCTTGAGATAGGTTGCTGCCATTATCAGTGATAATGCTGTGTGGAACTCCAAACCGAGAGATAATTCCCCAGAGGAAATTGGTGGTTGTTCGTGCGTCAAGTTTGCTGATCGGCTTAGCCTCGACCCATTTGGTGAACTGTCGACAGCGACCAATAGGTTGGTATACCCACCACGCGCCTTCTTGAAGGGACCCACCATGTCTAAGCCCCAGACCGCGAACGGCCAGGTGATTGGAATCGTCTTTAGTTCTTGTGCCGGCAAGTGAGGTTGACGAGCGTACAACTGGCAGCCTTTGCATGTTTTTACGATGTTCTCGGCGTCTTCTTTGGCGGTAAGCCAGTAGAAACCTTGGCGGAAAGCTTTGGATACAATGGACCTGGCGGAAGCATGATGCCCGCAGGTGCCAATATGTATGTCTTTCAGAATTTCCCGGCCTTCTTCTGGTTGTATGCACCGCTGATAGATGCCACACGTGCTTCGCTTATATAGCTCGCCTTTTATTATCGTGAATGCCTTGGCTCGCCTTATGATCTACCTTTTTAGCACCTCATCGTCCTCCGGCAACTTTCTGTCGATTAGAAAATCGAGATATGGGACAGTCCAATCCGGCTGTATCGAGTAGACAGCGAGACTTGCTGCTTCTACCGGTTCTTCTGCATCGGGGTCCATCAAATCGACGCCTTTAATGGATGGCTTGTGCAAATGTTCCAGGAAAATATCTTTTGGTACCTTTTTGCGTTCCGACCCTAGCCTGGCAAGTGTGTCTGCCGCCTCGTTCTCAGCTCTTGGAACATGCCGGACTTCGTAGCCCGCGAAGTTTTTTGCGAATTCGTCAACTTTGGCTCTGTATGCCGCCATTGTTGCGCTTTTCGCATCCCATGTTCCGCTTACTTGCTGCGCGACCAAATCTGAGTCGCCATAACAGAGGATTCTTTTGACGCCAAGGTCGTTTGCCACGTGTAACCCATGAAGCAAAGCTTCGTACTCGGCAACGTTGTTGGTTGTTGTGAAGTGGATTTGCAACACGTAGCTAAGCTTGTCACCTTTAGGCGTGCGTAGAACGACTCAAGCCCCCGAGCCTTTGAGCATCTTTGATTCGTCAAAGTGCATGACCCAATATTCTGATTCGGGGAGTGTCGTTTCCTCCATGGCTTCTGTCTAGTCGGCGACAAAATCTGCAAGCGCTTGAGATTTAATGGCGGTCCGTGGCTTATAGACTATATCAAAGGCGTCAAGTTCGATGCCCATTTGGCAACTCGACCTGTTGCCTCTGCATTGTTGATTATGTCTCCCAACGGTGCCTTAGTGACTACTTTCACTGTGTGCTCCTGGAAATAATGCCTAAGCTTTCTGGCGGCGAAGAATACACCATAAGCCAGCTTTTGGTAATGCGGATACCTCTGCTTGGAGGCGGAGAATACTTCACTGATGAACTAGACCGGTCGTTGCTCAGACGTCGCGGCTTCGTTCTCCTTTCTTTCCACAGCCAAGACAACGCTGACAATTGCTCCTGTTGCCGCGATGTATAGCAGCATTGGTTCCTGTGATCGAGGTGCTGCCAATATCGGAGCGGATATGAGGGCCTCCTTAAGTTGTTGTAAAGCGGCATCTGCCTCTGCTGTCCACTCAAAGTTGTCGGATTTCTTCAATAGCCGGTAGAGAGGCATTGCCTTTTCCCCTAGGCGGCATATGAAACGACTGACGCCCGCTACCGATCCGGCTAGACGTTGCACGTCCTTCAGACAAGTAGGTCTGGATATGTTTTGGATGGCCTTGATCTTCTCCAGATTAACCTCAATCCCTCGTTCTGAGACGATAAACCCGAGCAGTTTGCCGGCTGGAACGCCGAAAACACACTTGGCGGGGTTGAGTTTCATCTGATATCTCCGGAGATTCCGAAAAGTTTCTTCCAAATCCTCTAGGAGGTCTGCCTTTTTTTTGACATCACCGCGATGTCGTCTACGTAGATGTGAACATTGCGGTCGATCTATTCGTGCAGGCAATTCTGTATACAGCGCTGGTATGTTGCCCCTGCATTCTTCAGGCCAAAAGGCATCGTGATGTAGCAGAAAGTCCCGTATGGAGTGGTGAAAGATGTTTTCAGCTGATCCGACTCTCTCATCTTGATTGGATGGTATCCTGAGTAGGCGTCCAAAAAACAAAGCAGCTCGGAGCCTGCTGTGGAGTCTACGACTTGGTCAATTCTAGGCAGCGCAAAGGGATCCTTTGGGCAGCACTTGTTAACACCGGTATAGTCAATACACATCCTCAGCTCTTTATTCTTCTTTGGAACAAGTACAGGATTTGCCACCCAATCGGTGTGCACAACTTCTTTTATGAAATTGGCGGCTTTCAACCTATTTATCTCCTTTCCTATAGCCTTGCGTCTCTCATCTCCAAAGCGTCTTGTTGCTTGCTTCACCGGCTTGGATCCTTTTATGACGTTGAGTGAGTGCTCGGCAAGTTCCCTCGGTACACCAGGCATGTCGGATGGCGACCATGCAAAGATGTCACGATTCTCACGGAGGAACTCGACGAGCGCGCCTTCCAATTTGCTGTCAAGGTTGGAGCTGATGACAACTTGCTTAGACTTGTCAGCTGGGATGAGGTCCGCTTTTTTGGTGTCTTCTGAAGCTTCAAAGGTCTTCTTGACATCAATCTTTGGCTTGGGCATGGAGTTGTCTGAATCCGCCTCAAGTAGTGCGAGTTCTTCCTTGTGGATGACGGCTTCTGCGAAGGCGGCCATGCCACGCTCACACTCCTTGGCTTTCTTGAAGTTGCCGGAAATCGTGATGGTTCCGTTTTCCCCCGGCATTTTAAGCTTGCTGTATATGTAGCACGGCCTTGCCATAAATTTGGCGAAAGCCGGTCGTCCGAAGATTGCATGATAGGCGCTTTTGAAGGGGACAACTTCGAACCGGAGGAACTCTGAGCGGTAGTTCTCTTTTGGTCCGAAAGTTAACTTCAGCCTAATGCTCCCCATTGACTTTGCTTGCCTGCCGGGCACTATGCCGTGAAAGGTGAGGTTGCTGTGGTCCAGCTGATCCTCTGACAAGTTCATGCGGCTTAGTGTGTCGTAGTACAGGATGTTGAGGCTGCTGCCGCCATCCATGAGTACCTTTGTGAGTCTGAAGTTGTCGACAATAGGATCGACGACGATGGCGTACTTGCCTGGGTGAGGAACATGATCAGGGTGGTCGGACCGGTCCCAAGTGATCGTTGCTTCCGACCAGTTCAAATACTGAGGGACGTCCGGCATTGTCGCGCTGAGTTCGCGCATTTCCGCCTTATCCACCTTAGCCGAAGGTGTGCCGACAAAGCATACCAGAGATTCTCTGACCTTCGGATATGGTTTCTTTTTCTTGGCGGCCGCGTCATCCTCGCTTGAGACAGACATGTCGTCGTCATCCTCATCCTCCTTGTTGTCTTTCTTGTCGTTCTTCTTTGACTTCGAGCCGACTGTGGGGTCCTTTTTGAAGTCGTCCATGAAACGACATTCGCCAAGCATATGGTTGACCTTGCCGAGTGAGGCGTGGATGGGGCATGGCAAAAGTTTTGCCTGTTCATAAGTGATTCGCGCCGCTTTAGGCCCTGAGCCGGGGTCGCGACCATCTTTCTTATTCTTCCACTTCTTTTTGCCGGCATTCCCTTGGAAAGCGACAGCTACCTCGTTGGAAGGTCCGGCTTTGTCATCCGCCGCCTTCTTGCGCTTGTTGTTCCGTTTTGGTATGATGTTGATGTCTGGATCATCGTCCCGGGCGTCGTCATCCGCCGCCGCGTATTGGGCGGCTAGGTTGAGCATCTCACCAAGGTCCGTGATTTGCTCGCGGACGAGCCGATGACGGAGCAAGGACTTCTTCTGCAGGCCCGTGTAGAAGGCGTGGATAGCCTGTGCGTCCGAAACACCATGACAGTTGGCTTTCTCGGATATCCAACGGCTGACAAAGTCTGTCATGGTTTCGTCCGGCTTTTGGATACAGCGTTGCAAATCCGTGTAGGTATTTGGACGCTTGTATGTTCCTTGGAAGTGCTGGGAGAAAACCTTTTCCATGTCGTACCAGCTGTGGATAGAATTTTCAGGAAGGTTGTCGATCCAAGCCCTTGTCGTGCCTTCCAACATGAGAGGTAGGTAACGGACGGCAATATAGCTGCTCCCGCCGGCAATTTCTATGGCCATGGCATAGTCGGCTAGCCATGAATCCGGCTTAACGAGGCCATTGTACCTAGAACAATTTTTTGACACTGATGTCATGTCCTTAGGGAATGGCTCTCGGATGGCGTCGCCGAAGCACTTTGGTCCAGAATATAGCGGCTCCTTTCCTCTTGATATGTCTTGTAGGCGGTGTCGTGCGTCTTTTGGATCGAGCTGCGGTGCGCCTCTGTTTGCGTCTGGCTCGTCCTGCGCAGCCCGGCTTATGCTGTGCCTGGGCCCTTCTGCCTCCTCTTTCCTCTTGCTGCCGGTGCTACGCTGCGGAGATCGACTTCGACCTCTCCTGGGAGGGTCGTTACCGGCATCTTTCCTAGGCGGCAGTCTGTTGTTCCGGCTACCGCCATTGTCGCGTCTTGGCTGGGCTGGAGGTGACAGGTCTCCCCTGCTTCCTGTTCTTGAATTCTCGTCCCGCCTTGGTTTTGGCGGTGGCGTATTCTTAGGAGGTGGCGTTGCCTTCCTTTTGTCGCCATGGCTACTGGAGCCAGACGGGCCTTCGGGGTCATCGCCACGTGCAGCTTTGCACTTTTCTGACTTAGACTCTAGGTCTCCCCCGCGAGCGTCCGCCATGTGGCCGTAGGAATCAGCGCGAGCTTGTTGTTCTAGGGCCTTGCTCACGAAGTGTCTTGCATTGGCCAGCTTTTCCTCCGCCGTGTAAGTGTTGTCGTCCAGGGTATCTAGCGCGGCAGCCGCTTTGAGGATGGGGGTGCAGAAAACAACATCTCCCCTTTTGTCCACGCGCTGTGGTGTCGTACGCCAGTCGAACCCGAGATCTTGAGCCGCTGTCGTTGCGCGTGTTGGCGGCTCCTTGCCACGGCGGTTTTTTGATGACCTTTTTTCCTCAAAGAGTTGCCGGCTTGTTTTGGCCGACATCTTCTCCTGTTCTTTCTCGATCTTCTTCGCAAGGCTCTCAACGTGCTCCTCTCTTTTTCGCAGGAAGTCAGAGTGCTTGAGCATGTTAATTCTAAGCTCTTCCACTTCGTCGAGTGGGGTTTCTTTATTCACCGGAGTATTCATGATCTCGTCTACTTCTTTGATGACGGAGAGCAAATCCGTGGGTTTTCTGCTGCCGCCTTTCTCGAGGCCAGTTTTCTTCTTTGCGCGCACCTTGTCGGAACTTTCAATGAGTTGACCGGCAGTGGTGTCGCCGGCGTCTTCCACCGGCTTGTTTTGCGTTTCCGAAGCAACTGGGGTTGTCTCGTGACCGACGACAACCATCATAGCCAGCTTGTCAGGCATGTCAGTATCCGCTGTGCCCTCTGAAGGAGCCGGATTACCACTGGAAAAGCGGGTTTTGATCTTCTCTTCGAAGAGACTCGCATCATCATCAGAGTCAGAGTCTACGTTGACTTGAAAGGTAGATGTGGATCCGGCATCTGACATCGCATCCTCCTGGAGAGCAGGGAGGATTGACTCAGGATCGTTGTTTTCCGGCTAGGAGTCTGATCCCAGTCCGACAACTCCGACGAAGTGGAAATCAGATTCGGCCGACTCCTGGGAGAAGGCGGATTCAAATCCATCTTGTCGGTCGACTGCTTGGTCGAAGGGTTGGTGGGTGGGGTTGTAGAAACGCGGTAGGCCGTACGCCTCTGGTGTATACCCGATGAAGACGGCGATCCCTCCGATCGGTACGATTGCGCATCCGATAAGGTAGTCGTCCGCCGGGAGCTAGGACTCATCCGAGTTGAAGTAGTTGTGGCCGCCATACCTTGTGACGTGACCGACGGCGATCTGCTTGCCCACGCCGCCAAGTGTTCCCGCCTAGAACGTGACGCCAGGAACCTCATGCCCCACGGTGGGCGCCAACTGTCGTTGTATCGGCATAATTGATAGGAGACGGGGGTCCTCTAGCCTGCGTATGGATTGTGGGGAAGAAGGTTGGTGTCGTCGAGGACGGGATTGAACACGGCGAGTTTACCCAGCTTGGATCCCACAGCGGTGGCGAGATCCAACGTGCTGCTATAATTCACTATGAGGCAATAGCCGTGAACAGGTTACAATGTGTATGATGCGTATTGAAGCGTGCCCTAAAGGCTCCCTGGTGGCCGGCTTATATAGGCGGCCAGACCCCAGGGTACAAGGCAAGTACTTGTCCGGCAAGTAATCAGAGTCCTAGACCTAGCCGGCTTGGTTGCCGCCTTCCGTCTTGGACTTGGTGGCTTGATGGGCTTCAGCCTTCCGCCTTCCATGGACCGTCCGCCTACTTCCTGGTACGTCAGCTATCTGGGCCGCCCGGCAGGCTTCAGCCTTACCACCCTTGGGCCACCCTGGACTAGCCGGATTGATCCATATTGATGATACCCCTAGTTGATATATCCCCAACAAGGTACAGCGAAAGATTTCGACTAGCGTCGGCCCTCGTCCCGTCTTGACACATTCCCATAGAGCAATTGAGCGGGACACTCAGTTGGCGTAGTCGTCGGCGTACTCCTCCTTCTGGTCGTATCTCTCCTCATTGAAAACCTGGACGTTTGAATATCCAGGGACATAGCCATATGAGTACATTTACGTACTCGCAAGACCATCTCTAAGGCTTAAGTTTTCATGATAATGCAAGAAAACACTTTTCGAAAACTAGGATAGATGCTATATATGATTATAGGGCTTAGTTTTCGAATATCATGATTTTAGACATAGAGAATACGACATCTCTGTATCTTTGTTGAAGAAAACATTTAGAGATAGAATTATCTTCTCTTAGATATAGCAAGGACATATCTAAGTGCAAAACTTTCTGTTGTAAAAGTTGTCAAAACACTAGGATAGGGGTAACCCTTTTTATAGACTTGAGATCGGACTGGTTGTCTCCCCGAGATCAACCATCCTTACCAAAATTCCGTACTTCCCAGGTACCACTTTGTTGCCTCCTTGTTTTCCTTCGAAAACATTTTTCTTTTGAAACCATAAAACAACCAGCATGCCTAGTGGGACCTTTCCAACCGTCCATGACCGCGGACGCGGCTATTCGAAAAGATTTACACTCTGCAGAGGTTGCACACTTTACCCACACCAATCGGTCCTTCCGCCGTGTCTGCCACGGCGCGCTATACGACAGCATGCGGGGGTCCGGATAACACGATCAAAGCTTTCCACTATGACCACCCTAGTATCGGGGCCTCCTGGTAGGTTTGTTCTCCCCGGCACCGTGTGCTCCACTAGACCCCTGGTCTTTCCTTGGGACGCCACACCTCCACGTCAGGAGACCCACCGTAATCGTCCGGCTGCTGGTCCTCAGCAGTGTATTGTCTCTTCCGGACGACAACCCGGCTTTGAGGGCCCAGCCCTCATAGAAAGTATGAGAGCCCCAACACTAAAACAGACAAGCTTCCTGCTAAGTCCTACCCATTTCAGGTAGTGTGGTTGCACGGGTTAATTGTTCGGGCGGCAGCTAGGGTCACACTTTGTTTTTCAAAACACTTTCTCGTCCGACTACTCCCAGCAACTCGGGTTTTCGCAAACATCTCCGATTGATCCCAGCAACTCGGGTTTTAATAAAACACTTGCTCGCCGATTGCTCCCAGCAACTCGGGTTTTCCTCCGTAAAACAATTTTATCAAATAGGTTCCCATCCTATAGTTTTGAGATAAGTAGATGAAGGTAGACTGTTAGAAAACTTAATATTCTTGATGGAGCCTTCAACAACAAGGCTCATCAAGTAAAACTTATTTTGGTAACACCTAGAGTATGTCTAGTAGATAGCTTTGGCCAAACAATATTTTGTAAAATAGTTTTGGGTGGCAAGGTACCACAAAAGAAACAAAACATGCATTATTTTATTCTTAAAACAAAACATGCTTGATAAAAATAATAGGATTCATTATAGTGGTGAGGTGGCTTGCCTGGCTCAGCAATATGTCCTTGGTATTGATCTTGATGTTCCTCGGGTTCATTCCTCACTTCCCGTTCCTTCCTGATCGTATCTAACGTCGTAAACAGGAAAATGAACCACACTCAGAATACAAGACAAAGCCAAAAGGACATAACAAACAGCAAGCATTGTACAAGACACTGAGATACAAACAGAAGCAAACAACTCCTTTAGCTATACAATAACAATCAACAAAAGTCCATAGAGCTAAGACAACAACAGATTCTCCTAAGAAAATATACACAACAACTCGGAGTATTAAAAAGGTAGTTCTACAGAACACTAAAACAACACATCACTTAGGGTCATTACATCACTAAACAACAGTTGTTATAATAGCTTCAGGAAATACTTCAGACAAAAGTATCTTAATAGTTCCGGAAATAGTTCAGATAAAAGTATCTTAATAGTTCCGGAAATACTTCAGACAAAAGTATATTAATTATTTAGAAAATACTTCATACAAAAGTATCTTAACACACAAGCAAGTATTAACATTAAATCTAGCATTGAGCACACTCACATGCAAACATGTTACTAGCTCAAGAACACCTACTATCAAGTAACTAGGTCACAAACAATGGTAACACCTCTATCCAAACAGGTTTATGACTAAGAGCTAAAATGGTGCACTAGGCCTATTTAACAGGAAACCACAATCAAGGTCACTTCAACCAATAAACAAACAATCACATGGCAACCAAGTGTTGACAACAATTTAAGATAAGAAAGTCATATATTAAGCATTGCAAAACACAAGGAACTACTGGATAGAATTTAACACCAAACAATCATTCACATGCATATCACACAAATGAAATTGCAACTCCTAGGAAACAAGATGAATTATGTGAAAACTCAAAAGTGAATGTGCTAACAATACTTTTAGGAAATTCATTAAGGTTATTTAAAGGATAACCTAATTGTCTGTACTTAAGAGTTACTAAGCACACCAACACATAACAATTGAGGTAAAACATGAATTTATCTCGTCACACTTATTAGATAAATAAGATGATGTTTAAAGAGATTTAACATAACACACCAACATACCCACAAGCAAAGCATATAAACACAATTGATGTTATTATTAGGGTACAAAGTGAATAAAGCATATAAATTATTTTTATACCAATCTAGGGTTGCTTGTTAAAGAAAACACAAAGCTACTCCACAAAAATACTCCTAAACTATTTGCACAAACATATAAAGCACAAACAAGTAAAACTAGATACATGCAAATAACAGAAAATAAGAATATCCATTTTAAAGTGTAATAACGTACTGTTTTAGAAACTACTCTACCAAGAGCAAAATATGAGAGTTAAAATTCTACCAATCTAGGATATGATATCTACTACTCATATCTAACACATGCAATTGGATTTGCTCAAAAAATGTGTTTTTAATAATGAACTAAAAATCAACAAAATGCTACTGTTGTTAATATTAAACTTAATAGTACTTTATTTAGACACATCTCCTGCATGCAAGGTTTAAAGATCTGTGTAGGTATTCTCAATGTCTTTCTATAGAACTAAAGTTTGCTAATTTTGGACCTATAAAACTCAAGTTATTAAGTAAATGGTAAAAATTCCACTTTCTGAAAAATTTGACATAGAGCACACATAAAAACATATTTTTGAGAAAGGCCAATGCCACATGGTTAAGAAAACACGTAGCTATGCTACAAAATTAATTTCAAAATTTTCTCATGCACAGATCTACCAGAAATGAATAAAAGCTAGGCTACCAAATAAAAATGAATAAAAGCTAGGCTAATAAACAGAGAAATAATCTTTAACAGAAAACAGGAAATGGGCTGGAACTGGCGATGCTGGGCCGCGCATGGGCGGGCCGGCCCATGGAGGCTCGCGCGCTGGCGAGGGGGCATGTGGCTGACGGATCAGAGATGCGCTGCTGAGATTAGATCGGGGAGGATTCAAGCACGGCCGTTGATCCGGAGATCGACGGTCATTGCACCTTCTTCTTCCTCGCGATGGACAGGGGCGCGCAGAAAGCATAGAAAACATGCCAGGCGCGAGTGGCTCACCCAGGGTTCTCGAAGGACGAGGAAGAGGGCTTCCAAAGGGTGCGGACGGTCGCGGCTGTGCAGAGGAGGTCGTGGAAGGGCGTGGCTTCCTCCCGCGCGCCAGGGAACGGAGACGACGCCGACGGCGCCCGCGCCGGTCACGATGACGTCGCGGTGACTTTCGGGCACCTGCAAACGCAAGAGGATGCCTAAGAGGTGGCTATCGGGGAGGAGAACAAGTTGGAGCAAAAATATAGAGACGAGGGTGTCCGGGATGAAGGTGAGCATGCATGCAAGCACACGGCTCCGAGCTTTTGTTCTTCGACGATCTTGAGCAGGAGAGAGCAAGAGCTCGAGCGGCATCGCTATGGGTGAGAGAGGAGAGGTAGGGGAAGCAGAATGGCAAGGAGAGAGGAGCAGAGCGGCTCTCGGTGATCTTATTCGAGATGGGTGGCCGGTTTGGTGCTCTCGGCATGGGCAGGGAGAGAGAGAGGGAATTGTTGGGCACCGATTGGCTTGGGGAGATGGTGGAGGAGCGTCTGCTTGCACAGGAGCACGGCTTGGAGGCTAGCGGGTGGCTTGGAGCTGATGGAGGGAGGTGAGTAGAGGAGAGGTTGCCTCCTGCCAGCCAGCTGTTCGATGAAGTGCCAGAAAGAGAAAGAAAAGTAGAAAGGAAGGGCTAGGGTTTAGGGGTGGTCGTGCTATGGGTACACCAGGGGTGTGGGGATCCAGTGCACACCAAAACTAGAGGATGGGTAAGAGGGGTGAGAGTTTTAGATATAGTTCATTTTTGGCTGATTGGAGTAGGCCACTAAACATGGATGGATTAGTCAACCTTTTGACAAGAAAATTATAAAACAAGCTGAGATAGCTAGAGGGAAAATAGGTTGAACATTTTGCTTATAAGTTTGGGTCACAGGGGTTCAATAACATCTAGATACAAAATTGTCAAAATGCTACTCTATAACACATCCTATGGCCACCTTATGTTTAAGCACTCAAAACAAGCAAGAGTTAGTGATTAAACATTTTTGTATAATTTAAAGGCGGCTATAAATGGAAAATAGAGGTGATGTAGATAGTGCTAGAGGTTTTGTATTTCCAACATGAACAAAATAAACCCTAATTGTCATGCTCTAGGAATGTTAAAAATTAATGGAAATGAAGATAGTTGTTTCTTATTTGAAAAAGGATAATCTTTGAGTTTCTCCTAAAATCAACATAATAATCAAAGGTTAAACACACTACAACCATATGACACAACATGAAAAGCATGAATGATCTTAATTAAATTATATAAATAAAATGTTGTCTCGTACACCCCACATGACACATATAAAATATCACACTTATGGGAAACAATTGGAGCACATAACATCTAGGTCAACCACACATACAAATAGATAAACACTCACACAATTGTATCACTAACCATACTTTTAATATAAATCAAAAATATTTGTGAGGAGGTGATCAATAGGGTAATTTTGGTAGGAATAGAATTAAACAAACATTCTTGGAATTCATTTTCCAGTAGAAATAGAAATGGGGTTCTTAAAACAGAGTTGCTAATTTTAGCTACATATAAAAACTCAAAATATATTAGGACTTATTATATAGTCCTTTATAGTCTTGTAAACATATAGTTTTGTTGGAATACTATTACTCTCTCAAATGATATATATAAATTTTTTGGTGGTTGCTAAAATCAAAACATCAGGGTAAAAATAGAGTTTATTAAAAAGAGAATGGGAGAAGATATGTGGACTATTTCACTTGTTAAAACATCGACCTCAGAGGTCATATAATAACTTGTTTTGAGTTTTAGATGGTTGTAACTTAGAAGTCATCAACACAAACACCAAAACACAACTCGACAAACAGAGCATACAAGGGAAAGCACATCCATTAACAAGTCATTTCAAAAAAAATTGTTCCCTCAGAAATTTGGGTCTTTATTAATTAATTTTTTGTTGCTTCCAAAATTTGGGGTGTTACATTTAACCCCAAATGAATTATTAAATCCCTAATTTAAAAGTTAACCTAAAATAAGCAAAATTGTATTTTATGAATATTTCAAAATATTATTTTTCAAAAATGTTCAAAACATTCCCACAAATGTTATAACTCAAAGGTAATGCTTTTACAAATTTTTAGAAATTTATTTGACTTGAATTGGAGTCTTAAATCAAAAGATATGAATTAAATGGAAAATCAGAAAAAGAAAAGGAAAAATCTGACGTCAGTGATGACGTAATGTTGTCTTCAACCCCGGCTGAAACTCACGCCACCGTTTTCTTTCCAAAATCCGGCGAAATCTTCGCGCAATATGTTTCCTCTTTGGCCCTATATAATCTCCAGCCCCTACCGCATCTTTCCCTTCTCAAACCCTAGCTCGAGGTGCCCCGTCGGAAAAGCTCGCCGGAGCTCCTCGGTAGCCGCCGCCATTTTTCTTCGTTCCCCGGCGAGGTGAGCCTCCCCCGAGCCATAGACCTCCTCCATCCTCCTCCCCTTGCCCTTGCGCTTGTCCCTGACCCCTCCTCCTTCCTTTTTCGCAGCCGAACGCCCAATCCGAGCACGGACCGAAGCTCGTCGGGGTTACCGTCGCTCCGCCCGCGCTTCCACGCCGCTCCAGGACAAACGGGAAAACGCCGCCGCATCCATCGTCTTCCCTACGACACACCGTGCCCGGAGCAGTCGTCAGAGAGTCCGGGGGTGCACTTGAACCACCGGAGCGTCCTCGCCCGAGCACAGCGCCGCCACCATCGCCGTCTTCGACGAGCTGTGCCGCCACGGTATGGTCAACAGTTCCCCAGTCGTCCGATCTGTTTTCTCCGGTCGAGATTAGATCTAGACGATCTGAAACGGTACCTGTTTTGATCTGTTGGATCTGGATCGTAGATCCAGATCTATTTCACTTAACCACGTCAGCGGCTACGTGGCATGCACAGTCAGCGCCCAGTCAGCTGCCATGTCAGAAAATACTTTTTCTATTTCCTTTTAATTGCCTATTTTGCAGAAAAGCCCATGCTAATTAAAAATGTTATAACTTTTTAGTCACACATCCAAATTAGACACATTTTATATTTTTGGAAACCCCTTGACATGTAGAGTATATTAGATCTGTTATAATTCAAATTTGACTTAGTGTTAAATATTCAAATTTCAAATGGATGATTTGAGTATATATATCATAACATTAAATCTATAAATTCAAAAATGGATGGTTTAAGAGACTTTATAATATGTGTAAAATGATGCCTCTGTTATAAAATACTTTTGAGTATTATTTTGACGATTTAATAGTTATATGTTTAAATTGAATAACTTGAGTAATTTTGATATAACTTTTAATAGAAACATTATTTTTGAGTAAATTCAATTGCTAAAGGTTTTTTTATATCCCCTCTGTCTATTAACACTATTTATAAAATTTTGTTATAAAAGTTTAATCACAGAAAACTTTAATCTTATATTTATTGTTTTTATTATATTTTGCAAAAATAGAAATTAATTAAATTGCATGTGTAGCCTCATGCATACTTTATAAATATTATAAAATTTATTATGATGTTTCTTATGATTAAAAAGTGCATTTCATGCATAAATTATTTTATTATATAGTTATACTCCTCATAGGAAAACTTCTTCATTGTTTTCTCTAAGTTAGGATTATTTTCAACTTAGTATTTTGGTAAAGTGCTATGCACTTAGACACTTAGGATTTTCATCATGGAGCTAGAAGACTAATGAAGGACTTAGCCAAGAAAACAAGACTACAAAAGTATCTTCACGGAGTAGAAGCACTTAGAAGAAAAGCGAGAAGGAGTTCATGAAGACCAACAAGAAATATTTTCTAAGACTTGCTTCCTCTCTCTCTTTTCTCCCTTCTTCTCTTAGCCCTTATGATGACTAAGTTATATTCAAGACCAACCTGGAGGCTATCAACACCATCAAGTCTTCAAAGCCATCAAGTCTACAAAATTGCAATGAAGTCATCACATCAAGAAGAAAAGGAAGCAAGGAGAAGATTAGGCATTCTTCTTTCTATCTTTTCCCTATTTCCTATTCTTGTCTTTCACTTTAGACATAAACATTTTGATCATGTTATTACCATCTTGTAGTTTGTTGGATCCTAGCGGCATAGTGAGATGAAGCGGCCTGGAGAGTAACCTTACATGTCCACGTACATGAGACTTGTTCCACAACTTAAGTGGCTGGCCGGGTGTCTGTCTCTCACTATAGTGAATATCCAATTTACAAAGAGTTGTTAATAATTGTTGAGCACCTTGAAGAATATACTTAGTATTTTCTCCAAGTATTTATGCACATCATGACTAAGCCATTAGAGTGCTTATTCAATATGATTTATAGCAAAGTATCTTATCCCACTTATAACCTTAGTCCTTAGTAATTTTGACAAACATATTTGCCTTGCATTAACTTAGAAGATTTTCATGGCATCACATGCATCTCTAGTCCTTAGAAATATTTTGCACATCATGCATAAACATATTTTACTTAGAAGTTTTATAAAACTTGTTTGTTCATTACAAAAGTGTTTGTATGTGATGTGATGTTGTGTTTTGTGTTGATTGTTGTATTGTTGTTTGTCTATACTGTTAGATTGAACGGAGAGCTCCGAGTTACGTTGAAAAGAGTTTGTGAGAAAAGACATCATCAAAAGGAAAGTGGCACACCTCATAAACTTCCTACTATTTTATATAAGCATGTGTAGGATAGTATTGCTATGCTAAACCTGTGTAGAAATCCCTTACTCCTGTGTCTAGGTTCCTATGCAATACTTAGTAGAATTATTGATTTTATGCAAATGTTGTTTTATGAAAATCTAAATTCTACTAAGGTAAGAATGAGACACCTGGGTGGTAAGTGGTTGTATGGTTTATGTTGAGTGGCTACTCAGGCTCATGTCTATGGTTCCTAGAGTACGTGCACTTGTGAACGGCCACCCAGGAACAGAGGAATCTGAAGAACTCCGAGTGACAATTGCTTCCAGTGCAGCCATTGCCATATGGGCTCTTGCTTGATCAATTATGTTGCATGGACTCTCCCCGGCTTAACAAGAATATGTAGAGGGTGTTAGGTGGAACGTGTCAAGCGAGAGTGGGAGGGAAAATGCTTCTGGCAGATCTCGTCTCATTCTTCTCCTTTTCCTATTCACTATAAGTGTGTAAATGTAACATCCCAATTTTGCTAAAATTGAAAACTTTGCATTCATACATCATTCATCATATAGGCTTAACTTTTAATCACATAGGTACTAAATAAAAATTCAATTATGAGTTTAAATAATGTTTAATCCCATTAAGAGTTTCTTTAAACTTACTTAATAAATATAATTTTCCAAATTATATAATGGGTAAGTTTATTATTAAAAATTGCTAATTTAAATAACCTTTCCAAAATACATTTTTATGAATTTTTCTGAAAGATTTTGAATAGGTTTAAAAATCATTTGGAAAATCAGATTTGGAAAACAGTTTTTTATTAATTTTATTTAAAAAAAATATGTTACCGGGCCGGCCCAGACGCTATCCACCGCGCGCGCGTTAGATAACAGCCCATCGGCCCGCTCCAGCGCGCGCCTCGCTCCCCTCTCGCTGACAGGTGGGCCCCACCTGTCAGCCGTCTTCCACCTCCGTCCGGAGATCGCGTCGGAGACGAAGTCCACGACCGAGCCGTTTCCGAGCCGATTTCCGCCGTGATTAGCTCCCGCGCTCCCTCCTACTTATACTCCTCGAGGCCGCCTCCGAAACCCCCCCCCCCCCCCAAACCCTACCTCCCCGCCGCTAGGCTGCTCGGAATCGAGATCGCCGTCGCCGCCATTGCCGCCGGACTTTTGCACGAGTGCGGTAAGCTCCGAGCTCCTCGAGCGCCACCGAGGCTCCCCCTAGCTTCCCCATTTCCTTGCGCACCCGTTGAGCCCCCTCGCTCGTTCTATTTCGCAGCCGAACGCCGAAACTGTCTTCGACCCGAGGCCGTCGCCGCCGTCCTCGACTCCGACAAGGAAAGGAGAGGTTTTCCGACGCCGCCACCGCGCCATCGACCTCGCCATCTCCTCTGCATCATTTTGGTAAGACCCACTCTTCCTGGGGCTGTGTTTTCACGCTGGAAACGTCGAGGCCGACGCGCCGCCGCCGCGGGTGCCACCACCGGCGAGCCTTCCGGCGACCCGCGCGCCGCTCGGTTCGGCCGGGCGTCCCAAGCCGTTGGATCTAGATCCAACGGATCTAGATCAAAACGATCCCGCGCGTCCGATCTCATTTAAATCGGACGGCTCTCGTCCACAATCCGCGCGAACCGTTTTCGTCCAATAGGATCGCGCCACGTAGCCCTTTTATTTTTCCTTTTCGCTGGAATTTTATAAATAAAACAGAAAATATGCAAAACTTAGGAAATTCATAACTTATGTTCTGTAAGTCCAAATTCAATGAATTTTATATCCACGGATAACCCTGCTAGAGTATTTTAATTCTACATCATTTGGTTTTGCTTTTGATAAATAATAATTCATAAGATCATCCGAGGAGTAATTCGGCTATTAATTCCATAACTTAAATAATAAAAATGTTTTACAAATAAACTCAATTGTTTTAGGTTTAGGTTATCAACCTCTGCCCAGGAATATTAATATATGTCTTATTTGAAAACTTTCTTAGAACAATAAAAGTTGTAATGGTATAATCTAAGTTTTGGTTATATTGTTTTCAATTATTAAATTGTTAAGTGAATTGAGAAATTCCTAGAATTTGCATCTCATGCATTTAATACCAGAGAATATAAATTATGGATAAGTGTGTCTAATTCTACACATGGCATATCATGCATGCATACATCTTTTATTTGGTGTTGTGAGATATTGTGTGGATATTTATTTGTATGTATTGCTTGTGCTAGATTGTGAAGGAGAGGAAGGACCTGTGTGTGATTATTATTCTTGTTGTGCCTGCCCCTCCTGCAGCCAAGGCAAGTGACTTCATAAAACACCTACTATTTTATTCTATTGCATATCTAGTGTTTTCAAACAGTATTTGCAAAAGTAGTATGCATGATAGGTTTTTGGGAGATTGTAGTATGCTATGCAAACCTTTTAGGTTTCCCCTTAGAAATTTCAGATTAGACCCCTATTATAATTTAGTGGAAGTACCTGCTGCAAAAATGATTGTTTTATGGTTGATGTGATAAATGAAAATTTCCACTAAATTAATTTAACGCCTGGGTGGATTGGGTCGATCGAGGAGGTTTCAAGTTGAGTGGCTTCTCAGGGCCAAGTTTCATGGTTGTCTTCGCCCAAGATAGTTTTCACTTACTTGGGGCCATGATATGCGGTGTTAACCTGAGTTGCTCACTTGTGGTAGGCCACCCAGGGCTATGAGATTTAAGTTTATATTGAGTCTAGTTGCTTATCGTGCAACCATTGGTCAATATGGGCTCTGTCTTGATGGAGTAAGTTGTTGTGGACCTGGGTCAAGAGATTGATGGTGGTAGAGTTGATAGGATGGTGGTAATCTCTTAGTATGATCATGGGAAAGCAACTTCTGAAAAGTCTCGTCTTGATCTTCTCCTTTTCCTTCTCACTAAAGGAGTGTACAGGATAGTTTGGGTTGATTAAGTCTAATGGTGAAAGTGCACACCCTCTCGAGAGTTAAAACCTAAGATCTTAGCCGTGTCCCCGGCATCGGACAATTTGAGTAACTACACAAGGTTGTGTTCTGAAAATCTCCTCATCCCAAATTTCTTAATAAAACTTTGTTGGGTGAACATGGGTAGGAGACATGGACTTGTCTCGAGATTGTCTCTAAAGGAGAAGATATTGATTTAAGAAAATTGTTTATCAAAAGTAGGAGAAAATTTGCTTTGCGCAATAGCCTTGAGCTCCACCAGCCAAAATAAGCATATAGTTATAGCTTAATAGAACATTAGGAATTAAAGTCACTTGCCACCACAATTCAATTGTGCTGACCCTTTATAGCTGGGCTGCAACTAAACCTTGCAGAATGTACGAATGAGGAGTAAGGGGGTCGTCTTCGAGCTACAACCAACATGATTTGCCAGTGGCTTCATGGAGAAGATGTAGCTCCATGCTATCTTTAGTATTGCGTTTGAACTCTGAAATAAAGTGTGAACTATTTATTCAGCTAGCATTTCCGCTATGCTAAGTTGTAAGGATATTTGTTTTTGGATCATTCATCTCGTTCTGTAATAAATTATGACATTGTACTGTGATATTACATCTTATTGGAGAATGTGAGACTTATGTGATCCAAGTCTTTGCACTATTCATATGTGCCATTGCTTTCGTAAGCAAGGGCACTACAGATGGTATCAGAGCATGAATGTTGCCTGTATGCTCGAAACCCCTAGGATTGGATACAAACCCTAAAATAAATATTTATAATTAATAAAATTCGAAATACCAGACTTCTTTTCTTATAATATGTTCCTTACCTTCTACATTCTTATTTTTGTTTCATCTCCTTAATTCTTATCCCTTCAAAATTCTTGTAGATGAAGAACTTCACTCGAGAGTTATCCCCACAGAAAGGAGACCGTACTACTTCAGTGACCAGCTCCTCAGTATTTCCAAAACCCTGAGGTTGACGCCGCCAGTCTTCAGGGGCAAAGAAATTATGTCAGAAGATTACCCTGAAGGACGCTGGAAGATCGAGGCAGAAGTTCTCCCTTGTCTTGATCCCCCTGGATCACAGCTGATCCGTTTCCGATCTAGATACCCCAACTGGAAGAATGGAGTGGAGATGGCAATGCTGGAGACCTTGTCTCGCATCATTGAGCAGTTCTATGACGAGATCAAGCCCAACTCCGTCTTTCGACACTTTGCCAGGAGGGATAGCATTGGACAACCCGTCCAACCCTCACTTAGGGGTATGAACGAGAAGCATCATGGAGACCTTGGAGCTCATTGCCATAACTTGGATATACTTCTGGGACAAGAGATCTTCTACAGGGCAGATTTAAGGCGTGTCCACCGTCACGTTAAGGAAAGCTTAGAAGAAGAGAAGGATATTCTTCGTGTAGAAATTCAGCTGCTAACTAAGGAGAACAAGGAGCTGGAAAACAAGATTTACCTGCAAGATGATAGGATTGCACAGAAGGATGCCCACATTTTGGCATTGCAGGCTCAGTGTGCTCATTTGTGTGAACAACTAAGCCAAATGGAACTTCAGGCAGAGAAGAATCACCCCCCTGACGCCCCAGAGCCCCTAGTGATAACCTATCCCGATGAGGACACTCCCAAGGAAGCCACAGGTGTCAAGAAGCGCAAGTGTGGGAACACCCGCAAATACATAAGGAGATTCAAATTTTGATTAGAGAGACCACCAGTTATCCTTACCTTACGAATATTTCTCCTTATCTCATCGAAGTTGTATTGACCCACCAATTTGTGGTGAGGCAGTACCTTGAAAACCATGTCCTAGCTTGGTATTCAAGTCTCTAAAATATCGAATTTATAAAATACTTCGGGTGTGTCGATTTGATTGTTGTTTGATATGTTTCTGTGAAGTTTGTTGATGTGCATGGGTAGATTTTCCTTTGTAGTCTCTTTCTATCTCTACTTACCTGTGCTCACACCATACAGATGCCTCCACGTCGTGATCCTGACAACAACAATGCCAACGAAATGATGCAACAAATGATGGCAGCCCAGACACAGTTGATGACCATGAAGGCTCAGTTCATGGCAAACCAAAACAATCCACCACCCCCACCACCACCGCCACCACCACCCCCACCCCATGTTGACCGCCTTGCTAGATTCTTGAGGCTCAGACCCAACAAATTCTCCACAGCTACTAAACCAATCGTAGCCGATGATTGGCTACGCTCTGTGAACAAGGATCTAGTTACTTGCGAGTGTACGGAATTGGAGAAAATAAGGTTCACTTCCCATCTACTGGAGGGGCCAGCGGCACAGTGGTGGGAAACATATCAGATCACTCACCCACTTGAAGGACTTACCTGGGAAATCTTTAAAGAAGGTTTCCGTAATGCTCACATCTCAACTGGGATCATGAATCTGAAAAGGGATGAGTTTCGTACCCTGAGACAGGGAAATCGTGCACTGAGGGAGTACATGGAGGACTTCAATTCCCTCTCACGCTATGCCCCAGAGGATGTAGACACCGATGCAAAGAGGAAGTATAAGTTTATGAATGGACTCAATGGTGAGCTGAAAATACCATTGTTTGTGGCCTATGCTCCCAATTATCAGGATCTTCTTGATCAGGCCATTACCCTGGACAGCAACATGAAGAAGGAGGAGAAAAGAAAAAGGAAGTTCAACGCCAATAAGTACAACACTAATCTGATGCAGAAGAAACCATACGTTCCAGAGAACAGTGGGAGTCACCACAGTCACAAGAGTGGAAGTGGCCACAATCATAATGGCCATATCCATAAAGTAGGAAATTCCGGATACAGAGGAAATGGGCAGGGTGGTAGTGGACACAACCACCCGTTCAATGGGAACAATAGTGGAAAAGAGCAACACCGCCACAACAATGAACCTAAACGAGATATTAGTCAAGTGACTTGCTACAAGTGAGGGAACAAGGGACATTACTCCACAGACTGTCCAGAGAAGAAGAAGGCACCGGAAGCTTCAAAGCCTAATCCCTTCCAGAAGGCACAGGTGAATCATCTTGATGTGGAAGAAGTGCAGAATGAACCAGATGCAGTGATTGGTACGTTCCTACTACATACCTTTCCAGCATTAGTCTTGTTCGATACTGGAGCATCCCACTCATTCATCTCACGAGCATTTGTTAATAAAAACAAACTGACTACTACAAGTCTGCTAAATCCGGTTAGGGTGAGTTCCCTAGGGGGGGAAATGCTTGCACAAACCGATTGTCAAAACTTGAGGTTAGAAATTGGTAAACACTCCTTTCCGGTAAACCTGATAATATTAGTGTAATGCCCCAGTCCATAAATTATACAATGATGCTATGTGTCGGTGGTCATGCTACATAATCGAAGGTTACTGGGGTTACCACTCCCAGGCCGAGTAAACATCGGCAGGCGTGCTCGGCATGGATCATCGGCAACACAACCCTTCGATCATGCCATATCCAAAGCATAGCCCTCAAGTATAATAAAGAGACTAAGACACCGGAACACCTGGCACATGACAGACCCTACGACTCAAGATAATATAGTTCAACTCTTAGTAGAGAGAGATAGCAAATATTACAATCCAAGGTCACAAACCCATCAGTACATCAAGCGGAAGCAAATTAAGTTGTTCTAAACAACAAGATCCAAATATGGCCTAAGAGGCCTACAGATAAACAATCCCGTGCCAGCTGGTTCCTAGTTGCCCCAGGCTGCCACCCGGGAACCCCAGACTACTCGTCGATGTCAACATAGAACCCACCTTCGGGGTAGGTAAATTCCTCCTCTGAAACAAAAATAAACAAGGGTGAGTTCGACGAACTCAACAAGATTTTGAGCTATTTGCTCCATGATTGGCTCTCAAGGTTTTATGGCTGTTTTGCGTAAAGCTGATTTTATTCTTAAAATATAACTCCAAGGCATCGACTATCAGAATATTTTCGAAGAGGGGTAAGAAGTAACTCTTTCTCTTTTGATTCACTTTTTCATCATCCACCACTGTACCTGTTCTTCAAAGGCACCTCCCCGAATCACCCTCGAGGAAGTCAACCTTACAATCGTGAGTGGTACCTTTAGTACCCAGTTTTTAATCATTCCGTTAAAGTTATTCTATGATCCCTGAATTCGTCACCAAGTCGTCCTTAACCGTGGACACGGCTTTTCGAAAAGATTTATCCCTGCAGGGGGTGTACAATGTGAAAGGCGCCAGGTTCCCGAGGGACCTCCCAGCTCCTTATCCATGCGTACCGTCCGGCCCATTGCCTGATCATTTAGCTCTCTTCCTGGGAAAGCCGGCTGGGTGGGAGCGGCTACGACCTTTACCTCGCTTTGGACTAACCCAGGATCATCAGTGACCGGGGGACAAGTTCAGTGCCTCCAACACCCTGCCCCGCGGCCACTCATTTTCCTACCACCATAATCCTCATCTCAGTCTTGGCCACCATCTCAACACACGCGCAAATGGAAAGCCAAACTAGAGGACCCTCGTCTAGTCCGACACAAGTTAGTCGGTCGATGAGGTTCCATATGCAATGCTCAACTTGGCTCGAAGGCGAGAACTCGCACTGAGGCGGCGAGAACGAGACAACCCACCACATACCATGTGGCCTCTCATCCCCACCTTTTAGCATTTTAATAATTATTACCACCATTTCTCCACCATCATCCGCGGAATTTCCACATCTGATCCCAACATGAATATCCATCGGACCACTAAGCAGTTAACTAAGCATGGCTAAGCAACAACCTAGCAAAGTAATTAATTCAGGCCATCAACACAATCCTATGGATAATAGGAGGGGAAACAGGTAGTGGCTTCGGTAACTGAATGCAACTATAGGATACTCTAATCCAATCAAATTGACATTTGGAACCGCATGCAATATTATAGTGGAGAAAATAATTTGCATAAAGTAGGATAAGATATGCTAGAGGGTGTGGATCACGCTTGCCTTGCTCAGCAGGCGGGTAATACTGATCGTCGGGGTAATATGGCGAGACCCCGGTTCCTTGATCTATCGATGTTTAAAAACACCGGAAAGAACACAATCAATACCAGCAATTCATATGCAATGCGCAAACACATGATGGTATGACATTTTAATGCACTGAATTATTATAACAATTATATGACATTTAAATGGGATGCTAGGAATAATTATTCAACGATATACGAAATATATTTTCCTATTTGTTTTTATGTTCCCCTACAATTTTAATTTAGGTAACATGCTTGAAATTATTTTGAATGTGTAGAACCAGTGCTTATTAGCATTTTTACTTAGAGGGTACAATTCTAGCAAATTGAGGAATTTATTATGAATTTAAACTACACCTTTTTATTTCTACCCCTTTCTTCATTTTAGCAAAACAGAAAATACAGTATCAGTAATGGAAATGCAAACCATTCTATTTGATAGCATTTATTTTTCTGAGCATTTTGGTATATTATTTGCTAAATTCGGATAAGTATTTTGAAAGTTATGAATTTTTGAAGTTTGAATCATTTTCTGTCTTTTTCTTTATTTTCCAGGAATTCGCTCGGGCATTTTTTCACCGAGGCAGAGTCTACCCGAGCCACTGACGTGCGGGGCCAGGGGCCAGGTGGCGCTGACGCGGCGCTGACGCGGCGCGGGCTGGCTCAGGGTCACTGACGCGTGGGACCCAGCGGCCAGCGCACGCCGGAGCGCACGGCCGCGGTGGACGCCGGCGGCGAGGTGCACGGCTGCGGCGTTCTACGGCGCCAGGGCTCGCGCGGATGGTCGCGTATGACGCGCGCGCGCACGGGGAGCATTACGCAGGCGGCGCCGCTACCTATAGGTCGCCGGAGCGCGGTGAGCAGCAACGGCGAGCGGCGGCCGGTGGCGAGCTACGGCGTCTACGCGTTCTAGGGGGAGAGGAGACGAGCGGGGATGCCCATTAGGACCGCGAGCTCACCCTCGATGCGTGCGGCTGCTCGGGGCGGACGGAGGAGGGCTGAGGCGGCGGAGAACTTGCTCGAGGCGCGGCGGCCGGAGTCGGGGAAGAAGCGGACGGAGCGGTCGCGTTCGAGTTCCCCGGCACGATTCCTACAGCGGAGAGGGAGAAGGCGAGGCGGCGGTGCTCGTGGTGGTGCTGGATGGCCTCGGGGCGCGCTCAACCGGCGGCGATGCGGCGGCGAGCTACTCCTAGGGTTCGGCCATGGCTGGGGAAAAACAGAGGAAAAGATCGGGGGAGGGAGCAGAGCAGCGCGGTGGCGTTCTTATCCATGAGCAGGGCCGTAGAGGAGGAGAGGGGGGGTCCGGGCGCGGCGCACGGGTGCTCGACACGGCGACGGGGTGCGCAGGACGGCGAGCGGGTGCGACGGGGACGAACTCCCCGGTCGCTACAGAGAAGAAGAAGAACATTTTCGAAATCCCCCCTGCCACTTATTTTTCCATCACAAACAGGTCCTTTTCTATTTCTTTTTAAAACCAGGGTACTGTTTTGATTTAATTGGGGCAGTTAAACACTTTATAAAAATTTGAGAAAATTCAGGGAGCTTCCCCATACCATGTAGAGGCACCACAAAAATTGTCTCCTCAAAATAAAATGTTTTGGTGCACTTTTGTTCATAGGTGTTAAAAAGGGCATTTTGTTGATATTTCCATAAGTTGCCACTTTAATGATTTGGAGACAATGCAAATGTGAGATTTTGAGTTCTTGGAACTTCCTTGACAAATATGCAAGATTAAAGTGGGGAGTGGTAATGTTCATAGTAGTAGCAACATGATAAACATGCCATGATGCAATTACACTATAGTAGCAAGTTGAGATGTATGCCATGATGCAATTACACAAAAGTGGAAAAATTACAGAGGTTTTCAGGTTTTAAACCTGGGGCTGTTACAAATCTACCCCCCTTACAGGAATCTCGTCCCGAGATTCTAAGGTTGCGGAAGAAAGTCGGGATATTCCTCACGAAGACTAGACTCTCTTTCCCAGGTAGCTTCTTCTTCGGAATGGTGAGACCACTGAACTTTGAAGAACTTGGTAGTCTTATTCCGAGTCTTCCTTTCTGCTTCATCTAGGATACGTATGGGATGCTCGCGATAGGTGAGATCCGTCTGGATATCCAGCTCCTCATGACTGACTCCACGGATAGGCTCCTTCAAACAACGGCGGAGTTGGGATACATGGAACACATCATGTACATCCGGGAAGTTGGTTGGGAGTTCGAGTTGGTAGGATAGATCTCCTCGTTTGGCCAGAATAGTGAAAGGGCCAACATAACGAGGGCCCAATTTTCCCTTGATTCCAAAGCGACGAACACCACGAAGAGGAGAGACGCGTAGATAGGCCTTGTCACCAATCTCATAATGGACCTCCCGATGGTGCTTATCGTAGTAGCTCTTCTGCCTAGACTGGGCAATCTTCAGATTCTCTCGTATGATTTTCACCTTCTCCTCAGCTTCATTGATCACATCTGGACCCAAGAGTTTCCTCTCTCTGGTCTCGGACCAATTTAGCGGAGTTCGGCATTTTCTTCCATACAGAACCTCGAACGGGGCCATACCCAGACTCGCTTGATAGCTATTGTTGGAGGAGAACTCAGCGAAGGGAAGATATTTTTCCCACCCCTTTCCAAAAGAGATTACACAAGCTCGAAGCATGTCCTCTAGAACTTGGTTCACCCTTTCGGTCTGTCCATCAGTTTGGGGATGGAAAGCTGTGCTGAAGTTGAGGCGGGTTCCCATGGCTTGTTGGAAACTTGTCCAGAATTTCGAGGTAAACAAGCTGCCACGATCAGAGATTATCCTCTGGGGAACACCGTGAAGTACGATGATCCGGGAAGCATACAGGTCAGCCAGCTTAGCAGCTGTGATGTCGACTCGCACTGGGAGGAAGTGAGCCACTTTGGATAGTCGATCGATGATTACCCAGATAGCATCGTTGCCCCTGGGAGACTTCGGCAGACCTGTAATAAAGTCCATACCAATCTCGTCCCATTTCCATTCTGGAATCGCAATAGGGCGAAGAGTGCCAGCAGGCCTTTGATGTTCAGCCTTTACACGTCGACAGGTGTCGCATTCAGCAACATACTTGGCGATTTCTCTTTTCATCCGAGTCCACCAGAATAGTGGTCGGAGGTCTTGGTACATTTTGGTACTACCGGGATGAATAGAGAGAGGGGAATCATGCGCTTCTTTGAGGATCAACTCCTTCAGATTCTGCTCCTTTGGCACCACCAGACGGTCACCAAAGTACACGATTCCCGCTTCATTCTCCGAGAAGCATTTGGCCTTTCCACTAGCAATGTTCTTCTTGATATTAAGAATGCCAGTATCTACTTTCTGCGCCTCCTTTATCTGGTCTACCAGAGTAGATTTGATTTCCAGATTTGCGAGGTAGCCAGAAGGAACAATTTGCAGGTTCAAACGGGCGAACTCTTCATGGAGAGCAGGTTGAGCCTTCTCAACCATCAGGTTGTTGCTATAAGCTTTTCGACTTAGCGCGTCAGCCACGACGTTCGCCTTGCCGGGTTGGTAGTTCAGACTCACATCATAGTCTTTGATTAACTCCAACCAACGTCTTTGCCTGAGATTTAAATCCGGCTGAGTGAAAAGGTATTTCAAGCTCTTGTGATCCGAGTAAATCTCGCAACGGTTACCAAACAGGTATGGTCTCCATTGCTTCAGAGCATAGACCACTGCGGCAAGCTCCAAATCATGAGTTGGGTAGTTTTGCTCATGTGGCTTCAATTGGCGAGAGGCATATGCCACTGCATGGCCATCTTGCATTAACACACAGCCCAAGCCTTGCGGAGAGGCGTCACAGAAGACCACGAAATCCTTGCTTGCGTCTGGCAGGGCAAGCACAGGAGCAGAAGTGAGTTTGGCCTTCAGGGTTTTGAAGCTCTCTTCAGCTTGGTCCGTCCATACGAACCTTGTATCCTTCTTGAGAAGGTTGGTCAGAGGCTTGGCTATTTTGGAGAACCCTTCGATGAATCGGCGGTAGTAACCTGCCAATCCCAGAAAGCTTCGGATGTCCTTGACAGACATGGGAGTTACCCAATCCATAATAGTTCGAACCTTGTCGGGAACGACAGCCACTCCTCTTGCGGAAATCACATGGCCGAGGAAGACGAGATTATCCAACCAAAACTCACACTTGGAGAACTTGGCATAGAGGCGGTGTTCTCGAAGGCGTGTCAGGATCAAACGAAGATGTTCGGCATGCTCTTCATCGGTTTTGGAGTAGACGAGAATGTCATCGATGTAAATGACAACGAACTTGTCGAGATAATCCATGAAGACGGAGTACATGAGCCTCATGAACGTCGCAGGAGCATTGGTGAGACCAAAGGACATAACGGTATACTCGTAGGAGCCATAGCGAGTAACAAATGTCGTCTTTGGGATATCCTGCTCTCTGATCTTGATTTGATGGTACCCTGATCTCAGGTCCATCTTGGAAAATACCGTTGCCCCAGCTAGTTGATCCAATAGATCATTGATGCGAGGAATAGGGTACTTGTTTTTGACTGTCACCGCATTTAACGGCCTGTAGTCAGAGACTAGACGAGGCACGGTAGAATCCCTCTTCTTGACGAAGAGTACGGGACAACCCCAAGGTGAACTGCTAGGCCGAATGAACTCTTTCGATAACAGTTCATCAATTTGCTCCTTTAACAGCGCCAGCTCCTCCACCGGCATCCGGTAGGGCTTCTTGGCAACCGGCGCGGTACCGGGGAGCAACTCTATGACGAACTCCACACTTCGATCAGGTGGCATGCCAGGCAATTCCTCCGGGAACACATCCGGGAAGTCACACACCACGTGGATGTCTTGGATTTCAGGAGGGGATAAGCCTTCCATAAGGCAAAGGAGAAGCTCAGGTGAGTGGGGCACGGATGGAGATGGAGGTCTGGACTGTGCAGACCAATACTCCACAATTTCGCCGGAAGAGGTGGTCACGGTGATGGTTCTGGCAGCACAGTCGAGGTTAGCCTTGTATTTCCCTAGCCAGTTCATGCCTAGTATGGCATCAAAGCCGGTTGAATTGAAGGCTATCAGCGGAAACGGGAAGGGGAATGAGCCTATATTAATTGAAACTTCAGGGGTCACCCTTTTGGTTTGCCAACGAGTACCAGGGCTGATGACATATAACGGTGCTTCCAACTCTTCAAACGGTATATTGTTTCGTTGTGCAAATGCTACCGAAATGAATGAATGTGATGCTCCAGAATCAAACAGTACTGTAGCTAGAGCTTTAGCAATTCGAAGCGTACCCATGAGAACACTGGGGTCGTCCTCCACGTCTTCAACAGTGACGTGGTTCAGGCGACCACGACTAGCCGTACCCGTCTTGGCTACGGGCGTGGCAGGGGCTGGTGGTGGCGCCTTCCTAGGGCATTCACTGGAGTAATGGCCGGGCTGGCCACAGCTGTAGCACGTGCTTGTCGGTGGTGCAGGGAGTTGAGGACGATAACCACTTCCGCCCGGGCCCATTTTTGGAGTAGGAGGGCGCGGCGGAGGTGGCCTGTACTCCGAGGTCCTTGGCACGAACGGAGGACGTGGCACGGAGCTATAGGGAACGAAGACCCTACGCTTCTTGCCGTCAGCAGCCGAGGAGCTCTGATGATCCCCCTGAAGTGGCCTCTTAGTGGCCTCTAGTTCCTTCCTTCCCTGTTCCAGGGTGAGAGCCTGGTTGTACAGTTCCTGGTAGCTCGGGAACTTGAAGGGCAGCAACTCGTAACGAAGCCTTGGGTTGAGCCCCTTGCGGAACAACTCCTGCTTGTCCGCATCATTGGTCACATCCCGAGGGACGTAACGGGAGAGACGGCTGAACTCATGACCATAGACTGGAACATCCATTCGTCCCTGATGCAAGTCCAGGAACTCCCTCCTCTTCAAGTCCATGAGGGGCTTGGGAATGTAAGCAGCGCGGAAGGCAGTGCGAAACTCCTCCCAGGTGAAAACATGCCCAGCAGCGAACATTGCCTGGTGGCTCTCCCACCACGCGCCCGCTGCACCCGCCAACAGGTAAGTGGCGAAGTTGGCTTGTTCCACAGCTGGAACATGCAGGGCAGCGAACTTGCGCTCCAGTGCACGCAGCCAGTCATCTGCGTCCAAGGGCTCCTTAGCATCGGAGAAGGACGGTGGCTGGGACCGCAGGAACTCAGTGAGAGTATGGCAATCGTTACTCCTTCGGTTCCCTTGGTGCACCAACTGCTCGAGGAGTCGGTCGCTGCGCACACGGCCCTCCTCCATAAGCAGGAGGACCTCCGCCATGGTGGGAGGTGGCGGTAAATCTTCGCCGCGGCGACGGCCCGTCATTCTGGATATTGATAAGGACACAGTTAGAATCCCATCGTGTCATCCTTGTACACAAAAATAGGGACAGCAAAACTGGTAGTAGCAACAGATAGAACAACATGCACATCACTAGACGCACGCATAGATGGAACTGAGTTCACAAATATTGGTTCTAGTACCAGCCACAGTTTGCTGAAAGAGAGGTACAAGCCTCATACATATTACACTGGATGGGTACTAGGAAGATAACAGTGACGAGTCTATTACATAACGAGCTCTACTTCTCCAGGCTCCAGAGATACAAATAAAGGAGTATTTGGCACAACTCGCAGGAAGGCACAATTACTCGAGCATCTCCTGGTAGCACACATGGCTAGTAGTACGCCATGACATCCTCATCAAGTGGCGCCGGGGGAGTGTGGAAGCGGCGCGCACTGGCAGGCTGGTTGCCATACGGCGACTCGAGTGCAGTAAGCCTCGGGTCTCGGTGAGGACCGGTAGGCGGGGTTACGCCACCAACTCCCGGACTGCAAACGTCGGTAGGCAACTGCTCCAACGGGGGTGGGCGAAGTAGTGTGAGAGGAAGCGTCCCATCCATGACATACGGGCGCACACTCATCAGAGTATGACGGTGACTAGCGCGCGCCGAAACAGCGTAGAGGTACCACTGCCGGGCTCGACGGTCCAACGCTCGGACTAGCTCAATCAGTGCCCGGTGCCTGCTGTCCGACTCCATCTCGCCGCTGCTGTACACAGCTCGGTAAACACCCGACGTGCTGTCGTCGGCAGCTGGGAAGTGGCAGAAATCCGACGCCTGGTTAGCGAGGTACGGACAGTAGCTGCGGTAAATAGAGAGGCCGTTATACGCGGCCTCCTGAACCGCCTGCTCCACGGTCATACCCACGCCTCCAGCTACGTTCTCAACGCGACCCTCGTCGTTGAGCACGCGCACCTTACAGAAGAACTGCGCCTGGCTGTACGGTGCATACTCCTCATACACCGTGTACTCCGGGTACCACCTACAACCCTGGCTGGCCAAAGCTGCGGCAAACAAGGCGGGGAACCCTCGAACACCCTCACATCGAGTGAGGCGAACAACCAAGCCCGAACCAGTCATTTGTATCAAAAATAATTCAAATGTCAGGTCCGGAGACTCTAGAGTCAGGAATGAAAGTAGAACTCGGGTAGAGACTAGGAACAGCAAGGAAAATGATCCTGAAAGCAAACAGAGGGACGGGAGCCCCAAAAGCTGGTCGCCCCACGCCCTGAAACCCAGAGTGAGTAAGTGTATGACACGTCATGCGCGGCGGAAGCGACACGTGATAAGGCACAAAACAAATAGAGGTAAGATTGCTCCGAGATTAGAGGGTAACCAGATAAGGAGTAAAAAGAATCCTAAGATGGTTTTCACAACTCATTTTTAGGTTAAAAATATTTTTACCAACACTAGACTCAACGTCGACCAGTAGTAAGGGTTTCCTACAGGCGGTACTGCTCTGATACCAAGTTGTAATGCCCCAGTCCATAAATTATACAATGATGCTATGTGTCGGTGGTCATGCTACATAATCGAAGGTTACTGGGGTTACCACTCCCAGGCCGAGTAAACATCGGCAGGCGTGCTCGGCATGGATCATCGGCAACACAACCCTTCGATCATGCCATATCCAAAGCATAGCCCTCAAGTATAATAAAGAGACTAAGACACCGGAACACCTGGCACATGACAGACCCTACGACTCAAGATAATATAGTTCAACTCTTAGTAGAGAGAGATAGCAAATATTACAATCCAAGGTCACAGACCCATCAGTACATCAAGCGGAAGCAAATTAAGTTGTTCTAAACAACAAGATCCAAATATGGCCTAAGAGGCCTACAGATAAACAATCCCGTGCCAGCTGGTTCCTAGTTGCCCCAGGCTGCCACCCGGGAACCCCAGACTACTCGTCGACGTCAACATAGAACCCACCTTCGGGGTAGGTAAAGTCCTCCTCTGAAACAAAAATAAACAAGGGTGAGTTCGACGAACTCAACAAGATTTTGAGCTATTTGCTCCATGATTGGCTCTCAAGGTTTTATGGCTGTTTTGCGTAAAGCTGATTTTATTCTTAAAATATAACTCCAAGGCATCGACTATCAGAATATTTTCGAAGAGGGGTAAGAAGTAACTCTTTCTCTTTTGATTCACTTTCTCATCATCCACCACTGTACCTGTTCTTCAAAGGCACCTCCCCGAATCACCCTCGAGGAAGTCAACCTTACAATCGTGAGTGGTACCTTTAGTACCCAGTTTTTAATCATTCCGTTAAAGTTATTCTATGATCCCTGAATTCGTCACCAAGTCGTCCTTAACCGTGGACACGGCTTTTCGAAAAGATTTATCCCTGTAGGGGGTGTACAATGTGAAAGGCGCCAGGTTCCCGAGGGACCTCCCAGCTCCTTATCCATGCGTACCGTCCGGCCCATTGCCTGATCATTTAGCTCTCTTCCTGGGAAAGCCGGCTGGGTGGGAGCGGCTACGACCTTTACCTCGCTTTGGACTAACCCAGGATCATCAGTGACCGGGGGACAAGTTCAGTGCCTCCAACACCCTGCCCCGCGGCCACTCATTTTCCTACCACCATAATCCTCATCTCAGTCTTGGCCACCATCTCAACACACGCGCAAATGGAAAGCCAAACTAGAGGACCCTCGGATAGTCCGACACAAGTTAGTCGGTCGATGAGGTTCCATATGCCCACGCATGGTAGCACGCTCAACTTGGCTCGAAGGCGAGAACTCCACTGAGGCGGCGAGAACGAGACAACCCACCACATACCATGTGGCCTCTCATCCCCACCTTTTAGCATTTTAATAATTATTACCACCATTTCTCCACCATCATCCGCGGAATTTCCACATCTGATCCCAACATGAATATCCATCGGACCACTAAGCAGTTAACTAAGCATGGCTAAGCAACAACCTAGCAAAGTAATTAATTCAGGCCATCAACACAATCCTATGGATAATAGGAGGGGAAACAGGTAGTGGCTTCGGTAACTGAATGCAACTATAGGATACTCTAATCCAATCAAATTGACATTTGGAACCGCATGCAATATTATAGTGGAGAAAATAATTTGCATAAAGTAGGATAAGATATGCTAGAGGGTGGAGATCACGCTTGCCTTGCTCAGCAGGCGGGTAATACTGATCGTCGGGGTAATATGGCGAGACCCCGGTTCCTTGATCTATCGATGTTTAAAAACACCGGAAAGAACACAATCAATACCAGCAATTCATATGCAATGCGCAAACACATGATGGTATGACATTTTAATGCACTGAATTATTATAACAATTATATGACATTTAAATGGGATGCAAGGAATAATTATTCAACGATATAGGAAATATATTTTCCTATTTGTTTTTATGTTCCCCTACAATTTTAATTTAGGTCACATGCTTGAAATTATTTTGAATGTGTAGAACCAGTGCTTATTAGCATTTTTACTTAGAGGGTACAATTCTAGCAAATTGAGGAATTTATTATGAATTTAAACTACACCTTTTTGTTTCTACCCCTTTCTTCATTTTAGCAAAACAGAAAATACAGTATCAGTAATGGAAATGCAAACCATTCTATTAGATAGCATTTATTTTTCTGAGCATTTTGGTATATTATTTGCTAAATTTGGATAAGTATTTTGAAAGTTATGAATTTTTGAAGTTTGAATCATTTTCTGTCTTTTTCTTTATTTTCCAGGAATTCGCTCGGGCGTTTTTCACCGAGGCAGAGTCTACCCGAGCCACTGACGTGCGGGGCCAGGGGCCAGGTGGCGCTGACGCGACGCGGGGCTGGCTCAGGGTCACTGACGCGTGGGACCCAGCGGCCAGCGCACGCCGGAGCGCACGGCCGCGGTGGACGCCGGCGGCGAGGTGCACGGCTGCGGCGTTCTACGGCGCCAGGGCTCGCGCGGATGGTCGCGTTCGACGCGCGCGCGCACGGGGAGCATTACGCGGGCGGCGCCGCTACCTATAGGTTGCCGGAGCGCGGTGAGCAGCAACGGCGACCGGCGGCGAGCTACGGCGTCTACGCGTTCTAGGGGGAGAGGAGACGAGCGGGGATGCCCATTAGGACCGCGAGCTCACCCTCGATGCGTGCGGCTGCTCGGAGCGGACGGAGGAGGGCTGAGGCGGCGGAGAACTTGCTCGAGGCGCGGCGGCCGGAGTCGGGGAAGAAGCGGACGGAGCGGTCGCGTTCGAGTTCCCCGGCACGATTCCTACAGCGGAGAGGAAGAAGGCGAGGCGGCGGTGCTTGTGGTGGTGCTGGATGGCCTCGGGGCGCGCTCAACCGGCGGCGATGCGGCGGCGAGCTACTCCTAGGGTTCGGCCATGGCTGGGGAAAAACAGAGGAAAAGATCGGGGGAGGGAGCAGAGCAGCGCGGTGGCGTTCTTATCCATGAGCAGGGCCGTAGAGGAGGAGAGGGGGGGTCCGGGCGCGGCGCACGGGTGCTCGACACGGCGACGGGGTGCGCAGGACGGCGAGCGGGTGCGACGGGGACGAACTCCCCGGTCGCTACAGAGAAGAAGAAGAACATTTTCGAAATCCCCCCTGCCACTTTTATTTTTCCATCACAAACAGGTCCTTTTCTATTTCTTTTTAAAACCAGGGTACTGTTTTGATTTAATTGGGGCAGTTAAACACTTTATAAAAATTTGAGAAAATTCAGGGAGCTTCCCCATACCATGTAGAGGCACCACAAAAATTGTCTCCTCAAAATAAAATGTTTTGGTGCACTTTTGTTCATAGGTGTTAAAAAGGGCATTTTGTTGATATTTCCATAAGTTGCCACTTTAATGATTTGGAGACAATGCAAATGTGAGATTTTGAGTTCTTGGAACTTCCTTGACAAATATGCAAGATTAAAGTGGGGAGTGGTAATGTTCATAGTAGTAGCAACATGATAAACATGCCATGATGCAATTACACTATAGTAGCAAGTTGAGATGTATGCCATGATGCAATTACACAAAAGTGGAAAAATTACAGAGGTTTTCAGGTTTTAAACCTGGGGCTGTTACAATTAGAGACCCAAGGTCTGGATGTTATACTCGGTATGAATTGGTTGGCCAAGTTTGAAGGAGTATTGGATTGTGCGAATAGATCCATTACACTCACCACTCCCGAGAAGAAGAAGATTAGGTACAAATCCAAATTTGAATTTAAGAAAGTTAAGCTAAATTCTCTTAAGGGGGTTAGCCTGGGAGATGTTCGTGTGGTAAGAGATTACCCTGATGTTTTCCCCGAAGAACTACCGGGAATGCCACCCGATAGAGATGTGGAATTCCTTATAGATTTGGTTCCCGGAACGGGACCCATAGCTAAGAGACCATACCCAATGGCTGTAGCTGAACTGAAGGAACTCAAGAAGCAGTTAGAGGAGCAACTGCATAAAGGTTCCATCCGTCCAAGTTCTTCACCTTGGGGAGCACCCATTCTGTTTGTAGAGAAAAAGGATAGTACTCAAAGGCTAGTCACGGATTATCGAGCAATCAACGAGGTGACGATCAAGAACAAGTACCCGCTACCGAAAATTAATGAGCTTTTCGACCACCTAGAGGGTGCTTCGGTATTCTCTAAGATCGATTTGTGATCAGGATACTTTCAAATGAAAGTAAGAGAACTAGATATACCAAAGACTGCCTTCACTACCAGATATGGATTATATGAGTACACCGTAATGCCGTTTGGTTTAACCAATGCACAGGCATACTTCATGAACATGATGAACAAAGTGTTTATGGACTTTCTGGATAAGTTTGTTGTGGTGTTCATTGATGACATCCTGATTTACTCCAAAAGTCAGGAGGAACATGAAGAACACTTACACCTGATATTACAGAGACTTAGAGAACATAAGCTGTATGCCAAATTTAGCAAGTGTGAATTCTGGCTAGAAGAAGTTGGTTTTCTAGGACACGTTGTGTCGAGAAATGGAATAGCAGTAGACCCAGAAAAAGTGTCAGCAGTGACAAAATGGGAAGTACCCAAAAATGTGGCGGACATTCGTAGTTTCCTTGGACTGGCAGGTTATTATAGAAGATTTATTGAGAACTTCTCCAAACTTGCCAAACCATTGACTTCACTACTGAAGAAGGAAGTCAAATTCAAGTGGACTGAAGAATGTGAAATAAGTTTCCAGGAACTAAAGAAACGGCTGGTGTCAGCACCTGTTTTATGTTTGCCAGATATAGAGAAGGAATTCCAAGTATATTGTGATGCCTCGCACCATGGACTAGGAAGTGTCCTAATGCAAGAAGGTAAAGTGGTTTCATATGCATCTAGACAGCTTAAGAAACATGAGGTCAACTACCCCACCCACGATCTAGAGTTAGCATCAGTAGTGCATGCTCTAAAGACGTGGAGACCCTATCTATTGGGAAAGCGTTGTGAGGTATTCACAGATCACAAGAGCCTGAAATATATTTTCACCCACAAGGAATTGAATATGAGGCAAAGAAGATGGCTGGAACTTATTAAGGACTATGATATGAGTTTGCAATATCACCCAGGAAAAGCTAATGTGGTGGCAGACGCTTTGAGCCGTAAGGTCCATGTAAATGGACTGACAGCGGGAGTTTTGCCTGAGGATTTAAGTAGAGCATTTAAGGACCTCAGATTAGAGGTAGTACCCGAAGGATTCCTCGCAACACTGGACGTACAACCTTTGTTGATGGATAAGATTCGGGAAGGTCAGAAGGGAGACAAAGTAATGGATGAAATCAAGGTCAACCTGAGCGAAGGGAAGGCCAAGGGTTTTCGGAAGGATGAACAAGGCACCTTGTGGTTTGAGAAACGCATCTGCGTGCCGCAAGATGAGGATCTTAGAAAATTGATTCTGCAAGAAGCACATAACTCGCCTTATTCCATACACCCGGGAAACACCAAGATGTACATGGATGTAAAGGAAAGATTTTGGTGGAATAACCTGAAGAGAGACATCGCGGAATATATAGCTAAGTGCGATGTATGTAGTCGAGTAAAGGCGGAACATCAGAAGCCAGCAGGATTGTTGCAACCTTTACCTATACCGGATTGGAAATGGGAACAGATAGGTATGGATTTCATTACTGGGTTACCGCGTACCAGATCGGGATATGATTCGATCTGGGTAATAGTGGATCGTTTGACAAAGGTGGCCCATTTTGTGCCAGTAAAGACTACCTACCCAAGTGCTAAGTTGGCAGAGATTTACATGAGGAGAATAGTATGCTTGCATGGTATTCCCCAGAGGATTGTGTCTGACAGAGGTACCCAGTTTACCTCGCATTTCTGGAAACAACTACATGAATCGTTGGGTACGAGATTAGAGTTCAGTACAGCATTTCATCCCCAAACGGATGGACAGACGGAAAGAGTAAACCAAATTCTAGAAGATATGCTGAGGGCATGTGCCTTGGACTACAAGTCTAGTTGGGATGATAATTTGCCGTACGCAGAATTTTCCTATAACAACAGCTACAAAGCAAGCATAGAGATGTCGCCGTTTGAGGCACTTTATGGTAGGAAATGCACCACACCACTACTTTGGAGCGGTGTGGGAGAGCGAAGTTTATTTGGACCTGATATAATCCAGGAAGCTGAAGAGAAAGTTCGAATAATCAAGGACAGATTGAAGATCGCGCAGTCCAGACAGAAAAGCTATGCAGATTCCAAAAGGAGAGAAATCACATATGAGATAGGTGACAGGGCTTATTTAAGAGTGTCACCAATGCGTGGTGTGAAGAGGTTCGTGATCAAGGGTAAACTTACACCTCGATTCATCGGCCCCTTTAAGATTCTTTCCCGCAAGGGAGAAGTAGCATATGAGCTAGAATTGCCGGAAGTTCTGTCAGCAGTTCACAATGTCTTCCACGTGAGCCAATTGAAGAAGTGTCACCCAGAGATGACAGAAACCCCACTACGGGATACAGTGCCATTAGAAGAAGTTCAGTTGGAAAGTGACCTGACGTATGAAGAGAAGCCAATCAAAATCTTGGAGATGGCAGAAAGGATCACACGAACCAAGACTATCAAATTTTGTAAGGTCCAGTGGAACCACCATACCGAAGAAGAAGCAACTTGGGAACGGGAGGATGATCTTCGGGAAGAACACCCACATCTTTTTGAAGGCCAAACCGAATCTCGAGGACGAGATTCATCTTAAGGGGGTTAGGTTTGTAACATCCCAATTTTGCTAAAATTTAAAACTTTGCATTCATACATCATTCATCATATAGGCTTAACTTTTAATCACATAAGTACTAAATAAAAATTCAATTATGAGTTTAAATAATGTTTAATCCCATTAAGAGTTTCTTTAAACTTACTTAATAAATATAATTTTCCAAATTATATAATGGGTAAGTTTATTATTAAAAATTGCTAATTTAAATAACCTTTCCAAAATATATTTTTATGAATTTTTCTGAAAGATTTTGAATAGGTTTAAAAATCATTTGGAAAATCAGATTTGGAAAACAGTTTTTTATTAATTTTATTTTAAAAAAATATGTTACCGGGCCGGCCAAGACGCTATCCACCGCGCGCGCGTTAGATAAAAGCCCATCGGCCCGCTCCAGCGCGCGCCTCGTTCCCCTCTCGCTGACAGGTGGGCCCCACCTGTCAGCCGTCTTCCACCTCCGTCCGGAGATCGCGCCGGAGACGAAGTCCACGACCGAGCCGTTTCCGAGCCGATTTCCGCCGTGATTAGCTCCCGCGCTCCCTCCTACTTATACTCCTCGAGGCCGCCTCCGAAACCCCCCCCCCCCCCCCCCAAACCCTACCTCCCCGCCGCCGGGCTGCTCATAATCGAGATCGCCGTCGCCGCCATTGCCGCCGGACTTTTGCACGAGTACGGTAAGCAACGAGCTCCTCGAGCGCCACCGAGGCTCCCCCTAGCTTCCCCATTTCCTTGCGCACCCGTTGAGCCCCCTCGCTCGTTCTATTTCGCAGCCGAACGCCGAAACCGTCTTCGACCCGAGGCCGTCGCCGCCGTCCTCGACTCCGACGAGGAAAGGAGAGGTTTTCCGACGCCGCCGCCGCGCCATCGACCTCGCCATCTCCTCTGCATCATTTTGGTAAGACCCACTCTTCCTGGGGCTGTGTTTTCACGCTGGAAACGTCGAGGCCGACGCGCCGCCGCCGCGGGTGCCACCACCGGCGAGCCTTCCGGCGACCCGCGCCGCTCGGTTCGGCCGGGCGTCCCAAGCCGTTGGATCTAGATCCAACGGATCTAGATCAAAACGATCCCGCGCGTCCGATCTCATTTAAATCGGACGGCTCTCGTCCACGATCCGCGCGAACCGTTTTCGTCCAATAGGATCGTGCCACGTAGCCCTTTTATTTTTCCTTTTCGCTGGAATTTAATAAATAAGACAGAAAATATGCAAAACTTAGGAAATTCATAACTTATGTTTTGTAAGTCCAAATTCAATGAATTTTACATCCACGGATAGCCCTGCTAGAGTAGTTTAATTCTACATCATTTGTTTTTGCTTTTGATAAATAATAATTCATAAGATCATCCGAGGAGTAATTCGGCTATTAATTCCATAACTTAAATAATAAAAATGTTTTACAAATAAACTCAATTGTTTTAGGTTTAGGTTATCAACCTCTGCATAGGAATATTAATATATGTCTTATTTGAAAACTTTCTTAGAACAATAAAAGTTGTAATGGTATAATCTAAGTTTTGGTTATATTGTTTTCAATTATTAAATTGTTAAGTGAATTGAGAAATTCCTAGAATTTGCATCTCATGCATTTAATACCAGAGAATATAAATTATGGATAAGTGTGTCTAATTCTACACATGGCATATCATGCATGCATACATCTTTTATTTGGTGTTGTGAGATATTGTGTGGATATTTATTTGTATGTATTGCTTGTGCTAGATTGTGAAGGAGAGGAAGGACCTGTGTGTGATTGTTATTCTTGTTGTGCCTGCCCCTCCTGCAGCCAAGGCAAGTGACTTCATAAAACACCTACTATTTTATTCTATTGCATATCTAGTGTTTTCAAACAGTATTTGCAAAAGTAGTATGCATGATAGGTTTTTGGGAGATTGTAGTATGCTATGCAAACCTTTTAGGTTTCCCCTTAGAAATTCCAGATTAGACCCCTATTATAATTTAGTGGAAGTACCTGCTGCAAAAATGATTGTTTTATGGTTGATGTGATAAATGAAAATTTCCACTAAATTAATTTAACGCCTGGGTGGATTGGGTCGATCGAGGAGGTTTCAAGTTGAGTGGCTTCTCAGGGCCAAGTTTCATGGTTGTCTTCGCCCAAGATAGTTTTCACTTACTTGGGGCCATGATATGCGGTGTTAACCTGAGTTGCTCACTTGTGGTAGGCCACCCAGGGCTATGAGATTTAAGTTTACACTGAGTCTAGTTGCTTATCGTGCAACCATTGGTCAATATGGGCTCTGTCTTGATGGAGTAAGTTGTTGTGGACCTGGGTCAAGAGATTGATGGTGGTAGAGTTGATAGGATGGTGGTAATCTCTTAGTATGATCATGGGAAAGCAACTCTGAAAAGTCTCGTCTTGATCTTCTCCTTTTCCTTCTCACTAAAGGAGTGTACAGGATAGTTTGGGTTGATTAAGTCTAATGGTGAAAGTGCACACCCTCTCGAGAGTTAAAACCTAAGATCTTAGCCGTGTCCCCGGCATCGGACAATTTGAGTAACTACACAAGGTTGTGTTCTGAAAATCTCCTCATCCCAAATTTCTTAATAAAACTTTGTTGGGTGAACATGGGTAGGAGACATGGACTTGTCTCGAGATTGTCTCTAAAGGAGAAGATATTGATTTAAGAAAATTGTTTATCAAAAGTAGGAGAAAATTTGCTTTGCGCAATAGCCTTGAGCTCCACCAGCCAAAATAAGCATATAGTTATAGCTTAATAGAACATTAGGAATTAAAGTCACTTGCCACCACAATTCAATTGTGCTGACCCTTTATAGCTGGGCTGCAACTAAACCTTGCAGAATGTCCGAATGAGGAGTAAGGGGGTCGTCTTCGAGCTACAACCAACATGATTTGCCAGTGGCTTCATGGAGAAGATGTAGCTCCATGCTATCTTTAGTATTGCGTTTGAACTCTGAAATAAAGTGTGAACTATTTATTCAGCTAGCATTTCCGCTATGCTAAGTTGTAAGGATATTTGTTTTTGGATCATTCGTCTCGTTCTGTAATAAATTATGACACTGTACTGTGATATTACATCTTATTGGAGAATGTGAGACTTATGTGATCCAAGTCTTTGCACTATTCATATGTGCCATTGCTTTCGTAAGCAAGGGCACTACAGTAAAGGATAGTTTGGCTTGAATGGGTACAATGGTGAACGTGCACAACCTCTGCAGAGTGTAAAACTAAGTACTTAGCCGTGTCTCCGGTACGGACAATTTGATCAGCTGATCACGGACGTCAACGGAGGATTCCACCATTCCAACTTCAAAATTAAAACTTGATGGGTGAACAAGGGTAGAATGAGACAGTGGTTTTTATGCCACGAATGTCTCGAATAGAAGAAAGGTGTTTTCCAAAGAGTTAGGAAAAATTGGCTTTATGCAAAATAGCCTTGAACTCCACCAGCCAAATATGCATATAGGTTATTAGAGTTTTTCCTCTAAGTGTCCACCATAGTGTCACTTGCCAGACTCCATTTGTAAATGAAAATTGACCCACGTTGTTGCTATATTTTTCTTATTGCAGATTGTTCAGATGACGAGTGAGGTTTCGTTTAAAGGTTTCGAGTCTACAACCAACATGTTTTCGCCTGTGGCAACATGAAGATGATGGAGACTCACTGCTATTGTATTTCCGCTGTTTACTCTTTCAGTGCTAGCTTTATGTTATGCAAGTTGTAAGGAATATTTTGTAAGTCTGGATCATCGATGTAATAAAATTGATTCTTTGTTGTGATATTACATCGTAAACTGTGTGTGCAAACGAATCAATCCAGGGATTTGCACTATACACAGGTACCTTGCCATATTTTAAGTGCAGGTACGTTACAGATGGTATTAGAGCACTGTGTTACCTGTAGGTTCGAAACCCTAGGTTTGGATAGAAATAGGATTTGGCCATAGGATTGAAAATCTATTTCATTCAGTTTGCTGAAAATAGTAAATTTTCAAACATCATTCTTGTAACTATCTTAAATATTTCCTTTCTAATTTATCTTCCCTTGTTTTTAGATGACCGCCCTCATTGAATCACTCAAGAAGGGACCAGTGATGACCATGACCTTGGAAGGTGAGACTGAGTTTCCAAGAGCACTTAAGGATAACATGAAGAGTTTGGGTTTTGAAGGAGAAGTAGTATACAAAGGTTTTCCTTTCATGGATTTAGGCCAAGAGTACTGGTGGGTACAAGTCCACCTATACAAGAGCAAAGAAGCTGACACAAGACTGAGGGTGACTGCATGTTCACCAACCCAATACTTCACACATCATTCTTTGCTTCAGCAAGAAATGCAGCATGGAGAGCCATCGAGTACCTTGCAGAAAGACTTCATTTTAGACTTCACAACAACCAGAAGTATCTTGAAGAACTCAAGGAAGTATAAGAGGAACTCGAGGCACTCAAGAAAAAGATAGATTAGACCACCTACCCATTAGAATAACGATATCCGATGATGTATTGACCTATCAAATTGTGGTATGGCAGTACTATCAATTTTGTATTTCCATGACGTTGGTGTATTTCGTTCGATAAACGATTAGTTCGATTTCTCAAAAGAAGTTTGAAAATTTTCACGTATGTGTTTGCTTGTGTTTGTACCTTGTTGCTTGATGTTTGTTAGATGTTGATTGTTTGTGTTAGAGATTGGTTGCCTTGTTCTGATTTATTGAATTAGAATTCCTCCATAGTACCTATAATTCAACTCATTGCTTTCTAAACCAAACAGATGTCTCACCCCAATACCAACACCAATGATATGCACACAACAATGCGACTACTACTAGAGAACCAGAGTCAGTTGTGGAATTCGATCAATGACCACCTGCTTAAGATTGATCAAAACAATAGTGAGTTTGAAGAGAGTCTTATGACCAAACCGAAGGCCTGCAAAACTTGTGGAGAGATAGGACATACGTCCAAATAATGTCCTGATGAGTGGCCCCATGGTCACACAAGACATCTAGTTAAGGAATGCCCCACAAGTCAGGTTACTTGCTTTTTGTGTGAAGCAACAAATCACATCCCAACCCAATGTCAACTCTACCCCATGGTGCAAGAAGTCAGTCATCAAGCCAAAGAGGGAATGCAACAAATTCTCATGATGTATGTGGAAGTACAAGAAAACAAGGAGGAACACAAAAGAGATACTAGCCATATAACATGTTTTACCTGTGGAGAACAAGGACATTATTCATGGGACTGCAAATAGAAAAGGATTGGTCAGGATATTGAACAAAATCTTTACCAGAATGAGATTGTGGATCATACTAAGGTGAAAACTGAAATAAGAGTAAGGTCACTTCCGAGGACATCCAAACGTACCTCCAAGTGTTGCTATAAGTGTGAAGGAGATCACCTAGCTCGAAATTGTCACATCAAACGAGACTCGACTTCGTCAATTGAGATAGAGTATGGTAAACAAGATCTTGAAGAACTTTTAGCCCTGGAAACACCTAAGAAGAAGAAGAACTTGAGCGACGTAATGTGTTTCAAATGTAAGGACAAGGGACATTATGCCGATAAGTGCCCAGAAAAGATGAAGGAGAACTGCCTTACCCGCTCGCACAAGAAAATCATCAGTCCCGTGACATGCCACAGAAGAGAAATAACAGGGCACTATATCAGTGGCTGCCCTGAGTGGAAGAAGGATAAATCTCTCCAAGGGCCGAGTGGAAAACGTGAGTGCTATAACTTTCTGTATCACCACATACCATTGTATTTTGAGTACTAGTACACTCAACATCAGAAAAGTAAGCAAGATTAAACAAAGTTTCTAGACTGACCACAAAAATTTCTTTTAAGGGTGGTAGCCCACCCAGATAATTCAAACCCAGTTGTTTAAACCCAGAGATGCCAAACCATCTTTATTTCTTGCCTCCCCAATCAGAAAAATCATTGCTTGCCAGTTTTCAAAATTTCAAGTCAGAAATTACGTTTATCAAAACCTCTCGAGTTATCAGAATCATTCTAAGCACTTGCTTTTCTTTCTAGCCTCTCCGAATCTCGGGGACGAGATTCCTTTTAAGGGTGGTAGTTTGTAACATCCCAATATTTTGGAATGTTTAAAAATTACTAAAATTTAAAACTTTGTTTTTATTAAATTGAAATATTAAAATGCATAAGAAAATCAACTATAAAAGACTTCAAGCATTTTCAAAAGGTTGTTTCTAGTTTAACATTTTATTATCCATTATAATTCCTATTACTTTAAAAATATCTATATTCTATTATTTTACTATTATACCTAAATAAAAATGAATGGTTAATAAAAATGAGTTTTAAATAACTTAATATCAAACATATATAACTGTGGTAATTTCTTAAATTTTATTTAACCCCAAATGAATTATTAAATAAGTTAACCTAAAATAGACAAAATTGTATTTTATGAATATCTCAAAATATTATTTTTCAAAAATGTTCAAAACATTCCCACAAATGGTTTAACACAAAAGTAATGCTTTTACAAATTTTAAGAAATTTATTTGACTTGAATTGGAGTCTTAAATCAAAAGATATGAATTAATGGAAAATAAGAAAAAGAAAAAGAAAAATCTGACGTCAGTGATGACGTCATGTCGTCTTCAACCCCGGCCGAAAATCACGCCATGGATCCAAAATCCGGTGAAATCTTCGTGCAATATGTTTCCCTCTTCGGCCCTATATAATCTCTAGCCCCTACCGCTTCTTTCCCCTCTCAAACCCTAGCTCGAGGTGCCCCTAGGCTGCCGGAAAAGCTCGCCGGAGCTCATCGGTAGCCGCCGCCGTTTTTCTTCGTTCCCCGGCGAGGTGAGCCTCCCCCGAGCCCGAGACCTCCTCCATCCTCCTCCCCTTGCCCTTGCGCTTGTCCGTGACCCCTCCTCCTTCCTTTTTCGCAGCCGAACGCCCAATCCGAGCACGAACCGAAGCTCGCCGGAGTTACCGTTGCTCCGCCCGCGCGTCCACGCCGCTCCAGGACGAACGGGAAGACGCCGCCGCATCCATCGTCTTCCCCGCGACACACCGTGCCCGGAGCAGTCGTCAGAGAGTCCGCGGGTGCATTGCAACCACCGGAGCGTCCTCGCCCGAGCGCAGCGCCGCCACCATCGCCGTCTCCGCGAGCTGCGCCGCCACGGTATGGTCAACAGTTCCCCAGTCGTCCGATATATTTTATGCGGTCGAGATTAGATCTAGACGATCCGAAACGGTATCTGTTTTGACTAGTTGGATCTGGATCTGACGATCCAGATTTATTTCACTTAACCACGTCAGCGCCTATGTGGCATGCACAGTCAGCGCCCAGTCAGCTGCCACGTCAGAAAATGCTTTTTCTATTTCCTTTTAATTGCTATTTTAAAGAAAAGCCCCTGCTAATTAAAAATGTTATAACTTTTTATTCACACATCCAAATTAGACAAATTTTATATTTTTGGAAAGCCCTTGACATGTAGAATATTTTAGATCTGTTAGAATTCAAATTTGACTTGGTGTAAAATATTCAAATTTCAAATGGATGATTTGAGTATATTTATCATAACTTTATATCTATAAATTCAGAAATTACAAATAAAATTGTTTTAGAGACTTTATAATATGTGTAAAATGATGCCTCTGTTATAAAATATTTTTGAGTATTATTTTGACGATTTAATAGTTATATGTTTACATTGAATAACTTGAGTAATTTTGATATAACTTTTAATAGAAACATTATTTTTGAGTAAATTCAATTGCTAAAGGTTTACTTAAATCCTCTCTGTCTATTAACACTATTTATAAAACAATTATAAAAATTTAATCACAGAAAACTTTAATCTTATATTTATTGTTTTTATTATATTTTGCAAAAATATAAATTAATTTAAATTGCATGTGTAGCCTCATGCATACTTTATAAATATCAGAAAAATTAGTATGATGTTTCTTATGATTAAAAAGTGCATTTGATGCATAAATTATTTTATTATATAGTTGGGGAACATAAATTTTTCGTTGATGAGTTTAGTGTGTGGGATTTAACCGAACCTGACTGGATCACCTAGAAGAAGTCGACCGCAATCGCATGCTCAGCAGACAAGGAGGTCATCTTGTCACAGATCAACTCGATCCCACCACCAGAATCCCCAACCTCGTCCATGTCATCGCGGGAGTTCAACAAATTCATGGCAGAATAATTCCCTAAAGATGAAGGCCAGTCGACTATTCAGCACAACAAAGTCGAGGATCCAACCATCGTGACAACACCAACAGAAGGCACGGGAATTGATACATCACATATCAACCCGGTCTCGCTATCAAGATCTTCGGCGGAATCCATGTCGACACAGGAGTTTAAATAATTCGTAGCACAAAACCAGCTAGAAGAAGAAGTACAGTCACATGTGCAAATCGGCTCAGTCAAACCACTCAACCCACTCGAAGAAGTTAACGACTGCATGCATATCGAAGAACCAGAAGAGAGCTTTTGCCTTCCCGAGTACGATGAACCTTCGGAAGAAAGCTTCCACCTCCCCGAGTATGACGAACTTCTAGAGGACAGCATACATCTGACCGACTTCGCTGATCCAGAAATCCAAGCCCTTCTTAACGCTTGCACCGACTTCGGCGAACCTGCAAAGCAGTAGCATAATACTCAAAATAGCAAAAACAAGTGAACAGGAACCCAGCACCTAAAGGGGGGGGTGAATAGGTGCTACTATAAATTTTAGTTCTTTTTCAATTTAGGCTTAGCTCAAAGATAAATTCTCTAGATATGCGACTAAGGTGAATTTTCCTATATGACTAGCAAAGCAATACACAAGATAGATAGGAGCGAAACAAGCGGAGTAAGGGGTGAAGGAATTCGGGAACCAAGTCGAAGCACGCTGAGATGAAGAGTTAATCCCGGGTTCCACCACAAGGGTGTACGTCTCGTTTGGAGAGGTGTGTGCCACCACAACAGGTTGGTCACAACGCCACAAAGGCTCACCTTCTACTTCGATGAACTCAACCACAAAGGTTGCGAGTTCACCTTCCACTATTGATCCCCTTTTAGGGCGGAGATCGAATCCCTTACAAACAGTTGAGGCACGCACCCACAACTGAATTGGGGGCTCTCAAGATGACCACAACAGGTCAAGACCACAAAAGGTCAAGCTTACACCAAGTACCAACAATGGTTTGATCTAGGTTTACCTAGAGGAAACCCTAGACTCGAAATCCCCAAGTGATTGGGGGAAGATTACAAATCGCTTCGGTGAAATAGTAGATCAGGGCCTTCTCCTTCGCTTCTCCAAAGATCAACGAGTTTGGGTGGAGGAGTTAGGAGATCCTAAAGATTTGAGCTTCAACACATTTATGAAGAGAGAGAGAGAGAGAGAGAGAGAGAGAGAGAGAGAGAGAGAGTAAGAGCTAAAATGGCTGGAGGTAGGTGGAGGGGTATTTATAGCCCCTCCACGAACTAGCCATTTTTCACTGTGCGCAGGACGGAACTTCCGATTACCAGGAAAGTTCCGGCCAAACTTCCGGTAGAACTTTCGGCTTGGCCAGGGCGCAGGCATTCCAGACTTAGAGAAAATCCTGGCTTGTTCAGCACCGAAACTTCCGATGGTCTGGCCGAAACTTCCGGTCGTCTGGAAAGATCCGGCCAAACTTCCGGCCAAAGTTCCGGCTTTGCCCGTGCGCGAGCAATTCCTGACTTAGCAGATTTCTCTGCTATTCAGCACTGTTACTTCCGGTGGATAGGCAGGAACTTCCGGTTGCCCGGAAAGATCTAGCCGAATCACCGAACAAAGTTCCGGCTTTGCCCGTGCGCAGGCAAGTTCTGACTTAGCCGATTTTCACGTTTGTCTGGATCGGAACTTCCGGTGGTAGGTCGGAACTTCCAGTCGTCCGGAAAGATCCGGCCAAACCTCCGGCCAAAGTTCCATCTTTGCCAGGGCTGAAATCCTAAAGGACTAAGCCGTTTTCTGACCAACCAGAATTGTCTGGTGCAGGCCCGGAAATTACGTCCCGTATGCTGGAACTTCCAGCCTAACAGGACAGGAAAAACTGCCAGCCAACTCTCTCTTTAACCCGATTGATCTTCATCCTTTATGTTCTTCAAGACGATGAAGTATCTGAAATACTTAGGCACACCGTTAAACATCCTTTTCGTGTTGTCATTACTATCCAAAACTTAGGAGACCGAAAATGCTCTTTCAATCTCCCCCTTTTTGGTTAGAGATGACAACACAAGCGGGACAAAGGATTTGCAAAAAATAGACGGGCTCCCCCTAAATGTGTGCACTATTAAATCTTATGTTTGAATACAAGTGCACATCTATTTAGGGTCACAGCTCCCCCTATCTTTTACAATCCTAGCAAGTTCATCAAATAGAAAAATAGATAGCATAACTTGCTGACATAATAAGGTAAGACAAGACTAAAGTTATTACATCACAAATATCTCACATGTCTTACCACATGCTAAAAGATTGAGTTCCAAACAACATGGCTAAAAAGTTCAAGAAGCACAAGTTGAAATGCAAATGAGAAAGTAAACGGCTTGTGCTTCCACCCTTGCAAATCTCCGAGAAGTCCTAATAGATAAACTTCTCCCCCTTTGGCATCTTGCAACACCAAAATGGAAGAAGATCGATGCTAACGCCCAAAAGTCAGTCGAAGCCATGGTCCAATCCCGTCAAATCTTCCTCCATGGCATCGTCATCATCTGTGAGATCTTCTCGCACATCGATGTTTCAGTCAATCCCTCTTGCGTTCCAATGCTTGTATTCAACGAGAGGAGGAGGAGGAGGAGGAGACGGTGGGTTGGGCATCTTCATGTGAGACATGATTGCGGACTGGTTGGTGAGGATGGCATGGTTCTGCTCATACATAGCATAGTCCTCCTTGTGCACACACGAGCCAATGTGCATAATCTTCTCTAGAGCCCTCACAAACCACGGACGCTTCTTCTTGGCTGCTTTCTTGATGTTGGGGTCGGATGGATTACGGTTCCGTCCAGTGGTGGCTTCCTCATCATCATAAGTACCCATGGGGCAAGTTGGGGCAGTCATGTGGGATTTCTTCATGTGCAGGTGAACAGGCTTGTGGAGGGTGCATTCAAGGGCAGCGTCCACATCTATCTTCTCCTCAGGGGTGAAAGGAAACTGGTCCTTGATGAGCAACATGATGTAGGGTGCATAGGGGGACACCTTCCTATGGAAGATAGCACAGTGCATCTCGCGAAAAATGAAATCCATGACATCAAAGGAGAATGAGTTGGGCTCGGGCACGGAGTCGGAGAGGTATGCTTGGCTTGCCAATGCCATGAGATGAACAAGTCCTCGACGAATAGCATCATTGTTCCCACCACTTGGAGCAATGGAGTGGCGGAACATCCGAAGGACAATGTCATAGACGGGCATCAAGCCGTGGGTGCCACCAATAGTGCCATTAGTCTCATACCATTCTACCATGTCGTTCTTGTCGTAGCAGTCATCATCATTATGCAGTCTCATTCCAGCAGGCTCATCCAACCCATTGAAGGGGTAACCAAGCAGCGCCGCCAAGTCCTTGAAAGAAGCCTGAAGTCTGAATTTCCCGGACATCCATGTCATCCCAATGTTGGGGGAGTCATCAAACACGACAGTGGAGAAGAACTGATGAATCAAGGGAATGTTGTAGTTGCACTGACGGGTCATGAGAGGCCGAAGACCAAGAGCATCCACAATAGTGACTGCACCACCGTAATAGCTTCGGTTCTTCTCAAGATACTCAAAGTCAATGGGCTGCATGGGACACACACGCTTCTTCTCAGAGAAGCTGCAGTAGAGCTCATCATGGAGTTGCTTCATCTCCAAGCTGTGAAAGATCCGGTGCTCCAAGGGATTGGCATAGTCAAAGGAGCACCTCCAGGTGTAGAGTTCTGCGGCAGTCATGCGCAAAACTGAGAAAGCTGCCCCCTTGTTCTTCTTCCTGGAAGTTGCTGCAGATGACTGAACCCAGGCTAGAGCTGGCTGATGTTCTTCCTCAGACAAGATCTCCTCTTCTTATTCGGGTTCTGGCCCACCACTTGCACGTCTCTTGACAGTATGCTTGACACGACCACGACGGCTCCCTGCCTGACTACCTGCACCTGCACGTAAAGAACATAGAGATAGAAGGAAGCACGGGGATAAGCACTCATGTCCAAGAAAACAAGATCCAGCAACAGATTGAATTAGTCTGGAATTTTCTGATTTTAGTCCGGAAGTTCCGGTTTCAGGCTGAAAGTTCCGGTCCTTCCGACCGGAAGTTCCGGTGCCCCGCAAACTTCCGACAGTTCTTCCCGGAAAAGTTTCGGGTTCTCCAGGAGTTGGAGAATTCCGGACTTAGCCGTAGAAGGACCGGAACTTCCGGCCCCATGGACTGGAACTTTCAGCCTGAAACCGGAACTTCCGGACTAAAATCAGAAAGTTCCAGACTAATTCAATCTGTTGCTGGAAGTTCCGAGTTTCAGGCTGAAAACCGAAAGTTCCATATAACTTCAAAAAATTTCAACAAAAATTCAATCGTTGCTAGGAGATTGTAGGGCAAGCCTAAAGGATGGTTTCTACCAAAGGAATCGAAATAATATGTTCTAAATCCACTAGGTTAAACGAAGTGAGATTCATCCTAGATTTGAAAATACAAGACATTACCGAAGTCCATGGCGAAAAGCGATCGGAGAAAACGGATCCCCTCGACGAGGAGATGCAGATCCGGCTTTGAACCGAAGGAATCCGAGGTCGGAAGGCCTCGGAGTGATTTGGTGGAGTTATAGGGCTCGAGAGAGGAGAGAGAAGGTCTGGGTGGCGCGGGGGTGGAAGAACGGTTCGAAAAGAACCAGTTCACCCCGCGTGGCCCTATTTATAGACCCGAGCCACTTAAGCCGGAAGTTCCGGTCCTCGGGACCGGAAGTTCCGGTGCACCGGAAACTTCCGGCCGTTCTTTCGGGCAAAGTTCCAGTTTCTCCAGGGGGTGGATAATTCCGGACTTAGCCGCTGGAGGAACTGCGGGAAATTTCCTGGCACCGGAAGTTCCGGCATGTAGGCCGGAAGTTCCGGTGCACTGAAAACTTCCGACACTTCTTCCGGGCAAAGTTCCGGTTTGTCCAGGGAGTGGAGAAAACTGGACTTAGCCACAGGATGAAATGCTAGAGTTTCCTGAGCACCGGAAGTTCCGATCTGAGACCCAGAATTTCCGGACTTAAGGCAAACCATACCAAATTTTCTGGAAAAGCAAATCAAAATGGATATGAGCGATGGAATAGCAAGGTTAAAAGGGGGAAATGCTTAGATGAGATAACCAAATTGATAATGGTACTTCACACTCAAATTGCAAAGTGGAATAAGCGCTCAAAAAGACCAACATGAAGGGGTTCCGGTGCAGAATACAATATTTTTCTAGCGTATGAACACCCTAACTAGCCAGGATCTATCTATCTAGTACATGTGATAACGGTGGCGGAACGGGTTACATTACCTCCACGTAGACCGTTAGCGGGGATTACGCTCCCCCACAAGCGTTGACGATGAAGTCGTACGTAGCCGACCTCGAGATCACGGAGAACTTGCCGCGACGAAGTAGACGATGACGTCGGGGTGTCCACGATGACCTGCGTCGATGGGCGTCGGGCGGAAGATGGCGTGGCGCCGGCGGCTGGGGGGTGGCGCCGGCGGCAAGGCAGCGGCAGGGCTGCTGGGTGGGCGAGACGACGTCGCCCAGGCTCCTCAAATGTGGCGCCTCCGAGCACTCGTAAACATACAGAGCTTAACAACAACCCCCGTTCATTCAGATCCAGCTGAAACCGCAGGGGTAGAACTTTTCTGGAATCCCGCAGGGCAACGGTGGCCGACGGTATAGCTTCGGTGGAGAGAGGGGGCAAAGAGGGCGGAGAAGCAACTCGGCCGACCTGCTATACAATTAATTGTATTTTTCTGTAATTAATCCAATTAATATGTCTTGCTATATAAAGGGGGGAGGGGGTGTGCAAACACTTTGCCTCCCCCATGTGGGACTAAAGGAGAGGGAGGGGGAGGCTGGCCACACCATGCATGGTGCGTGGTGGCCATGGGCCCCACCCCATGTTGGTTCGGCCCCCACATGGGCCCCTCTTGGCCCATTAAGTGGGCTTCCCCCTTTTTCTCCTTTTTAATTAATTATTAAATTAATATAAAATATATTTAATTCATAATTAATATATTTACATATAATTTAATCTCCCGTGACTCTGAAACATTTTCCGGACCACCCGAACATCTTTCGGACATTCCCGGAACCATTCCAGACCTTCCCGGAACTCCTTCCGAACCACCGGAACTCTTTCCGTATCATTTCTCTCTTTCTAATAAAATCCTATATTATTCCAGAACCTTCTCCAGGTGTTGTTAAGACCTTAAGTTTGTTACGCTACGGTTCGAGAACACGGTTCGAGAACACTCCAGACATGGTCGAGACACTCCGCTCACCAATGACCGCCAGGGATGCCTAAATGCATATGACGGCCCCTGTGCATTCTACGAATATCGTCGTTGAACCATAAACATGATATTCATTCCCTTTGTTTCTATGATACTACCGTGTCCGAGATATGATAGTAGACATCTAATGTCCTTGTTGTATCTCGTTACCGACAAAGGTTATTAACTCGTCTGTTATATTACATCTCCATGAACTAGTCATAAGTTGCGCAGCTATATAGATGCAATCTCGCCGAGTGGGCCCAGAGTATCTTTCCATTACAAGAATGAACAAATCCCGCTCTTGATCCTTACGTCTCAACATACTCTTTCGGGGTACCCAAGATGGACACCGTTATTGTCATGCTATATAAGACATAACGTTTGATGCTCTCAAAGTAACCCTATGAAGTAGCAATAAGTACGGTCTCACGGTCTAAGGAATAAGCTATCATATTACTCATCTATTGCAAATGACAAACATCGTAATACGATATTATTGCAATACTTTACGTATGTCCATCACCTTATTCTGCCAATAAGATAACCCCATTGTCAACCGACGTCATTGTCCTTGATCGGTAATCTCGATCAACTGTTGCCCAATGGACAAGTTTATATAGAGGCTCGCTAGGGACTCTGGTTGTCTATGTATCACACGTGTATGAATAATTCCGATTAATACAGTTATAACATAATACACAAACCTATTATAAACTTATGAGATAATGCAATAAATACTACTTATTTATTTGCCTCTAGGGCATATCTCCTTCAATTTTGATGAGAAAAAGAGCGTTGAAGTAAATTACAGCAATGGCCCGAAATCTGTGAGCGTTGAAGTAAATTACTCCCACTTGTACTAGAGTACAAATAAACTAGTTGCATTTTACTTCATCAAAAACCCCTTATCAAATAAGCGTTATATGATAATGCTTGCTTGTGGAAGAGTGTTACTCTGACAATCGGTACAATACATAATTGTGCGTTCTTTTGCGATCCATTGATATCAACTTGTTTGATATCAAAATGTTATCTAATAACATATATAAAAATACCGTAACTAAGTGAGACTTCTGTTTCCCAGCGCTTACTCTGTTCTGTTAACCAGATAATATCCTTGAAAACACACTCAGTCATAGAGAGCTCCTTATAACAATTACAACCTCGCGATATCTATATATACTTCCACACCTATGTAGAAAACTTGACACTCCAATGTCAATCTAATAACTAATACACTTCTACTTCCAGTAAATTCTAAATTTACTTTTACAAATGTTCTTCTTCTTAAGAACATCGGTCATATTTCATCGAGCAGATAATATGGTTTCTGTATGATGTCTAATATCACATAATAGACCAACATATAATACAACCACTATTATCGTGTATCATTACTCTTAATGATTAATTGGATTTCCAAGGACCATCCTTTGGTTTTAATCTATTCTGACTACTCAGATATAATCCAAAACTACTCGACCAACTATTTAAAATTCTCGTTCTATTCCAAATAGACACTAACTTTCAAATAGTTTCACAACTTCATTTTTCTAATTAATTCTACTGGTGCAATTCATAATGTGTCATTTACACAAGATGAATTCGGCTCCCACTCAAATTATGTCTCCATACATTTGAGAACACGAGCTCCCACTCAAATTATGTCTCCACACATTTGAGAACACGAGCTCCCACTCAAAAATATGTCCTTCACATATTCTACCTGAGTAAACTAACTTTGAATCACACTTAAATTCATAATTTATCTCGACATTTTGGTCAAACCAAAATCATTGATCTCTTATCAATTCGAATTCAATACAAACTATAGTATTACATTAACACAAACCCACAGACTTCAAGCATGTCTACATTAATGTAGTCAACAAATTTGTTTTGTCCAAGACACTTTTCTTGACAAAATATGCTTTCATGTCTTTCTTATAGTTACATTTCTCATATAACACTTTATATGATGATCAAGAAATCTTATTTCTCTAAAAGGAATCATAGCAACATTTATTGCTTTAATCCTTTCAATGTAACTTGGATTTTCAGGCAAAAAAGCCTTTGTTCGTATTCTGATATTTTCTCAAGTTTCTTTGTATTAAGGTGCACTTTGATCTGTCAACAAGATCTGAAACACTTAATATTACGCTGTGACCTGACAACAATATTAAATATAACAGCACTTTATTTATAAGCTTCTTTTATGAAAACATTATGATCTTCACGAAGAGGATTGCAAGCAGAAAATAATTTTCTAGTCTCCTTCACTCTTAATCACCAAATTTTCATTTGTAGACATATACCTTTTGGAACACTTTCCAATATTCTACTTTTATGAATATAGGTCTGACACCTTATTTCAAGCTTCTAATTCTATTCCATTAACCATAATTAAAAAAATCATATTTTCCTCGGAATGACATAGACAACAAAGCAAGTTTTGTTTCTATTGGGTTTTGGAATACACTCTCATCCAAGAACTATTCGTGTATATTCTGAATTATCGTATAATCATATACATAACGACACTATTGTCCATTCACATGAATTCTCGTTGAAAAACATCTATTTTCTAAAGTGGACATCGACTATAATGTTTCGAACATATTAAGAAATTCTGAGACAGATTCTGAAAAACCACACTTTATCTAAAATAGAGTATGATTATAATACTTCACATATAACCATATATGATATTATAATATTGTGAAACAAATTTCCACAAGTCTTTTGTATTGAAACCATAATTCAAAAATATTGTCCTTTGATCGTCTTGCGAATATGATATTCACAAATCTTTCTTCTGAAAACCCCCATTTGATCTTTTATCAAATTAATTTCAGACTCATGATTTATTATGCAAATAAACTTATTTACCAATTATCATAGAAGAATTCGGATCAAGGAAAAATTCACCATATAATTAATTTAATAATCATTCGTAATGACTCTTAATTAATTTCCTTTCGTATTCACACTTTCGATGGTGTTTGTTCTAGTAACAAAATATTTTATTCCTTGGACACATAATTTTATCATTCCCGCTATTATAAATGTATATCATACTCATAATGTAATTGAGATGTGATACAAATTACTCATGATATAAAACAACTGCTTAGTTTCATAATATAAAACAACTGATTTGTTCTATTACATATATGAATAACTATGCCTTGTAACATTCAAGACACCAAACTAGATCACACTCTCACTATAACAAAATGTCTTATAAAAAACTATTGATGATAACTAATATGATATCTCGAGGGCGTGATCACTACTGGCCATCAACTTCCGCCATCACTTGTGCACTATCACGTCACCCATCGCTGCATAGTTGTGATGATCAGGGACTGTTTAATAAACAGAACAAGTATCAAAACTTTTCATCAAGTATGAGATGAATACATTTATATCTTCGTATATAAAATATTCCCGTAGCGTCGAAGAACTCTTCTTCGATGGCATCAACTTTTAGAGATTTGAACTTGTTCATGAACGTGAAGAAGCTCATCGTGTCTCTATAGCATATTCACACACATGCTATTCATAGCTAGGAGGCAAAGATATAAGCGCAGTCTCAATTGCACTAGAGTCCGCTAACTAGAAATCGTAGATATTCGTAAGTCCGAAGTAGATGTCATACAACTTCTTCAAATGAGTCTCCAGACAGGTATGCTCCCCATGTGAATGGTCCGAAACTTTCTAAGCTGTCTGAACTTCTCAAGACTCAATTAATCTTTGAAGTGTCTTTTGATCGCATCAATCACGACATATGGCTCCATGTGTTGAAACAACTTTCAACTCTGGTGCTAGGCATACGCTCATGACGACCTCCACTTCTATGAAAATATCATGATGCTTACGGAACTCATCATCTTCCTCCTTGCTATCATAATCATCTGGTCTATCTCCTAACTAATGTTCTAGGACATATAGGATGTTTGTTGTGTTGGAGAATGTTTCTAAAACTAATGTACCAGTTGATGAAGTTGGACTCGTCGGCTTCTAAGGTAGAATCCGGGCACTTGAGGAAGTAACGGAAGTATAGTTCCATAGTCTACAGATGTGATCACAAAAGAGGTAAGGTAAAGTTTATAACATATGTGAGTTTTAGTTTATAATCATATTATCAAACACACTCCACTAATATTATTATCCCTAAAATAATAATAGCGATTACACGACCCCCATCCACCACACCACCCCCGATCGTCACGGCCGGCAGCACAACTTTAAAGGTGGACATAAAATGTCGATTACAACCAACTCTGTGACTCATGCTTGATCTTTCGATCTTCCCATGTTCCGAGGCCATATCTGCATATGCTAGGCTCGCCTATCAAACCTCGAAGACCCTGCGCGTGCAACATGGCTTACACCCACTATATGCAAACGACGATATGTCTGACACCCGATCGTCACGGCCTGCCTCATAACGTAGAACTTTCTTGGTGGTGCGCAATGAGGGAGAACACAATTTTGGTATTTGTTAGGGATCATCCTATTTATGATGCTTCTGTTGTATATCTAACATATAAGCAATCAATAGGAGGCACACACAACAACACAATATCAACATAAAGTAATGAAGTGCAACGTGACATGGTCGATGCGCCTAGACCTCCATGGCGCCATATGCCTGGCCCCGGGCGCCCCGGCATGGCTCTGAGTCTATGGTGCCCTCCATTGCCTCCGACAGTACAAGTAATACCAAACTTACCGTAACCATGTCACATAAAATAACGCCTCTGCAAAACAAAGTTAGACGCCTCTACCTTTATTTAGTTTTGCAAGTTTTACGTGGCATATAGGCTTATTCGTAAGAGAACCGCTTCCCTACCTACGAACTTTGCACCACAACGTCGATCGTATAATTGCATGTTTAAGCATCCCTTTCGGGCCCTCCATTGAAAATGCTTTGCCGACTAAAGAGAGAGAAACAGACAACCGCAAGCCACAGATACGGTGCAAGCCGTATGTCAGAAGTGGAACCAGTCTCGCGTAAGCGTACGTGTAAAGTCGGTCCGGGCCGCTTCATCAACTCAATATCGAAGGCATCGCAAGTGCACGCTAGAGGGTAGCAAATATAAGAAAGACGTCCTCATTCAACATGAGTTCTAACTGTACCAGCAGTACTACGCATAGATCGGCTCTGATACCACTGAAGGGGTTCCAGTGCAGAAAACAATATTTTTCTAGCGTATGAACACCCTAACTAGCCAGGATCTATCTATCTAGTACATGTGATAACGGTGGCGAAACGGGTTACATTTCCACCATGTATACCGATAGCGGGGATTACGCTCCCGCACAAGCGTTGACGATGAAGTCGTACATAGCCGACCTCGAGGTCGCAGAGAACTTGCCGCGACGAAGTAGACGATGACGCCGAGGTGTCGACGATGACTTGCGTCGACGGGCGTCGGGCGGAAGATGGCGAGGCGCCGGCGGCTGGGGGGGTGGCTCCGGCGGCAGGGCAGCGGCAGGGCTGCTGGGTGGGCGAGACGACGTCGCCAAGGCTCCTCAAATGTGGCGCCTCCGAGCACTCGCAAACATACGGAGCCTAACAACAACCCCCGGTCATTCAGATCCAGCTGAAATTGCAGGGGTAGAACTTTTCCGGAATCCCGCAGGGCAACGGTGCCCGACGGTATAGCTTTGGTGGAGAGAGGGGGAAAAACGGGCGGAGAAGCAACTCGGCCGGCCTGCTATACAATTAATTGTATTTTTCTGTAATTAATCCAATTAGTATGCCTTGCTATATAAAGGGGGGAGGGGGTGTGCAAATACTTTGCCTCCCCCATGTGGGACTAAAGGAGAGGGAGGAGGGAGGCCGGCCGCACCATGCATGATGCGTGGTGGCCATGGGCCCCACCCCATGTTGGTTCGGCCCCCACATGAGCCCCTCTTGGCACATTAAGTGGGCTTTCCCCTTTTTCTCCTTTTTAATTAATTATTAAATTAATATAAAATTTAATTAATTCATAATTAATACATTTACATATAATTTAATCTCCGGTGACTCCGAAACATTTTCTAGACCACCCGAACTGTCGGCCCAGTGGGAACTGGGGTATCAAGAGCCCATTCCCCTCAGGCCTCGCTCGCGGGCCAGACGGACAAAATGGCTAAGGACTAGGCGAATGACGGGACCCTCGAGAGGCGATTCCCCTCGAGGGCCTGAAGAGGGTGCGAGGGCCTCAAGGGACCCCTCGCCTCAGGGGATCCTCCCCGTCAAGGAACCAATCCGCCTGAGGGAAGTCCGGCATGAATCTCCCCTCAGGCCTGGAGGGAAACGTCGTCGCCAAGGAATCCCGACAGAGCGCACGTGACCTCTGCCACACCCGTACAGAGGCGCTCACACCCCCGTCGATGTCCTTGGCGATAAAGCGGTCAACAAAGCTGCGCCGCCTGCTGCACAGCTGTGAGGACCTTCTACTCTGACGATAAAGCAGGTGGACGGCGCAACCCTCCAACGGAGATCGTCATCGTGGGCTCCACCTCAGAGACCGCCCGCTCTGCGGGCGGTACAAGCGCGGTCGGCCGCCTGTCGGCCACAGCGCCACCTTGATCAACAATGGACCGAGTCCATGGACGAAAGAAGCACGGTGGACTTGTGCTCCACCACGCCACTGGCAAGTGGGAGCCACCTTGAAGGCCAAGCCGAAGAAGAAGGCCGAAGGCGCCTATAAAAGAGAGAGGACCTCCATCGTAGCAAGGGTCGGCTCCTTGCGTGCAAAACACCCTTGTAAACCCTAGCAGCTCCAGTTAGGTTAGCCTCTGGCTGGAGGAGGAAGAAGATCATCGCTTCCCTCCCCAGGCAAGAACTGCCTCAAGGGGGCTTCCGGCAAGCTCAATTGAATTGTAACCTCCCACATATAATACAGACAGGCAGGAGTAGCGGTCTTACCTCCTCACGAGGGCCGTGAACCTGGGTAAAGGACGGTGTTTCCCTTGGTCGGGTGTGCGTCTTCTTCGGGTCCGGCGAGCAACGTCGCGGAGCCACTTGAGGGTTTAGACCTCCGCGTTCAATCCCCTCTCGAACTACACTTCAGGAAGTGACTACCCCCGATTCCCGGGAGTCATAACCCGACATTTGGCGCGCCAGGTAGGGGCTTGAGGCGCGTCAACAACCTTCGAGTTCGTCTCCGCGCCATGGTGAACACGCGCGCCACCCGCACCCCTCGAGTCAGCCGACGTGCGCCCGCGGGAGTACGCGCGCCCTCTGGCGCTGCGACCACCCGCGCGACCACTCGCGCGACCACTCGCGCAAGGCGGGGCCGACCCCGCCAAGAGGAGCATGTCCCTTCTGGCCCTCACGTGGAGGCGCCGGAGCACGACGCCGAGCACCAGGAGGACGCGCAGTTGTCGCACCCGACGCAGCGCCCGAGCGGCTCGGGCCTGGCGAGAACCGACCCCGCGCCACACACCGCGCTGCTCATGGCGCAGGAGCTGCTCCGCTACCAGCCCACCGCTGAGGCCCACGAGCAGTGGCTTCAACGCCTCAACCACCTCGTCGGCATCGCCACGACGCGCCCCGCTCCGTCGCAGTCCAACGCGCACCCCTCTCTCACGGGCACGGTCGCAACAAATGCGCCTGCGCCACCTCCAGGGCCTACGCCGGCTGCGGCACAGAGGGTTGCGTCACACGCGACCTCGCCGCGCGATTGCAAGATCGTGCAGCGCACCGCGCCCGACCCTGTGTGGGGATGGAGCTCCAGCGAGACCGCCAGAATAGGCTCGTGGAGGAGCTCGGCCAGGCGGGGCAGCAGAACCGCGACGCGCTTCAGCACGGGGTCGGTACGTACACCTCGGGCTGCATGGCGTTCACACGCTCCCTGCGCCGCGTGGTCTGGCCGCAGAAGTTCAGGCCGGCTCTTCCCAAAGGCTACGACAGCTCCAGCAACCCCGTCGAGTTCCTGCAACTCTACACCACCTCCATCCAAGCTGCGGGGGGAGACGACAAGGTCATGGCCAACTGGTTCTCCCACGCGTTGCGCGACTCTGCGCTGTCGTGGCTCCTGAACCTCCCGGAGTACTCTGTGAACTCCTGGGAGGAGCTCTGCAAGCAGTTCGTCTCCAACTTCAAGGGGACGTACGAGCGCGCCCTCACCCACAACGATCTGCGCGCTGTAGTGCAGAGGAAGGACGAAACGCTCCGCAAGTACATCCAGCGCTTCAGCCAAGTGCGCAACAAGATCCCGAACATCCCCGACACTCAAGTCATCGCCGCCTTCCGCGAGGGCGTCACCAGCAGCAGGATGCTTGAGAAACTGGGCATCCACGACAAGCTCACCTCTCTGGTAAAGCTGTTCGACATGGCGGACAAGTGCGCCAAGGCTGAAGAGGGACTCCTCTTCGTGAAAATGTCCTCGAGAGGGGACGAACACGCTGAGGGGTCCAACAGCCAGAAGAAGAAGGAGGAGCCCAAGCGCAAGGCCACCGCAGTTCTCGCGGCAGATCCGGACACAAAAGGCACCCGCACGGACTCCCCCGAGGATGGAGAAAGAAAAGATGATCACCGCCCCTTCTGCATCTACCACAACAGGCGTGGCCACTCTACGGAGTCCTGCTACGACCTCAAAAGGTTGAGCAAGGAGCGCGAGCAAGCAGAAGACAGCGGCGGCCGCGGTCGAGGCCGTGGCTACCGTGGAGGCGGACGCAAGGGCGGCTACCAGAAACTATCTGGTAATCGAGCCAACGCCGCATAAAAGAACGTCAACCTCCCTGACGAGGAAGATGGCGGCTACCAAGCCCCGAGGGGCGCCATTGCCTGCATCCTAGGGGGGGCGCAGGCGCCGAAGTCGAACAACCAGTTCAAGCAGTTTGCCCGCGAGCTCAACGCCGCCCTCCCAAGCACGGAAACTTCCAGGCCCCTCAAGTGGTCGCAGTACACCATCGCCTTCGACGCTCAGGACCACCCCAAGTCCACCAAGACTGTTGGAACCCTCCCGCTAGTCTGCACCCCCACCATCGACAATGTGGCTGTCTCCAAGACGCTCATCGACGGTGGAGCAGGCCTGAACGTTATCTCCATAGATATGTTCGAAGCGCTTCAAGTGCCCTACGAGAGGCTTATGCCCTCGAGGCCCTTCACGGGGGTCACCGGCGGCTCAATCGAGCCTCTAGGCCAGGTCAGGCTTGCCGTCACCTTTGGGAGCGAGGAAAATTACCGCACCGAGCACATCGACTTTGATTGTGCGCACATCGGCCTGCCGTACAACGCCATCCTCGGCTACCCCGCGCTCGCGCCCTGTATTAGATTACATAGATGCTATTGGAGATTTTAAGAAGTCAAAAACTTATAAGGGCAAAAGCAGTCTATTCACATTACCTTATTGGAACACTAATCTCCTTCGACATAATTTGGATGTTATGCATATAGAGAAAAATTTGTGTGATAATATTTGTGGCACACTTCTAAATATGGATGGGAAGTCAAAAGATAATCTACAAGCTCGTCAAGATCTGAAAGAAATGAACATTAGAGAAGAGCTGCATCCACAAAAAAATCCTTCCGGGAAGTTTTACTTGCCACCCGCAAGCTTTACTATGTCTAAAAGTGAGAAGCAGCTATTTTGTAAAGTTCATCGGGATATAAATGTTCCAGATGGATACTGTGGGAATATTTCCAAATGTGCAAATTGCGTTGAAGGAAAAATTCATGGGCTGAAAACACATGATTGTCATGTCCTAATCCATCAGTTCATGCCTATTGCTTGTAGAGGTATCCTTCCAGATGATGTCACGACAGTACTATTTGAACTGTCATCTTACTTTTGTGGAATATGTTCGAAAGTTCTAGATGTAGATGAGCTTGACCGTTTGGAACAAAGAATCAAAGTTACACTGTGCAAAATGGATATGATATTCCCTCCTGGTTTTTTCACAGTTATGGTTCACTTGGTTGTCCATTTAGCAACTGAGTGTAAGATTGCTGGACCAGTTTGCTACAGGTGGATGTACTTCATTGAAAGGTACTAATAAGTTGAAATATACGTTTTCTTTTTGTTTATATCATGTCACATACCTTGATAACTTAATGGTAATGTATGCACCACAGGTATCTTGCTAAGCTGAAGTCTTATGTTCGCAACAAAGCTCGTCCTGAGGGTTCAATTGTAGAGTCATATTTGGTCGATGAGTGTATGGCATTTTGTTCTAGATACTTAGAGGGATTCTCAACTAAGCACAACCAACCAAGGAATGATGACAACCCATATTAATCTGAATCCTCCATATATTCACACGAGTCTAACTTGTTTCCTCTGGCTGCGAAACCATTGGGAAGACCAATTGCTTACACTTTAGCCGACAACGAGGCAGTACAAGCCCATCGATATGTGTTATTTAATTGTGACGCTGTCAAACCATATTTAGAGTAAATGTGATGGCACAACTTCTCAATTTGTTTGTCATTAAGTTTTGATCTAAACTTATGTTCTGTGTGTTTCAGAGAACATGGTAAAATTTTGAAAAGAAAGAACCGCAATAAACGCCTAGATCCAAATACCTTTGAGAAGATGCAGCACGAACAGTTTCCAGAATGGCTCAAGGATCATGTAAGTTCCCTGTTGCAATTTATTCATGATTTTTTATTCAAGATTTGAATTTTTTATTATGTACTACTTTACGTTGTACAGAACATGCAGTTGGAGAGGGAGGAAGGTTGTGGCAGTGTTGGGGATATACTAAATAGGGGTAACTCTAACATGGATCAATCCGGCTATTCCAGGGTGGCCCAAGGGTGGTAAGGCTGAAACCTTCTGGGCGGCCCAGATAGCTGACGTACAAGGAAGTAGGCGGACGGTCCAAGGAAGGCGGAAGGCCAAAGCCCATCAAGCCACCAAGCTCAAGACGGAAGGCGGCAACTAAGCCGGCTAGGTCTAGGACCCTGTTTACTTGCCGGACAAGTACTTACCTTGTATCCTGGGGTCTGGCCGCCTATATAAGCCGACCACCAGGAAGCCTTTAGGGCACGCTCCAATACGCATCATACACATTGTAACCTGTTCACGGCTATTGCCTTATAGTGAATTATAGCAGCACGTAGGATCTCACCACCGCTATGAGATCTGAAGCTGGGTAAACTCGTCGTGTTCAATCCCGTCCTCGATGACTCCAGCCTTCTTCCCCACAATCCATCGTAGGCTAGAGGACCTCCGTCTCATATCAATTATGCCGATACTCCGACAGTTGGCGCCCACCATGGGGCGTAAGATTTCTGGCGTCACGTTCCAGGCGGGAACACTTGGCGGCGTGGGCAAGCAGATCGCCGTCAGCCGCGTCACAAGGTATGGAGGCCACAGCTACGTCAACTCAGATGAGTCCTGTCTCCCGGCGGACGACTACCTCATCGGGTGCGCAATCGTACCGATCGGAAAGATTGACGTCTTCATTGGGTACACGCCAGAGGCGTATGTGAACGGATAGACGTCGCCTAGAGGGGGGGTGAATAGGCGATTTAAAACTTTTTCGAGGAGCCGGAATATCCGGTCCAAGAGTGACCCGGAAATTCCGAGTAGCCGGAATATCCGGTCCACGAATGACCCGGAAATTCCGGTATGCTTGATAAAGGCGGAATAAAACTAGAGGTTTACTTTAACAAGCATACAACCTAGATATATAAACTAGGCTCACCTATGTGCACCAACAACTTAAGCTAAGCAATACAAGTAACAAGATTATAGCAAGATATATGACTTCAAGCACGAAGGCTATCACAATGTAAAGTGCATAAGTAAAGAGCTCGGGTATAGAAATGACCGAGGCACGCGGAGACGAGGATGTATTCCCGAGTTCCACCCAAAGGTGTACGTCTCGTTTGGAGAGGTGTGCGCAACCACAACAGGTTAGCCGCAACGCCACAAAGGCTCACCTTCTTCTCCTGATGAACTCAACCACAAAAGGTTCGAGTTCACCTTCCACTATTGATCTCCTTTGGGGCGGAGATCGAATCCCGTACAACTCTTGAGGCGCACACCCACAACTTAATTGGGGGCTCCCAAGTCTTGAGGCACACACCCACAACTTAATTGGGGGCTCTCAAGTGACCACAAAAGGTCTTGACCACAAAAGGTCTTGGCCACAAAAGGCCGGCCACAAAAGGCGTCTAGGATCCAAAGACCCAAGAGTAACAAGCTCACAAGTATCACCACCACGAATCCTCGTGGAGGGCTCAAACCGATGCAAATGCAATGGCAAGAGCACACGAAGTGCTCAAATCCTTCACTCTCAAATTCCAACAAAGCAACAAATGCTTATGGGGGGAATAAGAGAGGAAGAACAAAGGAAACCACAAAGGAGTCAAATCCTTCACTCCCAAATCCCACCAAAAGCAACAAATGCTTATGGGGGGAGAGGAGAGGAAGAACAAAGGAGAAGAACCACAAAGGAACTCCAAGAACTAGATCCACTAGGTTCCCCTCACTTAGAGGAGAGATGGATTGGTAGGATTGTAGATCTAGATCTCCTCTCAACTTTCCCTAAAGAATATGGAAGAATCAATGGAGGGATTGAGAGGAATCAAGCTTTCCAAGGTCAACAATGGAGTAGGAGAGAGAGGAAATTCGTGCTACCTTAGTTGGGCAAGGGAAGAAGAAGGGGAGGGGTATTTATACCCACCCCCCCCCCCAGAAAATAGAACCGTTGCACCCAGAATTTAGACCGGAAATTCCGCCCAAAAGTGAAATTTCCGAGCTGAATTTCCGGTTCCAATCAGTGTCTCTTTTTCGAGAAAAAATGCGAGAATCGGATATTCCGATCAGTCCAGAATCGGATATTCCGAGCGACTGAAAACTGACAGAAACAGCAAAACCAAAACTGCAATATCTTTTCCATCCGGACTCCGTTTTCGATGATTTTTGGCTCGTTGGAATCGTTAGAACGAGCTCTACCTTAATATGCATAGAAACATCATAGTCCATCATGTGAGGATAAAACCAAATGGGGAAAGGTTTAACTTTCCTAAAACATGTAAACCGGTAAAACCTCCAATATCAAAAACGTAACAAGATATTCATACGAAATCCGTTTTTGATGAACTAGAGCTTAGTATGGAGATAAACCAAGCTCTAAATACTCACATGGATGAAAGCCAACAAGTTTTCCAAAGTAAGACCGTTTCCGATGAACAAGAGCTTGGCATGGAGATGAACCAAGATCTAGTTCCTCACCACCATAAAAGCCAAATAAGAACCCAGAAATATGATATGCCAAGTATGCAAAGGTTTGAGCTCTCCACAAAGATGCGATCAAGTTACCTACTTGAGAACCCCTCTTGATAGTACGCCTATCTATCCTATAGCCCTATCTAGATCATACCTTTGCCTTGAGCATTCCACTTGAGTTGGATGATGACTATCTTGATCTCTTCAAGTGGGTCATCTTTCTTGATTGCGCGTCCAATCACTTGCTTGATGAAGACTTCTCCAAATACTCCCCCATGCTCACAATGGGAGAGTCTCGCTAAGCTTCGTCTTCATGTATCCATTGCAAGCAGCAAGCATAGGATCTTTTCGAGAAAGCTTCTCTTGGTCTTGCACAACTCATCTTTTCTTCACTAAGATGATGTCTTGAATCTTCAAGACATTCTTGCAATAAGCTTCACTCAACACAAAAGCTTCAAGAGTCCAACACATGAACTCCACAATTCCATGCACATGATCTATAATGATATCTCAAAGTAAACATTAGTCCATAGAGATTGTCATTCAATTACCAAAACCACACATGAGGGAAAATGCTCTTTTAATCTCCCCCATTTTGGTAATTGATGACAATCTCTTTTGAGAGGGTTTATAATATGGAATTTAACGAACAAGAATGGTTGCACTAACATCAAATACTACAAAGGTATGTGATGTTAGTCCATCCACATATATAGAGCAAACTCCCCCATAATTTATGCACGTGTGTATGAACATGAATTCATTGCATATATTATCGACCATTACCGATGGTGGAGTTTCCACTATATATAAAAAACCAAGCAACGAATGCAAAGGCAAGGAAGGGAAATACTTAAGAAGACACCAAAGTAAAAATCCAATTCCATACAACCCTCCAAAACTTCTCCCCCATTGGCAACGATTGCATAAATTATCGACCATTACTGATGGTGGAGTTTCCACTATATATAAAAAACCAAGCAACGAATGCAAAGACAAGGAAGGCAAATACTTAAGAAGACACCAAAGTAAAAATCCAATTCCATACAACCCTCCAAAACTTCTCCCCCATTGGCAACGATTGCCGAAATGGGCGAAAGGATTTGGAAAGGTAACATAATAAGATCTCCATCGTGATTTATGCATTTCTCATGATATGAGTGAAATCAAATGCACTTATCCAATGACGAATAGATGAAGGGGATCAAACTATATTGAGGATCCAAAAATTGCACAAGAAAGATACCAATTGAAATCCACTGGAAGGATACCAATTGCAAAAGGGGAAAAGCATTCACAAAGAAGCAAGCAATCAAGGGATCCAAAACCAATTGAGCACAATAGGATGTTATGATAAGATCAACCAAGTGTTCTAAAAATCAAGAGGGAACTCCCCAAGGTACATGCACAATGAAAAGATTTGTATTTCAATATGGTGTGCATAACATGGAATCCTCGCTTCCTCCTAGATTCTTTCAAACACAAAAAGGTGCAATGTGAAACCATAGTCTTTCAAATTATGTGAAACCATAGTCTTTCAAATTTAGGAGACTAAACAAGGATGAGCCTAAGCAACACCATAGTCTTTCAAATTATGAGGCACATAGTGCATATCATGTATTTCGCATACAAGCACACCAAAATAAGATTCATCAAATAGGATCACAAGCTTATTAAGAGGCAATGTGAAACCAATGGAAAAACAAAGCTTGTGCCTTTTAGAGATCACCAAAGAATCATGAAAGTAATAAAAGATGATCACTAAAGATTTTGAATACCAATTAAATATGTAACTATCCTCATGTGTATAAGTTTCTAAGTGGACACTAAGTCCTCAAAGAAACATGCACACACAATGTAGGTACAAGTTAACGCACGTGGTATCCAAGAGGAAGTCATAAATACACCAATAAGAATTTTTGCTTGAAAGCAAAGCACATAGCTCAAATTATTCTTAGAGGGTATATTAGAACTTCCAACACCAAATTTCTCAAAGCATCACAAATACCCACATAGGATAAGTGATAGTTGGGATACTTCGAGACACAAAACAAATATCAAATAAGGCAAATGATTTATGAGAATTCATCAATATTGCATATGAGAGACTTTGAAATGAATTTGCTAGATTAACATATTGGGGATCCGAGAATCATGAAAATGATTATATATAAATATATATTCCCCTTGATGTTTAATCATCCCGGCTAACTCACATTTGCAATGAAGATATTTTGAAAGAAACTTTGCAAAAACCATATCAAATGCAACTTAGAGAAACTCATGCCAAAGAACAACCTACACAAGGTTGAGAGATAGAAGTATATGCATGAGTTAGATACTTGTTACCGAGATAGCATTGACGGTGTTGAAGATGAGAGTCCACAATCATCCAATCTTGACTCCAAGAAGCACATGGTGAAGACATCTTCTTTAAATAGAGGCAAGATTCCAATGCATCTCTCATGTACCTAAAAAAAATCAAGTACACTATGGCACCCAAACTAATTGGGTCCAAAGTAGTTAGACCAACTACAATACATAGGACAAACTCCGCATAAATATGTGCATATTGATATGAAATAGAATTTCATGCCCATCTTAGCCATTTAGGATTTGATGGAGTTTATCCTATATATTGGATCAATGAAAGTAAACATGCCATAAGATATACATATAGTAAATATGTATGCACAAAACTTTCAAGAACCAAGCGAGATACAATTTGGACAAAACACCAATTAAATCAAGAAGCTACACAAAAGTGTGGCAAGAGAAGGATTTGTCCTCATTGTATCAAAGACTCAAACCAACACATGATTGGAGAAACCAATTTGAAAAGATATCAAATGAAATCAAGTTCAAGGCTAAACCAATGAGCATAAGAAATAAATCAAACAAGCATGCTCGAAGGTTTATCTCATCCAAAAAGGTAGACTAGGAACCATGGGATGAGATAGCCAACTCCACAAAGAAGAGTAAGGTTCCAACAAATAAACCAAGCCCTCTACAATTTTCATGATGGCACAAAGTACCAAGACAAAAAAAATTTGTCTTTCAAGGAGACATGTCATCGGGAACAAAAACCAATTGAAGACGACTAATGTTGAATAACATATAGGATTGCTCCCCCGAGATTTGTGCATTACTTATGATCTTGTATTTGAATACAAAATGCACAAAAATGGGATCATCACTTTCCATATATATTGTTAACCAATTAGTCATGTTCAAGAAGAGCAATAAGATACAAAACCAATTTAAAAACCAATTTAAAGAATAGTGTTCTAAATAGTATAGAGTAGCTTTCCCATGATTAGTGCATTTTTAAGATCTTGTATGTAAATACAAAATGCACACAAGTGGGATCATTACCCTCCATATATCTTTTTGAACACAAAGTTCAAGAAAATCAATAAGACCCGATAACAATAAAAAGGATGATGTTCTACTCAATGTGGGATAGCTCCCCCAAGAATAGTGCATTACTTAGAATTAAGTCTTCGAAAGTAAATGCACAACAATGGGATCTTTGCTTGTCCTAACTCAAGAAAGCACAACACAAATTATGAGTAGAGCAACAAAAAAAGATCCAAATGAAGCAAAGAAGACAAATGGGTGGTTAAACCAACACAAACTTGGCGATAGAATAATACAACTTAAGAACAATAGCCAATGTAAATATGATCAATACATTTACCACAAATATAATTATTACTTGTCAAAGACAATGATTGTATGGAGACATTTCTCGGTGGTATATGACAAATATGTATTCAAGATTATATTCACAAAACATAAGCATGTGGCAAAATAAAAGAATTGAAAAACATGCTTATCTAGATATTCTTGATGATTTCACATATTCAATGATCATTCTAAGCATCAAGAAACTTTCTCACAAACAAGATACCAAAAGATGGTTGATCAAAATGCATTTAAGCAAATATGGAACTTGTTTGAGTACCATGCCACCTAGGAACAAGATAATCAACAATATCAACTCTAGGTTACACTACCTCTTATGTTCACATTTTCTAGGCTTGTAATATGCACATAGCTTATTACTCCCCCATAATGTGATAATCCATTCTTTGTAACAAGAGGCAAAAGAAATCCAACAAGAGATAATTAATGGACATTAGAATTTGAATTTCTCATGAGTAAGACATACCATAAAGAGAGTAGATAATATTGAAATATAACTACTAAGTGGTATTCCTCATGAATACACATTTTAAGGGGGTGAGTTACCAAAAAGCACATCACTCCCCCAAAATGGGATAGTCCATTAAAATCCCTAAAAGAGCCAATTAAGATAAAAACAAATAGACAAGAGGCTCAAACATACATGGTGTGCAAACCAACATACACAAGCTTGATTACTCAACATAAGTAAGTAGAGTGCACAACACATATGAAACACTAGTAAGGCACAAAACCAAACACATGCAAGGGTGCAAGTAACTTTCAATGAGTACATATGAAGTAAATACAAGTTACCGCAAGGAGGAGCATTGGATATATGCTAAGACAATATAATCCAATTGACTTGACTTGAGAGAATATGAGTGATGAAGATCCCTTAATTCTTCATTGATGTAGTCAAGTCTCCAATGTCCTCCGCTTACACCTATTGATCAAGTTTTAGCTTGTTGGTCCCCAACCAAGTTGGGTCCTAAGAGGTTAGTCACAATAGGCTTGGCAACCCAAATGGTTCTTTTCTTGACACCACTTTGAGTACCAATAACTTTGGCAAACACATTGCCAACCTTATCCTTCCGAAGAAAATGAACATTATCAATAGTAGGAGGGTTGGATAAGGTACCATGAGTGCATGAAGAAGCAAAGTGATCCTTCCCACGACATTTGTAGCAAAGGCGGCTTTTACCTTTCTTCTTGCGAAGGGAAGGTTCTTCAACTTGGGAAGCTTGAGTTTGAACTTGAGGTTGCTTCCCTTGTTGCTTCTCACTAAGAGGCTTCTTCTTCAAAGGGCAAGATCTCACATGGTGCCCTTCAACCTTGCACTTGAAGCACACAATCTTGGCCAAATCAATAACTTGTTCTTGGCCCTTCTTCTTGACGAACTTGCGCTTCATCTTGTTCTTGGACTTGTTCTTGTTGTTGGAGTTGAATCCAAGTCCACTCTTGTCATGAGGAAGTTGTTGCACTCTCAACATGTTGTCGAGGGTGGACTTTCCTTCATGACACTTCTTCAAGTCTTTCTTCAAAGAAGTGACTTGTGCCTTGAGCTCTTTGAGTTCCTCTACATGGTTAGTTTCAACACATATACTAGAGGAAGTAGTAGCTACATTGTTAGAGCAACAAGGCAAGGAAAGTAATTCATCACAAGATGTAGCAATTTTATTAGTGGATGAATTACAAGAACTAGCACATGGCAATAAAGCATTAGAAGTAAAGAGGCTCACAAGATTTTACCTTCGTAGTGACCGCCTCATGAGCTAACTTTAGCCTAGCATGGGATGCTAGAAGATCCTCATTAGAGCTTGAAAGTTTTTCATGATTTTCTTCTAATATCCCATACTTGCTAGTTAGCAAATCAAGTTAAGCCCTTAGCTCAACATTCTCCTTCAACATAGATGCTTCACACAAAGTGGAGTTAGTAGCACAAGCATCATTATCATTAGAAGTGGAAGGAGACAACATGACAAGCTCATTATTTAACTTAGCATTTTCTTTACTAAGCACGTTACATTTAGCAATAGCATGGTCATGTTTTTTAGTGAGTTTAGCAATTACTTCATTGTTTAACTCCTCACTAGATTCTAATCTCTCCTCGAGAGCAACCCGAGTTTCTTGCTCTTCCTCAAGAGCATTCTCAAGATTGTGGACCTCACCCGCGGAATTACGAGCAAGACCCCACCCTTCATGACAACGGGTCTCCATGGCCTCAAAGGTCTCCTTGAGCTCAAAAAGGGTAGTCATGATTTCTAAGAAGTTCTCATGAGCATTTTTATTATTTAAGAGAGCACGAGAGACAATATCAAACTTCTCCTTAATTAGATCATCATCATCATCATTATCATCATCATGAGATATATTGGAGTGCACGGTAGGACCTACCTTATACTCCTTAGCCATTAAGCAAATGTGAGTAGTGGATGAAGACGATGAAGAGACAGTTGAAGCACCTTGGAGGTCCAAGTCTTGTTCCAACAATTGTTGGGACTCCTCTACATTGTTAGCCAAACAAGTACTAGAGGAAATAGACACATTTTGATTATGGAAACAAGACAAGGAAAGCATATCATCATGAGATTTAGTTAAGCAACTACTACATGATATGCAAGGACTATCAACACTAGCATGAATGACATTTGAAGTGCTAGAGGTGTTTAAGTCCAAAGATAGAGCATTGCAATAAGATGGGTGGGAAGTATAGTCAATAGTGGATTCACCATCAAGATTGCAATTTCTATCACCACTCACCATATCATTACCTTGTGGCAAACCACATGTCGGTGAAGTGGAGGAAGACGTGAGCTCATCACGACCGGATGTGGAAGGAGGACAATCATCCTTGGAAATGTTGGACACCTCATATATATCTTGAAGTTTTGTCCATAATTCATGAGCGCTCCGAAAAGGCATGATTGCCGCAAGGACTACATCGCTCAAAGCACATATAAGACCATTAGATGCTACAGTATCGAGATAAGAGTTTTTCTCATCCTCTAAAGATAATTCTTGTGAATCCTTTGGAGGAGAAAAACCCATATCTACAATACTCTCTAAATTTGAACCCATGTCTCTAAAAAGATTAAGCATGCGAATTTTCCAAGCATCATAATTTGTGCCATCGAATCTATAAGTGGGATTGTGCACTAGATCTCTAAACGACATCTTTATCTCTAGGCGGTTAGTCCTAATAATGAGATAACTTGGCTCTGATACCAATTGAACGGATAGACGTCGCCTAGAGGGGGGGTGAATAGGCGATTTAAAACTTTTTCGAGGAGCCGGAATATCCGATCCAAGAGTGACCCGGAAATTCCGAGTAGACGGAATATCCGGTCCACGAATGACCCGGAAATTCCGGTATGCTTGATAAAGGCGGAATAAAACTAGAGGTTTACTTTAACAAGCATACAACCTAGATATATAAACTAGGCTCACCTATGTGCACCAACAACTTAAGCTAATCAATACAAGTAACAAGATGATAGCAAGATATATGACTTCAAGCACGAAGGCTATCACAATGTAAAGTGCATAAGTAAAGAGCTCGGGTATAGAAATGACCGAGGCACGCGGAGACGAGGATGTATTCCCGAGTTCCACCCAAAGGTGTACGTCTCGTTTGGAGAGGTGTGCGCAACCACAACAGGTTAGCCGCAACGCCACAAAGGCTCACCTTCTTCTCCTGATGAACTCAACCACAAAAGGTTCGAGTTCACCTTCCACTATTGATCTCCTTTGGGGCGGAGATCGAATCCCGTACAACTCTTGAGGCGCACACCCACAACTTAATTGGGGGCTCCCAAGTCTTGAGGCACACACCCACAACTTAATTGGGGGCTCTCAAGTGACCACAAAGGTCTTGACCACAAAAGGTCTTGGCCACAAAAGGCCGGCCACAAAAGGCGTCTAGGGTCCAAAGACCCAAGAGTAACAAGCTCACAAGTATCACCACCACGAATCCTCGTGGAGGGCTCAAACCGATGCAAATGCAGTGGCAAGAGCACACGAAGTGCTCAAATCCTTCACTCTCAAATTCCAACAAAGCAACAAATGCTTATGGGGGGAATAAGAGAGGAAGAACAAAGGAAACCACAAAGGAGTCAAAACCTTCACTCCCAAATCCCACCAAAAGCAACTAATGCTTATGGGGGGAGAGGAGAGGAAGAACAAAGGAGAAGAACCACAAAGGAACTCCAAGAACTAGATCCACTAGGTTCCCCTCACTAAGAGGAGAGATGGATTGGTAGGATTGTACATCTAGATCTCCTCTCAACTTTACCTAAAGAATATGGAAGAATCAATGGAGGGATTCAGAGGAATCAAGCTTTCCAAGGTCAACAATGGAGTAGGAGAGAGAGGAAATTCGTGCTACCTTAGTTGGGCAAGGGAAGAAGAAGGGGAGGGGTATTTATACCCCCCCCCCCAGAAAATAGAACCGTTGCACCCAGAATTTAGACCGGAAATTCCGCCCAAAAGTGAAATTTCCGAGCTGAATTTCCGGTTCCAATCAGTGCCTCTTTTCCGAGAAAAACTGCGAGAATCGGATATTCCGATCAGTCCAGAATCGGATATTCCGAGCGACTGAAAACTGACAGAAACAGCAAAACCAAAACTGCAATATCTTTTCCATCCGGACTCCGTTTTCGATGATTTTTGGCTCGTTGGAATCGTTACAACAAGCTCTACTTGAATATGCATAGAAACATCATAGTACATCATGTGAGGATAAAACCAAATGGGGAAAGGTTTAACTTTCCTAAAACATGTAAACCGGTAAAACCTCCAATATCAAAAACGTAACAAGATATTCATACGAAATCCGTTTTTGATGAACTAGAGCTTAGTATGGAGATAAACCAAGCTCTAAATACTCACATGGATGAAAGCCAACAAGTTTTCCAAAGTAAGACCGTTTCCGATGAACAAGAGCTTGACATGGAGATGAACCAAGATCTAGTTCCTCACCACCATAAAAGCCAAATAAGAACCCAGAAATATGATATGCCAAGTATGCAAAGGTTTGAGCTCTCCACAAAGATGCGATCAAGTTACCTACTTGAGAACCCCTCTTGATAGTACGCCTATCTATCCTATAGCCCTATCTAGATCATACCTTTGCCTTGAGCATTCCACTTGAGTTGGATGATGACTATCTTGATCTCTTCAAGTGGGTCATCTTTCTTGATTGCGCGTCCAATCACTTGCTTGATGAAGACTTCTCCAAATACTCCCCCATGCTCACAATGGGAGAGTCTCGCTAAGCTTCGTCTTCATGTATCCATTGCAAGCACCAAGCATAGGATCTTTTCGAGAAAGCTTCTCTTGGTCTTGCACAACTCATCTTTTCTTCACTAAGATGATGTCTTGAATCTTCAAGACATTCTTGCAATAAGCTTCAAGAGTCCAACACATGAACTCCACAATTCCATGGACATGATCTATAATGATATCTCAAAGTAAACATTAGTCCATAGAGATTGTCATTCAATTACCAAAACCACACATGAGGAAAAATGCTCTTTCAGTATGGCCTACCACGTTTCTACGACCCCACCCACCAACCCTTCGACCAAGCAGTCGACCGGCAAGATGGATCTGAATCCGCCTTCTCCCAGGAGTCGGCCGGATCTGATTTCCACTTCGTCGGAGTTGTCGGACTGGGATCCGACTCCCAGCCGGAAAACAACGATCCTGAGTCAATTCTTCCTGCTCTTCAGAAGGATGCGATGTCAGATGCCGGATCCAGATCTACCGTTTAAGTCAACGTAGATTCTGATTCTGATGACGATCCTAGTCTCTTCGAAGAGAGAATCAAAAACCTCTTTTTCCAGTGATAATTCGGTTCCTTCAGAGAACACAGCGGATACAGATATGCCTGATAAGCTGGCTATCATGGTTGTCATCGGTCACAAGTCAACCCCAGTCGCTTCTGAGCCGCAAGATAAACCGGCAGAAGATGCCGGCAACACCGTTACCGGTCAACTCATTGACGGTTCTGACAAGGTGCGCGCAAAGAAGAAAGCTGGTCTCGAAAAAGGCGGCATCAGCAAACCCACGGATTTGCTCTCCGTCATCAAAGAAGTAGACGAAATCATGAACACTCCGGTGAATAAAGATACCCCACTCGACGAGGTGGAAGAACTTAGGCTTAATATGCTTAAGCACTCTGACTTCCTGCGCAAAAGAGAGGAGCATGTTGAGAGCCTTGCGAAGAAGATCGACAAGGAGCAAGAAAAGATGTCGGCAAAACCGAGCAGGCAGCTCTTCGATGAAAAAAGGTCATAAAAAAACCGCCGTGATAAGGAGCCGCCAATTCGTGCGACCACAACAGCTCAAGATCTAGGGTTTGACTGGCGCACAGCACCACAACGTACGGACAGAAGGGGGGATGTTGTCTTATGCACCCCCATCCTTAACGCTACTTCTGCGCTTGACACCCTAGACGACAAGACTTACACAGCGGAAGAAAAGGTGGCCAATGCAAGATACTTCATGAGCAAGGCCCTAGAACAGCAAGCTCGCGCTGACTCCTATGGCCATATGGCGGATGCCCGCGGGGGAGATCTAGAATCCAAGTCAGGAAAATGCAAAGCCGTACTGGCGCTGACCCCGAAGGCCCGTCCGGCTCCAGTAGCCATGGCGACAAAAGGAAAGCAACACGACCTCAAAAGAAGACGCCACCGCCAAAACCAAGGCGGGACGAGAACTCGCGGACAGGAAGAAGAGGGGACCTGCCACCTCCAGCCCAGCCAAGGCACGGCGATGGCGGTAGCCGGGATAACGGCAAGCCGCCTAAAAAAGATGCCGGCAACGACCCTCCAGGAGAGGTCGAAGCCGGTCTCCGTAGCGCAGTACCGGCAGCAAAAGGAAGGAGGCGACAGATGGGCCCAAGCGCAGCGTAAGCCGGGCAGCGCAGGACGAGCCAAACGCCAACAGAGGCGGACAACAACTCGATCCAAAAGACGCACGACATCGCCTACAAGACATAGCAAGAGGAAGGGAGCCGCTATACTCTGGCCCAAAGTGTTTTGGTGATGCCATCCGCAGAGAGCCGTTCCCCAAGGACATGACATAAGTGTCTAAAAATTGTCCTAGGTACAGCGGCCTCGTTAAACCGGATTCATGGCTAGCCGATTATGCCATGGCCATAGAGATTGCCGGCGGAAGCAATCACATTGCCGTCCGCTACCTACCTCTCATGTTAGAAAGCACGGCAAGGGATTGGATCGACAACCTTCCCGAAAAGTATATCCATAGCTGGTACGACATGGAAAAGGTTTTCTCCCAGCACTTCCAAGGAACATACAAGCGTCCGAATACCTACACGGATTTGCAACGCTGTGTTTAGAAGCCGGACGAAACCATTACAGATTTTGTCAGCCGTTGGATCTCCGAGAAGGCCAACTATCATGGTGTTTCGGACGCACATGCTATCCATGCCTTCTACACGGGCCTACAGAAAAAGTTCTTACTCTGTCATCGGCTCGTTCGCGAGCAAGTCACGGACCTTGGCGAGATGCTCAACCTAGCCGCCCAATACGCGGCAGCAGACGATGACACACGTGACGATGATCCGGACGTCAGCACCGCGCCAAGGCGGAATAACAAACGCAAGCAAGAAGCAGAAGACAAAGCCGGGCCATCTAACGAGGTAGCCGTCGCGTTCCAAGGGAACGCCGGCAAAAATAAGTGGAAGAACAAGAAAGATAACCGTGACGCTAGCTCAGGCCCTAAGGCGGCATGCATCACTTACGAGCAGCCAAAACTTCTGCCATACCCCATCAACGCCTCACTTAGCAAAGTCAACCACATGCTTAGCAAGTGCCGCTTCATGGACGACTTACAAAAGGACCCCATTGTTGGCTGGAAGTCAAAGAAGTACGGCAAGAAAGACAACAAGGACGACGAGGATGACGACGCCATGTCAATCTCAAGCGATGACGACGTCGCCGCCAAGAAAAAGAAGCCATACCCGAAGGTCAAAGAGTCACTCGTATGCTTTGTCGGCACACCTTCGGCTAAGGCGGACAAGGCGGAGATGCACGAACTCAACACGACAATGCCAGACGTCCCTCAATATTTGAATTGGTCTGAGGCGGCAATCACTTGGGACCGGTCTGACCACCCTGATCATGTCCCTCACCCAGGAAAATACGCCCTTGTCGTCGACCCCATTGTCGACAACTTCAGACTCACAAAAGTACTTATGGATGGCGTCAGCAGTCTCAACATCCTGTACTATGAGACACTAAGCCGCATGAACTTATCCGAGGATCAGCTTGATCATAGCAACCTCACTTTTCATGCATAGTGCCCGGCAGACAAGCAAAGTCAATGGGGAGCACTAGGCTGAAGGTAACTTTTGGACCAAAGGAGAACTACCGCTCAGAGTTCCTCCGGTTTGAAGTTGTCCCCTTCAAAAGTGCCTATCATGCAATCTTTGGACGACCGGATTTTGCCAAATTCATGGCAAGGCCGTGCTACATATACAACTAGCTTAAGATGTCGGGGGAACATGGAACCATCACTTACGAGCAGGCAAAACTTCTACCGTGCCCCATCGTTGAGGATATTAGATGGTTGGCCCGTTGTCCACTTCATGTTGCAACAAGACATAGAGCCTTTAACATTCGTGGGTACAGATTTAGACCGAAGCGTTATGACAAGGTAACTCAAAATAGTGGAGTTGTTCTGACTGCAAAAACATTGAGCTATACTTCCGCACATGATAAAAATCCTATTCTAGGAGATGTCTTGTACTTTGGAAGGATAATTGACATAATTGAGTTAGACTACTATAGATAATTTTCAGTTGTGTTGTTCAACTGTGAATGGGCTGATCCTACTGAAGGAAAATGTGTGCAAATAGATAGGTATGGTTGTAGGCTTGTAAATTTCTCACGTAAAATTCACACTGGCACAAACGAAGTCGATGAACCTTTTGTGTTTGCCAATCAAGTCGACCAAGTATTCTATATGGATGACCATCTTTATTCAGGATGGTCAGTTGTTATGAAGATGAAACCTCGAGATGACTTTGAAATGGGTGAAGAATGGAATAATGTAGAAACTGAACCTTATCTGTTAGCAAGTTGTCATAACTTTTTGACATATCCCATGAGAAACAAATCTGGATTAGAAGAGATATTCATGGAGCTATTGTAGATGCTCCTACAGCGTCACCTGATGATGAAACGGTACCTCGATAATTAAAAGTTAGCTTTTGAGGCATGATTCACTTACTAAATTATCTTCATGAGTTGATGAATTCTTTAAGTAGTTACATCTTATACTTTGATTATGCAAGGTACTTTTTGGATGAAATTTAATATTCTATTGGCCCTTGTCCTACCCGTAAGTCTATTGGATTTTGAACATCTGAAGTGCATTTGGAACAGCGGAAGTGGATTTGGTGGTTAGGTACTTTGTTTTGTATCCCAGTACCTTGACTATTATGTGTGTCGTTCATAGAGCCAGTTAAATTCATGTATGCACATTAAGACGTGTTTGTACATGCATCGTATGTTAGGTATCAGAGTGATGATTTTGAAGTACAATGCATATTATTCTGTCATTGTTAGGTGTCAGTTCACATGGATATGAGACAAACTTGGTCAATAACCTTGCTGTGTAGATGTCTTCATTAGACACATAGATGTATCTTTGTATGGAAATCGAGGGTGCCAAACTGAGTTTTCAAAATACATTTTTCAAAATATCATTTTATTTATTTTTTGAGTGGCAAAAACGAGTTTTTTTGTGAAGAAGGTGTGAAATATATGATGCATGGCACCCATCTAATTTTTACACAAAGTAGTTCATATTTTATGGATAATCCGTGGGTACTAGTAATTTTCTCACTTTCTACCTAATTTTTCCAATTTAAATGAATTTATACTCAGAAAAGGAAATCTTTGACATGAAGTCCTTTTATGTGCACTAGTTCCTAAGAAAAATGATAAATGTTAGTTGTGACAAACTTCACAAAAGAATTGTTCATAGAAAGATATGTCATTTATGAACATGTATAGATTTGAAGGCAAATGGCTAAGATATACCCATTCTAGTGGCATAATTTGTGATAAAGCGACCATATTTGACAAATATGTGTATCTTCATATGGAAATCGGTTGTGCCAAACTGAGTTTCAAAATACTTTTCGAAATATCATTTTTATTTTATTTTTTGAATGGCAAAAACGAGTATTTTTGTGAAGAACGTATGAAATAGATGATGCAAAATGGCACTCGTCTAATTTTCTCACTTTCTACCTAATTTTTCCTATTTAAATGAATGTATTCTGATTTTTTTAAAGTAACTAAAATTTTAACTAAAAGTAGTGGTTATATCACAGAACCGTCGATATTTTTAAAAAATCAACGCCTTTCATTAGGTAGCCATGGTGGCAGCACTGACCAATATTCAATATAAATAAAACAAAGTGATAAAATACTCAAAAAAGAAATCCTTTGACATGGAGTCCTTTTATGTGCACTAGTTGGTAGGAAAAATGATAAATATTAGTTGTGACAAACTTTACAAAAGAATTGTTCATAGAAAGATATATCATTTATAAACATGTATTGGTTTGAAGGCAAATGGCCAAGATATACCCATTCTCGTGGCATAGTTTGTGATAAAGTGACCATATTTGACCCATATGTGAATCTTCATATGAAAATCGATTGTGCCAACTGAGTTTTCAAAATACTTTTCAAAATATCATTTTTTTAGTGGCAAAAAAGAGTTTTTTGTGAAGAAGGTATGAAATATATGATGCAAAATGACACTCGTCTAATTTTCACACAAAGTAGTTCATATATTTATGGATATGGGTGGTAGTAATTTTTATTGATATGGATATGTGTTCTTAAATTCTAATTAAACTATCTAAATGCATTTGTGATATTACCAAATATATAAATAAATAACATTTCATTTCCCTCCACTCTTTCCCACCAAATAATTTGCAATCTCGGAAAATATATTTGCTTACCGCGCACCAATTATACAATAACCCCACTTTCCCTCCACTTTCCCCAGCTAACCGCCCTAATAAACAGCTATTGCCGTATTAACAGCAGTTCCTCTTTCTATTTGGATCGATCTCATCTGAGACGTGGTCACGCACACGGCCGGCGGTGGCAGCGGCGGCCTCTCTTCCGATCCCAACAATCGTCCTCCAAGTTCATCGGCAGGTTAGTGACCTCTCTTCTGATCCCTCCAAGTTTCCAGCCGTCCCGAGTACCACTTCCCCGACTCGTCGTCCCCAGTACTACGCTTCCCTTTTTTTTGATTTAGAGAGATTAATTGGAATGGTGCGACGCCGGATTCGATCCAGCCAGCTTGGTTCGCGCCGATTCCGGCCGCCGCCGCCCCGTTTTTCCTGGATTTCAGCTCGATGTGGGCAAGGGAGTGGCAGAGGGGAGGGCGGGGCTCGTGGTAGCCGGCGAGGGAGCTCGGGGTGGTCCTGGGGAAGGGAAGGGGCAGAGGAGAGGAGAGGGCGAGGCATCCGACCCTGGATGACACCATCGAGCAGGCCGCTCTTTGGCCCGCACGACCAGGATTAGGTTGATTTATTTCTCTCTTTTTTGCTGCGCCAATTTGTTTCTCTCTTTTTTGCTGCGCCTGGCGCCTGCTTGGCAGCCGCCACAGAGGGCTCAAATCCGCAATACCACAATTAGATATTGTGATCGATCGAGATCGAGACTTGTGAGCCGGCAATCCACAGCGCAAAGCCTAGCTGCACTGGTATATGGTCTGACGACCGACCGGCCGTGCTGACAGCTATGATGATCACTCCGTCTCTCTTTTATCTTTCCTTATTAATTCATAATTTTATCCTGTCAAAATACATATGTGCATCTGGTCGCCGATCTAGCAGTCTCGGTGGATGGCTATTCAGTCAGTATATCTGTGCATCGAACCTATGAGTCTGTCTAGAGCAATTAAATGTGAGAAATTAATTGTGTGTTATGATTATCATGTTGCAAACAGATATGACGAGGAAAAAAAATGCATGTTGTCCAATCCAATGAAGAATATATGGTGGAGGAACAGATCGAACAACAAAATTGTGATGGACAAGTTGTAGAATCTTCTGATCCGCAAGTAATAACAAGTGATGTCGAAAAAGGATTCTCAGATTGTGATGATGAAGATGATGATAATGAGGAAGGTAATCTGAAAGATATTCATTATTCACTGCAACAATAGTAATTCATCCTCATAAGAGATAATACTTAGTTCATGTATAATTTTTTGTGCTAATTTAACATTTGTTAGGTGTAATTGGAATAACAAAAGAACGTAAGAAAAGAAAGCTTATGCCTCGTTTGGATGTTTGTATTGAGGCTTGATATTAGGCATTCGGAAGGTTTTGGTCCCGAATATCCAAAATCAAGGTGTTTGGATGTGTTAGATATTGAACCTACATATTGTTGCTCGATATCTAGCGCTGGCTCACTACAGCAAAAAAGAGTCCAGCGAATGTCGAGCCTAACCCCTCGACATCGTGAGATATTTGCGAAACGCGAGCTCTCAATCTGATCCTCTCCCTCGCTCGATAGGTCTCTCTCGGGCACGACCTAAGCAGCTGCGGCGGCGCAGCTGGTACTCCGGCCTCTACTTCCCTTTCCCGGCGCCATCTCCTCCGGCCGTCTCCCTCCCATCTCATCTCCCTCTTCTTCACTGCAGGGACGAATGGATTAGACGAGCTCTGGCAGTCGGCGCACGTCAATCCGGAGCTGCAGCGTTGCTGGTGAGATACGGATTGATCGGGTTTGTCCACGTCTCGCCGGCGACCTGTAGATGGTGACGCTGGCGACATACTTCGGAATGATCTCTGTTGCTCGAGTCCAGCCTCCGCGACGAGGCGAGCGCGGCAGCTGGCGAAAGACGAACAAACCCAATCGTGCAAGAGGAGACAACGTCGTGCATGAGGGACATCATGGGGAACGTAGTTGGTTATCATCGTGAATTCGTGATGCTGTAGTTCTGCTCATAGTTATAACTTGTCAGGTTCAGTTTGGAAATGTTTAATTTGTTGTAGTCATCGTCTTGATGCTGTAAAAACGCAATTCCTTTCATTTAGATTACTCATCTGGATTGAATCTTCTCTGATGATTCCTACAAGTTACTAACTGGAGACATAACAATGGTAGAACAGGAATATATTTTACCGGGACAAGAAGCCCGAAAATATTATACTCCCTCTGATCCATAAAAAGAGTCGCTCATCTAGTACAAAATTTGTATTAACTTAGTATCAAATGGCCAACACTTTTTGTGGATCGGAGGGAGTATATACTTTTTTATCGTATGTATACCACATAATATGTAGTTGTTCCATACAATTTGGGTATGAATATGCCAGCATAATGCTCAAAGTCTTGAAAAACTGCAATTCATGACTTTTATACCATCCAAACAGTATTTGACATTTAAATTCAATATCTTGTATAAGATATCAATATCTAACACATCCAAACGGAAATATTGATATTCAGTCTCAATATCAATATCTTGGATATTGGACATTCATCCCAATATAATGTCTAGCCTCCCAATGCAAACATCCAAACGGAGCATTAAAGATATTTGGACCCTTCCAAAAGGGAAAAGGATTGTCGTTAAGTGCAATGATTATATCAGCCAATTGGAAAAGAAGCTAAGCATCTTGGAGACTTTCTTGGCACGGTTGGTAGTAATAAATCCTTGTGTAGCTTGTCCTATAGGGACTGGAGATTGCTGATAGGAGAAAGAGATAAAAGAAATAATGAAAGGATAAACTTAAAGGCTATGCTTGAACAATTAAAGGTACGGTGTACAACAGTAAGAACCTTTTACTACATGCTTATATTTTCCTTACAACTTAGTTAGTCTATTGCTTTCTGATTATTATGTAGATGAGGTTCCTTTATCCTGCTCGAATGGAAGAATATATATTAGACACAATTAGAGACCGATGGAGGCAATATAAGTCAGATCTGAAAGCACAATATTTTTGAAAGGGTTTCAGTGCAGAAAACAATAATTTTCTAGCGTATGAACACCCTAATTAGGCAGGACCTATCTATCTAGTACATGCGATAACGGTGGCGGAACGGGTTACATTACCTCCATGTAGACCGATAGCAGGGATTACGCTCCCGCACAAGCGTTGATGATGAAGTCGTACGTAGCCGACCTCGAGGTCGCGGAGAATTTGCCGCGATGATGTAGACGATGACGCCGGGGTGACGATGAACACCTGCGTCGACGGGCGTCGGGCGGAAGATGGTGAGGCGCCGACGGCTGGCGGGGGTGTTGCCGGCGGCACGGCAGCGGCAGGGCTGCTGGGTGGGCGAGACGACGTCGCCCAGTCTCCTCAAATGTGGTGCCTCCGAGCACTCGCAAACATACAGAGCTTAACAACAACCCCCGGCCATTCAGATCCAGCTAAAATCACAGGGGTAGAACTTTTCTGGAATCCCGCAGGGCAACGGCGCTAACAATATAGCTTTGGTGGAGAGAGGGGGAAAACCGGGCGGAGAAGCAACTCGGCCGGCCTGCTATACAATTAATTATATTTTTCTGTTATTAATCCAATTAATATGCCTTGCTATATAAAGGGGGGAGGGGGTGTGCAAACACCTTGCCTCCCCCATGTGGGACTAAAGGAAAAAGGAGGGGAGGGGGGGTTCGGCCGGCACACCTAGTCCGAATCGGACTAGGGGCCCAAGTCCCCTTCCTCCTTTGTGGTGCGGCTCCCCCTCTTGGGCCTCCTTAGGGCCCATGTAGGTGGGATGCCCCTTTTTCCTTTATTATTTAATAATTATATTAATATAAAATATAATTAATATCCCGTGACCCCGAAACATTTTCCGGACCACCCGAACAACTTTCGGACATTTCTGGAACCATTCCAGACCTCCCCGGAACTCCTTCCCACCGGAACTCTTTCCGGATCATTTCTCTGTCTCCAATAAAATCTTAGTATAATATTTCAGAACCTTCTCCAGGTGTCGTCAAGACCTTAAGTTTGTTACGCTACGGTTCGAGAACACTCCAGACATGGTCGAGACACTCCACTCACCAATGACCGCTAGGCATACCTGGATGCATATGACGGCCCCTGTGCATTCTACGAATATCGTCGTTGAACCATAAACATGATATTCATTCCCTTTGTTTCTGCGATACTACCTTGTCCGATATATGATCGTAGACATCCGATGTCCTTGTTTTATCTCGTTACCGACAAAGGTTATTAACTCGTCTGTGATATTACATCTCCATGACCTAGTCATAAGCTAGACCTCACCGAGTGGCCCCAGAGTATCTTTCCATTATAAAAATGAACAAATCACGCTCTTGATCGTTACGTCTCAACATACTCTGTCGGGATATCCAAGATGGACACCGTTATTGTCATGCTATATAAGACATAACGTTTGATGCTCTCAAAGCACCCCTTCGGAGTAGCAATAAGTACGGTCTCACGGTGTAAGGAATAAGCTATCATATTACTCATCTATTGCAAATGACAAACATCATAATACGATCTTATTGCAATTCTTTGCGTATGTCTATCAACTTTTTCTACTAATAAGATGACTCCATTGTCAACTGACGTCATTGTCCTTGATCGGGAATCTCGATCAACTGTTGCCCAATGGACTAGTTTATATAGAGTCTTAGTAGGGACTCTGGTTCTCTATGTATCACACGTGTATTAATAATTCCGATTAATACAGTTACATCATAATACACAAACCTATTATAAACTTATGAGATAATGCAATAAATACTACTTATTTATTTGCCTCTAGAGCATATCTCCTTCAATTTTGATGAGAAAAAGAGCGTTGAAGTAAATTACAGCAATGGCCCGAAATCTGTGAGTCCGGATCAGTGGAGGGCTCTAGTGAATTATTGGACAAGCCAGAAAGCATAGGTAGCTAGACATTTATTAGTTTTATCATTTACATTTTCCTCTATCAGATTAGCTTTCCCACAAAATTATAAACTCATGCACATAACTTTTTGTGATTCTTTGTAGGATATAAGTGCACAAAATAAGGTAAACTGTGGGAAGAGAATATCCACGCATACCGCTGGAACAAAGAGTTTTCCTCGAAAAAGGGAGGAATTGGTACAATTTTATTATAACTGTATGCATTTATTTCCTATTCATATGATGTGAAGTCATCACTAACTGTGTAAATAATTCAATATATCTTATTAGAGAGAAGAAGATCCCGAGAAGAAGTACCCTCACAGGGATTTGTTGTACGTGGATACACACAAGCCTACAACCAAGAACAACAAGAATATTAATGAACACGTGGTATATGCTCGTCTTTCAACATTTCATATTTTATTCTGCTATTTCATATATTGGTTTCTATAATTAATCCAAAACTCCTATCATATGATTACATGTCGTTGTTTTCAATTGGTCATTTTGAATCTATCCTTGTGATTAGGCAAAGTTGAAGGATATCTTAGAGAAGCAACCAGAGTTAGCAGATACAAGCCAAGGAAAGACTGCTTGGAAAGGAGATGCATTGAATAGAGTATTAGGAGCTGACAAGCCTGGTCATGTACATGGTTTGGGACTAGTTCCTAATCTAAACAAAGTTTTTTTATGTATCAACTTCCCTCCGCTTCCAGAATACACATTTTACTTCATTGGAGGATATACCAAATGAAGCTATGCTATCCTTTAAAGTTGACATGGAAAAATTAGGACAACATGTGAAAAATCAAGATGTAGAAATTCTGGAACTAAAACAGAAGATAAGAAACATGGAAAGAGAACAAAATCAGGTAAAGTAATAGGTAATTTCCCATCATTTGTTATCAGAACTAATCTAATTGCTATGACAGGGAGATTCATATCCACTGCTTACACTCGAGATGCTCATCTAATAGATGGAGGTTCCAACAGGAAAGTATGTACCATTTTGAAATACATTATAAATTTTTCAAAGTTAACTACGATAAATATGCTATCACCTTTTAATTTTCTTTCTCTTTCTAGAGAGTATATGGTGATATTCCCAGCAAACAAGTCCCAATGATTGTGGAACCAAATAATTTGATGGTATTGTATGGATGTCCTTTTACATTACAGCCGCATCTTTACAAAAACTATTGATTTGTCTTTTATTTTTCATTTACAGATCAAGCAAAGTGGTTTCCATGGTATGAACTCGCAACCATCCGACAAGAGAGCTGCTCCAGATAAGGTTTGCTCTTTAAATGTTTTCTAGAACTAAGCATTGTTGAGGATCAAACTATTATGCTTGAATTTTTTGCAATGTAGTGGCTCAGTCCTATATTTCCAAACTTATGATGTATTTCTTGATCACAGAGTAAAGAAAGTTCGGTTCAAAATAACAATGCACGAGAAGGAGGAAAAAATGCTTCTGCACACCATGTCAGTTCACTTTTTATATTTGGAACTTATTTCTTTTCCAAACTCTAAATTATCATATTTCTCATAGTAATTTATTGTTGCATTACAATTTAGAACAAGGAAACAGTCCCATAACATACTGAGAAACATAGAGAATGTAGACTGTCAACATCAAACAAGGTATGTCTCCATCTTCAAATGTAGTTCTGTGTTCAAACTTTAGTACTCCAATGATGAATTTCAATATTTTCACTTCTGGCTAGCAACATGATGTTCAGACCAAGAAGATCCCAAAAGGAAATAATGCAGCTATGCTTTCTAATGTAAATAAATATCTTCTAAGCATGTTGTTTCGTATTAATTTTATTTGATTGGACACTTACATTTTGCATGGTATTATTTGTAGAAACAACAGAGTGGTTCACTAAGTTGGTTCAGTTCCGGTTCACTAGAAGTAAGACAATCTCAACTTATAATTTTTGGAAGTAAATCTATTATGGTTTAGTTTTCTTTGCAGATGATGGACATGAGCTAGCCAATCCAAATTTATTTTTCATACAAGTAGGCCTTAAAGTATTTTTGAAGAGCTTTTCCAGCGGGAACAAAGACGTTGCCCTCGCTAGGATTGTAAGTTGCGATCCAAAGTATAAACTTGATGGTGTTGAAATAACAAATCAGTTTTGCGTTGTACATGTCAATGTCGCATCCGTGAAAAATGAAGAGTTGGTACGGAAAAGGAAAAATTGCCTCAATCTTGGTAATGCAGAAGGAACAAAAATTGCATGGCCCTCAACCTTTGTACGTCACTATTTTGCTATCTTACTATTTGCATAATGCGATGCCTTTATTTCCAAACATTGTCTTAACAGTTTTACCTTTCTCTATTTTAGATTCAGAAGATAAATGGATGACATGTTGAATGCACCGAGGACAATGATTTCGTAGCTGGATACATATCTAGTTATATCATAGGGTAGTGATGTTACCAACAAAACATTTATTTGATGTATCAGATGAATGGTATTCTTCTTGTAATGCAACAATTATCAATATATGATACGTCTGTCCTTTTGTTGTGTCTATAGTCATATTGAATATTTTTATATTGGCCTTTAAAAAAGTCTACATGGTACGTACATCAGGTTTAACAAAATTGGGACCATCGAGTTTCAGCGGTTCAATAGATGAAACGGTAATTAATAAATAATATTAATTTTCGTTGTAAAATACAAAAATATGAGGTTAAAAGAGGAATCTAGCGTATAGTTAACAAGAAGCAGGACTAGCCGATCTGGTTAGAGCGTCCTGGTGAGCAGAGAGACGACTAAGGTTCAAACTTGTCAACCTCTAATTCTACACGTTGCTACCTAGCAACGCTCTCGTTACCAACGAGTTGATATGCCTTGCATTATACCCTAGCAACGCCCGATAAGGCTACGCATCATAATCTGTTGGTATAAATGCTAGCAACGCATATTTAGACATTTACATACAGATAAATGCGTTGCTGGAGGAGGGATTCTCTTGTAGTGACTTTGCTTAATGCAATAATCTGTTGCTTTCAACTTAATAGTGAAAGAGGTGCGGATGCTAACCGGAAGGTGGATTATTAGTCATAGATGTGGCTGGAACGGTTTAAGTGTATTATTGTAATGCCCAAATGAATCATACTAGACATCATGACATTAGTATATGCATTGTTATGCACTTCTTTATTCTATCAATTGCCCAGCTGTAATTTGTTTACATGCATGATTTTTATTATTATTTATGTAGAGACACCACTAGTGAACTGTGGACACCGGTCTTTTTCTTTAATCCGATAAACAACCTACTGCAAACCTGTTACTTCCATACTCTGCAAACAAACATCATTCTTCCACATATACGTTTAATCCTTTGTTACAGGAAGTCGGTGAGATTGACAACCTCACCGTTAAGTTGGGGCAAAGTATCTTGATTGTGTTGTGTGTAGGTTCCACATGACAGCTCTTTTCTAGCGCCGTTGACACCTCAAGTGAATTCTCATTTCCTACTGGTACGATAACCTTGGTTTCATAACTGAGGAAAACTTGATGCTGCATTCATCATACCTTCCTCTTGGGGTTTCCCAACAATACACTACAGTGTGCATCACACGACGAACTTATTGAGAGTGAGAGTTGTCTCGCTTTGCTGGGAGCCAAGCTTTGCAGCGATGGGTATCTATATCGTACCCTAACCAAATTCGTCATGAACTGCTTAGGATTCGAGCCAGATTTGAGAAGTTGAGAAGGGCAAGTTCTTCAAAACTCAATGGGATATTGATTCATACGCAGAGTCTTACAGTTGGGTATATGAGAGCGATGATTCTGATGACTTCATGCCGCCGTCGAAGCCCTTGAAGACTGAAGCAACATCGAAGAAGAAGAAGAAGAAGAAGAAGAGTGTATCATCGCCTTACCGTGGTGTAGATGAGAGTGATGATTCTGATGACTTCATGCCGTCGTCGAAGCCCCTGAAGACTGATGCAACGTCGAAGAAGAAGAAGAAGAAGAGTGTATCATCATCAAAGGGCAAGGGCGCTGCATCGACGGATGCAGGAGGTTTGCGTCGATGGGAGGCGAATTTATTAAGTTCGGCGGATTTAATTGTGAGTTGTGTTGTATCCATTTCAGCTATGGTTGTATCATCATTTGAGTTGTGATTGTATCTTCATTTCAGTTATGTTGTATCGTCATCTGAGTTGTACTATTATATCTTCATTTCAGCTATGTCATTGTATCGTCATTATTTCAATTGTGTGTTGTATCGTCATTACATATTATACACATTCACATACACATATATGTACCAAAGTGTATGCATGCATACACCGCCACGCCCCGTGCTAATTGACAAACGACACCCCAACCAAGCAACAGTATTCACACACAACAATAACACCTTTTATTTCCCCACAAAGTGGTGAAGTTACGTAGAGAAATGGGGTGGAATAATGAAGAAAGTGGGGAGAAAATGGGAAGGCAAACATTCAGATTTTGATATAAGGCTTAGTTGTGGCGCATCTGTTGGTAGTGCGCCACAGTTACAAATTCACTCCTTTACTCGTGGGCCCTATTAATATCTGTGGCGCACGGATTAGAGGTGCGCCACAATGAAATCTCTTAACTGTAGCGCATGGTGTCTATATGCGCCACATATATGTCTTCGATTTGGGCAGGCCCCAGACTAACCTTAACTATGGCGCATCCCATACGCCGTGCGCCACAGTTAAATGTCTTAACTGTGAAGCACCGACACTTATGTACTTGTGGCGCACGACATGTAAGATGTGCCACAATTAAGATTTACACATTAAGCCTTTTCTGTGGTAGTGTGGCCATGGCCTACTCGCGTGCGGGTTGGCTGTCGTGGTTGCAGCAAGCCGCTCGTCCATCTTGCTCGCGTGCCCTTGGGTTGTGGCAGAAGGGGTGCTGGTTCGTCTCGGGGCAGTGGCTCTCGAGGTGGCGGAAGGGTGGTGGTTGGCGACGACGAGTCTTCGTCATCGGCTTGGCGGAGCACGACCCTGGGTTGGTGTGGATGTCAGAGCGGCTGCTCCGGTCTTGGGCCTTGACGCCTATGTTCGATGGTTTGTGCGCGGTTTTGCATGTGGCTTGGTCGGTCCTCGAGAGGCGGGTGTGGTTTTTCGTGGAGAAAATTTCTTATGTACCACCGACGAACTTGACAATAACTTATTTGCCATCTGACGAGGTTATACCAAACGGGTACCCCATCGTGTGGGTATCTGGTGCACGTGATGACTATAGCTCGATTGTCAACAGACTGAAGAAGCCCAACAAGCAAATCCCAAGTCGAAGATTGTTACCATAGATAGACATAGTTGGTTATACTTTCCATATTTGTAATCCTAGTCGGTTACTACCCGAGACATGTATCCCTATGTAAAGGACAGGAGGGTGGCCGATCAAGGGCACGCCCAATCAGAATCACCAAGCCCTAGCAAGATCGACATCTTGCTAGACCCTTGTACTCGCCTCATATTCACAATCAATAACAGACAGACCCGAAGTAGGGGTGTTCCCTCACTCAAGGGTCCTGAACCTGGGTAATTCCCGCTTGTCAGCCGACGAATCTACCAACACTACGCGTTCTCTAACTCATAACTCTCACCCTACGCTAGTAACCATGGGTATTGATAGGGACACCCCCCGTCACCATCCAACAAAGGACAAGTGCTTATATACCAAACACGAACAATTTCTAGTGCTTATATACCATCGTCAAAGTTTGTGCTGTCAGTCTATGAAAAATTGCCATTTTTACCCTCAGCTTGGAATAGTAGGAAAGGAACCGTTCAATAAAAATAGGAAAGGAAAATAATTAAACTCACGCACACAACCACACTAGAGAGATCCCGTCGTCAACCCTCCTAATGTCTTCTTGATCCAGAACACTATGATTGGATCGTCGAGGACGACCCGACTGAAGAGGGATCCACCTATCTTTGTGTAATTTGCGCAAGGTAATTTCTCAGACTCTCTCACGTTTTGGTGCAATTTTTATATGAGAATGTACATGACATGGTATCATCTACATGATGATCCAATCTTGCACTTACACACTAGACGTGAAGATTTTGTCAGTTGGCAGATTATTGGGGTACTAGCTCAAACATGAAGGATTTGTTGGCTTGTATTGCTGGAACGTTCTCCTTTCCTCTACGTTCAGAGAAGAATTTATCTCGTGAGTATGTTGATTCAACTAGTGGCAAAAATATCTCTATGAAAAACGATGAAGAATGCTGAAAATAGAGGGGAAATGCTGTCAAATTTGGACATTTTTTACAATTGTTGCTTACTTCCATTGAGGGTTAGACGGTCATTTTGGGATCTAACCGGACTGTCACAACAGTATACTAACAGCTAGTGGTGTACAAGCACTATAAATTGTTTGTGTTTGGTATATAAGGGCTAGTCGTTTGTTGGATGGCAAATAAGACATCGACGAGTTTGTCAGTGGTATAGAAGCCATAGGCTCTTGTTCGTGACCCACTACTGGGCGGAATCTCTGGTCTGGCCGTTGGCCGGGACAAACAGCGATGATGCCCTTAGGCACCATATCCTTCTTGAAGGCGCCATCGAGGTGGTGGTCTCGCTCCTTCACCTAGATTTATCCGTGGGAAATACTAGACCCCACGTGGGGTCGGACGAGGCGACAATTATGTGTCAGTTTGCCTCCTAATGCCTCGTCTTGGTTGAACCGTCAGTCGAAGGGTCATGTAGAGAGCGTTGGTGCTTGGCGACGACGAGTCTTCGTCATCGGCTCGGCGGAGCACGACCCCGGGGTCAGCGTGGATGTTGGCGACTCCGGTCTCTAGCCTCCGCTTTCTTACGTTGAGGAGTTTGAGTGCCATCTTTGGTCGCTCGGGTGACTTAGGCATCGACTTGTGTGTGCGCGGCCTCGGGTCAACGTGTATGTCAGTGGCGTCTTCGGCTATTCGCATCTGCCATGTTGCGTTGAGGTGTGTGGGTGTTGCCTTGTTTTGTCAGGATAACTTAGTCGTCGATTCGTGAGGGAGCACGCTCTCGAGACCAACGTGGCGTGTTGTGTGTTGTATCAATTTTCGATCAGTTTTCCTTATAAATTGATCAACTCTCTTCTTCTATATTAATGAGAAGGTAAATTTTCTACCTCGTTTGAAAAAAGAAAAGAAATGAAAGAGGTCAACAAGTTCAATGAGCACACATTAACTAAAGGGACCCTGCTAATTTAAGGTCGGTCTCGTTTTGTTCAGACAACCCACAAAAATTTCTATTTATGGAAAAAAACAAATGAGTTTTGGCTTTATTCCAAAATGGGAATACACTACTCAGTCATACCGCACCACTCCATCCCACCCATTTAATTACGAAATCCGAAAATTTAAAATACTTTGTAGTTCAAACCGTTTATCCGATTCAAGATCCGTTTTCACCGTTGGACTAATCTCGACGAGATCTTCGAAACTAGATCCTATCTCGATATATTTCGACGACTTTTTTGGAGGATGTAAATTTTGATTGGATGTAATTTTCAAAAAAAATAATTATATTCAAATTATCAGAAAGTTACATTTAGCGAGAAGTTACATCTAAGTTAGCACAAAAAGTTACATCATCCAGTAAAAAGTTACATCCCGGGGAGCAGAGAAAGTTACATCCAACAAAAAATTACATCCTCAAAAAAAAGTTGTCGAAACATATTGACATGGGATGTAGTTTCGAAGATCTCGTCGATACTAGTACAACGGTGAAAACAGAATCTAATTTGAACAAACGGTTTGAGATAGAAAACATTTTAAATTTTCAAAATTCGTAATTAAATAAGACTGGAGTGTCACCACTTTGACCTTGTTTTTTTCCAGAATGAGGTCGGTCTCCTAATCCTAATAGAATTGGTCTAACTAAAGATAATAGATAATACCCCGCGCGTTGCTGTGGCATATGTTGCAAAGATCTTTCAGTTATATAAATATCTCCCATATATATTAAAATATCATGCATCTTTACACGGAGATTGACAACTGGGTTTAGAGAATACATAGGCATTATCTTATTATATCCTATGGGTTGTCCAGCTCCAATGTAATCTTGATGAAAATAGGTCCATCTTGTGCATGCAAACCAACTAATGAATATGAATAATTGACAGAAAAGACGTGATCAAAAAGTAGGGTAGTAGTGTACTTCCTTACAACAATGGTGACTTGATCAACCTAGAAGCAACTGACCCATCAAGCATTAACCATTAGATGTTTTCATATAGTGCCGCTGCACTAAACATAATAAGATACACATTTCAAGGGAAGTCCCAGTTGTATCACCTAGTTGCTCTGAAGACTGCAAGCCGCCTCCTGCTCCAATCTGTCGAAGGTAGGAAGGTAATGCCATACGAATAGTGGAATATGATCAGGATTTATAGATAATTGAAATAGTCGAGTGCAGTTCAGTTTAGCCAATAAGCAGCCGTAGACCTACCATGCGACTTCCAATCACAAACGGTAGTTTATTGTGTACCAATCAAAAAAGAACATCGATCATTCAGGGTGATGGGTCAGCCAAAATTACCTGAAAAATCCTACCATGCGACTTCCAATCCCAAACGGTAGTTTATTGTGTACCAATCAAAAAAGAACATCGATCATTCAGGGTGATGGGTCAGCCAAAATTACCTGAAAAATTGTGATATCCAGCTGAACTGAAGGCTGATCCAGTGTACAAACCATGGACATGCACTCAACTATATTCGATTAAAACCCATGAAGAACTAATCCAATCCTACATGCAAAGTCAATATAAGAAAATTAGTATCTTCGATGGATAATAGCATCTCCTTACTCAAGTGCATCGGTAACATGGTTGATGGCACATATAGAGAAAATCAAACTATCAATAACACATGACAGTTGAAAACAAACGAAAATTTTCATCCGGGCCATCAGATTATCTCCTTGATATAAATAGATAAATGTAGATGTCTCTCCTCATTTCAGCAGCCCACGAGGGACGCTTCATCTGTGGATGCGCGGTGGATGATTCAGATTTCAGACCAGTAGATGAAGATGGCAGCACGGGAGACAATTTGCCGCTTGAAGCCTGAGGTGAGAAGATGTGGCGTTGTTGTACAAAGCGACAAATATGCGAGGGGTGAAGAACATAAGTGGATTACAGGCAAGCTTAATATTGCGCAGAAGGGTGTAGAGATGATACGACCGCCGTTTTATACTTCTATAAGATTATATAGGAAATGCCAAAGCTGGGAGCCTGGGAGAAACGCCAAAGCTGGGAGCCTGGGAGCCTTATGAGGTCACAATTTTTGCAGTTGTTTTTCATTAAGAAGGAAGCTAATGCGTCAGATTAATGCGGAAGAGAAATCGCCTGTGATAGACGGACTAGGACTATTCGGTACTTATGTGGCAATTTAATACACCACCGTTCTGCATGCTAAGAGCAATTACAGTAAGTCCTACTCAGCAGGCTATAAACAACATCATGTCATCCAAATCCTATGTGGAGGAGTGAAAAATGAGGAGAGAGAAGCAAGCCGGCGCTTCACGAGTCGCCCGCTTCAGCTCCAAAACCAAGACACTGGAGCCTGCTTGTAGCTAGTACTACGAACTAAAAGCTGGCTGCAAGTATTGATTGTTTGGGTAGTATCTCTTGCATGTAAACTGCACAACACAAGTAAAAAATTGTTTGAATACTCAATACAGCCAACCCAATAGCCTGCCTATTGTACTGCTTCTCTTTCATGCAAGCTTTATCTTACGTGGGACATGCTTGTAGCCGGCAGCCGGCGAAGCTATTGTTCTTGCTCTAAACAAAACGATCGAAGAAAATTAATAGTAGTAGTACAACATTGTGGTTGGTGATTTCACTATAGGAAAACTGAGTAGTTAATTCTAAATAGTTGTAATTATGTGGCATAGGTGCATGCCTTGTATGACATGGCGGGATGTGATTGCTCCAAGGCTGCATGTTGAGAGAATTCCTTGTAGTACGTCTTTGCTATTTAGATACTATCTAAAGACATATGTTCAGAGGCCGGTGCGGCTCCTCAGCCATTGGACGGTCGCTTTTCGCAAAAAAACCACCCACAAACAAGGAAAGCTACCCGCAGTTCATAAGTCACCGGAGTCTTTATCGTCCCGGAGTCACAGGACTTACGCGTAATTTCGGTCAAATCCAGGGACCTACTTGCAAAACACGCCTTATCTCTCCACGCGCAGACGCTCTGCGGGAGAGACAGAGCTCAGAGCGTCCCTGGCGATGGCGGCAGAGCATCCGGCGGAGCAGTCGACGGGGAACGACGGGGAATACCAGCGCATCTTCTCCTCCCTCTCTCTTCCGTCCCTCTTTCCTCCCTTTCTTTGAGTGAGAGGACACATGGGAGAGAGGTGGCAAGGCTCAGCAGGGGCGTCTCCATGACCTGGACACCGTCGGGTGCTCCTTCTCCTCCACAACGCCGCTCGATCCGCCTCCGGCGAGTTACTCCTCAGCTGTCGAGCAATTCAGTTCTCACCTTTGAGTCGTCTTCTCCTCCCCTAATCCCTTTTACCGCCGCCGCCCTGGCCTTGGGCCTCAACCGCGGACCTCCCTCCCCGTCCTCCCGCTGTGCGCACCGCCGTCCCTTCCTCTTGCATAAAGGACGCTCAGGGATAAAGGATAGCATGTTCACTGATATTATTTTTATGATTGACCATCCAAGATTTTAGATATAGAGCTCAATCTCATGCCTTTCTGGGAGCTCCGGCTTGCTCACGAACAACATGTTCACGAAGCTCCTCCTCCGCCGTCAAGCTTGTTTCTTGCGCCCTCTCTCTGTCCTGAAGGGAGATCGAGTCGATTTGCTCGATCTACTCGTCGGTGGCCACCGCGTCTCAGGTAAAGCTCGCAATCCCTCCCGTGCTGCTCTACTGCTGCGTATCTGCTAGCTTTTGTGTGCTGCGATTGTGCATGTGCTATTTGTCTATGTTCAGATGTAAATATAATACAATGTTTATGGGGAGTCATTGATATATGCTGAACTTTAATACAGTTGTCGTACGAGAAGTAGATTAAAAAACCTGGGGCTTATTGTGGGAAGCAGTTTGTATTTTATAGCTTAAATATTCATTTTCTTTACGCATCGGGGTTTCACCTACAGTGTGATAGCAATCATTGATCTATTGTGGATCCTGCACTGTCTTCTTTTTTACTGGGCTTGCTTGTGTTTGTTTTCCCGGTTAGAATTCCTGATCAACTAAAAATAGTTAGTTTTCGTTCATATACATGCAAAATCTTTAAAACCAATTTGGTACTTCTTAATTGTGAATGCTGAGCCATTGTGAGATCAATCATTATGACAATAGGAGTACTGGTCTCTACCATCGTGTTGTGCTAACCCAAGGGTTGTTTCATGCTTACACGAATACAACCTGCTTGGCGATGCTTAAATGATTTTACCTGCTTGGCGATGTTTAAATGATTTGGTACTCCTCTGATCCATAATAAGTGTAGGCAGCTATGCAACATTTTATATTAGCCTAGTATAGATCCCGCGTCACTTATAGTGGACCGGAGGTGGCATATTTTTTGCTTTTGCTTTAGGATTTCTGCATGGGCCCCAGCCTTTTTTCCAAGTCCTAAAATACATTTTCAGTATGTGATGCTTATCTACTATTCTATTAATATAGAATTATTAGTCCAAGGAGACCACAATTTGGACGATATTTAGATGAGCTGCCAGTTCTTTTGTTATTATCGTGATGCATGGAAGATAATTCTAATTTGTGAGACACTTCAATGAATTGTTGATTGCATTAGAATTCAGTGTTAGGAGCACTGGTCTCTACCATCGTGTTGTGCGAACCCAATGGTTGTTTCATGCTTACACGAATACAACCTGCTTGGCTATGCTTAAATGATTTTACCTGCTTGGCGATGTTTAAATGATTTGGTACTCCTCTGATCCATAATAAGTGTCGCCAGCTATGCAGCATTTTGTACTAGCCTAGTTCAGATTTTGCGTCACTTATAGTGGACCGGAGGTGGTATATTTTTTGCTTTCGCTTTAGGATTTCTGCATGAGGCCCAGGCCCAGCTCAATCAGAATTGTTCTTCAAGGCGCAGGTTCGTTGCGTGGCCAGTGAGATTCTGGAAGAAAAGGAAAAGCCAAAGAGAGAGAGGTGGAGTGGGAAAGAAGAGACGGTGAGGCTTCATGTAATTAACTTTGAATCTGTTGCTTCTAAATGGATGTGCAATAAGAGATATTTGCACTTCAATGTTGTTACTTCAGCTGTCTTGTGGGGCATCTGGAATAATAGAAATAGTATTATCTTTAATCGTTGTTCCTGGATGAACATGAAACAGGTGTGGCGCCTGATCGTGAGTTATCTGAAGAACTGGCAAAAACCTTTCAAGAACCTGGAGCAGGAGCAGGGGAAGACGGCGCAGTTCCTGGACTTGCTGCTCGCCAAGCTGAAGGCACCTCTGTAGTTGCCGGGGAGCTGAGTTACATGATGTGGACTCCTTCTTGGCTTAGTGATGAGATGCTTGAGGCTTAATGCGACACGGTGACACTCCCTCTTGCTCATCCGATGAGGCGGAGTGACACTCGTGTGGTGGCCTGAGCATGGAAAGCCCAAGTCTGGCGCTTTATGGACAAGACTGAGAATTCTAAACCCTGGCGCCTGTGCCTGTTGGGTTGCTGCAAACTTCCTGTCTTCTTTAATCCCGGGTCTTTCCTTTTTGTTAGCTCGTGTAGTATTAGTTTGGTCGTTGGTAGTTTGAAGACTTCTGCACGGTTCGATCCCTGCTGTCAGTCTTACCAGGTGCTTTTTGCTTTTGTTCTTGAAGACTAGCTGTAGTTTCAAACCTGAACCCTTGTTTCGTTATGATTAATGGAGCCGACTTCGGCCTCCTGTTTTTCTAAAAAAAAAGAGACGGTGAGTCCTGATGAAGATGATAACTCGGGTGCCTTGCTGTTGGAGAAATACACTCGCACATCCTCCTCTAAGCTAGCTACTTTTTAAGATAAAGAGTATATATTAATATCGCGGAGATACAAATTACACCCAGCCTCTGCAACAACGCAATACCTTAATGGCATTACGGATGCACACAGCCGATCAAAAGTAAGAAGCTAAAAAAGAAAAATCCCGCTACAGAGTTTCAGTCCTTGTAACAGTAGCACAACCACCACCAATACAACATCTGATGTCCAGATTCTCTAAAAGCTACGCCTTCAAGAAGGAAATAGTGCACAAGCACCATCGTCGCCCGATCGAAGATCTTGGGTTTTCACCCTGGAGATAGTCACTCTTCAAAAACAATGTCTTCAACAAGGCAATTGTCAGGCACAACCAACTAAGACCAGACCTTGGGTTTTCACCCTCAAAGAAAAGACTTCGAAGTTCACATGTGTTACCGCCCACTCGCATACCGCTGATACAATTTCTGAATCTCCAAGCAAGTTTTCTCATCACCGCAAAGGCTCCAATCACCATTACTAATCTTCTAATCTTGAATTTCATGGCATTCTCCGCATCTGACTTCACCATGGATTTGCCCATGATGGCAACAGAAACAGAGCTTCACGCCGCTCCCTCCGACACGACCGAATTCCTTCTGATCCGACAATCTCTAGACAATAAATCCATACGAGATCGCCGGCGAAGAATACCGGAACCGACATGCCCATCTTTTGCCAACACCAAAGTAATCGAAGCAATTTTGCCATGACGACTTACCAATGGTGTGAACAAAATTTGGAATTTTCAGTCACCTAGGTCGTAACAATCATGGCGGCAGCATCACATCCGAGACGAGCTTGACGTCAATCAGAAGACACGGCTGCACACGTTGTACTGCATGCATGTGCACAACCATCCATGGGCACCCGTACAGGGGCTGGATTCATTGCTTGATTGCATCTGTTCACCAGATCCATGCACCAGATCCATGGCCTCCAGGGCGCCGGTCGGCCAGCCGATGCACTTGACGAAAGGATTTACTCGCCGTGCACAGCTAATCAGCCAGATCCAAGGCATGCCCAGCGGAGGAGATGACTACGGATCAGATCAACGATATAGCAGATCGAAAGAGGAAAACCATTAGGATAAACAGAGAAAAAAATCAAGAGGACATTCCCACCGCCGCCATCCGCCGTCGGACGGCCTCCTCCGGCGGCGGCGAGTTGAACTCGATGGTGGAAGATCTGTAAGCCGGCGGCTGGAGGCCTCCGGGTGTCAAAAGTCAACATACATTAGAAAGAACCACTATTGATGCCTCCCCAAGCAAAGCCTACTTACGTACATCATCAAGTGAATACCCACTCTGCAGTTTTCTCTTCAGCATCATGCAGCAACAAAGTGACTATCCAAGACAAGGTGTGATTGCACCAGTTTGGTCAGTTTGAATCATACTTTGTTGATGGTCTTTTCTTCTAGATGTTTGTTTGGTGTGGTTAAGTAATCATTTCAATGATTAAAAGTGCAGGCTTTTTTATAAAAATATTTTGTCAACCACAACTCCTGAGTTATGCCTTTTCTATTTAAGTGCCATCTCTAAATAGTTGGATCTGGATAGCATGAGATTCTTCTGCCGGTAGCGGCAGATAACCAAGATTGATTTACGAGATTTTATTGATTCTTATACTGGCTGTTTTGTGTTTTCTCATACCGGTAGCGGCAATGACCAACTTCCTTATCATCTTATGGCTGTATAATTTGATACAACTCTCACTAATAAAACTCCAGTGCTTTCAAAACACTTATCATATTTAGAATGCCACGGGAGGAAACTAACCCTAATAACTTAGTGTTCTTTTTGGATTTTGTGATTTATTTGCTGCCACTATAGATCTGTTGCCAATTGAGATAGATTTTATTGTCTTCTGTAATTAAATGGAATGTGTTACTTGCTAATTATTAAAATTTCCACCCCTCCCCAGTGTATTTTCGCGTGACCTCGACTACTCGGTGGGATTTTCATGTCGTATTGGCTAACTAACGCCAAACCAATCGGTACTAACCTTATGATTTTGACATCTGTAATTGGTGGGAGAAACATCTAAATTGTATTTGATCAGGGTAGCTGGTAGTAATACCTTCTATAATGGCGTTCTTCTGATTTGACATGCTTTTTAATCAAGTTTTAGTTGATCTAGCTGTCAAAATTATAGTAGCAGGAGCACAAGATGGCAAAAATATGTATTCCTTCACATGTGTAGTAACACACCTCTTGCTTTCTTTCTCTCTTTCCGATCTTTGTTTTGGCTTTCCATCTAATTTTGTCCTGCACTACTTATACATGTTTATTTTATCCTTATATCAGTGTGACTGTGTTTGGCCGCACTATTTATACATGCCAACTTTCATGATTATTTTTTATAGACTACGGCGGAGCTTCTATAGGCGATGTTGTCCTTGGTTATGAGTTGTGACACCCACATGGACAATTACATGTAGGTAAATTGTGGTCTTGTGGAGCTCAGTTTTGTTCTTTGCTGAGCTTGTGGACTCAGACCAGTTCTGACTTTTGATCATTAGTTCTAGAACAAAGCGCTTTGGAAAGATTGAATTCTGAAACTATGTAGCAAATGAATTTATAATTGTTCATTTTTCTATTGTTTGCATCAGGCTTTCATGTTTTTTTGCACGGATCAGGCTTTCATGTTAGGTGTGCAATACTTCCATGCTTGCCATGCTATGCCTAACGTGGTGCAGATCGATGCGGCGAAGCGCATGTGTTTGTATGGAATGGTGGTATATATATTATTTTCCATAGCAATTTATTTTTTATATAGAATTATCATTATAGGAGATGCTGCTCCATAAATAAATAAATATATATATATTTGTTAGCTTCTCACATTTTTGGGTACCAGCAATTGAAATACGGAGTATAACAGAGAGCATTAATGAAACTTTATTTAATTCAACTTCTTGAATATTCACATAAACGAGAAAATTCTCATGAATGGTTATTTTTATTTCCTAAGCTCAATACCATATATATTTGCTCGACATTATGTACCTATATATGTTGTGCAATTCCATTGAATGTTGATGTGTTGTGGTCGTGGTTAGTATAGAAATTTATAACAATTTATTGAGTTCATGCCTATAACTTTATGCTTAGCATCCTCTGTAGTAGTTTAGAAAAGCTTTGTGTGGGCACAGCACGCCGCAGCTCTTCACACAGACGGCGATGCAGGTACAATAATATTGATGTCTATTTTAGTTTGTTGTTTTTTCTATGATTTTTAATGATGTGTATACTATTTTCTGGGTTTATATGTTTTTTAATGTTTTGTTTTGTTTTATTAATTTTTTTCTTGGACTCTATTAGTTTTGACCTGATGTTGATGGTCGACAAGAGAGATTCAAATACAGAGACCCAACACATATATAATACATATACGTTGACACATTACATCGCGTACACGAGCGCCTAACAGGCGGCGCGCGCACACCATCTAGTAGAAGATAAGTTCAGAGGCCATCGCGGCTCCTCAGGCCATCTGCCGATTATGTTCCACTGTGTGGTAGGCCCTACGTGCCTTTTCACTTTTCTGTGGCTGATCGTGAGCCTTCGCTGGTGTGTGTCGTTGTTCGTGGGGCCTGTTGGCGTGTTGCAGTTGGCTTCGTTGACCAGGAACTTACCCCCAAACATCGCCGCACCGAGACAACAGCGGAAGGAAGACCCTGACCGTCGCTGCCGACTTCGACTTCGGCGGCCACGACACACCAACGGCAAGGCCGTCGCCGCCTCCTACGACGTGGGCGAGATGGACGTGCTCCGTGACGCCAAGCGCCGACCTGGAAGAGAAGCTCGTCGCCGTGGGCCACGAGAACGGCTTCCTCTCCAAGGAGGCCACCCACCTCGAGGCGCAGGTGGTCAGGGCCCGGAAGGACATCTCCACCGCCCGCGCCGCCACCGACACTGAAGCGTAGGCCGCCGGGCTCCGCGTTGAGGTCAAGCGCCTCCAGGACCTCCTCGCCGCTGCCGACAGGCTGATAGCTCTAGTGCGTCTTGTTTCCAATCCAATAGCTGTGGTACGACGTCTTTCCATATAACAGCTGGAGTACGACGCCGATACGAGGAGAAATAGCCCAGAGGCAACATGCCACTAAAACGCTCGTTAGGTGTTAGGTTAGGGTGACCGTTTGTGAACAAGGCGACCGTTGGCAACAATTGGCCCACCACTTATTCACGTACGCACTGCGTGGGTCCCACCTCAGGGAAGTTAGAAGAGAACCTCGTCCGTCCCTGACCTCCCGACGGCGCCATTGCTTCCCGTGTGCTCTTGCTTCCCCTACGCTCCCTGCATCCTTCTCTCCCTCTTCTCCGGCGACAAAGCGCGGATGTCTGCCTCCTCCGCCGCGCGGTCAAAATGGCCGCGGTATGGTGCAGTGCCGCTGACACGGTGCCCAGACTGCCCACGCCCAGAGCCTCTCAAGCGTTGGGTCAACAAGACCGGCGAGAATGGAAATCTTGGGCGTGAGTATGTCAGCTGCTTGAGTAAGATGCACGCCGGAAGGGATGGGCAGGTATAGATCTCAGTTCTTTCACCGCAATTCGTTTTTACTCGTCGAATTTGGGAAATTTTTAATTTAGGTCTTCCGATCTCTGTTTTCAGATCTTGAAGAAATGTGGCTATTTAGAGTGGATGGATAACTATTTAGAGAGGCTTTTGTTTGAGGGCTACATTGATTCGATGGAGGAGCTGCCGCCGGTGGGCGTGGAGATGGGGGAAAGCTCGGAGATGTATGCGCCCGATGCTGACAGAGAGGGAAAGAGAATGCACGCAATGGTGAACTGCCCGGGCTGCCCTCGGAGTCCGAAGTGAACCAGGAACTGAAGAAGATCAAGAAAAATCTAAAGCAGATGGTTGATTTGCAGAAGCAAGCAAATATGATGGCTGGTGGATTTTACTGTTGCATCGTTGCTATGTTTTTTGTTTACTTGTTGATCATTTGTTAGGGCAGAGGACGTGATCTGTGCGCCATGCCGCATTCGTGTCACTTAATCTAATGCAAATTCCGGAAGTTTCTGAATTTGTTGACTCTTTTCTTCTGTTAACTTCTTCAGTCGATAGTTTTGTTTTCCTTACGAAAAAACAATGTACTGGGCTGCTAGAGTAGATATTGTTGGGCCATGACGAGTAGATGTTGGGCCGTGACGTTTCTTAATTTTGGGCTGACAGAGGAAATCCTATTTACTTCCTCCTGTCCAAAAAAACTGTCGCTGGCAATAATACGTACAAAGTTAGATTCGTCCGACACTTATTTTAGTTAGATCCGGTAATACTTGTTTTAGTTTGTTGTAAAAAAATTGTTAGGCACGAGGCCGCAATGTTATTGCTGGACAAGTTTAGGTTTAGGTTTAGTTATTAGCATGTTTTAGGTTTAAGTTTAGGTTTAAAAGTTAGTTTAGGTTTAGATTTAAAAGTTTAGTTTTAGGTTTACAAAAATAGTTTAAACACACTTATATTATATCTCGGACGAACATAGGACATATATATCCAAGAACAAACATACATATAGATAGAGGGGGACGCACATTACACATATTAAAACTTAAAAAAAAAGTTACATTTCATATAGGGCCCTAAATATAGGGGACCCTAGCTAAAACCTAACCGCCGGCGCCCCTTCGTCTCCAGGCGCCGCCGTTCCGTCCTCCGGCCCTCCGGCCAACCGCCGGTGGTTGGCCTACTTCCAGTCTGCCGCCATGTTCACCCGGAGAGCCTTCTCCTAGCGTTTCTTGATGCGGCGGCAGAGAGCCTTGTCCTCCCTCCTCGCCTCCCTCTCCAGCTCTCTCTCCTCCGCCCTCTCCTCCTTCTTACGGAGGCAGTTCTTCTCCGCCTCCGTGAGTTTGGCCTCACGGTTGGCGGTCGTGTCGACGAGGACGGGGTCGGGGTGGTGGACCCAGGCGGTTGACGCCCACACCGTCGTGGGCTTGTACTTGGGCTCGATGGGAACGATGTCCAGCTCCTCCGCGTCCAGTCGTACTCGTACCAGGGGCGCGCCTTCGGCTTGTTGTCCTCGTCGGTGACGGACTCTGGGCTGGACGGGATAGAAAGAGTAGACATTGTAGCTAGAGGGAGGAGGACGCAAAGGGGATGGAGAAGAAGGATGAGAAGAGGGAGGAGGAGGCAAAGGCACTATTTAAAGACCCGGTGAGGTGTGAGTTAATTGGGTTAGATGAAGCAACGGTGTGAAAACGTAAGAGTTGAAGATGCAGGGTAGATGAAGAAGCAACGTTGGTCTCCTCTGTGTAAGACAGGACGCAATCAGAACGGTGCCTGCGAAAAAAGGATGCGAGTTAGCCTGCATGCGTGCATTAATGCAAAGAGATGAAATCCAAAGTGTCACGCCAAAGTCTGTGTCGATGGATGCATTAATGTGTGCATTTTATGAAACGAGTCATGCAGGTCAAAGCGGTGGCTGAAAGAATAGCTAGGATGCGACGTGACCCTTAATGCAAAGTGGTGAAAAATGCCAAAGTCTGCCTCTCTTTGCATTAATTCTATGCTCCGGGCAGGTGGCTGAAAGAGTAGTAGCTAGGATGCGATGTGACCCTTAATGCAAAGAGGCGTGCAGGTTTGCGTCGTATTTTTCTGAAACGAGGTCTGCAGGGCTGCGTCGCTAAGAAATAACGCTGGTGCGACGCGAAACTAGACGTGCAGGTTTGCGTCGTATTTTTCTGAAACGAGGCGTGCAAGGCTGCGTCGCTAAGAAATAGCGCTGGTGCGACGCGAAACTAGACGTGCAGGTCTGTGTAGAGGGCTGGGTTGCATGTCTGCATGCATCGGGCTTGGTAACGGGACCCACTAGTTAGTGGCCGTTGTTAACACGGAGTCATCCCACCCAGTCGATGTAACAGGACCCACTAGTCAGTGGCCGTTGTTAACACGGAGTCATCCCACCCAGTCCGTGTAACGGGACCCACTAGTCAGTGGCTGTTTTCATTCGTTTGATCGTAAGAAAAAACACAGAGTCATCCCACCGATCCAAACCGGAGCATTTGCAGCCAATCAGAGGACAGATCGAGCGCAGCCGCGGATCGGCATTCACAGGCGCACGGATCTAAACCATCCACACACTGATCAACGACACACAAGGTTTAGAGGGGTTTTGAGCTAGGGTATGTCATAAATTCAAAAAAAAATAAAAAATGCTCAAACCAACGCACATAGTCTTATAATGTTGTATAGCAGCTAGAAAAAAATATAAACATTGTTTCCGTCAATTTTTTCGAAAACGTATCAAATCAAGCAAAAAAATAGAACATAATTAATTCGAAAAAATCAAAATGACATGAGACCAACGCTAAATGTTGTTATATGTGATGTAGTTGGTAGAAAAAAAATATAAACATTGTTTTTGGAATAATTACCGAAAATGGTTTTCACAAAAAAGTTATCTTGTATAGACTTGTTTAGAGTTCACTACTAGAGCGTTGGTCTCAAATGAGCATAATTAATTCAAAAAAAATCAAAATGACATGATACCAACGCCAAATGTTGTTATATGTGATGTAGTTGGAAGGAAAAAATATAAACATGGTTTTTTGGAATAATTACGGAAAATGGTTTCCACAAAAGAGCTATCTTGTGTAGACTTGTTTAGAGTTCACTACTAGAGCGATGGTCTCAAATGAGCATAATTAATTCAAAAATAATCAAAATGACATAAGACCAACGCCAAATGTTGTTATCTGTGATGTAGTTGGTAGGAAAAAAATATAAACATGGTTTTTGGAATTATTACCGAAAATGGTTTCCACAAAAAAGTTATCTTGTATAGACTTGTTTAGAGTTCACTACTAGAGAGATGGTCTCATATGAGCATAATTAATGCAAAAAAAATCAAAATGACATGAGACCAACGCCAAATGGTGTAATATGTGATGTAGTTGGTAGGAAAAAATATAAACATGGTTTTTATCTCTTTTATATATGAATTTCCATTAAACCTTGTTATTTTAATAATAAAAATTAAAAAATAGAAGAATTATTCAAAACATAATGCAACTTCAGATTTACACTATATAGGTAGAATAGACGTCTAGGAATTAAATTTGGCTGATTAGACAAGATGCCAAAAAAAAGTTGTGTAGAAACGAGGGCATTTATCTTACCTTTGGAGGTCGTTCCAAACCACTTGAACAGCTAACATAGAAAAAGAGCTTAACATAGCATGGAGACATCAATATTACAATACTAATTTGAATATAGAATGGAGACATCAATATCACAGTACTAATTTGAAATACAAATTTCGGTTTTCAGTTCAAATTTGAATTCGAGCCGAAATTCAAATACAAATATTATTACATGCCACAAATGTTCAAGCACGCCGTGTGCTCTTCCTACCACGCCATGTGCCCTTCTTCGCACCACTTTGTTTTGGTTCTAACTTCTCAACACATACAATATCACTGAGCATCTTGGTTTTGTTCACGGGCTTCTTGACTGAACTAGGTTGGTCGTTCACCTCCTCAATTTCAGTTTCAACCTCCAAAGCAGTTTCATCTGTGTGCACCTCGACATTCCAAGGTTCAGTCTGAAACTCAGTGTCTTGTGTTTACACCTCGACATTCCAAGGTCCAGTCTGAAAATCAGTGTCTTCCGTGTGCACCTCGACATTAGAACGTTCAGTCTGAAAATCAGTGCCTTCTGTGTGCACCTCGAAATTCCAAGGTCCAGTCTGCAACAGTTCTGCAATATCATGGTCTTCAGTACGCACCTGGACATGCCCAGGGACATGCCCAGGTTCAGTTGAACCAAACACAGAATGCACACTTCTTCTCTTACTACTGACTCATGCCTTTTTTGCATTCCAGTTATCTTCACGAACAAGTGGAACAGGTGGAGCACGCTTCCTCCTGAAAATAAAGCATGAAATAGATTTAGTAATTGAAAAAACAAATACTGCTTTGTATACCAAATAAAAAAAACATACTTTGGCTTTTCATCTGCATAGGCGCAATTGGCAGATCCTGCTATGTGCCCAAGTATCTGACAGTAAGTGCACCTGTTCTTGCTACCTTTTTTAGACCTTTTGGGCTTCTCATCTTTCTTCTTTTTCTTACTACTCCCACCTTTCTCAAACCAGGACTTAAATCTACTCTGCTTAGTCCTGCCAGCCTTTCTTTTCGTTACAGGAGGACACAATGTAAAATCCAGGGGCATTTCAGGCCACTGTTGCTGATCTATAAGTGGTGGAATTGGAGCTGCATATGCAGCTTTGAATTTTACTACCGAATAATATTCATGCAAATATGGGTGCATGTTTACCCTTGGTTGGGAGGCTAAGAAAATAATTGCATGCTCACATGGCTTGCCGGTGTGTTGCCACTCAAGGCAAGTGTAATCATGCAATTCAGTGTTAACAACATGCATCCTACCAGTTTTGCTATCTCTAACTTCAGCAGCCCACAATGAAGATTTTTCAACAAACAAATGTGTAAGACTTATGCTCCTGTTGACCACCTGTTGTACCACTGTTGGAAGGTTATCACCTTGCAGACAATCAGCTATCATTCTTCTCAATTCCCACAACCGCATAAGCATGATCCTGATTTGATCAACCATGTCATGCACCGGTAATTCTTTTAACATTTTTATCTTGTTGTTGAAAATTTCTGCTAAATTATTGTTGATATGATCGCATTTAATTGCAGTATTGAAACCTGACCTATACCATAACAGAGAATGGTAGGTGCTCAACCATGAAGCAAAATCATTGTGAGTACATGCTGCCTTTATCTTACCAAGGTGATAGGAATGTGTCTGTGCGGTGTATGATCTTGCTGCTGGCCACATGCGCCCAAATTCATCGCCTTTGAATTTTTTGATCAAGTTCATCCACAAATGGCCAAAGCACTGCCTTTTCTCGGCATGGGGGGAAACATTGTGAACTGCATTTTCTAGCCACTTACATGCATCTGTATGGATTGCCAAAGGTGACACTGGACCTAGACATCTTTTCAACTGCATCATGAACGATGTCCATGAAGCCTCCGTCTCTGACTGAAACAAACCAATAGCAACAGGGAACATCCAATTGTGCCCATCTAGAGCATTGCATGCTGCCAACTGACTACTCCACTTGACTGTCAAAAAAGATGAGTCTATGCTCAAATATGGATGACACCCTGCCTTGAAGCCATCGATGCAAGGCTTCAAAGCCATAAAAAACTTGGAAAAATAAGCTTTGCCATCCGCATCCACCTCAGTATCTATCTCGACACTACTGCCAGGAGATCTCAACTCAACCTCTGCTTTAAAGTTGTAAAGCATCCTAAATGTGTTTGCCTAATCACCATATAAATGTTTAATTGCCCTTTGTTTGGCCTTCCACACTGTGGTATAATTCAGTTTAATTTTGTACGTATTTTGCAAGTCCACTTGCAGTCTCTTGGCAGTAAGGTTAGGTGTTTTTGCTAGCAATGGTTGGATCTTATCTGCAACCCAAAGCTGTGATGTCATGGTTGATATTTTTTCCCTACTTGTAAGACAAGTATGTCTTTTAGGGATTTGGTTAACCCTTACAGTACTTCCATCAGCCTGCAGTCTAGCAGATATGTACCACTTGCAAGGCCTCTTGCTAGTACCATCAAAACCTCTGCACTTCACATAGAACTTCTTTCTATCAGTCCAAACAGTCTTTGCATCAAAGTGATGTCTCACTGCATAAGTCTTGAAAGCCATCCTGAACTCTTTCATGTTCGGCCACATCTTCCCAACTTTAATGACAGGGTTTTCCTTGTCATACACATGCACCAGCTCATCATCGTGTTCATCATCCACATAGTCTGCACCATCTTCCATCAGTTGTTCATCTACATCTTCAGATAAATCACTGTTAGTCCCATCTTGTTCACCCTGCTCCTCATCCCTCTCATCCACTTCAATGCCAAAAAGTTTGGCCATCTCAGTGTCCTCCATCGGTGCAATGACCAAATCAGTAGGTCCAGGTAGGTCAAGTGCATTCCAATCAACAGAAACTGCGTGTGCTATTACTATCGGTTCAGTACTAATGGGAATTATACGCTTAGAGGAAGCCCAATCATCATCCGCCTGCTGCATAGCTAACTTTGAGGGCACATAACCCACCTTTGAATCAACATTCAGATCAACAAACAGAGCATAAAAAACTAAAACTTTGCTCCTCCAGCCCTCTTGCCGATCGATTTCCTCAGCAAGCTGTTCACCATCCTCAATTCTGACATATTCACCTTTCCAATTATCGAACCACAACAGTGATACTTCTTGCTCTGGACCCCAAATAACATGCTCTGCAATTTTTTCACCATTGACTTCACCGGCTTCTCCCCCATGTTCGGTAGGTCTGTTGGATCAAACTCTTCAAAATCAACCTCCCACTTCACAATCGTGTCTCCATCAATATCCACCACGCTCCCATCAACTAATTTTACCGTAGAACGTAAGAAATTGACTGTAATTTCGAAGGTGCTCCCAGCAACATCCTCTCTGTCAGTAGCGGGCAGCGTGAGGTCGAGCAAACGAGACCAAAATCGAAATAAAATTGTGCGGGAGAGAAGCGCGTTACCTATTCGAAGTTGAATCTCCCGACTCGACCGTCTTCTTCTTCCCCGTCCCCGTCCCCCCACAGTAGCGCCTCCCCGCGTCCTCAAGCAATTTGAATCAGCAGACAATGAGCAAATTAGCTCAGATCTCAAATACATTCGGAGGGAACGGGACAAAGACAAATTCGCTCACCATTGCTTCTGCCGCCGCCGCCAAGAACGAAAGCCCTGTCGCCGCCGAGAACGAAAGCGGCGCCCCGCCGGAGAAGAACGAGAGCGGAGTTGGGGGCGGGCACTGGCAGTTGGGTGCGGATCAGTTGACGAATTCAATCAGTCAGTCAGCTGTTTGACTCAATCTTGTGGGACCCACATGCTTAATCTAATCTAAACAAGCCTGCTAACAACAGTTCTGGCACCCGAGTGGCTCTGGGCTATTTCTCCTCGTATCAGCGTCGCATGGAGGCTATTGTCTGGAAAGACGTCGTACTACAACCAATACTCTGAAAACAAGTCGCACAGGAGCTATTTGCCCGCCGCCGACGGCCCGGGCCTCCGTGGGGTGCTCGCGCGCACCAGGAGAAGCCCGCCCTCAAGGAGGAGATCAAGGCCCTCAAGGCCTCCGCCGCCGCTGCAGACAAGGTGGAGGAGGCTGACGCTCCCGCAAACAAGGCTGGGCCGCTGGCGTCTCACAGGATGGTGGCCGTCGCAGCGGCCGTCGAGGTGGTTGTCCTCAGCTTCAAGATGTAATCTGCTGCGGCGATGTGCACCCTAAGTTACATAACAAAGCCGAGCGAGGATGGGCGACTACGTCGGGGCTTCCGACGTACGTTCTCCGGTGGGGTCTCTCCATGGGCGGTTCTTCGCGAGCTCGCCGGAACAGAGCGACGTGGAGGAGGTGGAAGATTCGCACTCAGGCTCGTCACGGTCCTTGCGCTACCGGTGTAGGACACCGTCGAGATCGGCAACGCGCGATTTGAAGGATAGAAAGACGATGAAGCGGGAGGAGAAGAGGAGAGGCCAGCGGTGGGCGGCAAGATGCCTCCGTCCATCGTCGCCTTCTCAGGTAAGCTCGGAGTCTGGTTTTCTTTTCTGTTGATTTCAGAAAAGAGGATTGTCGTGTGCGTGTGTATACTCAGGATTGGCGTGTGCGTGTTAGGACTGCAAGAACCGTGTAGGACTGCAAAAAACTAGGATCATTTGAATGCAAAAAAGAACAATTAAACTGTACGGTTCCCGTTTGTAATGTTCAATGAGAGGTATGTTCTGGTTTATTACCGTGATATGTTTCGATCTATTTTGCATGAGCCGTTTTCCTTGTCTTTATTTTTACTACCAAATGTATTCCTTTGTTATTTCTGCTATGCCGTGAAGATTGTTTGCTGACTATTTTGTATGTTTAATCTTCAGGATTGCGCTATGCAGGGCTCCATAGCGAGGGTTCATGTAGACAAGTTTAGTGGGAGGCTGTTGGAGGGGCCTGCTTATTACTTGCATCCGGCAGGGGATGATTTGGTCATACTTTGCTTGCTAACTTAATTATTCTTTGTTGGTGAAGACTTCCAGATGATATGGGCATTTGAAACTGTTCGGAGGTAGGAGGTATCACAACGATTTTCCATGTTTAACAGTAACATGCAGGTAATTTTATTACCCAACTTTGCTTTCTTGATTTAACGAAGAACTGGGCTGCCTAATTGCAAGCGAGTTGAGATTTGTGCAAAGCTAGCAAGAAATTATCTCAACTCTAGACAGATTGTACTAAAAATGACCGAAAGATATATCACGATGCCTATTTTCTTTTCTGTACATGGATGTTAATATACATGCTATAAGAAATGTATTTCTGAATTGATACTTACATGGTCTGTAATTTGTGGCATAATAAATTGATCTAAATTTTGCTTAAGTATGTTGATATGTAATGTAGTCTGAAGTCGGTTGGTAAATTACCAGCCCTTTGAAACTTGTGTTTCATTTAACATTAGCAGCATCGATTCGCCTAACTATCTAAGTTGATTCTCATTGAGCCCATCACAGTATAGTTTTTGTCCCTGGCATTTTACAGATCAAACAAGGAAAATCTGTTTAAAATGCTCACTGATAAGATATGTACGAGCATGAATGTATCATTAAATAGCTTGCCCAATCTATTAGTCTTCTGAATTTTTATGAAATCAAGTTTCAGCTAAACAAATCACAAAAAATTCTTCTTAGTACCAAGCATTTAAATCATATGCATTGAAATCTTGATTGCAAATAGGTTCTTTTTAGGAACCTAGGCCCTAAAAGAATACATTTTCTTCCGGCGGTTTGCCTCTTCTCTTAAAGGGGTGCATTATTTTTTATTCAGGTGGAATCGCTTAGGACAACACATGATTATTTTTGAAGTTGTTGCTTCTGCACCTTATTATTTTCAAGACATTTTTTGACTTGATGTAGTCTTTTTTATGACCACTTAGAAAGCTGCAACATCGTATTCTGTTAATATGCCATCGGATTATCATGCTTGTGGAAACTATCTAGGTAGTTTCAGGTAGCTGCCTTCGTAAATAATTTAAGCCGTTGATTTAGTCTCCTGAGTCTTCCCCGAATAATGTAAACCGTTCAATCATTTGTCAATCAATCTAATCTGATTACCAGGGGTGAAAAAAAAACAGCAGCACCGTCGCATACCTTTCTCTCGCTCGAGCTCGACCTCTCCTTTCTCTTGCTCGACCTGACTGCGGCGTCCTCGCCGTGGCCCTCCTCCACCAGCGAGGTCGGAACCGCGGAATCGGATCTGCGGGCCACCAATCTCCTCGCCTGCAGGATCAGATTGCCTCGTCCCCAATCCCCATCTCAGGCGAGTCATCCGCCCCAGGCCGAACACGAGTATGGCGCTAGGTGGCTGTTCCCAGCTGTGTACGCGGGCAAGCGCAGCAAGCCGAGACCTGGTGCTGCTGCGGCTATGCGTGAGCAAACAGTACTGACCGGCAAGCGACGGATGTGAGGAATGGCAGGCAGGCTCAGGTGATGCTAGATGTTGCTGCCACGGGCTGGCAGCTCTCTCTTTCTTCTCTCACAGCTCACGGACAGAGGAAGGAGATGAAGCTCAGAAACACCTTGACGAAACTCAATTTTCTGGCGCACAAACACCACGCCGCACTGATGGCACTTTTTCTGTATTTCTGTCGAGCTCAAACTCGATGCACTGCTCCAAGTACACACGTGAGGGTTCTTATACGAGTGCCCGCACAAGCCGCCTCGCCGCGCTCCAGACGAACACCACTCGCCACGATCTGCATGCCTCGGCTCGCGCCCACGTTCGCGCTCCAGACGCCAACAACGCGGCCAGCTACAGCTGCTGGACGTGGTCATCTCCCCGGCTACCTCGCTAACAGCTAACTGACTACACACGCACGAACACATGTCCGTCGTGGACTCGGACCTGGTGCACTCACACCGGTCACCACCACCACCACGGACATGGCTTATTGCCGCAACATCGTGACGGCAACCGTGGAGTAGAGCTGCATGCCGACGGACGGCAAAACAAACCCGTGTAGGCCGCCCAACAAGAACAAGGATACATGGCGACCACCGGCAGCAAGATGCTCACCACGAGCCCCTGCAAGGTAGCTTCTTTCCTCCTCGCCGTAGTCATGAACCGCCATGCCGGGATAGCCGTGGAGGCGAGCTCGACGGAAGCGATGAGGACGGCGCCCGCGAAGAGTCCGTGGGGCGCCTTGTGGCGGACGAGCCCAGGGTGCGAGCACGGCCGGTTGTCCCCCGAACCACGGCGGCGAGCGCGACGACGGCTTGGACGGTGCGTTTGCTGATGAGCTCGCTAGCCTTGGCCACGTAGTCAGTCAAGAGGAGAGAGAGGGACGAGGGGCTGGTCATGTTCGTCGATGTCTTCTTTTCCCTTCCGGTCAACACTTACATGTGGACACCTCAAGATGGCCCATTGACATCAATTTACCAAAATGTCCTTTTATTTTAGATTAAAATAATTCTTTTTTGGTAGTTTCAGTTAGTTTCGGGTAGTTTTAATCTAGTAGTTTTAGGTGGCTCTAATTTTTCTACCGTTTGATTAGAGGAGATGGACGGTTGGGAAAATTACCAAGTATGGTAAAACTTGTATTATTAATCTTGCTCGCCACTCTGAACACAATGATGGTGTATGAGATGGGGTAGACATTTCCAGGACTTTTCTTGATTTTGTTCTGTGTTGCAATCTTCATGTTTCATACTGCACCATTCTAATATTTATGATATTTCAGAAGTATGGGAGCTTAACTAGAAAGAGGAGAGTTTCAAGTAATGTAGGATTTCATTGGTGGGTCATTATCTTCGTTGAGGTAAGGGATTCATTTTTATTTGGACCGTGCATTATTTTCACTCCAGTGTACTAGATTAGTTATGTTTGCTTTTACTCCAAAACTGATCTCCAAAGAGCAGTATATTGAGCTCCATGAGATGATCATCTAGAGTTTAGTTGATTTAAAATGCCATGGCTTAACCGGATTCGAAATTTCGCTCTTATCTTTCCTAGAAGAATAAAATTACTACTCCCTCCTCCGTTTCAAAATAAGTGTCTCAAATTTGTCCAAAAGTAAATGTATCTAGACATGTTTCATATATAGATACATTCACTTTTGAGCAAACTTGAGACACTTATTTTTGGACGGAGAGAGTATGTGTTTTTTGTATGCCATATTTGAGCTCTTGAATTTTAACCCTTGAGCGCGGGTTCTTAAAATTTGTACAGCCCCCAACAAGAAATACTACTAAATACTGAATAGGGTGATGCGTTGGCCATTTAACTGGCCACTGTTTGGGTGTTTTTTCGGTTGTACAAAAACCTGTTTTAGTTTTCCTTATGACGGCACGATCAGAGGTCTTGAGGCACACGCATTCGAAATCTGCTCATTATGCTGAGGTTGATGTTTGGTTTTCATCAGCATTTCCTATAGAATTATCAAGTACAGTATCTACTACTGAGGTTCAACTGAGCCCCCGTTGCCTCCTCTCTCTCTCCCCCTGATTTGGATATTGGAGACGGAGCACAAATGGTTGATTGATACATCGAGGACCCTACACCAACATCTACGGGGGTGGCTGCAGGTAGTCGGAGGATGTGACGTTGGCTAAGTGGTCCTCTTGCCAGCTATGTACATTTTCTTCTGTCATCCTCGCCCATGTTCTTTTCTTTCTATATGAGTCTTATATTTGCTGACAATGCTCTGATTTGTTGATTTTGCTGCACGAACAGAGGAAATGAAGGACATGCTTGATAAATATCAATGATGATGATCTGCTATCGTTGTGGATCACAATCTTCATGGAGTTACTTATGGGTGATCCATAACTAGGCAGAAGTCTTCGGTAAAGACGATAGATCCGAGAGGAACGAGATGAGTGAGCGAGAGCCGCCCCACGCGTCCCGACCGCTCCAGGTCGCCACGCCCACCCCATCTCCCCCGTAGCTTGCCCTGTAGCCACGAGCACGCCACCACCCACTCTGATCTTCGGATCCTTCACGCCGGAGCTGCTAGCTAGGCCTGCAGCCTTGAGCCGGCCATGCCCTGCTGCGGCTGGGCGCTGCGACGCGCCTTCAAGGAGGGCGGAGAAAGCCGCAGTTGGCGCCGACGGCGATGCACGCCGGCTGCAAGAGTCAAGACCCTCTGGTGGCGTCAGAGGAGACCAAGCAAAGGAGCTGCCACCACCCCCGCCTCTCCTGCCTGGCGTGGTGCCCTGCTCTCTCTTCCGCCGGGGGAGTCGCCTTCAAGCTTCCCCAATACGGACGGCGCAGCGGCTAAGATCCATTATTGTAGCTCCTGCCCGCGATTCCGGGGAAATAAAGCCACCTGCGAGTCAATCTGAGGCGGGGAAGTGGCAATTGGTTCGCCCGAAGTTTTGGTGGCGCAAGGTTACGCCTTCCCCTTCCGGAGGATCGCGTTCTGGAGGAAATCGAAGAAATCCAAAGGGGGAGCAGGGCGTGAGCAGATTTAATGGGCTCTGCTTCCGCTGCCTCTCTCCCGCACACACCGTCCGCGAGTGTCTTGGCGACTTCCACTGCCTGGCCTGCAAGCGACCTGGACACCGCGCCCGCTACTGCCCCAGCCGTGCGTCGCCAACGCCGCCTGCGCCTCCCCTGGCCGATGCCGCAACGCGGTTCGCCACGCTCGGTCGCAGCGCACGGGCCATGGAGCGCCCGCCAGGCCACCACTCGCGCCGGCCTAAGGTGGAGCACAGCGCCTCCTTCAGCACGCCGGCTATGGAGAGGGAGATCCACGACATGCGGCGCACCCACCTCGCCGTGTGTATCTCCGACCCCAAGCTCAACATCAGTACCAGGTCGGTCGCCAAGGCTATCCACCGGGTCCTGTGCCTGCGTTGGAAGGATCTGCACGTCTCCGCCACCTGCCCTGACGAGGAAGGATCTGCACGTCTCCGCCAGATCTGCACGTCTCCGCCACCTGCCCCGACGACTTCCTCGTCAGGTTTCGCGAGCCGCACCAGCGTGATGATGCGCTGGAGGTGCGCACCTTCCCGCTCAAGAAAGGCGAGCTCACGGTGAAGGCTTGGTCACCGGTGGCGTGTGGCTACCCCAAGTCATGGCGTTACTACTGCAGGATCGTCGTCGAGGGGATGCCGCTGAGCGCTTGGAGCGACGAGGAGACCATACATCAGGTGCTCGGTGGCGCGTGTGAGCTCGACGTCATCGAGCAGCGCTCGGTCCTCAAGGACAACACGGCGGGCATCTTCGTCTGGGCATGGTGCTTGCACCCGGACCTCATCCCCCTCGTTAAGCTGCACACCATCAAGACGCGGCGCTCCGCGCTGCGGAAGGCTGAGGTGGAAGGAAGGCCGGTGGAGGAGTGCCGTGACGGAGAGTTGTTCCGCATCATCAATCACCTGGACACGGTCAAGGAGTACAGAGGTGCTGAGGAGCTCGACGTGATTCGCCACGAATGGGAGTTCACCTACACCACCGAAGAGCCACTGCCCCGTGGGCGTCCGGCGCGGAACCGGCTTGGCCCCTCCAGCCACTTCAACGACGACAATGAAGGAGGGGGCGGCCAGCTCGGCAACAGTAGGACCGGCCGCAACCAAGACCGTGCAGACCAGAGCCGCGGGGACCGGCACGGCAACGGCAACGGCGGTGGCGGAGACTACTCGAGACGCGACCACGGGCACCACAGGGACTCCGACCGGCGCGCAACCCGCTGCCCGCCGCGACGTCGCCACCACGACGCGGTACCATCGCGGAGGCGCTCAAGAAGCCCGCCCGCCGCTAAGCACGGCGCAGACGTGGCTGCCAACAACGACGCTGGCAAGGGCAAGCAAGTCTGGCGGCCAACTGCCGCCGAGAAGGACGCGCAGCTCGCCATACTCCAGCCAGTGTGCGAGCGGCCGCGAAGGGACCATGCTGAGTCAAGCAAGGCAAGAAGGAGCCGCTCACGCACGCCGCTTGGTGCGCTAGCTGAGGGGAAGACAACCCCCACCGCCAACACAGGATCAATGCCGCCGAGCCCCGGGAGCCCCATGCAGACCTCTGCACCAACACCGCCGCGCAGTGCGGCGAGCGCAGCCGCCGTGAAATACATGCTCTGCTCCACGGGCTCCGGCAACCTCCTCAACAACGACATTGGAGTGGAGATGCTGCCCAACTCGCCACCCATCCCCTGGGCTAACCTACAGCCAATGGCAAACGCCGGCGCAGCTGACTCGTGGTCCGCGAACATCCTACCGGAGTTCGGCGACTACGGGAAGATAGAGGGCACGAGTGACATGATGCAGACGCTCATGGCGCAGGAGGTGCAAGACCAGATGTGGGGTGGGGTCACGAGCAGTCTGGCGAGTATGTGCCAACGCTCGACACCATGGCTGCTTGGACTGGGGCATGGAACAACGACCCGGTTCAGCAGCAGCTAAGCTACATCCAGTACCAGCCTCAGGAGATGGTGAGCCACGAGACAGTCTTTGGCCCAGGCTGCCAGCCACAAGCACACCACCAGGCTCCGATGCATGCCATGGGCACACCTGAGCACACGATCCATGACGTGCATCATCTGGTGGACCAGCCGCATTCACCAGGGGGAGGGTGGCAGCTGCCGGACATATTTGCTACCCCGCAAACGCCGGCGGTGTCTGGTGTCTCCTCTGAGACATCGACAACGACGCACTCTACGACATCACCATCCGCTCCAACACCATCCAGGCACTGAAGGACGCAAGGCTGTGCGGGCCTGGCCTGGAGAACGTGACCTCACACGTCGCGTCGCTGCAGGTCGAGGAGCCGAAGGAGTCGGTAATGAGCAAGATCATGGGGAAGTTGCCAAGGTCGTTGTTGGGCTTCCCAGCACACAGCGCACACAAGATGAAAGGAAGCATGAGCATGATTCTACAGTCCGCTACCTCGACCAGGCGCAGCGACATGCCAGCAACGCGGGCCTCCACCATGCAGGCCACCAAAAAAGCTCAGGCAAGCGCATGCAAGCAGTGGGGACTCATCCAGCATGAGAGTGAGTTCAACGAGGAGATACTACATCAGTACATGGGCGTGAATGCTACACCACTGCCAGACCAGTACATCAGCGACGCGGAGCTGCTCACGGAGGTGGACAGTGGGCCCAAGTTTGTTCTCCCACAGGAGGACATCCAGGCGCTGCTGCGCGAGGCGCCATACGCGGACTGACTGTCCGTGTCCGCATCTCAGTCGGATAGGTTTTATGGATAGCTACGCCTTCCATTCACTAGGATTGCTGAGGACGAACCAAGCCAATACCTGTAGCCGGCTTGACGAGTCTGGGGCAAGATGTATCATACGGAGTCAGTCGTCTTTCCTCCGGTCGGATGGCAGTACCACGGAACCATCGGGGATTGACAATCCCCTCGCGTGTGAGGGAGCCATGGGCAGCGCCTATGATGCCCACTCTAGTAGATGTCGTCACCGTGTTTATGTTAGCAAAACTTAAGCTGCTAAACTGGAATGTAAGAGGGCCTAACGGTCGCGCGCGGCGTGCCGTTGTTAAAGAACTTATGTTGCAAACAAGGTGCTGCATCATGTGCGTCCAAGAGTCAAAACTCGAACTGCTCTCCGACGAGGCAAAGGCGGACATTGTTGGTACCTTCCTCGAAGGTCACGCACACCTGCCGGCTGAAGGAACCAGAGGAGGGGTCCTACACTTCTGGAGAACATATCAGTTGAGGGCAACCAATATTGTGGTTGGCCAGTTCTCAATCCCTGCTACCTTAGAGCACACTGAGGATCAGACCTCTTGGAAACTAACCACAGTATACAGGCCGTCGGATGACGCCCGTAAACAAACCTTCCTCAATGAGATAACCCACATTCACGCAACAATCCAAGGGCCTTGGATGGTCATTGGTGATTTCAACTTAATCCTGCATGACCGTGACAAGAACAAGCCAAGGGTCAATCGGAGATGGATGGCAAGGTTCAAAACTGCACTAAATATGAGCTTCATGCGTGAGATCAAGCTTGTTGGGCGGCGCTACACATGGAGCAATGAGCAGATCGACCCGACTCTCAGTTGGTTAGATCGTGCTTTTTGCAACCTTGACTGGGACGAGCTATTTCCACGAGCTAAGTTGTTGCCGCAGGCGTCCTCCATGTCTGATCACTGTCCACTGCTTTTGGTGCAAGAGACCTTCACGCGTACCCCAGCAAGATTTCAATTCAAGAGCTTCTGGCCGCTACTAGAAGGGTACACTGCCACTGTGTCTCAATCCTGGACAGCACCATGCAATCTCACCAACCCCTTCGCAGTCCTTGATCACAAGCTAAAACGTCTTGGGAAACACCTCAAAACCTGGGCCAAGAATTATGTCGGCGACATAAAAAAGCAGATGCTAATCAGTCAAGAGATAACTCTACGGCTGGACACAGCACAGGAGACCAGATCGCTGTCTGTGGCAGAGAGGGAGCTGAGATCAAGGCTAAAGGCTAGGTCGGTTGGATTGGCGATCATCAACAGAATAAAGGTCAGGCAGCGGGCAAAAATTCTGTGGCTTAAGCTTGGTGACGCAAACACAAGATTCTTTCACCTAAGAGCATCACACCGGCGTCAGAAGAAAAAAATTCAATCGTTGCAATCGCCGGAGGGCATCGCCACCTCTCCACAAGAGTTGGAGGAGGTCGTAAACACACACCTTACTGCTGTCATCGGGACCAATACGAGCTGCACCCGACGCTTCGATTGGACGACACTTAACCTGCCAAAGCCAAACCTTGACTGCCTCCACGAACCATTCACCAATGAAGAGGTCAAGAAGGTAGTTTTCGCAACCGCCTCGGACAAAGCGCCGGGCCCGGACGGGTTCTCCGGAGGGTTCTTCAAAACAGCTTGGAGCATTATTGAGAATGATTTGATGCAAGCTATGCACAAATTCTACAACATACAAGACCAATCCTTCAATTGCTTAAACAATGCCTTCTACATCTTCCTGCCAAAGAATGAACAACCAACTAAGATCTCACAGTACAGACCAATCAGCCTCATACACGCCTTCGCTAAACTGGTCTCCAAGATTTTGGCTACGAGACTTCAAACGAAACTCGACAGCCTAATCTCCCCGTGCCAAAGTGCTTTCCTGGCAGGAAGGAATATCCAGGACAACTTTCTATACGTTCAGAATCTGGCCAAGCACTTCCACAAAAATAAGATGCCAACACTCCTTGTCAAACTTGACATTGCAAAGGCGTTTGACACGGTATCTTGGGCATACCTGCTGGACATGATGGAAGCAAGAGGTTTCCCACTAAGATGGCGCAATTGGCTGGCAATGCTCTTCAGAATGGCGACGTCGAGACCAATTATAAACGGCGCCCTTGGGAGAGAGGTGGCGCATCGCCGTGGACTTAGACAAGGGGACTCCATCTCCCCCTTCCTCTTCGATCTCGCAATGGAGCCGCTGCACAGGCTCTTGGAGATCGCCACTGATGCAGGGATACTCACAAAACTGAGAGGAACCAAGGCAACATTTCGTACCTCTCTATACGCCGACGACGTAGCATTGTTCATCAACCCCACCGAGCATGACATTATTGGGCTAAAAAGCATCCTTGACGCATTTGGCAAAACAGCTGGCCTGGTAACAAACTTCACAAAGAGCACCATGACCCCTATTAGGTGCGAAGGGCTTCAAGTGGAGAGCATCACTCAAACGAGTCATATTCCACTGGCGGACTTCCCCTGCAGCTACCTTGGCTTGCCGCTTTCCATCAGGAAGCTAACCAAGGCTGATTGGCAACAACTACTGGACAAGATGGACAGATACCTGGCCACGTGGAAGGCAACACTGATGAGCAAGGCGGGAAGATTAGAGATGCTCAACTCGGTGCTGACCTCCTTAGCTGTCTATATGATGACAATCAATGACATGCCAACTTCGGTTAGGAAGGAGTTCGATAGGCGGAGGCGTGCTTGGCTATGGGCCGGAGAAGGAACATGCAAAGGAGGTCAATGTCGGGTCGCATGGAAGAAGGTATGTCGACCAAAGTCACTCGGTGGCCTTAGGGTACACTGCATAACATCCTTCGGGAAAGCACTGCGACTACGGTGGCTGTGGCACAGCTGGAAAAGCCCATCAAAACCATGGGTGCACGTGCCATCCCCATGCAACAAAGAAGAAGAAAATCTCTTCAAGGCAGCCACCAAAATAACTATTGAAATGGTACGAAGGCCAACTTCTGGAAAGACAAATGGCTACATAACCAGGCACCAATGGACGTCGCACCTGAGCTATTCAAGATATTTGTCCGGAAAAACAGAACTGTTAATGAAGCGATGCAAAGCGGGAAGTGGATGCAGGATCTGCGTCTCAAGCTAACATTCGACCACCTTCCTCAGTTGTTGCGCCTAGCTCAATTGATCGACCAAGTGCAGTTGGGAGATCAGGATGATGACATCTCGTGGGTGGTAGGCAAAAACATGCACTACACCACGAAATCTGCATACCTTATGCAGTTTATGGGGTCTCACAGCTCAGATAATACAAGGTTAATCTGAAAGGGGTGGGCGCCAGCCAGATGCAAGTTCTTCATCTGGACGCTCCTGCTCGGAAAAGTTCTGACGGCTGACAAGTTACTGCAGAGGCGTTGGCCTAACGAGTACTTCTGTCAATTGTGTAGAAGAAACCTAGAAACGACAGAACATCTATTCTGCGAGTGTCCATACAGCAGACAGGTCTAGGCGGCCTTCGCCCAACACCTGCAACTGCAGTCGCTACAGCCGGGTGGATGGGAAGGCAGGGTCATTGATATGGGAATATGGTTTAAAAGCTTACAACTACCAAACACAAAGGAGAATAAGAAAAGGGCTCATTCCGCGGCACACCTTCTGTGCTGGGCAATTTGGAAAGAGCGCAATAGAAGGATCTTTAATAAAAGAGAGATGACGGCGTACGAGTTAATCGCCGACATTAAGAGTGAGATGATAGCATGGAGGACAGCGGGGGCACCACTACAGCTCCCAACACAAGACGCCGGGGCACCTTTCAACCCGGGTTGAGTTTTTTGTTTACTTTTTTGTCATCTTGCCACTTTGGTCACGATATCTGTAAACCAACTCTTCTATCGCTATCAATATACAAGCTCTCCTGCTTTTTATTCAAAAAAATAAAATATCAATGATGATTTTGTTTATACTGCAGCACAAACAGAGGAGTAAGCTCAGATTCCTTTTTTTTTCTTAATTACGATAGCTGCTTAGGACTGCCGATTTTCATCGAGATTGCGTGTAGGCACTAATGTGTGATAGCAATAGAAATATCTCTTTGTCGATAGGCAGAAGGTGGTGATTTCATATGCACATATGGTGTATACTCAAAAGGCGTCCATGAATCAGATATTTTGAATGATTTAGTGTTCTCTAATATGCATACATATTTCCCTTTTTCAGGGTTTCAATTTGGTCCTCTCTGTTCCAAGGCAGTTGGCGGTGCGGAGGAGGAGCTTGGCGCTCTCCTCTTTATCCAGAAGCAGTACCTCGGTGTCCTCCTCTCCTTTCCCATGCTTTGCCTTGCCGCCATCTACGCCACGCTCGGGAAGCGTTCACCATCCTGGCAGCAGACTTTGTACGTTGTAACCTTTAAGAAAAATCCGTCCAACAACTTTGTGGTGTTGATTACTTCTGACCTTAGGTGTTGATGTATTATCTATGATTGGTAGGAGTATAACGTTTTTTGCATGGTCTTATAAATGGAGAACTCCAGATTTTAGTATTTCTAAGGTGTATAATTACATCAGTGTCTTCGAGTGTCTGGTGTTGCACAGACAACTTTATATATTTATTAAAATATCAACCATTGCCTGGGAATCTTTAGAGTTAAAAGAAAATATTATCATGACCTAGAGGCATGGACGTAAAGGCTTGGATAGCTCTATGTTTCTCCTTTTACCTCTTTGATGATGATGTACTTTCATAAATGATATGTATTACTGTTTACCTTCCACAATATTCTGCATGTTATATTCTTCTAGGAAAGTGCCCAATTGTTTGTATTCTGGTCTGTTGGATTCAAAAAAAATCGTATATGCTTGATTTTTTTATTGGGAAGTATTGTTTTCTATTAGGTTCCAATACAAACCAATTTCTATGCTCGTGTTAACTTAAAATGCAGTTTTGGCATCGATAGCTAAACGAGCAAGGGGACATTTAGTCTGCATTCACAATTCTTTTAGTGGATACACTAGAATAGAACATGCTAATGGTCCCGGGCCGTATGGGGTATTTGTCCCGGGCACGCTCCCGGGACAACGTGTTCGGGACAAATTGGATGGCTTTTTATGCCGGGCACGCCACGACCCGGGACCAATTGGGGGGCACGTGACCGCGGCAGCCAGCCATTTTGCCGGATGCTATTTGTCCCGGTTCGTATTATGACCCCGGACAATAGTGTTTTTTGTTTTTTTCCTATTTTCTGTTTTTCTTTTTCTTTCGTATGTCTTTCCCGGTTCCTATCGCTGGCTGCTATTATGTTTTTCTTTTTCTTTCGTGTTTTCTATTTTACTTTTTTTTATTTCTCACTTAGCCACACATTTAATTACCTACTAACCCACACACTTCATTACAAGCGATCAAGCTAAGGATCTCGAATCAATGACATTGAGCTCATTCCTCAAAAAGCAAAACCTTCCTTCCTCAAGGGTGTTGGGGATATATCGACTAGGGGTATCTCCAACATGGATCAATCCGGCTAGTCCAGGGTGGCCCAAGGGTGGTAAGGCTGAACCCTGCCGGGCGGCCCAGATAGCTGACGTACAAGGAAGTAGGCGGACAGTCCAAGGAAGGCGGAAGGCCGAAGCCCATCAAGCCACCAAACCCAAGACGGAAGGCGGAAACTAAGCCGGCTAGGTCTAGGACTCTGATTACTTGCCGGACAAGTACTTGCCTTGTACCCTGGGGTCTGGCCGCCTATATAAGCCGGTCACCAGGGAGCCTTTAGGGCACGCTTCAATACGCATCATACACATTGTAACCTGTTCACGGCTATTGCATCATAGTGAATTATAGCAGCACGTAGGATCTCGCCACCGCTGCGGGATCCGAAGCTGGGTAAACTCGCCGTGTTCAATCCCGTCCTCGACGACACCAACCTTCTTCCCCACAATCCATACGTATGCTAGAGGACCCCCGTCTCCTATCAATTATGCCGATACCACGACAGTTGGCGCCCACCGTGGGGCATAAGGTTCCTGGCGTCACGTTCCAGGCGGGAACACTTGGCGGCGTGGGCAAGCAGATCGCTGTCGGCCGCGTCACAAGGTATGGCGGCCACAGCTACGTCAACTCGGATGAGTCCTGGCTCCCGGCGGACGACCACCTTATCGGATGCGCAATCGTACAGATCGGAGGGATCGACGTCTTCATCGGGTACACGCCAGAGGCGTACGGCCTACCGCGTTTCTACAACCCCACCCACCAACCCTTCGACCAAGCAGTCGACCGACAAGATGGATCTGAATCCGCCTTCTCCCAGGAGTCGGCCGAATCTGATTTCCACTTCTTCGGAGTTGTCGGACTGGGATCCGACTCCCAGCCGGAAAACAACGATCCTGAGTCAATCCTCCCTGCTGTCCAGGAGGATGCGATGTCAGATGCCGGATCCAGATCTACCGTTCAAGTCAACGTAGACTCTGACTCTGATGATGATGCTAGTCTCTTCTTAGAGAAGATCAAAAGCCACTTTTCCAGTGATAATCCGGCTCCTTCAGAGGGCACATCGGATACTGACATGCCTGACAAGCTGGCTATGATGGTTGTCGCCGGTCACGAGTCAACCCCAGTTGCTTCTGAAACCCAAAACAAGCCGGTGGAAGATGCCGGCGACACCACTGCCCGGTCAACTCATTGAAGGTTCCGACAAGGTGCAGAAAGGCGGCAGCAGCAAACCCACGGATTTGCTCTCCGTCATCAAGGAAGTAGAAGAGATTATGCACACGCCGGTGAACAAGGATACCCCACTCGGCGAAGTGGAAGAGCTTAGGATTAACATGTTTAAGCACTCTGACTTCCTGCGCAAAAGAGAGGAGCACATTGAGAGCCTTGCAAAGAAGATCGAGAATGAACAGGAGAAGATGTCGGCTAAAACAAGCCGGCAGCTCTTTGAGGAAAAAGGCCATCAAAAAACCGCCGTGACAAGGAGCCGCCAACGCGTGCAACAACAGCGGCTCAAGATCTCGGGATCGACTGGCGCACGGCACCACAGCGCGTGGACAAAAGGGGAGATGTCGTCTTCTGCACCCCCATCCTTAACGCCGCCGCCGCGCTAGACACCTTAGACGACAAAACTTACACGGCGGAGGAAAAGCTGGCCAATGCAAGACACTTCGTGAGCAAGGCCCTCGAACAACAAGCTCGCGCTGACTCCTACGGCCACATGACAGATGCTCGCGGGGGAGACCTAGAGTCCAAGTCAGGAAAGTGCAAAGCCGCACCTGGCGCTGACCCCGAAGGCCCGTCCGGCTCCAGTAGCCATGGCGACAAAAGGAAAGCAACGCCACCTCCAAAGAAGACGCCACCGCCCAAACCAAGGCGGGACGAGAATTCAAGGACAGGAAGCAGAGGAGACCTGCCACCTCCAGCCCAGCCAAGACGCGACAATGACGGTAGCCGGGGCAATGGACTGCCGCCTAGGAAAGATGCCGGTAACGACCCTCCCATGAGAGGTGGAAGTCGGTCTCCGCAGCGTAGCACCGGCAGCAAGAGGAAGGAGGCGGCCGAAGGGCCCAAGCGCAGCATAAGCCGGGCAGGACAGGACGAGCTAGACGCAAACAGAGGCGCACAGCAGCTCGATCCAAAAGACGCGCGACACCGCCTACAAGACATAGCAAGAGGAAAGGAGCCGCTATATTCTGGACCAAAGTGCTTTGGCGACGCCATCCGCAGAGAGCCGTTCCTCTAGGACATGACATCTGTGTCAAAAATTTGTTCTAGGTACAACGGCCTCGTTAAGCCGGATTCATGGCTAGCCGACTATGCCATGGCCGTAGAAATTGCCGGCGGAAGCAGTTATATTGCTATCCGTTACCCACCTCTCATGTTAGAAGGCACGACAAGGGCTTGGATCGACAACCTTCCAGAAAAGTCTATCCATAGCTGGTACGACATGGAAAAGGTTTTCTCCCAGCACTTCCAAGGAACATACAAGCGTCCAAATACCTACACGGATTTACAGCGCTGTATTCAAAAGCCGGACGAAACCATGACATACTTTGTCAGCCGTTGGATCTCCGAAAAGGCCAACTGTCATGGTGTTTCGGACGCACAGGCTATCCATGCCTTCTACACGGGCCTGCAGAAGAAGTCCTTGCTCCGTCATCGGCTCGTCCGCGAGCAAATCACGGACCTTGGCGAGATGCTTAACCTAGCCGCCCAATATGCGGCAGCGGATGACGACGCCCGCGACGATGATCCAGACGTCAGCATCGTGCCAAAACGAAGCAACAAATGCAAGCAGGCAGCAGATGACAAAGCCGGACCTTCCAACGAGGTAGCTGTCGCATTCCAAGGGAATGCCGGCAAAAAGAAGTGGAAGAATAAGAAGGATAATCGCGACGCCGGCTCAGGGCCTAAGGCGGCGCGTATCACTTACGAGCAGGCAAAACTTTTGCCGTGCCCTATCCACGCCTCACTTGGCAAGGTCAACCATATGCTTAGCGAGTGTCGTTTCATGGACGACTTCAAAAAGGACCCCCACAGTTGGCTGGAAGTCAAAGAAGTCAAAGAAGTACGACAAGAAAGACAACAAGGACAACGAGGATGACGACGACATGTCTATCTCAAGCGAGGATGACGCGGCCGCCAAGAAAAAGAAACCATATCCGAAGGTCAAAGAATCTCTCGTGTGCTTTGTCGGCACACCTTCGGCTAAGGCGGATAAGGCGGAGATGCGCGAACTCAACGCGACAATGCCGGACGTCCCTCAGTATTTGAACTGGTCCGAGGCGGCGATCACCTGGGACCGGTCCAACCACCCTGAACACGTTCCTCACCCAGGAAAGTACGCCCTTGTCATCGATCCCATTGTCGACAACTTCAGACTCACAAAAGTACTCATGGATGGCGGCAGCAGCCTCAACATCCTGTACTACGACACACTAAGCCGTATGAACCTGTCAGAGGATCAGCTTGACCACAACAACCTCACTTTTCACGGCATAGTACCCGGCAGGCAAGCAAAGTCAATGGGGAGCATTAGGCTGAAGGTAACTTTTGGACCAAAGGAGAACTACCGCTCAGAGTTCCTCCGGTTCAAAGTTGTCCCCTTCAAGAGCGCCTATCATGCAATCTTCGGACGACCGGCTTTCGCCAAATTCATGGCAAGGCCGTGCTACATATACAGCAAGCTCAAGATGCCAGGAGAAAACGGAACCATCACGATTTCCGGCAACTTCAAGAAAGCCAAGGAGTGTGAGCGTGGCATGGCCGCCTTCGCAGAAGCCGTCATCCACAAGGAAGAACTCGCACTACTGGAGGCGGACCCAGACAACTCCATGCCCAAGCCAAAGATTGATGTCAGGAAGACTTTTGAAGCTTCAGAAGACACCAAAAAGGCGGACCTCATCCCAGGCGACAAGTCTAAGGAAGTCGTCATCGGCTCCAACCTTGACAGCAAATAGGAAGGCGCGCTCGTCGAGTTCCTCCGTGAGAATCGTGACATCTTTGCATGGTCGCCTTCCGACATGCCTGGTGTACCGAGGGAACTTGCCGAGCACTCACTCAACGTCATAAAAGGATCCAAGCCGGTGAAGCAAGAAACAAGACGCTTTGGAGATGAGAGACGCAAGGCTATAGGAAAGGAGATAAATAGGCTGAAGGCCGCCAATTTCATAAAAGAAGTTGTGCACACTGATTGGGTGGCAAATCCTGTACTTGTTCCAAAGAAGAATAAAGAGCTGAGTATGTGTATTTATTATATCGGTGTTAACAAGTGCTGCCCAAAGGATCCCTTTGCGCTGCCTAGAATCGACCAAGTCGTAGACTCCACAGCAGGCTCTGAGCTACTTTGTTTTTTGGACGCCTACTCAGGATACCATCAAATAAAGATCAAAAAAAGGCGCTCTAATCGTACTCGAGCCCTTAATCCCCCAATAGGGAGAGAGTCAGATCAGCTGAAAACATCTTTCACCACTCCATACGGGACTTTCTGCTACATCACGATGCCTTTTGGCCTGAAGAATGCAGGGGCAACATACCAGCGCTGTATGCAAAATTGACTGCAAGAACAGATCGACCGCAATGTTCACGTCTATGTAGACGACATCGCGGTAATGTCAAACAAGAAGGCAGATCTCCTAGAGGATTTGGAAGAGACTTTTCAGAATCTCCGGAGGTACCAGATGAAACTCAATCCCGCCAAGTGTGTTTTCGGCGTCCCAGCCGGCAAGCTACTTGGATTTATCGTCTCAGAACGAGGGATCGAGGTTAATCCGGAGAAGATCAAGGCCATCCAAAACATATCCAGACCTACTTGTCTGAAGGACGTGCAACGCCTAGCCGGATCGGCGGCAGCCGTCAGTCGCTTCATAAGCCGCCTAGGGGAAAAGGCAATGCCTCTCTACCGGCTATTGAAGAAATCCGACAACTTTGAGTGGACAGCAGAGGCAGATGCCGCCTTACAGCAACTTAAGGAGACCCTCATATCCGCTCCGATATTGGCAGCACCTCGATCGCAGGAACCAATGCTGCTATACATCACGGCAATTGGAGCAGTTGTCAGCGTTGTCTTGGCTGTGGAAAGAAAGGAGAACGAAGCCGCGACGTCTGAGCAACGACCGGTTTACTTCATCAGTGAAGTCTTCTCCGCCTCCAAGCAGAGGTATCCACATTACCAAAAGCTGGCTTATGGTGTATTCTTCGCCGCCAGAAAGCTTAGGCATTATTTCCAGGAACACACAGTGACATTAGTCAGCAAGGCGCCGTTGAGAGACATAATCAACAATGCAGAGGCAAAAGGTCGAGTCGCCAAATGGGGCATCGAACTTGCCGCCTTTGCTATAGTCTACAAACCACGGACCGCCATTAAGTCTCAAGCATTGGCATACTTTGTTGCCGACTCGACAGAAGCCATGGAGGAAACGATACTCCCCGAGTCAGAATATTGGATCATGCACTTTGACGGATCAACGATGGTCAAAGGCTCGGGGGCTGGAGTTGTTCTACGCACACCCAAAGGCGACAAGCTCAGCTACGTGTTGCAAATTCATTTTACAACAACGAATAGCGTCGCAGAGTATGAAGCTTTGCTTCACGGGTTGCACGTGGCAAACGACCTCGGCGTCAAGAGAATCCTCCGTTATGGTGACTCGGATTTGGTCGCACAACAATTAAGCGGAACATGGGATGCGAAAAGCGCAACAATGGCGGCATACAGGGCCAAAGTTGATGAATTCGCCAAAAACTCCGCGGGCTACGAAGTCCGGCATGTTCCAAGAGCTGAGAACGAGGCGGCAGACACACTTGCCAGACTAGGGTCAGAACGCAAAAAGGTACCAAAGGATATTTTCCTGGAGCACTTGCACAAGCCGTCCATTAAGGGCGCCGACTTGTTGGACCCCGATGCAGAAGAACCAGTAGAAGCGGCAAGTCTCGCTGTCTACTCGATACAGCCGGATTGGACTGTCCCATACCTCGATTTTCTAATCGACAGCAAGTTGCCAGAGGATGATGAGGTGCTAAAAAGGCAGATCATAAGGCGAGCCAAGGCATTCATAATAATAAAAGGCGAGCTATATAAGCGAAGCACGTGCGGTATCTATCAACGGTGCATACAGCTAGAAGAAGGCCAGGAAATTCTGAAAGACATACATGTTGGTACCTGCGGGCATCACGCTTCCGCCAGGTCCATCGTGTCCAAAGCTTTCCGCCAAGGCTTCTATTGGCTTACCGCCAAAGAAGACGCCGAGCACATTGTAAAAACATGCAAAAGCTACCAATTATACGCCCGCCAACCTCACATGCCGGCACAAGAGCTTAGGACAATCCCAATCACCTGGTCGTTCGCGGTCTGGGGCTTAGACATGGTTGGTCCCTTCAAGAAGGCACGTGGTGGGTATACCCACCTATTGGTCGCTGTCGACAAGTTCACCAAATGGGTCGAAGCCAAGCCGATCAGCAAACTTGACGCGCGAACAGCCACCAATTTTCTCTGGGGAATTATCTCCCGGTTTGGAGTTCCACACAACATTATCACTGATAATGGCAGCAACCTATCTCAAGGCGACATAGAAGAATACTGCAGCGATCTAGGTATACGGCTTGACTTGGCATCCGTGTCACACCCACAATCTAATGGACAAGTAGAGCGTACAAACGGCCTAGTCCTCTCAGGACTTTGGCCTCGTCTCGAAGCTCCGTTACATAGGGCAGCCGGCGCTTGGGCAGAAGAGCTACAGTCCGTACTCTGGAGTTTGCACACAACGCCAACCAGATCTACCGGCTACACTCCTTTCTTATTAGTATATGGCCAACCAGATCTAGTCCTCTCAGGACTTTGGCCTCGTCTAATGGACAAGTAGAGCGTACAAACGGCCTAGTCCTCTCAGGACTTTGGCCTCGTCTCGAAGCTCCGTTACATAGGGCAGCCGGCGCTTGGGCAGAAGAGCTACAGTCCGTACTCTGGAGTTTGCTACCTACCGACATCAAATACGATTCCCCAACAATTCAAGGCTACATCGAGCAAGACGTAGAAGGTGCAAGACAGGATAGCCTAGACCTGCTAGACGAAGAAAGAGACGTTGCTCTACATCGCTCCGCCTTGTACCAGCAACAACTCTGTCGCTATCATAGCCGGAGAGTGCGGAAGCGAAGCTTCAGAACAGGTGACCTGGTTCTCCGCCTAATTCAAGACAGAAAAGGCTTGCACAAGTTATCTCCGCCATGGGAAGGACCGTTTATAGTCACAAAGGCGTTGCTCAATGGTTCCTACTACCTAGCCGACATCCGCGACGAAGAGGAAAAGAAAAGGCGCAAGAAGGCGGCAGGAAGAAGGGGAACCAAGCGCAAAAAGAGGCATTGACGATCCGTTCGAACAAACAAGACGGCCTTGGAACATTGAGCAGCTACGATCATTTCTATACTTAGCAATTTATAATTGTAATAAGTCATATATGATTATGAAATAAAATTCTATGGTTCCTCATCTGTGTTGAGAAGCATGCCATCTTTTGTCTTTTCTTACAGTCATATACCACCTATGTATCTAAGTTACCTTTTTTCTACCTCCGTGCAAAGGTTCAAACTGGTAGATACTTGCAGCTTTCGAGCCAACCCACAGCAAAAATCAACTTTTTGCGCCGCCTAATTCCTTTACCACTGATTACTTATATGTGGTTCGCCTAGTAGTATGTCTCTGGCACCAACATGTTGGCTTTGGTTTCTGATCCTAAACGCATGGTTTAGCCCTGGTTGTTTCAGCTAAAGTTTCCGGCTGAGGTTCGCCAACATACAAGCAGTCAAGCATATAAGTCAGGGTAAAATTAAGGCGGGTCATATAAAATAAGGCAAAATAAAACTTGTCGGCTAGCTTTCCGCCTAGCAGAACAGCTCCAAAAATATACACAAATATTACAAGTTGAGTTTATACTATTTCAGGGGCAGGAAAAGGGCTGACAATCATGTCGGAAAATGAGACAAGAAAAGGAAAATACAGCTCGGGGGGGCGCTTATATCAGGCATGGGGGCTGACAACTTCAGCCCCAGAACTGTCACTCCCCTCCGCCTCGGCCGTACCGGCAGCTCAAGCTTCTCCAGCGGCAGGCACAAGATGGCGCCGGTAGAATATCGAAGTGTCAACCATGTCGGCAACACGCGTGGCGTAGCCGGCAACGCTGTTCAGCACAGCGGCCGGATCGACCTCGCTGCCATCTTCATAGGTAGACGGCATGCCTTCGGTGACAGCTTTTATCTCCGCCTCGGGGTAGTGCGCCATAAAGAGTCCCAGCGCAGTCTTGGCACCACCCCGCGCCGCCGATTTCAGCGAGCTCTTGTGAAGCTTTGTAGCTTGCTCCAACATATTGGGCACATCGCTGAACTCGAACGGCTCCTGGCTGCCGGAAGAGATGAAGAACTTGGCGGCAAACCGCTTGGACGCCGCCAATGTCTCGGTGATCAGCTCACCCAGACAAGCAAGGCGATCTAGGCGGGGGCTGACATCCTTGTCGTCGCCTAAACTGGCAGGAACTGTATCAAAAATAAAAGCGTCAGTTTGGTCTAGGCTAAGCAAAATGACGAAAGCAAATGAGGAGTGAGAAATTACCAATGGCCGAGTTATGGAAGGCGGACAGCTCAATCATATGAGCTGCCACCGCGTTCTCAGCAATTTGGGCGCGAGAAGTCTGCTTGGATATCTCCTCGGCAGCCGCCTTCTCCGCCTCCGCCAAATTCTTGCGCAGGCTATCCAGCTCCCCAGTAAGCTGGCTAGATTCCTGCGCAAATTTGAGCTGCTGGGCCTCCATCTCCTTCTGGTGCTCCTCCTTCATTACCAAGTTGGCGGCCGCCAAATCGGAAGCTTCATTCATAACAACTTGCATATCAGTGGACGCCTTCAGTATATCCTGGGCGTGATCTAGCAGTTCAACAATATGGATTTACTAGCTAAAAAATTGGCGGCAACACAAATTGGAAGATGACGAAAAGGAAGAAGGAATAATTCTACCTTCGTCTTTTTTGCGGGCCGCCTCCAATTCGGCAATCCGCCGGTCTTTGGCCTCGCAATCCTTCTTCAGATCGCGGCACCGCTGGTTTATCTCAAATCAAGAGGAGATAAGCTCAACGTTGGCAGACAGGAGGCCCTGCAGGCAAAGACAAAGGCATATAGCATATCGTCAAAAAACCACTAAGCCGGCAGTCAATGTTCTCGACTTGCCATCTAAGTGCTCGGGGGGGGGGGGGGGGGGGGGGGGGAAGACTATGTATATGCCACAAAGTTAGAAAAACTTACAGACATGTCGCCCTCCTAGTCGGCAAATGCCTGGGAGGCGAAGTTGGCAAAAGCCAGGGTGGACTCCTTGGCCGCCTTAAAGGTGTACCAAGGATCCCTAACTCGGCCGCCTCCTGCAGCCGGGGCTACCCTCCGCGTCCCGCTGGCAACCACCTCCAGCAGCTCCTCCTTGGCGGCACAAGATTGGACGGCTTCACTGGCCGTAGCCTCAGCCGATAGAAGGGGAGTACTGGGGGCGCGACCCGCGGAGGAAGTCGTTGGCGGCGGACCGGAAGCCGGAAGCCGGAGCCTGGGGCTGGCAGCGAGCATCGCTCATTAAGCCGCCGGCCCGGGGCTGGGGAGTTGGCGGCATGGTAGCGGGCGAGCTGCCTTGGGGCCGCTTTCCCTTGGAAAGGAGTCTGGTCGGCAACCTGGAAGTTGCCACCCGTTCCCTGTCAATAAAGCAAGCACAGTCAGATGAATGCCAATAATAGAGGAATTCGACAACTATCTAAGGAGGAAATGAGTACCTTCGGGGGATGTTAATCCCCGCGTTCTCGTCGAGATCGACGAGCACCGGCATTGTAGCCGATGCGGTCCGTTTCTTCCTCTCGGCATTGACCGTAGAGGAAGCAGCGCCGGACGCCTTGTGCTTCTTGGTTTTCCCGGCTTCCGACTCGTAGAAGTTAGGAGCCAGGTCATCCTCCCCCAGGGCAGAGATCTGAGAAAGAAGGCAAGTGTTAATAAGGCTCTAGTTAGCCGGCAAAGGCTGCCAAAGAAGGGTAACGAGCAGGATATTTTACCTCGAGGGGAGGGTTGTCGTGGGTGTGCATGGGCACGCCTTCCGCCGCCTTCACCAGCCCTGCTTTGACAAGGCTGCGAAGGCGGAACGCCAGGTCGGCGGCCGGTAACCCCTCTTCACTTACGCGAAGAGAGGTTGTGGCAGTAGGCGAATACTGACACATTTTGTGCGGGCTGTACCGCAGGGGCAGTATCTGCCGGCTAAGCCAGCAGATGACGGTGTCCACCCCATCCAGCAAGGGAGGGGACATCGTGCGCGTGAGGAACTCGATCCGCCTTTGAATAAGGCGGAGCTCCTCCATCAGCTTGGGCATAGGCGGCGCATTGACAAAGTCCGGGACGCCAAATTGGCGCCCCGGTGCTGCCATGTCTTGGCAGTAGAAGAAGGTGGACATCCAGCCCTTGACAGACTCGAGGTATGGTATCTTGGGATACCATTGGCGCCCTTGGCGGCAGTTGAAAGTGACACTGCCGCAGGTCGCCAGTCCGCCGTCCGGCACAGTCTGGCGCCGGCAACGAAAGCAATATCTGAAGAAGTCTAAACTAGGCCTAATACCTAGATAGCCCTCGAACAGAGCGGTGAAGCCGGCTAAGACTAGAATGCTGTTGGGCGCTATGTTATGGAGCTGGAGCCCATAGTGATCTAACACCTCGCTAAAGAAGGCGGAAGGCGGTAGCGCCATTCCCCTAACTAGGTGGGAGGTGAGGATTACCCGTTCCCCGGCTTTCGGAGCCGGGATGACGTCTCCTAAGGCGGATCTCCATTGGCAGTCCTCCCGAGTTGGGAGGAAGCCGACGGCCTCCAGGTTTTGGAGTGCGTCTTCATCGACTATGGAGGGAAGCCAATAGCGTGACCCGATGTCAGCTGCTGCCTCCTCCTCGTCGACGGGAGCGCCTCTCGCCGCCGTCGCCGCGGCAGAAGATGAAGGAGCCGAGGAGACCGCCGCCGGCGCGCGCGCGGTGGGAGTTTGAGAGGCAACGGTGGCGACATTTCCCATCGCCTCCGCCGCGAGGCATGATGTCGCGCCGCCCATCGCTGCCGCAGGGATGGCTTCGGTCGCCGGACCGCCGGATGCCGCGGAAGGAATGTCCTGGACGGTGGACATCGCCGTGTGCAAAGGTCGTCGGAGGAGAGCGCTCGCCGGAGTTCGCTCGGAGCAAGAAGCGGGAAAGTGGGAGAGCAAGGGGCCGAGGAGAGCAAGAGCAGGGGTGCGGAAATGAACCGCTCGGCTCCCTATTTATAGGTCCGGGCGTTGCTTCCTGTGCAAACAGCGTTTTTAGTCGGACACGTGTCCAGCATCCGCTGCGACGCATGATCGCACGATCTCCACGCCTCCTCTTTTCCCGCGATTTGTGATCATGACGAGATTTTCGCCTAGGCCGGTTTCAAACTGCCGTGAGCCGGCTAGCGATGTCCGTCAAGAAGTATACTCGGCGAAATTGCGAGTTAGCCGTCTTTTCCCATGTTGGATAAAGGTGGTGGCCGTGTGTCAATATCGGGACACACATGCCCCATTGATTTTCAGAATGGTTCAAGTCCTGCAGCCGCCAACATTGACGAATGAAGTATCAAGAAGAAGCCGGCGCCTGGAGAACTCCAACCTTTCTGGGGGCTAATGTTGGGGATATATCGACTAGGGGTATCTCCAACATGGATCAATCCGGCTAGTCCAGGTTGGCCCAAGGGTGGTAAGGTTGAAGCCTGCCGAGCGGCCTAGATAGCTGACGTACAAGGAAGTAGGCAGACGGTCCAAGGAAGGCGGAAGGTCGAAGCCCATCAAGCCACCAAACCCAAGACGGAAGGCGGCAACTAAGCCGGCTAGGTCTAGGACTCTGATTACTTACCGGACAAGTACTTGCCTTGTACCCTGGGGTCTGGCCGCCTATATAAGCCGGCCACCAGGGAGCCTTTAGGGCACGCTTCAATACGCATCATACACATTGTAACCTGTTCACGGCTATTGCCTCATAGTGAATTATAGCAGCACGTAGGATCTTGCCACCGCTGCGGGATCCGAAGCTGGGTAAACTCGCCGTGTTCAATCCCGTCCTCGATGACACCAACCTTCTTCCCCACAATCCATACGTAGGCTAGAGGACCCCCGTCTCGTATCAATTATGCCGATACCACGACAAAGGGGCTTTGTGAAGATATCCGCCAATTGATCCTTTGTGCCCACATATGATAAGTCAATATCTCCTCGGGCCACATGATCTCTTATGAAATGGTGGCGGATCTCAATATGCTTGGTTCTTGAATGTTGCACCGGGTTGTAAGCAATCTTGATGGCACTTTCATTTTCACATAGAAGAGGCACTTTGTCGCAATCGACTCCGTACTCCTCTAAAGTTTGCCTCATCCATAGCAATTGAGTGCAACAACTTGCGGTGGCAACATACTCGGATTCGGCGGTGGAGAGAGATATACAATTTTTCTTCTTAGAAGACCAACTTACCAAGGACCTCCCAATAAATTGACAAGCACCGGAGGTTGACTTCCTATCATCTTGATCTCCCGCCCAATCGGAATCCGTGTACCCACATAATGAGAAATGTGCATCCTTGGGGTACCACAATCCAAAGGTTGGGGTATAAGCCAAATATCTAAAGATTCTCTTGACCGCCATATCATGGCTTTCTTTAGGAGCCGCTTGATATCTTGCACATACTCCTATGGCTAGCACTATATCCGGTCTAGATGCACAAAGGTAAAGAAGAGATCCAATCATGGAGCGATATACCTTTTGATCCACATCCTTACCCTTGGGGTTGAGCTCAAGGTGGCATTTGGTTTGCATTGGGGTAGAGGCACTCTTGAGCTCAAGCAACCCATACTTCTTGAGCGTGTCTTGAATGTACTTTGCTTGGTTGATGAACGTTCCTTCCTTCAATTGTTTGATCTCAAATCCTAGGAAGAACTTCATCTCACCCATCATAGACATCTCAAACCTGTCAGTCATAAGCTTGGAGAATTCTTCGTTAAATGCTTTGTTAGTAGACCCAAATATAATGTCATCCACATATAATTGACAAATGAAAAGCTCTCCATTTACTTTCTTAGTTAAAAGGGTGGGGTCGATTTCCCCAACTTGGAACCCAAGGTCTACAAGTAGTTCTCTAAGGTGCTCGTACCACGCACGTGGGGCTTGTTTAAGGCCATAGAGTGCCTTATCTAACTTGTAGACATGGTTCGGATACTTGAGGTCTTCAAACCCTCGTGGTTGCTTACCATAAACAAGTTCATTTAGTGGACATTAAGAAACGCGGATTTAACATCCATTTGTTGCAACTTAAAGTTATGATGAGAGGCATACGCAAGAAGAATACGGATTGACACAAGTCGAGCCACGGACGCGTAGGTTTCTCCAAAGTCAATGCCTTCAATTTGGGAGTAACCTTGAGCCACCAATCTTGTCTTGTTCCTCACCACCATGCCATGTTCATCTTGCTTGTTCTTTAATATCCACTTGGTGCCGATAACATTGCGGCAATCTTTGGGTCTTTCCACCAACTTCCACACCTTGTTGCGCTCGAAGTTGTTGAGCTCTTCATGCATAGCATCAAGCCAATCTTTATCTTCAAGAGCTTCAAAGACCTTCTTGGGTTCCACCATGAAGATGTGAGCTTGATGTTCACTAAAGCTTGCAAGTTTTCTTCGGGTAGAGACCTTGCTTCTCACATCACCAAGCACCTTGTCAAGAGATAGAGCTCTTAATTCTTGTGAGGTGCCAACCCTATTCAAGCGGCGGATCTCGATTTCCCTCCTAGTGGTGGGAGGGATCGCTTGATCATCTTGATCATTCATGTCTCCGCCTTGACTGACTTGATGGCCTTGATCAACCATAGGAGTGACGTCCGGAGGTGGGGGAGTAGTTTGATCTTGGCCTAGTTGCGAGCTGCCACCAGGAATGTCAGCAGGACCGGATATTCCGGGTTCATTGTGGACCGGAAATTCCGGGTCACCGGAATTTTCGACTCCAATTTGAACCGGATTTTCCGGCCCTCCGAAAATTCCTGGAGTAGCTGGAGGATCTTGTGCTTCTTCTTGGCTGGGTGTGTTGGGCACGGTGTTGTTGTTGGGTGTTTCTTGTGTTGGGGTAGCCACCACTTGTGTAGAGCTTGATCCTTGTTGAGCAACCTCATAATAGACTTCGACGGGGCAGAGGACTCCCAAACCCATCCTTCGGATAGCATCTTGAGGTTGATCATCACCTACATCGGAAATATCACTTTGCTCCACAAGGGAGCCGTCATTCTCATCGAATATCAAACTACAAGTTTCTATGATAATGCGCGAGGCCTTGTCATAGACTCTATAAGTATGAGATTCGGCACCGTGACCAAAAAAAGTCCCTTCAAGAGACTTAGAATCAAACTTGACTGAACGAACACCTATGATGAGATAGAAACACTTACAACCAAAAACTCAGAAGTAAGAGATGTTGGGCTTGTTCCCGGTAAGTACTTCATAAGGTGTCTTCATGAGTACTTTGCGAAAGAAGAGCCGGTTGAATGAATGGCAAGCGGTGTTGACGGCTTCGGCCCAAAGGTTGTGAGGGGACTTGAACTCGGCCATCATTGATCTTGCCATCTCAATAAGTGTGTGGTTCTTCCTTTCGGCTACACCATATTGTTGGGGAGTATAAGAAACGGAATATTGATGACGAATCCCTTCTTCACTAAGGAACTCGTTCAAGGTGTAGTTCTTGAACTCGGAACCATTGTCACTTCTTATCACCAAGATTGGGACATTGTGTTGACGCTGAGCTTCATTGGAGAAGTCGATGATAGTTCGTTGAGTCTCCACCTTCGACTTGAAGAAGAAAACCCATGTGTATCTTGAATAGTTATCAACAATCACCAAGCAATATTTCTTCCCACCAAGACTAGCTTCCGGAATGGGACCAAAGAGGTCAACATGGAGAAGCTCCAAAACCCTTGTTGATGAAATGATGGACTTGCTTGGATGGCGGATGTCATGCATTTTTCCTTCAACACAAGCCCTACACATTCGATCCTTCGAGAAAGAAACATGGTCTTTTAGTCCTAGGATATGGCCACCCTTGTGGAGACTTTGCAAAGTCCTCATGTTGACATGGGCTAGTCGGCGATGCCATTGCCAACCCAAGTCCGCCTTAGCGAATAGGCACATTGCATGGGAAGTGGTGACTCCGGAGAAGTCAACCACATAGAGCCCATTCTCAACGTACCCAACGAAAGACACTTTGAGAGATTTGCTCCGCATAAGGATAGCCATTTCCTTTTCGAAGATAACGGTATAACCCAAACAAGTTAAAGAATGCACCGAGATCAAGTTGAAACCTAGGGACTCGACAAGCAAGACATTCACAAGTGTGATGTCCGGTGCCACTACCACCTTGTCGAGCCCTATTACCTTAGACTTTGAATTGTCACCATATGTAACGGTCATTTGATCATCATTAGGCTTCAACTCCGTTACAATCTCCTTGCTTCCGGTCATATGACTAGTGCACCCACTATCAATTATCCATTTCGATCCTCTGGAAGCAAGGCCCTACACACAATCAATTCTTTGATTTAGGTACCCATTTTGCAATGGGTGCCTTTTGGTTAGCAACAAGGGTCTTTGGGACCCAAATAGCATATTCAATATAACCATGAAAAGGACCAATGTATCTAGCGTAGACATCCCCATGATAATCAACATATAAAGCATAATTGGGGTTAGATATGCCCGCAAAGTCATCACGAGTGGGAGTGCCCCTTGTGGCATTTCCACTTACAATGTCGTCTTTCTTGGCTTGTGCGGGCTTGGCCTTCTTCTTGATCTTCTTCTTCTCCTTAACAACATAGCCTAGACCTTCTTTACCCTTGTGGGGCACTCGCTCATGAAGAGGAGTAGTGAGTGTCCCCTTACCTTTATCAAGAGAGGTCTTGGGCTCGGTTGCCATGGAGGGAACAAACAAAACCCTAGCTTTATCCTTGAAAACATTTGCATTAGTATTCAAAGGAGTAGAAGTGCTAGATTTCTCAAGAGTAGATATCCGAGTTTGGAGTTGATCACGAGACTTGAGTAGACGTTCGTGATCACTTGTCAATACCTTGTGAGTATTTTCAAGTGACTCGAAGTCTTTGCAAAGTCTAGCATGAGCAACTACAAGCTCGGACTTTTTATTTTGCACAATTTTACATTTAGCAAAGTAAAGATCACGATCCTTAGTGATCTTAGCAAGTTGCTCCTTGAGGAGAGCATGAGCTTCTTGTTCATCTTCAAGAGAGGATTGGAGAGACACTTTAGTGTGAGCATCCTCTCTCTCAATCTCCCTTTTTAACTCAATCTCATCCTCAAGCTCACACATACGACTCATAATTGAGCCAAAGTGTTTCTTTCCTTCTCCTTGGAAGTTAGTCATGAATTTATCAAAAGTAATAGTTTCTTTCTTGACTTCTAGGCTCATACCATCATCAATTTCATGGGATATGGAGTTAGGGGACAATTTTACCTCAGATGTCTTTGCCATAAGACATCTTCCATTCTTGATGATGGGGCTCTCATTTAGTGAGGAGAAGAGTGACAGAGGTGTGGAGGAAATGGCTAGTGCGGCCACTTGCGTTGGGGTATCCTCCTTGTCACTATCTTCATCATCGATGGGATATTGCTCCTGAGTTACCAAGACAATCTTTTGGTTCCTCGTGAAGTAGGGCTTCTTCATGGGCATGGGCCCCTTGCCCTTCATCTTGGCCACGAGCCTCCCACCATGATCCTCTCTTCTTTCCCATGGGCAATCTACAACAAAGTGGCTTTTGTCATCACAATTATAGCAAAGCCTCACCTTGTGGCTTGGCTTTCCTCCATTGGAGGGGAACTTCTTGTCAATCCTCGCTTTGGCCCTTCCGGGGTTCTTCCAAAACGTTCTTGCCGCAAGACCCATGTGTTGGGTGAGAGTACTTGAGAGAGTCTCACTAGATAGCTCGACTTGATCATCATACTCATCTTCATCCTCTTCTTCAACGGTGGCCTTCAAGGCAATTGAGGCATGCTTGTGCATCCCTATGGCTTTAGCTCTTACATCATGTGCAATCTTGGAGGCCACCTTGTAAGAGGTCATCTCTTGCATGACTTCATTGGATGTCATCTTCGCGAAGTCATGTCTCTCTTGGAGTGTCTTCAAGTCCGTTTCCTTAAAGGGCAAGAGAGCGGTCACGAACTTCCTCTTTATCCAAGCGTCTTCAATGTACACCGCACCGAGGTTCTTGAAGGTGTTAGCAATCAACACCAACCTCCGGTACATGTCCTCATGACTTTCTCCATCCAACTTGTAGAACCCTTCCACCTCATTGCATAAGGCATCATACCGGTTCTTCTTCATGCTCTCATTGCCGACGAAGATGTCGGAAACAGCATTCCATACTTCTTTGGCGGTGGAGAATTGTTGAATAAGAGGCATGTCCTTCTCTCCAACGGCCATTTGGAGTTGATGGAGAGCGGTGGCATTGAGTTGACTATCAACCACTTCTCTTCTTGTCAAGTTGGTTGGATCATGGGCCTTGAATCCTTCTTCAATGATGCGCCATAGCTCAATGGAGGCACTATATAAATGAGACTTCATTTGAAATTGCCATTGAGAGAAATGAGTAGGTTTGAGCTTAGGAGGATCACTTCTAAAGTTTACATGAGGGTGAGGGATAGGAGGGTTAGGAGAGTAATTATGGTTAACATTATGAAATTCCTCTCCTTTGGGGGAATTAGAGGAGCTAGGTGATTCATCCTTTTCCGCCTTCTCGGGGGAAGCACTTGGAGGAACATCTTTGGACCAATCCGAAGATGACTCCTTAGAGTTCTCACCGTGCTCCTTAGGAGGAGGAGAGGGAGAAGTAGCCTCGGGCTCCTTAGACTTCAAGAGTTCCATGAGCATCTCATTCATCTTGAGGAGTTGGGCCTCCAAGGACGATCCCATATCTATAAGATCGGCCATGGTTGCCCCTTTGGCTAACGCCTCCTTCTCCGCCTCTAATTTCTCACTGGCGGCCCTCTCGGCATCGGATTCCGTCATCGTTGCACTTAGGAGGTTAAGCCCTTAAAAGTGACCTGGCTCTGATACCAATTGAACAGGAATCCGTCACCTAGAGAGGGGGGGGGGGGCTTGAATAGGTGCTATTATAAATTTTAGGTCTTTTCAAATTTAGGCTCAACACAAAGGTAAATTCTCTAGATATTCAACTATGGTGAATTTACCTAAATGACAAGTTAAGCAATACCAAGGTAAACTAGAGTACAATACAAGCAAGTAAGGGAGTAACGATAAGAGGAACCAAGTGAAGCACGCGGAGACGAAGATGTAATCCCGAGTTCCACCCAAGGGTGTACGTCTCGTTGGAGAGGTGTGCGCTACCACAACAGGTTAGCCGCAACGCCACAAAGGCTCACCTTCTTCTCCGATGAACTCAACCACAAAGGTTGCGAGTTCACCTTCCACTATTGATCCCCTTTTAGGGCGGAGATCGAATCCCTTAAAAACGCTTGAGGCACTCACCCACAACTTAATTGGGGGCTCTCAAGATGACCACAAAAGGTCAAGGATCACAAAAGGTCAAGGCAACACCAAGATTACAACAATGGTGAACTAGGTTTTCCCACCGGAAACTCTAGCCACGAAATCCCCAAGTGAATGGGAAAGAAATGCAAATCACTTCGGTGAAGATGTAGATTCGGGCCTTCTCCTCCAATCCTCCAAAGATCAACGGATTTGGGTGGGGGGATTGGGAGATCTTGATGATTTGATCTTTCAAGAAGTTTAGGAGAGAGAAAATCTGAGAGCTGGCTGTTCTTGAGTGAGTGAGGGGGTATTTATAGTCCCTCCCCAATTCTGACCGTTGCCTGTGTCGACCACCCGGAAATTTTGGTATAAGTCATCACCGGAAATTTCGGTCAGTCGGAATTTCCCGAGAATTGAAATTTCCGACTGGATTTTCCGGCTAGAGTCAAAACCTATTCCTCTTCTTTCCTTAGCAGTTTTCTCCAATGTTCTTCAAGGTGTACTCGGAAATTCCGGTGAATGGAAATTTCCGAGCATAATTTCCGGTTGAGAACAGAACACTTCTTATTCTTGACTTAGCCGTTTCTGTGAACTCTTCTTGGTGCAATCGGAAATTCCGGTAGATGGAAATTTCCGATCACAATTTCCGGCTCGAGTCAGAACACTTCCTCAATCTTGACTTAGTCGATTCTGCGATGTTGATCTTGGTCCACTCGGAAATTCTGGTAAAGTGAAATTCCCGAGTACAATTTCCGGTTGAGATCAGAACCATTTCTCAAACTTGACTTAGCCATTTTCTGTGAAGTTCTGGTGAACCGGAAATTCTGGCTCTGAAAATTTCCGGACCAAATATTCCGGTTCCTGGAACAATTTCAGAACCACTTCTTCTTCGCATTTTTTGCTTTGATGCATATGAACTTAAATCACATACAAGCTGAAATAATTAGCATTCTATTAGTACATCATAAGTATTGTTAACTAACTAACAAAACACTAAGGATTAAGAAATGTTCTTTCACCTTTTGTCCCGGTTCGTGGTTGGAACCGGGACAAAAGACGATTTTAAAGCGCGTGGAGGCTAAGATCAACTATGTGATCCCATTTATCCCGGTTTGTAATACGATCGGGACAAATGGGGTATTTCTGTTTGGTCCTATGTCTTGTTCTCTACTAGTGATAAAACAACCCCTGTCATTTGCTTTCCAAACTAATTAATGTAAGTTGACATGAACTTGATACATTTTTGTATGGTGCTTTTTTTGTACTAGCCAATATGAAGTTCATGATACGTTGGATGATTTTGTTGCACTAGACAGTATGAAATGGTTGTTCATGTTTATTTGATGCATCGTAGTGTCTGGTTTTGGATTGATTTTGATTTTTTTTTTGGAAGACACTAAGTCATTACATATATCCATATTAACAATCTTGCTACGTATGGTATATTTGGATTGTACAACACGCATTTATACATATCCCATATCAAGTACAATGTTTCATAAGCATTTGCAATACTTACACTAGAAACATATTCCAGTACTTGGTACCTCACAAAATAATTACGAAAGAAGTACCAACACGTGTGCACCGATGCTCTGAATATTCCTGGTGGTCTTCATAAGTTACATTGCTTGGTGTATTATTTTAATCTTTTCTAGCTCTATCTTCTTATTTAGTGCAAGAGTCGGGAGTTTTTTTTTAATAATACGTTTTTTTCTGCGAAATTGTAAAAATAGCGTGCGGGTATCATTTATTTCAGATCTAGCGCGCCGTCGGCACTGGTCATGCCGATCGGCATGAGTTATGCCGAAAAGTCTGCGTCGGCCGGGCCCACACCGACGGCTGCATGCGCTGCCGCGCGTCAGGCCGGCCAGCCACCTTTCGGCACGGCTGATGCCGACTTCCACCTTTCGGCACGGGCCACGCCGATCTGGGCCAGCATAAATCCCACGTGACGCCGGCTCCCTTCTTCCACCTCGCGTCGGCCGGTTCAGTTCGCTCTCTTCCCACCTCTCTGTTCTCTCTCTTCCCACAGATATACACACAAATACACTGCCAGATCTCTCTCTTCCCACCTCTCTGATTAGATTAGATTGTTAGGAAAGGAGAGAGCAGGAGTAGGGCTTGAAGGATCTGTTCCTGGAGTAGATCTTCGTGGATTCGTTTTGAGAAGAAGAGGTGGAGTATTGGAAGCAATGGAGGCCAAAAAAGGTGGATGACAGTGGTGGGAGCTCGTGTTGGGGGAGGAGGTGTGGTGGTGGAGCAGTGGTGGCGGTAGATTGAGTCCGGGAACGGATAAATCGGGATTTTCACGCATCAAGGGTAAACCCTAAGTAATCACTAGATGAATCTTGTTTAGTATTATGTATAAGTTAGTTGTAAATTTTTTGTGTCGGTGGATGTGATAGTTGTAATGTACAAATAGTTTGTCGGTGGCTGTATGTTATGTTGTCGGTGGATGTCGGAAAAAAACGTTAGAAGTAGTTTAGATTTATGTTAAACGGATGCGTTAATTTTGTCGGTGGATATATACCGGATGGATGCGTTAATATAGTTGTATAAATAATTTTGTCGGATGGATACGTTAAAAAGTTGTTACATAAATTACTTTGTCCGATGGATGCGTCAGTGGGTGGAGGGTGGTTAGTGTGGCGGTCGATATTTATGGGTGTATGTCGGTTCTTTGTTATTATTTGAGGACTATTAGTAATATTGGTAATATTTTGGGTGGTCGCAATATTTTGTAGCGTATTATTTGACGGAATTAATTTGTTTAGGTAATGGAAGTCGTTGATTTTGTTGTGCACTTCGGCGCCGGTAATGTCCGTGTTACGGAGACTGGGGTTGATCGTAGTGAACTTAACAATATGGTGATGCAGTTGCCAGACCCAGAGAGAGCTAGAATAGCAGCAGTGCAGGAGTTTTTCACTGGAAATTTTGGGTATAATCCTAATATGTTTACGGTTAAGATTCAGTCAGTGTGGTGCAAATCCCGTACAAATATTTTTCGGGAGTTGTTACCGCTGGATCGAACTGGTCAGTGGATAGCTTGGCTAGCATCATGCAAACGTCGAGGCACCCAACCAGAAATCCTACTGATATTTTATCCGAAGCAGAACAATTTAGAACAAGGAGGCGGAGATTTTCAGCATGGAGAGAGCAGTGATGCTACTCATTCAGAAAATGTGGACATTCCTGAACAGTATGAGCCATCACTCAGTGTTGAGTCGGAAGGGCCTCCGCCACTTGGAGAGGCTGATGCGGATGAGTATGAAGGTACTATGCAAGAAGAGATGTTGGCTGAAGATGAGGATGGTGTTGCAGAAGATCTTGATTCAGGTGATGAAGATGTTGGAAATGAGGATGAGGTAGATAATGATGAAGAAGATAATGTTGGAGATGTGCCGCTTCCTGAGTCCTGGAATGTCGACACTTTGACGATTCCTCACTCGTGGGATCTCGACAAGTCGAATATGACAGCTGTGGATGATGGATATCATCCGGCATGGGAGTACCGAAGGAAAAATGTAAGAATTGGAGTCCAGTATAACACAAAGCAAGAGTTGAGGGAAGCCGTGATTGAGTGGGCATTGTCCACGCAAAGGGTTTTCCGTACTGAGGTGTCAAATAGTCGATATTTGACTATGAGCTGCATTAATATTGACTGTCCAGCAAGGGTGCATGCTCACGTACCGAAGTACGACGTGCTTTGGGTGGTTTCAGATGTCGTACCACACACATGTGAGATCTCTAGTATGGTGCCGAACCATCCAAACCTGTCTTCAACTCTCATTGCACGACTCTTGTTCAGTGAGATAGTGCGGAAGAAAGACATGACCGCGAGAAGCATTCAGTTGGCAGTTAAGAGTAGATGGAAAACAAAAATTCTTTATGGGAAGGCTTGGAGAGCGAAGCAGAAGGCTCTAGAAATGAGATTCGGGACATTTTATGATGCTTATGATAATGCTGTCAAAATGGTTTCCACGTTGAGAGAGCGAAATCCTGGTACAGAGGCAACCGTCCAACTAGTAAAAATTCCTGGGCATCCTCAGTTGGCTGTGTTTGGCAGGATGTTCTTCTCTTTCGCCATATGCATTGAAGCTTTTAAGTATTGCCGGCCAGTGTTGTGCATCGATGGCACATTTCTCACGGGCAAGTACAAGGGTGTTATACTTACCGCAATAGGTGTGGACGGCAACGGACAAATCGTTCCTGTTGCATTTGCCTTTGTTGAGAGTGAGAATTATGATAGCTGGTTATGGTTTCTGAGACTGTTGAAAAGCGGTGTTGTGAAGGATAGGCCAAATGTATGTATTCTTCATGACAGGCATGCAGGTCTGTTGAAGGCAATCAGGAAACTAGAGCAACCCGCCGATGATGAACAAACTCCGTGGACTGATGTGCAGAGTCGATGGTGCATGAGACATATGGGTGCTAATTTTTATTCTTGCTTCAAGAGTAGACGTCTTATGAATCTGTTTAAAAGACTTTGCAATGTGAATCAGCAACGGAAGTATGAATTTTTATGGCAGAGGCTCACCGAATTCACGCAGAACCAAGTGAAAGAAAGAAGAACTGCATAGGCGACGGCAGTTGCTGCTCAGGTGGCGGCGGCACAAGCGGCAGTAGCCGAAGATTCAGAACCAGTTGGGTTGTGTGATTTGCCTGGAATTGATCCACCTGGCACAAAGAGGAAGAAAGGAGCACGCATCCGGAATTTTGAAGAATGGATAGAGAAAGAACCGCCAGTGAAATGGTCTTTGTTGCACGATGCACATGGAGCGAGATATGGCATCATGACAACCAACCTTGCGGAGATATATAATTTTGTCCTTCGAGGTAACCGTGGTCTGCCACTTACAGCTCTCGTCGAGGGGATTATGCATGGAACAATGAATTATTTCAGAGATAGACGTGTGGAAGCCGTGAATCATTGTCAGTGGTACCCTGGCACACCTTACTGTCGCAAGATAAGAACATACATGGAGAAGAAGACACAGAAGGCTCGGTTCCACAACGTGGTTCGAGTAGGTAATGAAGAAGCTAGGTATGAGGTGCGCCTGCCGACAGACAGATTTAGTGATAGCGTTCAGAGAACCCATGAGTGCACATGCAACAAACCCAGACTTCTTCACCTTCCATGCTCTCATGTGTTAGCAGTTTGTGGTCAGTTGGGCTTGCATGCAGCCACATTCGTGTCACCATATTACATGAAGGACGCACTGGTTCAAACATGGACCGGGGAAATGAGAGGTTTCCGAGTCGAAGGTAACTTCAACACGGTTGAAGAGGCTAATAGAGAAATAATTCCTCATCCAGCAAACATGCGGACTAGTAGAGGACGACGTCAGACACGGCGCATCCGGAATGATATGGATGAGTCTGAAGCAGGTGGTTCCACTCGTCAGTGCCTGCTATGCAATATGTTCGGCCACAAAGAGAAACATTGTACGAAATTCCCCCAAGGAGGCGCAACGGTTTGTGGCCGAGGCACCCGAGGAGGAAGGGGAAGAGCAAATCGTGGCTAGTATTGTGTTTTCAATCGTATTTGTAATAATTAAGTACAATGGGACGATGTTGTTTGTTGTAGGGTATCTGTTTTAATTCGTATTTGTAATAATTATGTACAATGGGACGATGTTGTTTGTTCAATGGTATCTGTTCTAATTCGTACAATTGTTTAAAGTGGTATTTCTACTAGTATGGTCATGTTGTATAACTTTGCAGATGGCGGGTCGTGCTTTGCTTAGTGTCGATGTTGATTCAAAGCATCGTGCTAAGATATGGGAGTCAGGTGGGCAGCCACATCTTCTGCGTACTCGGACACCATCGATTAACTGGGAGTTGCATCCTGATTGGATTGATCGGTACGTTGGACATAATAATTTTATATATTGTTTACACTGTCAACGGTTTTATTAACGGACTTCTAACAAAGTTCTTTTAAGTATTTGCAGGTTGACTTGGGCAGGTCTATTACCGCTTGCACGTCTAGTTGAGAGCATCCCCGCAGGATGGGTACCCATTCAGCCCGATGAGGTACACGGCGAGCCGAGGCAGATGCACCATGTTGGCACTACCAAGATCACGATAGACAGGTCACTGCTTAGCTTCTTAGTGGACCGTTGGAGGCCGGAGACCCACACTTTTCACTTCCCGTGGGGGGAGATGGCACCGACTCTTCAGGATGTGTCATATTTGTTGGGACTCCCTTTGGCTGGCGCAGTGCTTGGACCTGCAGATCCTCCCCCCGACTGGCATGAGGCCATGCAGGCACGCTTCGCAGGCGTGCATCCTGAGAACCCCATGTTGCCTGAGCACAAGCATGGTGTACCGCTGAAGTGGCTTAACAAGTGGCAGGTAAATGTTAATTACGTAGCGAGTTTACTTTCTCGGTGTATACTCCATGACTAACTTATTTAGTTTGCGGTTTCTAGGTACGGGCATATGGCATCCCGGTGGAGCACCTGACTCAGGAGCAGGTTACGCGGAGCCTCGAGGCGTACGTCATCTGGCTACTTGGCAAGGTGATGTTCACTGAGACTCATCAAGACACTATTACTGCTCGTTGGGTACCTATAGCACTAGAGATTGCAGCGGCACAGAACCAAGAAGACATAGAGCAGCGGAGTTGGGGGTCTGCACTATTAGCTGCTACATACAGGGCGCTATGCACCGTGTGCACGAAGAACTGGATAGCTCTTCGATACTAGGATGTCCTCTATTTCTGCAGCTCTGGTCTTGGGAGAGGTTCCCTGTCGGTAGACCCAACGTGGACGCGACCAGGCCCTGGGACTACAGACTGATAGATCACAACGCAGTTGATCTTCCCACATTTGGTAGTATGTGGGCATATAGAGAGGTACCCATTCGATACTCCATTACTTTGAAGTTGGGTTCTTCCTAATTTTAATGTTCAATTATTTATTACAATTATAATTGTTTGCAGAGACGATTCCAAGGTGATCAAGTGAGAAACTGCTACGTGATGTTCACTGAGTGGTTCGATCAACTGCCACATCACCAGGTTATATGGGAGCCATATCACGAGTCGCGGATGCATGCACGATACCCCGGCGGGATTTCTTCTTTGTGCACCAGAGACCGTGCATACTGGATGACTACACGTCGGATTGTGTTCCACGTCTTGGTGGAGGAGATGTCCCAACACCGTGTTATGAGACAGTTTGGACTTCGCCAGTGGCCGGTGCCTCCTACTAGAGCTACACTTCCTCAGCACGTGCACAAGTAAGAACTACAACTTGTATTTAAAATGTGGGGTACTAGTGTTGTTCTAGTACGTACTTATGCTATGTGTGCATTTCGCAGGAAAGGACGGCAGGGAGAGAGATCGCTCGCATCTTATATGCAGACGATCCTACCATACATAAAAGAATGGGGGAGTGCGACGGATCCGGCAAATTTATGGCCCGCGGAAGCACCCTTTGTGCTTCCTGATTTTGAGGAGTACCTCCGGACGTACAGGCTCGCCTGTCGCACTCGTTTGGTTACGAGTGCCGACCCTGTCGACCTTCCTGCGGCTGATATCACGGCCATGTACCCGACACAGGGAATCGGGGCTCGGGGAAACACAGCGGTAAGTGGTCTAGTTTCAGTACTCTACTACGCACTGTACGTACTACAGTAAAAACATATCTGACACTTGTTTTATATTTTACAAGCCGACATCATAGCAGATATTCAGGCGGACGTCGATGCGTACTACCCCGTCGTTGGTGCCCAGCACCAGTCGTGGTTCAAGCGTCTACAGGACAAGCTACGACGTGCTTATGGTGTGCTCGCATGCACCGATGCTGGGGACGTTGTTCCACGCCATGCACCCCCGCGTCCCCCACGGCACTCCTCGGCACGGCTGTTAGGTGCCGCACAGGTATCACCACCCCGTGACACCACTCGTCGGCACGATCCACGCCCACGTTTTACACCTCAGCAGAGTCCTTGCATACGCCCCACAGATCACACATTTGCGTCTACCTCTCGCTAGCCCGACGCTATCGACCCTGGTCCATCCCAGCCACCTCTTTCACAGATTCCAGTGTATGTGTCGGGTCCTTCACAGCCAACTATGTTTATGCCGACAACTTCACACTCGCCATTGTTTATGTCGGGTCCTGCACAGCCTCCACTCTTTATGCCGGGTAGTTCATCCTGGCAGGCACACACACCACCGTTCACCGGGATGCCATATTCGTACGGTTATGGGGGCGGACCACAGTTCGTTGGAGCATCACACCAGCCGCAGATGGCCAATCTTACGGGCCAGTACTCTCAGCAACTAATGCACGGAGGTTAGAAGTTTTAATTTCTCGTACATATATAATTTATATCCAGACAACTCACACTAACATATTATCTTGTGCAGGTGCAGATCAGGTGTACAACTCTCCCCAGTACGACTTGGACACCACTCAGGCATACGCGCCTTCGCCACCGATGCCCACTCAGCAGACACCACCTCCAGAGACAGCCCAGCCAGACGACGAGCATGACGATGCGCCGTTGCAAGGCCGCGGAATGGGGCAACACCGGGCTCCCACGCATTTGTCACCTTCCGGCCCTCGGCGAAGGAGGACGCGGTACCGTCGTCAGGTCGACGATGACTGATTCTTTTATGTATCAGATACATATGTTCGCTCTTTTCCATGTACCGTAAGACCTATGTATGCTACTTCTTTCCCTTGAGGCGCGAAACGGTACAACTACTAATTAAGCGATAAGATACAACAAACCTCGATTACATACCGATCACACCACACAACAATAGGAAATGAAGGTACAACTACTAATTAATCGATACTCAAAGAAAGATACAACATAACTCAAATTTAGATTCTACCTATCTCCCATCAATGCAGCCTGCACCATCCGCAGATTTAGCACCCTTGCCCTTTGACGATGATTCAGGCTTCTTTCCCGCACCCTTGCCCTTTGACGATGATTCAGGCTTCTTTCCCGCACCCTTGCTCGGTGTTTCTGCCTTCTTCTCCTTTCCCTTACGCAGTGCTTCAGCCCCCCTTTCCTTTGACGACGGCATGAAATCGTCGTCATCATCGCTGGAGTATACCCAGAGAAAGGAACGACCGTACCTCTCACGTATGTCTTGAGTTCGATGAATCGGCTCATTGGTAACATGCCTATCGAACTTATCCGCAAGCCTCAAGACTTCAGCACGGATTTCTGTTGTGGTCCTATACGGAAACCCATCTCGGCATAGCCTCGCCCCTAGCAAAGCGAGATGTCTCTCACTACCAACTATTTCTTCAAGTGGAACTTCCCTACCATCTACCTTCAAATAGGTGATAATCTTAGCTAGATGCTCGGATGCGGCTATATGAAAGCCGGACACACACTTCTCACAAGGTACAATACACACCATGCTGGCGCTCTTTGAGAGTACCCCGCTTAGCCTAGAGTGGTTTTTATAGGACATTTGAGGTGAAAACGGTCGCGAGAAATGGTGCCGGGCGGGAGGAACGGGCGGGAAACGGTGGCGGGAGAATTCTCGCTGGAAACGGTGGCGGGAGTCCCGCGCGAAACGGTGGCGGGAGAATTTGGGCGGGAAACGGTGGCGAGAGAATTTGGGCGGGAAACGTGGCGGAAGAATTCTCGCGCGAAACGGTGGCGGGAGAATTTGGGCGGGAAACGGTGGCGGGGATGGCCGGAAACGGTGGCGGGAACAAATTCTGTAAGAAACCTTGCCCTCCACCTCTCTGAGCACATTTCGGCACGGCCCATGCCGAAATGTGTTGGCACACGAGAACTCACGCAGGGCCATGCATCCGTCGGCATGGCTACTGCCGACCAAGACGTTTCGGCACGACCCGTGCCGATCGGCACGACCCACGCCGACCGCGCCCTATTTTTAATATTTCCGGATTCCGCGCGCTAGATTCCAAATTTGTAATAAAAATTCGTATTATTTAAAAAAAAACTCCAAGAGTCGGTATACCACAATAACACATTATACACCGTCATGTAACAGGACATAACTGCCAAAATGAAAAGCTTCGTCATAATAAGACTTATCACATAAAAAACAGCTATGACCGCTGCTCTACTGCTAACCTCATCGCCTGTCTTTGTTCAGCCGCCTATGTCATTACGGAAATTACACACCATTTCAATACAAAATAAATTGTGAAGTGAGCCTAGCTCAACTGGTTTGGTTCCTTGTGGTGGAACCAACCCACCTAGGTTCAAGTCTCAGACTTGGCATGGGTGCTCACATTTACTGGATTTAACTGGCGGTATGCTTTCAGTGGTAGGTGACGTGTCCGTCAACAGCGAGGCACCCGTGGTGACTTCGTCAACCTCAAGATATGCTGAACCAGTCTCTCGGAGGTGCTCATAGGGGTAGGGTTTACGTGTGTACGGTCATAGAGGTGTCTGTACGTGCGTGTTTGTGAGCGTATATGTATGTGCTGTGTTTAAAAAAAAATATGAAATAAACTGCCGGGGGTGGGGGTGAAACGCTTCGTCCAGTACATAATACGTTTCACTACATTTTACCCTGCTCCATGGACCAAAGACCAAAAGTCACAAGTAGGGGTGTAAACGGATCGGATCGGATCGGATTTTGCCTTTATCATATCCTATACCATAATTTTTCATCGGATTCGGAGCGGATCGGATAATGACCGGATGCGGATTCGGATGCGGATATCCGTGATGACGGATTCGGAGGCGGAAACGGAGCGGATTCGGACCGGTAACAAAATTAATCGGATAAATACGTGTACAATCAAATTCTCAAACCATAAATACAAAAATAATTGTTTGATAACTTAATAACTAACCAACTTGTAATTTATAGTCTTTACAATGACTATTTAAGTGAGATGTTCTTCGACTAAAGAACTCGACAACTTACTAGTTTCAAATTATGCTATATTAGACTAGACAATTTGGTAGAAAATCGGATTATTCGGATTCAAACCATCGGATAATCCTATTTAAATTTCGGATAATCCATATTTTATGCTATTTTACATACCATATCCTATACCATATCCGGGTGTTAACTTCGGAATCGGATATCCTTATCCGACGGATTCCTTAAAACCGGATATGGATTGTTGAAAACGGTTAGAATCGGATATGGTGCGAAAATTATCCTATCCGTTTACACCCCTAGTCACAAGGTCAATAAAACGGCCAAAATAAAAAGACCGCCCTTGCGAAATCCCCGGGATACCCCTACAAACCCGCACCAAAACGGCAAAACCCCACTGGCTCCTCCTCCACTGCCACCGTCCTTGCTTCCGCTGCGGCGACCACCACCGACGAAATGGCCGGGGCGAAACCCCACTACGCACCGCACGCCGCCTACACCGCCTCTGCCTCCGCCTCCGCCGCCGCCTCCGATTCCACCTCTTCCGACTCCACCGCCGCAAGCGCCGACGCTGACGTCATCGTCTTCCGCCTCCTCCTGCCCCGGACCTTCGGCGACGAAGACGCCTTCCACCTCTATGCCGCCATCGCCCCTCTCCGCCGCCACACGTCGGCGCTGCAGGTCCGCGTCGATGCCCTCGAGGGTTACCCCGAAGACTCCGCCAGCCGCGTCGCTGTCGTCCTCGGCCCCACCTCTCCAAGCCGCCACGCCGAGGCCTCCTCCTCCTCCTCCTCCGCTGAGCCCCTCCAGCTCTCACCCGTGCAGGAGGCCCTCGTATCCCTCGTAGACGCCGGCGGGGTCCTCCACCGTGTTGTCGGCCGGGGTCCTGACTTTCCTGAGATCGTGACATGCCGCTTTCTGGTCGAGGCCGCCCGACTCGACGCCCTCGGGAGGTTGACTCTAAGGGCAATCTCCAGCGACTCTGGCGCTGCGATTCGCGTCATGTCGGTGGTGGGGGGCACAAAGCCGAACCTTCATTCTCCGGAGGAGGTCGTTGAGGTATACAGCTCTCCCTATTAGCCTTGAATGATGCTTCATCTGCTATCCATCGCGTACTGTGCTGGTGTCATGCTGTAGCCGCCAATCGCCATGGAAGTTGAATAATACTTGGTGATCTATCCTTGTTTATGTAAAGGGGCCGTTTCAAGGGAGGCACAATTCTAAATTTGCGAGTGCTAATTGTTCTACAAGTGTAGTTGTACTGCCATTTCAGGGGGAACTGCAGGTTCAGGCAACCCAATGCATGAGCATTAGGGGAGGATTTGTAGTTGCATGGTGTGAAAATTATTTGACATGTGCTATTGTATTTGTTATGGTGCATTTCTGTTCCGCTTCTGAATATTTGCATCACAAACCTGTTCATGGTTCTCACCAGAATAATTGAGTAATCAATTCTCTTTAGATATTGCTTTTTTATAAGGCCCTGACTTGTATTGGTTTTGTATTTTGGCCTCGGCCGTATCATGTTTCTACTAAATCAATATAAAAGGCAAATCTTTTGCCTCGTTTAAAAAAAATTCTCTTTAGATATTGTTTTCAGATTTTCTTTCTTCGGTTTTCGGCCAGTTACCCTTATAAACGGGCCAATTCTCTTTTCTTTCTGAATGAATAGGCGGAGATCCTCCCGGTTGCTCCAAAAAAAGATATTTTTGTTGTGCCCTTTTGTGGTGCATGTCTTATCTTCTGGAACATAAATGGCCAGGGTTCATTTTTGTTTTAGTTATGAGTATGCGCATGGCAAACTTTTCCATTCCTCTCACCAGCATAATGATTCAACAATAAGCTAATCCAAGGAGTGTTATGTTAAGCGAGGCAAGTTTTGTAAAATTCATATAACAGTACCACACGGTATTGTAGACAGCAAGCAAGAGGGCTACTTGCGGTTTCTCTAGTTTCTGTTTATTTTAGAAAGATGGAGTTGGTTATGCTGCATCTCTGTTCCACTTATGAATATTTGCATCACAAACCTGTTCATCGTTCTCACCAGAATAATTGAGTAACCAATTATCTATAGATATTATTTTCAGATCTTTTGTTGTACCCTTCTGTGGTTCCTGTCTTATCTTTTGGAATATAAATGGTGAGGGTTTGTTTTAGTTAGGGCATGTAAAATGGTTGATACGACCGTGCTATCTTAAATCTGTCACGTAATTTAGATATGACAATAAAAACTGCTGCGCAATGGATATATTTTTGTGTATTATCTGTAGTAACCAGATATCCCTAAATATGTGGTGAGAGATATTTTTGCTAAGACGTCATCTCTTAGCTAAGAGAAGACAAACCTGTTTTTCTCGTTTGTCTCTCTTCCAACTCAGCAATATCTTATGTTGCATTGCTAAGATAAAACCATTGTACATGCCCTTATGAGTATGTGCATGACAAACTTTCTCTCACCAGCATAATGCTTCAACAATAAGCTAATCCAAGTATTTTTATCTGAAGCAACGCAAGTTTTGTAAAATTTATATAACAGAACCGCACGGTATTTTATAACGCAGGGAATAGAGCAATTTGTGGTTTTTCAAGTTTCCATTTATTTTAGAAAGACGAGGTTGGTTAGGAAGACACAGACAAGATATGCTTGAATACTATCTATGTATATCTGCTCCCGAATGCTTTGTAGAGATTAAGCAATAATTATACCAAGTTCCTGCTCTATCTTGCTCCCTCCCTGCCTATGGTGCGTCGGCCTCATGGTTCCATAGGGCTACTTAGATTTACAGCCAAGTAATTCATAATAAGTGTTAAGTGATATCTGTCTGCCTTTCTATTTACATGTATTCAACCAAAATGTGAAATGAATGACATACACTCAGCGGTTTCTAAAGTGAATACAGGGTCTGGAGGTTATTACATTATTCTTAACTTTGACCATGTCCAATTTTGTTTAACTGGATACTCTGTATAAAAAGTCGTGGGGAAATTTGATTAGGATAAAAACGAAAAACTTACTGAGGCATTAAAACATCAGGGTTGTGCATTTTCTAAATCGCCCTGTGATTTTCCTTAAAAAAAAACTTCATGCCTTCCTTTTTGAAAATTGCAGATAACTGGAGATAGACCCACCATAAGAAAAGCAATTGTTGCTTTGTCTAGCTATGTTCAAGGTGATCTACATGCTGGCAGCTTAATAACTTCTGTTACGACAGCAAGCCCAAAGCTCCCAAGGACATCTTTTGAAGTGCCTGAGACCAATTTCGGAGCTTTTCACTCAGGGGACTCCACTGAGTGTGAAAACAGCAGTATCCCTATGATTGATAGTCCACAAGGTGTTACTGGAGATGTCGAAAGGAAAGACCAACAGCAGATTTCGTTTAGATTTCTCTGTCATGTCAATCTCGCTGGGGGTTTGATTGGCACGAAGGGCATGCATATCAAAAGCTTGGAAGATGAAACTGGAGTTTCTATTGACGTCAGCAATCCTTTGACTGGGTGCATGGAACGTGTGGTAACAATTTCCGCCATAGAGGTTTGAACATTAGAATCAGCACTTCCCCATTGTTTTGACTATTTGTTCGTGATTTATCTAAGATTCTTGTTTTGAGATTCGTAACCATACATATGCGTGCTTATATTTTGGTTAATATGTTATGCAGTCCATCCATTATATTTTTCGTTTCTATTGCCTCGTGCAGAGACCAGGACAAGACTCTAAAGTGCAGAGGGCAATCCTTTGTATCTTTGAAAGAATGGAGGAGCTGAAAAGAAATGGGTGCTCGACGTTCAGCAAGCCAGTTTGGTCATCCAGGGTGCTTTTACGCAAAAACCAATCTTGTTGTTTAATTGGTTTAGGTGGTGCTGTAATCAAGGAAATGGTGAAGTCAACGGGAGCAGAAATTGAGATATTGGATGAGACAGACGTTCCAGCTTGTGCCTCACACTGTGAACTTGTTCTGCAGGCAAGTATTTTTCTTCAACGAAAAGACATCATAAAGACATAAACTATACAATTTGTATGCTTTCTTGTACTTGTTTCCGTGTTGATGCATTTATTTGATCTGTAAAGAACCAAGTTGCAAACCAGTATTAGCCTGATCCGTGTGACCCTAACCTTTTGATTCTGAGTTGTACCTGTTTGTTCTTTCTTCCACGTCACTTCCCTACCCTGTGTTCACTTTCGTGGTGGTTACTATGTGTTCTTAAGAAATGCTACTTAGAACTCGTTCTTCCTTTTGTTTCCCATTTCATTAGATACCAAATGCTTCGCAGTTCATGTACTACTTATCATAATGGCCCTGGAATCTTCATTCTTCTCAGACTGTAGAGCAATATTGCCAGAGTACTTGGTCCAGTCGATGCTTCCTGCTGTCACCCTTAGTTATCTTGGACTCATGCTTTTGCTGTTGTTTTTTGATGCTGCTATTCTCATGGTTGTGTTGGATAACTCCATGCTTATTTAGATTATCTTATATTACAGATCACTGGGGAGCTGGCGGACGTCAGGAATGCTTTATTGGTTGTTAGCGACAAACTTCGTAATCATGCTTTCTCTCCAAAGAGCACCATGTACGATGATCTTAATGCCACATCTTCAGATATTACTGAATCAACTACAAGCAGACATGCCATCCCAAGGATTGATCAGGGACCCTCTTTAAATCAAATGAACTCAGTAGAACTCAAGGTCATCTTTTACCCAATGTTTATGCCTATCTGCTTATCTGTGATTTAACTATTGCTTGTACATGTTCATATTTTCTTCCTTTATGAGTTTGTTTGAGGCAGTATAAGTATTTTAATATTCGTATTGTTTTGAGAGGAACTTAGTTATGGAATGGAAATAGTGTACTGATGATTTCGATGTCACTAAATGTGAGAAGTCAATTTGGTGATTTAATTTTGTTTAAAGGATCTTCACATTTCATTTTGCAAATTTGCTAGGATTATTTCAATTAATCCATATAGAATACCTGTGAACTTACCTATTCTTGAATTCAGCATTGAAGGTAGCAACGTAGCAGTGAAAGAAATCCTCAGAAGTAAAGGTTTAAACTAGGTTGATACTCATGTATTAGAAAAAATATTAAAACGTCATCTCTTAGTAGACGATGCAAGCACTTGTAGTTCAGTCTTACTTTTTAACCTGGAGCAGGATTCGTAAATAGATGTCCTTGGCTCCTTGCACTTCTTTCTAAAATTATGCGCATTAATTATTTTTTATTGCTAGTTAAGATACGTCAAAATTCCTGCCAATTATTTGCCAACTAAAAACATTTTTATTCCTTTTGGAATCACCTATAATCTCTTTGCAGATTTAAGTTCTGATTCACCTTTTCTCTTACGTGGTACTGAATAAGTGTTTGGATGCAGAAACCTGCTAATGCGAATGACGATGGAATCATTAATTCAATAAATGGGGTACAGAAATCTGCTGGTGGGAGTGGTGTTGTTATCATTGGGGTGCAGGAACCTGCTGATGTGGATGGCGACAGCATTAACAATTCATGTACTGGGATTACATCTCTGGAGGAAAACAAATTTTCGAGGTGATAGTTTTAACTGTTTCTTCACTACGTGGTAGTCTACCTTCGCCTTTAGAATTTGGTCTCTGCAAGGAGGGTGTGATTATTTTATTTGTGAAATGGGTATATGCTACGTCAATATTGCTTATAAGTCGAGGATCATCTGGGATTGCTTTCTTGTTAGTAATAATCACGTGGTAGTCTATGGAATATGCAGTTGCTGCTGCCTGCCAAAACTCTCCAGCAGCATATAAAAACTGAGGCAGTTAGTAATTGGTCATTTCAAATATTTCTTAGCTCTATTATTTATACTGTCTTAGAAATCCGTGCCATTCTACTCTTGGTTAAATCTTGTCCAGGAAACATGATGCGCTCTTCGAACAAATCATCAAACATTTATGCAGATGAGATACCCTGGTAAAATAAAAAGAATAGCATTCACTTAATGTTCTGGTAACCTTATGGTGGTGAACAAATTTTAACTGTTAAGTGTGCTATCCCTGTTTCTCTGTGTCAACTTTACTACTTATCATTTGATGTTGAAGATTTATGAAAAAGGAAGTTCTTACTTCAGTGATGAATTTTACAGCCATGAGCAGAATTACTTGTCCTGGTCACTCGTGGTCTAACTCATGTAGCTGAACATGTTTCTTAGGCGGTGTGGGTCAGTGTGGGTTCCAGATGCAAGTCGAGACTATCATTTGTAATAAACTCTGCTCATCAATAAAATTCCGTCCATTTACCGAAAAAGGCAATAGCACACATACCTTAGCTAACGATTGGAACTGATCAACAAACTGCCGGTTGCATCTTGTTCAAACTACCTGTCCTTTGGTTCTTTATGCCGTGCACGTTTTCTATGTTACTAACGCGCACAAATTTATTATTTCTAATTGACATCTCCCTGTCATAACTCGTCCTTCTAGTCACCAGAGAATCAAGGATCCCATTGTAATTAGAATGACATACGAGGTTGCTGCTTGTGGGAGAGTTTTATGTGTTCTCTATGGAGATAACGGATACTACCTGGCCCAGCTCAGACAGGTATTGCTACTGAACGATTGAGCTTTATATGTTTTATCAATTTGGCTAAAATTCTGATTGGTGTTTATTAGTTTGGTTGTGACTAGTTGCTCGACTCAAAAACCTTGGATTCAACAACTGAATTAGTTGAGAATTAAGACAACACACTTTATATTTCTTGTTTAAAATTCATGTTTGGCCGTGTATTTACTTGTTTGCTCTGGCAATAACTGACACTTCTTCATTTCAACTTGTGGAACACTATGAACTATTATGATGCTTTGAGTCTTCCTAGACTTACTACATCTAGTCCATAATAGGTGCCAAATAAACCTGTAAATTGTATAACTCTGAGGCCTTGTTTACTGTGGAGTAATTTCATCCCCAAGGGGATGGAGGATTGGAGGGGATTTGGTGAAACCCTTCCTTTCACCCAATCTTCTCAAATACTCTTCCATCCAAATCCGCTAGTATAGTGGACTGTTTTTAATCTACACAAAAATGAGGGGGTTTATGGGGATATCTCGAGATTAACCCATCAAAAGCCGGCCCGAGTTATTTGGGATTTTTCATAGTATGGGATAACCCCCTTGAATACACTTCAAACACAGTGGAAGTAAACAAGGTCTTATCAAAAGTCGCCATCTCTTAGAATTTTGAATTAGGGGTGTTAGCCAGTTACTAATACTATGTTTGTTCTATCATGCAAAAGGCTTACTGCGATTACCCTTTCCATACTGTTGTCAAATTATTATTTATTTTCCTATCCCACCTATTTCATTATTGTGGGTTTCTTCATGCTGTCCTGTAAGTTACAATAGTAAAGTACTGGATTTTATAACACATAATTTGTAAGGAATCAGAAGACATATGTTACCATCCTAAAAGTAATATCTGTTGGTGTTGGATCTCAACATTTGTTTTTGTGAATATTCAGATCTCTGGTGCAGACATTACCATCTATGATCCAAAGACCAGCGACAGTAGCATTATTGTGATATCTGGAACGCCAGATCAGGCGCAATTGGCCTTAGCCGCGCTCATTGACTTGACCCAGAAGATTGCGTGATCATCATGAGATCCTTGAGCTTGAGCACGGATTCTGCAAAATTTGGGACCATAGTTTTTGGGGAACGAATATTCCAAAATTTCATGACACCAATAGATGTTTCTGGCGTAAACTTGCTATATTTAAATACATCCAGAATCACGTGACATACTGATCCCTCACATGCGTAGTCGTATATTATGGGATGATTGCATATTTGACTATGGCGAATTTGTGGTGCACACTTGCATGGAGAACTTGCGTTTTGTAGTCCTTGCAGTTAATCTGTTCGTATGTCCATGTTCCTTTTTCTTTTGCACAGCAATGAGTAACAGTTTAAATGGTGCGGGTGGAGGGGTTGGCAACTCGGCATGGCATAATCTGAAGGACTAATGAGGCTCAAGATAAAAGTCCATAATGTGGTTTATATAAATGAGGGGTGAGTCTATGAAAATGATATGCCTTTCCATGGTGTATTCTTGCTAAATGAGGAGTGGGTAACATTAGGAAAAGGCGAATGCTTTTGTGAGACAAAAACCCTAGCCGTTAAACTGCCTCCACTAGATCACGCCTTCGGTTCTAGTACAATGACACACTATCTATGTGGAATTGCAAAGAGAGTAGAAATTTGATTGCGTTGATACGATCTCTAACACATATATAATTTTTTATGTTCTATCTTATATTATACCACTTATGACATGTTTTATATGCATTTTATATGGTTTTATGCATTTTCTGAAACTAACCTATTAACAAGATGACACAGTGTCAGATTCCTGTTTTCTGTTGTTTTTTGTTTTAGAAAAGTACTTAAATAAATATTCTTGGAATCAGACGATTTCTTTTCCAAAGTCCATATTTTCGTGGGAACGTTCCAGAGCAGCAAGGGGAGTTGAAGACGGAGCCCGAGGGGCCCACACCAACTCCTGGCGCGGCAACCCTTATGGCCGCGCGAGCACGTGGTGTGGGACCATCGGGGCTCCACCGACATCGCCCTTTTGTCCATATAAACCCCCCGACGCAAAAACCTTAACACGTGGTGCAATATTTACTCCACGGGTCCCGAGCAACGCCGCCATCGAAGGTAAGATTCGGGAGACAGACTGGTGTCCATATCTTCATCGACTCCAGTATCATCTTCATCGCCGTTGCTGACTCCTACGATGAGTAGTGAGTAGTTCTCTCCCTGTGCTGCGTGATCTACGGTAGCTATGTGGTCTATCTCTCTCTTCCATGATGTGATCTTTATGTGATCATGAGTTTTGTAATCTAGTTAAATATGTGATGCTACTCTTTATCTATTATGCACTCTAGGGGTTACTTTAATATGAACTCCGGGGTTATTCACGGTTGTAACAGTGACAGTGTGTGCACCGTGTGTAATTCCTTTATGACGTTGTTGGTGTTAGTTTACTCTGACTTTGAGGGTGCTCTTCTAGCACTACACAATGAATGGTGTTTATCATCCAACATAAGAATGTTTGAGAGTAGTGTTTATTTATTTAACTTTGATGTCATTGTTGTCCACTGGTGAGTGTAGGATCCCTAGGTCTTTTTTCTAAGCATTGAAACACCGTTTTCAATAAGTTATGCTACATGTTTGCTTGCTGTCATTTTTATTACAGATTGTAATTACTACTTATAATCATCCATATTACTTGTATTTCACTACCTCTTCGCATAACTAGTGCACCTATATACATCTGACAAGTGTATTGGATGTGTTGGGGACACAAGAGACTTTTTGTATCTTAAATTGCATGGTTGCTTGAGAGGAATATCTTTGACCTCTACCTCCCTGAGTTTGATATATCTTGGGTGATTCAGTTAAGTGAAATTTGTTGCTATTCTACAAACCTCTTCTCTTGGAGGCCCAACACTGTTTACGAGAATAGAAGCGTGCGTAGACATCAAGCTATTTTCTGGCACCGTTGCCGGGGAGGTGAGCGCTTGAAGGTATCTACTTTAGATTTTGCAGTTATTACTTTTCGTTTCTTGTTTTTATTACACTAGTTAGGCTAAATGGAAAACAACAACAAAATTAGAGATCTTTATGAAATTTATCTTGAGCTAGGACATGAAGTGTTTGAAGAGAAAATTAAAAAACATATGGAACTTTATTTGCATGCTAGTAGCAATGTTATTAGTATGAATTCTTTGAACACCATTATTGCTAATGCTATGAAAAAGTCTAATCTTGGGGGAGTTGGTTTTGATGAGCATGATATTTTTAGTCCCCCAAGCAAGGAGGAGAAAATTTTCGTTGATGGTACCTTGCCTCCAATATATGATAATTATAATCATTGTGATATTTTCGGTCCACCTTCTGTTGAGAATATATTTTATGTTGATTATGACATGCCTCTTATATTTGATGATTATGGCGATGAGAATAATAATGATACCTTTTCTCTTGAATTTGCTCCCACTACAATTAATAAGAATGACTATGATTATGTGGAGAGTATTAATTCTTTTATGCACATGGCTCATGATAAGAATGTTTTATGTGATAATTATGTTATAAATTTTATTCATGATGCTACAAGTGAACTTATTGATGATAATGATGAGTATTTCTTAATATGCTATATGATAATGCTTTAGATGATGGTCCTTTGCTTATTGATAATCCTCTATGTTTAGAAGTTGTTACTTATTTATGTGAGGATAAAAATTATATAATTGCTGCTTGTGATGGTACTCTTACTCATGAGAGTTCTACTTTGTTCTTGAATTCTCCTAATTACATCATGGAGGAGAAACTTGCTTATGTTGTTACTCGTATTCTTCACTTATATTTGTTGAGTATTCTTCTCTAGCTACTGCTATGCTTTCTAGCTCTTGTTTTTCATGCATCTCTTGCTAGAGCTGTTAGCTTATTATATCATACTCTCATATCTCATTGCTTAATTACCTGGAAAGATTATATTTTAAATAAGTTGATTGGTGTTTGCTTAAGAACAGAAAATGCTAAATGTGGAAGATGGTATAACTAAATGATACATAATCTTGTAGATCTAAATGGTTTCACTTGAATCATTGATGTTGTTTTTAGATATTAATTTGCTTAATGGTAAACATGATGGTTTAGTGAAGTGGAATGATTAATGGTTGGTCTAGAAAAACTTGATGCCGTGCCACACTTAAATATCCAGTTGATAGCATAATGATATATGACTTCTAAATGCCTAAGGCAACCGTAATGACTTTGAGTTATGCACTACGGTCGGAGAAGCCATCAGTGACTTTGTCATTTTCCACGATCCCTCTTGGAATGATTTTCATTATGCCTTATAAGATCATATTTTTATTTGAAATTTTTTTACTTGTGAGTTCTAAAGCTGCGGTTTTCATGGCACTTCCACCACCATATTGCTAGCCTCTTCGGTACTTTGCATTGCCCTTTCTCCTATTGAGAGTTGGTGCATACTTCGCGGGTACATCCAAACTCGTGGGAGAGCTTCATATATATTATTCTCCTACACATAACCCAAATATCTTCCTCAAAACATCCACCATACCTATCTACTACAACATTTTCATAGCTGTTCTGAGATATATTGCCATGCAACATCCATATTACATTACATGACTTGTTGTCATTAATTACTTATATATTGCTTTGCGTGATTCTATAAAGCTGATGTGTGGTTTTACCCATGTTACGCTAGATCATTGCATAACCTGCTACACTGGCAGAGGCACCGTTTTCATTTACATTATGTTGTATTCATATTAGTTACTTATATCAGTAGTGTGTTGTCATATCATCATATTAGGATGCCTGCCCCTAAAAGTGAAAAGAGCCATGGAGACAAAAAGAGAAATAGAAAAAAATAGAAAAAAAGGAAAAGAAAAGGGGGCAGCATTACTATTCTTTATCACACACTTGTGCTCATGTTCCAGCACCATATCATTCATAGTCATCACTTGTGCTCATGTTATAGCACCATATCATTTATGATCATCATTTGTGCTCATGTTTAGCACCTTTACTCCATATGAGAGAGTTTTCATGTCTTACTTGCATATGTGGGGAACTTTACACTATAGAACTTTGGCTTGTATATTCCAATGACGAGCCTGCTCAAAAGTGCTCTAGGTCTTCGTGAGCAATCAAGTTGGATGCACCCCCACTAGTTCCATTGGAGAGCTTTCATACAGCTATAGCTATATGTGCATCCGTTGTGTGGCAGTCACTACTCGTTGCATAGCTTCGATTGTAAAACTTCCTCTTGTCTAATGATTGCTTGTGGCTTTGTGAGACTTTCTTCCGTTGGCCTTCCAACCCCCATTAACATTCTCTTAGCCAAAACCTCCTGGTGCCAGGAACCAACGTTGAACGCTTGCTTGTTTATTTTGAACAAATAAGGAGTTGATCTTCTATGTGCATATTCTTATTGCTTGACTTGATTTTTTTTGCAAAGTTGTCATGTTTGTTGCAAGCATTAGATGATTATAATTGTTGTTCTTGAAACTTAAATCATCTCTAATAACTACTTTGCACGGTTGATTGCTATCTAGTACTATATCATTGAAAGCTTTGCTTTGCTTTGCCTACTTGTTTATTTATTACTCATTTGATATCAATATAAACTACAACCCTTATTCATTTGATCTCAGTTTACATGCCTTACATTATTAGGTGATCAAGATTGTGCGAAAGCATGTCACTTCAGAAATTATTCTTTTTATCGTTCTTGCCTACTCGGGACGAGTAGACCTAAGCTTGAGGATGTTGATACATCTCCAACGTATGTATAATTTCTTATGTTCCATGCTTATATTATACCACTTATGACATGTTTATATGCATTTTATATGGTTTTATGCAATTTCTGGGACTAACCTATTAACAAGATGCCACAGTGATGCCACAGTGTCAGTTCCCTGTTTTCTGCTGTTTTTGGTTTCAGAAAAGTACTTAAGTAAATATTCTCGGAAACAGACGATATTTTCATGGGAACGTTCCAGAGCATCGAAGGGGAGTCGAAGACGGGTCCGAGGGCCCCACACCACCTCCCGGCGCGGCAGCCCTTATGGCGCCGCGAGCACGTGATGTGGGACCCACGGGGCAAAAACCCTAACAGGTGTGCAATATTTCCTCCACTGGTCCCGAACGCCGCCGCCATCAAAGACAAGATTCGGGGGGCAGAAATCTCTGTTCGGGCACCCTGCCAGGACGGGGAATTGCCCCCGGAGACATCTTCATCGACTCCACAACCATCTCCATCGCCGTTGCTGACTCCTACGATGAGGAGTGAGTAGTTCTCCCCCGGGGCTGCGGGATCTACGGTAGCTATGTGGTCTATCTCTCCCACTCATGATGTGATATTTATGTGATCATGGACTTTGTAATCTAGTTGAATATGTGATTGATACGTCCAAAACGTATCTACTTTTCCGAACACTTTTGCTATTGTTTTACCTCTAATTTGTGTGTTTTAGATGCAACTAACGCATACTAATGTTGTTTTCAGCAGAATTACCCTGGTGTCTTCTTTTTGTGCAGAATTATCAACTTCGAAGAAAAAACCCAAAAGTCAACCAGAAGTCATTTTCTATCCGAGGAGGACCAGTAACCACGAAGACCAAACGGAGGAGAAGCCCGAGGGGCTCTCCTCACCTGGTGGCCCGGTCCCACCTGGCCGCCCCAGGAGGTGAGGAGGCCACCTCGGCCACTCCCTCGCGACCGCCTCTCGGCTATAAGTCCCTCCTAACCTAAAAACGCTTGGAGGATAGACACTTTTCCAGAGAACACACCCGTGCGCCGCCGCCATCGCGAACCCTAGTTCGGGGACTAAAAGTCTCTGTTCCGGCACCCTGCCGGGACGGGGAATCGAAGGGGATCATCGCCATCGTCATCTCCACCGCATCTCCATCAACCATCCATGTTTTCCCCGTCCACGAGTGAGTAATTCACCGTTGTAGTCTTGAGGGGATGGTAGGGATTGGATGAGATCTCTCATGTAATAGCTGTAAGATTGTTGGGGCCTAGTGCCTTGTATCCGTTATCGGTGTTTTACGTCTCTGTTGCAACTTGTTATGCTTAATGCTTGACATTAGAGACCGAGTGCCATGATTTCAGATCTGAACATGTTATTGAATTATGATGATAATTATTATTTTGGATCATATCTATGAGTTGTATACACACGTTATTGTCCGGAACCGATGGCCCCAAAGTGACAATAATTGGGATAATCGGAGGAAATGGCTATGATGTGAGTATCACATGTATTCACAGAGTGTTAATGCTTTGCTCCAGTACTTTATTAAAAGGAGTACCTTAATTGCCAGTAGTTTCCCTAGAGGCCTCGCTGCAAACGGGCTGGCAAGACAAAAGATGATGTGCAAATTTCACGCGCAACTAAATTGGAATACATGCTTATAATTAATTAATACCTGGATGCGTTATATTATTTATCTGCAAATGCCTATGCTATGTTATCACATGAATTATCTCGGCCATGCAACACCCGTACATCCGTCCCTTTGCCTACAGTATTTTAATCCTGCTGTCTACTGCAATCACAATCGCTGTCTTAATTCTCCTGCTACTGTTATTTCACTATTGTCTCTACTATAAAACTGTTGCTACTGATAATCTTCCTCGAGCAAGTCTATTCACAGATGCAGCTGATCTGACAAATCATCTGTTAAAGCTTACAAATATTCTTTGGCTCCCCTTGTGTCGAATACATAATTTGGGTTTTACTTCCCTCAAAGACTGTTGCGATCCCCTATACTTGTTGGTCATCAAGACTATTTTCTGGCGCCGTTGCCGGGGAGCATAGCTTTATTTGCAAGCCCACCTAAGTGTGATATTGTTCGCTGAAATTTGTTCATCACGGGAAGAAATGCTGATAAGAAGTTTCCCATCGTGCCATCCAGTACAAGGAAAGGTACAACTCTTAACTCTGCTGCTGCGCTTGACTCTCCATCTGTGTTGAGTAAGATTGTTACACCAACACAACCTGCACGTTCTATTACTTCTGTTGAATCTGAAGTTACTTATGATGATGCTTCCACTGTTCTTGATGAAACTGGTTCATAGGTCCCTTTTTAAATGCTACTATTGTTAAATCTAAACAAATTGAAAATGCTGAAATTCCTGATGAAAATGCTGAAACACCTGTTAATTCACCTGAATTTACATGTGATAATGATGATGAGTGTGATGATATATATGTGAATCTTGATGATGCTCTTGTTCAAGAAATTAATACTATGAAAGATGGTAATGCCTTTAAAAAACTTGTTAAAAAACGTGTTGTTAAATATAGATTATCTCCTGATGCTAAATTTGCTACATCTCTTGTAAACATAAAAGATAAAGATTATGATTTCTCTCTTGATTTGGCTCATATAGCTATAGTTGAAAGAGAACCTTTCTGTGGAACTAAAAATGAAAGTGTTGTAGAACATATGCATGAATTGTCTGATTTAAGTGGAATATTTGATGAAGACATTAAAATGCGCACTTACTATGTTGCTAAAATATTTCCTTTCTGATTAAAAGGAGAAGCTAAAACTTGGTATAATAGTTTATCTCCTGGTTCCATCACTAGTCCTAAGGGTTTGCTTGATGCTTTCTTTCAAAAATATTTCCCTGCTAGTGCTCAACATGATGCTTTGCTAAAAATCTATAATTTTAATCAAGAAGAGGGTGAGAAATTACCCAAAACTTGGACACACTTTTTTTGCTTCTTGAGGGGGCAACCAAACCATGATTTAGAGAAAAATGATCTACTTGATATATTTTATAGTGGACTAACTGCTGAATCTAGGATAAACCTGGATAGTTTTGCTAGTCGTGTTTTCAGGAAAAGGACTCCCGAGGAAGCTGAAGAATTATTGGCTACAATATGTAAGAATAACGATGATTGGGATATTTCTGATCCTACTCCAACACCTCCACCAACACCGAATAAGAGAGGTATGATTTAATTAAATGAAAAAAACAATGAGGGAAGCTAAAAGATCTCTTCAAGAAAGTGGCATTAAATCTGAAGATGTGAAATATTTACCTCCTATTGAAGAATTATGTAAGCCTATTCCTCCTCCAACCGTTATTGAGGTACACTCTCTCCAAAGGTTTGATGATAGAGATATCCCTTACTCTAAACTTCCTGCTCAATGCTTTGATGAATTTGATGATTTTATTGTTAAGCAAGGTAATTTTAATACGAGAATAGAGAATCATTTAATGAAAAATTCTCATGCTATTAGTGATTTACATGATATTGTTGATAGAACTGCTAATGATGTTAAAGTGCTAATTAAACACTTTCATATGGTTCGGACTCAAATAGATCAACTCACTAAAGTGCAAAAAGAATTGCTAGTAAACAACTCTATTGCTAAAGAAAAACTTGTTTGTGAAGTAACAACTAGAGGTGGTAAATCAACTCAAGATCCTTTGTATCCTGAAGGACATGATAAAAGAATTGAACAAGATTCTCAACGAGTGAATGAACCTAGTATTCCTTCTAGGAAAAAGAAAAAGAAACATAGAACCGTTGTAGAATCCTCTGAACCTGTTAATGATCCTAATAGTATATCTGTTTCTGATGCTGAAACTGAAAGTGGTAATGAACACAACAATGATAATGCTAATAACAATGATAAGGATAAAAATGCCAATTCGGATCAGGAAGAAATAGAAGAAGAACGTGAAAAACATGCTAAAAATAAAAAGTACACTAAAAAAGATTTTATTGCTAAGAAACATGGTAATGAAAGAGAACCTTGGGTCCAAAAACCAATGCCTTTTCCTGCTAAGAAACTTAAATCGATCATTATAATAGATTTTGTGATTGGATGAAACCATTGTTCTTGCAAATTCCTTTGACTGATGCTATTAAGTTGCCTCCTTATTCTAAATATATGAAAGATATTGTGACTAACAAAAGAAAAATTCCCAATGAGGAAATATCTACTATGCTTGCTAATTACTCTTTTAATGGTAAGGTGCCAAAGAAGCTTGGTGATCCAGGTATACCAACTATTCCTTGCTCTATAAAAAATAATTATGTTAAAACTGCTCTATGTGATTTGGGAGCTGGAGTTAGTGTTATGCCCTTCTCTCTTTACAAGAGACTTCACCTTGAAAAAATGATACCTACTGATATGTCTTTGCAAATGGCTGATAAATCTACTGTTGTTCCTGTTGGAATTTGTGAGGATGTTCCTGTCCAAATAACTACCAATTGTTTAATTATGACTGATTTTGTTGTTCTTGAAATGCCTGAAGATGATAATATGTCTATTATTCTTGGAAGACCTTTTCTTAATACTGCAGGGGCTGTTATTGATTGCAATAAAGGAAAAGTTACTTTTAATGTTCATGACAAGGAGCATACTGTTTATTTTCCCAAAAAAGTTGATAGAATGCCTGGAGTTAATACAATTACTAATTTGAGGTCCATTAGAGTGGGAAGTATTGATTGCCCATATAAACAAGAATTCAAAACCTCATGATTGGATCCATACAAATTCATTATAAGGCAACATGAGTGTCTCATATGGTTTAAAATCTTTCATGTCATATAAAATTCATATGGTGGCAAGACTTGATCAACCTTGTTAACAAGTGCATTTTAAATGCATAAAGAGGCTAAACAAATTTTCTTTCTCTCAACCTTGTTATACCTACTGTAATATTACTTAGTTTGCAATGTTTAGTTGAATTTGTTGTTAGAAAATAATTTTTTATTATTGAATTTAATAATGCAAAATACCAGAAAATGAAAAAATTAAGTTTCTCAGAAAATTAAAACTTCTATATGAAAAATCGTATTTTTCGAGGAGGTACCTGGAAGTGCTAGAGAGCCACTAGGGGGACCCCCAGGTCCACCACATCACCTGGTGGTGCGGCAGCCATGTGGTCGCGCCAGCTGGTGGTGAGGGGCCCATAGCCCCCCCCACTTGCTCTCTGTCCTTCCCCTGCCTTCCTCTTCCCCAAAAAATCTCTTTTGGATAGCTCAAACTCGTGTTCTTGCTGCTCATCTCCTGGGATTTCGCTATCCACATTCAGCCAATTTCTGGTGCTGAAATTTGGCGCATCTCCTCTCCGGTATGTGACTCCTCCAAATATCCAAGTGGAATTTTGTTTAATGGTGTATATATGAAGTACTTTGCTGCTGTAGATATCTTGTTTAGTGAGTTTGAATGCTTTTTCTAAGTTGATGAAACTAGTTTTGATGCATGCTTAAGCCTATAGCAAGTCACTATAGTCATTTCCCTTCATTTAGTTGGCTAAAAATTGATTTTTATGATGATTGTTGAAAATTTCAGAAAAGTAAGATGAATAACCGTGACTTTGATGAGGTGTTTGAGGGAGATTATCAGAGGAGGGCAGGGCGTCCAAGGGCTGCTACTCGTGTTAGGTACTCCTACAACGAGGAGATCCTCGCACCAACGATCGGAGATGAGGGGGATGCGGGAGAACCACACGCCGCATCTTACCCTTGTTATGCTTTCCTTCGTGCTGCAGGTCTACTTGAGGACATCCAAACTCTCGTTGAGAGAGTGGGCTTCACCACCTACATGAGGGATGAGAGGCCACAATACTATTGGCTTACCAAGACTTTCTCGGAATCCTTCACTTTCAACACCAAGTCTTTGCAAAGGCTATTACTTTCAAGATTTATGATATGCCTTGTAGCCTAACCTTGTAGGAATTTTGTGGGATAGTTGGTACAACGAACAGGGGGACAACGGTGAGGATTGTCGCGAATCCACCGGAGTTGGCCCAAACCTACCAAGAGGTCACCGACAATGACACCCGCTCCGCACAACGCGGCAAGATAAGGAACATTCAATAGCCTGCCATCAAATATTTTGTCTACTATCTTACTGTTAGTGTGCTTGGTAGGGAAAACACTAGCAATGTTTCTAACTTGCAACTTGTATTTCTTACGGGTGCCCTTAAGGGTGAATTTCCGTATAACCTTGGCTCTTTGATTGCTCTCCGTTTAGCTGCTAGAGGCCCCATCTTTGGAGGCATTATTGCTTTACGTATTGCTGAATTTTTAGGGCTGCCATTAGTCCTAGTGATGTACCACTTGAACCATGCTATCTTGGCCTTGCTGCATTAAGAGGCCACAAATTTGTTACTAACAACTCCACTTTGGAGAATATTGTGTTTAGCGTCGTTTGAGCTGACGATCGTGAAAAGAAAGTCTCCTTGCCACAACCTTCTTTGTTCAGTCTTGACAGGAGACCGTGGTCGTACTTGCTAGTAGAGCTGGAGGAGCAGCTGAGCGTACTTGGTTTTCACAAGACGCATCGCAGGCTGGAGCCACCACCGGAGGATTACAGTGGATACCACACCGGCGCATCCTCGAGCTCCTATTACGGGGAAATCTCTTCGACATACCCCCGCGACTTCGACGAATGGGCACGTTGGACTTGAGCTCCACTTGGGCCAAAAGCCTAAGCTTGGGGGGAGGTACATCGACGCACACTCATCTATATATCATTCTCATTCGGTACTTTGTATATCCATGTTTCGTTTTATTTTTCTTTCTTTCGTTCATTCGTTTATGCTTTGTTTGCTTGCCATAAACCCAAAAATATCAAAAAGAATTTTGTTATTTCTATTTCTGTTTTGTTTTAGTATCTAGTATTAGTATGCTTAGTATTTATTTCAGTTCAATAATGCAAAAACACAAAAATATTTTGCTTTGTTGTGTGCTGTTTTTCGCAGGGACAGATTTCTGCTGTCCACCGTTAAATTCATAACTTATTACAGGTATGTCGGAATGACTTGAAATTTGGTGTGCATATTCCTGGGATGTGTACGCAACTTTCATTAGTTTTGATTTTTATGATCTGGGAATGTTAAGACCCTCGAAAAAATTCGTCTTTGCTGTCTATTCTGTTTTTCGTTTCCAAATCCGAAAACACAAAAATATTTGCTGTTTCTCTTTGCTTTTGTATAGTTTGTTTCAGAGGTAATTATCTTCAATTACTCCATGGAGCTTGGTTATTATCTCATATCTTTCAAGCACACAAGTGATAAGGCAATTATGATGATCTATGATAATTTCGAGTTGGGTAAGAGGCTGGTAATGAACTCTATTTGTTTCTCATTTTTGTACATATACTCATTCATGTAAGCATGCTTAGATGGTTCGCATAAGGTATATATCGATTGGTGGATGCTTAGTAGTTTGTGTTCTCTTATGATCGTTTCCAATTTATTTATGATGGATGTCATGTCTCTTTGGATATTCGCTTGCATTGTTTTGCTCATAATAGAATACTAGGTAATTTGGCGCGGCGATACGCCGCACCCGTGTGGTTAATAGTTGTGTATGTTAACGTAAAGGTAATCAGTAAAACAATTTGTTGTTAGGAGAGGAAAAACATTCTGTGAAGTATTTCTGTAATTTGATTGCGTGGTACATCATCAGTGCTAAAGAAAGTTACAATCTAAGTGATAAGATGCTAATGCTATGGAAATGCATATATAGAAGTTTTAGCTTTCCTCTTCTTGGTATCCGTCAATCGTCATAGGAGTGGCCTCCTGTAGGATAAGGATGTGAGAGCATAATTATGAATAACATACAATTCCAAAGGATAGCTGTGTATATTTGTTCGATTTCTGAAGTGGTCATGTCACAACTGTGTGCTCTTCATGGGTAACATGTTCAGGGAAGTGTTGTACATTTGGAAGGTTATCTGTCAGCGTGGACAGTTCTTGCTTACTTATCGTCTGTACTGTAAAATATCTGTGCAACGCTATGAAACTTTCTAAAAAAGGAAGTGTAGAAAAGCAGTCTCAAAACATTAGGATACAATGGTCGGAAATCGTTTTCTCTGAAGAAAAAATGGGCAAACCTGAACTCTGAACATAACTACACATCCTATCTGTCGGAAGCAAAAAAATAGGTAAGATTCAGGCACAGACACATAGTAACATGTATCTTTGATCGTGCGCAGCTAGGCAGCCGCGTTGGCCATGTTAATCCTCTCATACGGCGTTGGTCTGGTGCACCTAAGCACGACCCTGATGGCAGAAACCAAGCAATCCTGCACTGAAACTCTGCTATGATTAGTACCATCAATTTGTGTGGTAATCAGCAGCATCGTGTTTGAGACTACCTCTGAACTCTTGCAACGCGAGACCATCAGCGGAGATGTCGTTTGTAGGTGACTTACCAGAGAAGATCTCCATCCATCAGCAAACCAGGAGGTAGAGAATCGGCAGCAAGGTAAAAATCAACAGGATGACGTCCAGTCCGTGCGGAGGCGCGTCCGTGTAGAGGCACGGCTGGGACGGAGCCTAGGCGATGGTGTGTATCTGTGGTGGCATTCGCCATGGACGACTCGCTCACCGCCGATCCCTGGTGGGGCGGGGCTGGTGGTCGAGGTCACGGGCTGACGGCCGCCATCAGGACCGTGCAGGATCGGGAGGTGGAGGCGCGAGCCGAGGATCTGGGCGTGGAGGCGGGGCGCGGGCGTGGGAGAGAGAAAGGGAGGAGGGAGAATTGCACTGTCACTGTTGTAGAAAAAACTTCTGAAGTTTTGCCTATTTGCATACAGATCCTTAGCAGCGGTAAAATATGGACCGCGGAGCACTGTGTCGATCTGTGGGGCGTTTTTCTGCAAAACAGCCACAGTGACTGTGGTATCCTCCTCTGAATAATTCATTCAAATTGACTTGGCACATGCTTACACATGTTATGACTGAAAACAAAAAGTCAATTAAGGCTTGATGACATATTTTGACTCAGAGTTCTTGTATCTTTATTATGCCTCTGTTAATTCTGTTTCGTCGCAAGCATGATTATGACGGTTATTGCTCTCTTGAATTGTCGCTTCCCATCTTTTGCTAGCCTCCACTTGTACTAAGCTGAGAAAATGCTTGTGCTTCCAAATCACTGAAAACCAAGTTAATCCAAAGAGCCCACCATAAACACCTATACATGGCAATTTCAAACCATTCAAATAAATTCGCATGTGCTACCTTTAAAACCGTCAAACACTTCTTAATTTGTGCCACTATTTTGAGCTCATGAGGAAGTGGTAGTTGGTCTTGTTATCTTCCATACTAATTATGTAATTGACTTGCATGCTACATCTGCTCGTCATTAATTTTTTCAAGGGCTGGTTAGGTCATTGTAATATAAAAAAATGATTTGAGAAAATAAAAATGGGCACTCCTCCATGGTTTGAGATTGTTTGGTCGGCACCCGAGGATTCGGTTAGCCATGGTATTGTTAGCAAGGTGGGAGGAGTGTCAAGCTATGAAAATATATAAATATAAAAATACATATTACAAGTGCTTTGTTTAAAAAATAATCGGAACCCCTCTCAACTTGCTTAGTATGGAAGATAACGAGAACTCTATTGCCAGTCGTTGACCTAACAACCACCACTCAAAAACAATTTTACCTATGTTTTCAAAATGATAAAAAGCTCTAGCACATGTTGAATCCCTACTTCCCTCAGTGAAGGGCATATCTTTTACTTACTGTTGAGTCTCCATCTTTCTTTGAGCACCTTCTCGAGAGCATAATTGTCATTCTTAGTGTAATGTGCTTGTCGCTTAATATGTTAACCGCGGTATAATCTAGATACTTTTATCTTTGACATCTTTATCTCTAGTCTTCTCTTGGAACTCAGAGGTGCCTGGGCATTTATGTTTTGCTGTTATATTCGGGCTACACTTTATCATACTTTCTTATGATCATTGCAATCATGTGAATTGATATGCCTCATGTTACTTATCATCGGTATAATTGGCATCTTTTCATGGTTTACATAACTACTGGGTGACACCGTTTATATATGCCTTGTTATGAATAGTCTAACCATTTGTCCTCATAATGAGAATATTTACATCACATGAGCAAATGAGTTCGTGAAAGTTCTTTTATCGCATTCAGTTTTTAACTGAATTGCTTGAGGACAAGCAATAAGCTAAGATTGGAGGGAGTTGATACGTCCAAAACGTATCTACTTTCCCGAACACTTTTGCTATTGTTTTACCTCTAATTTGTGTGTTTTGGATGCAACTAACGCGGACTAATGCTGTTTTCAGCAGAATTACCCTGGTGTCTTCTTTTTGTGCAGAAATATTAACTTCGGAGAAAAAGCCCAAAAGTGAACCAGAACTCATTTTCTATCCGAGGAGGGCTAGGAACCACGAAAACCAAACGGAGGAGGAGCCCGAGGGGCTCTCCTCACCTGGTGGCCTGGGTCCCACCTGGCCGCCCTAGGAGGTGAGGAGGCCACCTCGGCCACTCCCTCGTGACCGCCTCTCGGCTATAAGTCCCTCCTGATCTAAAAACGCTTGGAGGATAGACAATTTTCCAGAGAACACACCCGTGCGCCGCCGCCATCGCGAACCCTAGTTCGGGGACCAAAAGTCTCTGTTCCTGCACCCTACCGGGACGGGGAATCGAAGGGGATCATCGCCATCGTCATCTCCACCGCCTCTCCATCAACCATCCATGTTTCCCCCCGTCCATGAATGAGTAATTCACCGCTGTAGGCTTGAGTGGATGGTAGGGATTGGATGAGATCACTCATGTAATAGATGTAAGATTGTTAAGGCATAGTGCCTAGTATCTGTTATCGGTGTTTTACGTCTTTGTGGCAACTTGTTATGCTTAATGCTTGACACTAGGGACCGAGTGCCATGATTTCAGATCTGAACATGTTATTGAATTATGATGATAATCGGAACCGTTTGGTTTTCGTGGATGCTTTGTTAATTATCTCGTGCTCATGCTTTTCATGAATTATCTCGTCCATGCAACGCCCGTATATCCGTCCCTGTGCCTACAGTATTTTAATCCTGTTGTCTACTGCAATCACAATCGCTGTCTTAATTCTCCTGCTATTGGTATTTCACTACTGTCTCTGCTATAAAACTGTTGCTACTGATAATCTTCCTCGAGCAAGTCTATTCACAGGTGCAGCTGATCTGACAAATCATCTGTTAAAGCTTAGAAATATTCTTTGGCTCCCCTTGTGTCGAATAAATAAATTTGGGTTTTACTTCCCTCGAACACTGTTGCGATCCCCTATACTTGTGGGTCATCAGTGATGCTACTCTTTATCTATTATGCACTCTAGGGGTTACTTTAATATGAACTCAGAGGTTATTCACAGTTGTAACGGTGACAGTGTGTGCACCGTGTATGATTCCTTTATGATGTTGTTGGTGTTAGTTTACTCTGACTTTGAGTGTGCTCTTGTTACCCTACACAATGAATGGTGTTTATCATCTAACATTAGAGTGTTTGAGAGTAGTGTTTATTTATTCAACTTTGATGTCATTGTTGAGAGTGTCCACTGGTGAAATTAGAATCACTAGGCCTTGTTTCTAAGCATTGAAACCCCGTTTCCAACAAGTTCTGCTACATGTTTGTTTGCTGTCATTTTTATTACAGATCGCAATTACTACTTATCACTAGTAGAAAACAGCCTAACAGTTCCGGTTTGTAAGGGCCCTTTGTCCCGGTTTATTAACCGGGGCTGCGGAATCGGGACTAAAAGCCAACCCCTTTAGTTGCAGTCTCGTCTGCAACCGAGACAAATATCATCCACGTGGGCTCGCAGGCGAGCAACTCAGGTGATGACCTTTTGTCCCGGTCTGTATTAGAAACCGGGACTAAAAGTTCGAGAGGTTTTAGGTTTTAGGTGTTTTTATTTTGTTTTCTGTTTTATTTATGATTTAAGCTATTATTCGTTCTATACAATTACACACATCGATTCATATATTGTATGAAGAGTCTAAATTAAGCATACATGCATATATAATATAACGAGTCAGTCATACGAACATATATATACATTTGATCATATATACACACGAGTGTCTTCGAACACGAGAATTACATGAATATCACTTATGGGTTTTCGTGGTATTCTCCTATTGGGGCTATGACCTCGTCAAGCAAAAAACCAGCAATTTCCTCTGGAATTTCTCTTATGCGTTGCTTTGCTGGGAGTAGTGACTGTGAAGCCACATTCTGTATCAAATAGAAGGTCGATATGAATATATAAATTGTCATTAACAAAAGTAAAACTCTGAATATATATATTAATGTTGAACGTACATGTGGAGAAGTCCGCGCACTGACACACATGCGCACGTACTCGCAAACGAAGTATCCACATAGATTAGTCGCAGGTGGTTGTTTCTCGCACTTTACGAAAATAGAGTTGAATCAAATAATAATAAAACAGGACAATCCGATATTAAAACTTGATTTAAAATGAGAACTATACTTACGGGGATTTGTGTAAAGGTCAACTCTGGTTTAAAATGACCACCCTCAGATCTTATGAACCGCTTCCATACCCTACAAATAAAATGAATAAAGAAGATATTAATAACTAGAACACAGAAAAATAAAGAGGTCGATATAGTGTAATAACGATTGAAATTACTTTTGGAGCATATCATTAATGCTTGCGTAATACTCCAAGGTATGTGATATTGAGTCCTCGTTCTCAACTATCCCACGGTCAATTTGAATGTTAAAGAGAATCCAGTGGTAGCTGCTTTCATCAACATTAAGTCAGAGCGAAAAGTTAATGTGTACAAGACAGTAAGAACACTCTTACCTGAAGTTGTAAGGAAACAAAAGCACATCTTTATAATTTTGTTGCTTCAATGCATTGAACAAGTTATTCTCCGTTTCCTCCAGAAACTGTTGTAGGTTATGTACATGAACTCGACCCGGGTCAATGAACCCAACTTGATAATTAGACATTCTCTTACATTCGAGAATCTTCTTTCTACATAATAACATATGAACGAATGTATGTAGTGAGACTTAATTAGCTAGAGACTTAATTAATAACAGAAATACAAATTAATCACTTACAAACAATAGCAGCTCATGATACATTTCTCTAGGGCTTCCATATTGAATAACTGCCATAATTCATCAAAATCAATATGGATTGTCTGTTCTCCGGTGAAGTAATGTTCTTCTTTATATGTTAGAGACATCATTGTTTGGCCGTCTTTTGTGCGCTCCATGTACCACTGATGTAATTTTCGCATCCTTGGAGGTAGCAGTGCCAACTCCGCCTATGTGACCAGTTCCTTCCCCATGACAAATTGTCTTGCTAGGGGAGCCATGCCGGCTTCAACTAGGCCTAGCATTTCATCAATCGTCAGACCAGGAATTTCTTCAAACTTTTCTGGTAATACAATTGGGGATGCCACCTTTAACGGAACGATCAATTGTTTCTTCTGTTGTCCAAGCTAGGCAACGTCGGCTCTCTGCTACCTCTTATTCTCCGTGGGACGACCCTTGGGGAGCGGTGACACTTTCTCCTTAGTAGGCGGATTCGGGCACTTCCGCTTTACTCCAATGTACTGAGTGGGCGACGCCGAAGATCAAGTCCGCTGATGCAGTGTGGAAGATGTGGGAGCCTTAAGCGCAGATGAAGAAGCCTTAGTCACAAATGAGGGAGCCTTAAGCGTATATGAGGGAGCCTTAGGCATAGATGAGGGAGCCTTAGGCGTAGATGAGGGAGCCTTATGCGCAGATAGAGGCGGTGATTGTTGAGGTAGAGGTGAGGGAGCCTTAGACGGCGATGGCCGAGGTGCAGGTGAGGGAGCCTTAGGTGGCGATGATCGACGTGGAGGTGGAGGAGCCTTAGGCGACGATGGTCAAGGTGAAGGTGAGGGAGCCTTAGGCAGCGATGATCGACGTGGAGGTGAGGGAGCCTTAGGCGGCGATGATCGAGGTGAAGGTGAGGGAGCCTTAGGCGGCGATGATCGAGGTGGAGGTGATGAAGCATCAGGCCGCGATGATCGACGTGGAGCTGAGCGAGCCTTAGTCCTTTCCTTCGAGCCTAGAAATATGATGTATTTCTTTTTCCATAATAAAACTCCATGCAAGACTTCTCCCAGGGTCGACTCCCCTTTAGGGCCTGCGAAGTCAATCTCCAATGTCTCACATCCGGATAGAATTTCATCCACCGCGACACGAGCATACCCAGCTGGAATCTCGCGGCCATGCCAACGCGCTGTAGGATCAACTTTCAAAGCAAAGCCGACTACCACCTTCATGGATATATTCTTCATTGGCTGGTGTAGCTCACAATCAGTCTTCTCTTTGATATTGTCCACAGGGTAGCGCTCCATCGGTGACACATCAACCTATACATTATCAACACTGACATGCAACGCCGTGGAAGCCATGCTGCTTCTCCGGCAGTCGGGTACGGGATCTATGTACATGTGTTCTCCCTCTGGACGGCTCGATATTTGCTCCTGCATATGAGAATACAGCGCAAAGAGCAGCTCGTTCTTTTCTTCTACATTCTTCAGCCGGTCTGCCGCCTGCTGCTCCCTCCTCTTCTGTGCTCTCGCTCGTCTTCTATAAGTGTTTATGTTCTCATGAAACCCTATCTTCCAAGTAACACCTCCAGAGCCTCGTACGCGTCCTCTGTGCTCAGGCTTTTTGAGTGCCTTTGTCAGTTCGTCGTTATCTCTATCAGGAACAAAAGTTCCCGCTTCCACCTCGGCTATTGCTGTTTCAAGATCCTTGAAGGGAGTCAACACTGCTTTCTTCGTCGGATCACGAAGAACCAACTCCCATGTTTCCATATCTAACGTCATACCATGCGTCATTAGGAAATTTTCTGCTCGTTCGGGCACTTTCTCTGTACCTGGAGATAACCCCTTTGCCTTAATTTCAGCCTTAAGTTTATCCCACTTAGCCCTGGCAGTCCTGTAGCCACCTGTCCCCAGATTATGATGATATATCTTCAGCGCGGCATTATCCGCATTCTTTTTCGACCGTGCTTTAGCTTCTTCTGATTCCTTGTATGTCCTGAAATCATCCCATTGAGCACGTAACCTCTCTTGAGTTCCCTTGAACTCCAGAGTAATTTTCCCGCTCTTGACATAAGTCGCCCATAATCTTTTCTGGTGGTTACATAATTGTGTGGCCATCTTCTTAAGGATCCACGCCTTCACATTGTCCATCATGGCCTTTGTTTGCTCCGGGGTGTCCATCATCGGCAGAGTGAAATGTGATATCAGCTTCTCCCAAATAGATTTCTTTAATTTGTCAGAGACAAAACTTATATTGTCGGCTCTTCTGGCTTACTCCATTCTCGACAGGTGATCGGGATCATATCCTTAACAAGAACTCGTGCTTGATTTGTAAATGCTGTCACGCTCTTTTTGGGCTGCAAAGGTATCCCATCGGCACTGACTACATCAATCCTCATGTGCTTATTCTCGTCCCACTTTTTGGCCAGGCCCCTTGATGAAGTGGAACATTTGTTCGATTTAGAGGTCTACAAAAAACATTCGTTAAATATATGCTCAATGTGTGTAGGTCTAACTAGTGATATATATCATGAGCAAAGACTTAAATATTTACATCGGATGACTTGCAGGTTGAGGGCCCAGCGCTAGTATCGACATCAATACTTGTTTGTGGGTTGTCTCCTTGTAACAAATCTTCCAACAAGCAATACCCATCATCATTCAGACATTGTGAGCCGTCATCTACAAAGTTCTCTACATCTTCTAGTCAGCTTTCCCCTATCATGTTCAACAATGCATCTTCCTGAGGATCTATACCGGTACCGTTGTGGTCCATAGCTTTAACTATAAAGAAGAAGGATTAAATAAAGATTAAAAGTAGTAGCAATAACAACAAAGAGGGACATTGAAAGTAGTAGTAGCAATAACATCAATTAGTTACAAGTCATAATAATATATATCGCATCCATAATAAATCACGCTAATTAAAATGGACGTCGAACAGCCGGAATCATGCCGCGTGCGGTGAAAACCCAAATTGAAGGAACCGAAACAGGATCATAACTAATGTGAGATCCCTTAAGATGCTGCCAAGTGTTGGACGGACGGACATCCAACCCGACCATGTACGGACGGACGTTCTCGTCCTCCGCCCTGACACGACGACGTACCAACTCCTCAGGGGCTGACACCCTCTGTACCCGTCGGGGCCCATGTGACCGCCACCAAAGAAGCTCCGGGTCGACGATAGTTCCCTCATTCCTCACCAATATGCGCACACCGAAAGGTAGCACCTCCCACTGCCAACCCGACGGAGCCCAGTCTGGGACATCCATAGTCCCGTCCATCTTGAAACTATGAATCTTTACATTAACTCTTAAAATCCAAAACATTGTAAAATTCAAAGACATTGTATTAAATTCCAACATATTGCTAAATTCAAAATTCAACTACTAAGTCCTAAAACAATAGTTCTAAATTCTAAATTGAAGACCTAAATCAACTAAATTCCTATTGCTAAGAAACAACAATTTGCTAAGACACTAAAATACTATAACAATTTGCTAAGACACTAAAACAATATTTCTAAATTCATAAATTCTAATTTGAAGACACTAAATTCCTAAAACAATCAACTAAATTCAACTAATTACTAAAACAATATATCTAAATTTTAAATTGAAGACACTAAAATACTATAACCATTTGCTAACACACTAATTAAATTCCTTAATCAACTAAATTCCTAAAAAGATTCACTAAATCAACTAACCCTAGCCCTAACACTAAGTGATCGAGGGGACAGGCTGGAATGCTCACCGGCTGTGACGACGATGACGAGCTCGGCGGGGATGGGGACGACGAGCTCGGCGGTGCGGTGTTCAAGGAGAAGAAGAGGAAGCGGGGATGGCGAGCTCGGCAGCGGCGGCGTTGACGGACGGCGGCGCATCTGACGGCGGTGCGCGGCACCGGACGGCGGCGAGGCAGAGCTCGGCAACGGACGGTGGCGAGGTCGATTTGGGCAGCCTAGCGGCGTCCTTAGTGCTGTCCCGGTTCGTGGATTGAACTGGGTTTACGCGGAAGGAGTATTTATACCGCAGGCCTTTAGTCGTGGTTCGTGGCTCCAACCGCGACTAAAGGTACCCCTTTAGTCGCGGTTGGAGCCACGAACCGCAACCTGCTGAGTTTTCGACCGCTAAGTTTTCGCGCGCGGTGCCACACCTTTAGTCGCGGTTTGTGGCTCCAACCGTGACTAAACATGTGATTTTGCGCCAAATCTCAATTATTTTTCATTTTGTGATTTCAAAAGAGGTTGAGCATACATTTGAATAAGTTCTAACTACAAATTTGGATTATGACAAAACTTTGAACATGAAGAGTGTTTCAATTTGAATAACTAATATAAAATCATTTTCTGATTCATAAAATAATTTTATAATAATAACCATTTTGTCATTTTCAATTAAATATGAGGTAAACTCAGATCTTTTGCATTATATTTTATAACTAAACTAATAATAAATTGAAATAAGGTAGCGTGATGGCGTGGAATACTTTATTACAGCTTCTAACACATAGAGTTACTTAAAAGGTTTAACATTATTAAACATCAACTAGTGTTTCGCTTTCTTATATGTGTTGTGTAACCTTGGAGAATCTTCATTGTTAACCTGATAGTTGGGTCAATGTTGACTTTGAAGGGTGGGATTTCATCAAACTTATTGTAATCTTCTGACATGTCTATCTTGTCCTCTACTCCCACGATATTTCTTTTCCCTGAAAGAACTATGTGGTGCTTGGTATCACCGGATAATGTTTTGTCTACTTTTGTTTTCTTTTATTCAGTCTAGTAGACATATCCTTCACATAAAAAACTTGAGCCACATCATTGGCTAGGACGAATGGTTTGTTTAGGTACCCAAGATTCTGGAGATCCACCGTTGTCATTCCGTACTGGGTATCTACATATACCCCTGTCATCTTGAACCATTTGCACCGAAACAAAGGGATCTTAAAAGAAGGTCCATAGTCAAGTTCCCATATCTCCTCTATGTAACCATAATGTGTGTCCTTACTTCCATCGCCGTTTGTTGCATCAAAGCGGACACCGTTGTTTTGGTTGGTGCTCTTTTTATCTTGTGTCATCATGTAAAATGTATTTCCATTTATCTTGTACCCTTGGAAAGTTGATATGGTCGAAGATGGTCCGCTGGCCAAGTCAAACAACTCCATGTCAACAGTGTTGTTCTTCATGAGATGTGCTTGCAACCAACCGCTGAAATTCATCATGTGTGCTTCTGTTATCGAGGAGTCATCCATGTCCGGGTTTTTTGACCGTACAATATTCATGTGTTCCTCAATATAAGGAGCCACAAAGGTGGAATTCTGCAGAACTGTGTAATGTGCTCCAGTTAAAGAATGCCCGTCCATAGAGATCATTGTTTTCCTTCCGAGAGTGCCTTTTCCACTCAATCTCCCCTCATGCCGCGATTCAGGAACACCAATCGGCTTAAAATCAGGAATAAAGTCCACACAAAACCCAATGACCTACTATGTTCCAAAGCCGTTGGAGATGCTTTCTTCAGACCTAGGACGGTTATGAACATATTTCTTTAAGACTCCCACGAATCTCTCAAAGGGGAACCTATTGTGTAGAAATACAGGACCGAGGATGGAAATCTCTTCGACTAGGTGAACTATCAGGTGCATCATAATATCGAAAAAGGATGGTGGGAACACCAACTCGAAACTGACAAGACATTGAACCACACCAATCTGTAAGGTATGTGGACTCACTGGATAGATTACTTTCTGAGATATTGCATTCAAGAATGCACATAACTTCACAATGGGTAGTCGAACACTTTCTGGTAGAAGCCATCTCAATGCAACCAGAAGCAATTGGGTCATAAATACGTGGCAGTCATGAGACTTTAGGTTTTGGAATTTTTTCTCAGCTATATTTATTATTCGCTTTATGTTCGATGAGAATCCGGATGGGACCTTCATACTACTAAGACACTCAAAAAATATGTCCTTCTCTTATTTCGTTAGAGTATAGCTGGCAGGACCTTCAAACGGCTCTTGATGGATGCCGTCCATTTCTCTCAAACGTTGCTGGTCCTCTCGTGCTCCCGGTGTATCTTTTTTGTTCTTCCCATACACACCTAAGTGGGATAGAAGGTTCAAGCAAAGATTCTTCATCACGTGCATCACGTTGATACAAGAGCGGACCTCTAGGATTTCCCAATAGGGTAGCTCCCAAAATATAGATTTTTTTCCACATGGGTGCGTCCATGCGTGTCCGTTAGCGTCATTCGGAACTTTTAGGCTGCCAGGACCCTTTCTAAATATTAATTTCAAATCCTTAACCATATCAAATACATCAGCACCAGAACGAAGGGTAGGCTTCTTCCTTTTTTCCGCCTCACCAAAATGCTTGCCTTTTTTTCAAGGGATGATTGGATGGAAGAAAACGATGATGCCTAGGGTACACATCTTTCCCCCGTTAGTTAAATATACACTGTCAGTCTTATCTAAACAATGTGTGCATGCATGATATCCCTTGGTTGTCTATCCTGAAAGGTTACTAAGAGCAGGCCAATAATTGATGCTTATGAACAACAACGCTCGTAGGTCAAATTCCTCCTGTTTGTACTCATCCCATACACGTACACCTTCTTCCTGCCACAACTGTAAAAAATCCTCAACTAATGGCCTGAGGTACACATCAAGGTTTTTTGCCGGGTTGCTTCGGTCCTTGGATGAGCAATGACATCATAATGAACTTTCGTTTCATGCACAACCACGGTGGAAGGTTATAGATACATGAAGTCACGGGCCAGGTGCTATGACTGCTGCTCTTCCCCCCAAAAGGATTAAAGTTATTTGTACTTAGACCAAACCTTAAGTTCCTTGCTTTATTTGCAAAGTCGGGAAACGTTCTATCAATTTTTCTCCACTACGACCCATCAGCGGGGTGTCTCAACATCTCGTCTTTCTTACGGTCTTCCTTGTGCCATCGCATCAACTTGGCATGCTCGTTGTTTCTGAACAAACGTTTCAACCGTAGTATTACAGGAGCATACCACATCACCTTGGCAAGAACCCTGTTCCTGGCACCCTTGCTCTCAACACCTTCAGGGTCATCTCGTCTGATCTTGTACCGCAATGCAGTGCATACCGAGCATGCAACCAAATTCTCATAATCATCGCGGTACAGGATGCAGTCATTTGAGCAAGCGTGTATCTTCTCCATTTCTAATCCTAGAGGACAGACAACCTTCTTTGCTGCGTACATACTGACGGGCAATTTGTTATCCTCTGGAAGTTTCCTTTTCATAATTTTTAGCAACTTTTCAAATCCCTTATAGGTCACGCCGTTCTTTGCCTTCCATCTCATCAATTCTAGCGTGGTATCCAGCTTTTTCTGATAATTTTTGCAAGTTGGGTACTGATACGTCTCCAACATATCCATAATTTCTTGTGTTCCATGCTATGTTATATCATGTTATTACATGTTTTATATGCATTTAATATAGTTTTATGCATTTTCTAGGACTGACCTATTAACAAGATGCCACAGTGCCAGTTCCCTGTTTTCTGTTGTTTTTGGTTTCAGAAAAGCTCTTAAGAAAATATCCGCCAAATAGGAAACGAGCCAATCAGTATTTATTTTTGGAATATTTGCAACCAGAGGAACCGAAGACAAGACGAAGACGGACCCCGAGGGGCCCACACAGCCTCGTGGCGCGGGCCCCATGCTGGCCACGCCGGGAGGCGGTGTGGCGCCCTCGGGCTCCCACCGACCTAGGTCTTTCGCCCATAAATATGCCCCTTACCTAAAAAAGCTTAACGGTGAATCACTTTTTCCTCCACGGGTCCCGAGTCGCCACCGTCGCCGCCACCACTTCAGGAGAGATCAGAACTGCTCCCCGGCACCCTGCCGGGAGGGGGAATCGTCCCTGGAGGCCTCTACGTCGCCATGACCGCCTCCGGACTGATGCGTGAGTAGTCTACCTTGGACTACGGGTCCATAGCAGTAGCTAGTTGGTTGTCTTCTCCTCTTGTGCTATCATGTTTAGATCTTGTGAGCTGCCTATCATGATCAAGATCATCTTTATGTAATTCTCCATGTTGTGTTTGCTGGGATCCGATGAATATTGAGTACTAAAGTTATTGCTTCATAATATATCATGTGTGTGCTATTTAATGATCTTGCATGCTCTCCGTTACTTGTGTATGCTCTGGCCAAGTAGATGCTTGTAACTCCAAGAGGGGGTATTTATGCTCGATAGTAGGTTCATGTCTCTATTTAATCTGGGACAGTGACAGAAAGCTCTAAGGTTGTAGTTGTACTGTTGCTACTAGGGATTCAACAGTAGTACTTTGGCTAAGGATGATGTTACTTACTTACTTTACACACAATGCTTAAGGCGATAATCTGTTGCATCCAACTTAATACTGAAAGGGGTGCAGACGCTAACCGGAAGGTGGATTATTGGTCATAGATGCGGTTGGAACGGTCTATGTATATTGTTGTAATGCTCGAATGAATCTCACACTAGACACCATATCATTAGTATATGCATTGGGTTGCTTATCATTATTCTGTCAATTGCCTAGCTATAATTTGTTTACCACGCATGGATGAATGTTATTATTATTTATGGAGAGACACCACTAGTGAACTGTAGACCCCGATCCATCTCATTAATCTGATAAAACCACAACTGCAAACCTGTTACTTTCTGCAAACATCAATCTTTCTTCCACACATACATTTAATCCTTTGTTACAACAAGACGGTGCGATTGATAACCTCACTGTTAAGTTGGGGCAAAGTATCTTGATTGTGTGTGTGCAGGCTCCACGTTTGTTGCTGACGCTGGTGTTGCGCTGATGTGGTTATACCCAACGGGTATGCTCAGCCCGCTATATTAAGGAGTGATATCCCAGAAGGCCCAGCTAATGGCCCATGTAAAAGATAAGTTGGAGTAGATAAAGAGCCCCGGAGAAGCTGGAGTACGGCGGAGGTCAAAGAGCTTTCGTGCCGACTTAATTTGTTAAGAGATGTAAGTTGTTTTGTAATCAAACTCCTGAGACCTGGCACCCTATATATACGGGTCAGGAGGGAGGCGATACTTACGTCCAGTCATATACCTAAACCCTAGCGAGACATCGACTCGTCGGGAACTCTTGTAATCATATTGTGAGAATGATAATATAGATCTGACGAGCGATTCATTGCTTGTCAGCCGTCCGAGTTCGCCAACACCCATATACTCTTCCTGTCAATACAACCCTAGGTGCCTTACCATGGGATTTGCCAAGTTAATACCTCGTCAATTGGCGCCGTCTGTGGGAAGGACGGGCGTTGGAGCAACGGAATCGGCGGCTCCATCGGCAACAGCAGTGGCAAGGCACTCACGGGATCCGCTGGATCTGAGAAAGCCATATGCACTCGGGACCTTCGAGTTTGTCCCGCACCTGAATTCGGAGCGATCAGCGTTCACGGGTGTGCACTCAGGTACGGATCTGACCTTTGGCGGTTTTTGTTTTCTTGTCAATCAGTGGGGAACCCTCCATGTGGCGAGCCCGGTCCGATCAGCAAATCTGGGCGCCAAGATTGCATCTGCGCCAATCGCGGGACCCTCGACTCCCGCGCCACCATCAGCAGTAAAGATCGCATCTGCGCCACTCGCGGGACCCTCGTCTCCTGCGCCACCAGCAACCGTCAAGATCGCATCTACGTCTTTCGCGAAGGCTTCAACTACCACGTCATCATCAGTAACCAAAATCATACCCGCGGCGTATGCGGAAGCAATAAATCCGTTTGCCTCAGCGAAGGAGATAGGCGTGACATGTTATTGCTCCGACTGCACTATTTTTGAAATCGCTTCCATACTCCGCGGCGGGGGGTCATCTGCGGATAGCGGGTGCGAGCATAGGCATAACGAACGCAGTTTGTACAATCGGCAGGCTATTCAAGTGTGCGTGGTGGACGCCACCCCAGGAGCTACACCGGCTCAGCACCCTGCACCACAGCACACCCAGTATCTTATCACAATACGGATGGCACGGGAAGATCTGGACATCACATAAGAGATGGCCATTAGGTTAGAAGATGTCATCAACAGAGGCACCTTGTTACCTATCAACTCCTCCAGGCAGGATTTATTGGCATGCCAGTACCTGTTGCGCAAGAAAAATCTTGAATTAGTTGAACTGCAGAACACACTCAACGAGCGGCAAGCTAGAGATGATTCGCTCAGCGCAAGAAGGCTGGCTTATTCATCACCATACTCAACTGGCGCAGAGCCTGGCACATCAGATCATGTAAAACCCGATCTTGGTTGCCCAGGGCAGGGTTAGACAATATCAGGAAGAAGTTCATGACCATCGATGCAGACGGCATCCCCATTCCAAGAACGACAGACGCAGCTATAGCTTTTGTTGCGACTTACCTTAGATCCACCATGCCCCTGCAGGACGACCCGCGTCACACCCTTCACCGGGCTCAGATCGACGATCTAGGGCAGGTGGGATCAGCTCTGGTGCCAACAACCCCCCCCCCCCCCCCGTCAGGTCGACCCGGGATCAGCTCTGGGAAAGACCCCCCAAATACAGGCACTCGAGCAAATGGTAACATGCCAGTTGATCAGCCACCCCCGGGTGAGGGCACCCGCCACGGTAATCGGCAACATGAGGATCGCACTCAGGATGACCCGGAGGGGAATAGGTCAAGACACCGCCACTGTGACGAGCATGATAGAGGCGAGCCAGAGCGGAGCCGATCTAGGCAGCGGCAGCGGAGCAAAGATAGGGAGGAGACTGAAGAAGAACGTGCCACTCGACATCGCCGCGAGAGAGAAGAGCGCAAACGCGATAGAGAGTACCGGCGTCAACAAAGAAAAAATGCCAGTTTCAATCATGACTATGTGGAAGAAGGTTTCGACGCAAGAGACATAATTACTCAGCGGGTAGTGAACGAACGAAGGCACCAGCGAAGGCGTCGCAGTCGCACTCCAGGTTCTAGTCGAAGCAGTTCATACACAGAGTCTGACGTCGAACCCTGCGGGGCAATGTGCTTCACAACGGCGGTACGAGAAACACGTATGCCGAAAAGATTCAAGTTGACATCGGAAACTCCCAAGTATGACGGCCGCCAAGAACCCTCAGCCTGGCTAGAGGACTACATAACAACAGTAGCATGCCAACGGATCAATACCACGATTGACATGCAATATATTCAGTTGATGTTAACGGGTTCAGCCCGCGCCTGGCTCAGAGGACTACCGCGCAACTCGTATGGTACATGGGACTCTTTTTGTAGCGACTTCAGGCGAAACTTCTCGTCCACGTTCAAGCGTCCTGCATCTTTTCAGCAACTCAGAGCTGCAAACAGAAACCCGGTGAAACACTTCACGAGTACATTCAGCGTTGGACTACCATGAAGAATTCAGGTGCCATCATATCCGATGACAATGCCATATTCGTATTCATACAAGGAGTGAGGCACAATGATCTACATGAAGCATTAGGTCACGAGGATCCAAAGACAGTCGCGCATCTAATGGAAATAGCCAACAAGTGGGCTGACGAAGAGGATTCGGTCAGAAATGACATATTGCAATCTCCAGAAGCAGATCGCCAACAGGGCATCAACGGGCGTCGCAGACGGTTCGACAGACGGATAAGGCCAAGGACAAACGGCGAGTCCGACGGAGTCGAGCAGATAGCGGCTGGCTTCCAGGAGAATCGTGGTAACCAGAACACTCACCAAGGGGAAAATATGCGCGACGACCGTGAGGAAAAAATCGCTTCGATAGAGATCGTGACGATGGCAACAGAAGACGTGAGTTTGAGCCAAGAGGAACTCGGTTCGAACGGCCATATCGGACACCGGCTCAGCAACTTACCGACCCCTGCAAAATGCACATGTTCAAAGATGACTTCGGCAACTTGCGGGCCACGCACACACTACAGGACTGTCGAGATTTCATTGCAATTCAAGATGATATACGTCGAAAGGCTGCCTTAAACCTCGCTCTACCCGCACCCGAAGCGGTACCTCCTCCGCCGGGGGGCGAGTCGCTGGAGCAGTTCAGCCAAACCAACAGCAGGAAAACACAGGTGGAGCCCACGAGCAGTACCCTCCCACCAGGGGGCGATGTACATGATTCAGAAAGGGCGACCATCAAATCGATGTCAGAAACTCATTAGTCGCCAAGTTCATCTAGCTACCTCGGCCCCACCAGCGGTTCCAGAATACCTTCAGGGTTCGGAGACCCCAGTTGGTTTCACTCGTGCGGACCACCCGCCGTGAGTCCCAAGACCGGGTCACGCTCCTCTTGTCATTCACGCTCTGATTGGAGGGTATCAGATGAGTTAAGTTTTCATGGATGGCGGCAGTGGAATTACTATCATTTTCGCATATACATTGCGCAAAATGAACATGTCGATTGACAACCTAAAGCAGTCTGAGAACACATTCCACGGCATAGTCCCAGGCAAGGTAGTATATCCTTTGGGTTCTCTGTGGCTCGAGGTTGTGTTGGGTGATGAGGATCACTTCAGAAAGGAGAGTGTCGAGTTTGAGGTAGTCGACTGGCCGTCCCAGTACCACGTAATTCTTGGGCGACCAACATTCGTCAGGTTCATGGCAGTACCCCATTACGCATATCTTATGCTCAAGTTACCAGGACCCAAGGGGGTCATCACGGTCCTAGGTGATTTTCGGCGCTCTGACGACTGCGACCGAGAATTCAGCAAGATATTCGAGTCCTACGGCGCGCAAGAGCAGCTTGCGGAGATCGCTTTGGACAATGACCGCACCCTTTTCCCTGAGGCCAAACCTGGTCCTGATAGCTCATTCAGCGCCAAAAAACGACACAAGGACTCACAGGGTTCACCCGACGGACGAGGACAAGACAGTTCTTGTGTTGTCCAGTTTAAATGAAGCATATGAAGGCGCGCTCGTCGAGTTTCTTCGTGAGAACTAGGAAATTTTTGCCTGGCATCGAACCGATATGCCAGGAGTACCCAGGGAACTTGCCGAGCACGCCTTACAAATTTTTCCAGGCACCAGGCCAGTTAAGCAGACCATGAGAAGGTTATCTGAGCCGAAGAGCGCAACAGTCGGATAAGAAATCGACAGACTGCTAGACGCCAAGTTCATCCGAGAACTAAAAAAGTCAGATTGGGTCGCCAACCCAGTGCTCGTACCAAAGAAGGGAGTCAAATATGGGCGAATGTGCATCGATTTCACGTCGCTCAACAAGTACTGCCCCAAGGATCATTTCACGTTGCCACACATAGATCAGATCGTGGAATCGATGGCAGGGTGTGAGTGTCTTTCCTTTCTTGACGCTTACTCTGGTTACCAGCAGATACAGATGAAAAAGGAGGATGAAGAGAAGATTGCTTTTATCACTCCTCACGGCGTGTACTGTTACACCAAGATGACCTTTGGGCTCAAAAACGCTGGGACTACTTACCAGTGGATGATGCAGAACTGCTTGAGGGATCAGATCGGCAGGAATATTCAAGTGTACATTGACGACATAGTCGTCAAAACTAAGGAAACAATAACTCTAATAGAAGATCTGAGGGAGACTTTCGCAGCCCTCAACAAGTACAGATTCAAACTCAACCCCACCAAGTGCGTGTTCGGGGTGCCATCAGGGTAGATATTGGGTTACCTAGTGTCCGCCAGGGGCATTGAGGCTAACCCGGAAAAAATACAAGATCTCTTGCAAATGCCGGAGCCAACAAAACTTCGCGAGGTTCAGGGACTCGCAGGAAGAGTGGCAGCGCTAAGCAGATTCATCAGTCAAATGGGCGAGAAGGCCCTGCCATTTTACCAATTAATGAAAAGTAGACAAGTTCGAGTGGACAGTGGAGGCACGAGCTGCGTTTGTAGAGTTGAAACGGATGCTCACGAACCCTCCAGTACTCGTGGCTCCACGAGAACAAGAAACCTTGTATCTGTACATAGCCGCCACCAACAGGGTGGTCAGCACCGTACTTGTAGTCGAGAGAGGAAGGAAAAACCCAGCCAGTACAGAGGCCGGTGTATTACCTTAGTGAGGTGCTCACCCCTGCCAAGGAACGGTACCCGCACCACCAGAAGCTCGCGTATGGCGTTTTATGACGAGTCGCAAAGTCGTACACTATTTCACGGAGCACCCAATAGTGGTGGTGAGCAGCGCCCCATTATCCGACATCTTCAACAACTCTATGGTAGCTAGGCGAGTCGCCAAGTGGAGTATCGAACTTGGGCCCATAGACATCACTTATCGGCACCCCAAGGCAATCAAAGCCCAGGTTCTGCCTGATTTTACAACCGAGTGGATAGAAGCGCAGTTGCCGCACACCCCGGACTTGTCCAGCTCCTGGACCATGTACTTTGATGGTTCAAAAAGATTCGATGGGGTAGGAGCTGGAGTCGTCCTAACCTCGCCCAAAGGGGACAAGTTGCGGTATGTACTACAGATGGATTTCAAGCGTGCTAAAAACAATGAGGCAAAGTACGAAGCACTGTTGCACGACATGCGTATGGCTAAGGTTTGCGGAGCGACTCGACTAATGATTTACGGTGACTCGAATCTAGTGGTGCAGCAGACGATAAAGGAGTGCGATGCAAACGCAGACAACATGCAGACTTACAAAGATATGTATAACGTTATGGAAGGAAACTTCGACGGGTGCGAGTTGAGGCATGTCGGCCGAGAAAGCAACGAGGAAGCGGATATGTTGGCGAACATTGGATCTAAGAGGAACCCATCCCACCCGGAGTTTTTTTTGGAATGGATTAAAGAAAGATCAGTCAAAATAAAGAATCCAACTGACCACTCGATGGACGTCAGCGACTCGCAAGAAAAGACTGAGCAGGCAACGGCTGATCAGCAGCCCGGTAATCTCCTAGCCTCAGCTCCTCCGGTCGAGGTGCCCGGCGGTCCAAGGCGTTCACAGTTATCAACAATGAACTGTACAAGCAGAGCATATCTGGAATCCTGCAGCGGTGCATTGCACCCGAAGATGGGCAGGCAATCCTCATGGACATCCATGCGGGCACATGCGGGCATCATGCAAGCAGCACAACTCTCGTCGGAAAGGCCTTACGGGCAGGTTTTTACTGGCCAACTGCCATGCAAAATGCAGAGGACCTGGTGCGGAAGTGCCTCGGCTGCCAGAAATGCGCAACCAAGCCTCACGCCCCAGCTTCCGAGCTCAAGACCATCCCGTTGGCGTGGCCCTTCGCGTAGTGGGGGCTGGACATGGTTGGACCACTCAAGAAGTCCTCACGTGGGGGTCATACCTTCCTTTTGGTCGCAGTCGACAAGTTCACAAAGTGGATCGAAGCAGTTCCCGTCACAAACGCTACAACAACTTCCGCAGTCAGTTTTATCAGGTCCATCATCTTCCGCTTCGGAGTCCCAAACAGCATAATAACGGACAACAGGACTAACTTCAAGGCAGAAGAATTTCAAGACTTCTGCAGCTCGCAGGGCATCAAGCTCAACTACGCGTCCGTCGCGCACCCTCAGTCCAATGGACAAGTCGAAAAGGCCAAAGAGTTAGTATGCAGTCGCTTGAAGAAAAGACTGTTAGTACCACTAAAACGCGCCGCAGGCGCCTGGGCAGTGGAGCTACCCGCCGTACTCTGGAGTCTACGAACAACGCTTAACAGATCGACGCAATACACCCCCTTTTTCTGGTACATGGAACCGAGGCTGTCATGCCATATGACCCGAAGTTCGACGCCCCCCGAGTGGTCGTATATGACGAGGACGACTCTGACGCAGCACTCGAGGACGACATCGATACCTTGGATGAAGCTCGCGATATCGTACTCGCCAGGACAGCCACGTACCAACAAAGTCTGCGTAATTACCACAGTCGGCGTTTGCAGCCACAAGCCTTCGCCAAAGCTGACCTAGTTCTTCGGCTCAAGCAAAAGAAAGTACACAAGCTCGCGTCCCCATGGGAAGGACCTTTTAAGGTAACAGAGGTAGTCGGCAACAAAGCATATCGGCTTGAGCATGCATACTCAGGAGAGCCATCTCACAATCCATCAAACGCGGCGCACCTGCGCCGGTTTTATGCGTAGTATTTTAGCTAAGGGAGTTGCCATCTTTTAGGGTGTTAAGTTAGTAGTTATTTCTACTCATATTTCATGTATCAGTCGAGAACAGTATATTGATCAACAATAAAGTACAGTGTTCATCTACAATCGTATTTTCCAGTTATGTCCAGTTTATTCAGATAAGGACTTGTGCGCCCTCAGGCAAGCAGTGCTCGGGGGCTTGCAGGAGCAGTTATTCTTCCTTTATCGTCTCAGTCGCACGTCGATCCAACTCAACGTTAGTTTCCTGCTCAACGAGAGCCACTACGCAGTGGGCTGGCCCTTCGGCGGCGTCATAATGAGCTTGCATCTCGACAGGATCAGCTCCCACCGCAGGTAGGTCAATTTGGGGGTGGTGAAGGTGTACGAAGGCAAGTGCAGCAGTCGCTCCTGCGATGAGTTGGTAGCGGATGAAATCTCGGATAGCACGGCCGTGACGAAATTTTCCCATTAAAACAGCCAGTCCTCGTGGTTGGTCATTTAACGGAAACATGGCGGCGTGGACTTTGGCTAACGCTTGAGTGTAGGAATGGGCGAACTCCTGAACCGGTTCGACTCGGTCCCGCAGGGTGAGCAGCACTCGCGCCTTGGCCCGGTCAGCCCATACTACTGTGGTGTCTCGGCCCAAACTGTTGGTAATTCCAACAAATCGTGACTGCACTCGAGCCCTTTCGTCGTTTGCATTTTGCTGGACACCTGCAAAAGAAGGAGACAGCGGCAGAGCGTCAAGGCATGGGCAGTAAGCACTCGGGGGCTTGGGTGAGAAAATGGACTTACAAAGAAGCCCTTCGTCAACTTTCTCCATCTCCGACATTATGAAGTCTTCACGTTCCAATGGTTTGGGTTGTTTCGACTTCATGATGGCAAGAACTCCTAGGGTCCCCCTTAGTTTCTGCTCCGCGGCTTTGCATCGAGTCTCTAGCAACCCGTACATATATTTGTCTGGTGATCGTACGAGGGAATCGCAGCAGGCGAAGCAGCCGCGGAGGCAGTCTGCATGCAATTAAGTAAGTTTAGAAAAAATAGGTTGTGGCAGAGCAGTTGGGCAAATAGTACTTGGAAAGATGATTTCAGTAGACATAACACGCAGAGCATACAGTGCGTCCGCAAAATACATAGAAGGTTTGCAAAAAAGTTTACAAGTATTATACTAAAAGCCCAATATCTACACTAAGTCTTGGCCGCCAGAAGCAGTCGCGGCCGCCTGATCGTTGCGCGATGTAGAGCGTCGGTTCAGAGTCGTCAGTAGACGGCCTGCCAGTCGCTTCGCCTCCCTCGGGCAAGTTTTCACTCGCGTTTCAGGGTACTTCGACAGAGCTCCCTCGAAGTCGCCCTCAATCCCGTGTGCAAGAAGAAGCTTCAGAGTGGTTTGGGAGCCACGTACCGTATGCTCCAAGATGAAGTCTTCCAGTTGCGCAGCTTCTGGATTAAAGACTGCCACTAGTTATTCAAGAGTCTCGGGCAGTGGAGCGCGGGGGAAGACGGTGCTGTGCAGAGCTGTTAATGATTCCACTGCCTTGGGCATCAGCGCGGCAAGGCGACTTCCCAGCGCGTCTGCATTTTCGGCTGCCTTAACAAGCTTATCTTCAGCTGCACTCGGGCTCGGTGGCTCCGGCATATTCACTGCCACTAGTAAGTACAAGCAAAAACAACAAATAAGAGTCAATCTTGGGAGGTAGTCGGATACTCACGATCTAGTAAGATAATATGTTACCTTCAAAAGCCTGGGCAAGTGACGATAGGAGGGTTGCGAGCGCCTTGTCGCGCTCGGCCTGCTTCGTCTTTTCTTCATCCGCTCCTTTCCGGCGCGCAGCCTCCATGTTGGATTCAGTCGAGTCCCGAAGCTCTTTCAGCTGCGTCCGGCCTTTCACCAACTCTGTTTCAGCCGAAGAAGCCTCGTCTGATTACACCAAGTATATGTCAGGCATGAACAGTGAGTCAGTATCAGGCGTAAACAAAAAAGTCAGGAAGTTAGGAATTACTCTTGGTCTTCAGCAGTTGACTGCGTAGGTCCGCGTTTTCAGCTTCCAGCTTCACAAATTGGTCTATGCCTGCAAGCAGCGGACCCGCGAAGGGCTGTAGCAGAGAAAGGATGAGAGGTCAGGCATCACGCAATGCAAGAGACTGCAACCACCTCCAAGGAGATAATTACAGCCTCGGGGGCTACTCCTATCGGGAACGTTTTCGCGCACCCGAGGAAATGGCACAGTTGAATTGTTAGGCATGAGTATATCTTGCTTACGTGGTTGGACGAGCTGGAGAACGAGGGGGCTGTCGCAGTACGGTGGACCATCTCGAATAGAGAAGCGTCTGTGGTCTCTGGTGTCGCAACCTCCGGGGCCAGCAGTTGTGCATCTGCGTGGCCAGTCGGTAGGTCGGATCCAGTTGCAGTCGCTGGTACCGTAGTAAAACCGGGAGTCGGTATCTCCGGCACTTGGTCATCGTCGTCGTCGGAGCTAGATCAAGAAGTGTAGTGGAGTGGTTATTCGGTGATAGTTGAGCAGAGCCAATCAGCAGGTGGAACGATGTCAAAAGCATGGCAAACTTACTCGGAGTCGAAGGGGTTACGTCCTCGAGGTACAGGTGCGGCAGGTGCACGTACCCTGAGGGGAATGGCTGCCAACGGGGTGGACATAGGTCCGCCCGCACCTGAGGTGGTCTCTTCCACACTCGTGGGTGGCACCATGGAGTTCTTTTTCAGGATGGCGGAGTCGGTTGAGTTCACCTCATCATCTTGTGTTCTTTTCCTCTTCGCCCGGGGCGTGTCTCTTCAGCAGTCATCTCGATATCCTCATTGGATTGGGAGTTGGCAGCAGGCTTCGAGGAGGAAGACACGTTGAGAAGGAGCTCGTCGTCGAGACCTATTTCTTCGGGAGTTGGAGGAACATTGGCAGGTTCCGGATGGTTCTGGATAGGTCAGTCAAGGTTAGAAGGCAGGAGTCAGAAGCAGGGTTGTGGAAAAAAGTTTGCGAGTAAAAAAAAAAATTAAGTGTTAAACGTACCTCTGATCGTGGGTTTTCTAGGCCAAACGGTTTGATTGGAGCCGTCAGGGCTCGGGACTTCAGGTCCTTAACCGAAGTCAGGATCTTTACCACTGCGAGCAGTCCGGTGGCATCATAGGACGCTTTGGAGATGCGGGATGCGTCGTTCTCACCCGCGTACTGCTACATAGCGTGAGGACGAGCTTGTAGCGGTTGCACCAGGCGGTGGAGAAATATGGACATCAGGTGTACGCCAATTAGCACTTGGCCTTCTTCAAATTGAAGGGCTACCACCTTCAGTCGGAGTTGTTTTTGTCGGCCCAGTGGGAACTGGGGTATGGAGAGCCCACTCCGCCCAGGCCTCGCACACGGGCTAATCAGACAAAACGACCAAGGACCAAGCCTCGCCACCTAGCGGGACCCTTGAGAGGCAATTCCCCTCGAGGGCCTGAAGGGGAAGCGAGGGCCTCACGCGGACCATCGCTTCAGGAGACCCTCCCGAGGGACCAACGCGCCTGGAGGGAAGTCAACGGGAATCCCTCCACAGGCCTACCCTGGCCTGTGGGGAAACGTCGTGGCCAAGGAAGTACGGCTGGAAGCACATGGCCTCTGCCACGCCCACATGGTGACACAGGCACTCCCAATGCCGTTTTGGTGATAAAGGAGTCAATAAAGTTGCGCCGCCTGCTGCAGGACTGCCAAGACCTTCCACTCTGACGATAAAGCAGATGGACGGCGCAACCCTCCAAAAGAGAACGTCATCACAGCCTCCACCACAGAGACTGCCGTCCCTGCAGGCAGTACTGCGCGGTCGGCTGCCTGTCGGCCACGACGCCGAACTTTATCGATGATGGACCACGTCCATGGACAATCGGGCGATGGTGGACTCATGCTCCTCCATGCCACTGCCGTGTGGGAGCCACCACGAAGGCCGAGCAGAAGAAGAGCGCCTGAGGTGCCTATAAAAGAGGCAAGACCTCCTTCGTAGCGAGGGTCAGCCAATTGCTTGCTACCACTCTTGTAAACCCTAGTGTCGCTGAGTAGGATAGCCTCTGTCTGGAGGAGGAAGAAGATCATCGCTTCCCTCCCCAGGCAAGAACTGCCTCAAGGGGGCCCTCGGCAAGCTCTGCGGTACGGTAACCACCAGAGTTCAATACAGACAAGCAGGAGTAGCGGTCTTACCTCCTCTCGAGGGCCGTGAACCTGGGTACGGGCTGGTGTCCAACTCTGTCGTGGGTGATTCATCTCCAGGTCCAGCGAGCAACGTCGCCGCGCCCCTCGAGGGTCTTGACATCCGCGTTCAATCCCCTTCATGAACTACACTTCAGGAAGTGACTATCCCCGTTTCTAGGGAGTCATAACCCGACATTTGGCGCGCCAGGTAGGGGGTTGAGGTGCGTCAACGACCTTCGAGCCGCCTCTGCGCCATGGCGAACACCCGCGCTACCCGCGCTGCCCGCGTGAACCGACGCGCGCCTGAAGGAGCGCGCGCCCCACCAGGCGCCACGGCCACTCGCGCACGATGGGCCGACCCCGCCATGAAGAGCGCGCCCCCTCGGGCCCTCATGCGGAGGAGCCCGAACGTAACTCCGACACCAGGAGGACGCGCAATCGTCACACCCGACGCGGCGCCTGAGCGGTTTCAGCCCTGGCAGGACGGACCCCGCGCCCCACACCGCACTACTTATGGCACATGAGCTTCTCCTCTACCAGCCCACCGCTGAGGCCCACGAACAGTGGCTGGAGCACCTCAACCAACTCGTCGGCATCGCCACGACGCGCCTCGCTCCGTCGCAGTCTAACATGCACCCCTCTCTCACGGGCATGGTCGCAACAAACGCGCCTCCGCCAGGGCCTGCACCAGCTGCGACGCAGAGGGCTGCCTTGCACGCGTCCTCGCCACACGATTGCTTGATCGTGCAACGCACCGCGCTCGACGCTCGCGTGGGGATGGAGCTCCAGCGCAACCGCCAGAACATGCTCGTGGAGGAGATCGGCCAGGCGAGCCAGCAGAATCGCAGCGCGCTGCAGCACGGGGTCACCACGTACACCACAGGCTGCATGGCGTTCACCCGCTCCCTGCGTCGCGTGGTCTGGCCCCCGAAGTTCAGGCCGGCTCTGCCCAAGGGCTACGACGGCTCCAGCAACCCCATCGAGTTCCTGCAGCTCTACACCACCTCCATCCAAGCTGCAGGTGGAGACGAAAAGGTCATGGCCAACTGGTTCTCCCACACGCTTCACGACTTTGCGCTGTCGTGTCTCCTGAACCTCCCTGAGGACTCTGTGAACTCTTGGGAGGAGCTCTGCAAGCAGTTCGTCTCCAACTTCAAGGGGACGTACGAGCGCGCCCTCACCCACAACGACCTGCGCGCGGTGGTCCAGAAGAAGGATGAGACTCTCCACAAGTACATCCAGCGCTTCAGCCAAGTGCGCAACAAGATCCCAAACATCCCGGACACCCAAGTCATTGCCGCTTTCCACGAGGGCGTCACAAATAGCAGGATGCTCGAGAAGCTGGGTATCCACGACAAGCTCACCTCTATGGTGAAGCTGTTCGACCTGGTGAAAAAGTGCGCCAAGGCTGAAGAGGGACTCCTCTTCGTCAAAATGTCCTCGAGAGGAGACGAGCACGCTGAGGGGTCCAGGAGCCAGAAGAAGAAGGAGGAGCCCAAGCGCAAGGCCACCGCGGTCCTCACGGCAGAGCCTGACGCGAAGGGCACTCGCAGGAACTCCCCCGAGCCTGGAGAGAGGAAAGATGACCACCGCCCTTTCGGCATCAACCACAACAGGCGCGGTCACTCTACCGAGACTTGCTTCGACCTCAAGAGGTTGAGCAAAGAGCGCGAGGAAGCAGAAGGCAGTGGCGGTCGCGGCCGCGGCCGAGGCTACCGCGGGAGTGGGCGCAAGAGCGGTTACCAGAAGCCATCTGGCAACCAGGCCAATGCTGCGGAGAAAAATGGCAATCTCCCTGACGAGGAGGACGGTGGCTACCAAGCCCCAAGAGCCGCCATCGCCTGCATCCTCGGTGGGGCGCAGGCGCCAAAGTCGAACAATCAGTTCAAGCAATTCGCCCGCGAACTCAATGCTGCCCTCCCTAGCACCGAGATCTCCAGACCCCTCAAGTGGTTGCATTACACCATCGCCTTCGACGCTCATGACCACCCCAAGTCCACCAAGGCTGTTGGAACCCTCCCGCTGGTCTGCAGCCCCACCATTGAATACGTTCGAAGCGCTTCAAGTGCCCTACGAGCGGCTCATGCCCTCCAGGCCCTTCACGGGAGTCACCAGCGGCTCGATCGAGCCTCTGGGCCAGGTCAGGCTTGCCGCCACCTTCGGAAGCGAGGAAAATTACCGCGCCGAGCACATCGACTTCGATGTTGCGCATATCAGCCTGCCGTACAATTCCATCCTCGGCTACCCCGCGCTTGCGAAATTCATGGCCGTCACGCATCATGCTTACAACATGGTCAGGATCCCCGGCAGCGCTGGCACAATCACCATCCGTGGACATGTCCTGGATGCCACCCGCGCTGTCGAGACGGCCTACAAGGCCGCCGCCATGGCATTCCCCGCAGACGAGGACCTGGAGCCTCTCGAGAGGCCCAAGAAGAAGAAGCAGATTTTCTCCCAGGAGCCAGCCGCTACAAAGAGAGTCTCTCTAAGCTCGCTCGTCGCCTTCCTCCAGGCAAACTCTGACATGTTCGCATGGACACCGTCAGATATGTCTGGTGTATCGAGGGAGGTGATCGAGCACCACTTAGCCGTGTGTCCAAATGCGCGCCCCGTCAAGCAAAAAGCAAGAAAACAAGCCTCTGAGAAGCAAGCATTCATCATCAAAGAGGCCGAGAAGCTCAAAGCGGCAAAGGTCGTACGCGAAGTCGCGCACCCTACTTGGGTCTCCAACGGCGTGGTAGTCCCAAAACCCACCGGAGGAGGCCGACTCTGCATCGACTACACTGATGTAAACAAGGCCTGTCCTAAGGACCTTTACCCCATGCCAAGAATTGACCAGATCGTGGACTCCACGGCAGGCTGCGACCTCCTCTGTTTCCTCGATGCTTTCTCTGGTTATCATCAGATAAAAATGGCTAAGGAAGATGAGGAGAAGACGGCTTTCCTCACCCCTTGCGGCATGTATTGCTATGTCTGCATGCCCTTCGGCCTAAAAAATGCCGGAGCCACTTTCCACAGTCTAATGAGGATAGCGCTTGGCAAGCAAATGGGGAGAAACAACGAGGCATATGTCGATGACATTGTCGTAAAATCCCGAGAGGGAAACACTCTCCTCAGGGACCTCCAAGAGACCTTCGCCAGCCTGCGCAAGGTGAACATCAAGCTCAACCCCGCCAAGTGCGTCTTTGGAGTGCCTTCCAGCAAATTGCTTGGGTTCCTCGTGTCCCATCGGGGCATAGAGGAAAACCCTGACAAAATCAAGGCCATAGAAGACATGCAACCTCCACGCAGGCTCAAGGATATGCAACGCCTAGCAGGCTGCATGGCCAGCTTGGGTAGATTCATCTCCAAGTTCGGTGAAAGAGCCCTGCCGTTCTTCAAGATCATGAAAAGAACAAGCACTTTCAAGTGGACCCCTGAAGCTGAAAAAGCGTTTGAGGACTTGAAGAAGTACCTGGCCAGCCCTCCAGTAATGGTCGCCCCAAGGATAGGTGAGCACCTGAAGCTGTATCTATCAGCTACTCCACATACCACAAGTGCCCTCCTTGTGGTAGAAAGGGAAGAGCCAGTACTCAACAAGAAGAGTGCAACCACTCCAAAGCCAAAACCTCCTGATGAAGAGCTTGACGAAAGGGCAGGCCTCACAAACCCATCGCCAGGACAAAGCCCCAAGAGAGGCCCCCCCCCAAGTCAACCGCTGCAAATGATCCCGCAAGGGAGCCAGAGGAGCCCCCACAGGCCAACCCCCTCGAGGAACCCAAAAAGCCTCCACAGGCCAGCTCCCTCGAGGGACAGGACAAGCCTCCAGAGGCCAACCCCCTTGAGGGCCTAGCGGAGCCCCTTCAGGAAAAAGACACCAAGGCTATGCAGACTACCCTTGTCGATCATCCAGTCTACTTCGTCAGCACAGGACTGCGCGATGCTCGCGAGCGGTATACAATGCAGCAGAAGCTCCTCCTCGCACTACTCACCGCCTCAAGAAAGCTGCGACACTACTTTCAGGGGCACCCCATCACGGTGGTTACCTTTTTTCCCCTGGAGCAAATCATGCGCAACCCAAATGCCATAGATCGTGTCGCAGGATGGAATATAGAGCTACAACCATTCAATTTGCGCTTCGATACGACAAGGGTAATCAAAGGTAGAGCGCTGGCAGACTTCGTCGCCGAATGGACTGACCCAACCTCTGAAGAGCCTTTGGGAGAAGAACAAGAGACCCTTGGAGATAAAACCCAGCCACTGGACCATGAAGTTCGACGGAGCTTTCGCTTGTCGCCACGGTGGGGCTGGCGTGGTCCTTATCTCACCAAAAGGCGATAAGCTATATTACGCGGTCCAGCTGTGCTTCGTAATAGACAAAATCTCCAACAATATCGCTGAGTACGAAGGCCTGCTTGCTGGCCTACGCACCGCAATCGCCCTAGGCATCAAGCATCTACTCATCAAGGGCGACTCCCAGCTGCTAGTCAACTTCTCAAACAAAAGCTATAAGGCTAAGGACGACCACATGGCCGCATACCTTGAAGAGGTTCACAGGCTTGAGAAGCACTTCAGGGGAATGGAGCTCATGCACACCCAAGAAAGGAGAACCAAGAGGCTGATGACATCGCCAAGCGCACATCAAAAAGGCAAGCTCAGCCGCCAGGTGTCTTTGAAGAAAGACTCGTCAAGGCATCCATAAAACAGCCTCAAGAGGCCATGCCCGCCAGCACAGACGAAGCGCTCCCACCACCGCCTGCAAGCGGGGCTCCAGATTGTGGGCCCTCTACAGGGGAGCGTCTGTTGCTCACAACGGTGCATCAAGAAGCAGGATGGATTGACGAGATCAAAGGCTACCTCGACAAAGGGATCCTTCCCGAGGAGGATGTTGAAGCGGAGCGAATTGCCCGCCAAGCAAAATCTTACAAAATCCTCGAAGGATATCTCTACCGCAAGCGCCCAAACGGCATCGCACTCAAATGCGTTCCTCCTGAAGAAGGCAAAATGCTGATCAAGGACATCCACAGCGGGGAATGCGGCCACCATTCATGCGCCCGCACCCTAGCAGGCAAAGTCTTTAGAAGCGGTTTCTACTGGCCTCAAGCACTTCAAGATGCAGTGGACATCGTCCAAGCATGTGAAGCCTGCCAATTCCACGCCAATCCACCAACCTGCGCTGGGGGTACAGACCATTCCGCTCTCCTGGCCGTTCGCGGTCTGGGGGCTGGACATCCTGGGACATTTCCCAACAGCGCAAGGAGGATATCGCTACCTCTTCGTGGCCATCGACAAGTTCTACCCGTCAAGAATCCATGGAACATCATGCACCTACGCAAGTTCTACCCGTGATCATCGTCACGCCCGTGATCATTGTCACGTCAAGACATCTGGCGGAAGAGGCAGCTTACGGCTCAACTTCCAAGCACTTTTTGTCCCTAGAGGTTAAAAGCTCACGGCTAAAACCTTTAAGCTCCAAAGGCTTCTCTCGAGGGTCAACCCTCCGAGCTCTCCATGTAACGAGCCACCTCAGGCCGTTGAGAGTCTCTGCCTCTAATGGGTGGTCCCCATGCCTCGACATAGTCAAAACATTAACTTGGCAACCCCAAGCATAATGAGACAATTTCGTTCCCAAGTGAACTTAGCGCCACGGCGCCGCTGTGTAATATATGGTGGTGAGTTTTATTTACGCATTACTTTGTTGAAATGTGCGCTTATATCTCTCCACATGCGTACCTCACGAGCGGGGGCTGAGTACGGTGCCAGTGCCTCAAATGACACACCAGCAGCACTGCAAAATCCAAGGATCCGAGCTCTGGCTGGAGGGCAAGATCCCACAAACACGCCATCTCTACAGAGGACCTTGGTACTTACTCTCCTCGTGAGGAACGCCTGAGGGGACCTATAAGCGCGCATGAGTCCCCTGTACCGTGTTCTAGCGTTTGGGTTCACCCCTCTAACATCTACAGGGAAGAAAGCCCTCCCCCGCAAGCCTGAGGAGGCATCCGGGAAATATCCCTCAAGAGGACCTCCTCGCCAGGCAAAAATCCGCTACATAGCAAAAACCTCGAGAAGCTAAGTCTCGCACCCACGCCCTGAGAGCGTTTTCTCCTCTAAAGCGTGTGTTTGCCCCTCAAGCGACTTCGCTTTCCCTTACGCTTCATGGACTACTCGTACGTCTAAGGGGGGCACTTGAGCATCGCGACTCAGGGCTCTTACCTCTCCTAGGCCTAAACTCCCCCAGCCTTGCGGAGTCATTGCTCCTGCATACCGAAGTGGCGGAGTCATGGCACGAAGAGATGGGTCCTACCGACGCAGAGAACAAATAGACATGAAGATGAGTCCAAAGAGACCTCTCGAGGGGCAAGCAAGTTAAAAGAAAAATGGCAAATAAGAGTATATTACAGGCCAAAAGATCACAAATGTCTAAACATAAGATTGTTTCATATACAAGCGCACGCTGGCGCGATAGCGTGTGGCTCAGGCGGAGGTGTCGTCGTCTTGAACATCCTCCACGGCGCCCTCCTCGGTCTCGGCAGAGGCGGCCTCCTCCTCGCTGTCCTCCGCCGCAGCCTCCGCGCGCCTGAAGCGGTTGCAGAAAGCGTCAACTTGCTCGCGGAAGGAGTTGGAGACCCTATGCGCATCCTCACCTTGGGCGGCCTCCGTCACGGTGGAGAGGTCAAAACCTGTCATGAGGATCCTGAGGTTGGTGAAGATACGGTCGACGACCACCCCTAGGAGCTGCCGGCTCTCGTCCTCAATCAGCTCGCGAAGCTTGGCGACAGGGCTCTCGAGGGCTGTGAAGAGCTGGTCAAAATAGACCAGGTACATGGCAGCATCGCCACGGCCTCGGACCTCAGTGTGCGGCGTGTCCGCGCCTAGTTGCGCACAAAGCACATTGCCCCGAGCGACCAGCGCCTCGAACATGCGCTCGCGCTGCTTCGTAAGCGCGCGGGTCGCCTGGGTAGAGTCCGTCGCCTCCGCCGCCCGCTCCATCGCGGGAGCCACCTGCTCCTCCACATCATTGGCCAAGGAGTTGAGGTCATGAACTGCCTCGGCGCGGGCCTCCTCCGCTCGGCGACGACCATCCTTGGCGCGCTTGAGGCGGGCCTCCAGGTTGGAGTTGGCCTTCTTGAGCTCAGCGATCCGCTGAGCATCTGTGGCACGCCTGGCCTTGAAGCGGTCCTCCTGCTTCTGAGCCATGTCTCGGTACTACTGAGACTTGGTCAGCCGGAACTGCTTCTCGCGCTCCGCAAGGGCATCCTCTGCCTCCTTCTTCTTCTTGGCAAAACGTCGCTCGAAGCGCTCATAAGCAAGCTTCTAGGCAGCGACGTTCTCGTCGTACTTCAAGAGCGCCTGGGCTAGGTCTCCTTTGCGCGTCTCAAGCTCCTCGCGCTGGGTGGCTAGGTCCTGCTCCGCCTGAAGCCGTTGCTCATCGCGCTGCTGCAGCTCCTTCTCCTTGAGTGACAGCTTTTGTTCACGCTCGGCAAGGCCCTTACGGTCCCCTTCCAGGGTTGCCTGCGCGGCCTGGTGAGCGGTGAGCAGCTGGGCCTCCAGTTGGCCCAGCTCGCGCCGCTTCTGCGCCAGCGCGCCCTCCATGGCCTCGCGCTCGGCCGTGGCTTCACGCAGGAGCTCAGCAGCGGCATCGCGTTCCTCTTGGAGGGGCGCGAGAAGTTCTGCAGCGTCGCGAATGGCCCCCTCGCGGACCTCCTTGGTGAAGTGGGTGACCTCCTCGCGTGCGGCCTGCATCGCCAAGTCCTCCAGCCGGCGCGCCTCAACGGCCGCATTGAAGGACGCCCACGACCTCGCGAGCTCCTCCCGCTGCTGGGCGAGCTGAATGTCCCTGAGGGCGAGGTGCGCCTCCAAGCACTCCAGGGACTCCCTCACGAGGCCAAACGCAACCTCGCGGCGTCCCGCGCTCCTGTCCCAGCCGCGAACGACCAGCTCCTGGCTTGAGGAGGGCCCAACTCCGGCGTCGAGCCCCGAGAGCCTGACCTCGGGAAAAGCTCGGGGGCTAGCCTGGACTCCGTCCCCGTCCGCGCCGGCGTCCTCTTCGGCGCCCGCGGCCGCGGGGCGCTCATCACCTCCAACTGGACGAGGAGGCGAGGAAGAACCTCCCCCCGCGGACGCGCCCGCGCCCACTGGCGCCTCGCACGCTTCCGTTGCAGGCTGTACGGTAGCCGTGGGCGCGGACGGCGGAGTGGGCGCCTGCGGTGGCGTCGATACGCGCGGCGGCGTTGACTCGCGCGGTGGAGTTGCCTCGCGCTGAGGCGTGACCGCGCGAGGGGGAGTAGGAGCGCGAGGTGGCGTGGAGGCCCTGTCCTCCGTGTTTTCCACCATCGTTGGCTCGGGGGGCGGTGTAGGCACCTCTGGGCGAGGCGGGTCCTCCTACGCCTGAGGCTCTGCCGCCCCCGCCTGAGGCGCAGCCGCCTCCGCTTGAGGCGCCCCCTCAGTGGGGCCTGTGGTGGCCGTCTCCACAGGCCTCGTGGCCTCGTAAGCCACGGCCTCAGCTGTGGCTCTCTTCACGTCCGCAGCCTTGCGAATCCTACGGCGCTTCGCAGGCACAAGATCACTGGCGAAAAGCCCAAGAAAAGACCGTCAAGAGAGGGCAAAACGAAGAGAAGAACAGGAATCAAATCGACCAAGCGTCATGAGCACTCACCCCGACGGAGCAGCGCCGGCGTCGACCCACGCCAGGCCTGGTGAGCGCCAGGAGGGCAAGGTCCTGGCGCCTGGCCCCTCCGGAGGCGCCACCACTTTCCTCTTGGAGGGGACGTCGGATGTCCTCGCCCCAGAGCGGTCCATGGCGGCCTTGGTGCGGGGCCCGCGCCTCCCCGTAGAGGCTTCCGCGCCAGAGGCCTCCCCTTCCTCAGCCTCCTCCTCCACGGGGCGCGAGGGAGCCACCACGAAGGCATCGTCATTGCCTGACGAGACGTCACAAACCTCGTTAGTGAATGGCCCGACCCTTGAAGAGGACACCTCCCCTGCCGTGGCCTCCTCCTCACCTAGCCCAGCTCTGGAGGCCGAGGGAGAGTCCGACCCCTCCGCTCCTCGCGTCGCTGGCGGGGGCACCTCCATCGCCGCCAAGCCTGTCGGGGTGAAGGGAGGCATCCCCTCCAAGATGGCCATGCGCTTCGTCATGTTGTATTAATGGAGAGGCCGGAGCGTCACGGGGAGCTGATCCACGGCAGGCACCGTCGGGTTGACGAAGAGCATGGGCAGGACATTGTCGACGATGTCCTTGTCATTGTCCTTGCAATTAAGCCGCATCTTGTCGTTCGGCCCCGAGTACATCCACATGGGCACCGAGTGTTCCTGCGGCGCGTCACGAAGTCCGCCACGATGATCTGCCCCGTGAGGCCCTCCTCGCGAAGGAAACTTAGGCGCCCTATCAGGCTTGTGTTCCTCGCGCCGTCGAAGGTCGCCTTGCCCCAGTGGGAGTTCTTCAACGGCGGCTCATCGGGGACCTCAAGGAAGGCGCAGGGATGCTCCACCTCGATGAAGAACCACTTCTGGTGGAAGTCGTCCACCTTCTTCGTCACCGACGTGACGACCTTGTCTTCACTCCATGACATGGGGATGTAGACACTCCCCATGTCGTCGACGATGCGGAAGGAGACGCACCCGGAGCGCTCATTCTTTGCCGTGCTCCGGAGCGCGTAGAAGAACCGGAACAACCCCACCGTGGGCTCCAAGCCCAAGTACGCCTCGCAAAGGTATGCGAAGACGGCGATGATGAGGATGGAGTTGGGGTGCAGATGCAGCAACTGCACCTGATAGAACGCCAGGACCACCTCCAGGAACGGCAAGAAGGGCGGCAGCAGCCCGGCGGCGAGGCAGTGCTGGAATATCGGGAAGTACCCTCGCGGGCGTTTCCCGTGCGCTGCGGGCTTCAGGGCGGTGGCGTCGTGTTCGTTCGTACGGTCCGCAATCAGGTAGCGGACCTTGGCGAGAGCTTTCTCATTGACGCGCACGCTCAACAGCGTGGCGCCCTACACGACCTCGGAGGCCTCCGCTTGGGAACAAGACCCCGCAGCGGCCTTGCCCTTGCTCTTGAGGGGACTCATCGTCGCGGGCTCGGTGTGCCGAGGAAGACGGAAGGAAGAGAAATCGCAGGAGAGAGCGGAGGCGGAAAGCTCGAGACGGCGGAGGCTTCTGCGAGAAGGATTGGAAATAGTAACGGCTCCCTGCTGCGGTGCTCAGGCTTTCTGTCACCTCGAGGAGCAGTTACTGTGACGTGGTGGGACCCCCCACGACGCACGCCCCAGACTGTGCGCAACCATTACTCATCTGAGTGTCGCGTGGCTCGAGCCGGCCGGTTACTAGGGCCCACGACGCTTTGCCTGAGCCCATTGGCTCAATCACGCCCATCACGGGCCCGGGGGCTACTGTCGGCCCAGTGGGAACTGGGGTATGGAGAGCCCACACCCCAGGCCTCGCACACGGGCTAATCAGACAAAACGACTAAGGACCAAGCCTCGCCACCTGGCGGGACCCTCGAGAGGCAATTCCCCTCGAGGGACTAAAGGGGAAGCGAGGGCCTCACGCGGACCCTCGCTTCAGGAGACCCTCCCGAGGCGCCAACGCGCCTGGAGGGAAGTCAACAGGAATCCCTCCACAGGCCTACCCAGGCCTGTGGGGAAACATCGTGGCCAAGGAAGTACGGCTGGACACACATGGCCTCTGCCACGCCCACATGGTGACACATGCACTCTCGTTGCCGTTTTGGTGATAAAGGAGTCAATATAGTTGCGCTGCCTGCTCCAGGACTGCCAAGACCTTCCACTCTGATGATAAAGCAGATGGACGGCGCAACCCTCCAAAAGAGAACGTCATCGCGGGCTCCATCACAGAGACTGCCGTCCCTGCGGGCAGTACTGCACGGTCAGCTGCCTATCGGCCACGGCGCCCAACTTTATCGATGATGGACAAAGTGATGGAGATATGCCCTAGAGGCAAATAAATAAGTAGTATTTATTGCATTATCTCATAAGTTTATAATAGGTTTGTGTATTATGCTATAACTGTATTAATCGGAATTAGTAATACACGTGTGATACATAGACAACCAGATCCCTAGCAAGCCTCTATATGAGCTAGTCCATTGTGCAACAGTTGATCGAGATTCCCGATCAAGGACAATGACGTCGGTTGACAATGGGGTCATCTTGTTAGTTGAATAAGGTGATGGACATACGCAAAGTATTGCAATAAGATCGTATTACGATGTTTGTCATTTGCAATAGATAAGAATATGATAGCTTATTCCTTAGACCGTGAGACCGTACTTATTAATGCTTCGTAGGGATGCTTTGAGAGCATCAAACGTTGTGTCTTATATAGCATGACAATAACGGTGTCCATCTTGGGTATTCCGAAAGAGCATCAAGACGTAAGGATCAAGAGCGGGATTTGTCCATTCTTGTAATGGAAAGATACTCTGGGCCCACTCGGTGATATTGCATCTATATAGCTGCGCAGCTTATGACTAGGTCATGGAGATGTAATATCGCAGACGAGTTAATAACCTTAGTCGGTAACGAGATACAACAAAGACATTGGTGTGTCTACGATCATATCTCGGACAAGGTAGTATCGCAGAGACAAAGGGAATGAATGTCATATTTATGGTTCAACGGCGATATTCGTGGGATGCACAGGGGTCGTCATATACTTCCAGGTATCCCTGACTGGAGTGTTGGTGAGCGGAGTGTCTCGACCATGTCTGGAGTGTTCTCGAACCGTAGCGTAACAAACCTAAGGTCTTGGCGACGCTAGGAGATAGGTTCTGGAATATTATAGGACTTTGTTGGAGAGAGAGAAATGATCCGGAAAGAGTTCCGGTGGTCCGGAAGGAGTTCGGGGGAGGTATGGAATGGTTCCGGGAATGTCCGAAAGTTGTTCGGGTGGTTCCGAAATAGTTTCGGAGTCATGGGATATTGAATTATATATAAATATATTAATTATGAATTAATGGGAATTTTATATTAATTTAATATTAATTAAATAAAGGAAAAAGGGGGCTCCCACCTACATGGGCCCTGAGAGGGCCCAAGAGGGGGGAGCCGCACCCCACAAGGAAGGAAGGCTTGGGCCTCCTAGTCCGAGTTGGACTAGGAGTAGGAAAGCCCAAGGGGGGTTCGGCCGAACCCCCCCCCCTCCCCTCTCCTCCTTTAGTCCCACATGGGGGAGCCAAGGGGTTTGCACACCCCCTTCCCCCTTTATATAGCAAGACATATTAATTGATTTAATTTATTGGAAAATACAATTAATTGTATGCAGGCCGGCCGAGCTGTTTCTCCGCCCCTTTTGCCCCCTTTCTCCACCTAAGCTATACCGCAGAGCACCGTTGCTCTGCGGAATTCCAGATAAGATCTACCCCTGCGATTTCAGCTGGATCTGAATGACCGGGGGTTGTCGCTAAGCTCCGTATGTTTGTGAGTGCTCGGAGGTAACTCCTTTTGAGTAGCCTGGGCGACGTCGTCTTGCCCCTGCAGCCGCCGCGCCTCCCTCCCCTCTGCTGCCGGCGCACCAGCCCCGGTGCTGGCGCTCTGCCTGCTTCCGCCCGACGCCCGTCAACGCAGATCATCGTCAACACCCCGGCGTCATCGACTTCGACATCGCGGCAAGTTCTTCACGACCTCGAGGTCGGCTATGTACGACTTCATCGTCAACGCTTGTGCGGGAGCGTAATCCCCGCTATCGGTCTACATGGAGGTAATGTAACCCGTTCCGCCACCGTTATCGCATGTACTAGATAGATAGATCCTGGCTAGTTAGGGTTTCGTTCGCTACAAAAATTATTGTTTTCTGCACCGTAACCCCTTCACATCGTCCATGGACGATCGGGCGACGGTGGACTCATGCTCCTCCATGCCACTGCCGTGTGGGAGCCACCACGAAGGCCGAGCAGAAGAAGAGCGCCTGAGGTGCCTATAAAAGGGGCAAGACCTCCTTCATAGCGAGGGTCGGCCAATTGCTTGCTACCACTCTTGTAAACCCTAGTGTCGCTGAGTAGGATAGCCTCTGTCTGGAGGAGGAAGAAGATCATCGCTTCCCTCCCCAGGCAAGAACTGCCTCAAGGGGGCCCTCGGCAAGCTCTGTAGTACTGTAACCACCATAGTTCAATACAGACAAGCAGGAGTAGCAGTCTTACCTCCTCTCGAGGGCCGTGAACCTGGGTACGGGCTGGTGTCCAACTCTATCGTGGGTGATTCGTCTCCAGGTCCGGCGAGCAACGTCGCCGCGCCCCTCGAGGGCCTTGACCTCCGCGTTCAATCCCATTCACGAACTACACTTCAGGAAGTGACTATCCCCGTTTCTAGGGAGTCATAATCCGACAGTTTTGCTTCGGCAGCTTCAGTTTCACTCAAGCCATGGAACCAGGATCGCTTGGGGACCACCTTCGCATCAGCATCGAATTCAGCTAGGCCGGTGGTGTGCTCGGTGGAGATCTAGTGCTTGATGTAGAACCAGCGGCTCCACTAGCTCTGCATAGACTCTGAGCACTGGAGGTCGAAGTAGCCGGAGCCTGGGCACACCTGGAGACCAATCTTGCCAGGTCTCGTTGTTGGCTGGCGCTTGATGACGAAGCATTTCCTCCATAGCCCCCAGTCGCGGGCAATGCCAAGAAACGCCTCACACAGGGTGATAAAGCACGCCAGGTGCAATACAGAGTTGGGCGTGAGGTCGTGCAGTTGCACACCATACACGCAAAGGAGTCCCCTCACAAAAGGATGTAGGGGAAATGACAAACCTCGGTTGAGGTAGTCGGCGAAGCAGACGCGCTCGTCTTTGCCCGGTTTGGGTACGACTTCGTCATCGGGGAGACGAAGTAGCTCGGCATCAGCAGGCTGGATGCCGTTTTGGCGAAAGGCGTCTAGCTGAGACGCATGGATGTTGGACGCGCCCCATGATCCCTTGGCCTCTTTTGCTGTCTTGGCAGTGGTCTTCTTCGTCAGCGTCATTGGTGGAGACGGGGAAGGATGCAGAAAACCTCGCGGAAGTTTTATGCAGTGGGCGCGTAGGCAGTGAGCAAGTAGCGGTGGTGGCAAGGAAGAAGATGAACAGGGAAATGGCGGCGCAAGTGAGGAAGTTAAGAAATATTTTATCTCAGGGTAAAAATATAGTCTCTACTACAGTTCATCTCTAGCGTTCGCGGAAAAAAGTGGGGCACGTGGCAGTCATCCGATGTGTCCCCGCGAAGCGCAGTAGGCGCGGTTCACGCTATGTCCGATTTTTAACGAGGCCATCATCACGTTCACGCTTCTTGTGCGCGGCGTGCGGTCAGCATAGGCGGCCCGGTCAGAGGTGTAGTCACTGATGGTGTGGCCCCGGCGGTAGGACGCGTCTTGTCAACCCTGTTGAGCATCTTTTCTTACGTTATTTGTGGCTGCAAGGTTTGGTCAGTCGGGTAATGGTTGAGGTACTCGGTATTTTATTTTGGCACTTGTGAGGCGGAAGTTGTTATCGGATAATCAGGGGAGCGGCAGGAAAAGAGTTATGACAGGAGACAAAAGCTCTGGGTCGGCACTCAGTAATTCGCTAAGTGCACTCCCATCGGGAGTGTGATTCCAATATTTAATAGTTCTTGCTTGGTCTTGGTTCCAGATTAAGCACAATTATATGCAATTGCACTCAACCTCGGGGGCTACTCCCATCGAGAGCGCTGTCGCGCACCCGATGATTTCTTGTCAGTCGAAGGATGAAATTCAGTCGATGATCAGCGTCAGTCAAAGGATGAAATTCAGTCGATGATCAGCGTCAGTCGATTGGATGAAATGGAGTCAAAGGCTAGAGCTAGAGGAACGAAGATTTCACTGGAAGTCATGAATGGGAGATCTCGATAAAGACATATACAAAATATAAAGAGATTCCGGGATGTTCTAGCCTAGTCTAGTCCCCGATGCTGCATCAAACTATGTAACTGTAAGACCTGAATAAGACCGGGTAACCCGTACAAGCTACACGGACTCATTGAAATTCCGTGCCAGCAGGCATGAAGCGAAATCCCGGCGGACGCGCTAAGGGTACATTATATTCGGCCGGGTTTGAACCAGTAAGTCTCGACTGGCTTGGTTTGGATTTAAACGGCTTTTCCGGTTTCGAGTCAGGGGACTTGAGATTGAGTAGGTTAATAAGGTATCTCGCCCGACTCACGAGTTAACTTGACCCCGATCCGTCGGCTGAATCAGGCCTATTATACCATCCATCCCTTATCTAGGTGAATTAAGTATTTATATGATCTCTTGGTCAACAAATAGCCCTTGTTTATGTTGATGAATCGTCAAAAAAATAGGTTGCACACAAAAAACGAGGATTGCCAAGTGATACATTGAGTGGGGGAATCCCTACCCGATCCTACGGATTCGAGTAGGCATTCGGGGGCTACTGATGTGGTTATACCCAACGGGTATGCTCAGCCCGCTATATTAAGGAGTGATATCCCAGAAGGCCCAGCTAATGGCCCATGTAAAAGATAAGTTGGAGTAGATAAAGAGCTCCGGAGAAGATGGAGTACGGCGGAGGTCAAAGAGCTTCCGTGCCGACTTAGTTTGTTAAGAGATGTAAGTTGTTTCGTAGTCAAAATCCCGAGACATGGCACCCTATATATACGGGTCAGGAGGGAGGCGATACTTACGTGCAGTCATATACCTAAACCCTAGCGAGACATCGACTCGCTGGGAACTCTTGTAATCATATTGTGAGATTGATAATATAGATCTGACGAGCGATTCATTGCTTGTCAGCCGTCCGAGTTCGCCAACACCCATATACTCTTCCTGTCGATACAACCCTAGGTGCCTTACCATGGGATTTGCCGAGTTAATCCCTCGTCATGCGCCGTGCCAACGTCTCCACCGACAACCTCAAAGGAATCATTCATCTCTTACTGGTTCGATAACCTTGGTTTCATAACTGAGGGAAATTTGTTGCTGGACTACTTCATACCTTCCTCTTGGGGTCTCCCAACAACACACCCACCGTGTGCATCAAGCTCTTTTCATGCGCCGTTGCCGGGGATTTGAAGATTCACTGCGAGGGGAGTTTTCGTACTTCCAATCTTTTATTTTGTTATTATCTTGCTTAGTTTATTTTTATTACTATTTTTTTTGCTTAATATCAAAAATACAAAAATATTAGTTACTTGCATTACTTTGTTTACTTCGGTTTGTTCTTTTATTTTCAATTTTTGCTATTTTGATTTCAGTTTGCATATTGTGTCTAGTTCTTTACTTGCTATCAATAGATTCTATATTTGATACAAAAGAGGAATACCGCTTGTCTAAAAAAGGGAAATATTTATGGTAACAAATAAGTAGATTGAATAATTTTGCTAAGAACTTGTATTCTACATATGATGAATCCTATTGCTTTAATGAATCCTTTTGTTGTAAGAGGCATAAACACATCCCCTTCCAATATGATTATAATGATAATGAAACCTTGGCCGCCTATGCTAAAGGTAACTATGACTTTCGTAATCTTTAACAAACTGAAGAATTTGTTGTTTTTAAGGATGCCTATGAAATTGTTGGTTATATTCAAAATGATGATGCCCCTTGTAAAACTGAGAGTTATGCTATACTTGGTTACTGTCTTGAGTATTATAATGATAATCCTTATATTGCTGAATTTCTTGAGAAAAGACATCCTCAAATATAAGAAACCGCTGTCTTGCAAGAACCTGTAGAAGAAGAAATTGCTGAACCTGAAAGCTCATTAGATAAAAAAGAGGAGGAGAGTGAAGAACAAAAGGAGGATCTACCTTCTAATGATAGTAACTCTTTAACTCTTACATTATTTGATTGCCCTCCATCCCTACGTAAGGAGGAAGTGTGCTATATTGTTGAATGTCATGAATCTATTGCAATATCTACTATTGATAAATTTGAAAAAGACATGCTCCTTGACGCAAGCAAAATAAAACAAAATAACAGAAGTAAAAATGTGGTCTCCAATGTTATATATGATAATGCTTTAGATGATGGTCCTATGCTTATCAATAATTTTCTATGTTTAAAAGTTATTACTTATTCATGTGAGGGTAAAAATGATATAATTGTTGCCTGTGATAGTACTCTTACTCATGAGAATCCTACTTTGTTTTTGAATTCTCCTAATTACACCATGGAGGAGAAATTTGCTTATGGTGAGAGATACTTATGTGGTTTGCAATTGTCTCTAGTTCTGTCGGCCCAGTGGGAACTGGGGTACCAAGGGCCCATTCCCCCCAGGCCCCGCTCGCGGGCCAGACGGACGAAACGACTAAGGACCAGACGTCACCGCCTGACGGGACCCTCGAGAGGGGATCCCCCTCGAGGGCCTGAAGAGGAGGCGAGGGCCTCAAGGGACCCCTCGCCTCAGGGGATCCTCCCCGTCAAGGAACCAACCCGCCTGAGGGAAGTCCGGCAGGAATCTCCCCTTAGGCCTGGAGGGAAACGTCGTCGCCAAGGAATCACGACAGAGCGCACGTGACCTCTGCCACGCTCGTACAGTGGCGCTCACACCCCCGTCGCTGTCCCTGGCGATAAATCGGTCAACAAAGCTGCACCGCCTGCTGCACAGCTGTGAGGACCTTCTACTCTGACGATAAAGCAGGTGGACGGCGCAACCCTCCAACGGAGATCGTCATCGTGGGCTCCACCTCAGAGGCAGCCTGCTCTATGGATGGTACGAGTGCGGTCGGCCGCCTGTCGGCCACGGCGCCACCTTTATCAACAATGGACCGAGTCCATGGACGAATGGAGCGTGGTGGACTCGTGCTCCGCCCCGCCACTGGCAAGTGGGAGCCACCTTGAAGTCCAAGCCGAAGAAGAAGGCCCGAGGCGCCTATAAAAGAGAGAAGACATCCATCGTAGCAGGGGTCGGCCCTTTGCGTGCAGAACTCCTTTGTAAACCCTAGCAACTCTGGTTAGGTTAGCCTCTGTCGGGAGGAGGAAGAAGATCATCGCTTCCCTCCTCAGGCAAGAACTACCTCAAGGGGGCTTCCGGCGAGCTCAATTGTACTATAACCTCCCATATATAATACAGACAGGCAGGAGTAGCGGTCTTACCTCCTCACGAGGGCCGTGAACCTGGGTAAAGGACGGTGTATTCCTTGGTCGGGTATGCGTCTTCTTCGGGGCCGGCGAGCAACGTCGCGGAGCCACCTGAGGGTTTAGACCTCCGCGTTCAATCCCCTCTCGAACTACACTTTAGGAAGTGACTACCCCCGATTCCTGGAAGTCATAAGCCGACATTTGGCGCGCCAGGTAGGGGATTGAGGCGCATCTACAACCTTCGAGTTCGTCTCCGCGCCATGGTGAACACGGGCGCCACCCGCACCGCTCGAGTCAGACGACGTGCGCCCGCGGGAACACGCGCGCCCCCAGGTGCCGCGACCACACGCGCGACCACCCGCGCGCGGCGGGGCCGACCCCGCCAAGAGGAGCATGTCCCTTCTGGCCCTCACGCGGAGGTGCCGGAGCACGACGCCGAGCACCAGGAGGACGCGCAGTCGTCGCATCCGACGCAGTGCCCGAGCGGCTCGGGCCCAGGGAGGACAGACCCTGCGCCCCACACCGCGCTGCTCATGGCGCAGGAGCTGCTCCGCTACCAGCCCACCGCTGAGGCTCACGAGCAGTGGCTCCAACGCCTCAACCACCTCGTCGGCATCGCCACGACGCGTCCCGCTGCGTCGCATTCCAACATGCACCCCTCTCTCGCGGGCACGGTCGCAACAAATGCTCCTCCGCCACCTCCGGGGCCTGCACTGGCTGCGGCACAGAGGGCTGCTTCGCACGCGACCTCGCCGCGCGATTGCATGATCATGCAGCGCACCGCGCCCGACACTCGTGTGGGGATGGAGCTCCAGCGATACCGCCAGAACATGCTCGTGGAGGAGCTCGGCCAGGCGGGACAGCAGAACCGCGGTGCGCTTCAGCACGGGGTCGCTACGTACACCTCGGGCTGCATGGCGTTCACTCGCTCTCTGCGCCGCGTGGTCTGGCCGTAGAAGTTCAGGCCGGCTCTTCCCAAGGGCTACGACGGCTCCAGCTACCCCGCCGAGTTCCTGCAGCTCTACACCACCTCCATCCAAGCTGCGGGGGGAGACGACAAAGTCATGGCCAACTGGTTTTCCCACGCGCTACGCGACTCTGCGCTGTCGTGGCTCCTGAACCTCCCGAAGGACTCTGTGAACTCCTGGAAGGAACTCTGCAAGCAGTTCGTCTCCAACTTCAAGGGGACGTACGAGCGCGCCCTCACCCACAACGATCTGCGCGCCGTGGTGCAGAGGAAGGACGAAACGCTCCGCAAGTACATCCAGCGCTTCAGCCAAGTGCGCAACAAGATCCCGAACATCCCCGACACCCAAGTCATCGCCGCCTTCCGCGAGGGCGTCACAAACAGCAGGATGCTCGAGAAACTGGGCATCCACGACAACCTCACCTCTGTGGTCAAGCTGTTCGACATGGCGGACAAGTGCGCCAAGGCTGAAGAGGGACTCCTCTTCGTGAAAATGTCCTCGAGAGGGGACGATCATGCTGAGGGGTCCAAGAGCCAGAAGAAGGAGGAGCCCAAGCGCAAGGCCACCGCAGTTCTCGCGGCAGAGCATGACACAAAGGGCACCCGCAGGGACTCCCCTGAGGCGGGAGAGAGGAAATATGATCACCACCCTTTCTGCATCTACCACAACAGGCGCGGCCACTCTACGGAGTCCTGCTACGACCTCAAAAGGTTGAGCAAGGAGCGCGAGCAAGCAGAAGTCAGCGGCGGCCGCGGTCGAGGTCGTGGCTACCGCGGAGGCGGACGCAAGGGCGGCTACCTGAAACCATCTGGAAATCGAGCCAACGCCGCAGAAAAGAACGACAACCTCCCTGACGAGGAAGATGGTGGCTACCAAGCCCCGACGGGCGCCATTACCTGCATCCTAGGTGGGGCACAGGCGCCGAAGTCGAACAACCAGTTCAAGCAGTTCACCCACGAGCTCAACGCCGCCCTCCCAAGCACGGAAACCTCCAGGCCCCTCAAGTGGTCGCAATACACCATCGCCTTCGACGCTCATGACCACCCCAAGTCCACCAAGACTGTTGGAATCCTCCCGCTGGTCTGCACCCCCACCATCGACAATGTGGCTGTCTCCAAGACGCTCATCGATGGCGGAGCAGGCCTGAACATTATCTCCATAGATACATTCGAAGCACTTCAAGTGCCCTACGAGAGGCTTATGCCCTCGAGGCCCTTCACGGGGGTCACCAGCGGCTCAATCGAGCCTCTAGGCCAGGTCAGGCTTGCCGTCACCTTCGGGAGCGAGGAAAATTACCGCACCAAGCACATCGACTTCGATGTTGCACACATCAACCTGCCATACAACGCCATCCTCGGCTACCCCGCGCTCGCCAAGTTCATGGCCGTCACACACCATGCGTACAACATGGTCAAGATCCCCGGCAGCGCCGGCACGATCACCATACGTGGGCATGTCCTGGACGCTACGCGTGCTGTGGAGACGGCCTACACGACCGCCGCCAAAGCCTTCCCCGCAGACGAGGACCAAGAGCCTCTCGAGAGGCCCAAGAAGAAGAAGCAGTTATTCTCCCAGGAGGCAGCTGCTACAAAGAAGATCTCTCTGAGCTCCGGCAGCTCGGGGGCTGAAGGCTCGGGGGCTAGCGTCACCATTGGCGCCGCGCTGCCTCCCAAATAGGAAAGTGCGCTCGTCGCCTTCCTCCAGGAAAACTCTGACATGTTCGCATGGACACCGTCAGATATGTCTGGTGTACCGAGGGAGGTGATCGGGCACCACTTGGCCGTGTGCCCAAACGCGCGCCCTGTCAAGCAAAAAGCAAGAAAGCAAGCCCCCGAGAAGCAAGCATTCATCGTCAAGGAGGTCGAGAAGCTCAAAGCGGCAAAAGTAGTCCGCGAAGTTGCGCACCCCACTTGGCTCTCCAACGGCGTGGTAGTCCCAAAACCCGCCGGCGGAGGCCGCCTCTGCATCGACTACACCGACGTGAACAAGGCCTGCCCCAAGGACCCTTACCCCATGCGCAGAATTGACCAGATCGTGGACTCCACGGCAGGCTGCGACCTCCTCTGTTTCCTCGATGCCTTCTCTGGTTATCACCAGATTAAGATGACTAAAGATGACGAGGAGAAGACGGCTTTCCTCACCCCATGCGGTGTGTATTGCTACGTCTGCATGCCCTTCGGCCTAAAAAATGACGGAGCCACTTTCCAGAGGTTAATGAAGATAGCCCTTGGCGGACAAATGGGGCGAAACGCTGAAGCTTATGTCAATGACCTGGAAGAAACCTTCGCCAGCCTGCGCAAGGTGAACATTAAGCTCAACCCCGCCAAGTGCGTCTTTGGAGTACCTTCAGGCAAATTGCTGGGTTTCCTCGTGTCCCATCGGGGCATAGAGGCGAACCCAGACAAAATCAAGGCCATAGAAGACATGCAACCTCCACGCAGGCTCAAGGACATACAACGCCTGGCAGGCTGCATGGCCAGCTTGGGTCGATTCATCTCCAAGTTCGGCGAAAGAGCCCTGCCGTTTTTTAAGATCATGAAAAGAATGGACACTTTCAAGTGGACCCCTGAAGCTGAAAAAGCATTTGAGGACTTGAAGAAGTACTTGGCCAGCCCACCTGTAATGGTCGCCCCAAGGCCTGGCGAGCACCTGAAGTTGTACTTGTCAGCTACTCCACAAACAGCCAGTGCTGTCCTTGTGGTGGAAAGAGAGGAGCCTGTACTTCACAAGAAGAGTACAACCACTCCAAAGAAAAAGCCTCCTGATAAAGAGCTCGACGAAGGGGCAGTCATCACAAGTTCCACGCCAGGCCAAAAGCCTCAAGAGGAGACCGCCCCGAGCCAACTGCTGCAAGAGGTTCATGCCGAAGGGACCGAGGAGCCTCAAGAGGCTAACACACTCGAGGTCCAGGAGGAACGCTGCGAGGCCACGTTCCTCGAGGCCACGTCCCTCGAGGCCAAGTCCCTCGAGGCCGCATCCCTCGAGGCCAAGTCCCTCGAGGCCACGTCCCTAGAGGCCAAGTCCCTCGAGGCCACATCCCTCGAGGCCCAGGACAAGCCCCTTGAAGGCGACCCCATCGAGGGCCAAGCTGGGCCACCTCAGGCGAAAGACACCAAGGAAACAGAAACTACTCTCGTCGAGCATCCAGTTTACTTCGTCAGCACAGTACTGCGTGATGCTCGCGAGCGGTACCCGATGCAGCAGAAGCTTCTCCTCGCATTTCTCATCGCCTCAAGAATGCTGCGGCACTACTTCCAGGGGCACCCCATCATGGTGGTAACCTCTTTCCCCCTGGAGTAAATTCTGCGCAACCCAAATGCAACGGATCGTGTCGCAGGATGGAACATCGAGCTACAGCCATTCAATTTGCACTTCGATACCACAAGGGTAATCAAAGGAAGAGCGCTGGCAGACTTCGTCGCCGAATGGACTGACCCAACCCCTGAAGAGCCCTGGGAAGAAGAGCACGAGTCCTCTGGAGCCGCAATGCCCAGCTACTGGACCATGAAGTTCGACGGAGCTTTCTCTTGTCGCCACAGTGGGGCAGGTGTAGTCCTGACCTTACCCAAAGGCGACAAGTTGTATTACGCAGTCCAGCTGTGCTTCGGAATCGACAAGATATCCAACAACATCGCCGAGTATGAAGGGCTGCTCGCTGGCCTACGCGCCGCCATCGCCCTAGGCGTCAAGCATATACTCATCAAGGGAGACTTCCAGCTGCTCGTCAACTTCTCCAACAAAAGCTACAAGGCCAAGGACAACTACATGGCCGCATACCTTGAAGAGGTCCGTAGGCTGGAGAAGAACTTCAGGGGAATGGAGCTCATGCACATCCCAAGAAAGGAAAACCAAGAGGCTGATGACATCGCTAAGCGCGCATCAAAGAGGCAAGCCCAGCTGCCAGGTGTCTTTGAAGAAAGGCTCGTCAAGGCATCCATAAAGCAGCCCCTCGAGGCCCTGCCCGCAAGCACAGACAAAACGCTCCCGCCACCACCTGCAAGCGGAGCCCTAGGCTACGGGCCCCCAACAGGGGAGCGTCTGTTGCTCACAGCGGTGCACCAAGAGGCAGGATGGATCGACGAGATCCAAGACTACCTCCACAAAGGGATCCTTCCCGAGGAAGATGTCGAAGCGGAGCGAATTGCCCGCCAAGCAAAATCGTACCAAATCCTCGAAGGAATTTTCTACCGCAAGCGCCCAAACGGCATCGCGCTCAAGTGCGTCCCTCCTGAAGAAGGAAAACTACTGATTAAGGACATCCACAGTGGGGAATGCGGCCACCATTCGTGCGCCCGCACCCTCGCAGGAAAAGTCTTCAGGAGCGGCTTCTACTGGCCTCAAGGGCTTCAAGATGCAATGGACATCATTCAAGCTTGTGAAGCCTGCCAATTCCACGCCAAGCAAATCCACCAACCAGCGCTGGGCCTACAAACCATTCCGCTCACGTGGCCGTTTGCGGTCTGGGGGCTGGACATCCTGGGACATTTCCCAACGGCGCAAGGTGGATATCGCTACCTCTTCGTGGCCATTGACAAGTTCACAAAATGGCCTGAAGTGGAGGTGACGCGTACAATCACAGCAGGCGCGGCGGTGAAATTCATCAGAGGCCTGGTCTGCCGCTTCGGAGTGCCTAACCGAATCATCACCGACAATGGCTCGCAATTCACAAGCGGCATCTTCAGAGCCTACTGCCAGAAAATGGGCATCAAGCTCTGCTTCGCCTCAGTTGCCCATCCGCAAAGCAACGGACAGACTGAGCGCGCAAACGCAGAGGTCCTCAAAGGCTTGAAGACCAGGACCTTCGATGTCCTCAAGGGCACGGCAAGGGTTGGATCAATGAGCTACCCTCGGTGCTCTGGTCCATCCGTACCACGCCACTCAAGCCCACCGCGGAAATGTCGTTCGCACTCGTCTATGGAGCCGAAGCAGTCCTCCCCGCAGAGATAAAGCATGGGTCCCCACGGGTCCTTGCCTTTAATGAGGACAAGCAAGAGGACCTCCAAAACGACGACCTGCTGCTCCTTGAAGGGCTAAGACGCTGCGCCGCCCTCTGGGCGGCCAAGTACCAGCAGTCCCTGAGGCGCTACCACAGCCGCAATGTGCGCTCGCGCACCCTGGAGGCAGGCGATCTCGTCCTAAGACGAATCCTCTCCAGGGAAGGCCTCCACAAGCTGTCCCCGATGTGGGAAGGCCCATACAGGGTCACCCACATCGCCAGGCCTAGCGCGGCTCGCCTCGAGACGGAAGACGGCGTCCCCGTCAAGAATCCATGGAACATCATGCATCTGCGTAAGTTCTACCCGTGATCATCATCACGTCGGGGCATTTAGCGAAAGAGGCAGCCCACGGCTCAACCTCCAAGCACCTTTTTGTCCCTCAAGGTTAAAAGCTCAAGGCTTAAACCTCGCAAACCTTTGTATCCGCCAGGAACAAGTAAAAAAAGTGATTATTGTCACGCCCGTGATCATTGTCACGTCGATACGTCAAGCGGACGAGGCAGCCTACGGCTCAACCTCTAAGCATTTTTCGTCTCTAGAGGTTAAAACGCCGAAAGGCTTAAACCTCCAAAAACATAGCTTTGTCTGGTAAAGGAACAAATGCCAAAGTGGTCATTGCCACACCCGTGATCATTGTCACGTCGAGACGTCAAGCAGACGAGGCAGCCTACGGCTCAACCTCTAAGCATTTTTCGTCTCTAGAGGTTAAAACGCCGAAAGGCTTAAACCTCCAAAAACATAGCTTTGTCTCGTAAAGGAACAAATGCCAAAGTGGTCATTGCCACACCCGTGATCATTGTCACGTCGAGACGTCAAGCGGACGAGGCAGCCTACGGCTCAACCTCTAAGCATTTTTCGTCTCTAGAGGTTAAAACGCCGAAAGGCTAAAACCTCCAAATACATAGCTTTGTCTCCTAAAGGAACAAATGCCAAAGTGGTCATTGCCACACCCGTGATCATTGTCACGTCGAGAAGACAAAGCGGAAGAGGCAGCTTACGGCTCAACCTCCAAGCAATGTTGACTCTAGAGGTTAAAACGCCAAAAGGCTTAAACCTCAAACAAATGCTTTGTCTCCTAAGGGAACAAACGAAACCGTGGTCATTGCCACGCACGTGATCATTGTCACGTCGAGACTCCTAGCGGACGAGGCAGCTTACGGCTCAACCTCCAAGCATTCTTGTCTCCGGAGGTTAAAACGCCAACGGCTTAAACCTCCAAAGCCCCAAAGGCTTCACTCGAGGGAAAAACCCTCCGAGCTCTCAATTAAAAAGAGCCACCTAAGGCCGTTGAGAGTCTCAGCCACCAACAGGTGGTCCCCATGCCTAGACATGGTCAGAGCATTAACTTGGCAGCCCCAAGCATAATGACTCAATCTCGTTCCTAAGTGAAATTAGCGCTTCAGCGCCGCTTAAAAAACGTTTTTGGGGGGTTTTATTTATGCATTACTATTGTTGAAGTGTGCGCTTATATCTCTCCACATGCGTACCTCGCGAGCGGGGGCTGAGTACGGTGCCAGTGCCTCAAATGACACACCAGCAGCACTGCAAAATCCAAGAGTCCGAGCTCTGGCTGGAGGGCAATTCCCCACAAACAAGCCATCTCTACAGAGGACCTTGGTACTTACTCTCCTCGCAAGGAACGCCTGAGGGGACCTATAAGCGCGCACGATCCCTCGATCCGTGTTCCAGCGTTTGGGTTCGCCCCTCTAATACCTGCAGGAAAGAATTCCCCCGCGAGCCTGAAGGGGCATCCGTGAGCGACCCCTCGAGTGGGCAACTTCACCAGGCAAAGAGCCTCCCCAGGAGCGACCCCTCAAGCGGGCAACCTCGCCAGGCAAGATGTCTCCCCAGGAGCAACCCCTCAAGTGGGCAACCTCGCCAAGCAAAAAACCTTCACAGAGCGAAAACCTCGAGAAGCTAAGTCTCGCACCCACGCTTTAAGAGCGTTTTTCTCTCCCTAGTGCGCGTCTCTGCCCCTCGAGCGACTTCGCTTTCCCTTACGCTTCATGGACTACTCGCACGTCTAAGGGGGGCACTTGAGCATCGCGACTCAAGGCTCTTACCTCTCCTATGCCCAAACTCCCCCCGGCCTTGCGGAGTCATTGCTCCCGCGGACCGAGGTGGCAGAGTCATGGCATGAAGAGATGGGACCTAACGATGCAGAGAACAAATAGACATGAAGATGAGTCCAAAGAGATCTCACGAGGGGTAGACAAGCTCGAATTAAAACAACAATTAAAAGTGTGTTACAAGCCAAAAGTCGTAAGATGTCTAAGGCACGCAGCTGGTGCAGTTACAAGCGCCCGCAGGCGCAGCCAAGAAAGGCTCAGGGGATGCAGCATCGCTTTGAGCCTCTGCAGTGCCATCTTCGACCTCGGTGGAGCGGGCCTCCTCCTCTGCAGCACCACCTTCGACCTCGGCGGAGCGAGCCTCCTCCTCCCTGAAGTCCGGTGCAGCCTCCGCACGCCTGAAGCTGTTGCAGAATGCATCCACCTGCTCGCGGAGGGAAGACGAGACACGCTGCGCGTCCTCACCGGGAGCAACCTCGGTCACTAAGCGGAGGTCGAAGTCCGACACAAGGAGCTTGATGTTGGTAAAGATGCGATCAACGGCCACCCCCAAGAGCTGCCTGCTCTCGTCTTCGATCACCTCGCGAAGCTCAGCGGCGGGGCCCTCCAGCGCCGCGAAAAGCTGGTCAAAATAGGCCAGGAACATGGCGTCGTCGTCGTGGCCTTGGGTCCAAGGATACGGCGCGTCTGCGCCGAGCCGCGCCGCAAGCTCATCACCACACGCAACCAGCTCTTCAAACAGGCGGTCGCACTGCATCACAGGCGCACTGGACGAAGGGCCAGCGCCGCGGGTCGCCACGTCACGGGCCTCCTCCGCTCGGCGCCAATAGGCCTTGGCACGCTTGAAGCGGCGCGCCAGCTTGGAGTTGGCCTTCTCAAGCTCAGCTAGCCGCAGAGCGTCCGCAGCATGCTCGGCCCTGAGGCGGTCTTCCCGCTTAAGAAGCCGAGCACGGTACTTCTGGAGAAGGGTCCGACGGAGATGTCTCTCGTGCTCCACGAGGGCCCTCTGCGCCGCTCTCGTCCTCTTCGCGAAGTGCCGCTCCGAGCGCTCGTCAGAGCGCTTCTGAGCAGCGACGTGCTCGTCAAACTTTGAGACCGCCTATGCCAGGCCTCCCTCGCGCGCTTCGAGGGCCTCACGCTGGGCAGCCAGGTCCTTCTCCATCTGGAGACACCGCTCCTCGCGCCGCTGCAGCTCACTCCCCCTGAGGGCCAGCTGCCGATCGCGCTCGGCCAAGCACTTGCGGTCCTCCTCCAGAGCGGCCTGCGCAACCTGGTGGGCAGAGAGACGCTGGGACTCCAACCGGTCCAGCTCGCATCGCTTTTGCGCCAGCGAGCCCTCCATCGCCTTACGCTCGGCTGTGGCCCCTCGCAGGAGCTCCTCAGCGGCGTCGTATTCTACCTGGAGGGGTTCAAGTAGCTCCGCGGTATCGCGAATGGCTCCGTCGCGGATTTCCTTGGCAAAATTGATGGCCTCTTCGCGGGCTGCCTGCAGCGCCGAATCCTCCAGCCGGCGCGCCTCGACGGCCGCATGGAAGGACGCCCACAATCTCGCAAGTTCCTCCTGCTGCTGGGCGAGCTGTATGTCGCCAAAGGCAAGGTGGGCCTCCAGGCCCTCCAAAGACTCCCGCACAAGGCCGAATGCCACCTTGCGGCGCCCCGTGCTCCAATCCCAGCCGCGGAGAACCAGTTCCTGGCTAGATGAGGGCCCAGCTGCAGCAGCCGGTCCCGAGAACACTGCCCCAGGTCGGGCTCGGGGGCTAGGTGTGGCTCCACCTCCATCCACGCCGGTTTCCGCTGCGGCGCTCGAGTCATTGGGACGCTCATCTTCTCCGGCAGGGCGAGGTGGCGAGGCCGCACCCCCTCCTGTGGCCGCCCTGGCGCCTGCGGGGACCTCGGTCACTCCCTCCAGAGGTGGCGCGGGCGCCGCCGGCGAGCATGGTAGAGGTGACGCAGGCGGCGGCGTCACTGCGCGCAGCGATGGCGGCGGGCAGAGCAAAATCGCCTCGCGTGGTGGCGTAGCCGCGCGAGGAGGAGTCGGAGTGCGAGGTGACGCGGGAGCCGTCTCCTCCGAGATGTCCGCAAGCAGAGGCTCGGGAGGCGCTGTTTGAGGCTCAGGCGCCACCTCTAGGGTCGCATCCGCTCCCGCCTGAGGCGCCCCCTCCACTGGGCCTGGAGTGAACGTCTCCACAGGCCTCGGGCGCTCGCCAGCCGCCACCGCGTCTGCGGCACCCTTCACACCTGCTGCCTCGTGAAGTTTGCGGCGCTTCGCAGGCACCAGATCGCTGGAAAAAGCCCAAAGAAGATGGTTCAGGTGAAGACAGAGCAGGGGGACAGCAAAAGCCAAAAATAACCAACTGGTGGGAATACTTACCATGAAGGGGAAGCGCCAGCGTCGACCCACGACAGGCCAGGAGAGCGCCAGGAAGGTGTGGGCTTGGCACCTGATCCCTCCAGAGGCGTGGCCGTTTTTCTCTTGGAGGGGATGTCAGAGGGCCTCGCCCCGGAGCGATCCACCATCGCCTTGGTGCGAGGCTTGCGCCTCCCCGGCGAAGCATCTAACTCAGAGGCCGCCCCCGCCTCAGGCGCCTCCTCCTCGAGGCGCGAAGGCGCCACGACAAAGGCGTCGTCATCGCCCGACGAGATGTCGCAAATCTCGTCGGTGAATGGCTCGTACCTTGCAGGGGGCGCCTCTCCCGTCGCGGCCTCTTCCTCGCCGCTCCAGGCACGGGAGGTGGACGAAGAATCAACACCCACGACTGGTGGAGCGACCTCCTGATCCATCAAGCCCGCCAGACCATGAGGAGTGAAATTCGGCATTCCGTCCAGGATATCCATGCGGTCCCTCAGAGGAATTTGGTGCAGGGGCCGCATGGAGCCGACGATCTTCCCAGGCACATCCGGACTAGCGAAGAGGATGTTTAGGATGGTGTCGACCACGTCCGAGCCAAGGTCCTCTGGGTGAAGCCGCATTGGGTCGGAGGGGTCGGCATACATCCACATCGGCTCCGAGTGCGCCTGAAGGGGGGCGATGCGGCGTGCCACGAAGTCCGCCGCGGCCATCTGACCCGTGAGACCCTCCTCGCGGAGAAATCTCAAACGCCCCTCCAAGTAAGCATTGTCCGCACCACGAAGAGCAGACTTGCACCAGTGGGAGTTCCTCACGGGCGGCGCCTCCGGGACGTCCAGGAATGCGCAGGGTGACGAGACTCCGATGAGCAGCCACTTCTGACGAAAGTCACCCACCTTCTTGAGCAGGGCCGTAACAGGCTTATCCCCATTCCAGGACATGGGGATGTATACATGCCCCATGCCGTCCGCGATGCGGAAGGAGACGCACCCCGTCCTCTTGCCACCAGCCGTGCACCGCAGCGAGTAGAAGGTCCTGAAGAGCGCAACCGAAGGGTGCACGCCCAGATAAGCCTCCCAAAGGTAGGCGAAGATGGACAAAATGAGTATGGAGTTTGGGTGAAGATGGACGAGTTGAATTTGGTAGAATTCCAGTACTGCCTCCAAGAAAGGCGAGTACGGCGGCACCAGCCCGGCGGTGATGGCGTGGACAAAAATGGGGTACAACCCTTGAGGAAATCTCCCGAACCGGGCGGCTTGGAGTTCGCTGGCACCATGCTCGTTGGTCGGCCCCGCAACCAGGTGGCGGATCTTCCCCAACGCCTGAAGATCGGTGCGCACCCCCTCGAGTGTCGTGCCCCGCACTACCTCCATGGCCGCCGCCCGGGAAGAAGACCCCGCTGCGGCCTTACTTTTGCTCTTCACCGGGCCCATCGGAGAGGACTTGGGTTTGGGTGAAGACAAAGGTGGGAGATGCGCAGGGGAGAGCGGAGGCGGAGAGCTCTGAGAAGCGGAAACTTCTACGGAAAGAACTAGAAACGGTAACGGCTCTGCGCGGCAACACCTGGGCTTTATGTCCCCTCCAGAAGCAGTTACCGGGACGTGGCGGGAGCCCCCACGACTCACGCCCCGGATCGTGCGAAGCCGTTAATCGTCCAAGTGCCGCGTGGCTCGGGGCGGCTGGGCACTAAGGGCCCATGACGCTTCGCCTAAGCCCATGGGCTCAGTCGTGCGCATCATGGGCCTGGGGGCTACTGTCGGCCCAGTGAGAACTGGGGTACCAAGGGCCCATTCCCCCCAGGCCCCGCTCGCGGGCCATACAGACAAAACGACTAAGGACCAGGCGTCACCGCCTGACGGGACCCTCGAGAGGGGATCCCCCTCGAGGGCCTGAAGAGGAGGCGAGGGCCTCAAGGGACCCCTCGCCTCAGGGGATCCTCCCCGTCAAGGAACCAACCCGCCTGAGGGAAGTCCGGCAGGAATCTCCCCTCAAGCCTGGAGGGAAACGTCGTCGCCAAGGAATCACGGCAGAGCGCACGTGACCTCTGCCACGCTCGTACAGTGGCGCTCACACCCCCGTCGTTGTCCCTGGCGATAAAGCGGTCAACAAAGCTGCACCGCCTGCTGCACAGTTGTGAGAACCTTCTACTCTGACGATAAAGCAGGTGGACGGCGCAACCCTCCAACGGAGATCGTCATCGCGGGCTCCACCTCAGAGACAGCCCGCTCTGCGGATGGTACGAGCGCGGTCGGCCGCCTGTCGGCCACGACGCCACCTTTATCAACAATGGACCGAGTCCATGGACGAATGGAGCGCGGTGGACTCGTGCTCCGCCCCGCCACTGGCAAGTGGGAGGCACCTTGAAGGCCAAGCCGAAGAAGAAGGCCCGAGGCGCCTATAAAAGAGAGAAGACATCCATCATAGCAGGGGTCGGCCCTTTGCGTGCAGAACTCCCTTGTAAACCCTAGCAACTCTGGTTAGGTTAGCCTCTGTCGGGAGGAGGAAGAAGATCATCGCTTCCCTCCTCAGGCAAGAACTGCCTCAAGGGGTTTCCGGTGAGCTCAATTGTACTGTAACCTCCCATATATAATACAGATAGGCAGGAGTAGCGGTCTTACCTCCTCACGAGGGCCGTGAACCTGGGTAAAGGACGGTGTCTTCCTTGGTCGCGTGTGCGTCTTCTTCGGGTCCGGCGAGCAACATCGCGGAGACACTTGAGGGTTTAGACCTCCGCGTTCAATCCCCTCTCGAACTACACTTCAGGAAGTGACTACCCCCGATTCCTGGGAGTCATAACCCGACAAGTTCCGAATTTTTGTTGCAACCATGATCTTAAACTTGATATTGATCTTAGCAACTATTTTGATAGAGGAAAGCATGCTAATGAATTCCAAAATAAATTTAATGATCCTCTTTATGTGCCTATATTATCTAATTTGAATGATACTTGTGGTTATATGGTTTAATTTATTTCTACTACTGAAAATTATTATGAGAGAGTAGAATATGGTTGTAGAAGTTTTCATGTTACTTAAACACCTCTCTGTATGCTAAAAGTTTTGAAGTTACTCTTGTTTTATCTTCATATGCTTGTCACTTTGTTCTCTGTGGATTTATTTGTGTCCAAGATTCCTGTCCATAGAAAGTGAGTTAGACTTAAATGTGTTTTGAATTTGCCTCTTGACGCTCCTTTTGCTTCAATTTCTTTATTTATGAGAGCATCATAACAAATATCAAGCCTAGCTAAAAGGCATTAAAGAAACCGCTTTTGGGAGGCAACCCATTATCTTTTATTTTCAGCACTTGTGTCAAGGACTTGTCCTACCTCTGTAGCAATTCTTTTGTATCTTATTTTTATTGTAATTTTGTGTCAAGTTAAGCCTCTATTCGAAAGTTGATGTTAAAATTCAATTCCTGTGCTGAAACAGATTTCTGTTGTCCATCGTAAATATTATATAAAATCACTGGAACGTCAAAAACATCTGATACCTTTTGTGCATAATTCCCGGATGTATACGCAACTTTCATTAGTTTTGAGTTTTCTGATATGAGTAAGTTAAGTGCCTCGAAAAAATTCGTCTTTACGGACTGTTCTGTTTTTGACAGATTATGTCATTTTCTTTTGCAATGCCTCTTTTTCTATTTTGATTGGATCTTTTTATCCTTTTAAGTATCAGTGGCTGTAGCTAATGTCCAGTAGCAATGGTAGAATTGTGTTCCTACAGAATATCATAATACTTTGTGCACTAACCCTCTAATGAAGTTACTCTAAGTTTGGTGTGGAGGAAGTTTTCAAGGATCAAGAGAAGAGGATGGTACAATGTGATCAAGGGGATAGTAAAGCCAAAGTTTGGGGATGCCCCGATGGTTCACCCCAATATAATTCAAGAAGACTCAAGCGTCAAAGCTTAGAGATGCCCAAGGCACCCCCTTCTTCATCGACAAACTATCAGGTCCTTTCTAGTGAAATTATATTTTAATTCCGTCACATCTTATGTGCTTATCTTGAAGCGTATGTTTGTTTTTGTTTTTGTTATTTTCATTCTATGAATAAATATGGAACCTAGCATTTTTTGTATGGGAGAGAGACACGCTCCGCTTTTTCATATGAATACTCGTATTCTTCACTTATAATCGTTGAGTATTCGTCTATTTGTTATCGTTTGCTCTCTAGCTCTTGTTTTTCATACACCTCTTGTAAGAGCTGTTAGATTTGTTATGTTATAATCTCATATCTCATTTTTTCATTACTTGGAGAGTTCATCTTTTAAATAAGTTGATTGGTGTTTGGTTGAGAACAGAAAATGCTAAATGTGGTAGATGGTATAATTAAAATGATACATTAATCTTGTAGATCATTAGATTGTCTCACTTGAATCATTGATGTTGTTTTGAGGTATTAATTTTCTTAATGTTGAACATTATGGTCTAGTATAGTGGAATGATTAAATGGTTGGTCTAGAGAAACTTGAAAATTGTGCCACACTTAAATTTCAAGTTGATTGCATAATGGTATATGACTTCTTTTTGCCTAAGGCAACTGTAATGGCTTTATGTTATGCGCTACGGTCGGGTCCCCAACAGTGACTTGTTCATTTGCCACAACACCCCTAGGAGTAATTTTCATTATGCCTTAAATCATCATATTTTTATTTGGAATCTTTTTACTTGTGAGTTCTAAAACTGCGGTTTTCATGGCACTTCCACCACCATATTGCTAGCCTCTTCGGTACTTTGCTTTGCCATTTCTCACATTGAGAGTTGGTGCATTTTTCACGGGTACATCCAAACTCGTGGGAGATCTTCATCTTGTTTTCCTACACATAAACCAAATATCTTCCTCAAAACAACCACCATATGTACCTACTACAGCATTTCCATAGATGTTCCGAGATATATTGCCATGCAACATCTATCTTACATTACATGACTTGTTGTCATTCAATACTTGTTTATTGCTTTGCGTGTTTCTATAAAGCTGATGTGTGGTTTTACTCATGTTACGCTAGAGCACTTCATAACCTGCTACACTGGCAGAGGCACCGTTGTCATAGGTGTTCTTATGGCACATTCATATTAGTTACTTATATAATCAGTATGTTGTTTTATCATCATTAGTGTGTTGTCATATATCATGTATCATATTAGGATGCTTGCCCCTAAAAGCGAAAAGAGCCATGGAGGCCATCGAAAAGAGAAACAGATAAAGGAAAAAAAGAATAAAAAAGGGGGCAACATTACTATTCTTTATCACACACTTGTGCTTATGTTACAACACCATATCATTTATATTCATCACTTGTGCTCATGTTATAGCACCATATCATTTATGATCATCATTTGTGCTCATGATTAGCACCTTTACTCCATATGAGAGAGTTTTCATGTCTTAGTTGCATAACTATGTGGGGAACTTTACACTATAGAACTTGGCTTGTATATTCCAATGATGAGCATCCTCAAAAGTGCTCTAGGTCTTCGTGAGCAAGCAAGTTGGATGCACCCCCACTAGTTCCATTGGAGAGCTTACATATACTTATAGCTCATTGCGCATCTGTTGTATGGCAATCACTACTCCTTGCATACTTCGATTGTATGACTTTCTCTTGTCTAATGATCATCTATAGCTTTGTGAGCCTTTCTTCCGTTGGCCTTCCAAACCTCCGTTAACATTCTCTTAGCCATAACATCCTGGTGCCAGGAACCAACGTTGAACGCTTGCTTGTTTCTTTTGAACAAATAATATATTGATCATCTACGTGCATATTGCTATTACAAATAATATATTGTTGGAAGCAATAGATGATTATATTTTTGTGCTTGAAGCTTAAATCATCTTTAATATCTACTTTGCACAGTTGATTGATATCTAGCACTATATCATTGAAAGCTTTAATTGCTTCACCTACTTGTTTGTTCATTACTCATTTTATATCAATATAAACTACAACACTTATTCATTTGACTTCAGTTTACATGTCTTACAATGAATTACATGATCAATATTGTGTTTAAGCATGTCACTTCAGAAATTATTCTTCTTTTATCGTTCTTGCCTACTTGGGACGAGTAGAACTAAGCTTGGGGATGTTGATACATCTCCAACGTATCCATAATTTCTTGTGTTACATGCTATGTTATATCATGTTATTACATGTTTTATATGCATTTTATATAGTTTTATGCATTTTCTGTGACTAACCTATTAAGAAGATGCCATAGTGCTAGTTCCCTGTTTTCTGCTGTTTTTGGTTTCAGAAAATCTCTTAAGGAAATATCCGCCAAATTGGAAATGAGCCAACCAGTATTTATTTTTGTAATATTTGCGACCAGAGGAACCGAAGACGAGACGAAAACGGACCCCGAGGGGCCCACACCGCCTCGTGGTGTGGGCCCTATGCTGGCCGGGCCGGGAGGTGGTGTGCTGCCCTCGGGCGCCCACCGACTTAGGTCTTTCGCCCATAAATATGCCCCTGACCAAAAAAACGCTTAACGGTGAATCACTTTTTCCTCCACGGGTCCCGAGCCGCCGCCGTCGCCGCCACCACTTCGGGAGAGATCAGAACTGCTCCCCGGCACCCTGCCGGGAGGGGGAATCGTCCCCGGAGGCCTCTACGTCGCCATGACCGCCTCCGGACTGATGCGTGAGTAGTCTACCGTGGACTAAGGGTCCATAGCAGTAGCTAGATGGTTGTCTTCTCCTCTTGTGCTATCTTGTTTAGATCTTGTGAGCTGCCTATCATGATCAAGATCATCTTTATGTAATTCTCCATGTTGTGTTAGCTGGGATCCGATGAATATTGAGTACTAAAGTTATTGCTTCATAATATATCATGTGTGTGATATTTAATGATCTTGCATGCTCTCCGTTACTTGTGTATGCTCTGGCCAAGTAGATGCTTGTAACTCCAAGAGGGGGTATTTATGCTCGATAGTAGGTTCATGTCTCTATTTAATCTGGGGCAGTGACAGAAAGCTCTAAGGTTGTAGATGTACTGTTGCTACTAGGGATAAAACATTAGTACTTTGTCTAAGCATGATGTTACTTACTTACTTTACACACAGTGCTTAAGGCGATAATCAGTTGCATGCAACTTAATACTGAAAGGGGTGCAGACGCTAACCGGAAGGTGGATTATTAGTCATAGATGCGGTTGGAACGGTCTATTATATTGTTGTAATGCCCGAATGAATCTCACACTAGACACCATATCATTAGTATATGTATTGGTTTGCTTATCATTATTCTGTCAATTGCCTAGCTGTAGTTTGTTTACCACGCATGGACAAATGTTATTATTATTTATGGAGAGACACCACTAGTGAACTGCGGACCCCGGTCCTTCTCATTTATCTGATAAAACCACAACTGCAAACTTGTTACTTTCTGCAAACATCACTCTTTCTTCCACACATATGTTTAATACTTTGTTACAGCAAGCCGGTGAGATTGACAACCTCACTGTTAAGTTGGGGCAAAGTATCTTGATTGTTTGTGTGTAGGCTCCACGTTCGTTGCTGACGCTGGTGTTGCGCCGTGCCAACGTCTCCACCAACAACCTCGAAGGAATCATTCATCTCCTACTAGTTCGATAACCTTGTTTTCATAACTGAAGGAAATTGGCTGCTTCACTACTTCATACTTCCTCTTGGGGTCTCCCAACAACACACCCACCATGTGCATCAAGTACAACATTTTTTTGTGATCCTCTAACATCTGCCCGAACATCAGCCTCTCCTTTTCACTTTCGTAGTCTCGCTTCGCATCAGCAATGACCCGACCAAGATCATCAATAGGCTCATCTGGTGCATCAACTTCTTCTTCTTTTTGTTCTTCATTTTCAACATTTTCTGTCTCACACTGTTCAGGGAACATAGGATAGTCGTCATTATTATCTTCTTCTTTGATTTCTCCATGCTTGGTCCAACATTTATAGTCGGGCATGAAACCGGACGTATAGAGGTGGATGCGAATATCCCGTGAGTCGGAGAAATCCCTCTTGTTCTGACACACACAAAATGGAAAACATATAAAACCATTATGCGTGTTTGCCTTAACAACCTCGACAAATTCCCCCACGCCTCGTATGAACTCATTCGATCGCCGGTCACTTTACATCCATTGTCGTCTCATCTACACACATTTATATATATAGAGAGTAAGTGCTCAAATTAATATAGTGTTCATCACAATACAAGCACAATCACACAATGCTAATAATAATTCTGAGTCCCAACACAGTACGACAACACTAGTTTGCACACTTAAAAAACCGTACAGGCGATTATAATCGTGACTAGGAGAACAATGACAACGAATGAGAAATGTAGGAATATTTCATTTCGGAGGGCTGCCTTTTCACGAGTTTCACGAGTCTGGATCATGTGTCCATCGATGATATCCGCTAAATCCAACTCTATTTCCCCCTTCTTTTCCACAACCATGTCTCCTTTTTCGTTCAAAGTTTTTAAATCTTGCTTCATCTTGTGGATTGTATCATGAGCTAGCCTTAGCTTCAGTCCTCCTCAAATTTTCATCGGTCTTTCTCTTCTCCTCTCTTGTAAATTTTTATTCTTCTAGGAGAATGACTTTTCCTTGTAGACAATGTTGAAACTCTACACGTCTATCACGAATGCCGCACTCACATATTGATTCCTAATATTTATAATTGCAAAAATTAAATTAGGAAATTCTCACTCTAAATTAAAAATTATTTTTATATTACAGAGATGACACATCCATCACGAATGCCGCACTCACATACTGATTCCTAATATTTATAATTGGAAAAATTAAATTAGGAAATTCTCACTCTAAATTAAAAATTATTTTTATATTACAGAGACAACATGACATTTAGATGTGCTAATAATAACTCATCCAAAAAGGAGGAGTTATTCAAACCGCAGTAGGGGGCCTCGCTATTGTCGACCATCGTATACGGCTGCGTGGCTCGGATATGTGACATATCATTATATACAAATAAATAACTAAGTTGAGCTAAATTTGAGCTATTGTTGAGCTATGTTGAGCTAAGTTGACCGTATCTTCACACATATGCAAACTAGCTAGGTGGCTAAAATTTGAGCTCACCCTTTCCACAAAATAAGCTAAATCCACCAATCTCTATACTTCTAAAGCATGAAATGAGCAAAAATTAGCAGTAAGAGATAATAGGATACAATGGCTAACATTTTAGAAGGCGGGAAGCTTCAAATCTTCATAAATCGACGGCAACGCTGATGAACTCGAGCTCGACGCGAAGAACACGAAGAACAACTCGAGCAGCTCTCCACACACGCTCTGACCAGAAAATGCAACGACTGGCTCGGGCGAGAGGGACGAAGTTTATATAAAATGGGACTTTAGTCCCGGTTTGTTACACAAACCGCGACTAAAACCTTTGGTCGCGGTTCGTATATCCAACCGGGACCAAAATTTTGCCTGAAACCGGGACTGATAGGTTTTTACCTCGAGATGCCTTACTAGCCGTTGGAACCGGGACTGAAGGGACTCAGGGCTCAAAACCGAAGCCCCATTTTCTACTAGTGCGACCAGGTTATACCAAACGGGTACCCCTTCGTGTGGGTACCTGGTGCACGTGATGACTAAAGCCCAATTTTCAATAGACTGAAGAAGCCCAACAAGCGAAGCCCAAGTCGAAGATTGTTCCATAGATAGACATAGTCGGTTATACTTTCCATACCTGTAATCCTAGTCGATTACTGCCAGAGACATGTACCTCTATATAAAGGACAGGAGGGTGGCCGATCAAGGACACGCCCAATCAGAACCACCAAACCCTAGCAAGATCGATGTCTTGCTAGACCCGTGAACTCACTGCATATTCACAATCAATAACAGACAAGCAGAACTAGGGGTGTTACCTTAGCCAAGGGCCCTGAACCTGGGTAGTTCCAGCTTGTCAGCCGACGAATCTACCAACACAGCGCGTTCTCTACCTCATAACTCTCACCCTAGGCTAGCAACCATGGGTATTGATGGGGACACCCCTCGTCAATTGGCGCCGTCTGTGGGAACATGTAGTGTAGGATCTACGGTTTTTCAGTCCTAGTTGCAAACGGCCACTCGCCGACTTCATCAGAGGGATACAATCAGCCACTTCAGATCGCATCCAGTCCACAGGCGACCACTCGCCAAAACCAGCATCACCAAAGAGGATCAGGCCATATTCACCTGAAGCTCAGGAGATCTACTCCAATCTCAATTGAGGATTTGACCGAACCATTGGGGAACATAACTTTTTCGTTATTAAGTTTGGTGTGCAGGACTTAGCCGAACAGGTCGCAACTGAACCTCTTCAGGCGAGATCGATGGTGATTGCATCTTCAGCAACCAATGAAGCCATCCAACCACAGATCGAGCCGATCCGTCCACCCAAATATCCAATGGAGTCGATGTCATCAGAAGAATTCAACAAATTCATGGCAGATGAATTCCCTGAAGATGAAGGTCAGTCGACTACCCAGCATAAACCAGTCGAGGATCTGGTCATCCCGGCAGCATTAGCAGAAGACACGGGGGCTACTACATCACAGATCAACCCGATCTCATTATCGGGATCCATGGCAGAATCCATGTCCAGAAGGGAATTCAATGAGTTCATAGCACAAAACCAGCTAGAAGAAGAAGTATAGTCGAACCTTCAGATCGGCCCAGTCGAACAAATCGACTCACTTGAAGATTGCATGCAGTTCGATAATCCAGAAGAAAGCTTCCATCTCTCCGAGTATGACGAGCCTCCAGAGGACAGCATACATCTGACCGACTTCGTCAATCGAGAGATCCAAGCTCTTCATGACGCTTTCACCGACTACGATGAACCCGAAGAGGAGTCGTGTGACACTCAAAATAGCAAAAACAAAAACGCAGACATAGACTGGATGATGAAGCTGAAGCAACGCATGATACTCGCACAACTGACGCACATCCTTCAACCATGCCACTGCAAGTTTGTGTGGCGTTCGCCGCAGAAACATCAGCAACAGTAGACAGTCGAAGTCTAACCAAATACCCTTGTACAGTCACAGTGCTAGACGACACAACCAATCTGATCATCACAGCCGAGATGGCCGCAAAAATAACAAAGGCATCGAAGATGGCATAATGATGCCAGCAGACGCGACACTAGATGAACTAACGGCCTACAACTACTTCAACTGGCAAGAAACACAACGCCTAAAGCAGTACAGAGCAGCACTTGAAGAGAGAAGGAAGCAGGCAAGCATACCAAGTGCCCGCAGATGACAGCTGTCTATTAGCTCTACGGGAAAAACAGAAGGAAGACACAGATCCAGATTCGAAAGGATCCCCGAGGAGGAAAGAGCGGGAGCCACTCGAAACCTAGACCACTCATTCATGACACTCGACTCATGAGGCATACTCTTACCTAAGACAGCCGAGGGGGCACTCATATCCATAGGAGCCTACCTCCAAGCAGGAAATCCACCATCAGGAGATCCAGCCGTAGAGATGTACCTCCAGCAGATGAAAGCTCTAGAGATCGCGACAAAAGAACTAGCAGATCGGAAAAGACGAGGATGCAACATAAGTCACTCGCGAAATCATCACAGTCGCAGCCCTATTTTAAGTAGCGCAAGGGAAAGTTCTAGATGTCGTCGATCAAGGAGCCGCTCGCGGAGCAGATCAAGAAGATCAAATAGTCGAGATTCACTCGACAACCATGGTATAGAACCATGCGGAGCATAATGATTCACTCGACGGATTCGCGAGGCCAAGCTACCTAAGAAGTTTGGCCTACCTGCCATGCAAAAATTTAATTCCACACAAGAGCCCTCAGGCTGGCTCGAGGACTGCAAACTGGCAGTCGTATGCCAACGAGGAACAACCACAACAGAACTACAATACTTACAGCTGATGCTTAAAGGCACAACTCGCGACTGCCTCAAATCGCTACCCGCAGGAGCTTACGACTCCTGGGACCACATCAAAGAAGACTTCATAAAATATTTCGATCCTCTCTGCGATTGGCCGAAGACATTCGAAGAGTTGCGGGCATGCAAGCAGAGGTCAGACGAAACACTCAGAGCATACATCAGAAGATGGACTACGATATGAAACTCGGTCTCACAATGGGGGTCTACAGAAAAGACTTCAAAGAGGTGCTTGGTCGACAAAAACCAAAAAATATGGTAGAGCTCATGAAGTTGGCGAGTGGGCAGACGGTGAAGATGCAGTTCAAAACAAAACCCCACACTCACCACAAAATCATCGCGACCGTCGGGACAGTCGCGACCATCGGGACAGTCGAGACCGTCGGGACAGAGACGACAAGCGGAGAAGGTGCGACTAAGATTACAGAAGCAAAGTCAAAGTCAAATTCGTAGCTGCCGGATTCTCGCAAGATGATCGCAGTCGTGATGATAGAAAACAAGACGATCGGCAAAATAGTCAACACAAAGATCATCGAGATACACGAAACAGAAACTATCGAGACGATCGACCAGTCGACCGCCGAGACAATAGAGATCGTGACCAACGCAGAGGATACAGAAGACAAGACTAGCAAAGACGCTCAGATCCAACAGTAGATCAAGAAAGAATTGAGAATTCATGCAGATTGCACTTGTTCAAAGACCTAGCAACTGGAAAATTAACATCCAGCCATACCATCGATAACTTTCCCAAATTCGAACAGTTTGCAGCCGAATATGCGAAACGACTCAGAAGAAATACATCCGAGCATATGGTACCTACGCAAAAGGTCGCAGCACTACCACCTCCTCCATGATACAACTCCAGCAATCAACTCACATGAGCAGTACATTATGCACCGCAGGGTGCAACAGAGCAATACCCTAACCATCAGAGGCAAATGTACAGGATCCAGAAAGTACGACCATCTAACAGACAGCAAAAACCTCACACTAGACATGTCAATATGGCATTCATGGCACCACCAGCCGGCCAAAATACCTGCGCGGATCCGAAACTGCAATCACGTTCAGTCGAGAAGATCATCCACCATCTGTGTACAGGCCAGGTCACTCCGCCCTAGTATTTGAAGCTCAAATTGGTAGCTACACCATGACCAAAGTCTTTATGGATGGAGGAAGCGTCATCAATATCATCTTCGCCGACACACTGCGGCGAATGAATAGGTCAGTCAATAATTTACTTCCATCATCAAATACTTTTCACGGTATAGTTCCAGGCATGGTATCGTACCAAAAGACACGATACAACTCGATGTCACAGTTGAAGACGCATCACACTTTCGAACCAAGTCGATGGAGTTCAAAATCGTCGACTTGAGATCACAATACCACGCCATATTGGGACGACCAACATTCGCTCGATATAGCGATGCCACATTATGCATACCTTCAGCTGAAGATGCCAGGCCCAAAAGGAGTGATCATAATTAACGGAAACTTTCAAAGGTCAGACGCCTGTGACCGCGACTTCAACAAGATCTCTGAGACGTTTAGAGCAGAGCAAACACTGGAGGAACTCTCGCTTATCAATGACACAACATACATGCCAGATCACAAAAAACAGGCTACCGACAAGACATTCAACACTGCAGATGATACATGACGAGGCGGGTACCCCTTCGTGTGGGTACCTGGTGCACGTGATGACTAAAGCCCAATTGTCAGTAAGCTAAAGAAGCCCAACAAGAGAAGCCCAAGTCGAAGACTTCTACCATAAATAGCATAGTCGGTATTACTTGCCATATATGTAATCCTAGTCGGTTACTACCCGAGACCTGTACCACTATATAACGGACATGAGAGTGGCCGATCAAGGACACGCCCAACCAGAATCACCAAACCCTAGCAAGATCGACATCTTGCTAAACCCCTGTACTCACCGCATATTTACAATCAATAACAGACAAGCAGGACGTAAGGGTGTTAACTCACTCGAGGGTCCCGAACCTGGGTAAATTCCGTTTGTCAGCCGACGAATCTAGCAACACTATGCGTTCTCTACCTCATAACTCTTACCCTAGGCTAGTAACCATGGGTATTGATGGGGACATCCCTCGTCAATTGGCGCTGTCTGTGGGAACAGGTAGTGTTGGATCTACGGATTTTTCGGTCCAGATCGCAAACGGCAATTCGCCGACTTCTTCAAAGGGATGCACATCAGCAACTACCGATCACATCCAGCCCATAGGCGACCACTCGCCAAAATCAGCATCACCGGCCAGGATCAGGCCATACTCACCCAAAGCTCAGGAGATTTACTCCAATCTCAGTTCAGGTTTTGATCTAACCATCGGGGAACATAATTTTTTTGTTGATCAGTTTGGTGTCCAGGATCTAGCCGAACAGATCGCAACTATGCCACTCCGGGAGAGATCAACTGAGATCACATCTTTAGCAGACAAGGAGGATACCCCGTCACAGCTCGATCTGATCCCGCCACCAAAATCCCCCACGGATTCAATGTCATCTGCAGAACTCACAAATTCATGGCAGATGAATTCCCCGAAGTCGAAGGACAATCGGCTGCCTGAGTTGAATATTGGTCATATATATGGCTTCAGCTGAAAGCATAGGAGCTACAAGATCACAGGTCGATCCGATCTCATCCATAGCAGGATCCATGTCCACACGAGAATTCAACGAATTCATAACGCAAAACCAGATAGAAGAAGAAGTACAGTCGACCCTCCAGACCAACTCAGTCGAGGACCATATGCTCATCGACGCTCCAGAAGGAAGCTTCCACCTCTCTGAATATGAGGAGCATATAGAGGATAGCATACGTTTGACCGACTTCGCCGACTCATAAATCCAATCTCCACGTCAAGCTTTCGTCGACTACATCGAGCATATGCAGCAAACAGGGGGTGGCAAAAATAGCAAAAATAAAAACGCAAGCACAGATCGGGATAACAACACTGAAGCAACGCCTGATGACCACGCGGACTACACATATCCTTCACGCATACCTCGACAAGTTTGCGTTGCAACCACCGCAGAAACGTCACCAACATCAGCCAATCGAAGGCCAATCGAGTATCCTCGCACAGTTACCTTACCAGATGGTACAACCTTTCTGGATATCATGGCGGAGATGGCTGCAAAAGTAACAAAGGTCATCGAAGATGGCATAGTGATGCCAGCAGATGCAACTCCAGATGAGTTAGCAACATACAACTACTTCAACTGGCAGGAATCGTAACGCCTAAAGCAATACATGGCAACACTCGAGGAGAGAAGAAGGCAGGCAAGCATATCAAGCGCTCGTAGAGACAGCTATCCATCAGCTCTATCGGAGCAACAGAAGGACGAGGCAGATCCAGGTTCCAAAGAATCCCTGGGGATGAAAGGGCGGGAGTCACTCGAAACCTAGACAACTCTCTCTTAACACTCGACTCAAGTGGCATACTCCTACCCAAAACAGCAGAAGGCGCCCTCATATCCATAGGGGCATAACTCCAAGAGAGAAAACCACCAGCGGGTGACCCAGCTGAAGCAATGTACCTCCAGCAGATGAAGGCTCTGGAAATCGCGTCAAGAGAACTAGCAGATGGAGGAAAGCAAGGACGAAGCAGAAGTCACTCGTGAGGGCGCCACAGTCGCAGCCCTCCGCATAACAGTGCCAGGAGAAGTACCAGTCGTCGCAGATCAAGAAGTCGTTCGAGGAGGAGATCTAGGAGATCGGGTAGTCGCGATTCACCTGACAATCACGGCATAGGTCCATGCGGAGCACAATGTTTCACTCGACATATCCTAGAAGCAAAGCTACCAAATGTAACGCCCGGGATTTATCCCCTTTTTATTTGGTGAGTTTTCTTTTTGCATCGACATGGCATCGCATTGCATCGCATTAATTTAATTTGTTGCATTTAAATTAAATTTCCACAATTAAATTCGAATGCATTTTCAAATTAATTAAAAATGTGTTATTTTAAAATCTTTTGCAAATGTTAAAAACTAGTTTATTAAATTGTTCTTTCAAAACTAAAAATATTTTGTAAAGGTTTCGTGTTTAAATTCGTTTTCTATTTTGTTTTAAAAATATAAAACCGAAAAGAATAAAAGTGACACAAATAAAAAGCCCAAAAGCCCATCTAACCCCAAACCCTAGGGTTTCCCCCTAGAAACTTCTTTCCCACCCCCTGGAATTTTTGCAGCCGCCCCCCTCCACTCTCTTCTTTTTCCTTTTTCCATTTTCCCCCCTCCTTCTCTTCTTCTTTTCTTCCTTTTGTTTCCTTCCTTTTTTTCCCTTATCTTCTCTCCTTCCTTCCCGCAACCGCACGGGAGAAGCTCTTCCCGATCCGTGCTCCGCTCGACCTGGCCCGAGCTCCGGCCGCACACCACCCCCGTCCCCAGCGCCACCGGCCGCCGCCCGCCGCCACGCCACCCTCGGCCACCTCAGCCGCGCGCCGCCGCCGCCCCCCACGGCCGCGCGCGCCGTCCCCGCCGCCCCTTGCGCCGCCGCCCTCCGGCCTGCACCACCGCGCGCCCGCTCCCCGCCGCCTCCGGCCACCGCATGCGCGCCGCCGCCGGACGTCGCCTCCACGCCGAGCCGCCTCCCCGCACACCGAGCGCCCTGCTCCTCCTCTCTCCGGCCCGCAGGCGCTCTGGAGCCCGAGCTCCACCCCGCGCCGCCGGCCTCCGCCTCCCCAGCTCAGGGCACGCCGCCGCGCCGCGCTCTGCCCCGCCACCGGCCGCCGCCCACGGCGCGCTAGTCATCGCTCGCGCCTGCGCCTCCTCCCGGAGCTCCCTGTGCGCTCCGCCTCCGGCCCGGCCGCCCCGCGCGACCGTGCCCGCCGCCGCGCGCCGCGTCCGGTCGCCTCCCCGCACACCTCCTCGCGCCGCGCCGCCTGTGCGCCGCCATCCGCCCGGCGCCTGCCATCCGCGCCCCGCGCGCCCCCGTGCTCCCGTCGCCGGCCGCATCCCGCGCCCTCCGTGCCATCGCCGCCGTGCCGTCGCCGGCGTGCCGTCGCCGCCGTGCCGCGCGCCGCTCGCAGCCGCCGTGCGCTCCGCCTCGCGCGCCGCAGCTCGTCCCCGCTGCCTCCTCTTCACGGCCGCGTGCACGCCGCCGCCACCGCCCGCAAGGTGTTCGACACAATGCCCGAAAGACATCCGGCGTCGCAATTTTGTCCGAGTTGTCCACCCTTCGTGGTGTTGCTACGTGCGCCGCGCGTGCCTCTTCCGGTGCCACATTTCCGTGGCCGCCCGTGTTCGTGTCGCGATTCCCGCCAGTGCGCGCTTTCTTTTCTGGTGTCCGTTTGCCGTGCTCCTCTGTGCCCGCGCCCGTCAACGAGGATGACCGAGTACGACTACCCGACCACTTCCACGTCACCGACAAACGACGATGCCCTGGTTCCGCGACGGCTACTTCCCCGACGGCGACTACTTCCTCTACGGACCGAAGACGTCGGTTTCGGACCCTATCTCTCACGATCCAACGTGCGAACCCCAAACCCTAACCCTATACCTATTTTATTAAATGTCATCTATCTTGTGCATATCGCATCATAATTGCATTTGTTGCATCTCTTGGGTTTCCGGGTGTAGCAAATCACCTAAATAATTCAATATGGAATGTGTGGGGTAATAAATATATAATGCCATATTCCATTTAATTTGGTTATATCACCCATGCCATGTCTTGCCATGCTAATCAACATTTAATTTGATGGGTAGATAAATAACTTGCACCTAAATATTAATTTGTCGGAATCCCGGTTCTGCTTAATTCGGATTAAGTGCATCTCGCAATGCACATTGCCATGTCATGCATCATTCCCGCATGATCATGCTGGATCTTTGCCGTAGTTGTAAAATGCATCTTTTACGCTTTCAAGTGTTTGTTGCTTCTTCGCGGATACGACGTTGAGATGTGTGAGCAACGACAAGATCTGCTTCCATGCGGGATTCCAGGCAAGCAAAGTTTGCTTGTTTACCTATACATTGTCTTTCATTCCTGCCTTTTGATCTATGCTATCCTAGTTACGATTCTTGAATCGCGATCCCATCACATGTTTATCCTGCAGCCCATACAGCTTTATCCCCACATCCTAATACCTGTTGCATGTTTATCTGTTGGCCTTGTGTAACATCCCAAATTTTGGAACCAAGAAAAAAAAAACTTATTTTTACCAAGCCCAAAATTCAGAACCAACAAAAACTTTTTGAAATGTTTCACTAATGATTGTGTTTCCCTTCCCATTGCTATGTTCGAACTTGTGTGACTTGCTATTTGAATGGTGATATGATTAATTCTAGGGTTTGAATGCTGTGGCCTTGATTGTGATGATTATTGTATTGTTTGCTTGGGCGAATAATTACACCAAAATACTTTAAGTGCTAAATTAAAGACACACTTGACAACAAAGTCGGGTGAAACTTGAATAGAAACAAACTCCTCAAATTAATCAACAAATGGGAATTTAAATCATGAGCTAAAGAAATGATCTAAATAAATTAATTTCCCTATTTTAATATCTATTTTCTTCAAACAAATACTTTCTTATGAGAATAAATTCTAATTTAAGTTAATATATTTGTCAAGGAAGTTCCAAGAGTTCAAATTAATATTTGGACTTGCTTAAAAATTTCTAAAAGATTATAAAAAGGGTTTTGAGAAAAATGCCATATTTAAACCCTGTGAACAAAAGTTATTCAAAACATTTTATTTTCAAATACCAAATTTTGTGGAGCTTATACATGCATATGGGAGCCTACCCAAATATTTTCAAATTTTTATAAAATGTTTTAGTACCCCAAATAAAATCCCTAAAAGCTACTGGTTTTCAAAAGGGATTAAAAGAAATAGAAAAAGGACTTGGATGTGATGGAAAAATCTTGCCAGGGGCCTTTCTGCGAAGCCCCCATCTTCCTGTAGCCGCAGCACGGCATGGCGCCAGTGCTGCCGTGCTACCCGCGCCGCCGTCCCCGCCCGGGCCCCCCCCCCTCGCGCCGCGTCGCCGCCCGGACCCCTCCCTCTCCGCCTCGCCCCTCTGCTCCCTGGAGCGCTGCCATCCGCGCCTCACCCCTCCCCTTTGGGCACGCGCCCATTCCGCCGCGCGGCATGTCCGCGGACGACACGGCGGCGTGCGCCTCCCGCCGTGCCCTCTCCCCAGGCGTCCACTGCCCGGGCCCCCCCTCATCTACCCCGCGGCATAAGATCCCCCCCCCCCCCCGCCGAGACGCTCCTCTGCTCCCCGGCTTCCTCCCCCTCTCCTCTTTCCCTCCCCTTTTCTTCTTCCAAGACCGAGACGGAGCCGAGCGGGGCATCGCACCTCGCCGGCGGTATGTGCCACCCCGAGCCTAATGAAGACCACCTCCAGCTCCGCCTCGATCTCCTCTCCCTCCCCGTAGAAGCAATCGACCAGGGAGGCCGCGAATCGCCGCCGCGCCGCGGTTTCTTCCTCTCCGGCCGCCGCCCGTTTCTTCAAACCCGTGAGCAGCTCCGTCCACCTTTCTCCACCATTCTTGCACCCTCGTGATCCCCATCTTCTTCTCTAGCTTGTGGACATCATCGTTTCCTCTCAGGTTCACCGGAGCGCCGACGCCGTCCTCGCCTTGCTTCCGGCCGTTCCCTTTCCGAGCCTCTGTTCATGTCGAGGAAGAAGAGCACGCCCCGTACCGCTTCGCTCGTGCGTGGGCCACTGGCTGGGCTGCCTTCTGCTTCGCTCAGCCAGGTCTGGGCCAGATCCGGCCCAATCTGTTGTTTTTTCCAGTAGATGTAGTATATGATTTTATTTCCTGTTATTTTTACAGTGCAGCTTTAATTCATTTGTGATGGATCTGTGGTAGATGTTTGAGTGATCCAAATTTTGTAGATTTCCTATGTATTTTCTTAAACATGCCACACTGGCTGTGTGCAAAAATATTGTTTTAATTGTTGTCTAGACTAAAACTTGTAAAAAGTATCTTTTTCACTAAATATTCAATATCTAGAGTTTTATAACTCCAAATATTGCAAACTAAAATTTTATGGATATCCTGAAGTGATAGCTTTCTAGATATGTAAGCCTTGCATGCAAATGAAACCTAAAACAGAATTGCTATCCATTCTTGTAAACACAACAGTGGCACTTTGGTGATTTTTGTAGATTTTTAGGAGATGAATTTTGGAATGAATCCAGTTGGTTTGTCTTCTATATGTATAGGATAACATATCCCTAGCTTGGTTTGAATTTAGGAGTCATTGATTGACTGTGGTGATAATTAAAAGGTTTAGGTCTTTTCTGGCCTTTTTCTGTAAATACTACAAATAACAGAAATAGGGTTAAGTGTGTAAATTCAATATCTTGATATTTATAACTCCAAATGAATCAAATTAAAATGTTCTGGGAAGCTTATGAAGTTTTCTAACCAACCCAACTGGTTTCACCTCATTTAGATAAATAATGAAAATGTGTTACTCAAAATAGCACGAAGGGTTTAAAATCTGAACTTGTTTGTTTCTGATACTCTGTTAGTCCAAATTAGTGGAGACCAATTTTATTGAGTCACATTTAGTTATGGTTAGTCACCCCTAAAAGGATTTAATTTTTAGAACAATAGAATGTAATTGATAGCTAAAACTTGATTAGTATGCTTCTGGATTGAGACCATTGTGTAGAGAGTTGTGTAACTCCAATTGACCCAAATCCAATTGTGTTGTCTTCTACACATCAGTAGCTTTCTGTAGAAATTTAGTTTGTATTTTTGTGATCAACAGAACTTAAGATATGTAATTAAACATGTTCAACTAGTTTCTGCCATAAGTAAGACATAATCAAATAATGGCTAATTCAATTAAATTGAAACCAAATTGCGTTGCTTGATATATGAAGTGACTATTTAGAGCATTTAAGGTTGCATTGCTGTAATGATTGTTGTGCTGCTGTTGCTTGCTAGTTGTTGTAGTTTGGCATGTTATAATATGTTAGTACTGTTAGTGTAGTGGTTAGACGCATTGGTGAGTAATATGTTTGCATGGCTTGATGGGCTTGATAGTCTTGGAGTGGAATAATAGCTTAAATATCTTGTTAGTGTCTCCACCTTAGCTTGGTGAGGTATTTAAATTATAGAGATTAATTGGTGACTTAACTTTTGTCTGAAGTATTTCCTGATCAGAGAAAAGTGGTTACTAATTACCTCTAATTGAGGATGCCTTGGTGTTCTATATTTTGGCATGTGTATGGTCTTATACTCCTGTGAGTATAATGCCTTAGTAAATATAGATTTAGTTCGTTGCTTGATTAAACTAGTGCTATGTATGTGGCTTGAGTGATTAGTTTGATACGTGTGGTTTGTCCCTTGTTTATATGCCACTCGTGGTTTGGTTTGCTTATTGCGTGTTGTTTATTTCATGTTGCGACGCTAGTTATAAACGCTACCGGAGTGGTATTTGGAAAGGATTTATCGGAGGAGGATGATATTTATCTCTTGAGCGGTGAGAAGAAGTCCAAGAACATCATACTGGAATCAGGCAAGCTATTCCCTGAGCTTGCATCTTTATACACCTATTTTGGTTCACATGTTTTACTTATAAAGAGCATATGCGATTTAAGTGGTGGTTGTCACTAAGGCTATGAGTTTGAAAACCCTTTTTCCCAAAATACCAGTATATTATTTTGACACGCTCTATGGAGATATTAGATGGAAATTCTTTTTCAAACTATAGGATGGAAAAACCAAGATTTGTTTATTCAAAACTCCTTTGAAAACTTGTGTGGATATAAAGCACTATGATATGGTGTTGAAGAAAGGAAATGGAGAAAAGTGGTTTTAGGAAAAGCACATTGTGTCCTAGTACCCAGTCAAGCAACCGATACTCTGTGCGACCACATTTACCCACATATGGGAAAGGGCTTAGTCATATAGTTTGCTCTTATTAGTATGGGACACTGCATCAACGGAGATGACTCCGTTATGCATGAGGGAGTGGTTTGGTGACCTAACCCTGACCTGGGTCCTCGCTCAAAAATCTATGAGTAGATAAGGAGGAGGATAGAAGGATGTCCGTATACACCGCCAGATAAAACCTATGAGTCCTCACGCTTAGGGTTTCCGACAGGAAACTGGACTGAGTGTAGAAGGAATGGTTCATAGGGGCAGGATCCTATACTAGCATGAGCAAAGGAAAGACTAGGGTCGGTGACTCAACTTCGCATGCCGCTGGTATGGCGAGGCGTGGCTGACACGATGAGTTATCGAATGAGTGTGGGAAAAGCGTGCTACCTCTGCAGAGGGTTAAAACTATTCGAATAGCCGAGTCCTCGGATATGGACAGTTGAGAGGCCCTACTTCGACCATGTGCAAATTTTGGAAAAGATTTGAGTTTTAAAAGGGAAAAAGGAAGTGGAGGATGTTCCATACACCTATACCAACGGATCGGTATGAGGTTGTTGGAGAACATGTATCATGACGGTTTATGGTCAGGAAAAGGAGGAGTTTTGGAGAAACAAATAAAATGGTGATTTTTCGATAAAATGTTTATTAAAGAGACTTCTTACCTTTTTCAACAAAGATGCCCCCTTTTGGGAAAAAGTTTTAAAGAGACTTCTTACAAAGGCAGATTTATGGGAAAAGTTCTGAAGACCTTCTTTCCTTTTTCAATAAAGATATAGAGTTTTCAAGGCAAACAAAGTTTTATTTAAACAAATAAAAGAACAGCGCATGCTCATGTTGGGGTAGTTTGCGAGTACGTAAATGTACTCATGGCTGTGTCCCTGGATATTCCCATGTCCAGTGTTCAAGAAGAAGTATGATGAAGACCGAGAGACCGATGACGTCTGTGCAAACTAGGCCGTCTTCCCAGTCAGCTGCCTGTAGGTGTCTTGGCAAATGACTCGGGCCCCACGTTGATTGGTGTTTTCCGCTGCAATAACTTATTGAAGATTATGGCTTCACTCAAGTAAGTAATTCTTTCGGTAATTATGGATGTTCTTTTTGATACCAGTCGATTGTGCCCAGCGACAGACTGATCACGGGATCGCTGATGTTGTAGGCACAAGGGTATTTCGGACAGCTAGTCCGGGGTCCCCACAGACATGGTATCAGAGCCATCCTGACTGTAACAGACCATTAGTTAGCATGGACGTTAGTTAGGAAAGAAATATTTGGTTAAAATATATATTGTTGCCAAAAACATATTTTTTATCTAAGGAAGTCCCAAAAATAACTTCAACTCCTCTCACCTTATCAAATATCTCAAAGTCTTACCCCTCTATTTTAAGATTTTTCAAGGATTCTTCTGTTATCTCTTACCTGTTCAAAATACTTGACGATGCACCCAAATGAGACCCCATTAGCTAGCACCTACGAGAAGAAGCTTCCAGTGCAAGTACTCAACATTCCACGTCGAGGTGATGGATCCGCCAGTACCAATATTACCAACAAAGCAAAAGACCTCAGAAGACCTCAACTCAATATCACCAATTCCACCCAGTTACTCCTTCGACAATCTCAGTTTCTCCAGCTGAAGACGAAGGCGACAAAGTGAAGGCTTCACCAACCCCATCAACCAAGGCCCATAGGAAAAACATGATAGGACCCTCGGGTGTATTACCCGATTACCACGAGTAGGACATCCTTTGGTACTAAGTGTACCTTGTGTGCTCTTTGCTAATGTCCACTCTGCTTCTCTGTTGTTGTTTGAGACTCCTCTGTTTGTGTGTTGTTTTTCTTGTGCGTTCACAATCACGCCTTGATGGCAACACAAAGTAAACCAAAATTATCTTTTAATACACTCTTTTTGTCACCCAACAAAAACTAATTTTGACCTCTTCGCAATAGTTGCACCTTGTTGCGGATGTAAACCCTCTTATAAAAATATTTTCCGGATACTTCCTCTTATCTCAACCGTCTCCCGATAAGAACTGACAGTTTCGCAAGATACAAAAGACCCCCGACCTTTAACTAATAACCTGCGATTTTTGCAACCTAACCGGAAAATCAAATAATGGCCTTTGAGCACCATCTGGAGCAAGTGCGTCAAGATCTCGAAGAGGAACTGCTAGGAAGATTCAAGCTCAGAGACCGCAAGAAGAAGGAACTGCGACAAAAAGATTAAAAAGAGATTTCTTAAATTGGTAACAAGTAATTAATATACCAGACTACCCTTGAGTATTCGGAAACTCATACATCAGAAGCTGTTATGATTAATCTCTCTAGTGTGATATTCCAATGTTCGTGTGGTATACAAGTAATTGGTAACAAGCCTCATGAACTTGTTAACAAATCACTTTTATATGCTCAAACACTTGAGTGTCATACCCTAAACTAAATAGAACGTCAGATAATTCAGTGCATCTCAGCCTCTGGACTATGAAAAGTAGTTTGTTGACAAGACTAGCTACCTTGTTAACAAATTCTTCTCGTATGACTAAGGCAATTCGATGTCATAAAAGACGATCACATTCTTATACAACTAACCAATAGAAAGCTTTGCTAGGGCTAAGTGGATTCCTTCATCACAGGAGTGAGATAAATGATGTTCAAACCAAAATAAAGGACAATAAAAATTCTCTTAAATCAAGTGTATAACTTAGGGAACATGCAGGATCCAAATAAGAAAGTCACATGGAGATTTATGGTGTTTTCCCAAGGATATGATTTCTAAAACAAGAACAGAAAAAGTTACCATTTGAGAAAAACAACGGGTGTGAAGGTTCTTCACTAACTTTTTCTCAAAAGTCCGCTAACCCGCAACATTAGAGCAATCGTCGATCCACTCCCCCAAACCACCTACCTCAGGACACTCGAATTGACTTTTAGACTCCTCTGGAAGCTCGATACCCTAGATTGGACCTCTTGCAATTCTTACCGAAGCTTCACGGAGATCGATAACCAATGAAGTCAACAATGAAGTCCCTCCTTTATTCAGCTGAAGAAGGACAAATATGAAGACAGATGTCGACAAACTACTCCAGAAGGAGGTTGCCTCCAAGTCAACTCCAGCTGCGACTTTCCACAAGACCGGTTCAAGACCGCTTTTAAGGGGGGAAGACCTGCAATAGGTATACCGGAACGTGGTAAGTAATTTTTTTGCGCCTTGGCCCTGTAGAATCCAGAAACAGCTGACCAATACTATCCATACGAGTCAATCGTCAAGACAACCCCATCATAAAGGATCGGAACTCAGCACATAAGTTTATCAACAGAAGAAGCCTCACAACATAAATCTGTCAGGATCTCACGTGGTGACCTTACTAAAGAAGCCACAACCTCGGAAGTATAATCAACCTAAAACACATGCCCTCGTACTCCCCTATCACCCCACCTTGCAAATCTCGGGACGAGATTTATTTTAAGGGGGGAAGTCTGTAACATCCCAAATTTTGGAACCAAGAAAAAAAAACTTATTTTTACCAAGCCCAAAATTCAGAACCAACAAAACCTTTTTGAAATGTTTCACTAATGATTGTGTTTCCCTTCCCATTGCTATGTTCGAACTTGTGTGACTTTCTATTTGAATGGTGATATGATTAATTCTAGGGTTTGAATGTTGTGGCCTTGATTGTGATGATTATTGTATTGTTTGCTTGGGCGAATAATTACACCAAAATACTTTAAGTGCTAAATTAAAGACACACTTGACAACAAAGTCGGGTGAAACTTGAATAGAAACAAACTCCTCAAATTAATCAACAAATGGGAATTTAAATCATGAGCTAAAGAAAAGATCTAAATAAATTAATTTCCCTATTTTAATATCTATTTTCTTCAAACAAATACTTTCTTATGAGAATAAATTCTAATTTAAGTTAATATATTTGTCACGGAAGTTCCAAGAGTTCAAATTAATATTTGGACTTGCTTAAAAATTTCTAAAAGATTATAAAAAGGGTTTTGAGAAAAATGCCATATTTAAACCCTGTGAACAAAAGTTATTCAAAACATTTTATTTTCAAATACCAAATTTTGTGGAGCTTATACATGCATATGGGAGCCTACCCAAATATTTTCAAATTTTTATAAAATGTTTTAGTACCCCAAATAAAATCCCTAAAAGCTACTGGTTTTCAAAAGGGATTAAAAGAAATAGAAAAAGGACTTGGATGTGATGGAAAAATCTTGCCAGGGGCCTTTCTGCGAAGCCCCCATCTTCCTGTAGCCGCAGCACGGCATGGCGCCAGTGCTGCCGTGCTACCCGCGCCGCCGTCCCCGCCCGCCCCCCCCCCCCCCCTCGCGCCGCGTCGCCGCCCGGACCCCTCCCTCTCCGCCTCGCCCCTCTGCTCCCTGGAGCGCTGCCATCCGCGCCTCACCCCTCCCCTTTGGGCACGCGCCCGTGCCGCCGCGCGGCATGTCCGCGGACGACACGGAGGCGTGCGCCTCCCTCCGTGCCCTCTCCCCAGGCGTCCACTGCCCGGGCCCCCCCTCCTCTACCCCGCGGCATAAGATCCCCCCCCCCCCCCGAGACGCTCCTCTGCTCCCCGGCTTCCTCCCCCTCTCCTCTTTCCCTCCCCTTTTCTTCTTCCAAGACCGAGACGGAGCCGAGCGGGGCATCGCACCTCGCCGGTGGTATGTGCCACCCCGAGCCTAATGAAGACCACCTCCAGCTCCGCCTCGATCTCCTCTCCCTCCCCGTAGAAGCAATCGACCAGGGAGGCCGCGAATCGCCGCCGCGCCGCGGTTTCTTCCTCTCCGGCCGCCGCCCGTTTCTTCAAACCCGTGAGCAGCTCCGTCCACCTTTCTCCACCATTCTTGCACCCTCGTGATCCCCATCTTCTTCTCTAGCTTGTGGACATCATCGTTTCCTCTCAGGTTCACCGGAGTGCCGACGCCGTCCTCGCCTTGCTTCCGGCCGTTCCCTTTCCGAGCCTCTGTTCATGTCGAGGAAGAAGAGAACGCCCCGTACCGCTTCGCTCGTGCGTGGGCCACTGGCTGGGCTGCCTTCTGCTTCGCTCAGCCAGATCTGGGCCAGATCCGGCCCAATCTGTTGTTTTTTCCAGTAGATGTAGTATATGATTTTATTTCCTGTTATTTTTACAGTGCAGCTTTAATTCATTTGTGATGGATCTGTGGTAGATGTTTGAGTGATCCAAATTTTGTAGAGTTCCTATGTATTTTCTTAAACATGCCACACTGGCTGTGTGCAAAAATATTGTTTTAATTGTTGTCTAGACTAAAACTTGTAAAAAGTATCTTTTTCACTAAATATTCAATATCTAGAGTTTTATAACTCCAAATATTGCAAACTAAAATTCTATGGATAGCCTGAAGTGATACCTTTCTAGATATGTAAGCCTTGCATGCAAATGAAACCTAAAACAGAATTGCTATCCATTCTTGTAAACACAACAGTGGCACTTTGGTGATTTTTGTAGATTTTTAGGAGATGAATTTTGGAATGAATCCAGTTGGTTTGTCTTCTATATGTATAGGATAACATATCCCTAGCTTGGTTTGAATTTAGGAGTCATTGATTGACTGTGGTGATAATTAAAAGGTTTAGGTCTTTTCTGGCCTTTTTCTGTAAATACTACAAATAACAGAAATAGGGTTAAGTGTGTAAATTCAATATCTTGATATTTATAACTCCAAATGAATCCAATTAAAATGTTTTGGGAAGCTTATGAAGTTTTCTAACCAACCCAGCTGGTTTCACCTCATTTAGATAAATAATGAAAATGTGTTACTCAAAATACCACGAAGGGTTTAAAATCTAAACTTGTTTGTTTCTGATACTCTGTTAGTCCAAATTAGTGGAGACCAATTTTATTGAGTCACATTTAGTTATGGTTAGTCACCCCTAAAAGGATTTAATTTTTAGAACAACAGAATGTAATTGATAAATAAAACTTGATTAGTATGCTTCTGGATTGAGACCATTGTGTAGAGAGTTGTGTAACTCCAATTGACCCAAATCCAATTGTGTTGTCTTCTACACATCAGTAGTTTTCTGTAGAAATTTAGTTTGTATTTTTGTGATCAACAGAACTTAAGATATATAATAAAACATGTTCAACTAGTTTCTGCCATAAGTAAGACATAATCAAATAATGGCTAATTCAATTAAATTGAAACCAAATTGCGTTGCTTGATATATGAAGTGACTATTTAGAGCATTTAAGGTTGCATTGCTGTAATGATTGTTGTGCTGCTGTTGCTTGCTAGTTGTTGTAGTTTGGCATGTTATAATATGTTAGTACTGTTAGTGTAGTGGTTAGACGCATTGGTGAGTAATATGTTTGCATGGCTTGATGGGCTTGATAGTCTTGGAGTGGAATAATAGCTTGAATATCTTGTTAGTGTCTCCACCTTAGCTTGGTGAGGTATTTAAATTATAGAGATTAATTGGTGACTTAACTTTTGTCTGAAGTATTTCCTGATCAGAGAAAAGTGGTTACTAATTACCTCTAATTGAGGATGCCTTCGTGCTCTATATTTTGGCATGTGTATGGTATTATACTCCTGTGAGTATAATGCCTTAGTAAATATAGATTTAGTTCGTTGCTTGATTAAACTAGTGCTATGTATGTGGCTTGAGTGATTAGTTTGATACTTGTGGTTTGTCCCTTGTTTATATGCCACTCGTGGTTTGGTTTGCTTATTGCGTGTTGTTTATTTCATGTTGCGACGCTAGTTATAAACGCTACCGGAGTGGTATTTGGAAAGGATTTATCGGAGGAGGATGATATTTATCTCTTGAGCGGTGAGAAGAAGTCCAAGAACATCATACTGGAATCAGGCAAGCTATTCCCTGAGCTTGCATCTTTATACACCTATTTTGGTTCACATGTTTTACTTATAAAGAGCATATGTGATTTAAGTGGTGGTTGCCACTAAGGCTATGAGTTTGAAAACCCTTTTTCCCAAAATACCAGTATATTATTTTGACACCCTGTATGGAGATATTAGATGGAAATTCTTTTTCAAACTATAGGATGGAAAAACCAAGATTTGTTTATTCAAAACTCCTTTGAAAACTTGTGTGGATATAAAGCACTATGATATGGTGTTGAAGAAAGGAAATGGAGAAAAGTGGTTTTAGGAAAAGCACATTGTGTCCTAGTACCCAGTCAAGCAACCGATACTCTGTGCGACCACATTTACCCACATATGGGAAAGGGCTTAGTCATATAGTTTGCTCTTATTAGTATGGGACACTGCATCAACGGAGATGACTCCGTTATGCATGAGGGAGTGGTTTGGTGACCTAACCCTGACCTGGGTCCTCGCTCAAAAATCTATGAGTAGATAAGGAGGAGGATAGAAGGATGTCCGTATACACCGCCAGATAAAACCTATGAGTCCTCACGCTTAGGGTTTCCGACGGGAAACTGGACTGAGTGTAGAAGGAATGGTTCATAGGGCCAGGATCCTATACTAGCATGAGCAAAGGAAAGACTAGGGTCGGTGACTCAACTTCGCATGCCGCTGGTATGGCGAGGCGTGGCTGACACGATGAGTTATCGAATGAGTGTGGGAAAAGCGTGCTACCTCTGCAGAGGGTTAAAACTATTCGAATAGCCGAGTCCTCGGATATGGACAGTTGAGAGGCCCTACTTCGACCATGTGCAAATTTTGGAAAAGATTTGAGTTTTAAAAGGGAAAAAGTAAGTGGAGGATGTTCCATACACCTATACCAACGGATCGGTATGAGGTTGTTGGAGAACATGTATCATGACGGTTTATGGTCAGGAAAAGGAGGAGTTTTGGAGAAACAGATAAAATGGTGATTTTTCGATACAATGTTTATTAAAGAGACTTCTTACCTTTTTCAACAAAGATGCCCCCTTTTGGGAAAAAGTTTTAAAGAGACTTCTTACAAAGGCAGATTTATGGGAAAAGTTCTGAAGACCTTCTTTCCTTTTTCAATAAAGATATAGAGTTTTCAAGGCAAACAAAGTTTTATTTAAACAAATAAAAGAACAGCGCATGCTCATGTTGGGGTAGTTTGCGAGTACGTAAATGTACTCATGGCTGTGTCCCTGGATATTCCCATGTCCAGTGTTCAAGAAGAAGTATGATGAAGACCGAGAGACCGATGACGTCTGTGCAAACTAGGCCGTCTTCCCAGTCAGCTGCCTGTAGGTGTCTTGGCAAATGACTCGGGCCCCACGTTGATTGGTGTTTTCCGCTGCAATAACTTATTGAAGATTATGGCTTCACTCAAGTAAGTAATTCTTTCGGTAATTATGGATGTTCTTTTTGATACCAGTCGATTGTGCCCAGCGACAGACTGATCACGGGATCGCTGATGTTGTAGGCACAAGGGTATTTCGGACAGCTAGTCCGGGGTCCCCACACCTTGCGAGTCGTAGCGCATGCTTAGAGTTGTTTGTGCGAGTCGTCTGTATGTATTATTTTATTTCACCTGCTTAGCATGATAGGTTATTCTACCTTAATAAAATGTTGTCTTATATTGGGGTATTATAATTAAAAGATAAGGCACCGGCGGAAGGCCTTGCGAGGTGCTTTGTTCTGCTAAGTGTCGACCTAGGAACTCAGTTCTTGTCCTCGGATCCAATTTTGAGCGCACTAACCGCTTGTGGGAGGCCCTATGGAGCCCCCCGCGGCTTCGATCTAATCCGCTTCTTATCCAGGGCGCCGCAAGTAGTTCGGGCTTTCCATTTGATGCATGCATATGGTTACCTAACGATCTCATGATGATGGAGTAGTCGAGTCTCATATAGGGTGGCACGTTCTTAGAGTTCTATGAAGGTCGTATCCCGCGGGCACTGGACCTGATTAGCCGTGCACACAATCATGCGGTTCCCTGGATGGGTTGTAGAGAAGAGATTTGCCGTGTTGAGATGCCCTAGCTTCTGGCTTTACTTTTGGGGTTGATCGAACGAGTACGGGTCCAGTAGTGCACCCCTGCAGGGTATAATCTTATCGATGAGCCGTGTCCACGGTTGTGGACGACTTGGTGATGATGCTGGCTAACAAGATCATAGACAACTTACACCTAAGCATTGTTAATTAACCTGACTAGTAATATAGAATTACTTTCACAATAACTTGTAACTAAAATTGTTCCACGTGTGAGTATTCCCGAATTGCTTCCTCATACTTGGTTGAGGGGGTAAATCCGAGAATGGGTTATGTTTGGTGTTAGTTGTAGATGGTTACTTATGCGCTCTCTTATCCCTCTCTGATTAGACGGAAGTTGTAGCGTGTCTCTTTAGGTTGCTAGTGCTGCTGCCGCTAATTCCACCTCCCCTATATTTTGGGAGATGGTGTAGAAAGTAGGCAAGTCGGTTTTGCTTGCCAGGGAGTGCCCTGACCCTCTTTTGGGATGTGCTTTATGTGCAGTCAACAGGTTTGAAGTATGACGACATTAGCTTGGGAATCCCTCCGGCTTGGCTGGGCAGGGATATGGCGCCATTGCTTATCTTCAGGACTCTTAGTCCAATTCGTATCTTATCCGTAGTCGGATACTATTTTGCTTCCGCTGTCATTTGAATCTTTGTATTGTATCATTTTTATCTTGACTTGTTCGAGTCGTTGTTGTAATTTTATCTTCTGTTGTATTTGTGGATGTATCGGAACTGTTGCAATGTTATCACAATTCCACCCACATAATGCGCATGTTTCGGCGTGCACATTATGTCTGGTGGGCGACCTAAAATCGTTATTATGCGGATTTCGGCGGGATCGCTTAAATCTACATAGTACCGATTTTCGGGCGTCACAAAGTGGTATCAGAGCCTTGGTTTCGATCTCCTTGTTGTTTCGATACGAATGGTTATCGAAGCAGCGGGTCTGCAAAAGCCTGTAGGATAACCTCGTTAACGGTCGTTGTTTCTAGAGTGTCAAAACTATTTGACTTAAATTATTTTGAAAAATATCTCAATAGGTTTCTTTTTACTCCTTACCTCAATTCTATTTCTACTCTTATCTTATTTGTTTTGGAGTCTCTTCTCTTATCCAAACTTTCAAAGTTTTAGGATCCTACGTGTGGGTGGACGATTTTCATGCCTTTTTTCCTATTAGGTTTGATCTTCGGAGTCGTCTTCAACGTGACCAACTCCTCTTGTTAGTGGTGTTGAGAATTTCCAGGTGGAGCAACAATCCATTGTTAGTGGTGTCGAGAAGTTCATCACGGAGCCGGAAGACTCGGTAGTTACCCCTCTCTTCTTGTGGTCTCGGCGTGGATCGCCGGACGCGATCCCTTGTTAGTGGTGTCGATTGTAACGCCCCGGGATTTATCCCCTTTTTATTTGGTGAGTTTTCTTTTTGCGTCGACATGGCATCGCATTGCATCGCATTAATTTAATTTGTTGCATTTAAATTAAATTTCCACAATTAAATTCGAATGCATTTTCAAATTAATTAAAAATGTGTTATTTTCAAATCTTTTGCAAATGTTAAAAACTAGTTTATTAAATTGTTCTTTGAAAACAAAAAATATTTTGTAAAGGTTTCATGTTCAAATTCGTTTTCTATTTTGTTTTAAAAATATAAAACCGAAAAGAATAAAAGTGAGACAAATAAAAATCCCAAAAGCCCATCGAACCCCAAACCCTAGGGTTTCCCCCTGGAAACTTCTTTCCCACCCCCTGGAATTTTTGCAGCCGCCCCCCTCCACTCTCTTCTTTTTCCTTTTTCCATTTTTCCCCCTCCTTCTCTTCTTCTCTACTTCCTTTTCTTTTCCTTCCTTTTTTCCCCTTATCTTCTCTCCTTCCTTCCCGCAACCGCACGGGAGAAGCTCTTCCCGAGACGTGCTCCGCTCGACCTGGCCCGAGCTCCGGCCGCACGCCACCCCCGTCCCCAGCGCCACCGGCCACCGCCCGCCGCCGCGCCACCCTTGGCCTCCTCCGCCGCGCGCCGCAGCGCCCGCCGCCGCCGCCCCCCACGGCCGCGCGCGCCGTCCCCGCCGCCCCTTGCGCCGCCGCCCTCCGGCCTGCACCGCCGCGCGCCCGCTCCCCGCCGCCGGACATCGCCTCCACGCCGAGCCGCCTCCCCGCACGCCGAGCGCCCCGCTCCTCCTCTCTCCGGCCCGCAGGCGCTCCGGAGCCCGAGCTCCACCCTGCGCCGCCGCCAGCTGCTCCGCCGCCGGCCTCCGCCTCCCCAGCTCAGGGCACGCCGCCGCGCCGCGCTCTGCCCCGCCACCGGCCGCCGCCCACGGCGCGCATCTGTCACCGCCCGCGCCTGCGCCTCCTCCCGTAGCTCCCTGTGCGCGCCGCTCCGCCTCCGGCCCGGCCGCCCCGCGCGACCGTGCCTGCCGCCGCGCGCCGCGTCCGGTCGCCTCCCCGCACACCTCCTCGCGCCGCGCCGCCCGTGCGCCGCCATCCGCCCGACGCCTGCCGTCCGCGCCCCGCGCGCCCCCGTGCTCCCGTCGCCGGCCGCATCCCGCGCCCTCCGTGCCGTCGCCGCCGTGCCGCGCACCGCTCGCCGCCGCCGTGCGCTCCGCCTCGCGCGCCGCAGCGCGTCCCCGCTGCCTCCTCTTCACGGCCGCGTGCACGCCGCCGCCACCGCCCGCAAGGTGTTCGACACAATGCCCGAAAGACATCCGACGTCGCAATTTTGTCTGAGTTGTCCACCCTTCTTTGTGTTGCTACGTGCGCCGTGCGTGCCTCTTCCGGTGCCGCATTTCTGTGGCCGCCAGTGTACGTGTCGCGCTGCCCGCCAGTGCGCGCTTTCTTTCCGGTGTCCGTTTGCCGTGCTCCTCTGTGCCCGCGCCCGTCAACGAGGATGACCGAGTACGACTACCCGACCACTTCCACGACACCGACAAACGACGATGTCCCGGTTCCGCGACGGCTACTTCCCCGACGGCGACTACTTCCTCTACGGACCGAAGACGTCGGTTTCGGACCCTATCTCACGATCCAACGTGCGAACCCCAAACCCTAACCCTATACCTATTTTATTAAATGTCATCTATCTTGTGCATATCGCATCATAATTGCATTTGTTGCATCTCTTGGGTTTCCGGGTGTAGCAAATCACCTAAATAATTCAATATGGAATGTGTGGGGTAATAAATATATAATGCCCTATTCCATTTAATTTGGTTATATCACCCATGCCATGTCTTGCCATGCTAATCAACATTTAATTTGATGGGTAGATAAATAACTTGCACCTAAATATTAATTTGTCGGAATCCCGGTTCCGCTTAATTCGGATTAAGTGCATCTCGCAATGCATATTGCCATGTCATGCATCATTCTCGCATGATCATGCTGGATCTTTGCCGTAGTTGTAAAATGCATCTTTTACGCTTTCCAGTGTTTGTTGCTTCTTCGCGGATACGACGTTGAGATGTGTGAGCAACGACAAGATCTGCTTCCAAGCGGGATTCCAGGCAAGCAAAGTTTGCTTGTTTACCTATACATTGTCTTTCATTCCTGCCTTTTGATCTATGCTATCCTAGTTACGATTCTTGAATCGCGATCCCATCACATGTTTATCCTGCAGCCCATACAGCTTTATCCCCACATCCTAATACCTGTTGCATGTTTATCTGTTGGCCTTGCGAGTCGTAGCGCATGCTTAGAGTTGTTTGTGCGAGTCGTCTGTATGTCTTAGTTTATTTCACCTGCTTAGCATGATAGGTTATTCTACCTTAATAAAATGTTGTCTTATATTGGGGTATTATAATTAAAACATAAGGCACCGGCGGAAGGCCTTGCGAGGTGCTTTGTTCTGCTAAGTGTCGACCTAGGAACTCAGTTCTTGTCCTCGGATCCAATTTTGAGCGCACTAACCGCTTGTGGGAGGCCCTATGGAGCCCCCCGCGGCTTCGATCTAATCTGCTTCTTATCCAGGGCGCCGCAAGTAGTTCGGGCTTTCCATTTGATGCATGCATATGGTTACCTAACGATCTCATGATGATGGAGTAGTCGATTCTCATATAGGGTGGCACGTTCTTAGAGTGCTATGAAGGTCGTATCCCGCGGGCACTGGACCTGATTAGCCGTGCACACAATCATGCGGTTCCCTGGATGGGTTGTAGAGAAGAGATTTGTCGTGTTGAGATGCCCTAGGTTCTGGCTTTACTTTTGGGGTTGATCGAACGAGTACGGGTCCAGTAGTGCACCCCTGCAGGGTATAATCTTATCGATGAGCCGTGTCCACGGTTATGGACGACTTGGTGATGATGCTGGCTAACAAGATCATAGACAACTTACACCTAAGCATTGTTAATTAACCTGACTAGTAATATAGAATTACTTTCACAATAACTTGTAACTAAAATTGTTCCATGTGTGAGTATTCCCGAATTGCTTCCTCATACTTGGTTGAGGGGGTTAATCCGAGAATGGGTTATGTTTGGTGTTAGTTGTAGATGGTTACTTATGCGCTCTCTTATCCCTCTCTGATTAGACGGAAGTTGTAGCGTGTCTCTTTAGGTTGCTAGTGCTGCTGCCACTAAGTCCACCTCCCCTATATTTTGGGAGATGGTGTAGAAAGTAGGCAAGTCGGTTTTGCTTGCCAGGGAGTGCCCTAACCCTCTTTTGGGATGTGCTTTATGTGCAGTCAACAGGTTTGAAGTCTGACGACGTTAGCTTGGGAATCCCTCCGGCTTGGCTGGGCAGGGATATGGCGCCATTGCTTATCTTCAGGACTCTTAGTCCAATTCGTATCTTATCCGTAGTCGGATACTATTTTGCTTCCGCTGTCATTTGAATCTTTGTATTGTATCATTTGTATCTTGACTCGTTCGAGTCGTTGTTGTAATTTTATCTTCTGTTGTATTTGTGGATGTATCGGAACTGTTGTAATGTTATCACAATTCCACCCACATAATGCGCATGTTTCGGCGTGCACATTATGTCTGGTGGGCGACCTAAAATCGTTATTATGCGGATTTCGGCGGATCGCTTAAATCTACATAGTACCGATCTTCGGGCGTCACACCAAAGAAGTTTGGCCTGCCAGCCATGCCAAAATTCAATTCAAAGCAAGAGCCCTCAGGTTGGCTCGAGGAATACAAGCTGGAAGTCATATGCCAACGAGGAACAACAATAGCAGCACTACAATATCTACAACTAATGCTTGAAAACACAGCCCGCGACTGGCTCAAGTCATTACCCAAAGGAACCTACGAACTCCTGGGACCACTTCAAGGAAGATTTCATAAAATATTTTGACCCTCCTTGCGAATGGTCAAAAACATTCGAGGAACTAAGAGCATGTCGACAAAAGTCAGACGAAGTGCTCAGGGCATATATCAGAAGGTGGACCTCCATCCGAAACTGTCGGTGCAATATCAGAGGACGGAGCTATGGACGCCTTCACAAATGGAGTCCATAGAAAAGATTTCAGAGAAGCACTCGGACGGCAAAAGCCAAAAAACATGGCAGAGCTCATGAAACTAGCAACCGAGTGGGCAGATGGAGAGGACGCAGTCCAAAGTAAAACTCTGCACTCACCACAACGACATCATGACCGACGAGACAGTCGCGACCACCGAGACAGCCGAGATCGTTGTGACAGAGACGACAAACAAACAAGGCACGATTATGATCGCGGAAGCAAATACACGGTTAAATTCGTAGCAGCGGGATTCTCACATGACGACCGTAATCAAAACGATAGAAAGCAAGATGACCGGTGTAACAGTCGACAAGACGATCGTCGAGACACACGAAGTAGCAACTACAGACACGACAGACCAGTCGACCGACGTGACAACAGAAGTCGTGACCAGCGCGGAAGCTACAGAAGGCAAGATTGGCAAAGTTGCCCAGACCATAGGATTGAGAAATCGTTTCAAGAAAAGATGGAAGACGAGTGCAGACTCCATATGTTCAAAGACCCAGCAACCGGTCGACTGACATCACACCACACAATGGTACAATGCCGGGAATTGAGCAAATGGCAGCAGAGTACATGAAACGGCTCATGAGGGACCAACCAGCAAACGCTCCATCAACATACGCAACACCATCATAGCCAGTCACGGCCCTACCACCACCGCCACCTCATGACACAAACAGTCAAATGGCAGGTGCCATACACCACATACCACACAACGTAGACAACCAGTACCCGCAACCCAAGGGACAAATGTACATGATCCAAAAAGGGCGTCCTACGAATAGGCAGCAAAAACGACACACTCGTTGCGTCAATATGGCAGTTCTAGCGCCACCCGTTGTACCTGAGTTCCTGCAGGGGTCAGAACAATAATCGCCTTCAACCAAGAAGATCACCCTCCATCCATCTATCGGCCAGGACACGCAGCTTTAGTCCTCGAAGCTCAAATTGGTGGGTACGCCATGACAAAAATATTTATGGATGGAGGCAGCGGAGTCAATATAATATTCGCCGACACACTCCGTAGGATGAACAGGTTAGTCGAAAACTTGTCACAATATACAAATACTTTCCACGGTATTGTGCCAGGTAAAGCCATAAGACTAGAAGGAACACTCCAACTCGACGTCACATTCGGCGATGCAGCACCATTCAAGAGCGAATTGCTCAACTTCGAAGTTGTCCACTGGAAGTCGCAATACCACACCATACTTGGAAGACCAACATTCGCAAGATTCATGGCCGTACCACATTACGCATACCTCAAACTCAAAATGACAGGGCCAAAAGGAGTAATCACAGTCAATGGAAATTTTCAGAAATTAGATGACTGCGATAGAGACTTCAGCAAAATCTCAGAAGCATTTGGAGCAGAGCAACTCTCACACGAATCACAAGTCGAGAAACAAACCATAACAATGCCAGAGCGAAAGAGACGGGCAGCCATAGCCACGGCACATGAAGTAAATGGCATATGGACAGACGAATCTGCAGAAGAAGAAAACACAAGCGCCAAACCTTGGACAATACACTTTGATGGATCAAAGGGCGGCAGAGGCGCAGGCGCATGTATGATACTTGTAATACCCAACAAAGAACGAGTAAACTATGTGCTACAGATAGATTTCCCATCTCCAATAAAAGTCGAAGTCAATTACGAAGGCCTGTTCCAAGGCATGCGACTAGCAAGATTATCCGGAGCACAAGACATCATCATTCGGGGAAGCTCATGCATAATCATGCAAAACACGGCAGGTGCAAGTAGGATGAATATGGACAAACTGGCCAGATATCAGGACTACTTTGACACATGGCAAAGAAGATTCCGCAGTTGCGGACTACAGCATGTAGCACGCACTCGCAACAAACAAGCAAACAAGTTGGCCAACATCGGAGCAGCAAAAGCGGAGGTACCAACAGGTGTTTTCTTCAGGCGAGTAAACCATAGATCAATCAGAACATGGAACCCACAGGCCACTCGAACAATAGAAGTCCTCAGCAAAAAACCAGACAAAGATGATCCTCCGCTCAAAACAGTTACAACCACAGCTAATAGGGCGACGTCAAGCAAAAACAAGATGACAAGCGCAAAACACATCACTACTATCTTCAGTCAAGGAATACCAAACTTCGTCATCATAAGCAGCAGGTGCAAGACGGACGAGCAAGACACAAAGACTTCACATCCACTCGAAGCTCTTCCCCCAAGACATATCATATTATCACAAATAGACTCATTCCATGGGGAATCCCTGATACTTAGACTACAACAGCCAAAGAGACCCTTCGAGGGGACGTACAAGTCAAAGATGTTGCAGCACCAAGAAGAAGCATACAACTCGAAGAGTGTGACCAACTAGGGTCACCAACATTTAGCAAAAACATCTAGTCGATGTAGCAAAAGCTCATGTATCAAAAAGACCAGCAGTTTCAGACGCGCTCTTTTCCTTACCAGGGTACCTGATGAGGTTATACCCGATGGGTACACCCAGCGGGCTATATTAAAGGCTGTTTTATTACAAGGCCCAGTCGGCAGCCAATGAAAGGAAGAAGATGAAGGGTTTTGTAATAGCTGGAATATGGAACAAGTTAGGCGGCTTCGTGCCGACTTAGGTATCTAATAGTTGTAATCCTAGTCGTACCCGAACTCCTGAGACCTGGGTCCCTATTATATATGGGTCAGGAGGGAGGTGAAAACGTACATGCAATCCTATACTTGAAACCCTAGCGAGGCGGCGACTCGTCGGGTTACCCCTGTATTCATATTGTGAGATCGATAATATACATCTGACGAGCAACTATTTTCTTGTCAGCCGTCCGAATTCGCCAACACCCATATATTCTTCCTACCGATACAACCCTAGGTACGTCACCTTGGGACTTGTCGAGTTAATCCCTCGTCGGTACCTAAGGGGACTGGAAGGTTTTTAATGAGGTAGCTTGCTGGTCAACATTTATAAAAAGTTGTACCCATACCTTTCTTACATAATTGATCGTTACAACGAGACACAAAAACCCCACTCGATACACTCGGGTGCTGCGCATTACCCAAAACACAAGCAAATAGGCCAAACGCTATGGAGGCGACTAAAAATTCATATACGTCAAGAACAACAAAACGACCACTCGGTACACTCGGGGGCTGCATCCCGATTGTGGAGCACATAACAAGCATCCAACAAAGGCGGAGGATGGAGCTCTATCATAAGCATACATACAAACAAAACCCCACTCGATACACTCGGGGGTTGCGTCCCAAAAACATAGCACATAACAAACATCCAACCAATACTGATGGTGGAGCTCTATCATAAACATACATACAAACAAAATCCCACTCGATACACTCGGGGGATAGGTCCCTATATTGAACATCATATACAGCAAAAAACTATAAAGACAAAAAGCTAAGCATCCTCATCCTTCAATGACAGGTTGGAGTCGATCAGCTGCTTATGCGCTCGACTTATCAATCTCTCAGCAGGAGCAAGAGTCCGCTCCATATCTTCGTTTGATAGTTGAAGCTATGATCGAGTTGAAGAAGCAGAGGCACGCCCAGATTTTTGGCTCCGCATATACGCGAATGCAGCATTGGCTCCAAGTATAACCCGCCGGGTCACAACCTCTCGAATCGGTTCAGAAGCACGAAACAAATCGACTAGGGCGTGAATCATTTGCGGTTGAGGACCTTAGGGAAACAAGTAATGATTCACCCGCATGAATGCTGCCCGGCAACGCTCCAGCTGAATAGCACCACGCCACACGCGATCCTTCAGAGTGGCAAGAATGGTGGCGTGGTACGTGTCAAGCCAGAAGTGTTGCGGACCGGTGACAGCCTTCCAAGTCGCATCTTCCGGGCGTTGCACCACGCGAGCAGCCTCAGCTTTGGAATCATCCACAAAAATTGCAGACATAGCAAAGTGACCAGACATTAAGCGCAACTCACACATACGCAAAAAGCAAGTCGACATATTCAATACCTTCAAGTTGCTTGTTCGAGTCGTCCATCTCATAGAGAACATACTTTTCTCTCTGGGTAGAATGAGAAGGCCTCACTTGGAGAATTTCTATGTCAGCTCGGGCTGCTTTGAGCTCCTGCTCCAGCTGAGCAACCTTCTTCTTGGCATAATCCAGAACCCTGGCATCATTCTTCAACTGCGCAGCCGAGCGAGACTCCTCTCCCACATGAACATCCTTCTGGGTGGTTGAGATGCTCGACTGAGACACAATCACAATATCTCAGACGAGAGATAAGTCGAAGTAAAAAGACACACAAAGCACACAACAAGGATCAACAAAAGCTCCATTCCCATGGGACATCAAGGAACGGATCCGTATTGATGGGGAATGGCACGAGTGCTTCTGTTCTTGGTGTTGGCATGGTCGATTTGAAGTTTACTTCAGGAAGGATCGTGCAGCTCAAGAACGTTCAGCATGTCCCCGCCATCAAGAAGAATCTCGTTAGTTGCTCCCTTCTATGTAGAGAATGGTTTAAGTTCGTATTCGAGTCTAATAAAGTAGTTGTTACGAAATATGGACTGTTTGTTGGAAAAGGTTATGAATGCGGAGGCATGTTCTGCTTTTCTCTTGCTCATTTTTGCAATAAAGTCCTGAAAAATATTCATTCGAATGTTAATGAAACAGAAGTTTGGCATTCACGTCTTTGTCACATTGGTTTAGTTTTTATGACGCGGCTATCAAAACTAAGTTTAATCCCATCTTTCACTTTAGCCAAAGGTTCTAAATGTCTCTCGTGTGTTCAAGCAAAGCAACCTCGCAAGCCTCATAAAGCTGAGGAGGAAAGACACTTGGCACCGTTAGAACTTATACATTCTGATCTTTGTGAGATGAATGGTGTATTGACTAAAGGTGGAAAGAGATACTTCATGACACTGATATATGATTCCACTAGATTTTGTTATGTATATTTGTTAAGAACTAAAGATGAGGCTCTGCACTACTTTAAAATCTATAAGGCAGAAGTTGAGAATCAACTTGAAAAGAAAATTAAACACATCCTGTCAGATCATGGTGGAGAGTACATCTCGAATGAGTTTGATTCTTTCTTTTCTAAACATGGTATTATTCATGAGAGGACACCTCCCTATTCTCCCTAGTCAAATGGGGTAGCCGAACGGAAAAACCGTACTCTAACTGATTTGGTTAACGCCATGTTAGATACATCGGGATTATCCAAGGCATGGTGGGGGAGGTGAAAGAGCATTTTCCCTCATGTGTGGTTTTGGTAATTGAATGACAATCTCTATGGACTAATGTTTGCATTGAGATATCATTATAGATCATGTCCATGGAATTGTGGAGTTCATGTGTTGGATTCTTGAAGCTTATGTGTTGAGTGGAGCATATTGCAAGTATGTCTTGAAGGATTCAAGACATCATATTAGTGAAGAAATGTTGGAAGATACAAGGTTGATCAAGATGTTGATCAACACACAAGCTACAACATGTACCAAGAGCGATCATGTATCTCTTGGGATGGTAAACACTTGTCCGCATAGCTTTGTGAACTAACCCATGATATATGTATGTGTGGTATCTTTATATGAGGTTAGGTATCTTCCCATGGGCTTGCATCAAATGAAGATTTCATATAGCTCATTGAGGATGACGTCATGTGGTGATCGTCATCAAGGTGAGATGTGCAAGACCAAGACCAAGAGAAGCTTCTTGAAGAGATCCTATGCTTGGTGCTTGCAATGGATACATGAAGATGGAGCTAAGCGAGACTCTCCCATTGTGAGCATGGGGGAGTATTTGGAGAAGTCTTCATCAAGCATGTGCTTGGACGCGCAATCAAGAAAGATGAACCACTTGAAGAGATCAAGATAGTCATCATCCAACTCAAGTGGAATGCTCAAGGCAAAGGTATGTTCTTGATAGGGCTATAGGATAGATAGGCGTACTATCAAGAGGGGCTCTCAAGTTAGTAACTTGATCGCATCGTTGTGGAGAGCTCAAACCTTTGCATACTTGGCATATCATGTTTCTTGGTTCTTATTTGGCTTTTATGTTGGTGAGGAGTTAGAGCTTGATTCATCTCCATGTCAAGCTCTAGTTCATCGAAATCGGTTTTACTTTGGACAACTTTTTGCGTTTTCGGTGGCGGAAATATTGTCGGTTCTACCATAAGGAAAGTCCCACACCTTGCCATGTGTGGTGATTTTACTCTATTTATGGGATTCAATATTTGTTGGGTGCTCATCGTCGCTATCTTTCCAACAAAATTGGTCTCACCTCATTTGGAGTTCATTTGCAAAAGTTATAGCAGTTTTCGTTTCGGTGTTTTGCTGATTCGGATTATTGGGGCCGGATATTCCGCTCTACCGGAATTTCCGGTTCCCCATCTCATCCAAGAAAACGGCTAAGGAAAGGAGAAAAAGGGTTCTGACTCCAGTCGGAAATTGTGCTCGGAAATTTCCGTCTACCGGAATTTCCGAGTTACCCAGAAAGCCCTCCAGTTTTGGCTAAGGAAAGAAGGACTTTTGGTTCTGACTCGAACCAGAAATTGTGCTCGGAAATTTCCGTCTACCGGAATTTCCGAGTGCCCCCACAAAAGTCCTCCAGAAATGGCAGAGGAAAAGTTTGGTTTTGCTTCTGACTCCAGCCGGATTTTCAGCTCGGAAATTTCATGGACTCGGAATTTCCGCGTAACCGGAATTTCCGAGTCTCACTTATACCGGAATTTCCGAGTGTCGAAACAGCCAACGGCTATATTTCCTGGAGGGGTATAAATACCCCTCCCCTTCTTCTTCCCCAGCCAATCCAAGGCAGCACGACTTTCCCCTCTCTCCTACTCCATTGTTGACCTTGGAAAGCTCACTTCCCTCTCAATCCCTCCATTGAATCTTCCATATTCTTTAGGGAAAGTTGAGAGGAGATCTAGATCTACAATCCTACCAATCATTCTCTCCTCTAAGTGAGCGGAACTTAGTGGATCTAGTTCTTGGAGTTCCTTTGTGGTTCTTCTTCTTTGTTCTTCCTCTCTTCTCCCCACATAAGCATTAGTTGCTTTGGGTGGGATTTGGGAGTGGAGGATTTGAACCCTTTGTGGTTTCCTTTGTTCTTCCTCTCTTATTCCCCCATAAACATTTGTTGTTGTGTTGGAATTTGAGAGTGAAGGACTTGAGCACTTCGTGAGCTCTTGCCATTGCATTTGCATCGGTTTGAGCCCTCCACGAGGATTCGTGGTGGTGTTGCTTGTGAGCTTGTTACTCTTGGGTCTTTGGACCCTAGACGCCTTTTGTGGCCGGCCTTTTGTGGCCAAGACCTTTTGTGGTCACTTGAGAGCCCCCAATTAAGTTGTGGGTGTGTGCCTCAAGACTTGGGAGCCCCCAATTAAGTTGTGGGTGTGTGCCTCAAGAGTTGTACGGGATTCGATCTCCGCCCCAAAGGAGATCAATAGTGGAAGGTGAACTCGCAACCTTTTGTGGTTGAGTTCATCAGGAGAAGAAGGTGAGCCTTTGTGGCGTTGCGGCTAACCTGTTGTGGTTGCGCACACCTCTCCAAACGAGACGTACACCCTTTGGGTGGAACTCGGGAATACATCCTCGTCTCCGCGTGCCTCGGTTATTTCTATACCCGAGCTCTTTACTTATGCACTTTGCATTGTGATAGCCTTCGTGCTTGAAGTCATATATCTTGCTATCACCTTGTTACTTGTATTGCTTAGCATAAGTTGTTGGTGCACATAGGTGAGCCTAGCATTTATATCTAGGTTGTATGCTTGTTAAAGTAAACTTCTAGTTTTATTCCGCCTTTATCAAGCATACCAGAATTTCCGGGTCACTCTTGGACCGGATATTCCGGCTCCTCGGAAAAAGTTTTAAATCGCCTATTCACCCCCCCCCCCCCCCCTCTAGGCGACGTCTATCCGTTCAGGAGGAGATATTGACGTCATGTCATGTAATGAATAAAGTTCCGACAAAAGATAATGTGGTTACTCCCTATGAACAATGGGAGAAGAGAAGGACAACACTCTTATACTTGCGTACTTGGAGCTGTTTGGCAAAAGTCAATGTGACGATCCTCAAAAAGCGTAAGCTTGGACCTAAGACCGTGGACTGTGTTAATTTGGGCTACACTAAGAATAGCGTTGGATATAGATTCTTGGTAGTGAAATCTGATGTTCCTGATGTGAAGGTCGGTACGATTATGGAGTCTAAAGATGCTACTTTCTTTGAGGATGTTTTTTCCATCAGAGATATGCAAAGCACTTCTATACAGGAAACTAAAGAAACTCCTGAGCCTGCCATTCCTATGTAATATTTTGAACAAACCCATGATGAAAATCCTGAGAAGGATGATGAGGAAACCCTTGGTAGGAGCAAGCGATAGAGGACTGCAAAGTCCTTTGGCGATGATTTTCTCGTGTACCTTGTGGATGACACTCCCACTTCTATTTCAGAGGCTTATGCATCTTCGGATGCTGATTCCTAGAAAGAAGCGGTTTGTAGCGAGATGGATTCCATCATGGCTAATGGGACATGGGAAATTACTGAACTTCCTTACGGTTGTAAACCGTTGGGATGCAAGTGGGTGTTCAAAAAGAAGCTTAGACCCTATGGTACGATTGAAAAGTACAAGGCTATGCTTGTGGCCAAGGGCTATGCCCAGAAAGAAGAGGAAGAATTTTTTGATACTTACTCACCTGTGGCTAGACTGACCACCATACGAGTTTTACTCTCGTTGGCAGCCTCGCATGGTCTTCTTGTCCATCAAATGGATGTTAAGACGGCTTTCCTAAATGGAGAGTTAGACGAGGAAATCTATATGCAACAGCCAGATGACTTTGTATTAGATGGTCAGGAAGGAAAGGTATGTAAGTTATTGAAATCTTTATATGGCTTGAAACAAGCGCCTAAGCAATGGCATGAGAAATTCAATACAACTGTAACCTATGATGTTTTTGTTAATAATGAGGCTGACAAATGCGTATACTATCGCCATGGTGGGGGCGAAGGAGTTATACTGTGCTTGTATGTTGATGACATACTGATTTTTTTGGACCAACCTCAAAGTCATTGAGGAGGTGAAGTCTTTTCTATCTCAAAACTTTGAGATGAAAGACCTTGGTGTGGCTGATGTTATTCTGAAGATCAAGCTATTGAGAGAAAATGAGGGTGGGATAACACTTTTGCAATCCCATTACGTTGAGAAGATTTTGAGTCGATTTGATGTTCGGACTGCAAAGGTTCTCCAACGCCTTATGATCCTAGTGTGCAGATTCGAAAGTTTACTTGCACAGCTAAGGATCAACTGAGGTACTCTCAAGTAATAGGTTCTCTCATGTATCTAGCTAGCACGACAAGTCCTGACATCATGTTTGTTGTTTGTTAACTTAGCCGGTTTGTTTCCAATCCGGGTGATGTGCATTGGCATGTTGTCGAAAGAATTATGCGCTATCTGAAAGGTACTGAGAACTACGGACTTCACTATTCTGGAAGTCCGTCAGTGCTTGAAGGGTACTGTGATGCGAATTGGATCTCTGATGCTGATTAGATGAAAGCCACAACAGGGTATGTGTTTACCCTTGGAGGTGGTGCTGTTTCCTGAAAGTATTGCAAGCAAACGATCCTGACGAGATCGACAATGGAAGCAGAATTAACAGCATTGGACATATCTGGTGTCCAAGCAGGATGGCTTCGAGATCGTTTGATGGACTTGCCAGTTCCGGCTATCCTTATGAACTGTGATAACCAAACAGTGATTGTTAAGGTTAAGAGTTCAAAGGACAACATGTAGTCCAACAAACACATAAGAATGAGATTAAAATCTGTCAGACATTTAAGAAACTCTGGAGTTATAGCGTTGGATTATATCCAGTCGGCTAAGAATCTGGCAGATCCCTTTACTAAAGGGCTATCACATGTTGTGATAGAAAATGCATCAAGAGAGATGGGTATGAAACCCACATGAGTTGCCATGGTAGTAACCCAACCTATGTGATCGGAGATCCCGTGAATTAGGACCTGGGAAAAACAAGCTAGTGGTTAACTGAAGAGAGTAAAACCTTTACTAACCCACTCCGTTGGAGATGCAATACTCTCGGTAAGTGTATGGCAGGTTGACGTATGTCTTAATGTGTTCAAAAACTTTGCATAAGTAAGACGCTATCCTACAGAGCGATCTTTGGACGAACACACCTATATGAACCTGACTGCTGGTCACAGTCTATGAGATTAGGGTGATCTCTAGTAAGTTTATGTAAGTCAGGAGTGACTAATATGCTCCACCCGAGGGGTCAGCCTTCGGCAGCCTAGTACTGGTAAGACAGTTGGTGAAACTACTTTACGCCAAACTGACAATTCAAGGCCTAGTCCATTGTCAGTTGTGAAGGAGTGTAGCTAATTACTCTAGGTGGAGTTCAACCTTAACAGGTCTCTACTAAAAATACTGGTATATCAAAACAGTGTTTGGAACGGATGACAACTTCATGGGTCTTTGGGATCTGGTGGAGGATTGCTGAAATATTGGGCCTTTAGCCCATTATCAATTTCTTAAAATCCCTAAGGCCCATGTTATCATGGCATGTGGTGGAAGTTTAGTCTCATACTACTAGTTGGATGAGATGTGCATCAGTTTATATATTGAGGCACTCTACTACTAGTATGAGGTATGAGGGGAATGGATGTGTACCACACGCGTGCTCCTCCTCCTCCTCTGTCGCCCGCCTCGCATCACCTCGTCACGACACGACGCGCCGCGGGTTGCGGGAATCTCGCCGAGCCGATGTATTCTTTTTCTCACGCAGGAATAAAATGTCAACGGTCACGAAACGTTTTGCGGTAATGGAGATTGATTGCTAGCTGAAACGGCGTGTCTTAAGTGCTCTTAAGTACGTGCGTTTTCAGTCTTAACGATCATTCATTACGTGCGTTTTGACTGCACCCTTTGTCTCCCGCGTCTGTGCATAAAAGGAGAGGTCGCTCCTCTCCAAAGAAACACCTGACAACAGAATCATCCGCCCACAGCCGTCACCATTGTTCCTCCTCGCTGTTGCTGCCTTCGTTGATCCCATCCCGTCAGCCGCGTATACGGTCGACGGGAGAGCAGGCCTCTGAAACCCTGCCTCTCTGTTTCCTGTACTGGCGAGGGGCGATTAGATTTTTGGGGAGCGTCTCTTACGTGACTGCTCGCCAATCTTCATCCACTACGTCGGCTACTTCCTCTACTTCAACTACGTCCTTGTCGCCTTCGTCATCACCATGAGCACTGACGCCGAGATCGAGAAGGCTGTCGCGGACAAGAGGGCTGCCGAGAAGAGAGCTGCCGACGACGCCGCTGCTTCCGCTTCGGCCAATTGGCCAACTATCGGGTATGATATATTCATACACTTGCTGATTATTTACTTATTTGTTGTACTAGTGATTTGCATATATGTATCTACTATATGCCTAGTACACAATTACACTGTTAAGTTTCAGCATGTCATTAACACTATCTACGTCATGATTTTAGTTTATATTTGGATTAATATAATCGAAAAATTGCTTAGATACTCAATAACACGCATAGCTCTAATCTGTTCATTTTTTATTTTGGTGCACAACTGGACGAGCTTATTTTTTGTTAGGGCGGTTTGAACAGTCGTTTAGTATAGCATAGAAATAAAAATCACTATATTCCTATAATAATGGCCTTTCATGTGTGCGTAATATTGTGTGTTGAGGAGTAACTGTAGTTGAGACTCATGCATATGGAAGATGCTATTTTAGAGGATAAGTTATATGTGACAGATTAAAGGATATATGCATCATCTTATCTGACTCAGTCTAACTGCTGCACATGAAAATGATTTCTTTGTTAGGATTTTTTTTAAAATATCTATTTTAGATGCTAAACTCTCTGAGAACTGAGTACTAGCTTAGTGGCAATGGCTACGAGTGCGCGCCTAGCCGGCCCGGGTGCTGAGTCCTAGCTGCACCAAAAAGGCTACGACGATGAATGTTCATAAACCAGGCATCTTACTTTCTACCAAACAACGTAAAGTCAAGAGAGGGATCATTCCCCCGGTGACCACGTGTTTTTTGGATGCTAAACTCTCTCTTTAGGATATGTGCTCAAGGTAGATGGGCAAGGAATTTTGCTCAAACTTCACAACATGTTGAATAATTTCATGTGCAAGTTTCCTGCTGGAACTGAAATTTGATGCATAATCATGGGCTCCAAACAGGCTCTAACAGATTGATATTGTAAGGAGATTTCGTTCAATTCGCAACAATTTTTCCCTTTCCGTATTCATGTGGATGTATAGAGCTTAGATATGACATGCTGTTTTCGTAATTTCAGTAAGAACTTAGAGTAAGGTTGATAAATCTTCTAATTTGAGACGTTTACATTTATGAGGGTGTAGTACAATACAAACTTCATAACGTCATATGCAGGTTCATGCGTAATGCATAATGAGTTGATGTTCTTTGTGCCATGCTATAACAAATTGAATTCTGAGATGTCTTCTACTTGGCAGATTAGATACGTTGGCAATTCTCAGTGAGTTAAAATGGTTCTCAGTGAAGTAGAAAGTCAGGCATCAGGGTTCCATTTGATATATAGATTAACCAATGTCAGGATCAGAAATAGTCATGTTTGTTAACAGTCTGACGAAGTCTAGATGATGGTACTGGCATCTTTTAGATTTCAATTTACTCCGACATCAATCCCAGGTATAAGAAGTAAGTCCAGATCTTATTCAGCAGTTACATATGCTTTTTTACAACTTCATGTAATGGGAGCGAAAGCGTGAAGCCACTGCTGCTGCAGAGGCTGATCACATGAACGCCCAAGCGCCCACACTGTCACACCAACGTCATCATTCGGCTACCTGCTAGAGGATCACTGGTTTGATTGCTTAAGAAGGTGCGTGCGATGCTGAGAGGATCACTTTTATGCATGTGTGGTGTATGGATTTTTTGTGATTCATTATTCTGTGTCACCAAACCATTCAGTTTCAGGTCAAGGATATTTTCATTGAGTAAAATGTGCATCCCGTCAACAACCATGTAAACTGTGCAGTCAACCGTGTGACAATAATGTATTCTTCAGTTTGTGGCGACGCACTTTCTGGGCATAATTCGGTCTTAAACCGGCCAAACCGTGTGACCAACCCACGCCGCACCGGATCAACAGTATGTACCGGTGTCATCACACTAAACCCATGAAACCGTATTAAGAATTTCTTTAGATGGTTTAAGACGGGTTGGTTCCGGCGAAACCGATCAAACCGGTCGTCATCGGAGAGGAACTCGCTGCTGAATCGCTCCTGGACGGCGGCACCAGAGGCAGCGTTCTTGAGCCCCTTGAGCGCGTGCTTGGCGCCGGCGCGCGACCGGTTGACCGCGCATGGATGCGGTGCTGCTCGCGCGCCGCCATGGCCGCCTCCCGCTGCAGCTCGGCGGGCGCGCGTGCCAAGGGCGAGGTCACGGGGGACGGCGACAACATCTCGACCTCGGGGGTGCGCGCATCGCAACGGCCGCGCCGTAGAGCACAGCGCTGGTGGGCATGACGCTGCGCACCACCATGGACTCCTCTCCGGCATCGCGGCCTTCTCCTCCTCGGCCCCGTGCGGCGAACCATGGACTCTTCTCCGGCGTCGCGGCCTTGTCCTCCTCGGCCATGTCCTGAAAGACAGCGCAATCTCCTACAATGCCCTCACCGAGGTCTAGTTCGACGGCCAAAAGCAGCACCACCAGGTTCGCGTTTTCGACGTTCGCCAAGTTCAAGACAGTCTTGCCGTCGCCGGCGCCGAGGATCACATGGTGGACTAACACGCGGAGCGCGTTGATGAAACTGCACGAAGAAGCCGCCGCCGTTGTTGGCGTCGGACTACGTAAGCGTCTTGGTGAAAGACTCACGGGCTAGTTGTACTCGTGCTGCGCGGCGTCCGCGGCGGTGTCCTTGGGCCGGCCGGTGACGATGAGGATCTTTGCGAAGACCTCGTCGATGTCTGGATCGGCCATGAACGTGATGGCGGCGACCTGGCAGAGGAGGAGCGCTGGCACCTTGCTGCCGCCGCCCGGCGGGAGAACTTGACGGAGCGTCGGGACCTTGCTGCTCGAGGGCTTCCTTCGTCTGGCCGACACGCACGGCAGCGCGCGGTGCTCGTCGTGCTCCAGGCCGAGGCGCGTGTGGCGCTGCGCCGTGAGGACCCGACGCCCTGGTTCCCTGCGGTGTCGTCGTCCTCTTCACCTCTTGTCCTCATGTCGTCCTGTGATGGACTACGGTGTGAAACCAGGTAAACCACGAAACCGAACCGCACGAGACCGGCATATGACTTCCTGCCTGAACGGTGTAAACCAGACCAACCTAACGAAACCGTACCACGACGGGTTGGTTTGACAAACAGCCATACACCGGATTAAACCGGGAATGCACAGGCTAATATTAGACGCACTGAATCAGGAGCAATTTCAGAATTCTTCCATCCAAAAAGCTCCTGCAAGCTGCTATGGTGTACACGGTGTTCACTATAGCAAAGTATATAATGTACTGAACTCTGCTCATCCTGCTGCTTCGCTATTAAATGCTCAACATTCAAATGTTGCCTTCAGTAGAGGATTTACATATGTTGTACAGTAATTCGTAAGAGAAAAAATATTGCAGAACAAATTTCGGTAACTCTTTAAATTTTGTTTGGTTATCATGTGTATATCATGGAGTTCCCACATTCCCACTGCAAGTAACTTTTGTGTAAGGAAAATCTTTGGGAAGTTTGCTGGAATTCATATATCGTCTATTTGTCATGAGCAATTATGATCAGTCAACTGGTGTCCAAGCAAAGAAGTTGAAGTACATCATCTGTTTCCGTTTTTTAGTTTCAGTGTGCTCCATGTTTGTTTCCACCAATAAATATAGATATGGCTCTTCATCCATGCCATGCCACTTAAATTGTAAAATGTAGCTTCAAATCACTTTGATTTTTAAGGGAAGGTGTTACAGTTTTGGTAGTGCCACAATATTCTTGTAACATCCCAAAACTTTCAAAAATTTAAAACTTTGCATTCATGCATCATTCATCATATTGACATCACATTTCAATCACATAAGGATTAAACAAAAATTCAATTATAAATATAAATAAATTATAATTCCATAAAGTGTTTAATTATACTCCTTATAAACCTCCTTTATATAAAATTATTTGTTAGACAAGAATGATACTAAAAAGTTGTAAATTTGATAAGCTATCCAAAACATATTTTTATGAATTTTTCTGAATTAATTTGATTAAGTTTAAAAATCATTTTTTAAATCTGTTTTAAAAAACAAAAAAGGAAAGAAAAAAAAATAAAAATAACTGTTTTCGGAATCATTTGGGCCGTGGCCCGTGGCTATTCACCGCGCGTGCGTACCGCAATGGCCCGCCAGCAGCCCAGCGCTCTCTCTCACTCGCTGTCGCTGACAGGTGGGACCCACCTGTCATCTCCCCCGCAGAACCCTTCTTCCCCAAATCCCGCCCCCGTCGCCGACCGAAAACGCATGAAATTGATTTGTTTGATTGCGGGAGATTTACTACGCCGTTTACAACACCTCTTCCTCCTATTAAAAGCCCCCGAGCTCCTTCGTGTTTTGCCCCAAACATCTCCTCCCAAGAGCCCCTGGGCTGCCCGCTAGAGACCCCGCTTCTCCGCCGTCGCCGTTGGTGAGAACCTTGCCGTGCGCGCAAACCCAGCCACCCCGGACCCTCTCATCGCTCCCTCTCGCTTTACCTCTTCCTTGCGAAGCATTTTGACACGGTTTTGAATTTGTTTCCGCAGCGCAAAGCCGTGTCCGTGCTCGCCCGAGGAGAACCGCCGCCTCGTGCTACTCCGGCGAGCGATTACGAGAGGAGGAGCTCACGCCGGAGACCGCTACCTCGCCACCGTCCCCGCATCGATCTTCTCTACGTCTCGGCAAGACCCATCCATCCCGTAGATCCCTAGGACACGAGCGCATGCATTGCCGGCCGTGGCGCCGCCGCGGTCGGGAGTTTTTCCGGCGAACCGCGCCGCCCACGCGTGGTCTCCGCTTCCGGACCGTTGGATCTAGATTCAACGGATCTAGATCCATTTAATCCCGAGCGCTCGTTGCTAAGGAGATCGGACGGCTCGCGCTTCCGATCCGCGTCGAAGCGGTACGGGCGAATCAGATCGCGCCGATTCTTTTTCTTTTTCGAATAGAATTTAAAAATTAAAACAGAAAACTATTAAAACTTGCAAAATTCATAACTTTCAACCTGTTAGTACAAATTTGAAAAACTTTATATCATTGGAAAGCACTGCTCATGTAGTATATTTCTATATCATTAGTTTGTCATTTTAGTGTTTTTAAATTTGCGAAATTCACAGCTTGGCATTTCGGCCATTTAAATTCATAATTTAATTATTCAAAATGTTTTTCATCTAAATGAAATTGTTGTGGAATAATTAAAAAAAATCTTTGTCCAGAAAGTGCAACATGAGTTTTAATGAAAGTTTTGGTATTTAAATTGACTGTAATTGTTCTTTATATTTTTAATTGTTAAAATAGAAAATAAAATATTGCTGCATTGCATTTCATGCATTAAATAAACAGAGAGAATAAAATGGATAATAAGTTGTTTTGGTTATGTTCATAACATATCATGCATGCATACATATTTATGCTTTGGTGTTTTAAGTGTTGCATGTTGTGTTTATTTGTTTTTGTATTGCTTACTGTTAGATTGTCAAGAGGAGGAAGGACTTGCTTGTGATTGTTATTCTTGCTATGCTTGTGCCTCCTGTTACCAAGGCAAGTGACACTCATATTATACCCAATATTTTCTATATGCATATGTAGTATATTTTGAGTAGTGTGCATGATAGGGAATTTTGATTTATTTTATAATGCTAAGTTAGTTTGTATTTTACAAATATCCTAGTAGTGTGTAGCCACCCTTTTTCCTAAGCAGCCATGAAAAGTTTTTATTAGTTGCTTAGCTATGCTATTAAAATGTTTACCATGTTATAGAAATGTTTCTAAGTGTTTCAAATCTAAAATACACATCTGGGTGGAATTGGTTGTTATGGTTTATGTTGAGTGACTTTTGGGGCTATGCTTGTGGTTGTCGTCGCCTAAGATGAATGTCTATTCTACTTAAGGGCCATGAGCATGGTGGTTGTTACCCAGAAGTGCACTTGTGGACGGCCACCCAGGAACGAAGAGATTACCAAGTCCCTCCAAGTTTAGAAGCTTCACGTGCAGCCTTTTGACAGTGGGCTCTGTCTAGAATAAATAAGTTGTGAGGGTGCAACCTGTCAGCTTGACAAGCAGATGTAGAGTTGATAGGTGGAACGGGTCTTGCTAGTATGGTTGCATTCTTCTTCTGAAAGTTCTTGTCTCAATTCTCTCCTTTCCTTAATACACTCCGCGTGTATAGGATTTTTGGGTTAATTGAGTCTAAAAGTGAAAGTGCACAACCTCTGCAGAGTCAACAATCTGAGTACTTAGCTGTGTCCCCGAAAATGGACGTCGAGCAACTGGACAAGGATGGGCGGAAGAATCTCAACATTGTTTTCATAAAGTAAAATTTGACTTAAGAAAAGATTTGTTGGTGCACTTGGGCTTTATCCCTTGGTGCCATGTCTTGATAAATAAAAGTGTTTTACAAAAGATAGGAGAAAACTTGCTTTCTGCAAAATAGCCTCCAACCCCACCAAGCCAAATATGCATATAGATTTTAGCCTTGTCATTTTATATCCACCATAGTCACTTGCCAATACATCATTGTATTGACCTCCTTCGGGGGCTGCATAATCAAATGTGCAGGAAATTCTGAGGAAGAATGAGATTGGACTCGAGTCTACACCCAACATGTCTGCCTGTGGCGCATGCTTGAAGTTAAGGCTCATTGTTATTCGCTTTCGTTGTGAACTCTGAATTTTAGCTAGCCTTTATGGCTATGCAATTTGTAATAAAGCCATACTTGGCTAATATTTTGGATCTCGTTGTAGCAATTTAATACTTATGCAATGGTACCTTATATTTTGTACTGTGGTGCTGGCAGTGATCCAGGGACTAGCACATAACACAGGTGTTTTCAACTCTAATAAGAGTTGGGGCGCTACAAAATGGTATCAGAGCAAAGCGTTGCCTGTAGGTTCGAGCCCTTAGGATTGGTTAAGCCCCTTTTGGTCATAATATTACCATCTTTGAAGTATATTGGATCCTAGCGGCATAGTGGGATGAAGCGGCTCGGGACAAACTTTACATGACCGCGTACATGAGACCTGTTCCACATCATAAGTGGTTGGCCGGGTGTCTGTCTCTCTCACTATAGTGAAAAATCCAATTTACCAAGAGTTGTTAATATTTGTTGATCACCTTAAGATTTTGCCTTAGTATTTTCTAAATTATTAATGCGCACCATGACTAGTACTTCCTTACCTTATGCATTTTGTCTTTCTGCCTAAAGGATGACGAGCTTCCACTTCACCACCGCGGAGGACTTCGAGAACACCCGTTTTGGCTGCTACCTCCTCGACATCGGCGAGAAGTTAGGATTACCGCTACCTCAAGTCAAGGGCTTCATCCTGAAGAACTTTAACAAATAGGGTTGTTGGGGAATAAAAGCATCTCAGCCAGGACGTGGAGAAGTGCCCCCACTGGAGATCAAAATGGTTAGCGACTCCAAAGATAAAGGACTCAATCTAGTCATGCAAGATCTGATTGGGCGCCTCTGCGGACGCTACAGCATAGAGTTGAAGGGCCACTACTCCATTTTCTTTGGAAGGAGAAACGAGGATGGAGAACCTTACCTTTATGATGTCGGAGAAAGAGGCAAGGCAAAACCCCTTAGTCTTTATTTAAAGGAGTTGGAAATCCTTGTCACAGAGCTTTTTGAGGATAGGCGCACTGAGCTCCTGAAGAACGATGAGTTGTGTGCCTTACTCAAGGAAAACGAGGAGAAGACGAAGGCTCAGGAGGAAGTGACTAAAGCACAAGAAGAGAGGTTCGCTGCTCAAGAGGAGAAATACAGGAGGCTAAGGCCGGCAATTCCGCCCATGGGCACGTCCGCCCACGGGCACCCGACCCTAATGGGCAGGGTATGGGTTGCTATGTTCGCCCACGGGTCTCGCCCGTGGGCGACCCGATTAGTCATGGGTAGGGTATGGACAGACATGTGTACCCATGGGCGACCCGATGGGCAACCCGATTAGCTGACATGTGCGGTCTCATAGTAAGACATGACCAGAGCCCATGTAATTTTCAGCCTATCCCAACAGTCCAAATCCAACACGCACTGCACTAATCCACTAAACCTAGGTGTGAGCGTGTCCCTCCCCAGTGTCTCCCCGTCTCCGCCGCAATCCTCTCCCATAGTCTCTCTCTGCTCAGTGCTCAAGCCTCACGGTGCTCTCCCATAGTCTCTCTCTCCAACATGCACTGCACTAAGCCATTATGATTTTATTGATATACTAATGCAGTTTGACACATAAAATATGCCATTTAGAATTGACATGAGGAGATGTCGTATGCAGACCCGACGGGCGACCCGATGGGTCGGGTGACCCGACGGGCATGGGCATGGGCATGAAATCTGACCCATGGGCAGGGTCGTGGGCAGAGAAGCTTGCCCATTTGTTAAATGGGCATGGGTCTAGAAGAGGTCGACCCGACCAAACCCGACCCGATTGCCAGCCTTACAGGAGGCAGGAGAAAAGAGTTCAAGAGAAGAACAAGACTATCAGAGAACAGAAGGCAGAACTCGAGAGCAATGAAGTCGAGTTCGAGGCCGATAGTGACTTGATCAAACGACTTCGTATTGAGAAGAGGGAGCTGCAAGAAAAGAACTCTGCCCTGGAGAAAGAAGTAAAGGAACTCAAGGAGGTACTTGCCAATGAAGGAATCGAGATTCAGGAAATTGAAGAGGAAGAAGATGACATGGTCGAGTAGTTTGTTAGTGAGACTACCATTTATCATACACCTCATCGTTATTTTAGTCTTGTATTGACCTACCAACTTGTGGTAAGGCAGTACTTTCCCTTGTATCCTCGGAACCTCGCGAGTTTATTTCCAAACTTTTATATCATTTTCCTGAAAAGGTTTGATTTGTGTGTTGGTTGTTTTATAAGTTGTTTGTTGTTGATGGATTGCTAGACTTGTTTGTTTTGTGCATGGGTAGGATTCCTCCTTATAGTTCTATCTATCTTATAGTCATCCATGCTAAAACCCCACAGATGCCTCCACGTCGTGATTCCGACAACAACGAGGCTATGCAACAACTGATGGCAGCTCAAGCCCAACTAATGACTATGATGACTCAGTTCATTGCAGCAACCAACAACAACAACAACAATAACAACAACCCGCCACCACCACCAGCACCACCTCCAGTGGACAGACTTGCAAGATTCCTAAGGCTTAGGCCTAATAAGTTTTCCTCTGCTACTGAACCAATAGTGGCGGATGACTGGCTCCATTCGGTCAACAAGGACTTAGTAACTTGTGAATGTTCTGAGGCCGAAAAGGTGAGGTTCACTGCACACCTATTGGAAGGACCTGCTGCCATGTGGTGGGAGACATATAAAGTGACTCATCCTTTGGATGGCATGACTTGGGATGCGTTCAAGGAAGGTTTCCGCAATGCTCACATTTCCTCTGGCATAATGAACCTGGAGAAAGAGGAATTTCGTAGCTTGAGGCAGGGAGGTAGAACTCTGAAGGAGTAAATGGATGACTTCTGTATGCTATCCAGATATGTACCAGAAGACATCGACACTGATGCTAAGAGGAAGGAAAAATTCCTAAATGGACTTAGGGGAGAACTGAAGATACCCTTGTCTGTGGCATATGCTCCTAACTATCAAGTTCTGCTGGATCAAGCAATCACTCTGGACAATAACATAAGAAAGGAAGAGAATAGGAAGAGGAAGTTCGGTGCAAGTAAGGTTAATTCTGAAGGGACACACAAGAAACCACACACCTCTGAAGTCAGTGACCATAAAACCTGGAATTATCCCAACAGTGGTAGTGGCCAAAAACATCATGGTCATAACCACAATGGAGGATACAAAGGAAATAATGGAGGGTACAAAGGAAATAATGGTGGGTTCAAGGGAAACCATCACCATGGCCATAATCATGGGAATGGTAATCCATGTCATAACTCTGAAGGGAAGAAAGACTTGTCTAATGTGACTTGCTTCAAGTGCAAGAAGACAGGACATTATGCTACTGACTGCCCAGAGAGGAAGGCTGATAAAAATTCCAAGCCCAACCCTTTCCAGAAGGGGCAAGTAAACCACATCAATGTGGAAGAAGTTCATGATGAACCTGATGCTGTGATTGGTAAGTTCCTGCTCAATTCTTTTCCAGCATTAGTCTTATTTGATATTGGAGCATCGCATTCATTCATATCAAGAGCTTTTGTAAACAAACATGGGCTAAGCTTAGGAAAACCTATAAGAGTGAGTTCACCTGGGGGTGAGATGATAGTAAATTCTGGATGTAGGCAATTAGAGTTAAAGATTGGAAAATATCTTTTTCCAACAGACTTAGTCGTCCTAGAAACCCAAGGTTTGGACGTTATCATTGGAATGGATTGGATGACCCGTTTTGAAGGAATCATAGACTGTGCAAATAGAGCTATCACCCTCACCACCCCAGAGAAACAGAAAATTAAATTCAGATCAACTTTCGAACTTAAGAAAGTAAGGCTAAATTCTCTTAAGGGGGTTAGCCTTGGTGATGTGCTGATTGTCCAGGAGTACCCAGATGTTTTCCCAGAAGAACTACCAGGAATGCCACCCAATAGAGATGTGGAGTTTCTCATTGAACTAAAACCGGGTACCGGACCAATAGCTAAGAGACCTTATCCTATGGCCGTCGATGAACTAAAAGAGCTCAAGAAGCAACTGGAGGAACACCTTCTGAAAGGATTTATCCGCCCAAGTTCTTCGCCCTGGGGAGCGCCAGTTCTATTTGTTAAAAAGATAGATCAAACCCAGAGACTAGTCACGGACAACAGGGATATAAATGAACACACCATCAAGAACAAGTATCCGTTATCCAAGATAAATGAACTATTTGATCAACTGAAAGGTGCCTGTGTCTTCTCCAAGATTGATCTTCGATCAGGTTATCTCCAAATGAAAGTTAGAGAAATGGATATACCAAAAACAGCGTTTGTTACGAGATATGGCTCTTATGAGTACACAGTAATGCCATTTGGATTAACCAATGCTCCAGCCTATTTCATGAATATGATGAATAAAGTGTTCATGGATTTTCTGGATAAGTTTGTGGTAGTCTTTATCGATGACATTTTAATCTACTCCAAAAGCCACAAAGGGCGTGAAGAACATTTACGACTAGTATTGCAGAGACTACGTGAACATAAGTTGTATGCCAAATACAGTAAATGTGAGTTTTGGCTAGAACAAGTCGGATTTCCAGGCCATGTCGTATCCAAAGAGGGTATATTAGTGGATCCTGAGAAGGTTTCTGCGGTAACCAATTGGGAGCCACCAAAGAATGTGGGAGAATTATGTAGTTTTCTGGGTCTAGCGGGATACTACCGAAGATTTATTGAAAACTTCTCCAAGATCGCTAAAGCATTGACGGAATTATTAAAAAAAGAGAAGAAATTTGAGTGGACTGAGGCATGCGAAGCCAGTTTTCAGGAATTGAAGAAACGTCTAGTTTCGGCCCCAGTTCTATGCTTACCTGATTTGGAGAAAGAATTCCAAGTGTACTGTGATGCTTCACGCCAAGGCCTGGGAAGTGTATTGATGCAAGAAGGCAGAGTGGCATCTTATGCCTCTAGACAGCTCAAGAAACATGAAACAAATTACCCAACACGCCGTTTACAACACCGTTTACAACACCTCTTCCTCCTATTAAAAGCCCCCGAGCTCCTCCATGTTTTTCCCCAAACATCTCCTCCCAAGAGCCGCTGGGCTGCCCGCTAGAAACCCCGCTTCTCCGCCGTCGCCGTCGGTGAGAACCTTGCCGTGCGCGCAAACCCAGCCACCCCGGACCCTCTCATCGCTCCCTCTCGCTTTACCTCTTCCTTGCGAAGCATTTTGACACGGTTTTGAATTTGTTTCCGCAGCGCAACGCCGTGTTCGTGCTCGCCCGAGGAGAACCGCCGCCTCGTGCTACTCCGGCGAGTGATTACGAGAGGAGGAGCTCACGCCGGAGACCGCTACCTCGCCACCGTCCCTGCATCGATCTTCTCTACGTCTCGGTAAGACCCATCCATCCCGTAGATCCCTAGGACGCGAGCGCATACATTGCTGGCCGTGGCGCCGCCGCGGTCGGGAGTTTTTCCGGCGAACCGCGTCGCCCACGCGTGGTCTCCGCTTCCGGACCGTTGGATCTAGATCCATTTAATCCCGAGCGCTCGTTGTTAAGGAGATCGGACGGCTCGCGCTGCCGATCCGCGTCGAAGCGGTACGGGCGAATTAGATCGCGCCGCGTGGCCGATTCTTTTTCTATTTCAAATAGAATTTAAAAATTAAAACAGAAAACTATTAAAACTTGCAAAATTCATAACTTTCAATCTGTAAGTCCAAATTTGATAAACTTTATATCATTGGAAAGCCCTGCTCATGTAGTTTATTTCTATATCATTAGTTTGTCATTTTAGTGCCTTTAAATTTGCAAAATTCACAGCTTGGCATTTCGGCCATTTAAATTCATAATTTAATTATTAAAAATGTTTTTCATCTAAATCAAATTGGTGTGGAATAATATAATTGTTCTCTGTCCAGAAAGTGCAACATGAGTTTTAATGAAAGTTTTGGTATTTAAATTGACTGTAATTGTTCTTTATATTTTTAATTGTTAAAATAGAAAATAAAATATTGCTGCATTGCATTTCATGCATTAAATAAACAGAGAGAATAAAATGGATAATAAGTTGTTTTGGTTATGTTCATAACATATCATGCATGCATACATATTTATGCTTTGGTGTTTTAAGTGTTGCATGTTGTGTTTATTTGTTTTTGTATTGCTTGTTGTTAGATTGTGAAGAGGAGGAAGCACTTGCTTGTGATTGTTATTCTTGCTGTGCATGTGCCTCCTGTTACCAAGGCAAGTGACACTCATATTATACCCAATATTTTCTATATGCATATGTAGTATATTTTGAGTAGTGTGCATGATAGGGAATTTTGATTTATTTTATAATGCTAAGTTAGTTTGTATTTTACAAATATCTTAGTAGTGTGTAGCCACCCTTTTTCCTAAGCAGCCATGAAAAGTTTTTATTAGTTGCTTAGCTATGCTATTAAAATGTTTACCATGTTATAGAAATGTTTCTAAGTGTTTCAAATCTAAAATACACATCTGGGTGAAATTGGTTGTTATGGTTTATGTTGAGTGACTTTTGGGGCTATGCTTGTGGTTGTCGTCGCCTAGGATGAATGTCTATTCTACATAGGGCCATGAGCATGGTGGTTGTTACCCAGAAATGCACTTGTGGACGGTCACCCAGGAACGAAGAGATTACCAAGTCCCTCCAAGTTTAGAAGCTTCACGTGCAGCCTTTTGACAATGGGCTCTATCTAGAATAAATAAGTTGTGAGGGTGCAACCTGTCAGCTTGACAAGCAGATGTAGAGTTGATAGGTGGAACGGGTCTTGCTAGTATGGTTGCATTCTTCTTCTGAAAGTTCTTGTCTCAATTCTCTCCTTTCCTTAATACACTCCGCGTGTATAGGATTTTTGGGTTAATTGAGTCTAAAGGTGAAAGTGCACAACCTCTGCAGAGTCAACAATCTGATTACTTAGCCGTGTCCCTGGAAATGGACTACTTCGAGCAACTGGACAAGGATGGGCGGAAGAATCTCAACATTGTTTTCATAAAATAAAATTTGACTTAAGAAAAGATTTGTTGGTGCACTTGGGCTTTATCCCTTGGTGCCATGTCTTGATAAATAAAAGTGTTTTACAAAAGATAGGAGAAAACTTGCTTTCTGCAAAATAGCCTCCAACCCCACCAAGCCAAATATGCATATAGATTTTAGCCTTGTAATTTTATATCCACCCTAGTCACTTGCCAATACATCATTGTATTGACCTCCTTCGGGGGCTGCATAATCAAATGTGCAGGAAATTCTGAGGAAGAATGAGATTGGATTCGAGTCTACATCCAACATGTCTGCCTGTGGCGCATGCTTGAAGTTGAGGCTCATTGTTATTCGCTTTCGTTGTGAACTCTGAATTTTAGCTAGCCTTCATGGCTATGCAATTTGTAATAAAGCCATACTTGGCTAATATTTTGGATCACGTTGTAGCAATTTAATACTTATGCAATGGTACCTTATATTTTGTACTATGGTGCTGGCAGTGATACAGGGACTAGCACATAACACATGTGTTTTCAATTCTAATAAGAGTCGGGGCGCTACAATTCTTTTTGAGTAGCTGACTGAACTAGCATCCTTCTAGATTAAAGGTGTACTGGTTCAATCAATTTAGTGTATTTTAATGCAGACTGTGACTTATAGTTTGTATTTCATATGTGGCAATCATATACTGAGACCTATGCTTTTCATGAGAAAAATACAATCAGTTCCCCTTGTAATTCATATCTTCTATATATAACAAAGTCTGCCGACTTATAGAAGGTAAGTATATGAAAGTTTTTACTTACAATTTAATTACATTTTAAACACAATATAATTTATTATTATTGATACTTTCCGATGCATTACAAGTACATGTGCAATAAAAACTTGAAAGGGTCGTCGCAACGCACGGACATTTAACTAGTATGAGAAAAAGAAAAAACTTGAGGAACATCACTCTTGTGAGATACAAGTGAAAGAAAGTACAAAATCTATGGTCTAAAAGTACCACGAGCACACGCATATTCATCTCTTTCATCCCCTATCGACCAAAAAATCAGGAAAACAATTCTAACAAAGATGGCCAAAGGCCTCCATGTAAATCTAAAAGGCCCATACGAATGGACAAAAGCCTAGGTCGGTACAAACAAAAGAAAGAAGCTCAGATATATGCTTGAACTAAAAAGGTCGGCCTTCGTGAAGATCTAGCAACGTGCAAGGTGGGCTCGCCACGTGGACACATAAATCCGAACCGATTACTCTCACGTGCATGCCAGATTCAGATTCAAAATTATAGATCTGGTTGTACAGATCCGATGTACAACTTGTACAGATCTAGTTAGAACGTACAACTATATAGAGCAGGTTGTACAGATCAGATCGTATAAGTGCAGATCAGGTTGTACAGATCAGTAAAACTATAGACAACAGGTTGAACAGAACAGGTCGTACAACTACACACAATAGATTGTACAGATCAGTCTGAAACGTAAAACTAAACACATCAGGTTGTACAGATTAGACTGTAGTACAACTACACTCAAATTCAGTTCGACGTACAAGTACACATATCAGGTTGTACGAACTATACACAATCTGAAGTATAAAAAAAAGTTTATCGAAACGTATCAACAATTAATCTAGTTTGAAAGATCTCGACGCGAGGAGTTTAAAAGTGAAAACGATTCGTAATTCGGATAAACGATTCTCATGATATCATTTTGAAAAAACAAATCTCAAAATAAATGAGCGAACAACCATCTACGCACCACGCAGACATAAAAAGCTCTCTGCGCACCACCAGGCAGGCGCCACTTGCCACGCAGGAAGAGGAGGTGGGAACGAGAGCGATTTTTTTTTGACACGTGTCAACACTGTAGCGATTGCGCGTAAACCTTCACGAAAGGAGGTCTTTTTCTAATGATTTCCACAGATATACGCACGCAGACTACATCATACATACTCAACACACGGAAGTAACAGGTAACAAAGTTTAACACGAATCTTAGCACCTCATATCCAACGGTGGTAGCGGTGACTAAGATCTCACGAGTTTCCAAACGAATAAAAACTAGCAATTCGGACAAAACATGTATACAAATTTTTGGATTATGAGCTACTGAGTCATCTATAGCATCAAAATCCATGACATCGCTCGTAGATATGTTATAGTCTATATCATTAATTTTCATTACTGCTGAATGCAGGTTCAGGTTTAAATAAGCCACCACTGAACTGGTAGGAAAAAACCAGAACATCTCCAACGGACGGAGCAAATTTGACCAGTGTTTGCCAAAGTTGACGGTCCGTTGAGATGACCCGACCACCTCCTACATGTCCCATACTGCGAAGCTACCTTCTACTTTAAAAACTCAAATACACAGGGTGTGTTTGGTAGCCTGGGTGGACTGAGAAAATTTCTTCCCACCTAATTTTTAGGTGTTTGGTAGCCCGGTTTTCTCCTCCCAGCCATGCCCACCTCATACGAAAATAGCCCCTCAGCGAGGCCCAGTTGAGAAGTGAGAATCAAGCTTCTCATCTCGCCCAGGCTGACCTCATACAGAAAACTGCCCACGCGTGGGTCCCACCCGACCGTCGCGGAATGCGCCCCTCCACCCCGCGAGTCATTCCCCCCGTATTTCATTTGCTTTCTCCCTCCGCTCCTTCGCCCGGAAGGTCGCCAGCCTCGAGATCGGCCGCCTAACACAGCCTGCCGCCGCCTAACGCCACCGCCGAACGCCGGCGCCCAACGAGCGGACGCCCAGCACAGCCTGTCGCCGCCGAACGCCGGCGCCCAAAGCACGGACACCCAGCACAGCCGCCGCCGCCCAGCACAGCCCGTCGTCGCCCGCCACCAGCTCCCAAGGCCGGCGCCCGCCGCCAGCTCTCAACGTCGGCCGCCTAACACCGCGTCCGCTGCTGAACGTCGCGTCTTCGCAACGAGCATCAAGCGCCCCATGAACGATCTGCCCGTGCGCTAGGCTCTCAGGACTTGATTGCTTTTTTATTTCTATGGAAGGACCTTTCTGTAAGATTGTGTACCTATTTGTAATTTTAGCCTGGATCAACTCATACAATCTACCAAACAGCATCTCTCTTCAACACGGCTCAACTCGTACAAGCTACCAAACACAACAATTCAAATGCACTTGTATGTGGTCAGCATAGCTGTAACATCCCAATTTTCTCAAAAATTTAAAACTTTGCATTTATGCATCATGCATCATAAAAGTATGACATTGAGAACACATAAGAAGTAAATTGAATTTTAATTATAATATTAAATAAAATTGTTTTCATTAAAGAGGTTTATTTGAGCTCCTCATACAAATCTGTATTTTATTATTTTATTTATTTAACAAAATGATATCAAAAAGTCATAAATTAAATTAGCTTTTCAAAACATATTTTTATGATTTTTTCTGAAATGTTTTGATAAGTTTTAAAAATCAAATTTGAATTAAAGGTTTGAAATCAGAAAAGGTTTTGTTAAAAAAAAAGGGGAGAGAAGCCCACCTGGGCCGAAGCCCACTTCGTCCTCTCTGCTATCCGCCGCGCGCGCAGCGCAGAGGCCTACGCCGCAGCCCATCTCACTCCCTCTTTCTCTGCCAGCCGGGGCCCGCATGTCATCCCTCTCCCCCAACTCGTGTAGAACACGAACTCGATCCTACCGAACCCTAGCGTCTTGCGGATCGAAATTCGTTGAGAAAATCGCGAGGAAATCGCTCCCCGCGTCCCCATATAAACCCCCCCCCCCCTCTACCGCCTCTCCCGAACCCCAAAACCCTAGAGGATAGCCTCCAGGCCGCTCCGAAACCGTCCGCCATTGTCGCCGCAGAAATTCTCGATCTCGGTGAGTGCAGAGCACCTCAAATCCTCCCGCGACCCCCTTTCGACTTCCAGTGAGCACGCGCACGTCCCTGACACCTTCTCTGCTATTCCTTTGCACCAGATCATCGTGTACGTGTTCAACCGAAGCAAGCCGCCGCCGTTTCCATCTCCGGCGAGCTCTAGGAGGAGAAGGGAGGCACGTCGAGGACCCCAGCCGCGCCAACAGCTTCGCCTCGACCTCCCTTTCGTTGCGGTACGTTCCGTTCTTGCTCGCACAACGTAGATCGCCGGAAACGCGTTTGCCGACGAGGGCGCCGCCGCGGGCACGGGATATCCGGCGTACTCCGGCCGGCCGCGTTACTCACTTTAGATCCGAGCGGTTCGTTTGAGATCGGACGGGCGAGATTGAATCTCCTTTACCGTTTCGTCCATCTGATCTGGAGCGTCCGATGTAAGTTAGATGGGACGGCTGCCGCGCCAATCCGCGGCGAACCGGTATCGCCCAATCAGAGCGCGCCGCGTGGCGTTCCTATTTTCTATTTCGGCAGAGAAATTGTTTTAAAAACAGAAAATAACACAAACTTACAAAATTCATAACTTTTGATCTGTTCATCCAAATTTGATGAATTTTATATCCACGTGAAGCTCTGCTCGTGTAGTTTAATATGGTTTCATTATTTTATCCTTTTAGTGTATAATAAATTGCGGAATTTAATTGTTTAGCTTTCGGATATTAAATTTATAACTGAATTAATAAAATCTTTTTCCAAATAAATCCAATTATTTTGGAGATTTATTAATGCCCTCTGTCCAGAGAGTATAACATGAGTTTTAGTTGAAACTTCTTCTAATAGACTTAAAGAAATTGGTTTTACAACTCAAAACTACTAATATGCTCATTATTTAAATGATTAATTAAAATATTAAAATATTGATCATTGCATTTTTATGCATGAATAACAGGGAACTTAATATAGTAATTAATTGGTCTTGTTAAGTTCATTGCATATTAAGCATGCATACATATTTTTGTATTGATATTTTAAGTGTTATGTTTTGTGTGTTTATTTAGTGTTATTGTTTGTCTCTAGATTGTGAAGAGGAGGAAGGTCCTTGTGATTGTTATTCTTGCTGTGCTTGTTCCTCTTGTTACCAAGGCAAGTGACATTCATAATCTATCCTATGTTTTCTATATGCATTATTAGTAGATTTTGAGTAGTATGCATGATAGGGAAATTTTGATACTATCTTATAATGTTAAGTTAGTTTACACTTTGAAAATATCCTAGTAGTGTGTAGCCATCCCTCCCCATGCAGCCACCAAAAGTTTTATTAGATGCTTAGCTATGCTATAAAGGAGTTTACTTATCATGTTATAGAATTATTGCTAAGTGTTAAAACTTTGAATGCACTTCTGGGTGGAATTGGTTTGTTTGGTTTATGTTGAGTGGCTTTTGGGACCATGCTTGTGGTTGTCTTTGCCTAGGATGAATTTCTATTCTACTTAGGGCCATGAGTATGGTGGTTTTCACCCAGAAGTACACTTGTGGACGGCCACCCAGGAACAAAGAGAATTCTAAGTCCCTCCAAGTTTAGAAGCTTCCCGTGCAGCCTTTTGACAATGGGCTCTGTCTAGAACTACTAAGTCGTGAGAGTGCAACCTGTCAGCCCTACAAGCAGATGTAGAGTTGATAGGTGGAACGGGTCTTGCTAGTATGGTTGCATTCTTCTTCTGAAAGTTCTTGTCTCAATTCTCTCCTTTCCATAATACACTCCGCGTGTATAGGATTTCTCGGATAAATTGAGTCTTAAGGTGAAAGTGCACAACCTCTGCAGAGTCGACAAACTGAGTACTCAGCCGTGTCCCCGGTGATGGACAACTTCGAGCAACTGGACAAGGATGGACGGAAGAATCTCAACATGGTTTTCGTAAAGTAAAATTTGACTAAGGAAAGAATTATTGGTGCACTTGGGCTTCATCCCTTGGTGCCAAGTCTTTGAGATACAAAAGTGTTTTACAAAAGATAGGAGAAAACTAGCTTTCTACAAAATAGCCTACAAACTCCACCAAGCCAAATATGCATATAGAATTAGACTTGTCATAATTTATCCACCATAGTCACTTGCCAATACTTCATTGTATTGACCTCCTTCGGGGGCTGCATATTCAAATGTGCAGGTAATTCTGATGAGGAGTAAGTTTGGACTCGATTCTACACCCAACATGTCTGCTTGTGGCATATGCTAGAAGAGGAGGCCCGTTGCTTTTATTTTCGTTGTGAACTCTGAATATTTTAGCAGGCTTCATGACTATGCACTTTGTAATAAAGCTATACTTGGCTATTTTTGGATCTCGATGTAGTATTTTGATACTTATGCAATGATACTATATATTTTGTACTGTGGTGCTGGCAGTGATCCAGGGACTAGCACATAACACAGGTGTTCCATCTTTATTTAAAGATGGGGCGCTACAAAATGGTATCAGAGCTAAAGTGTTGCATGTAGGTTCGAGCCCTTAGGATTGGTTAAGCCTCCTTTTTGATCATAACATTACCATCTTTGAAGTATGTTGGATCCTAACGGCATAGTGGGATGAAGCGGCCCGGGACTAACCTTACATGTCCGCGTACATGAGACCTATTCCACAATTATAAGTGGCTGGCCGGGTGTCTGTCTCTCTCACTATAGTGAATATCCGACTTACAAAAGAGTTGATAATAGTATTGATCACCTGTTAAAAAAAGAACTTCTTTTTCTCTAAGTACTTAAGTACACCACAATTAGTATATCTTACCTTTGTCTTGTTTTAATAAACTCTACCTTTATCACTTAAGGATGTCGTTCTTCACGTATCAAACCGCGGAGGACTTCAAGGACATGTGCTTTGGAAGATATCTTCTAGAATTGGTAGAACTGTTGCCACTTCCAACACCCATCATCAAGGCAAGCCAGCTGAAGCACTTCAAAAGAGAAGATTTATGGGGAATTCGCCTTTACCAACAAGGGCGCCAGACTGAACCCAAGACCGAAGACATCCAGTACAAGTCGATTAGTGACTCCTTGGAGAAAGGGCTGAATCTCGTCACGCAGGAGCTAATAGGACGTCTTTGCTTGCAATACCAAGAAGAGTTTAAAGACCACTACTTTGCTCACCTTGGCCAACGTGACGAACATGGGATTCCTTACCGTGTTAGCGAGGAAGACAAAAACAAACCAGAACCTTTGTACCCATATCTCCAAGACTTAGAACTTCACCTCTGGCAACTAGAAGAACATAGACGCAATGAGCTGTTGAAGAATGATGAAATAATGGCACAAGTCAAGGAGACTCAAAAGAAGATTGAAGCCCAAGAAGAGGTGGCCAACGCTCAAGAGGAGAAGTTCCGAGCTCAAGAGAAGAAGTTTCAAAGCCAAGAAAAGAGAGTTAGAGACAAGAACAAGGAGATCAGGACCTTGAAGGATGAAATCCAGAGCAACGACGTCGAGTTCGAAGCTGATCGAGATTTGATCGAGACTCTACACCGTGAGAAGAGAATACTACAAGAGAAGATTGAAGTCCTGGAGAAAGAAGCAATCGAGACTCTGCACCGTGAGACGACAATGTTACAGGAGAAGAATGAGGCCTTGGAGAAGGAGGTGAATGACTACAAGGAGATCCTTACGAAGGAAGGCATCACCATCGAGGAAGTGGAGGAAGATGAAGGAGACGTCATGGACGAAGTTTAGACTTAGTAGTTGGACCACCATGTTCTCCCTCGTTTAGTTCGTCGTTCTTTTTAAAACATTGATCTACAACTTGTGGTGTGACAATGATAGAATTGTTTGGTTTGCAGACTCTGTTGTTTTTATTAAATCAATGTAGACTACTTGTTTTATTTTGCTAAGTAGACTTTTCCTTTTAAGTTGTCTTATGAGTGTTGTTTGTGTTGACTTGGTTACTTTGTGCATGGGTAGGATTTTTCTTCTAGTTCTGTCTATCTTTCACTCATCTATGCTGAAAAACCCTACAGATGCCTCCTCGTCGTGATACCAGCAACGACGACGTCATGCAATAACTGATGGCCGCTCAAGCTCAGTTGATGAATATGATGACTCAGTTCATTGCAGCAACCAACAACAACAACAACAACCACAACAACAACAACCCGCCACCTCCACCCCCACCCCCAGTGGACAGACTTGCTAGGTTCCTACGGCTTAGGCCTAACAAGTTCTCCTCTGCTACTGAACCAATAGTGGCGGATGATTGGCTCCGTTCAGTCAATAAGGACTTAGTAACTTGTGAATGTTCTGAGGCAGAAAAAGTGAGGTTCACTGCACACCTGTTGGAAGGACCCGCATCATTGTGGTGGGAAAATTATCAAGTGACTCATCCTTTGGACGGCATGACTTGGGATGCGTTCAAGGAAGGCTTTCGGAATGCTCACATCTCCTCAGGTATAATGAACCTGAAGAAAGAAGAATTTCGCAGCTTGAGGCAAGGAGGTAGAACTCTGAAGGAGTATATGGATGACTTCTGTATGTTATCAAGGTATGCACCAGAGGACATTGATACTGATGCAAAGCGGAAGGAAAAGTTCCTCAATGGACTTAAGGGAGAACTGAAGATACCTTTGTCTGTGGCATATACTCCAAACTATCAAGCTCTGCTGGATCAAGCTATCACCTTGGACAACAACATAAGAAAGGAAGAGAATAGGAAGAGGAAGTTCAGTGCAAGTAAGGTTCATTCTGAAGGGACATATAAGAAACACACCTCTGAAGTCAGTAGTCATAAACCCTGGAATCACTCCAACACTGGTAGTGGCCAAAAACATCATGGTCATAACCACAATGGAGGGAACAAAGGAAGCAATGGAGGATACAATGGAAATAATGGTGGATCCAGGGGAAACCATCATCATGGTCATAATCATGGGAATGGTAATCACCGGCCTAACCATGAAGGGAAGAAAGACTTGTCTCATGTGACCTGCTACAAATGCAAGAAGACAGGACATTATGCAACTGATTGCCCAGAGAAGAAAGCTGATGAAAATTCCAAGCCCAATCCTTTCCAGAAGGGACAAGTGAACCAAATCAATGTGGAAGAAGTTCATGATGAACCTGATGCTGTGATTGGTACGTTCTTGCTCAACTCCTTTCCAGAATTAGTTTTATTTGATACTGGAGCATCTCATTCATTCATATCAAGAGCTTTTGTTAACAAACATGGGTTAGCTGAGGAAAGTCTAGGAAAACCTATTAGGGTAAGTTCACCTGGAGGAGAGATGCTAGTAAATTCCGGGTGTAGGCAGTTAGACTTGCAAATTGGAAAACACACCTTCCCAACAGACTTAGTCATCCTAGAGACCCAAGGATTGGATGTTATCATCGGAATGGATTGGATGACTCGTTTTGAAGGAATCATAGATTGTGCAAATAGAGCAATCACCCTCACCACCCCAGAGAAAAGGAAGATTAAGTTCCGATCAACTTTCGAACTTAAGAAGGTTAGGCTAAATTCTCTTAAGGGGGTTAGCCTTGGTGATGTGCTTATCGTCAAGGAATACCCAGATGTTTTTCCGGAGGAACTACCGGGAATGCCGCCCGATAGAGATGTAGAGTTTCTCATCGAACTTAAGCCGGGAACAGGGCCAATAGCAAAAAGACCTTATCCTATGGCCGTCGATGAATTGAAAGAGCTCAAGAAGCAATTAGAGGAACATATCCAGAAAGGATTCATTCGTCCAAGTTCATCGCCATGGGGAGCACCAGTCTTATTTGTTAAAAAGAAGGATCAAACCCAGAGGCTAGTCACGGATTATAGAGATATAAACGAGCAAACTATCAAAAACAAGTACCCGTTACCCAAGATAAATGAACTATTTGATCAACTGGAAGGTGCTTGTGTTTTCTCAAAGATCGATCTTCGATCGGGATACCTCCAAATGAAAGTTAGAGAAATGGATATACCCAAAACTGCATTTGTTACGAGATATGGCTCTTATGAGTACACAGTAATGCCTTTTGGATTAACCAATGCACCAGCCTATTTCATGAATATGATGAATAAAGTGTTCATGGATTTTCTGGATAAGTTTGTGGTCGTATTCATAGATGATATTCTAATCTATTCCAAGAGTCACCAAGAACATGAAGAGCACTTGCGTCAGGTCTTGAAGAGACTACGTGAACATAAGTTGTATGCCAAGTACAGCAAGTGTGAGTTTTGGTTAGAACAAGTCGGATTTTTAGGCCATGTGGTGTCCAAGGAAGGTATAGCGGTGGATCCTGAAAAGGTTTCAGCTGTAACTAATTGGGAACCGCCGAAAAATGTTGGTGAATTACGAAGTTTTCTGGGTCTAGCAGGATACTACCGACGATTCATTGAAAACTTCTCCAAGATTGCCAAGGCCTTGACGGAATTATTAAAGAAAGAGAAGAAATTTGAGTGGACAGAGGCATGCGAAGCCAGTTTTCAGGAGTTGAAGAAACGTCTGGTTTCAGCCCCAGTTCTATGCTTACCTGATTTGGAGAAGGAATTCCAAGTATACTGTGATGCTTCACGCCAAGGTTTGGGAAGTGTGTTGATGCAGGAAGGCAGAGTGGCATCTTATGCCTCTAGACAATTCAAGAAACATGAAGTACATTACCCAACTCATGATCTCGAGTTAGCATCAGTAGTGCATGCTCTGAAAACTTGGAGACCCTATCTAATGGGAAAAAGGTGTGAGGTATTCACGGACCACAAAAGTTTGAAGTACATATTTACACAGAAGGAATTGAATATGAGACAAAGAAGATGGTTGGAACTTATTAAAGATTATGATCTAAGTCTTCAATACCATCCCGGAAAAGCTAATGTGGTAGCAGATGCTCTGAGCCGAAAAGTGTATGTGAATGGCCTTACAGCAGGAGAATTACCCGAGGATTTGTGTACGGCATTTAAGGACCTCAGGTTAGAAGTAGTGCCTGAAGGGTTTGTAACCTCATTAGTGGTACAGCCCACTTTGATGGACAAGATACGTGAAGCTCAGAAAGGAGACAAGGAAATAGAAGAGATCAAAGTCAATTTAAGAGCTGGAAAAGCTAAAGGATTTCATGAGGATGAGCAGGGAATTTTGTGGTTTGAAAAACGTGTATGTGTGGCCAATGACCCTGACCTTAGTAAGTTAATTCTGCAAGAAGCTCATGAGACACCTTATTCAATTCATCCGGGAAATACAAAGATGTATATGGATGTGAAAGAGAGATTTTGGTGGAATAATCTGAAGAGAGAAATAGCAGAATACATCGCCAAGTGTGATGTATGTAGTCGAGTAAAGGCAGAACATCAGAAACCAGCAGGACTCTTACAACCTTTGAAAGTACCGGATTGGAAGTGGGATTCAATTGGGATGGACTTCATCACTGGATTACCAAGGACCAGATCGGGTTATGATTCTATTTGGGTTATTGTTTGTCGTCTAACCAAAATAGCTCACTTCATACCCGTGAAGACCACTTATACTAGTGCAAAGCTAGCTGATATTTACATGAAGAGAATTGTGTGCCTTCACGGCGTTCCTAAGAGTATCGTATCTGATAGGGGGACCCAGTTCACTTCTCATTTCTGGAAGCAGTTGCACGAATCTTTGGGAACCAGATTGGAATTCAGTACGGCTTTCCACCCGCAAACAGATGGTCAGACTGAAAGAGTGAATCAGATTTTAGAAGATATGTTAAGAGCTTGTGCGCTCGACTATGGATCAAGTTGGGATGATAATTTGCCATACACTGAGTTCTCCTACAACAATAGTTACCAAGCCAGCATTGAGATGGCACCGTTTGAAGCCTTATATGGAAAGAAATGCACAACCCCACTGTTGTGGAGTGGTGTAGGAGAACGAAGTTTCTTTGAGCCTGATATAATACAGGATGCTGAAGAAAAAGTCAGGCTGATTAAGGACAGATTGAAAATAGCACAGTCACGCCAGAAAAGCTATGCAGATTCCAAGCGTAGAGAAGTCACCTATGAAGTGGGTGATAGAACCTATTTAAGAGTGTCACCACTTCGGGGTGTGAAAAGGTTTGGAATCAAAGGAAAGTTAGCACCTCGATTCATTGGACCATTCAAAATTCTGTCTCGCAAAGGTGAAGTGGCATACGAGTTAGAACTACCTGAAGTACTGTCTGCTGTTCATAATGTGTTCCATGTCAGTCAATTGAAGAAATGTCATCCCGAGATGATGGGAGTTCCCTTAAAGGATAATGTACCCCTCGAGGAGGTACAATTGGAGAGTGACCTGACATACGAAGAGAAGCCCATCAAGATATTACAGACAGCAGAAAGAGTCACCCGTACCAAAACCATCAAGTTTTGCAAGGTCCAGTGGAATCATCACACCGAAGACGAAGCCACCTGGGAACGAGAGGATGACCTCCGAGAAGACCACCCACACCTATTTGCTGACCTTTCCGAAGCTCGAGGGCGAGCTTCTTCTTAAGGGGGTTAGTCTGTAACATCCCAATTTTCTCAAAAATTTAAAACTTTGCATTTATGCATCATGCATCATAAAAGTATGACATTGAGAACACATAAGAAGTAAATTGAATTTTAATTATAATATTAAATAAAATTGTTTTCATTAAAGAGGTTTATTTGAGCTCCTCATACAAATCTGTATTTTATTATTTTATTTATTTAACAAAATGATATCAAAAAGTCATAAATTAAATTAGCTTTTCAAAACATATTTTTATGAATTTTTCTGAAATGTTTTGATAAGTTTTAAAAATCAAATTTGAATTAAAGGTTTGAAATCAGAAAAGGTTTTGTTAAAAAAAAAAGGGGAGAGAAGCCCACCTGGGCCGAAGCCCACTTCGTCCTCTCTGCTATCCGCCGCGCGCGCAGCGCAGAGGCCCACGCCGCAGCCCATCTCACTCCCTCTCTCGCTGCCAGCCGGGGCCCGCATGTCATCCCTCTCCCCCAACTCGTGTAGAACACGAACTCGATCCTACCGAACCCTAGCGTCTTGCGGATCGAAATTCGTTGAGAAAATCGCGAGGAAATCGCTCCCCGCGTCCCCATATAAACCCCCCCTCTACCGCCTCTCCCGAACCCCAAAACCCTAGAGGATAGCCTCCAGGCCGCTCCGAAACCGTCCGCCATTGCCGCCGCAGAAATTCTCGATCTCCGGTGAGTGCAGAGCACCTCAAATCCTCCCGCGACCCCCTTTCGACTTCCAGTGAGCACGCGCACGTCCCTGACACCTTCTCTGCTATTCCTTTGCACCAGATCGTCGTGTACGTGTTCAACCGAAGCAAGCCGCCGCCGTTTCCATCTCCGGCGAGCTCTAGGAGGAGAAGGGAGGCACGTCGAGGACCCCAGCCGCGCCAACAGCTTCGCCTCGACCTCCCCTTCGTTGCGGTACGTTCCGTTCTTGCTCGCACAACGTAGATCGCCGGAAACGCGTTTGCCGACGAGGGCGCCGCCGCGGGCACGGGATCTCCGGCGTACTCCGGCCGGCCGCGTTACTCACTTTAGATCCGAGCGGTTCGTTTGAGATCGGACGGGCGAGATTGAATCTCCTTTACCGTTTCGTCCATCTGATCTGGAGCGTCCGATGTAAGTTAGATCGGACGGCTGCCGCGCCGATCCGCGGCGAACCGGTATCGCCCAATCAGAGCGCGCCGCGTGGCGTTCCTATTTTCTATTTCGGCAGAGAAATTGTTTAAAAAACAGAAAATAACACAAACTTACAAAATTCATAACTTTTGATCTGTTCATCCAAATTTGATGAATTTTATATCCACGTGAAGCTCTGCTCGTGTAGTTTAATATGGTTTCATTAGTTTATCCTTTTAGTGTATAATAAATTGCGGAATTTAATTGTTTAGCTTTCGGATATTAAATTTATAACTTAATTAATAAAATCTTTTTCCAAATAAATCCAATTATTTTGGAGATTTATTAATGCCCTCTGTCCAGAGAGTATAACATGAGTTTTAGTTGAAACTTCTTCTAATAGACTTAAAGAAATTGGTTTTACAACTCAAAACTACTAATATGCTCATTATTTAAATGATTAATTAAAATATTAAAATATTGATCATTGCATTTTTATGCATGAATAACAGGGAACTTAATATAGTAATTAATTGGTCTTGTTAAGTTCATTGCATATTAAGCATGCATACATATTTTTGTATTGATATTTTAAGTGTTATGTTTTGTGTGTTTATTTAGTGTTATTGTTTGTCTCTAGATTGTGAAGAGGAGGAAGGTCCTTGTGATTGTTATTCTTGCTGTGCTTGTTCCTCTTGTTACCAAGGCAAGTGACATTCATAATCTATCCTATGTTTTCTATATGCATTATTAGTAGATTTTGAGTAGTATGCATGATAGGGAAATTTTGATACTATCTTATAATGTTAAGTTAGTTTACACTTTGAAAATATCCTAGTAGTGTGTAGCCATCCCTCCCCATGCAGCCACCAAAAGTTTTATTAGATGCTTAGCTATGCTATAAAGGAGTTTACTTATCATGTTATAGAATTATTGCTAAGTGTTAAAACTTTGAATGCACTTCTGGGTGGAATTGGTTTGTTTGGTTTATGTTGAGTGGCTTTTGGGACCATGCTTGTGGTTGTCTTTGCCTAGGATGAATTTCTATTCTACTTAGTGCCATGAGTATGGTGGTTTTCACCCAGAAGTACACTTGTGGACGGCCACCCAGGAACAAAGAGAATTCTAAGTCCCTCCAAGTTTAGAAGCTTCCCGTGCAGCCTTTTGACAATGGGCTCTGTCTAGAACTACTAAGTCGTGAGAGTGCAACCTGTCAGCTTGACAAGCAGATGTAGAGTTGATAGGTGGAACGGGTCTTGCTAGTATGGTTGCATTCTTCTTCTGAAAGTTCTTGTCTCAATTCTCTCATTTCCATAATACACTCCGCGTGTATAGGATTTCTCGGACAAATTGAGTCTTAAGGTGAAAGTGCACAACCTCTGCAGAGTCGACAAACTGAGTACTCAGCCGTGTCCCCGGTGATGGACAACTTCGAGCAACTGGACAAGGATGGACGGAAGAATCTCAACATGGTTTTCGTAAAGTAAAATTTGACTAAGGAAAGAATTATTGGTGCACTTGGGCTTCATCCCTTGGTGCCAAGTCTTTGAGATACAAAAGTGTTTTACAAAAGATAGGAGAAAACTAGCTTTCTGCAAAATAGCCTACAAACTCCACCAAGCCAAATATGCATATAGAATTAGACTTGTCATAATTTATCCACCATAGTCACTTGCCAATACTTCATTGTATTGACCTCCTTCGGGGGCTGCATATTCAAATGTGCAGGTAATTCTGATGAGGAGTAAGTTTGGACTCGATTCTACACCCACCATGTCTGCTTGTGGCGTATGCTAGAAGAGGAGGCCCATTGCTTTTATTTTCGTTGTGAACTCTGAATATTTTAGCTAGTCTTCATAACTATGCACTTTGTAATAAAGCTATACTTGGCTATTTTTGGATCTCGATGTAGTATTTTGATACTTATGCAATGATACTATATATTTTGTACTGTGGTGCTGGCAGTGATCCAGGGACTAGCACATAACACAGGTGTTCCATCTTTATTTAAAGATGGGGCGCTACAATAGCTAGACTGGGCATGTATGAGGTGAGAAAGCTCATACAGGCTACCAAACACAACCAGACTGAACGGGCAGATCAGGTATTGAGATTGATGAAGTCATCATATGCGTCTCGCTGTCGACGGGGACGTCGCCTCCCACTGAAAAATATTTTGTCTAAATGAGAAACACCAGCGTTAAAACTGAAAATTAAACTTGTGTGGGCTGGGGATACAACCATCCTTCTAACCATATTGGCACAGGCAAGTTCTCGCATAAATTTTTATTTGGAATGCTTAATTTGAACATAAAAATAAATAATTTTCAATATAGATCCATATATGTTTTATAAGATCATAAAATGTGTGTCTTTGATTTCGAAATGGTTGAGGCCGCACAGACCAGACAGCGCGTGCGTGAACCGCATAACAACATATTCAGCCCAGACACCACAATTGCGAACCACATAACATCATTTTCACGAATATGTTGTTATGCGGTTCGCACATGCAGGGACATCCAAAAATATGGAGTTTACGGTTTTTGGGTAATATGATAGAGATGCTCTTAGTAGATAATGATAAATAAGTGCATGCAAAGTGGCTAACCTTGTGGAGGAGTTCTCATCATCAAATATAATCTCGGGTCTGTACAATCATCAATTGTGGATTCCTGTATGAAATACGTTGTATGGACATCGGTTAGTAAAGGCATCTCCGGCGGCCCCAACGCAAACAAACAGTCACGGTCCGTTTTTGTCAAGAATGGTCTGGTGCCGGGAAAAACTCAGTCCAATGGTCCGACGCATTTACACCGAGCGCTCCGCGGCGACGCAAACGCGGCCCATATTTGGTTAGGGTTTGTGTCGCCGCGGACTGACCGCAGTATTCGTGCGTGTCCTCCCTGCCTTTGATCGGGCCCGGATGTCAGCGACCGCGGCCTTCGCTTCATCTCCTGAGGTCGCGACGACTTGTAGGAAAAATGTTACGCTGCCGCTTCCGTGTCTGCACCGCCATCAATGGTGAGGCGCCACTGGCCACCGCCGCTCCATATCCGATGCGCCACCATCAATGGATTGGGAGACCGCGTCCTTGGCCTCCTTAAAAGGGGATGCCATGGCCACCCACGACCACACCGTTCTCTTCCCCGTCCCTCTCTCCTTCCCGAACCACCGCCACCACTATGACCGAACCGTGGCCCTTCAAGAAGGCGAAGAAGGAGGGCAGCGCCTTGTCGTCATCGTCACGGAGGCGTTCTCTGCCGCCCAAGAAGCATAGGGACCGCCCGTACATGGCGGTCCGGTTCACGTAGGCGTTGTACGATCGAAACCTTCCGTTTACGATCGATGACGTCCAGCTTCCCAGCGGGTGTCACCTCAATGTCAGAAGGGTGTCGGTCTCGCCAGTGCCCCTCCGTTGGGAGGAGCGCATCTTTGAGATCCAGCGGCGGCGCAACCTGCTGTCGTCGGACCTCGGCAACGAAGACCTATTCCATTCCGACTCCTGATGGTAGGACCGGCCCGTCTACGAGCGCGAACCAATCGAGGAGGCGCTCCGGCCTCCTCGACGATGGCTGCTATAACTATGGCGCAGATGGCGACTAGGTGCCGCCACCGCCGAAGGAGAAGGAGGCCGTCGTCGTTGCCAAGGAGGACGACGGGCTTCCGTGGCGTAATTCCAGCCACCAGACCTCTCAGAGGAGGAGGCCCTCCAGCAAGCGATCGAGCAGTCCGAGCTCGAGGAGCTCGGGCGCTGGGACTGCGGCGGGTCTCTGCCACCGCCGAAGCAGGAGCAGGAGAAGCCATGGGGCGGTGGCGGAGGAGGTGGTGACTGGGAGGACACTGACTCGGGCCATGGACGCCCAGTTGGCATGCACGAGAGACGCGCGCGGCGGCGAGGAAGCCCTAGCTAGGGCTTTATATTTATATTTATATTTAGATATAGATTTATATAGAAACCCTATTCTGCACCCAGGTGCAGAATAAATTATTTTGCACCCGAGAGTTCTTACATTGTTTTTATAAAAGAAAATATGTTTATGATCGAAATAATTACATTTATTTTCCCCCATAACTATAAAATCTACATAAGAAATGCAATATATAAGTCATAACAGTATAAAAATAGGCAAAAATACGTATTTTACATAATATTTTTTATATGCCACATAAATAAAGTTTTACGTCATGTTAATATTTTCTTACGTTCCTATGAACTTACGAAGTACGGCAAAATTTACGTGACGTAAAAATTCTTTACGGTTCAAAAGATACGGGGTGGGTGTATAATAACTATTCTACTCCCAGGGAGTCAAATAGCGCTACCCTAGATTTATATTTATATTTATATTTATATTTATATTTATATTTATATTTATATTTATATTTTCTGTCTTTATTTTTTAGTCATTATATGTAACATATCTATTAATGAAAATCAGTTAAAAATATATGGGTCGGGTCTCTGGTGACCCATGAAGCCTATTTCGTTTCCACGGCCCGACACAAACGAATCAAATCAGATACGATTTAGTCTTAAAATGCGTCCTCGACATGCCCTAAATAAAGTTTCTCAAGCAGTGTAAACTTGTCTTGAGTTGTGTAATGACCGAGCCTGAATCCAAAAAAGACGGCACTTCCGGTGCTTCTGCCATCCTTGTTACCTTGTACTAGGTCGTAGCTCAAAGTGGATCACTGTACCATGCGTTGTGCTACCTCACATCGCATGAGCACATGGGATGAGTCGTCATCACTGTACCATGGTCATGTGACATGCATCATCGTAGTGCATCCATACACTGTACCAGACTAGCACTACAGATCATCCATAACATGTCCCAACAGGCATCCACATCAATTAATGACTTGCGTGACTCTTGCACGAATCATATCGACTGCCATTTCCCCGACCACCTTCGCCGTGCAGTCGCCGAAAGTTTTTACTCCTATTTCAGATCGTAGCCAAACTCACAAGCATGGTTATTTCCAGCACCGTGAACTCTCTCTCTCTCTCTTAGCCTGGTATCGACGCCCAGCGGCCCAGGTGAACTGGAGCCGTGCATTCGATATTGTACAGGGCAATATGTGCATGGCGCTCCGGTTTATGCTCTTTCTTCTATCCATCCATCCGCCAGTCTGTCTGCTGCAGAACCCTATTTACTCCTCCCATCACCAGTCCAACTACCAACCTGCGTGCTCCTTCATTGCGCCACCGCCGGCCATGGCCACCTCCCCCACCACTTCTTCTCACATGGCCATTCCAGTGCACAACTGACCATCAATCAATGCTACCCAGCTTTCCCAGCAGCTATATAAGATACCGAGCTGCTGCAGACAATGGAGACCCAAGCTAGAAGCAGCTTCTTCCTTCGGTAGCTCTTAGCCAGCCTGCCAGACATGGGGAGAGGAGGTGGAGTGATGGCAAGTAAGGCAGTGGCACTCACCGTGCTCATCTGCCTGAGCAGCGCGGCTGTGGGCGTGTGGGCGAGGCCCATAGCGGACAAGGGAAAGCACACCCGCGACGAGAAGTTCCTCTTGTTGAAGAAGCACTTCGGCAAGGGGCTTGGAGGAGGTGGTGGGCTCGGTGGTGGGTACGGCAAAGGTGCAGGGCCTGGTGGAGGTGGTGGTGGCGGCTACGGTGGAGTTGGTGGTGACGGCCTTGGTGGTGGACTTGGTGGTGGTGTTGGTCACGGTATTGGCGGTGGATTCGGAAAAGGTGGTGGACTTGGCGGAGGTATTGGTAAAGGTGGCGGTCTTGGTGGTGGAATAGGCCATGGTATTGGTGGTGGTTTTGGTAAAGGTGGAGGTCTTGGCGGTGGCACCGGTCAAGGCGGGGGCCTTGGCGGAGGTATTGAGAAAGGTGGCGGTCTTGGTGGTGGAATAGGCCATGGCATCGGTGGTGGTTTTGGTAAAGGTGGAGGTCTTGGCGGTGGCATTGGTCAAGGTGGGGGGCTTGGTGGAGGTATTGGAAAAGGTGGCAGTCTTGGTGGTGGAATAGACCACGGCATCGGCGGTGGTTTTGGTAAGGGTGCAGGTCTTGGTGGTGGCATCGGCAAAGGTGGAGGTCTTGGAGGTGGCATCGGTCATGGCCTTGGAGGTGGATTCGGCAAGGGTCTTGGTGGAGGCATTGGAGGGGGATATGGCAAAGGTGGCGGTCTTGAGGGTGGCATTGGCAAGGGTCTTGGTGGAGGCATTGGAGGAGGGTATGGCAAGGGCGGCGGTCTTGGGGGTGGCATCGGCAAGGGCATCGGTGCTGGTGTCGGTGGCGGGTATGGCAGCGGTAGTGGTCTCGGTGGTGGTGTAGGACACGGTATTGGAGCTGGCTTCGGAAAGGGCAGCGGTTTTGAAGGTGGCATTGGCAATGGGTTTGGTGGTGGCATCCGAAAGGGTGGGGGACTCGGTGGCGGCTTTGGCGGAGGAGGTGGTGGTGGTGGCGGCGGTGGCGGCGGCAGCGGTTTTGGAGGAGGCTTTGGCAAGGGAAGCGGGTTTGGCTTCGGGTTTGACAAAGGTGGCGGCGGCGGTGGGGGGATTGGTGGCGGTCACTGATGTTAATACTTGTTCGTTCGTCAGCTCAACTCTGTTTTGACCATCATACTCCGTGGATGAGAGCAGTACGAACAATGGAGGAAAATGTCCCTGTGAAAATTCTTCCTAGCACAGTCAAGTACTGCTAGTTTGTTCGGTTCTCTCGTTTGAAGAGTGTTTTGCTCGACGTGTAAGTTGTTAGTTTGGTGATGTTATATCACAGTATGTCTTTGTCCTTGTCACTGTCTTAAACTCTTGATGGTAAGAAATACAGTATAAATTACTTTCTGGTGATATAATATCACAGTATGTACTTTGTCCTTGACTCCTTGTCACTATCTTATAAACTCTTAATGGTTACAAGTACAGTATAGATTACTCCTAAGTAAACAGGAGAGTTTTCTATTTTGCAAGAAGGTAAATAGGGGAGGTCTGTAGTTGGTTTCTATAGTCTTATGCATTGTCCGAACTGCACATAACAACTTGAACGTTTAGCAACCGCTGCTATTTTTCTCTCATCTAGCTCGCTTGACGAGGTGGGGCTAGAAACCAACTGCTTGCTCGTTGCTACAATGCCTCAACGTGCCTTGCAAGTTTGGGTTCTAGATCATCTCCACCAGCGTATTTCAAAATGTGTCTAGCAACCCCATATGATGGTCTTTTGGGGGCGATCACACATTTGTCCGAAACGATAGACACCCCTATAGTGTTAGCGTCCATTCAGATTTAGCCCAACAATCGGACTAGTTTCAGACGTTTATGCGCACACGGCCCAACAACAAGAGGAGAGCCCATTCCATCCTAAAATCCCAGACTGATTGGAGGAGTAATCTCTTCCTGGGTGTGGCCTCTTCCACTAGATGAGGTGGGACTAAACTTATGTAGCCTCACCAGTCAACAACAGTCCTAACATCCCATCCCCCTAGGAAGCCTCCTAGGTAGGCATGGCAATGCTGGCTCTGATAACAGATGTTAGCGTCCATTCAGATTTAGCCCAGCACTCGGAGTAGTTTCTGACGTTTATGCGCACACCGCCCAACAACAAGAGGAGAGCCCATTCCATCAAGTCCAGACTAATTGGAGGAGGAATCTCTCCCTTATAAACTGGGTGGCCTCACCGGTCAACAGTCAACAGTAGCCCTAACATATAGCCATTCTCAAAACAAAAAATCCTCCTCAGTGTTTCAATCTATCCACTGAATGAATCATCTGTCTCTATAGGATTTTTTTTCTAGTAGCCCAAAATACAGGGGGCGCGTCTGACCCCTGAATCTTTTATGGGCATATAGTTTTTTTAATATAGTAGCCCACATGACGGACGCCCCTAACAACAGAAAATTATCCATGGGATGACGAAAAAATAAAAATAAAAGTAAAAGTGGCAAATGGAAAAAACGGTTGTTTCACTTTTCTGTAAATAGCACATATTTCCGGCACTCTCGAGCCTGCTCTGAAAGTAGGGCACGGATAAGGTTCGTCGGGAATTTTCGGAAACGTCCAAAGCGATGGGTTCGATTTTGTGTCCAGATCCATTATTATACCGATGACTGGAGGTGCCTTGGACATTCCCTAATGACGTTTACAAATGTGGGACTACAAATTAACCACTCTCGTTGCTATACTATACTACTAGAAGGATACGGCGCCTGCCGCGCGCGCTAAGTATAACCGAGAGTACGGAGATTTGAAGTGAGAGTTATACAATTGGTATAAACTTGGGCGTCACACTTATAGCCAAGAATTTGCGTGCGCACGCGAGATAACATCAAGACAGTGCTGAAAGGGCATCAATTTTCATCCCAGAACAACATGAATGCGTAAGTACTGATGAGTAACACCTCAATTAACTTATCTAGCTCAATGGTCAGCACCTGACTGAACTGGCTCTCGGCAACACCATCTTATAACGAAGATACATAATATCCATATCATTCTTAAATAGAACAAGCCCAAGTATGCTGAAGAATGGCTGATCTAAAGATAATACTCTAATCTGGTTTTCTAATTCTAGAACTGGTGTAGAATTCAACCAGACACTCCCAGATACAATTTCAAGTTCAGACATGACTTAGTATATCAGGCCATCGTTCTCTGTTCCTTGTGACTTAAACTATAAACAATTAGAACCAAGTAGGCGCACCATGCAGACTAAAAAAGAAAAGAGGACGAAAACAATGAAGCTACCCTCTACTCCAAAAATAAGGAAAAAAACATTAAGCACAAAATGCACAACATCAAGCAACCACCGATGAGTAAACAAAACAAAATAACAGTAAAAAGATGCCAACCAACCGAGCAGCACGGGTGCCCAAAACAACAAATAACCTGAAGACCACGAGATGGGGACAAACAAAGTATCCAACAAAAGTTCGTAAGCACTGAATAGAGTAGCCGCAAACCCAGTGCACGAAGATCTGCAAAAGGAGAACACATGAAAGATTCAAAGGAAGGAACAAGAATCCGGTAGCAGATGGCATAGAGAGCGTTAATCGTAAAATAAAATCGCCAGCGAAACAACGTACAACTAGAGATCCAATCAAAAGCAAAAAAAAACGGGAGCATGGAGCGGACCTAAACACCTGCAAAACAAGGATAAAACACACATGATAAGAACAAAACCATAGCCGACCAAAAAAACCACAAAAAGAAGAAGGCGAGAGTAGAAAACAGAGAAAGAGACCTCATCCAGGAAACACACAGCAGACAAGCATACTCAGTAGAAGAAAGCCTGCAGCGAAGACATGGCTTCCAAACGGAAGGAACGCGACGGACTCCCTGTAGTAGGAAGAAGAAAAACCAAAACATTAGATTGGGGAAAGCCGTATATAACACTTAGGGAAACCGTATGCATTAGCTAGTAGAAAAGAAAACATATCTGACCTGAGATTCACTCTTTCACGGTAGGAGAAGGATTAAGGCGGCGTCGATGTACCGGAGAGCCAAAACACAGACACGGACACCTTGCAAAGCAACAAAACCAAATCTAAGAACCCAACAGCAGAGTAGCTGAATCAAAGGAGCGCAGGGATAAAGAGAGGAGAGAGGAGTACCCGATCGAATAACGTAGCTGGCGATCTGAAGAACGAGAGAGAAGCATAGGAAGAAATTGTGAGCCGGAGGAGAGCGATGAGCACGCAAGGAACATGCAGGTGTATGTTGAGGCGAACCGACCCACCGCAGAACGAATGCCTAAATCAACCGACCAAGAACATACATGGAAGGTTGAAGCATCGATGACAGGTGGGGTCGAAAGCTGGCATTGATCATGGCCAATGATGAAAAGGTATGAAAAGAAAAGAGGGAAAAGGAGTCAGGCCCACATGAACCGCCCCTCCCAGCAAACGGACAACACAAACAAGGAATACCCAAAATAAAACACACGACGTCACCATAAAGCGGGACCAGGACCACACCCATGAACAAAAAACAAACACCCACGAGCAAACAAGACGTCAGCAGCAGACACGGACAAAAAATAAGCTCACTGAAACGCGGGCCCAAGTACGTGGACGCAGGAGAAGCGAGAAAACCCAGCCCGCTTAGTGTTGTTAGGGATACTACTATATATGAAAGTTGAAGTTGGTCATTTTTACCTTCAAATCTGGCATCCACGTCATCCTTTCAACCTCGGCCGTCTGATCTGATCAACCGACGGCCCAGATGGCAAGTTTCTGAGCCCTAAAACTTGACTTACTATACTACGGCCCTCTCCACCAATCACGGGACGCCACGTCGCCCGGTCTCCATCCGGTCGTCCCCGGTTTCGCCGGTCGCCGTGTCATTTTACTGAAAAACCACTCAAATACCGTGCTAACGACCCACGGTCCAGAAATTAATGTGCACAGGGACCTATTCGTAAATCCTCTTAACATGAAGGACTTTTGTGCAAAACCATCTTTCACAATCACCCTAGCTCTTTTCTCTCTCCTGTACAGCGCCGAGGTCGAGGTCGCCGCCGCTGTACCACGCCTCCCCGCTCAAATCGAAAGAAACGGGGAGCTCCGCCGTCTTCTCACTACTGCAGAATAGCCTACTAGTGATAGTCCCAAAAGGATCATTAGTGACGGGCAACACGCCCGTCACTGGTAACTAGTCACTGATAATAGGTTACTAGTGACAGGCGGGTGCCCTAGTATATGTTTATTAGTGACGGCTCTTTATTTAGGCCTGTCACCGGTTAGTTTTCCTAAGTAGCATCACTACGATCATAGCAGTGATGGATCCTTTGTTAGTTTCCTAGTTTGGCAGTCACTGCTACATATTTTAGAAATAAAAAAATATTTTACAAATAAAAATATTGCATGTGCACATCGATAGCAAAATATGATCACAAATATTCATAGGCAAACAAAATATGATGATAAGTAATACAGAGTGGAATTAACATTGATGACATAGTATCCAAAACAATTTGCTGTCATTTAAGACACAACGAACGGCACAAGTATAAGTGTCCAGCACTTGTGAAACTTCAAAGTTTCTAACATGAGCTTCCCAGGACGCAAACCAGCAGGCGTTCAGCCACCCAGGCAACACTTCAGTTCACATCACAGCTCGTGCACAACACCACCCAACCATAGCATTTTAACATTCATTTGCGAACATAGAAATCTTATTCAATATCTGATCAAAGTCACAATCGTTTCCTAGTATTTACGCCAAAGGACTATATATACTTGGGAAGATATATACATAGGTGACACTAATAGAACAAAGGCTTGTGAATGCTTCGATTAAGTTGAGATTCTTAACTCTATCATAGTAGGCACAAACAAAAGCATTTACAACCTTAAAATGCAGCTACTCTTATAAAACATGCATGCATCACTAGTAGATCATGTATGCATGCATCAAAAGAATAATTAGGTACCTAATAGTATTCCTGTAACTAACACGGCTTTAAAAAAATAGATTATGGCAAATAAATGCATATTCCAGTAATTGAATCTCAAAGAACAGTTTCCAGCAATGAAATGGAGTCAATGTCAACAAACAGTACTTTCAACAACTCAAAATCCTTTTAAGGATAGTCTATCACACACGAGCGATTCCGATCATGCAGTAACTTAATTTTGCAATTAGACTAGTTCACAAGGGATCAGTGACTAGACTAAGACTATTTTAGGTCCTAGTAGCCCCGGTATAATTTTCTCCATGTTCAACGAAGCGTAAAATAATTTAAGTTATTATTATGATGATGCGGCCAATTTCAATTCAGTAATCAACTATCAGGAAACAAATCAGCATTAATGGCTCTTCAGGATCATTCGTAAAACTTCAACGTGATAGCCTGAGTTGGAAGTTAAAAGACCTCTCTCCTGGCTAGAAAAGCATAGTGCGTATCCTACAGGCTGACCATTCCTAAGCAAAAAAAGATTATGCATGTAGAAACTACAAACAAAAAAATATAAATCAGCAACTAAACTTGGATATTTTCACAGGGATAACTTCATAAGCTACTGAAATTACATACGAATTTTAGAGGATAAGTAGGCCGGCTGAACCTCTCTTCATATAAATGATTAAACATTTAGGGCTTGCTGTATAAAATTCAAAAGTATTTTACCAAATATTTATCATAACATGTATATGATCAGTATCTTTTATGGTCGTTGAGTTTATGGAACACATACATCATAGATTAAATTAATGGGGACATCTACATATTTCAAGGACGCAAGAGGATATGTTCATCTAACCTCTATAAATGAGAGACACCTCGGAAGCCATGATGTGCAAAACTATCATGAACAATATGAGACAAAGATTGACTAGAACCTACTAATATTAACTCATACTTGGATTGGTAAAACAAAACCATCAAGAATTAACAGGAACTAACTCACATTTTCATGTATTATTAATTTGAATGGCATTTATCATATTTCCCTGTTAATCTATTTCACGTCTTATATTAAATTGACAACTGACATCAACTAGCATACTGATATTTTAGTCCTGAACAAATAGTAATGCCCCATACCTCGTTTGGTGATCCTGCATGCTTTATCAATTGGGTTGAAGCCGCCTTTGTGCGTGAATCATGAAGCTCCAGCATGTCATCACCACCATACAAAAGCCCAGTTTCCGAGGCTACCTCTTTGTTGATGATTTTCGCGAAAATGTCTTGGATGTGTGTAAACACTTTATTCCTTTCAAATGGATTAGACTCCATATGAGTACCGAACAACTGAATGTCTACACCTTTGTTTAATGTCTTCTCTGACCTCACAAATTTGTCCATATGGTAGCATAGATAGTAGCCACATAACACAACAATCTACTATAGCACAAGAACTTCACTTAGCACAAAACTTGCTATGTCCACAATCAAGCCATTCATCTGTACTAAAATATATGGAAGCTGAAAGCTCAAGCCTGAACTCACCTACAAAGGCAGTACTATAAGTAATCTATTCCTAGAAGAACACATTAACATGACTTCTTAGTTTCAGAATATGAATTTGCTAACAGTTCTTTATAACACCTAAGGATCCATGGTGAGAACTAGTTGAGTGAGAACAGAGTTACAAAAATCGTCATTGTTGATAACTAGTTGAGTAAGCATCAAATGTGATTCAGTAGTCTAGGGAGAAATAACTGAGTTATTTGGCCTTTGGGGGCATAGAACGTGTGTATGTGCACAAACAAATAAAAAAAATAGGGAGTGAGGGTATCTCAGAACCAATAGTAAGAGAATGCACAAGACTTTCGACGCTACCAAAATCTTTCTTGGCTGACTCCGCTGCTTCCTATCAAATGAATATATTCTTCTATTAGTCAAACTATAAAGCTATTGCAAAATAAGCATATTCCATGCCATAGATGTATTTGGTAAACAGGGAGACTTCCAAAAAAAATGGAGCTTCAATGCCTCTTCTCAACTCCCAAAAATACTACGGTACATCAACAACATCTGCAGGTCAATAAAAGCAATATACAAGATACAGTCCCTGGTAAATCGAATTGAGGCGTAACAAGCAAGTCGAATGCACGCAGGAAGAAAACACCCAACTAGGAGGCATCACCAAGGCGATAGAGATCTGGAAGTTACCTTGCTGGGCCATGGCCGACGAGGACGCGATGGAAACTTTCGTGGAGGGTCACGGCCGCGTTTGTCGTCGCTGTCGTGCAGCGCTTCTCCAGCGGAAGGGACGCCGGCAAGGTGGGAAAGGAGCCGAAGCAGCTTCCTCGGGGTCGCCGGCGTCCTCCTAGTCGCTGGCCACTCTAGCTGCAGATAAGAGAGAGAAGGAGGTGAGAGCTCAGAGAAGGGAACGAGTGAGGAGACAGGCGTTGAGGTGGCCAACTTGGGGCTCCGCGTGGGCCGACATCGACGTCTCCGCTTCGGTTCCTCCATCAGTCCATCTACGACGACGGCGGGGGCGCGACCTGGATGGGACGCCGACACCTGCTACCCAGGACATCGAGGAAAAAGGGTTTGTGCATGGCCTCCATTGCAGGATCTCAATCCCTCCACGCCGCCGGTTGCCTCCAGATCCTATTGGGGTGGGATGGGAGAGAACGTGGGGAGATAGAAAATGAAGAGAAAGGCGGGGGCGAGGGGATTTAGCCCGCGAGACTTTTTTCGGGGCAAGGGGATTTCGGTCGTGGGACTATTTTGGGTCGCGCGGGAGCTATTTCGTCGACCGCCTAACATTTCATCGAGCCTTAATGTGACGCCCGAAAACCGGTACTATGTAGATTTAAGCGATCTCGCCGAAATCCGCATAATAACGATTTTTGGTCGCCCACCAGACATAATGTGCATGCCGAAACATGCGCATTATGTGGGTGGAATTGTGATAGCATTACAACAGTTCCGATACATCCACAAATACAACAGAAGATATAATTACAACAACGACTCGAATGAGTCAAGATACAAATGTTACAATACAAAGATACAAATGATAGCGGAAGCAAAATAGTATCCGACTACGGATAAGAAGCAAATTGGACTAAGAGTCCTGAAGATAAGCGATGGCGCCATATCCCTGCCCAGCCAAGCCGGAGGGATTCCCAAGCTAACGTCGTCTCACTTCAACCTGTTAACTGCACATAAAGCATAACCCAAAAGAGGGTCAGGGCACTCCCTGGCAAGCAAAACCGACTTGCCTACTTTCTACACCATCTCCCAAAATATAGGGGAGGTGGACTTAGCGGCAGCAGCACTAGCAACCTAGAGAGACACGCTATAACTTCCGTCTAATCAGAGAGGGATAAGAGAGCGCATAAGATAACAAACTACTACTAACACCAAACATAACCCGTTCTCGAATTAACCCCCTCAACCAAGTATGAGGAAGCAATCCGGGAAACTCACACGTTGAACAATTTTAATTACCATTTATTGTGAAAGTAATTCTATATTACTAGTCAGGTTAATTAACAAAGATTAGGTGTAAGTTGTCTAGATCTCATTAGTCGGCAACGCACCAAGTTGTCCATAACCGCGGACGCGGCTCATCGATAAGATTATACCCTGCAGGGGTGCACTACTGGACCCATACTCGCATGATCAACCCAGTCAAAAACATTAGGGCCTTTCAACCCAACTCTTTTCCTTCACCGCAACAAGTCCAGGAGCCACGGGAGCTATGCTGGTCCCGGCCAAAAGGGTGCGGACTCCCGCAGGACACACCCCTCCGCACCAACAGGCCGCGCCCTATATGCATGTAACAAGGCACACCGCCAAAGTAAAATACTACACTAGTATCATCGATGCATATGAGACAAATGGAAAACACGAACTAGGTGTAGCTCCCGGACAAGTCGAAGTTCCAGTCAAAGTCGAGGGGGGCTCCATTGGGCCACCCACAAGTGGTTAGTGCGCTCAGTCTTGGATTAGGGGAGCAAGATCTCAGTTCCTAGGTCGACACTTAGCAGAACAAAGCACCTCGCAAGGCCTTCCGCCGGTGCCTTATCTTTTAATTATAATACCCCAATATAATATATACATTTTATTAAGGTAGAAATAATCTATCAAACTAAGCATATGAAAATAAAAGACCAACTGACGACTCGCACAACCAATTTTAAGCATGCACTACGACTCGCAAGGCTAACAGATAAACATACAACAGGTGATGGGATGTGGGGATAAAGCTGCATCGGCTGCAGGTTAACATGTGATGGGTTCGCGATAAAGAATCGAATACTAGGGTAGCAGAGATCAACGGCAGGAATGAAAGACAATGTATAGGTAAACAAGCAAACTTTGCTTGCCTGGAATCCCGCATGGAAGCAGATCTTGTCGTTGCTCACACAGCTCAACGTCGTATCCGCGAAGAAGCAACAAACACTGGAAAGCGTAAAAGATGCATTTTACAACTACGGCAAAAGATTCAGCATGATCATACGAGAATGATGCATGGCATGGCAAGATGCAATACAATGCAGGTAATCCAAATTAAGCAGGAAAGCAACCCCGACAATTAATATTTAGGTGCAAGTTATTTATTTACCAGCAATATTAAATGTTGGTTAGCATGGCAACACATGGCATGGGTGATCTAATTAAATTAAATGGAATAGGACATTATATATTTATTACACCCTAACATTTCATATTTAATTATTTAGTTGCAATTAACAAATTATACTAAGCAATTAAAATAATAGATGCAAATGAAATACAAATGGCATATTAATTTTCCTTGCATTTTTATGATAAATAAACATATAAAGATTTTTTAATTTGGAGTTATATATTAAAAGTTATTAGCATTTTAATCCTAGGGGTGTTTCTGCAAAAGACAGGACCTGTTCGTGATGTAAACAAAGTCTCTGGGGACTTAGGTGGGAAACCAGAGAGCAGGGGCTCTGTGTAAAAATCCTGGCGCCAGTCACTGCCGGGTGGGACCCGCTGTCAGTGAGAGGGGAGAAAAATAAAAGGGCCTTTTATTTCGATCAACGCGGCCAGGGGACTCGATCCCGCGTGCTCGCGCGGCGGATCGGAGCGCGCTGCTAGCCAGGGGGTGAATTGGTGTTGGTGATAGACTTCGTTACGGATTTGAGATGAAGATATCCGTCGACGCGAACTGAATCCTAACATTAACAGCGATGCCGCCCGTCAGTCTTTCTCAGATGAGCAAAAACAGGAGGATAAAAAGGGGCGTAAAACATCTGCCCAGGAATTGATCCCGCAACGCGCACGACGCACGGGAGGGCGATGCGCTGCGCTAGCCACTGAAGCTATTGTGTTTTTGTGATGGACAACAATCCCTACTCTAAATGAGGTTAAACGGCAGTATTACCTGAACTGACGACGATCGGGACGAACCGCAGCGAGCAGCGGCGATCAAATCCGGTGCAGCACGACGCAAGAAAGGATGGGGTGGACGGCGTGTGCGCAGCGTGGATGTGGAGTCGTGTGTGTGCGAGGGCACGGGGAAGGGAGACGAGAGCAGAGAAAACCGAAGCTTGGAGGTTCGACGGCCATGGCGGAAACGGCCACGACGGGGACGGACTTGACGATACAGGAAGGGAACGAGCCGGGGGAGAGGGGGAATGGAGAGAGGAGGCTCACCGTGAGGTGCTAGAAGAAGTCGTTCGTCCCGGGGAGGTCTGGTTCGCCGGAGATTCGAGGCGGAGGCCGCCGGCCGCGGGGAAGAAAGGAAGAGCTCGTCGCACCCGGAGGCTCCCAGCGCGATTCCTCGCGCGTAGAGGATGGAGAGGTCGACGCGGAGACGTCGGGGGCGACCGGACGGTGCTGGGTCGAGGCGGCGGTGCACCTCCGGTGGTCTCGGTGGAGGAGGAGAGGAAAAGGGGATCGAGGTGGCGGCGCTGCGAGGAGAGGTAGGGTTAGGGTTGGGGGCGCGCTGCGGCTCTGAGGATAAGAAGGGAGGAGAAAGCAGCTCGGGGGCGCGCTGCAGTGGGGCGCACCTGGCAGCCTCTGCCATGGCCATGCCTCGCTGGAAAGGGCAGTACGGAGGAGGGAGATGAGGGATAGTGGGTCGGGCTGGGGTTTGCTGGGCCGAGCTGGCCCAGTTCGGCTAGGAGGGCTCCAACTCCTTTTTTTTTCTCTTTTCTTTTCCTTTTAAAGTTTTTCTGGTTTTGTATTATTAAAACAAAACAGAAATTCAACATGATAAAATCTTTTGGATATTTTTATTAGTTTCAAAATAGTAGAACTAATTTACTAGTTTGATGCTTTAGTAATATTTTGAAACTTCATTTTGGAATTTATTTGACAAAGCATTTGAATTCAAATTGTGTGATTTGAATTTAAAGGGAGTTTAAATTTAAATGTAATAAATTAAATGAAGTGACCAATGCATGATGACATGATGACATGATGATGCACAAAAAGAAAAACAACAAAAACTAATTGGGGATAAATCCCGGGGCGTTACACTTAACACATGTCTAACTAAAATAAAAACAAAACAAAATATTGTTACCTGTGACGGGCATTTAAACACACATGTCGCTAAATAATTTTACATTCATGTTGGCCTTTTCAATAAATATCAGTGACGGTCATTTTTATGAGTATGTCACTAATATTTTATACTAGTGACAGACTTATTCTTGCCCGTCACTAGTAATAGTTATCAGTGACGGTCATAGTTTTGCCCGTCACTAACCACCTGGCGGCTATAAGCCTTTCTGCAGTAGTGTCTGCTTGACCTCCTGGCCGGCGAACGGGTGCCGGGCAGCCGGAATCGCCGGCGGCGACGCTGCCGGCCACCATGTCGTTGCCTCCGAGCTCCTACTCACGATGGAGGCCGTGGTCGAAACAAACCGTCCACCACCACACGATCGATCCCGCACATGAGGGCGTTGTTACGTGCCTCTTCCGCGAGGGCGCCGCAGCGGGGCCGCTTCGCCAACATGATACTGGCCAACACCACCTTCTACACCGCCAACGCCGCCCGTCTTTTCGCGTGGATTATTATCTATAATACTATTCCGAGTAATTGATTCTTGGAAGCTGATGTCTGCATCGCTGCAAGAACAATTTCCCGTCTCCTGCGTCTCGCTGAGATTTTAGTCTAAGAAATGCAGGAATTCAACGGCCGCCACCCATATGAGGTACTCAGCAGGAACGCCTTCTCCGCCTCCGGTTGCCGGCTTCCGCGCTCGCTCCTGCTTTCCCCGACAAGTTATTCGTCCTCCTGATGAATCCTCATCAGGACGAGATACGATTTTAGGAAGCGGACTGCAGAAGAGAACCAGCTGGGTTGTTCTGGATCACCTAAGTGGCACCCCTGTAGTAAGTATCCGTTGAGTACATCTTGACCAATCACTAAGTAGCCAGTTCATATTGATTCGCAACAGGAAGATTTACAAACACATGTTTTTCCGTGTGACTATATTAGCCAACGGAATTAGTGTATGATTCCTATATATGGAGCTGATTTGAATGATGTACATTTTTCCTCCCAGATATACACTAAACTCTCAGATCATGCTATCTGCATGGTACATATATCTCCAGGATTTAACAAAAGGTATGTTGATATTTAAATTGTACATAACTTATAAGATTTCTCAAAATCAGATGTGTGACAGAGCGTATATAGTATACAGAGCGTATATAGTATTCTTAGGTTCGTTTGTAATAGTTCCTTGACGATTCCACTATTTAGATTTAAGAGTAACAACTTCTACAAAAATATGATAACTACACTGATAATGTTCCATATATTGTTAGCTAAATCGGTTTTCACCAAATACTAGATTTATGTGTTCGATCGCGCTCAGTAGATGCATCACGGTATATATTCCTAATCAAACAGTAAGTACTCTGGATTATGAACTGTTTGAAAATTATGTGGACAAACATAAGCAATAACATAATGACTGTACACATATCTAAAAGGATCTTTAATTTTTATCTTGCATCTAAATAATTCTATCAACCTCCATTTTCAGTACGGTCATATTATTCATGACACTGGAACTGCTTCTGCTATTGCAGGTTCGACTTTAACTTCAGCATCTGTAGGTGTGGTTTACTTGCTCTGTGTATACTCTTCCTGATGCCACAAAGTTTGATTCTTTTGATTGCCAAACCTATGCAATGCAGCATGGAATTTCACATGGTATAACTTTATCCTATATGTGATTTTAGGTGATAATAGCTATGCGGGACTCTGAATTTCCGAATCACTGAAACTTTTGTTGGTAATCAACCTTTTCTCAGGAAATGTATTCTATCATTCAGTTTGCAGAATATCAATGTTCTTTTGTGACAGGATGGTACACATGATCTGTGAAAATCGTAGTTGATCAAGGTAATGGGTACACTTCTCATGCTTCAGAAGTCCTCTTGACTAAACTTAAATGACAACCAGTACATCAATCAAGATTAATGGCTCTTATTGGCCTCCACCAATTATTCAACCTCGCAAAAAAAACAGTTCGATGGGTAGATGATTGTAGTTTAAATGTTTCATGTTGAATATTATAGTAAAGATCATGCACAAAATCACAGGCCATTATATGATCATTGTAAAAGTTGACGCATATTTATGCTACGATAGAGGCTTCTTTTAGTAGAAAATATAATGATCACTAATTAACAATCGGATCTGGGTCTTGGCTATCTTTAGCCGCTAGATGTAGTAATACCTTATGGCTTGGTTCAGTTGACCTCTAGCTCAACAGAAGAGCGAACTCTCCTGCAAGATGCCAAATATATTTCCTTCTATATCTCACTCCATGTTATACTCAATTTCTGTGCTCCACTGATGACGCAGATCAATCTAAAAAGGCAACAATCCAATCCAGTTTCTCTCTCGCCCTGGCACTCCAGTTTGTTACCTATGGAGCCAGCCGTGCCGCCGCAGCGTGCTTCAGATCTTTTGCTTAGTACGTGGTTATGGGCTCGCGACCTTTCCTGTTCCACATCTTCTCGCGCTGACCACACGAGGCCCGCCCGTTCCTGCTCTGTGCCTCTGTGCTTGCCCCTGACCTTCCTTTATTTGCATCAGGTGTTGTTCTCTTTTGGATATTCAGCACCTGGTTTTGCTGAGTTCTGTTACGTGTAACTGCTACCAGATGGAGGCGGCTATTTGGTCTTTTTTCTCAATGCATTTCATCGTGTTTGCAATTGCCATGCTAAAGAAAACTAAGAAACATGTGGGAACATTTACAGCAGCCAAAAATATTTAACGATCTTCAGAGGGTGCTGGCCTAACCTGTTGTAACATCCCAATTTTGCTAAAATTTAAAACTTTGCATTCATACATCATTCATCATATAGGCTTAACTTTTAACCACATAAATACTAAATAAAAATTCAATTATGAGTTTAAATAATGTTTAATTCCATTAAGTGTTTATTTAAACTTACTTAATAAATATAATTTTTTCAAATTATATAATGGGTAAGTTTATTATTAAAAAATGCTAATTTAAATAACCTTTCCAAAATATATTTTTATGAATTTTTCTGAAATGTTTTGAATAGGTTTAAAAATCAGTAAATCAGATTTGAAAAACAGTTTTTATTTAATTTTAAAAAAATTGTTTCCGGGACGGCCCAGACGCTATCCACCGCGCGCGTGATCGATAACAGCCCATCGGCCCGCTCCAGCGCGCGCGTCGCTCCCCTCTCGCTGACAGGTGGGCCCCACCTGTCAGCCATCTTCCACCTCCGTCCGGAGATCACGCCGGAGATGGAGTCCGAGCCGTTTCCGGCCGTTTCCCGCCGCGTCTAGCGCCCCTGCCCCCTCCTATTTATACCCCTCGAGGCCGCCTCCGACCCCCCCCCCCAAAACCCTACCTCTCCGCCGCCGGGCTGCTCGGAATCGATCTCGCCGTCGCCGCCATTGCCGCCGGACTTTTGCACGAGTGCGGTAAGCACCGAGCTCCTCGAGCGCCACCGAGTCTCCCCCTCGCTTCCCCATCCTCTTACGCCTCCGTTGAGCCCCTCACTTGTTCTATTGCGCAGCCGAACGCCGAAATCGACCGCGACCGAAGTGCTCCGCCGCCGGCCACCATCTCCAACGAGGAAAGGAGAAGAGTTTCGACGCCGCCGCCGCGCCATCGACCTCGCCTCCTCCTCCGCGTCATTTTGGTAAGACCCGTTCGTCCTGGGGCTGTGTTTTCATGCGGGAAACGTCGAGGCCGACGCGCCGCCGCCGCGGGCGCCACCACCGGCGAGCCTTCCGGCGACCCGCGCGCCGCTCGGTTCGGCCGGGCGTCCCATGCCGTTGGATCTAGATCCAACAGATCTAGATCAAAACGATCCCGTGCGTCCAATCTCATTTAAATCGGACGGCTCTCGTCCACGATCCGCGCGAACCGTTTTCGTCCAATAGGATCGCCCCACGTAGCCCCTCTTATTTTCTTTTTCGCAGGAATTTTATAAATAAAACAGAAAATATACAAAACTTAGAAAATTCATAACTTATGTTATGTAAGTCCAAATTCAATGAATTTTATATCCACGGATAGCCCTGCCAGAGTAGTTTAATTCTACATCATTTGTTTTTGCTTTTGATAAATAATAATCCATAAGATCAGAGGAGTAATTCAGCTATTAAATCCATAACTTAAATAATAGAAATGATTTACAAATAAACTCAATTGTTTTAGGTTTATGTGATCAACCTCTGCCCAGGAATATTAATATGTGACTTATTTGAGAACTTTCCTAGAACAATAAAAATTGTAATGGTATAATCTAAGTTTTACTATATTGTTTTCAATTATTAAATTGTTAAGTGAAATGAGAAATTCCTAGAATTTGCACCTCATGCATTTAATAATAGAGAATATAAATTATTGATAAGTGTGTCTAATTTTACACATGGCATATCAGGCATACATACATATTTTATTTTGTGTTGTGAGATATTGTGTGGATATTTATTTGTATGTATTGCTTGTGCTAGATTGTGAAGGAGAGGAAGGACCTGCGTGTGATTGTTATTCTTGTTGTGCATGTCCCTCCTGCTGCCAAGGCAAGTGACTTCATATAACACCTACTAATTTCATTCTATTGCATATCTAGTGTTTTCAAACAGTATTTGCAAAAGTAGTATGCATGATAGGTTTTTGGAAGATTGTAGTATGCTATGCAAACCTTTTAGGTTTCCCCTTAGAAATTCCAGATTAGACCCCTATTATAATTTAGTGGAAGTATCTGCTGCAAAAATGATTGTTTTATGGTTGATGTGATAAGTGAAAATTTCCACTAAATTAATTTAACGCCTGGGTGGATTGGGTCGATCGAGGAGGTTTCAAGTTGAGTGGCTTCTCAGGGCCAAGTTTCATGGTTGTCTTCGCCCAGGATAGTTTCTACTTACTTGGGGCCATGATATGCGGTGTTAACCTGAGTTGCTCACTTGTGGTAGGCCACCCAGGGCTATGAGATTTAAGTTTACACTGAGTCTAGTTGCTTATCGTGCAACCATTGGTCAATATGGGCTCTGTCTTGATGGAGTAAGTTGATGTGGACCTGGGTCAAGAGATTGATGGTGGTAGAGTTGATAGGATGGTGGTAATCTCTTAGTATGATCATGGGAAAGCAACTTCTGAAAAGTCTCGTCTTGATCTTCTCCTTTTCCTTCTCACTAAAGGAGTGTAGAGGATAGTTTGGGTTGATTGAGTCTAATGGTGAAAGTGCACACCCTCTCGAGAGTTAAAACCTAAGATCTTAGCCGTGTCCCCGGCAACGGACAATTTGAGTAACTACACAAGGCTGTGTTATGAGAATCTCCTCATCTCAAATTTCTTAATAAAACTTTGTTGGGTGAACATGGGTAGGAGACATGGACTTGTCTCGAGATTTGTCTCTGAAGGAGAAGATATTGATTTAAGAAAATTGTTTATCAAAAGTAGGAGAAAATTTGCTTTGCGCAATAGCCTTGAGCTCCACCAGCCAAAATAAGCATATAGTTATAGTATAATAGAACACTAGGAATTAAAGACACTTGCCACCACAATTCAATTGTGCTGACCCTTTATAGCTGGGCTGCAACTAAACCTTGCAGAATGTCCGAATGAGAAGTAAGGGGGTCGTCTTCGAGCTACAACCAACATGATTTGCCAGTGGCTTCATGGAGAAGATGAAGCTCCATGCTACCTTTAGTATTACGTTTGAACTCTGAAATAAAGTGTGAACTATTTATTCAGCTAGCATTTCCGCTATGCTAAGTTGTAAGGATATTTGTTTTTGGATCATTCGTCTCGTTCTGTAATAAATTATGACATTGTACTGTGATATTACATCTTATTGGAGAATGTGAGACTTATGTGATCCAAGTCTTTGCATTATTCATATGTGTCATTGCTTTCGTAAGCATGGGCACTACAGATGGTATCAGAGCACGAATGTTGCCTGTAGGCTAGAAAACCCCTAGGATTGGATACAAACCCTAAAATAAATATTTATAATTAATAAAATTCGAAATACCAGACTTCTTTTCTTATAATATGTTCCTTACCTTCTACATTCTTATTTTGTTTCATCTCCTTATTTCTTATCCCTTCAAAATTCTTGTAGATGAAGAACTTCACTCGAGAGTTATCCCCGCAGTAACATGCAAGCTGACCCCTTGCTTGAGAAGTTAGATTGGGTGTTTACTTCTGCCAGCTGGACAACATTATTCCCTAATACACTTGCTAGTCCTCTAGCTAAATTATCATCAGATCATGTCCCTCTAAAGGTTCAGGTTGGTATCCATGTTCCAAAAGCTCAGATTTTTAGATTTGAATAATTTTGGCTGGGGATGCAGGGTTTTGCACAGATTGTATCTCACAATTGGCAGCATCGGGGGTCCTTTAAAAATGTTGCACAGGATATTACAGCGAGACTGAAATCTTTGAGATATGGATTGAAGCGATGGAGCAAAAGCTTCTCTCAGTTATGTAAGACTATTCAGTCATGCAACTTTGTGTTAGCTTTATTGGATGGCCTAGAGGACCAAAGATTACTCTATATTATTGAATCCAATTTTAGAAGAGTACTTAAAACTCATTTGACCAAACTTCTGGAGGCCAAGAGGATTTATTGGCGTAGCAGGGCAAAAATTAGATGGGCTAAGCTGGGAAGTTAAAACACAAGGTTCTTCCATACCTATGCCACCAAAAGCTTCAGATGTAATTATATTGCCATTTTGAGCACAGAGGATGGTCGTTTGGTTTGTGATCATGAAGATAAAGCAGCAATTATTTGGCAGTCTTTTAAACAGAGGATTGGTTGTTCTGATAATCCAAATATGCTATTTGATCTAGATAACCTTATTGTACCCAACTACAATATTGATTTTGCTAGCCTTGAGATCCCCTTCACAAAGGATGAAATTGATGACATTGTTAAGTGTATGCCAACAGATAAGTCACCTGGTCCTGATGGGTTTAATGGAGCTTTCCTAAAAAAATGTTGGGATCAAGTTAAGGAGCAATTCTATCAGTTGTGTTTTAGCTTCTTTGCAGGTGATTTGGATATCTCCAGCATCAATTCAGCCTTCATCACTCTAATTCCTAAGAAAATTGATCCAGAGTATGTTAATGAATATAGACCTATCTCCCTGGTCAGTATTACTTTAAAGTTATTGACGAAGCTGCTGGCTAATAGGATGCAGAAGGTTATTATCCAAGCATTGCACAAGAATCAGTATGGATTCATCAAAAACAGAACCATTCAGGACTGTCTTGCTTGGGCTTTTGAATACATTCACCTCTGTCACAAGTCTAAGAAAGAGATCATTATCTTGAAATTGGACTTTGAAAAAGCTTTTGACAAGGTTGAATATTCTGCAATTCTACTCATGCTTAAGCATTTAGGGTTTGGAGACCTTTGGCTGAAATGGATATCCAAAATCCTGCATACTGCTTCCACCTCAGTACTTTTGAATGGTATACCTGGGAAAAAAATTTGGTGTAAAAGAGGAGTTAGACAAGGTGATCCTTTGTCTCCTTTGTTGTTTGTGACTACTGCAGAGCTTCTTCAATTTGTCATTAATGCTGCTTGGCAATCCGGAGAGATTGATTTGCCACTATCTTGCTCTTATGGGTTAGATTATCCCATAATACAATATGCAGATGACACTTTGCTAATTATGCCAGCATGTGTTGAACAACTGAGAAGGCTGAAAGTTATCCTGGATAAATTTTCATTATCTACTGGATTAAAGATCAATTTCAGTAAATCCTCCATGGTACCTATCAATGTTGATCAAGATAAAAGTGCTAAACTGGCTCTGATCCTGGGGTGTAAAATTGAGGTCCTACCTTTTACTTACCTTGGTTTGCCTTTGGGGACTACTAGACCAAAGATGGAAGACCTTATTGGAATTATTCATAGGATTGACAGAAGACTAGTTGGCATTGCTGATACACTATCCTATGATGGTCGACTGGTGGTGATTAAATCCATCATTTCTGCTATACCCAATTTTGCTATGTGCACTTTGAAACTGCCATTGGGTTTCCTGGACTATATTGAGAGATCTACCAGGGGCTTCTTTTGGAGAGGCAAAGATATTCATAAAAAAGGTAAATGCTTGGTCAAATGGGAAAATGTATGCAAGCCAAAGAGAGTGGGTGGATTGGGCATTCTAAATCTCAGAACCCAAAATATTGCCTTACTCATGAAATACTTTTTTAAGTTCATGAATAAGGATGATTTGCCCTGGGTTAAGCTTATATGGCAAGCATATTATGGGAATGATAGAATACCTCAAAACACTGGCCCTGTTGGTTCTTTTTGGTGGAATGATTGTCTAAAGTTACTTGATAACTTCCTGGAGTTGGCTGCTTGTGTCCCAGGTGATGGTGGAACTGTAAGACTCTGGATGGATAAGTGGTCTGATGAGCTCCTTAGGCACAAACTGCCTCACCTTTGCTCCTTTGCGAAGTCACCATCCATTTCCCTTAAACAGGCACTTGCTGTATTTTCTGATGAAGAGTCATTGGATTTGTTTCATACCCCACTTTCAGTCCCTGCTGTTCATCAATTTGCCCAGTTCAACAGTTTGCTGACAGGACAAATGGATATTTCTTCTGTTGATAGGTGGGTTCTGTCATCCAGCAATAAAAGATATTCGAGTAAGAGGGTTTATGAGACCTTAATGTCAAATAATCCTGCACCATCCCCTTTCCATTGGATCTGGAAATCTTGTGTTCTCCCAAAACATAAGATCTTCTTTTGGTTACTATTGCAAGACAGATTGAACACAAGAGACCTCCTAGCCAGAAAGCAGTTCCAGATTGAGGACTATAATTGTGTCCTATGCTCTAATGGAATGACTGAAGAGTTTATCCACTTATTCTTTGAATGTGACTTCAGCAGGAACTTTTGGTGGAAAATATATCTTGAATGGGATACGGATCTGGACCTCTTCTCCATGTTGATTCAAGCTAAGAAAACTTATAAGCTGATCTGCTATAAGGAAATTCTCATTATTGGTTGCTGGAGTATTTGGACCCATAGGAACAGATGTATTTTTGACTCTCAGCCTATTTGTCTGGAGGCTTGTTTCCAGGACTTTATCTGTTCTTTTAGATTGATTATGCATAGAGCTAAACCCTCCTTAAAGGAAGGGATGACCCAATGGGTGGACACTTTATGAACTTTTCCTTGTAATTTGTACAGCTGTCAATGAGAAAATAGAAAATTAAACAGTAGGGATTTTTCCCTACTGTTTTGCGCCTCAAAAAAAAAGTTATCCCCGCAGAAAGGAGACCAGCTCCTCAGTATTTCTTCAGTGACCAGCTCCTCAGTATTTCCAAAACCCTGAGGTTGACGCCGCCAGTCTTCAGGGGCAAAGAAATTATGTCAGAAGATTACCCTGAAGGACGCTGGAAGATCGAGTCAGAAGTTCTCCCTCGTCTTGATCCTCCTGGATCGCAGCTGGTCCGTTTCCGATCTAGATACCCCAACTGGAAGAATGGAGTGGAGATGGCGATGATGGAGACTTTATCTCGCATCATTGAGCAGTTCTATGACGAGATCAAGCCCAACTCCGTCTTTCGACACTTTGCCAGGAGGGATAGCATTGGACAACCCGTTCAACCCTCACTTAGGGGTATGAACGAGAAGCATCATGGATACCTTGGAGCTCATTGCCATAACTTGGATATACTTCTGGGACAAGAAATCTTCTACAGGGCAGATTTAAGGCGCGTCCACCGTCACGTTAAGGAAAGCTTAGAAGAAGAGAAGGATATTCTTCGTGTAGAAGTTCAGCTGCTAACGAAGGAGAACAAGGAGCTGGAAAACAAGATTTACCTGCAAGATGATAGGATTGCGCAGAAGGATGCCCACATTTTGGCATTGCAGGCTCAGTGTGCTCATTAGTGTGAACAACTAAGCCAAATGGAACTTCAGGCAGAGAAGAATCACCCCCCTGACGTCCCAGAGCCCGTAGTGATAACCTATCCCGATGAGGACACTCCCAAGGAAGCCACAGGTGTCAAGAAGCGCAAGTGTGGGAACACCCGCCAATACATAAGGAGTTTCAAAATTTGATTAGAAAGACCACCAGTTATCCTTACCTTACGAGTATTTCTCCTTATCTCATCAACGTTGTATTGACCCACCAATTTGTGGTGAGGCAGTACCTTGAAAACCATGTCCTAGCTTGGTATTCAAGTCTCTAAAATATCGAATTTATAAAATACTTCGGGTGTGTCTATTTGTTTGTTGTTTGATATGTTTCTGTGAAGTGTGTTGATGTGCATGGGTAGATTTTCCTTTATAGTCTCTTTCTATCTCTACTTACCTATGCTCACACCATACAGATGCCTCCACGTCGTGATCCTAACAACAACAATGCCAACAAAATGATGAAACAAATGATGGCAGCCTAGACACAGTTGATGACCATGATGGCTCAGTTCATGGCAAACCAAAACAATCCACCACCCCCACCACCGCCGCCACCACCACCCCCACCCCAAGTTGACCGCCTTGCTAGGTTCTTAAGGCTCAGACCTAACAAGTTCTTAAGGCAATTGAGGCATGCTTGTGCATCCCTATGGCTCTTGCTCTTGCATCTTGTGCAATATTGGAGGCCACCTTGTAAGCGGTCATCTCTTGCATGACTTCATTGGATGTCATCTTCACGAAGTCATGTCTCCCTTGGAGTGTCTTCAAGTCAGTTTCCTCAAAGGACAAGAGAGCGGTCACGAACTTCCTCTTGATCCAAGCGTCATCAATGTAGACCACACCGAGGTTCTTGAAGGTGTTAGCAATCAACACCAACCTCCGGTACATGTCCTCATGACTTTCTCCATCCAACTTGTAGAACCCTTCCACCTCATTGCATAAGGCATCATACTGGTTCTTCTTCATGCTCTCATTGCCGACGAAGATGTCGGAAATAGCATTTCAAACTTCTTTGGCGGTGGAGAATTGTTGAATAAGAGGCATGTCCTTCTCTCCAACGGCCATTTGGAGTTGATGAAGAGCGGTGGCATTGAGTTAGCTATCAAGCACCTCTCTTCTTGTCAAGTTGGTTGGATCATGGGCCTTGAATCCTTCTTCAATGATGCGCCATAGCTCAATGAAGGCACTACATAAATGAGACTTCATTTGAAATTGCCATTAAGAGAAATGAGTAGGTTTGAGCTTAGGAGGATCACTTCTAAAGTTTACATGAGGGTGAGGGATAGGAGGGTTATGAGAGTAATTATGGTTAACATTATGAAATTCCTCTCTTTTGAGGGTATTAGAGGAGTTAGGTGATTCATCCTTTTCCGCCTTCTCGGGGGAAGCACTTAGGAACATCTTTGGACCCATCCGAGGATGACTCCTTAGAGTTCTCACCGTGCTCCTTAGGAGGAGGAGAGGGAGAAGTAGCCTCGAGCTCCTTAGACTTCAAGAGTGCCATGAGCATCTCATTCATCTTGAGGAGTTGGGCCTCCAAGGATGATTGCATATCTATGAGATCGGCCATGGTTGCCCCTTTGGCTAACGCCTCCTACTCCGCCTCTAATTTTTCACGGGCGGCCCTCTCGGCATCGGATTCCGTCATCGTTGCACTTAGGCGGTTAAGACCTTAAAAGTGAACCTGGCTCTGATACCAATTGAACGGGAATCCGGCACCTAGGGGGGAGGTGAATAGGTGCTATTACAAATTTTAGGTCTTTTCAAATTTAGTCTCAACTCAAAGGTAAATTCTCTAGATATGCAATTATGGTGAATTTACCTAAATGACAAGCTAAGCAATAACAAGATAAACAAGACAAGCGAGTAAGGGAAAAAGGATAAGGGGAACCAAGTGAAGCACGCGGAGACGAAGAAGTAATCCCGAGTTCCACCCAAGGGTGTACGTCTCGTTGGATAGGTGTGCGCTATCACAACAGGTTAGCCGCAACGCCACAAAGGCTCACCTTCTTCTCTGGTGAACTCAACCACAAAGGTTGCGAGTTCACCTTCCACTATTGATCCCCTTTTAGGGCGGAGATCGAATCCCTTAAAACCGCTTGAGGCACACACCCACAACTTAATTGGGGGCTCTCAAGATGACCACAAAAGGTCAAGACCACAAAAGGTCAAGCTTACACCAAGTACCAACAATGGTGAGATCTAGGTTTTCCAAGAGGAAACCCTAGACTCGAAATCCCCAAGTGAATGGGGGAAGATTACAAATCGCTTCGGTGAAGTAGTAGATCGGGCCCTTCTCCTTCACTCCTCCAAAGATCAACGCGTTTGGGTGGAGGAGTTGGGAGATCTTGAAGATTTGAGCTTCAACACATTATGATGAGAGAGAGTGTAAGAGCTGAAATGGTTGGAGGTAGGTGGAGGGGTATTTATAGCCCCTCCAAGAACTAGCCATTTTTCACTGCGCATGCCGAAACTTCCGGTCACTTAAGGCCGGAACTTTCGGTCACCCCGAAAAGTTCCGGCCAAAGTTCCGGTGGAACTTCCGGCCTGGCCAGAGCGCAGGCAGTTCCAGACTTAGAGAACAACCAGCATGTTCAGCACCGGAACTTCCGGTTGTCTGACCGGAACTTCCGGTCGCCCGGAAAGACCCGGCCAAACTTCCGGCCAAAGTTCCGGCTTTGCCCGTGCGCGAGCAATTCCTGACTTAGCAGATTTCTCTACTAGTCAGCACCGGAACTTCCGGTGAGTAGACCGGAACTTCCGGTCGCCCAGAATGATTCGGTCAAATCTCCGGAGAAAGTTCCGGCTTTGCCCATGCGCAGGCAAGTTTTGACTTAGCCGATTTTCTCGTTTGTCTAGAACAGAACTTCCGGTGGCCGGCCGGAACTTCCGGTCGCCCGGAAATATCCGGCCAAACCTCTGGCCAAAGTTTCGCCTTTGCTAGAGCTTCAATCCTAGAGGACTTAGCCGTTTTCTGGCCAGCTAGAAATGTCCGGTGCAGGCCCGGAAGTTCCGTCCCTTAGGCCGGAACTTCCGGTCACAACACTGGAACTTCCGGCCTGACAGGACAGGAAAAACTGCCAGCCAACTCTCTCTTTAGTCCTGTTGATCTTCATCCTTTTTGTTCTTCAAGGCTTTGTAGTATCTGAAATACTTAGGCACACCGTTAAACATCCTTTTCGTGTTGTCATTACTATCCAAAACTCAGGAGACAAAAAATGCTCTTTCACCGGATTCGGTGTCAATTCGTGTTCAGTCCATCGTTTGGGCTATCTGAGAAAATTTCGGCGAAATGAGGTAGTTCCACGCGATTCAAAATGAAAGTGGTAGTTTTTTTAGAATTGACCCCTGAATAGTAGTAGTTCTATACTATCAACTCCCTACAAGCACAATTTCTAGTTCTTCGGTAGCCTAAAATCAAGCATTTTATACTGAAATTTGTTAGAAATAGAAGATACCACGTGAACTTGTCAATGTAAGAATATTTGGAATGTTTGGAACTCCAATATATAATTTTCAGCCTTTTTAAAATAGAACTCACCCGAGCTCGGGTGCCTTTCTCATAGCTATATATCGATGCAAACCCCATAAAAAAATAAAGCAAGAAAAACTTGTGGCAATGTCATGTCCGTGCACATATACTTGAGCATTTCTAGACCGAGGATCAACCATAGCAAAAAACAATAAAAGTATTGAGAACACTATTTAGTCAAAGTTCGAAAAAAATATAAGCTTTTGATATAAGAGTAAATAAAACTAGAAAAAAATCAGAAGTATCAATAATATAATTCTTATGACATGCAAGAAAGAAAGAGAAAAATAGACGAAATCAAGTTTTAAATCACACGGAACTAAACATGTTCTAGTGGAATAAATACTTGGGCCAGAAGGAATATCATTTTAGACCAAGACAAAACTCAGAAAGACTTTTCGAACATAAAAGTTAACTAAGCGGAACAAAATTCTTTTTTTGTTTCAGTTAAAGTTTTCTTATATGTTCAATCATGGTTTCTTTTCACATGGTTTAAAAATTGTGTTGAGCTTGTTGCCATGATTTGTTCATCACATGTCTAAACTTTGTTCCGCCTAAGCTAAAATTCTATTCCACTTATACTCACAATTTGTTCCATGCATTCTATAATAATGGTCCAAATTATATTCCGCTTGTAGGTGGTATTTTGTCCATTTGGCAATAAAGTTTAGTTTCGCTCCACATGGTGCCGTGGCTTTAAAGAAGGATCCAAAATTTTGTTCCGCTTTATAGTAGGGCGCTGAATACTTTTTTTTTACGCATAAAGACAGTGGGGAAGACCCCCACTGCGTCGTTTTCCATTTTTCATTACCACCGCATTCACATATTTACAGAAAATCCAAGTTTATGAATTACAATAAGTCAAGCCACGCTTGCATGCCCTCTTTGAGACTGGGCTTTATTCTATGTCTAATGACATTAATCGAAACTACAAAGAAATCATAACAGGAATCTAAACTTCTAGGATCACCTTCAAATATAATTTTGTTCCTGTGATTCCAAATACTCCAACATCCAACCATCACGGCAATCTTGAAAAATGGAATATTACATCTGTTCTTAGCTTCAATCAAGAGACTAATTATTTCTGGATTATCAGGCCATGTAATGTTCAGCTTATTCCAGAAATCCTTGCTGAAAGGACAGTCAAAGAAGAGATGATACATGACTTCTCTTGTATCATTGTCACATAGGACACATGATTTTGTTTGCACATAAAAATTCTTCCTGTCCAATAGGTCTCTAGTATTTATTCTATCTTGTATCATCAGCCAGAAGAAGAATTTATGCTTTGGGAGACATGGGGACTTCCAAATCCATTTAAATGGGGCAGGTGCATCAGGCTTATTAATAAGGGCAGTGTAGACTCATTTTGTACAGTATTTGCTGCCATTCCATGGAAAATTCCACTCATCCTTCTCCTGGTTGTTTATGTGTCCCTCCAAAAGGCTAACAAGCTGGTCATACTGCTGGGATGCAATCTGTGTTAATGGCCACTGGAAGAGGGTGTGCAACTCATTCAAACCAGGTTCAGTAGCCATTTTCACCGTAATCATATATTTGTGGGCAAAGGAATGTAGCTGTGGGAACTGCTCACAAAGGACAGTACCTGCCCACTTATCATGCCAGAGGAGAATACTCTGTCCAGTACCAAACTTGCAGGTGGTAAGATTTTTAAAATCAGTCAAAAGTGATATACAATTCCTCCACCAAAATGATCCTTTCTGTTGCTGAACTGTTGGAACAGATTGATTGCTGTAGTGTGCATTCCAAATTAGTTGTACCCATGGTATGTCATGGCAATTATAAAATTTGAAGATGTTCTTCATTAGCAATGCTTTATTCTGTTCTCTGAGATTGATAACACCAAGTCCCCCAGCAGCCTTAGGCATACAGACCTTTTCCCATTTAACTAAGCATTTACCTTTCTTTTCAATATCTTTTCCATGCCAAAGGAAAGTCCTGATAGATTATCCGCATGATCCAACTGAGTATAATGCACTTTCAATGCACACATAAGAAAGTTTGGCATAGCAGATATCACAGCCTTGATAACCACCAACCGAGAACAATGAGATAGCAGGTTAGATATTCCAGCTAATCTTTTATCCAGTTTGGATATCATAGGCATAATGTCTTCTACTCTTGGTCTTGTAGTACCCATGGGCAATCCCAAGTAAGTAAATGGAAGTGATTCAATTCTACAGCCAAAAAGAGTAGCAAGTTCCTGGCATTTTTCCTGACTGGTATTAATAGGTCCCAATGAAGATTTGTGAAAGTTAATCTTCAACCCAGTTGATCTAGAGAACTTGTTCAAGATATCTTTTAGTGTTACAATTTGAACACTATCAGCTGGCATGATTAGTAATGTATCATCTGCATACTGTAAAACAGGATAATCCTGCCCATATGATTTATCAACAGGTAATTGTAACATACCATCTTACCAGGCTTTGTTGATCACAACTTGTAGAAGTTCAGCAGTGGCAACAAATAAGAGCGGTGAAAGAGGATCCCCTTGCCTAACTCCTCGTTTGCATTTAATAGAGTTTCCAGGTACTCCATTAAGGATAATGGAAGTACTAGCCGTGTAAAGAATGTTTCTGACCCAAGTTAGGAAGTTCTCCCCAAATCCAAGATGCTCCAGCATTGCAAGAATAGCAGAGAATTCAACCATATCAAAAGCCTTTTCAAAATCCAATTTGATGATCACTATCTCTTTCTTGGACTTGTGGCAAATATGAAGATATTCAAAAGCCCAGGCGATACAGTCCTGTATAGTTTTGCTCTTGATAAAACCATACTGGTTGCTGTGTAGAATAGAGATAATGACACGTTGTACTCTATTAGCAAGGATTTTAGTGATGATCTTAAGTCCCATACTGACCAGGGAAATGGGTCTAAAATCATTAGGTTTTACAGGACTAGATATCTTTGGTATAAGGGCAATATATGCCGTATTGATGCTGGTCAGATCTAACTCATGCTTACAGAACTTATCACATAGTAAATAGAACTGATCCCTAATTAGGTACCAAAACTTCTTTATAAACAAGCCATTGAAGCCATCAGGACCCGGAGATTTATCATTGGGCATATGCTTAATCACCTCATCAATTTCTTCCACAGAAAAATGATTTTCTAATGCACTTAAGTCATGTCTGACCATCAGATCCTCAAGATTAAATTCCATAACTGCATGTTCAGATTTACCCAACCTATCATGAAAAGCTTTCCAGAGAATAGCAGCTTTCTGAGAATGTTCTGTGACAGTTTCACCATCATCCTTAACAAGGCTAGATATGTAATTATGCCTATAATTCCTGGTTGCAATTGTGTGAAAAAACTTGGTATTTTTCTCTTTATGCGTCAAGTCCAAATTGGCTTCCACTTTTAGTCCTGATATGTTCCATCTCTATACAAATATGGTCCAAATTTTGTTACACTTGCAGATTTTTTTTAATTGCGCGTGCACTAATTTTTTTTCTCTTTAGTATGATTTTTTGTTTCCTTTACTAGTCGTAATTGTTGCATGGGTCCAAAATTCGGTTCCACATGGTCCGATGACTAATGGATCCAATTTTAGGGGAATCTGGTAGTGCCAAACGCTAAAACGCACAGGGGGCAAACGTTGATTTCTGGTAGTGCCAGGTGGTCCAAGTCAGTTCTTATGAGAATCTGCAAGAAATGGAATGCTACTGCACACTTTGTACTTACCATCATCAACAAGAGGATATCACACGAATGCTTCACAAGTTTCTTCATTTATATACACTACTATACAAAGTTAAGCTGGCTACTGTGATCACAATATACTAATATACATGACCTTACTCTGCAGAACGTAATAACAACCCTTCATTTTTTACGAAGGGGGTTTAGAAACTTATGGATATGTATATACATGTACATGAACAATTGAGCTAAATCTATAATCACATCAGAAATCACAATTAAGAACATTGGTTCAGAAACAGCCCTTCTTGGGAGTGATCTTCCTGACGCTATCCTGGAGAAACTGGAGGGCGCCGGGAGAAATGTAGGCCCTATCCATTGTATTTACCATTGGGGCCTCGAGTACTGCCTTTGGAGGAGACAACGCATGCTGCATTGCCCATATCGCGAGTGGTCGCATATATATGAGAGATCTATAATGGCCATCAATTGTCCATGCTTCTGGAGTTTGAAACCAATACCTGATTAAAAAGATACATTAAGTGTTATGGTGTTTTTCTCTTAGTAGATGTCCATCTAACAAGCTGGGGGTTGCAAGAATCGAAAGTGTGATGCCAAAACAATCCATATCTATTACCATGAACAACAAACAAAAAATTGCGATCAACTCCCTTTGTAACAATAGTTTACGTACGATGGTTCTGATTTTGAGTCCACACCAACGAGCAGGATTTTAAGTATTGGGTTCCAAAAGTCCACACACCCTTCTCAAAAAATGAGGTACAGTGATATGAAAGTCCCAAATATCTTTCTACCCAAAATCTTATCTCAAATGAATTAAGACCATGAATGATTATGTCTAACAAGCAGTGAACAAGCGTTTTTAATGAATTTAGAGGCAGGTGAATTAATGATTTAAGATAGGGCTACCATTAGCAGAGAAAAGCATGATTCTGAATCCTGATTAAAAGCAACCAGATGCAAATGACTAAAACTTGAATTGTGAAACAAGAGGTATACCCATAGCCCTCTTCAGACCACCCTGCAAGAAAAATGCCTTCCGCTGTAGTAAAAGCCTGATCCTCCATTCCGTGGAGCAGCATCGTTGCAGCTAAACTATACGTTACTCCAGTCCATATTTCTCTTGACTGCATACATGTCTCGTCTACCTTTCCGTTTGGATGCATACCATTGACCGCTCCCATACGTCCTCCTTTCACCCTCATCACATTATAGTCAAATATTTTCTGAAGCGTGCGTTTTATTCTATCCTCATCGAACAAAGGTGGCAAACCCGATGATGCACTGTACCATTGGCCAGCTAACTGATCTGCCTGGATGGAGCGGCTACTGTAACTTGTTCCGCTATCATAATTGAAATATGAACCATTCCATAACTTGGCTTCGAACACGTGTTTAGCTTTTGCAAATTTCACCATGCACCTCTCAGCATAGTCATCATGTCCAAGGCTGCGGGCCATTGCTGCTGCGGCTTGAAGGGAAGCAAGCCAAAGACAACCACAATAGGCACTTACACCGTGAACAGTCCAAGCATCATAAGTTTGATCAGGAAAACTATCATTCTCAATCATACCATCATCATCACGATCAAACTGTTCCATGTATTCCATAGCAGTACAAACTGCAGGCCAGACGTCCTTGCCGAATGACATGTCGTTAGTTGCAGTAAAATCCCTGTAAACTTGGAGCACAAATTTCGGATTAAGATCTTTCCATCTACTTGTATCATGTATATTGTATGCGTTCAATTCATTCCAAGGATCATGTGCTCCGAGATCATGAGGAACAGCACCAATTACTTTACGTGTGCCCCACATACCATCAGCAAGAAATCTGACTCTACTTCTATCTTCAAGCAAAACAGCTCTTGCAAAATCACGTTGTATACTTAGCTCAATCTTAGGAAAGAGATCCAGAAGAGCAAAAGAAGCATAGAAGTGTACATCGTAAGTGCACCACATGAAGTACTCCACTCCTTCAAGGTACAAGAACTTTCCCACATTTTCTTTGTCATCAAAATCAAGTGGACTAGAACCGATAAGTGGAACAAAGTTGCAGGTGCTTTTATGAAGTGGAAAATTACTCTCCTCAGGTAGACTTGAATTCAAACGTTTATCAGCGGCCGAGATCAATAATTCACTGTCTGACAGTAACAACAAACAGATATAAAAGTACAAAATGGTCACTAGATCAGTAGATAAAAAAAAACCTGAGGATATAAGCATGGCACTGTCACCATTCGTGAGAATAGATACAAGATAAGATTAATGTAGTTCGAAAATAAGCACAGTGGAGTTTTGTATGCCAGAGCAAAGACCATGTTAAGATGCTCTTGAATAAATCATTTTGAATATTCTTTCTTTGTCTGGAATCAAATTAGCTTTTAAAGAAATTTGTTATATAAACTAATCAGAACTAGTCCATGAGAAAATAATTTTCTTTGTTCTAAACAGCTTCACTTGCAATCAGATTAATTTTGCGTGTTACTAGTTAGAAATAACCGAGTACAAGTTCCTGAGAAATATTGTATGAGAGTATTCATGATTGGAGGATAAAACACAACTTTGTATTTCCATGTACTGTGCTTTGTTGATGGAAAAGAAATACTGTGCTTCAAAGGGGGACACTTTGACAAGATTAGAATAAGTTTTTCTTAACATGAGGTTGAGCTCTGGACAGGGACATTCCAAGATGAGACTACTAAGTCCTTCAATAGTCTATGATCTCTAAAAATAGTACACAAAACGTTGACAATGGTCCAACATGTATATCAAAATCTATGGACTGGAAGAAAACTAAAAATCAGGAACAAGCATCTGGAGAGATGATTACCTATCCAAACAGTTCCTCCAGCCACAAGGAAGTATAACTCATTGAAGAGAGTAATCTTATACCTGCAAGAATTAAGTACAATATAGCACATAAATTTATTTATCATTCACAAAACAGTAAGCTCTTTAGAAAGATATTTGAAGTGAAAACCACTTGACATATCAAAATTCCATGTATAATAGTTGAAAAAATGTCCACCTTACTCCCTGAATGGCAAAATATCGAGTCTCGACTACAGAACAAAATTTCTGATTATTTAACCACCTGACATCTAATAGCACATCACATTCACCCCTGAGGACGGGTCATGACTGGTTTTGCGTCCGTAGCCACTACGTAGTTGGCTTTTCCATGTTGGCATGCCAGGTTGTCATTATAACTTTGCCCTTTACTTTATTCCTGTCAGCATTTTATTGAACAGTTGGCAGATGACAACAAGAGTGGTGGCGGAGGCTTGAACACAAGCTCATGTGCGGCTGGGTTCCCAGAGGTGAGGTGTAACATCCCAAGTTTGTTAAATAGAAATATAAGGTGTGTTTTGAGCATTGCATGCATCTCATTTAATTTGGACAAGAATTTGCATTCTAAATTCACATGTTTGCTTTTGCAAGAAAGGGGTAAACCCTTGTTATTCTTGGTGAACTCAAAATATTCTAAATTTTCAAAATCCAAGACCTCCAATGGCTTCCTTGTGAAATTTTGAATCTCCTAGTATTTTTCTGCAAATTTTTCTCTTTACAGAAAAGCCCCAAACCTTTTAAATAAGCAACCAGGGGCCTGTTTGTGAAGAAAACTGGCAAATAGTAAATCTTCCAGGGGGTTTTCCATAAAAACGAGTCGTCCTCTTCCTTCCGACCTCCCCGTGCGCCGGTGTCGCGCGCCCGGCCGTTCCTCGCCGCGGATGCGCTGCGATGCGCGCCGCCGCCCTCCCCTGGACTACAAGAAGCCCGCCGCCGCCCGGAGGAACCCTAAGCCAACGCCATTTCGCCCCTTCTTTCCTCAACTCGCCCGAAACCCTAGCTACGGCCGGCGAGAAACTGCTGCCGATTCCGGCCACCTCCTGCTCCGGCGAGCAGCTCAGAAGCACCGCCGTGCTCTGCTCCTCCTCCTCCTCGATCGGTTTGTGCCGGGAAGCCACGAATCAACCGGGGGCATCGATTTCCTCCGCTCGGGTCCGACGCCGGCGAGCTCGATTCTGGTGAACCTCCGCCTCCCCTCGCCTCCCCGACGCTTCCACGAGCTCCAGGTCGTCCCCGTGGTCCTCCCCATGCCCTCCTCCTTCTCCCTCTTCCTCTGGTTCGCCAGGCCGCCGAGCGCCGCCGTCGGCCTCCGCTCCGGCGAGCCATACGGCGGCTCCGGTGACCATTTCCGGGCGGCGCCGCCACCGTTCGGTCCGCCTCGACCCCCTCTGGCGATTGCCGCAAAGCAATTCGATCAATTTGCTCGGATTCGAGCAGTTCGTGATCGGCAGGAGAGATTTGGGCGTTGATGACGTCAGCTGACGTCATCATTTCCTTTTTAATTCTGAAAAACATTTATTTCTTTTCTGTAATTGTTTTATTATGACATGTGGGGCCATGTTGTCAGAGTTTTAATCTTTTTACATTACTATTTTCTGAAATGATTAAAATTATGACATGTGGGGTCAATTTATTTAAATAAATTTCAAACTTGAATTAAATTGTTTAAACTTTGAAAATTCCTAACTAATTCATTTTAAATCAGAAAATATGATTTTTATATCAGAATATTCAGAAAAATAAAATCTATTCAATTATAATTTAATCATACATATTCCATACAAGGAAAAATAATGTTATTAGTCTCACATTAATAAACCCTAATTTTAATTATGGGTATGTTTTTATTCACCCATTTAAATTTGATGCTTGCATCTAGGGTATCCTAAAAATGACATATCATTCATGTGATTGTGCATTGCATCAATATTGTATTGATTGTGTCATTCCTTTCCGGTATTTGGTTCTTCGCGATAGGATTCGAGCCTGAGAGTGTTTGCAACGCCTCCGAAGATCAATACCCAGCTACTAAAGAGCAAGGCAAGCATAACCTTATATCTGCACATATAAGATTTCCAAAGTATTTGATTCTTGTGTTATGCATACGGTTCAAAGATGTTTTGGTTAAGGTATAGAGTGTCACTTGCGTTGCATTGCCGCTTAGACTTGCTTAGTTGTTCCTTTCTCCATCCAGTTGAGAAGATTGGGATGGAATAAGTATACATGATTTATTCATTGTTAAAGACTTGGACGAGAGGCCACATTGGGATTGTGGTGGATTGTCTCGTTCTCGTCGACAATAGGAACTGAGTTCCTGGGTTCGGAACCAAGACTATTCGTGCATCCACACGGGGCTCAGAAACCCCTCGACTCCAACTTGCCTAGCCTACTACGTGAAGCCACTAGTTCGAGTGTTCCATCTGCGTGTGCGGTAAAATGGTTTGAGGAGAAAATTTAGGGCTCGGGTCAGGAGAGTGTGACGCTCTGATCTTGACCCTGGCAACCCGCACTAGAGACCGCTGCGCGTGGTCAGATCTACTGCTGTGGCTCATGGACATAGGCGAAGCTTGGGAAAGGTCGTGGCCAACTCTCCAGCCGGCACTCCCCGGTAGAGTGCTAATGTCTGGCGTATCGGTTGGTTGGCGCGTGTGGGTAGTTACACCCCCTGCAGGGTAAATCTTTTCGGAAAGCCGTGTCCACGGTTATGGACGACTTGGTACCTTATTTCGGTGATCATAGACAACTTAAAATTAATCATAAAACTGTCAACTAAGGATGTTTAGGGTTACTTCCTCGGGTTGAGCGAGGGGGTGATTCTTGAGGGTGGTGCAAGCGATGACATCTCGGTGGCTACAGAAGATGGAGGAAGAAGTCAGAGGTGTTGTTTCCTTATCCCATTTTAAAAGTCTACTGATGCGAGATTCTCTCCTCCCTCGATTTGAAAACAAAGATGGCTTTATGCAAAGACATTCATGAATACTCTCGGAACGGGCAGATATATAATAGGTTAAATAAGTCTTGTTGAGTACCTCCTGTACTCAGCCTTGCGCACTTTTTGGACAGGTGAAGGTTCCTACTCCACTGCTGGTTTCTACATGGACATCGACGAGTAGATCGGGGTTCCCGGGCAGCAGCCTGGAATCGATGGGCGGGACGTCGCTTATGTTATGGCCTCTTAGGCCTTTTGGTTCTTGTTATGTAGCATAACATAATTTGCTTTCGTTGTTTGATGTTTTGTTGAGTCAGTGACCTCTGCTTGTAACATTTGCTATCTTCACTCTGCTAAGAGTTTGTATAATATTGCCTTGAGTCGTAGAGTCACTGTTGCGCTACCGAATGTTCAACTGTTGGCTCTCGAGATCGAGGTTAGGCTTATATCAGATGGATATCTGGGATTTGTCTAGCCTGGCTCTCGGGGGTGCTACAGGTTTTGGTATCAGAGCCAGGTCTGCCTGTAGGAAACCCTTTCTGTTGGTCGATGTTCAGTTTAGTGTTTGTGAAAACTATTTGAAAGCTAAAACTATCTACAAAAATCTTGATAGGATGCTTTTTCTCCTTATCCATGAATCCATTCCTGGAGCCTCTTCTCTTGATTTGATTTCTAAAGGTTTACCATCTTATTCCATATTTCAAAATCTTAGGATTTCGAAGGTTGGGTAGTGTTCTTTCGTACCTATTCTTGGTTGCGATCCTCAGAGTGTTCTATATGCTTCAATTCCGCTGAAGCATGTATCTTTCTTCTCCAAGCTTGAATTCTACCGCTTGACCATCTCTTATCACTGATATCCTGTTACTTTTCCACGTCTTTTCATCTATTCTGTTTACCGGTGGATCTAACCTTCGTGGTCTCTGTTCTATTCTATCAGGATGTCAAGTGGTACTCGTGGCCAGGGCCGTGGTGGTCGTCACCATGGTGATGATGAACTGCCGCCACCTCCCACAATGGCGCAGGTTCTTCAGAACATCGAGAACAACCGTGTGAATACTGAACGCCTCCTTGAGCGTGTGGCCCAGAACACAGAACGTCGCCCCAATGTCTGTGCTACACTTGGAGATTTCCTTAAAGCTCAGCCTCCTACCTTTGGTGAATACAAGGAGCCCCTTGAAGCTGATGACTGGATCCGTACAATTGAGCGTAAGTTTGCTGCTCTCCATGTTCAAGCCAATGACCGTGTGAACTTCGCCACCTACTAGCTAGAGGGTGCAGCTGGCGCTTGGTGGGAAGGTTTCTTGGCGTTGCAGGCGCCGGGACATGAGGTCACTTGGGAAGAATTCCGTACTGCTTTCCGTGCTGCCTATATCCCTAAGGCAGTAATGGACATCAAGAGAAAGGAGTTCCTGGAACTGTCTCAGGGAAGGCTGAATATCGAGGCTTACGGGCGTGAGTTCACCCGTCTCGCTCGCTATGCCCCTCGAGATGTTACTGATGATGCGGATAAACAAGAGCTATTCCGCAAGGGCCTGAACCCAGCACTTCGGTATGAACTGTTACCCTTTAAGTTCCAGACCTTCCAGGATCTGTACAATCAGGCTATCACCCTTGAGAATGGAAGGAAGGAAATGGATGCTGCTATGAAGTCTGTCTCCGGGGATCCTCGTGCATCTGGCTCCGGCTTCAAGAAGCGTCGTGTGTTCATTCCATATAGCGCTGTTCCAAGAGCCCCATATGCACCCAAGCCTGTTGGTTATGCTCCTCGCCCAACTGCACCCCATGCTACTTCGACCTATGGTGGTGGGCAAAGTTATCGTCCCTCAGGTGCTGCTCCAGCTGGACTTATCTGCTACACCTGTGGTCAGCCCGGCCACTTCTCCTATGGGTGCCCACAGAATGCTGCTAAGGGTGGAACACCTCCGCCAAAGAAGGATGCTAAACCATCTGGTGCTGGACGTGGTCGTCTGACCCATGTCACTGCTGAGGCTGCTGAAGAAGATCCAAGCGTCATTCTTGGTACGCTTCATCTCAACTCAATTCCAGCTACAGTTTTGTTTGATTCCGGAGCATCGCATTCATTCATTTCGCAAGGGTTTGCCCAAAAGCATGGTATCCTTCTAGAGGAAATGCCTATTTCTATGGAGATTAACACCCCAGGATCTCGTTGGCGGGCAATCTGGACTGCCCTTGAGCCCAACATTGCTATAGGCTCTTTGTCTTATCCCGTTTCTCTCATTGCCCTCAAGGCAACTGACCTTGACGTCATCTTGGGCATGGATTGGCTGGTACGGTACAAGGCCGTTATTGACTGTGCAGCCAGATCTGTGGATATGACCCATCCCTCCGGTGAAACTGTTCGGTACTGGTCTCCTTCCTCAGTACCTTCCTCGGCAACATCTTTTCCAAGCTCAGAGTTGTGTGCCATGGATGCCTCACCTACCCTTGAAATTCAAGATGTTCAGGTGGTTTGTGATTTTCCGGATGTTTTTCCTGAGGAGTTGCCTGGTATGCCACCTGATCGAAGTGTGGAGTTTGTTATTGAGTTGGTTCCTGGAACTGCTCCCGTCTCCAAAAGACCTTACCGCATGCCTAAGGAAGAGTTGGTTGAGTTAAAGAGACAGCTAGAGGAGATGGAAGGAAAGGGATTTATCCAACCTAGCACCTCTTCTTGGGGATGCCCTGCACTCTTTGTTAAAAAGCGGGACACCAACATTCCTCGACTGGTGGTTGACTATCGACCGTTGAATGCTGTGACAATCAAGAACAAGTACCCTCTTCCTCGGATCAACGATCTATTTGACCAACTAGCTGGTGCCACTGTCTTCTCCAAGATGGATCTGAGGTCTGGTTATCATCAAATCAAAATCCGGGAGGATGACATTCCAAAGACGGCATTTCAGACTCGTTATGGTCTCTATGAGTATACCGTGATGTCCTTTGGTCTTACCAATGCTCCAGCCACTTTTATGCGGCTTATGAACTCAGTATTCATGGAGTACCTTGACAAGTTCGTCGTGATCTACATCGATGATATCCTAATCTATTCCAAAACCGAAGAGGAGCACGCAGAGCATCTGCGTTTGGTGTTGACTAAGCTACGTGATCATCGTCTCTACGCCAAGTTCTCTAAGTGTCAATTCTGTTTGAAAGAGCTTAACTTTCTTGGCCATGTTGTGTCTGCCGATGGTGTTACCGTCATTCCGGGGAAAGTTCAAGCTGTTCTGGATTGGGAGACACCTAAATCAGCTAAAGAGATTCAGAGTTTCCTCGGACTTGCTGGTTATTACCGTCGCTTTATTGAGAACTTCTCCAAGATTGCAAAGCCCCTGACTGATCTTCTCAAGAAAGGAAAGAAGTTTGAATGGTCAGAAAAGGCAGAAGAAAGCTTCCAGATTTTGAAAACTAAGTTGACCACTGCTCCAATTCTTGATCTGCCTGATACGAGCAAGGATTTCGTTGTTTTTTGTGATGCTTCTCTTCAAGGTCTCGGATGTGTGTTGATGCAAGATGGTCATGTGGTGGCCTATGCCTCTCGGCAGTTGAAACCACATGAGCTAAACTATCCAACTCATGATCTAGAGTTGTCTGCTGTTGTACATGCTCTAAAGCAATGGCGGCATTATCTCTTCGGTAATCACTGCGAGATCTATTCGGATCATCAAAGTCTGAAGTATCTCTTCACCCAGCCGGATCTGAATCTCAGACAGAGAAGATGGTTGGAACTCATCAAGGACTATGATTTGGGTCTTAACTACCAACCTGGCAAAGCGAATGTTGTTGCAGACGCGCTAAGTCGGAAGTCTTACTGCAACAATCTGATACTTAAGAAAGCTCAACCCTCCCTCTATGAGGAGTTTGCACGACTCAACCTTGAATTTGTTCCTAGTGGATTCCTGGCAAATCTAGAGGTGAAACCCTCTCTTGAACAACGGATCATAGCTGCCCAAAAGAATGATTCTGATATCACCCAGATCAAGCGGAACATTGCTGCCGGAGCAGCTACATGCTTCGCCATCGATGATCAAGGTACCGTTTATTTCGGCAAGCGTCTAGTGGTGCCCAAGAAGCAAGATCTGAAACAGCTTATCCTTCGAGAAGCTCATGAGTCACCTCTTTCTATCCATCCTGGTGGCACTAAGATGTATAGGGATCTTCGTCAAAGATTCTGGTGGTCCCGAATGAAGCGAGAAATTGCTAAGTTTGTGGCAGAATGTGACGTTTGTCGCCGCGTTAAAGCTGAACATCAAAGGCCAGCTGGTACCCTTCAACCCCTTTCTATTCCTGTCTGGAAGTGGGATGAAGTTGGTATGGATTTCATCACTGGCCTTCCAAAGACTCAAAAGGGAAACAATGCTATCTGGGTAATTGTGGACCGCCTTTCTAAAGTTGCTCACTTCCTTCCTGTTCGAGAAGATATCACCGCTATTCAGCTAGCAGATCTATATGTCTCCCGGATAGTTGTTCTTCATGGTATTCCGAAGAAGATCATCTCTGACCGTGGAAGTCTGTTTACCTCCAAATTCTGGTCTAGTTTCCAACAAGCTATGGGAACACATCTTTCTTTTAGCACCGCTTATCATCCTCAAACCGGTGGCCAGACAGAACGAGTCAACCAAATTCTTGAGGACATGTTGAGGGCCTGTGTTATATCCTTCGGAAAGAATTGGGAGAAGTGTCTTCCATTCGCTGAATTCAGTTACAACAACAGCTTCCAATCTAGCATTGGTATGGCACCCTTTGAAGCTTTGTATGGCAGGAGATGCCGTACTCCTTTGAATTGGTCCGAAACAGGTGAAAGATCACTCTTTGGGCCAGATATCATCAAAGAAGCAGAAGATCAAGTCAATATCATCCGGGAGCGTCTCAAAACAGCTCAGTCCCGTCAGAAGAGCTACTATGACAGCCATCATCAAGATGTCCTCTACGAAGTTGGCGAGTATGCCTATCTCAGGGTCACTCCTCTTCGAGGTGTCCGTCGATTCGGTATCAAAGGCAAACTGGCTCCTCGCTATGTTGGTCCCTTTCGCATTCTTGCTAAGCGTGGAAAGCTTGCCTACCAATTGGAACTACCCTCAAAATTTCCAGACGTCCATGACGTCTTCCATGTTTCCCAGTTGAAGCGTTGCTTCAAAAATCCCATCCGTAGTGTTGATCATGAGACTCTTGACCTTCAAGAGGATCTAACCTATCGTGAACATCCTATCCGTATCCTTGATGAAGCCGAGCGTAAAACTCGACGTCAGAGCATCAAGTTCCTCAAAGTTCAGTGGTCCCATCACTCTGAGGAGGAAGCAACCTGGGAACGCGAAGATCGTCTCCGATCTGAGTATCCCGACTTCTTTTCTAACCTAGGAATCTCGGGGCGAGATTCTTGTAAGGAGGGTAGATCTGTAACATCCCAAGTTTGTTAAATAGAAATATAAGGTGTGTTTTGAGCATTGCATGCATCTCATTTAATTTGGACAAGAATTTGCATTCTAAATTCACATGTTTGCTTTTGCAAGAAAGGGGTAAACCCTTGTTATTCTTGGTGAACTCAAAATATTCTAAAATTTCAAAATCCAAGACCTCCAATGGCTTCCTTGTGAAATTTTGAATCTCCTAGTATTTTTCTGCAAATTTTTCTCTTTACAGAAAAGCCCCAAACCTTTTAAATAAGCAACCAGGGGCCTGTTTGTGAAGAAAACTGGCAAATAGTAAATCTTCCAGGGGGTTTTCCATAAAAACGAGTCGTCCTCTTCCTTCCGACCTCCCCGTGCGCCAGTGTCGCGCGCCCGGCCGTTCCTCGCCGCGGATGCGCTGCTATGCGCGCCGCCGCCCTCCCCTGGACTACAAGAAGCCCGCCGCCGCCCGGAGGAACCCTAAGCCAACGCCATTTCGCCCCTTCTTTCCTCAACTCGCTCGAAACCCTAGCTACGGCCGGCGAGAAACTGCTGCCGATTCCGGCCACCTCCTGCTCCGGCGAGCAGCTCAGAAGCACCGCCGTGCTCTGCTCCTCCTCCTCCTCGATCGGTTCGTGCCGGGAAGCCACGAATCAACCAGGGGCATCGATTTCCTCCGCTCGGGTCCGACGCCGGCGAGCTCGATTCCGGTGAACCTCCGCCTCCCCTCGCCTCCCCGACGCTTCCACGAGCTCCAGGTCGTCCCCGTGGTCCTCCCCATGCCCTCCTCCTTCTCCCTCTTCCTCTGGTTCGCCAGGCCGCCGAGCGCCGCCGTTGGCCTCCGCTCCGGCGAGCCATACGGCGGCTCCGGTGACCATTTCCGGGCGGCGCCGCCACCGTTCGGTCCGCCTCGACCCCCTCTGGCGATTGCCGCAAAGCAATTCGATCAATTTGCTCGGATTCGAGCAGTTCGTGATCGGCAGGAGAGATTTGGGCGTTGATGACGTCAGCTGACGTCATCATTTCCTTTTTAATTCTGAAAAACATTTATTTCTTTTCTGTAATTGTTTTATTATGACATGTGGGGCCATGTTGTTAGAGTTTTAATCTTTTTACATTACTATTTTCTGAAATGATTAAAATTATGACATGTGGGGTCAATTTATTTAAATAAATTTCAAACTTGAATTAAATTGTTTAAACTTTGAAAATTCATAACTAATTCATTTTAAATCAGAAAAATATGATTTTTATATCAGAATATTCAGAAAAATAAAATCTATTCAATTATAATTTAATCATACATATTCCATACAAGGAAAAATAATGTTATTAGTCTCACATTAATAAACCCTAATTTTAATTATGGGTATGTTTTTATTCACCCATTTAAATTTGATGCTTGCATCTAGGGTATCCTAAAAATGACATATCATTCATGTGATTGTGCATTGCATCAATATTGTATTGATTGTGTCATTCCTTTCCGGTATTTGGTTCTTCGCGATAGGATTCGAGCCTGAGAGTGTTTGCAACGCCTCCGAAGATCAATACCCAGCTACTGAAGAGCAAGGCAAGCATAACCTTATATCTGCACATATAAGATTTCCAAAGTATTTGATTCTTGTGTTATGCATACGGTTCAAAGATGTTTTGGTTAAGGTATAGAGTGTCACTTGCGTTGCATTGCCGCTTAGACTTGCTTAGTTGTTCCTTTCTCCATCCAGTTGAGAAGATGGGATGGAATAAGTATACATGATTTATTCATTGTTAAAGACTTGGACGAGAGGCCACATTGGGATTGTGGTGGATTGTCTCGTTCTCGTCGACAATAGGAACTGAGTTCCTGGGTTCGGAACCAAGACTATTCGTGCATCCACACGGGGCTCGGAAACCCCTCGACTCCAACTTGCCTAGCCTACTACGTGAAGACACTAGTTCGAGTGTTCCATCTGCGTGTGCGGTAAAATGGTTTGAGGAGAAAATTTAGGGCTCGGGTCAGGAGAGTGTGACGCTCTGATCTTGACCCTGGCAACCCGCAATAGAGACCGCTGCGCGTGGTCAGATCTACTGCTGTGGCTCATGGACATAGGCGAAGCTTGGGAAAGGTCGTGGCCAACTCTCCAGCCGGCACTCCCCGGTAGAGTGCTAATGTCTGGCGTATCGGTTGGTTGGCGCGTGTGGGTAGTTACACCCCCTGCAGGGTAAATCTTTTCGGAAAGCCGTGTCCACGGTTATGGACGACTTGGTACCTTATTTCGGTGATCATAGACAACTTAAAATTAATCATAAAACTGTCAACTAAGGATGTTTAGGGTTACTTCCTCGGGTTGAGCGAGGGGGTGATTCTTGAGGGTGGTGCAAGCGATGACATCTCGGTGGCTACAGAAGATGGAGGAAGAAGTCAGAGGTGTTGTTTCCTTATCCCATTTTAAAAGTCTACTGATGCGAGATTCTCTCCTCCCTCGATTTGAAAACAAAGATGGCTTTATGCAAAGACATTCATGAATACTCTCGGAACGGGCAGATATATAATAGGTTAAATAAGTCTTGTTGAGTACCTCCTGTACTCAGCCTTGCACACTTTTTGGACAGGTGAAGGTTCCTACTCCACTGTTGGTTTCTACATGGACATCGACGAGTAGATCGGGGTTCCCGGGCAGCAGCCTGGAATCGATGGGCGGGACGTCGCTTATGTTCTGGCCTCTTAGGCCTTTTGGTTCTTGTTATGTAGCATAACATAATTTGCTTTCGTTGTTTGATGTTTTGTTGAGTCAGTGACCTCTGCTTGTAACATTTGCTATCTTCACTCTGCTAAGAGTTTGTATAATATTGCCTTGAGTCGTAGAGTCACTGTTGCGCTACCGAATGTTCAACTGTTGGCTCTCGAGATCGAGGTTAGGCTTATATCAGATGGATATCTGGGATTTGTCTAGCCTGGCTCTCGGGGGTGCTACATGAGGTCACACGAAGCATTCTTTTCCGAATTGGGCTCCACAAATCTGTTCTGATGCTCCCAGCCAAAATGGCACCAAGAAGGAGCAAAAATTTTATTTAGAGAAAACGCAAATGACATTTGCGTTTTATTAAATTGAAAAGGTAGAGTGTGTCGACCACCTCCTAGGAGGCAAGTTTACAGGGTATTACAGTGGAAATTAGTGTACGTCCCAGGTCTGCGGGATGATCGCTCTAAGCCCTAACGCGCCGGCTCTAGCCCAAAGGGTAGCTTCCGCTCTGATTTTTGCTGTCAGGTTGGGTACCGAGGGCTGGGCTCTGTCGAAGACGCAGTCATTGCGGTGCTTCCAGAGCATCCAGGGGATGAGCAGGATCGCGGTTTGTAGTCCTTTGTGCATGGGCTTGGGTGTTCTTTGCCTCACGGTTCGCCACCAGTCGAGTAGCGTCTCTTCGTTGTCGGGTGGGCGGGCAAGACAACCGTAGCCAGGAGAGGACCTCGTGCCAGACGTGCCTCGAGAAGGGGCAGGCTAGCAAGAGGTGGCACACGTCTCCGGTTCCTGGTCGCAGAGGGGGCAGCGTGCAGGGTGATCGAGGCCACGGCGTGCGAGGCGGTGTCGACCGTGAGCCAGATGAAGAACTTGACACGGGGGGGGAGCCCAGCACTTCCAATTCAGCTTCCAGGAGTCGGAGGCGATGGATCCCTGGAAGGTAGATAGGTAGGCAGATTGGGCTGTATACACGCCGTTCGCCGTCCACGTCCAGATCAAACGGTCTGGTTCTCCGTTGAGCACAACCGGTTGGTCCCTCTGCCAAAGCATCAGGAATTGGCCCAGCTCCTGAATCCCGATCGTGCCGTGGATGTTCCTCGCCCAGCAGTTGTCCTGCCACGGGTTTGGGGATGCAGGCGTGGAGCGAATTCGCGGATGGACCTGCCATCAAGCCAGCGATCTTCCCAGAATTTGGCGCTCAGGCCGTCGCCCACCGACATGGTGGTGGAGGTGAAGAACAGGGCGCGCTCGTCGGCGGGGAATTGTAGCTCAAGGCCGCTCCAGGACCTGTTCGTGTCGGTGCGGCTGAACCAAAGCCACCGCAGCCGCAACGCGAGGCCAGTGCGCTCCAGGTCGTTGATTGGCCTGCAAACGCGCCGCCATGCCACGAGGCAGTTCGCGCCATTGGCCTCGGCGCGGCGAGCCCAAAGGAAGCCACACTGGATCTTTTCCAGCAACTTGAGGATCTTCTTCGCGGGTCCGAGGACGAGCAGTTGGTGGAGCGGGATTGCGCTGAGCACAGCCTTGATGAACGCGAGGCGGCCGGCCTTGTTCATCAGGTGAGCCTTCCAAGTGGGCAGCATGGCTGTTGTCTTGTCGACGAGGGGCTGTAGCTGCGCCGCCGTGGGGTGCCTAATGGTGAGCGGTATACCCAGGTAGGTGAGGGTCATGCCTACTGCTGAAATATTGACCAAATATTGAGTGGGCCTTTGGCCCATTTAGCAATTCCAAAAAAATCCCTAAAGTCCATGCTGTTGTCATGGCAAGTGGTGGGACTTTAGTCCCATACTACTAGTTGAGTGAGATGTGCATCAGCTTATATACTGAGCCATTCTCCTACTAACATGAGTTGGTATGAGATATGCGGAGAATGGATGTGTACCACACGCGCTCCTCCTCCTCCGCCGCCCGCCTCGCCTCATCACAACACGACACGTCACGTCACGTCACGACGTGGGCTGCGGGAATCTCGCCGAGCCGATGTTCTTTTTGTCACGCGGGAATAAAATATTGGGTTAATGAGATTGATTGTTAGCTCAAACGTTTTCAGTCTTAATGGCAATTCATTACGGGCGTTTCGGCTAGATGTTTGCCTCCTGCGTCTGTGCCTATGTTAGCGAGAGGTCGCTACTCTCCGTCTACACACAACACACAGAATAGACACAAGAACTCATCTGCCCACAGCCGCCACCGTCGTTCCTCCAATCTGTTGCTGCCATCGTTGATCCCATCCCGTCCGCCGCGTACACAGTCGACGGGAGAGCAGGCCTCCGAAACCCCGCCTCTCCGTTTCCTGTACGGGAGAGGGGCGATTAGGATTTTGGGAGCGTCTCCTACGCGACTGTTCGCCAATCTTCATCCACTACGTCGGCTACTTCGCCTACTTCCTCTATGTCTGCCGCGGCGCCTTCATCGTCATCATGACCACCGACGCCGAGATCGAGAAGGCTGCTGCAGAGAAGAGGACCGTCGACGAAGCTGCTTCCGCTTCGGCCAATTGGCCAACCGCCGAGTATAATATGTTTATACCTCTTCTAGTTATTTACTTGTTTACTGTACTAGCGATTTGCGTAGATGTATCTACTGTATGTCTAGTACACGATTACCCTGCTAAGTTCCAGTATGTCATTAGCACCATATGCGTCATCATTTTAGTTAATATTTAGATTAATATAATCGGAAAATTGCTTATATCCTCAACAATCCAAAAACCTAATCTGTGTAGGCAATTTCGATCCATGGTTTTGCTGCTGCACTGAAACCAGCCCCGTTTACAGGTACGTATTTTAAGCGTTGGCAGACCAAAACCACTTTATGGCTCACTACGATGAACGTGTTCTGAATCGCCGGTGTCACTCCCACTGAAACGATTACTCCTGAACAAAAGAAGGCGTTTAGGGAGGCCACTGTCGTCTTTGTTGGAGCCGTTCTGAGCGTGATCGGAGATAAGTTGGTTGATGCATATTTACATGTGTGGGTTGCCAAGGACTTGTGTGAAGCGCTCGAATCTAAATTCGGCTCAACCGATGCTGGAAACGAGATGTATACCATCGAGCAATTCCATGATTACAAGATGGTTGAAAACCGTCCTGTATTGGAGCAGGCTCATGAGATACAATGCATCGCAAAAGAACTTGAGCTTCTCAAGTGTGATCTACCGGGCAAATTTGTCACGGGATGCATTATCGCTAAGCTGCCCAATTCATGGAGGAGCTTTGCCACTACTCTGAAACATGAGAGGCGTGAATTCTCTGTTGAGGATGTCATTGGCCATCTGAGTGTTGAGCAGAATTCAAGGGGAAAGGACTTGCATGGAAAAGGCGAAGGTACTTCTGCTGCCAATATGGTACAGAAGAACTTCAACTCCCACAAGCACAAAGGAAAAACTGATGTCCAACAGAATACTGACTTCAAGAAGAAGGGTAACAAACCCTTCAAGAAGGATGAGAAGAAAGGTGCATGCTACACCTATGGTTTAGAGGAACATTGGGCTCCTAAGTGTCCCAAGAAGTTAAAGAAACCAGGACAAGACTCCAAGTCTATCAACATGATTGTGAACAACAATGAGAATGATGCATCCGGGTACAGTAATTTATTTATTGTATTTTCAGTTAGTCAGTCTACCGAATGGTGGATTGACACAGGTGCAAATACTCATGTGTGTGCTGACATTTTATTGGTCTCTTCTTATCAGCCCACAGGGAACGGATCCGTATTGAAGGGGAATGGAGCGAGTGCTTCTGTTCTTGGTTGCTTATGGGCCTGTAATCTCCCAGGCTGGTAGCATCTGCGCATTTGGGGAGCAGCATGAGTAGAGCCTGGTTCAGGCAACTGAAACCACGTCCCCGGAGCTCGTACAGCTGTTGGAAGACATCCACGAAATCTTGCCGAACCGTGTTCCTGCACGATCGTAGGAATTCCGTGGTGAATCCATCGGGCCCGGCGCCTTGCGGGACGGGAGCCGCTTGATGGTCTGCCAGATCTCCTCGGCGCCAAAGGGCGCGTCAAGGTCCTCTAGGTCTGTTGTCGATGAGTTGCGAGAGGTCCAGGGTGAAGTCGCGCGGCTTGTCGGTGCCCAGGAGTTTGTCGAAGTGCTCGAACGCGGCTGCCAAGTTTGCGGGGTCGGAGATCATACCCGCGTCCGTCAAGAGGCTCCAGATTCTGTTCTTTTGCTTCCGGTAGGTGCACTGCCGATTAAAAAACGTCGTGTTGGCGTCCCCGTCTTTGAGGAAGGCAATGCGGGCGCGCTGTCTGGCGATGTCTGAAAAAACGTCGTGTTTGGGCGAACAGATAAGCTCCATCTTTGTTTCCTGGAAACAGACGATCGAGGCGCCCGAGGTGGCTACAAGCGATCTAATGGCGATGCGGCGGGTTTTAGCGTTCAACCCGCGAACGTTCCACACTAGAATTTTAAGGTCTAGATACATGGAGAAGATGTCGACGTTGCGTGGCGCACGAGCACGGCTAGACCTCGATCGGGCTGCCGGCGATCACCGTGGTGATGGGCGCGACAGCGGGATCAGCTGGGAGTGTGCGGCCGAGCAACGCGGCCATGGCAGCGAGCACATGCGCTGGGATTGGGGCGGCGAACACGCCTTCGAAGGCCTTCATCTCAAGCTCGGTGATCTTCTGGTTCACACCAATGATGCCGAGGGTGTGCAGGACTTGTATCCGCTCGCGACGTTCGGCGGTGGGAGGGATAGCACCTTTGTCCGGTCGTAGCGCGGTGGTCGCCGATCTGCCACGTCTGGGGGAGAAGCAGACAGGCTGCTTGCGTGTCCGCTTGCCCGGGGTGGGGAGGACGGCGTCTAGTTGCTTGGTGGCAGCGGTTAGGAAGTCGCCGAGCGTGGTCGTGGCTGCCGTCGTGGTGGCAGTGGCAGGAGTGCGTGACCGGCGACAGAGCGTGATTGGCGGCGTGGCGTAGCGCGCGATCGCTCCAGTCGTGGGGCTCAGCGTGGTCTGGGCCGTGGGAGCAAAATGCGCAGAAACCGACAAAAACAAAAGAACTGTACAGGAAGAAAGCCAAACAAAGCTAAGAGAAAGCCTACAGAACAGAGCAAACAAAACAAAAACGCAAAAACAACTCAGCCTACGCCTCTGCAGCTTAGGGGATTAACAGGATATTCATCACCTCAGCAAAGTGGATTTTTTTCCTTCATAATCATACAAGTAGTTTTGAGTGTAAATAATGCACAAGTATTAGATCATACCATTCTGGAAGTCTCTCGTCACAGAGAACTGGAGTTTGCCACTTGTTAATTTCCTCCTCCCAATGCTTATACTCTGTCAGTCAGATAAGAATCAAGAGGCAGATTTTCAAAAGTAATAGAGTAACCTGAGAAAAAATCCCAACATGAAGCAGCAGTGTAATAGAATAATCAATCAAAACCAGAATCTTGTACGAGAATAAAACTAACTACTATAATAGTTATATCGTAAATTTAGGGCACAATTTCTACAAAAAAAACCTACTCATCAAGGCATCTTGCACCAGGTTTATAGCCGATTTTGGAGACGTTCCGTAGAACTTTGTATATCTCCTGTCAACACAGCACGAAATCAAGCCTTGCTAGACAGATGAAACAGTTGGTCGAAGATTTTGATCCAGAAATACATTCATATAAATATAAGGAAAGGTAGCAGCATTATCAAGGATTTAAATAGAAAATATGAGATTGGATTTGAGTTTCTCCAATCACATATCACTATGTTTTATATAGTATAAATGCTATGCTGCAGTAAGGGTGGAAGATAACACCAATGAGACGTGCAGAATATACAGCTTGTCAAGTACACTGTCTAACGATTGCTTTGAAGTTTACTTAAATGAATCGAGTATGTCCTTGGACTTGGAATTATGGTCACCAAACATAAAATTTTGGAAAACACAAGTTACCTGTGATACGTACTTCCCTTCTTAAATTTAACCTCAGGAGAAGACCAAGCCAACGCAAATACAACTGTACATTTTCCATGTGGTTCAACCCAGGTTGAAGCAGAAACTGCAGCACAAACTGCATCACCCAGCGAAGAAGGCATGCAGGGGCCAACATTGAAATTATCTCGGTCAAAGCAACCACCCTGTCAAAAAGCAGATGGTAAGACATTTGAGTTTTGGCAAGTTTTGTTTATTTCAAACGAAAAAATCAGTTCATAGAAGATTTCCCTTCTTGGCACTAGCATCCAATAATACCAGGCCTAACAAAAAGAGGAGGCACATTCTAGGTTAAATGACTAGAAACAAAAGGGAAAATTCACCTGAACCATTGTGCCCCACATCTCCCGAGCAGTGATAGAACTTTCTCCGGAAAGCCCAAAAACTGGCAGCACTGTGACATCTACATTTTGATTTTGACACGCAGCAACAGCAAATGTTACAGGAGGATTATTGTTGGCAGTCCTACAGTGTTTGAAATGGATAATTACTGATAGATACGTAGAAAAAACATGACAATTAAAAAAGCATGCAAAGATTTTCTTGTATCTGCCAAAAACATATTGTTTTTTTTAGGAAATTTATGAATGCTTCTAATAAAAATATACGGATGGGAAGACGTTATGTCACTGAAAAATGTCTCAGTGGCAAGATTGCTTCAGAACAAAACAGTGTGGAAATACTATTGCAAACAATGATTGCCAAAACTGATTCAATACAAATATCTCAGTGCAAAAACTGATTCGAACACGCAATTGGGAATTCTCAGAAATGCTTGGATATCTGCCAAATAACCATAGTAAAAATAATGATAAACAGTTGATGACTTGCTTGTGATGTAGGAGAACACCAGAAATTCCATTTTCTCCTCTGCACGACAAACATATACAAAATCACTTCACTACCTTGGCAACAAGTTACAGAGAAAAATGTAAGCGCTAAGCGACCTACTGACATGAAAGGCTCATTTACATGACCGCCAGATTGATGTGAAAGGCCCCCAATAGAATTCTGGGGTTGCATGAAGAATAAAACATTATTAAGTCAAAGAACCAGAAGGAAAACATCGTGTAAGAACATTGGAGTTAAAGAGTAGCAGCTAATACCGCCCATGTCATTACTAGGCTCACTTTTGCTCTTTCCTTTCCGGTATTCACTAGCTGCACAATGTTTAGACCCATACGATTACAGATACAACATAAGGCAGCAGTTATTAATAAACAAAAAGCATGATGCTACATCAAAATTCACTAGAAATTTTTGTGGTCGCGCCACAGTAGGTAAATCAACAGTAATACTCTCTATTTGGTACTGTAGCATATACTGTTTCCATAGGAATACACGAGCTAGACTGTTTACAAGCATATAAATCTTAAAAGACATCTCTAGTAAAAATATTAAATGGACACAAGTTTGAATTCACACATTTGCCCGTAAAAAATAAAAAAACTACATTTGAAACATTAAGGCGATTGTTTCCTATAATACAAGCATATAAATCTTACAAGGCATCCCTTGTAAAAATCTAAAATGGACACGAGTTCACATTCAGACATATTCCCGTAAACAATAAAAAGAATTCAGACATTAGAAACATTAAGGCGATTGTTTGCTATAATAAACGTTGTTTGTACAAGTAATGAAGAACTTACAGTGTAGACAAAAACTGATGTAGGGAGACTACTCTCTTCGTAGTTGTGGGGAATAAATGGAGATATTTGCCGGCAAGATATTTTCAATTCAGGATCAGGTTCACCTTTTAGATAAAACGGATAAGAATTTGTGAGTCTGACTATCATGTTTGAATAATTTGGATGGCGTGCCTCTAATTTATACAAAAACCACTTAGCACATTATAATTCTACAACATGTTAAAAAACTCAAGCATCATATACGGGTATAATGCATGCCTGACTAACATGGGTCCTAAGGAAACTAAAGCAATGTTGTTATCATGAAGTCCTTACAACATTGGAGTGTTTTGTGATTAAAATAGTAACATTACCATCATAAACAGTCCATGCTCGAGGAAACAAAGCATGGTATGTTGAACGATCACCTCTTAATTTCCAATCCCAGGATGATATACCATCATCGCTAGATATTCTGAATCAAGAAACATACAATGATCAAAATGGATTTTAAGATAGAGCTCATATTAGGATGTTAGAAAGAAGAACCCACACAAAAGATGCATCATGCTTGTCATATAGTTCACTGAATTGAACAAAAATAGTCTAAGACTGATGCACTAGGAATCGAAAAGGGAGTGCTGGAAAAAAGCACCACAGATTTCATGGAGAGATCAGACTAAGACCACAAATCCGATAAATAATTAAAGAATGCAAAATAAAGAATAATTTAAAGCTGTGTGGTCTAAGTGAAATTTATATTTTGCAGCAAAATCGTGTAAGTGATTGCTAACAGACTGTGTAAATGATTGCTATAAATGTACTTACATACTAAGGCTACAGAGAACATTTCAGACATGCATGTATAGTAAGAACAGCCATAGATGGTGTCACACATTAAAAATGTCACGAAATCAGGGATGTGTTGTCTGAATGGGCAAAGAATCATACTTTAAACCATCAAGCTGCCCAGGAGACAAAACTGAGGAATATTTTTTGCTTCCTCCTTCCCTAGTTATAAAGATCTGCAGTAATTAAAAAATGCAAAATAAAGAATAACTAATAGGTGTGTGCAATTCATACTTTGTAGCAAAACCGTACACTGCTTGGACAAACACACTAGCAAACAGCTTAGGCGTATAAATAAAAATACATCAGAAAGCTTACTTAACACAAAAGAGGCAGAATATCCTTCAAGTGCATTTGTAGTTTTTTATTATGATACACATGCGTTTTCTTTACACCAAATTGAAAAAACAGATAAAGTGGATTTGCTACGTTTTACTAGAAACAAGTACAGTATCATTCAAGATAGGAATTCATGACAACAGTAATAAAACAAACAAAAAGAATGAAACTGTGAAGAAGTAAATATTTCAAATGAGAACTGAGTTCAGTGGCAGGGAGTGCCGGTGCGCACCCAACCGACCCGGGTTCGAGTCCCAGCGGGGCCGAATTAAAACGGGGTGTTATCTAGCGCGTGTAAACCACTGCTGGAGAGGTCTCATCTTCTACCTAACAACGGACAGCCAAGGAGGGATCCGTCCCCCTTTGGTCAACGTTTTAGTAAATATTTCAAATATGAAATCATGGATTTCAATTTTTTGTGGATATAGATGTTAAGCAGGGTAAAACGGTCTCAGTTACCGAAAATTGGTTTTCCATCACTGGTGACATTTCACATGAACCAGGAGTTATCTGCCAATGCTTGAATTCCCCTCTAAAACCTCTTGATATGCTACCAGTCCTGCAAAAGGGAATAAATCATGAACAGGGAGTGAACTTGGCGACAAAAACAGAGAAAGCATGTATGTAAAGTTTTCATGGTGAGGCACACACCCCATCCCACCGAGAGGCACTCCTTGTGAGGCCGATGGCTTGCTACTCTCCCTCGTGAATGGATCAATTGGTGCTTTCTGTAAATTGACATCTTAAAGATCCATATCAAATTGAACCAAAAGATAAAGCACATTCAAATGGGACAAGGTTTTCCCTGAGCGGTTGGTGGTATGAAATGCACAGTCATATGCTCTTGATACAGTTTTGCCTGATCAGAATTGTCTGTTTTTTCCTCCAGTCTTGTACTTTCTTTTGTATAGCTTTCTTTTATTTGTTTTGCTGGTTTTAGCTTGGATTTGTATTTTGCCTTCTCAGCGTCCTTCTTCTAATACAAAAATACAGTACATTTATATAAATGTTCAAGAAAAACAGCATGCTGATGTATTACCCTTCCATAAGAAGCTTCTTCCCGAACATATGACCAAAGCCGGATACCAAGCTTCATCTGATGGTCAGAAAAAAGGATATAATTCCGGTCATGCTCATGAAGACTTCAGATAAATGACAAAGCAAACATAGTACCTGTGTTTGACAATTGCATTGTGTTCATACCATTTTTAATGCTTCTCTAAATGTAACATTGAACTCCTTCAGCCTATTAGCATGACTACTTAATTTTCTTCTCCAAGCATATTCTGGTGGTGAGCCTTCATCAAAGTCCAGCTGCAGTTGTTGCCATCGAAATCAATAAGAAATATATGAATAATGAGGCCAGTAAAAACAACAGCTCAGTACAACATGCGACATACTTTAGCAAATACTCCCTCCGTTAGCTATTGCACATGTTGTCTAGATACACACAAATGAGTGAATATGGACACTAAAACATGTCTAGATACAAGTTTGGACATGTGAATGTGGAAAAAGCCTAAAACGTCTTATATTAAAAAATAGAGGTAGTAGAAGAGTAATCCTTTTCCAAATAAAAATAAGTTCCTAATGAATTTTTTGTCCCTGTCAAAAGATCTGATGTCTTCACTAAATAAAGCCTGACAAAAACTATTTAGTGTATCCAACTTACGAAGACTAGTAACCAGCACACCCAGTATTAGTAATTAGGCATGGTAAACAATCAGAAAGATCACAAACTATATCATACCATAAAAATGTCCCCCGCAAATGAAAACAAAAAAGAATCCTCTAAATTAAGACTGTCGTAACGGCGAAATACTACAATTTTTGCCACCTTCCCAATGGGCACAAGGAAATAATGCTCCAGACTCCAGACCGATTTTGACTGGAAAGTGAAAACTGATAGTAACGGATGAAAGATGACGGGGAAGGTGCTTACCAGCTGCAGGGTGTTCCTGCTCACGAACTCATCGGCGCGCCATGACTGCTTCCTCCGGTAGAACAAGTTGCCCCCAGAGGCGGACTTGCCGCGGGGCATGGGGGAATCCCCGATTTATTCGAAAAATAAACCGGAGCAGTATCAGTTTTGGGCAGCTTCAGTTGAGGTCGAATGAGATTAATCTTCAATGACCAACAGGATTCGATTCTTTCAAACAAAGAAAACTAGCGAACCGCCCTTGCTTTTCAACAGAAAGAACCACGTCCGTATGGAACAGCACCAGAAGAATGGAGAAGGAGGCGGAGGAGGCCGACGGAGAGAAAAGAGGCAAAGGGCTTTGGCGGAGGAGGCAAAGAGGAATCCCTTCCTTCTTGGGAGGAAGCCTAGTTCCGCCGGCTACCGGAGAGGCCAAAGAGACGACAGTCTGATAGAGACGGGATTCCAATTTATTAGTTTGATCGATCTTTATTAATGTCCGCGTCAGTGTACAGGTCCACGTAGCCGTTTACAGCTCCCTCGTATCCAATTGCAATTGCTTGTCATTTTCTGGTTTAATTTTAAACAATGATTAGTCCAAGCACGTGATGAATCAAAAATTGAGACGAAGCAATGGGGGGAAATCCCCACTACACCACGAAGTTCCATTTGTTGGAAAGCGGTTCCTCCTCCCTAAAAATTCTTATTAGAGACCCATTTTTCCCTCATTGGTCAACATCACTTGTTCATACCAAACTGTCTCGCACATTCGGGGTGACAAACTATTTTCAGAACAAGTTCGTCACAAAAGACTACGACGGATGTACACCACACGTCAGCGACCTCACGAATTCACGATGACATATACATTCGCGGACGTCAAATTCTTCCCTCCCCTCCCACGTTGTCGATATCAATCAGCAAAACCTCAATATTTTCTCACCTCTTGCACCACCGTCGTCGCAAACCTTTTTTTAAAGCGAAACAGTGGGAGAGAATCCCACTATAATTTTCCATTTTTAATGAGCCACACATAATTACAGAGTTATTTACACAGCTAAACAAGGGTCAAAAAAGATAAAAAACACTATCTAGTGAATAGTTTGCAACCAGCTATTGAATTCCAAACTAAATTTTCTCTTCATCCTAAGACTAATCAGGTGAAGTTTTTGAATGTAAATAGCTTTCCGAGCAGCAAAGGAAGGTCTTTGGTTATTGAACAGCTTGTTATTTCTCACGATCCAAATGCCCCAAGCAGCTGCTATCATGGTCTCCATGCTGAAAGGCAATTTGAGTCTACATTTTATATCTGCGAAAGCTTAAAAAACCGATAGGTTTCTTGTTCTTTGAGAACAAACAAAATCCCAGCACTCCTCAGCAAAAGGCATTCCCAGAACAAGTGGATCAGAGTTTCTTACATATTGCACTCCATGACAATGCAGGAGTAAGTGGGAAGTATCATCTTCTTTCTGGCTAGCAGATTTCTAGTGTTCAATCTGTCATGAAGTAATAACCAGAAGAAGGCTTATGTTTTGCTTGATAAGCTGATTTCCAAATCCAACCGAAATGTGGGGGAGTAGGGAGGTGACCAATCAGTACTTTGTATGCATTTTGAGAAGTGAAACAGTCACTCCCCCAAATGTAACTCCAAGAATCCATATGGCCTTGGGCAATCTTAGTTGTTGTGTCTAGACAAATGTTTTCCATTATACAGAACTCATCGTATGCCTGTTGAGACAGTGGTAGATGAAACAGGTCTTCAAGAAAATCAGTCTCACAGACTTGCTGGACTGTGATGTCATGTTTCTTTGAGAATGACACCAGGTGAGGCAATTTATTCTGCAGTCAGTTTTCCAACCAAAGATCAGACCAAAAAAGGATGCTTTTACCAGTACCAATATTCCCCTTAGCCATTGCTTTGAAGTTATCAATCAGTTTGAGATGAGTCTTCCACCAAAAAGAGCCCATCAGCTGGCAACTAGGAACTGTTCCATTTGAATAATATGTATGCCAGACCAAATTGACCCAAGGTATATCTAAATGGGTGTAAAATTCGTCGCAAACCTTTGATGTCCACATAACCCTTTGTTGGTCCCTCCTATCGATGCAAAAAAACAAAATTCATTTCAGGTTTAATTTTGAACAATGATTAGTCTATCTACAGGATGGATATGGCCGAAAATTGAAGGCGTTTTAAGGGGAAATCCCCACTTTTTCATAGTATTATATGATAGTGTTTTTGTGATGCTCCATTGGTTGGAAAGTGTACCCCCTCCTTCCCAAATTTCTTATTAATTAGCATCCCAAAATGCCCCAAGCTGGTAGGGTCGTGATATCCATGAAGAAAGAAACAAATCCCAACAATCTGCCGCAATAATGACATTGCCAAAACATGCTAGTTTCTTCTTCACAACACTCCAAAGTTGCATAGTCACATAATGGAAGATGGGAGCTGTCTCCTCGAAAAAGATTCTTGGTATTCAATCTATCAAGAAAAATCTGTCAAAAGAAACACATTGTGCTTCAGTTTGGTAGCGCAGTTTCAAGCCCATTTGAAACATTAAATTTAAATATTTTTTTTGTGTTTTCTTGGAAATCGTACTGTTACAAAAAACAAAATACTTATAGAAATTTAAGGAAATAATTTTGTGGTGTATATTATTGAGCAAATTGTTGTTTGAAGGTATATGTTTATAATTACGAGCATCTAAAATTTTAGGCTATGAAATTGTATATGACTCCTTAAGTGTAGCAATTTAAAGGTTAACTTGCAAGTTCAAGAAAATGGAAATGCACTCGCCATAGAAAAATGGATCATTCTCGCAAATAATGGTCAAGAAGGAGAGACCATGCATAAACCATGGATTCGGTTGAGAAAAACAAATCAAATTAACAAACTGACAATAAGAGCTTAGGAGAAACAAATGGTCGGCTATATGTTTGCATAGGATGTGGTCGTAACCAATGTATTTCGTCATCTTAATGGTAGTGAAAATCGCGCCCTCATTGATCACGTGGAACAAAAAATGATCGACTACACTACCGATGGTTAGTGGATCTATAATTGTATCCTTGATAACCAACTACCAAGACTTCAAGATGTATGTTTCGATCCCCATTTCAAAGGTACATTGGTGCCATTGATGACACCCACATCCCTGTTGAAGTTGCAAAGGAAGAAGACATGGTTACACGGGTGATTTCAATCTTAGATTCACATGTGTGGTTGCAAGATGGCTTGGTTCAGCACATGATTATCGCATTCCGCAACATAGCATGGAGAAATATCCATTGAGTTCCAAACCCCTCCTAATGGTAGTACTCTATTTTTATTATTTGAATGAGTTACATATGTATTATTGTTTTCATATTTCATAAATTTTTCTTGTGTGCATAGATACGTACTATCTTGTCAACTCTGGTTATCCAAACATAACGGGGTTCCTAACTCCTTACAAAAACAATACGTACCATATACCAGATTTCTGCCAAGAAGGGCCAGAACAGTGAAGGAAGAAATTTTCAACAATGCCACTCATGATTGTGAAATTGCATCAAGTGCATCTTTGAGATATTGAAAAAAACGTGGCGCATTTTGAAGGGCATACCTTCTTTTAGTTGGTTACACATTAGAAAATTAGCATTCTTGTTTGTGTGCTTCATAATTTCATTAGAGACTCCAACTTGCATGATAAACAATATGATCGATATGATGCAGATGAGAATCACATTCCTAAGGTCCAAAGGCAAGCAATTATCTTGCCAACTTATCATGTATGAGTTGAAGTACGCATGAGAAGCATGATCGGAACACATGACGACATAGCCAACACGTTGTTCATTGCTAGACAACGTTAGAACTATTTGACTTTGTGGTAGGATAGATGTCGCCTAGAGGGGTGGTGAATGGGAGATTAAAATTTTCCGGTTTAGTCTTGATAAACTTTAAGAAGCACACAACCTAAACATACAAGGCTCGACTAAGTGCACCAGCAACTTATGCTATACAATACAAGTAAAAAGGTGATAGCAAGATATAAGACTTCAAGCACAAAAGCTATCACAATGTGAAGTGTATAAGTAAAGAGATCGGGTATAGAAATAATCAGGCACGTGGAGACGATGATGTATTCCCGAGTATTGCAGTAACTTTTTTAAAAAGGAAATCAATGGGGGAAGCATCACGACGTATTTTTTTAAAATAACGAGAACCTAAATTCACGCCCGTGAGGACTTGGACCTGGGTGGCTGCACTCCACTAGCGAAGTGAGCCACTTCTCTGCAATAATGTTTTCATCCGAACTCTGAATAAGGCGAAACCAGTTTTGTTGGAAAGAGACCGACAAGAGTTGTCCAACAAAAAGGTAAGAAGCTTTCTTCAAGGTTGAACCATTAATATTTCCGCCATGAAAAAGCGAATAAGTTTTCCAAAGGAAAACCGTTTCCAAAAAACTTAGACTTGTCATGAAGACCACGACAAGAACCAAAACCCATCAAAGAGAAAAGATAAATAAGAATCAAGAAATATGATATGCCAAGTATGCAAAGGTTTGATATCTCCACAAAGATGGATTCAAGTTACTCACTCGAGATCCCCATTGATAGTACTCGACCATCGATCCTATAACCCGGTCTCCCACAAACATGATGTAGGTAGAAAAGAAATATATCAAGATCATGAATTTTTCGTGACCATTCCACTTGAGATAGATGATGACCATCTTGACTCCCTCAAGTTGGAACACCTTTCTTGGTCGTGCTTCCTAGCACATGCTTGATGAAAGGCTTCTCCAAATACTTCCTCATATTCCATTATGGGAGAGTCTCTCTTAGCTCCGTTTTCATATATCCATTGCAAGCTTCAATCAATGATATCTTCCGAGATGGATCATATCTAAAATACACTTCTTAATCTTATAAATGTGTTGAGCAATCTACACTTCGTTATTTGCATATTGACTTGACCAACTTGCACTCCATCTCCTTATTTTTGTGTTGATCATCTTGAATCTTTGTCTTGATAAACTTGTATGTTGTCTCTTCGCTAAGATATGTCTTGAATTCTTCAAAAAAAACTTGCAATATACTAAACTCTACACATGACCATTCTTCATATACACCTGACGAGGGGTGTCCCTGTCAATACCCATGGTTACTAGCCTAGGGTGAGAGTTATGAGGTAGAGAACGCGTAGTGTTGGTAGCTTCGTCGGCTGATGATACGTCTCCAACGTATCTATAATTTCTTATGTTCCATGCTATGTTATGTCATGTTATTACATGTTTTATATGCATTTTATATAGTTTTATGCATTTTCTGGGACTAACCTATTAACAAGATGTCAAAGTGCCAGTTCCCTGTTTTCTGCTGTTTTTGGTTTCAGAAAAGTACTTAAGGAAATATTCTCGGAATTGGAAATAAAATATCCTGAAATTATTTTTGGAATATTTGCGTCACGAGAAACCGAAGACGAGACGGAGAAGAGCCACGAGGCGCCCACACCACCTCGTGGCGCGGGCCCCATGCTGGCCACGGAGGTGATGTGGGGCCCTCGGGCGCCCACCAACCTTGCCCTTTCGACCATAAATATCCCCTTGACCTAAAAACAGAGCAACGATGTTCGATATTTCCTCCATGGGTCCAGAGCACCGCCGCCATCGAAGACAAGATTCGGGGGACATAAGTCTCTGTTTCGGCACCCTGCCGAGACGGGGAATTGCTCCCGGAGCCATCTGAATCGACTCCAGCACCATCTCCATCGCCGTTGCTGACTCCTACGATGAGGAGTGAGTAGTACTCCCCCGGGGCTGCGGGATCTATGGTAGCAATGTGGTTTATCTCTCTCTCTCTCCCATGATGTGATCTTTTATGTGATCATGAGCTTTGTAATCTAGTTGAATATGTGATGCTACTCTTTTTCTATTATGCACTCTAGAGGTTACTTTAATATGAACTCCGGGGTTATTCACGTGTGAAATGGTGACAGTGTGTGCACCGTGTGTGATTCCCTTTATGACATTGTTGGTGTTAGTTTACTCTGACTTTGTGGGTGCTCTTGTAGCCCTACACAATGAATTGTGTTTGTTATCCAACATGAGAGTGTTTGAGAGTAGTGTTTATTTATTTAACTTTGATGTCATTGTTGAGAATGTCCACTAGTGAAAGTAGGATCCCTAGGCCTTGTTTCTAAGCATTAAAGCACTATTTCCAACAAGTTCTGCTACATGTTTCCTTGCTGCCATTTTTATTACAAACTGCAATTACTACTTATAATCATCCATATTTGTAGCGTACCTGCACTTAAAATATGGCAAGGTTCCTGTGTATAGTGCAAATCCCTGGATCGATTCGTTTGCACACACAGTTTACGATGTAATATCACAACAAAGTATCAATTTTATTACATCGATGATCCAGACATAGAATATATTCTTTACAACTTGCATAGCATAAAGCTAGCACTGAAAGAGTAAACAACGGAAATACAATAGAAGTGTCTCCATCATCTTCATGTTGCGACAGGTGAAAACATGTTGGTTGCAGACTCGAAACCTCCATTTGAAAACATGGTGTTAATAGACAGAGAGTATTTAATTAAATTTATAGAAATTGGATTTACTCAAAAATGATTTTTCTATCAAGAGTTATGCCAAAATTATTCAAACTATTCAAAGTAAACATATAAGTATTAAATCATCCAAATAATACTCAAAAATATTTTATAACAGAGGCATCATGATACAAATATTCCTAAGTTTCTAAAACAATTTTATTTGCAATTTTTGGATTTATAGATGTAAAGTTATGGAAAATATACTCTAATCCTCCATTTGAAATTTGTATATTTTAAACTAAGTCAAATTTGAATTCTAACAGATCTAAAATATTCTACATGTTAAGTGCTTTCCAAATATATAAAATTTGTCAAATTTAGATCTATGGTTGAAAAGTTAGGAAGGTTTGAATATGCAGGGCTTTTCTGTAAATCTGCCAAATATGTTGACTGTTACCTGGCGGCGCTTTTCGCCGGAGATGGAGCAGAAGGCGGCGGCGGCGACTCGGGCGTGGACGGAGGAGGTGCTCCGGTGGAAGCCGGGCTCGGGGAGGACCACCTCCAGATGCGGCGCGGCACGACGAAGAGGATGGTGGCGATTGTAGGTGGCGGGGTGCTCCGGTGCTCGTCCTACTCCTCACCGGGGTTGGGGAAGGCGGCGGTTGTTTCGGCCGTGGACGAATGGCTCGATTTGGAGCTGGAAAAATTGGGGAAACAAGTCACGGCGATGCGCACGGGGACGGTTAATAGGATGGAGGGAAGGGGAGAGGCCGAGGTCGTCGAAGCTCACCGGATTTAACGAAACTTGCCGGCGGTAGGTGAAGAACTCCGGCGATTTATTTCTTCGGCCTGGCGGCGTAAAATGGAGAGGGAGGAGAGGGGAAATGGAGGCGGGGTTGTAGAGGATTTATAGACACGCACGCTACGGTTTACTAACGCTTGAATTGCGCGAATCGAACAAAAAGGAAGGAGCAAAATCGGGGGCAAAGTCCAAATGAAGTCAACAACATTTCTAAATATTTGTAAAAACATTATCTTTGTGTTAAACCAGTTGTGGGCATGTTTTGAAAAATTTTCAAAAATAATAATTTTGAAATATTGATTAAATACAAATTTGACACCTTATGTTAAATTTGAAATTAGGGTTTAAATAATTTTATTTTTTGCTAAATAAATTTATAATAATACAACACTTATATAAGTTTGAAAGTAAGTTAACTAAAATCATTTTAAAATATTAAAACATATTTGGGTTTTTGTACAATATTAAATAACATAACACAACTATTTGAAATGAAAGGGAATTATAGAGTATTCATTTTTTAATTTGCATTATTTGTACACCATTAATTTTTATATTATGATAAATCATTTGAAAACTCCATAACATACCTTTGGGAAAATATCTTAAAATTTATTTTATTTCATATAATGAATATATTCATGAAAATCATTTTATGTATTGCAAATTGAAGAAAATAATATAAATGATTGAAATGCCTATTTGGGTAATTCATTAATTATAAAGTATATGAAGTTTTAAAGTTATAAACTATAGACTTGAAATTTACAAAAAAGTATGTATTGAACTCAGGTAAAAGAATGAAAATCATTTGGCAAATAGACCATGTTTTAAATAGTTTAAATGAACATTTGTAAATATTATTTTAATTTATGAATAGCTATGGCTAAGTGGTTGAAATCAAATACTTACATAGAAACTTTTTATTACAAGAAAATGGTTTCAAGGTTGGTAATTTATTTGTCAAATTATATATTGAGGTTTAAGAAATACAATTGATAATATAATGTTTAACTTGAAACAACTTTTGAAAATAATGTTTCTTTGATATGTTAAAGATATTAAACTTTTTCAATATGCTTGAAGTCTTTTATAGTTGGTTTTCTTATGCTTTTTAATATTTTATTTTAATCAAAACAAAAGTTTTAAATTTTATTGATTTTTAAACATTCCACTATATTGGGATGTTACAAACTACCACCCTTAAAAGGAATCTCGTCCCCGAGATTCGGAGAGGATAGAAAGAAAAGAAAATGCTTGGAATACTTCTGATAACTCGAGAGGTTTTGAGAAATGTAATTTCTAACATGTAAACTTGAAAACTGGCAGGGGATGATTTTTCTGATTGGGGAGGCCAAAAATAAAGATGGTTTGGGATCTCTGGGTTTAAACAACTGGGTTTGAATTAACTGGGTGGGCTACCAGCCTTAAAAGCAATCTTTGTGGTCAGTCTAGAAACTTTGTTTAATCTTGCTTACTTTCCTGATGTAGAGTGTAATAGTATTCAAAATACAATGGCATGTGGTGGATACGAAAAGTTATATCACTCACGTTTTCCATTCGGTCCTTGGAGAGATTTATCCTTCTTCCACTCAGGGCAGCCACTGACATAGTGCCCTGTTACTTCGCATTTGCGGCATGTCGCGTGACTGATGATTTTTTTGTGCGAGCGGATAAGGCAGTTCTCCTTCAACTTTTCTGGGCACTTATCAACATAATGTCCCTTGTCCTTACATTTGTAGAAAATTACGTCGCTTAAGTTCTTATTCTTCTTAGGTGTTTCCAGGGCTAGAAGTTCTTCCAAATCTTGTTTGCCACATTCTATCTCAATTAAAGAAGTCCAGTCTCGTTTGATGTGACAATTTCGAGCTAGGTGATCTCCTTCACACTTATGGCAACACTTGGAGGTACTTTTGGATATCTTTGGGTGTGACTTTACTCTCACTTCATTTTTCATCTCGGTAGGAACTACAGTCGTCCTTGGACAATGATTTGGTTAAGTGTCCTTACCAATCTTCTTCTTTATGCAGTTCGATGAATAATGTCCTTGTTCTTTGCACTTGTAACATTTGATGTGGCTAAGATCTTTCTTGGATTTAACCTTTTGTTCTTGTTCCTCCAGGGTCTTCATGAGGGACTGTTGCATTCCTTCCTTGGTTTGCTGGATAACTTGTTGCACCAAGGAATAAAGTTGACACTGTATTGGGACATGATTTGTTCCTTCACACAGGAAGCAAGTAACCTGACTTGTGAGACATACTTTAACTACATGTTTTGTATCACCATGGGACCACTCATCTGGACATTCTTTGGACGTATGTCCTAACTCTCCACAGGTTTTGCATGCCTTTGGTTTGGTCATAAGACTCTCTTGATGCCCACTAGGGTTTTGATCAATCTTAGGCAGATGGTCATTGATCAAATTCCACAACTGACTCTGGTTCTCTAATAGTAGTCGCATTGTTTTGTGCAAATCATTGGTGTTGGTATTGGGGTGAGACATCTGTTTTGTTTAGAAAATAAATAAGTTGAATTATAGGTACTATGGAGAAATTCTAATTCAATAACTCAGAACAAGGCAACCAATCTCTAACAAAATCAATCAACATGGTTCAAACACAAGCACACACATACGTAGCAAAATTTCAAACTTCTTTTGTAAAACCGAACAAAATCGTTTATCGAACGAAACACACTAATGTCATGGAAAGACAAAATTGATAGTACTGCCATACCACAATTTGATAGGTCAATACATCATCGGATCTCGTTATTCCTAGGGATAGGTGGTCTAATCTATCTTTTTCTTGAGTGCCTCAAGTTCCTATTTTACTTCCTTGAGTTCTTCAAGATGCTTCTGGGTGTTGTGAAGTCTAAAACGAAGTCTTTCTGCAAGGTACTCGATGGCTCTCCATGCTGCATTTCTTGCTGAATTAAAGAATGATGTGTGTAGTATTGGGTTTGTGAACATGCAGTCTCCCTCAGTCTTGTGGTCATCTTCTTTGCTTCTGTATAGATGGACTTGCACCCACCAGTACTCTTGGCCTTCATCCATGAAAGGAAAACCTTTGTATACTGCCTCTCCTTCAAAACCTAAACTCTCCATGTTATCCTTAAGTGCTCTTGGAAACTTAGTCTCGCATTCCAAGGTCATGGTCATCACTGGTCCTTTCTTGAGTGATTCAATGAGGTTGTTCATCTAAGAAACAAGAGAAGAAATTTAGAAAGGAAATAGTTAAGATAGTTACAAGAATGATGTTTGAAAAGTTCTTATTTTCATCAAACTGAATGAAATAGATTTTCAATCCTATGGCCAAATCCTATTTCTATCCAAACCTAGGGTTTCGAACCTACAGGAAACACAGTGCTCTGATACCATCTGGAGCGTACCTGCACTTAAAATATGGAAAGGTACCTGTGTATAGTGCAAATCGCTGGATCGATTCGTTTGCACACACCGTTTACGATGTAATATCACAACAAAGTAAACAGACATAGAAAATATTCTTTACAACTTGCATAGCATAAAGCTAGCACTGAAAGAGTAAACAGCGGAAATACAATAGCAGTGAGTCTCCATCATCTTCATGTTGAGACAGGTGAAAACATGTTGGTTGCAGACTCGAAACCTTAAAACGAAACCTCACTCGTCATCTGAGCAATCTGCAATAAGAAAAATATTACAACAATGTGGGTCAGATTCCATTAAAAATGGAGTCTGGCAAGTGACACTATGGTGGACTCTTAGTGGAATAACTCTAATAACCTATATGCTTATTTGGCTGGTGGAGTTCAAGGCTATTTTGCAAATTTTTCCTAACTCTTTGGAAAACACTTTTCTTCTATTCGAGACATTTGTGGCATGAAAACCACTGTCTCATTCTACCCTTGTTCACCCATCAAGTTTTAATTTTTGAAGTTGGAACGATGGAATCCTCCGTTGACGTCCGTGATCAGCTGCTCAAATTGTTCGTACCGGGGACACGGCTAAGTACTTAGTTTTACACTCTGCAGAGGTTGTGCACGTTCACCATTGTACCCATTCAACCCAAACTATCCTTTACACACTTATAGTGATAAGGAAAAGGAGAAGAATGAGACAAGATCTTTCAGAAGCATTTTCCCTCCCACTCTGGCTTGACCTGTTCCACCTAACACCCTCTACATCTGCTTGTCAAGCCGGGGCGAGTCCACACAACTTAATTGATCAAGCCAAAGCCCATATGGCAATGGCTGCACTTGACGAGGGTGTAACTCGGCAAATCCCAGGGTTGTGCACCCCGGGTTGATTGAGGGGGAGAGAGAAGAGCGTTGGTGATCACGACGGCTGACAAGCGGGGATTTTACCTAGGTTCAGGCTCCCGGAGGATAACACCCTACTCCTGCTTGTCTGTTATTGATGGCGAGTTGCGATTACAATGGCGTCGAGATTGCGATCTTGTTAGGGTTTGTGGTGCTGGCTATTGGCGTGTCCCCTGGGACGAGCAACCCTCCTGGCTTTATAGGTAGCCAGGTCTCGGGTGGTCAGTATCGATGGTAATTACAGATATGGTAGGTTATGAAACCTAACCGACTTGGACTAGGTTACATGGTACCCCGAGTGGGCCTTCTGTGGGCCTTCTCCAGCTTGGCGCGGCCTAGGTAGCCTCATCGTGGGCTAGTCAAAAGGTAGCCCCACGTCAGTAGCCCCCGAGTGCTTGGTCGGATCGTAGAGTCGGGCAAAGGACTTCTTCGTCCTGGATGCGCCACCGGTTTGCTTGTTCTTGAGTTCGCACTCGTTTTCTTCAGTCGAACAGGACACTCCCGATGGGAGTAATCTTCTGCAGTCAAATTACTTCTCCTTGGCCTTCGTGTGAAGCTTGCTTCTATTCGGCCCCTGGGCTTACTTCCAGATGGATTCGGCTGTTTGAGCTTACTCGATTTTCTCTGCCACCCGAATGAATTTTTCAGGTTCACGGATCAGCAGTCTGTCCTACTTGGTTGTTTTCAGCTGAGAAGCTTACTACTCGAATCGCTGTTTCACTTACTTGGAGCCGTTAGCTTGATGACGTCACTGATGACGCTCCATTGCACGCCTCTGCGCCCTATGGGACGTGACGTAGCGGGGCCCACTGGCAGAGCTGACCGCGGTCAGCAGTTATCACGTCTCCAAACTGGGCACGAAATTTTCGCGGCACGATGATGACGCCTTGATTCCCGTGCGTAGTGGACGAAGTGGGCGGCGACGATTGGTTTCTCCGTGCGACACGTGGACGGCTGGATGTAGCTGCTCGGAACCGTCGCTCCGTGGACGGCTGAGATGAATTTATTTGAGGCATAAGTACTGCGCTGTAGCACGAGGGCATCATCTTCTCCAATCGTCCGCGCCTCCTTTCCTCTGCTCTCTACCATTTTGGCCACCATCCGAGCTCTGTGCTTTTGTCCTCCCTCCTGCTGCTGTCCTCCGGAGCCATAGGCAAGCCGAAGACCGCCGCTGGCACCTCCGCCGCCGTCGTCGAAGCCGGGCTGATGAAGAAGCCCGACGGCGACTGGCAAAGGTCGTCGGTGAAGAAGGCGGAGCTCGAGCTCCTCCGCGCGCAGGGCCTCCTGCCACCATCGGATCAGGCCCAGGTACGCGCTCCTAGCAAAGAGGTGTACCCCGCACCATGTGAGGGGGAACGCGTATGCTTCGTTGATTTCCTTCCGCGGGGCTTCGGGTTCCCTCTCCACGATTTTGTTCGCGGTCTCCTGTATGCCTATGGGGTTCAGATCCACGATCTGACTCCCAATGGCGTCTTGAGCATCGCGAGCTTTATCGTGCTCTGCGAGTGCTTTCTGGGCATCGCACCCCACTGGGCGCTATGGAAGTCGCTCTTCCTCGTTCGCAAGAACGTCGGGAAGAGCGGGTTGACATACCCCGTGGGCGGCTTCGGAATCCAGGTGCGCGGTGATACCGCGTAGTTTCAGATGAAGAAGTCTGACTCCGTCCAGGGGTGGCGGAAGAAGTGGTTCTACATCCAATGGAACCAGGACGGCCTGGCGCCATTCGACGGCGTGCGTAGGCTGCTGAAGACTCGCGCCTGGTCGCACCCGCTCGCCGAGGAGGAGAAGGAGTCCGCAAGGCCGCTGCTGAGCCTGCTGCGCAACCTCACCAAGACCCTGGGGCGCGAGACGGGTGGCGTCTTCCTGATGGCCACCTTCTTCCGGCTTCGCGTTCAACCACTCGCGGGTCGGCCTCACCCGATGTGGGTGGTTGATGGCACCGGCGACCAGCCACTCGACGACGAGGAGGTGGAAACCAAGGTGAGGGGCATCACCAACCTCCAAGCCGTGGACCTCTGCAACGTCAAATGTCCAGTCGCTGCGTACGGAGCCGCGAACCCTGTTCCCGGGGTAAGTTTTCGACTTGTTCTCTTCGTTGCTTTGTCTCTTGATTTCCTGCTTCTTGATTCGACTTGCGTCTACTTGTTTCAGGGTCGATCTCTGTTGGTCAGTCTTCCTCCTCTTCCTGAAAACGGCCCCGACGACCAGTCGAAGGTTGTGGAGGAGGAGGGTGACGACGACGACCTTCCATCCGCTACTTGTCCTCACGAAGAGGTGGAGGACGATGACGACCAAGAGGAACCCGCACCGAAGAGGCAAAGGCGCCGAAGTGGCGGTGACTCTGCGACTGCTTCATCGCCCACGAGGGGTGCGGATGCTGATCTGGAGGAAGCCGTCGCGACGTCTTCGGGTGTGCGATCTCCGGGCAACTGGAACGAGCCTCTGGCCGCTCCTCCTGTTAGCTCCGCGCCACCACGTGCGTTCGCTCGGATGCCATCTCTCTCCCTGGGGAGCGACGACGAATTCGAGACCATCAGGTGAGTTCCTTTCTGTCTCGTTTTTCCTAGTTGCATTCCGTAGTTCCAGTCTTCGAGTTGATCATCACATTGTGTTTATTTCAGCCGTCGTTCTGGCGATGTCAGCTCCCCTCGTCACGAAGTGGAGCACACATCCGCCTCGTCGACGGAGTTGGTAACTCGAGTGGCGATCGAGGAGCGCGCGCAACCTGCTGGCCTCGCGTCGTCGAGCCGTGCTCCTCCTTCGGCTTCTGAAGATGTCGACCTCCGGGACCACGTAAGTCCTTTATGCTTGTACTTGTAGTCTTGCAATTTCATCGGGTGCGCGACCAGCGCTCCCGATGGGAGTAGCCCCCGAAAGTGTGGGTGACTAGTATAGTCGCCCGCAACTTTATTATTTTCTTGCTTGTGTTTCAGCCGTACTACCGCCAGCAGCTTGACGCAGCCGCGACTTATGTTCGCCTGGAGAAGGAGAGGGACCAGCTGCGTGTTTCTCTGGACCAGGCTACTAGGCGGGTTGCTGAGCTGGAGCTGAAGCTCCAGGCTTAGGTTGAGCTTGAGAAAGCCCTGCACGAGTCCCAGGAGCACGAGCGAGTGCGGGCCACCCAGGAGAAGACTCAAGTCGACCGCCTCCTCTCACTCGCCGATGCTCTTGGAGGTGAGTTTCGGCTTGACGCCTACTGTGTCTTTGCTTTGCATTTGTCTGACGTTGGGTTCTTTGTGCAGAGATCTGCGGTGGAGCTCCTCCTGAAGGCTCGTCGAGTGACACCGCTGATTTGGCGACTGCTGTCGGCTTCCTCGACCGTGTCTGCGCGTATGCGTCTGATGCGCTGAAGAAATCGACGGCCGCGCTGCAGAAGTCGACGGGGGCGCTTACGACAGTGCACCGGAGCATCTTCCCGAGCGATCCGCCGCCGGCTGCCGTGGACGCCCTCGCCGCTCCGTTTGAAGATGGCGCGACCACCCTCGCCGTCTTCACTCGGACGCAGACTGTACGCGGCTCCGAGCTCACCTTCCAGCTCCTTCTAGGCCACCAGATTCTGGGTGATTTCGAAAATGTAACATCCCAATTTTGCTAAAATTTAAAACTTTGCATTCATACATCATTCATCATATAGGATTAACTTTTAATCACATAAATACTAAATAAAAATTCAATTATGAGTTTAAATAATGTTTAATCCCATTAAGTGTTTATTTAAACTTACTTAATAAATATAATTTTTCCAAATTATATAATGGGTAAGTTTATTATTAAAAAATGCTAATTTAAATAACCTTTCCAAAATATATTTTTATGAATTTTTCTGAAATGTTTTGAATAGGTTTAAAAATCATTTAGTAAATCAGATTTGAAAAACAGTTTTTATTTAGTTTTAAAAAAATTGTTTCCGGGCCGGCCCAGACGCTATCCACCGCACGCGCGATCGATAACAGCCCATCGGCCCGCTCCAGCCCGCGCGTCGCTCCCCTCTCGCTGACAGGTGGGCCCCACCTGTCAGCCGTCTTCCACCTTCGTCCGGAGACCACGCCGGAGATGGAGACCGAGTCTGAGCCGTTTCCGGCCGTTTCCCGCCGCGTCTAGCGCCCCTGCCCCCTCCTATTTATACCCCTCGAGGCCGCCTCCGAACCCCCCCCCCCCCAAACCCTACCTCTCCGCCGTCGGGCTGCTCGGAATCGAGCTCGCCGTCGCCGCCATTGCCGCCGGACTTTTTCACGAGTGCGGTAAGCACCGAGCTCCTAGAGCGCCACCGAGCCTCCCCCTCGCTTCCCCATACTCTTGCGCCTCCGTTGAGCCCCTCACTTGTTCTATTGCGCAGCCGAACGCCGAAATCGACCGCGACTGAAGTGCTCCGCCGCCGGCCACCATCTCCGACGAGGAAAGGGAAAGAGTTTCGACGATGCCGCCGCGCCATCGACCTCGCCTCCTCCTCCGCGTCATTTTGGTAAGACCCGTTCGTCCTGGGGCTGCGTTTTCATGCGGGAAACGTCGAGGCCGATGCGCCGCCGCCGCGGGCGCCACCGCCGGCGAGCCTTCCGGCGACCCGCGCGCCGCTCGGTTCGGCCGGGCGTCCCACGCCATTGGATCTAGATCCAACGGATCTAGATCAAAACGATCTCGTGCGTCCGATCTCATTTAAATCGGACGGCTCTCGTCCATGATCCGCGCGAACCGTTTTCGTCCAATAGGATCGCGCCACGTAGCCCCCCTTATTTTCTTTTCGTAGGAATTTTATAAATAAAACAGAAAATATGCAAAACTTAGAAAATTCATAACTTATGTTCTGTAAGTCCAAATTCAATGAACTTTATATCCACGGATAGCCCTGCTAGAGTAGTTTAATTCTACATCATTTGTTTTAGCTTTTGATAAATAATAATTCATAAGATCATCCGAGGAGTAATTCGGCTATTAAATCTATAACTTAAATAATAAAAATGTTTTACAAATAAACTCAATTGTTTTAGGTTTAGGTTAACAACCTCTGTCCAGGAATATTAATATATGTGTTATTTGAAAACTTTCTTAGAACAATAAAAGTTGTAATGTTATAATCTAAGTTTTGGTTATATAGTTTTCAATTATTAAATTGTTAAGTGAATTGAGAAATTCCTAGAAATTGCATCTCATGCATTTAATACCAGATAATATAAATCATGGATAAGTGTGTCTAATTCTACACATGGCATATCATGCATGCATACATCTTTTATTTGGTGTGTGAGATTTTGTGTGGATATTTATTTATATGCATTGCTTGTGCTAGATTGTGAAGGAGAGGAAGGACCTGCTTGTGATTGCTATTCTTGTTGTGCCTGCCCCTCCTGCTGCCAAGGCAAGTGACTTCATAAAACAACTACTATTTTATTCTATTGCATATCTAGTGTTTTCAAACATTATTTGCAAAAGTAATATGCATGATAGGTTTTTGGGAGATTGTAGTATGCTATGAAAACCTTTTAGGTTTCCCCTTAGAAATTCCAGATTAGACCCCTATTATAATTTAGTGGAAGCAACTGCTGCAAAAATGATTGTTTTATGGTTGATGTGATAAATGAAATTTTCCACTAAATTAATTTAACGCCTGGGTGGATTGGGTCGATCGAGGAGGTTTCAAGTTGAGTGGCTTCTCAGGGCCAAGTGTCATGGTTGTCTTCGCCCAGGGTAGTTTCTACTTACTTGGGGCCATGATATGTGGTGTTAACCTGAGTTGCTCACTTGTGGTAGGCCACCCAGGGCTATGAGATTTAAGTTTACACTGAGTCTAGTTGCTTATCGTGCAACCATTGGTCAATATGGGCTCTGTCTTGATGGAGTAAGTTGATGTGGACCTGGGTCAAGAGATTGATGGTGGTAGAGTTGATAGGATGGTGGTAATCTCTTAGTATGATCATGGGAAAGCAACTTCTGAAAAGTCTCGTCTTGATCTTCTCCTTTTCCTTCTCACTAAAGGAGTGTAGAGGATAGTTTGGGTTGATTAAGTCTAATGGTGAAAGTGCACACCCTCTCGAGAGTTAAAACCTAAGATCTTAGCCATGTCCCCGGCATCGGACAATTTGAGTAACTACACAAGGCTGTGTTCTGAAAATCTCCTCATCTCAAATTTCTTAATAAAACTTTGTTGGATGAACATGGGTAGGAGACATGAACTTGTCTCGAAAATTGTCCTTGAAGGAGAAGATATTGATTTAAGAAAATTGTTTATCAAAAGTAGGAGAAAATTTGCTTTGCGCAATAGCCTTGAGCTCCACCAGCCAAAATAAGCATATAGTTATAGTATAATAGAACATTAGGAATTAAAGTCACTTGCCACCACAATTCAATTGTGCTGACCCTTTATAGCTGGGCTGCAACTAAACCTTGCAGAATGTCCGAATGAGGAGTAAGGGGGTCGTCTTCGAGCTACAACCAACATGATTTGCCAGTGGCTTCATGGAGAAGATGTAGCTCCATGCTACCTTTAGTATTGCGTTTGAACTCTGAAATAAAGTGTGAACTATTTATTCAGCTAGCATTTCCGCTATGCTAAGTTGTAAGGATATTTGTTTTTGGATCATTCGTCTCGTTCTGTAATAAATTATGACACTGTACTATGATATTCATCTTATTGGAGAATGTGAGACTTATGTGATCCAAGTCTTTGCATTATTCATATGTGCCATTGCTTTCGTAAGCATGGGCACTACAGAAAAGGTCGTCAGCGGCTTCCCTCGGAGGCATGATGGCCGGACCGCGTCCGTGAGCGGAGTGAAGGTGCAAGCTACACAGCTAGCTGTGAAGCTTGTGGCTACCTTTGAGAGGTCGCTTGCCAAGGCGACTGAGGCGGCTGCTGCCCGGAAGACCCGCTCCCGGTCGGAGTCTGCTGCCTTGGAGTAGTTGTGGTGTAGGGATTCGGCAGTCGCGGTGGCCTGTATTTATAACTTTTGCTTGTAATGACTGATATTTTGTCTGGTCTTCTGGCCTTGAACAGTATTTTTTGTGCCGAAATTGAGTATCTCTTCCCACTATATTTGTTTGTGCTGAGCAGTCGCATATCTGTATTGACTCTGCGCACTCATGGCAGACTAACGTGCGCGGCGGCACTTCTTCTACTTCTACGGCTGGTCCGAGTGGCGAGGGATCTTCTTCGGGTGCTCGTCGTCGTCGAGCGACGCCAGCTCCTCCACGGAGCACGAACGACCATCGGATAATCACGTATTTGAAAAATAAGGTGGCTGAGCTTGAGGCGACTCTGAAGAATACCGAGCTGTTGTTGCATCGCTCCAGGTAGCACCCTACTGCAGAGTTCTCTCAGCGTGAGGATTTTTTTCTCGGGGAGATTGATCTGATCAGTCGACAGCTTCAAGGTTGGTATCCTTTGCGGCTGCTTTCTTTGTTACAATTTGTTGGTTCTGACTTCTAGCTTGTGTATGCAGATGTGAACCCGGATTGGCAGGCTGAGCGGGATCGCGTTGAGGAGCGTGTTACCCGGGAGGCATCTGGCGACTCCTACGAAGCTCGCCAATTCTGGGTGAATAAGTCGAGAGGGCGTACTCTTGCTCTTATGCTTGATCGGACTTGGCGTGCGGCCTTTCTTCTGGAGAATTGCCGGAAGACCCTCTGGCACATCCATCGTGTGTACTTCCCGCACAATGGGCAGCCGCACGGGCTGGCCGCCTAGCTGGAGAGGTTCCGCGAGGGTGACGCGCTGAAGGAGATCGTCCATGCCCAGCTTGTCGCCGGGGCAAATGTGGCGCTGGCGTATGTCCGGCTGCACCAGCCGAACCTTCCGCTGGAAAGGTTGATAGGTGGGCTGCCTAACGACGCCGACTATGCCGATACCTTGGCGGCTGCACGTCAGATGATCGAGCAGGTGCAGAAGCTGAGTGAGCGCCTTGTAGGCCCACTCGACGCGCCGAAGGACGAGCCTGCGGATTAAGAGTAGCCTTCTTCTGCTTTACAGGGTTAGCTATAGGTGGCGAATATGCCAATGTAAATGACAATGTATGAAGTTAAAAGAGTTCTCGAGTAATGAGTGAAATTATTTGCATTACTGTGCGAGCATTTGCTTCGGCTTTGACTTGTGTGGCGCAGCCCCCGAGTACCTTGGGTGACAGCCTAAGTCTGCGTTGTGAACATGTGCGGCGCAGCCCCCGAGTCAGTCGAGTGACGTCCTTGGATTTTTCAAGTGAGACCTATAATCGCAGTCTCCGAGTGTACCGGGTGGTGATTTAGGGTTTAGGACTTGACCTGTATGGCGCAGCCCCCGAGCAGCTCGGGTGGCGGCCTAGGATTTTTCCAGTGAAGCCTGTATGGCGCAGCCCCCGAGTAGTTCGAGTGGCGGCCTAGGGATTTTCAAGTGTGACCTGTGAGGTGCAGCCCCCGAGTGCGTCGGGTGGCGACCTAGGATTTTTGACTTGACCTGTGCGGCGCAACTCCCGAGTAGGTCAGGTAGAGGCCTATGATTTTTTGAGTTGGGCCTGTGCGGCGTAGCCCCCGAGTGGTTTGAGTGGCGGCCTAGGCTTTTTCAAGTGTGACCTGTGAGGTGCAGCCCCCGAGTGCATCGGGTGGCGACCTAGGATTTCTGACTTGACCTGTGCGGCGCAACTCCCGAGTAGATCGAGTAGAGGCCTAGGATTTTGCGAGTTGTGCCTGTATGGCGCAGCCCCCGAGTGATTCGAGTAGCGGCCTAGGCTTTTCTTTCAACCTGTGTGGCGCAGCCCCCAGGTGATTCGAGTGACGGCCTATGATTTTTGTTTGCCTTGATTGAGAAGGTAGAGTGGACAACATTTTCTTCAAATCACTTTATTGATTGTCGCGAACAGGCCGCCTCGTTAAAACCCTTCCAGTCCCCTTAGGTACCCTGGTAAGTGAAAGAGTGTGTCTGAAACCTGTCGTGTTGACATGCTATCCTTGGTACAATGGTTGAATCGACTAAGCATAGAACCGTCGGAGTTGTGCGACGTTCCATGGGTTGCTGCAGACTGCTCCTGTCTTCGAGTCCTTTAGGCGATAGGCTCCGTTGCCAATTGCCTCTGTCACAATGTATGGGCCTTCCCATGGGGAGGCGAGCTTGTGCACCTTCTTCTGCTTGAGGCGGAGGACCAGGTCGCCTGCGACGAAAGCTCTTGGTCGTAACCTCCGTCCGTGGTAGTTGCGCAGGTCTTGCTGGTATACGGCTGATCGCGCCAGGGCGATGTCGCGTGCTTCATCCAAGATGTCCATGCTGTCTTCGAGTGCCTCTTCTGCATATGACTCATCGTAGGCGACCACCCGTGGTGCGTCAAACTTGATGTCGTAGGGTAGCACTGCTTCTGCACCGTACACCATGAAGAACGGAGTGTACTGGGTGGATCTGTTAGGCGTGGTCCGCAAGCTCCATAGTACTGATGGTAGTTCTTCCACCCATGCGCCTGCTGCGCGTCTCAGAGGTACCCGCAGGCGCTTTTTGATGCCGTTGCAGACTAGGCCGTTGGCTTTCTTGACTTGCCCATTGGATTGCGGGTGCGAAACAGACGCATAGTTTAGCTTCATTCCTTGTTCTGAGCAGAAGTCTTTGAATTCCTCGGCTGTGAAGTTCGAGCCGTTGTCCGTGATGATTCCGTTCGGCACTCCAAATCAGAAGATGATGGACATGATGAAGTTGACCTCTGATGATGCAGTCGAACTTGTGATGGGCGCGGCCTCAATCCACTTGGTGAATTTATCGACTGCAACCAGGAGGTGAGTGTGTCCGCCGGGTGAGGATTTCTTCAGCGGGCCCACCATGTCCAGTCCCCATTGGGCGAAGGGCCAGGCTAGCGGTATTGTCTTCAACTCGGACGCCGGCGCGTGCGGCTTGTTGGCGAACTCTTGGCACCCGGTGCATTTCTTTACTAGATCTTCTGCATCTTGCATAGCTGTTGGCCAGTAGAACCCAGCTCTCAGCGCTTTTGCCACCAGTGCTCGACTGCTGGCGTGATGCCCGTAGATACCCGCGTGGATGTCGAGTAGGAGAGCCTGGCCGTCGACTGGATCTATGCACCTTTGTAGGATCCCTGAGATGCTTCTCTTGTAGAGTTCTCCTTTGATGACGGTAAAACTTTTGGAGCGCCTGATGATGCGCTTTGCTTCGACTGGTTCTGTTGGCAGCCTCTGGTGCAGTATGTATGTCAGGTACGGCCTCGTCCATGTAGCTTCGACTAGCATGACTTCCATGGGCTCCTTTTCTTGGCTTGGCGGGTTCGCTGTGCTTGTTGCCGGTGTGGAAGGTTTTGCTGCGGGTCTAGTCTTGATGGACCTTTGCATGATGCGCTCGAGGAAGACGCCAGGTGGCACCGGTATCCTATCTGATCCCATGTTGGCGAGGATGTCGGCTTCCTCGTTGCTGTCGCGTCCGACGTGTCGTAGCTCGCAGCTGTCGTAGGTGCCCTCTAGCTGGTTGCACATGTCTCTGTAGGCGATCATGTTGTCGGCGATGGCGTCGCAGGACTTCATGGTTTGCTGCACAACCAGGTAGGAGTCGCCATAGATCATGAGGTGCGTGGCGCCGCAGTTTTTGGCCATCCGCATGCCGTGGATCAGGGCTTCGTATTCGGCTTCGTTGTTGGAGGGTGTTGGGAAGTCCATCTGCAGGACATGCTTCAACTTGTCGCCTTTGGGGGAGATGAGCACAACTCCTGCCCCAGCCGCCATGAATTTCTTGGAGCCGTTGAAGTACATCGTCCATGCGTTGGATAAGTCGGGGACGTTTGGTAGCTGAGCTTCTATCCACTCGGTAGTGAATTCCGGAAGCACTTGCGCCTTGATAGACTTCGGGTGAGCCTATTTCAGCCCCCAGGGTCCTAGCTCGACAACCCACTTGGCGACTCGTCCTATCGCGCACTGATTCGTGAGGATATCTGCTAGGCCGGAGGAGCTTACCACCGTGATCGGGTGCTCGGAGAAGTAGTGAACAACCTTCCTTGAGGTCATGAAGACCCCGTATGCCAGCTTCTGGTATTGCGGGTAGTTTTGTTTGGACATTGTTAGAACTTCGCTGAGGTAGTAGACTGGTCTCTTGACAGGGTGACTGTGCCCTTCTTCTTCCCGCTCGACTACGAGTACCGTGCTCACCACCCTGTTTGTCGCTGAGACGTATAGGTATAGTGGCTCGTTTTCTAGTGGTGCCACCAGGACTGGGGAAGTCGTCAGGGTCTTTTTGAGCTGGTCGAACGCCTCTTGCACCTCTTGTGTCCACTCGAATTTGTCCGTCTTCTTCATCAGTTGGTAGAAAGGCAGGGCCTTCTCACCCAACTTACTTATGAACCGGCTGAGAGCTGCGACTCGGCCGGCTAATCGTTGCACTTCCCGGAGTTTGGTGGGTGCTGGCATCGTGAGTATGTTCTACACCTTCTCGGGATTTGCTTCGATTCCTCTTGCGGAGACAAGGTAGCCCAGTAACTCTCCGGCCGACACGCCGAATACACACTCTTCTAGGTTGATCTTGATCTGATATGCGTCTAGTGCTGCGAAGACCTTGCGGAGGTCGTCGACTAGGGTGTCCTATTTCCGGGTCGTGACAACGATGTCATCGACGTAGACTTGGACAATTTGCCCGATGAGCCCTTTGAGGCATGTCTGCATGGTGCGCTGATATGTGGCGCCCGCGTGCTTCAACCCGAAGGGCATCATCTGGTAGCAAAAGACACCGTCGGGTGTGATGAATGCCGTTTTCTCTTCGTCTTCGACTTTCAGCCTGATCTGCTGGTAACCTGAGTAGGCGTCCAGGAAAGATAGGCGCTCGCAGCCTGCTGTCGAGTCGACGATCTGGTCTATCCGCGGGAGCGGGAAGTGATCCTTTGGACAACATTTGTTGACTGCGGTAAAGTCTACACACATGCGTAGTTTCTTCGTCTTCTTCTTTTCCACCAGGACAGGGTTGGCGACCCAGTCCGAGTCCTTGATTTCTCGGATGAACTTGGCGTGCAGCAGCCGGTCGATTTCTGCGGTGATTGCGTCCAGTTTGGGACCCGAGAAGCGTCGCATGGCTTGTTTGACTAGTCTTGCGTCCTTGTGGACTTACAAAGAGTGCTCGGCGAGTTCCCTGGGTATTCCTGGCATGTCAGAGGGTTGCCATGCAAAGATTTTCCAGTTCTCACGTAGGAACTCGACGAGCGCGCTTTCCTATGCGGGGGTCAAGCTCGATGATACTTTGACCATCTTGCTGCTGTCAGTCGGATGGACTTGGTGGGTGACGGTGTCGTCGTTTGTGTTGAAGGCGGCATCCTTGGCTGGCTTCTTGCGAGGTGGAAAAATGGTCTTGTCGTTGTCGGCTGATATGGCCTTGAAGTGCTCTTCGACCCCGAAGAACTCAGAGATCCTGCTAAACTCTCTGTCGCAGCTGTTGGAGCGGTCGAAGTCGCCGCGCACAGTGATTACTCCTTTGGGTCCAGGCAACTTGATCATCAGGTAGGCGTAGTGAGGCACTGCCATGAACCTGGCAGAAGTTGGTCGCCCAAGTATGGCGTGGTACTGTGATTTCCAGTCGACAACTTCGAAATCAATCGACTCTTTCCTGAAGTGCTCGGGTGTGCCGAGGATGACGTCGAGTGTGATTGTTCCCATGGGCGTGATTGCTTGCCCTGGTACTATGTCGTGGAAGGTGGTCTTCGACTCTGGCAACTTCTCTGTCGATTTGTTCATTCTTCTCAGGGTATCGGCGAATATGATGTTGATGCCGCTGCCTCCGTCCATGAATAATTTCTTCAGGCTGTAGTCGCCGATTAGGGCTTCGATAACCAGAGCCGCGTGACCGGGTCGCGGCACCTCCAACGGGTGGTCTGCACTGGAGAATATTGGTGTCTCCGACCCTCTCAGGTAGTCTGGTACTGCGCGCGGGCTGGTGGTAGCCTGGAGTATTGGCGGGTGATGAGCTTTTGGGCCCTGTTCGAAGGGCGTCCTTTTTGGATCATGTTGATCTGTCCTCGCGCAATCGGGTATGCGTCGTGCGCCGCCGTCTGGACATCGTGCTGCGGCTGCTGCTGGGGGAAAGTTCCAGCCGCTTTATTGTGTTGTTGTTTGCGGGTCCTGCATAGTCTGGTAAATCTTGCACGCTTTACGGCAGTCCTTCAACAGGTGGTTGGCGCCCCATTTGACTGTCTCCGGGTCGCGGAACGAGTGATGTTTGCAAGGTTGCATCAGCTCTTCGGCTGGGGTCAGCGGACGCTTCCACTCGCGTTTCTGGCTTCCCTCGTTGTGGCTAATGCTGCCGCTGCTGCGGTTGTACTGCCTTGAGCTGGACTATCGACTCTGATCATATTGTCGACTACTATCTCGTGTGTCATCACGGGGGGTTTGATATCCCGCCGCTACTAGCTCGATGGTGTCTGAGTTGGTGAAACGTTGCTTCTTCTTCTGGCGACCGTCTCGCCAGTTACTTGTTTCGGCTTCTTTCTTTGGGGAGGTGTCGCAGACGTAATCCTCTCCTTCGGCCCACTGGTTGGCTACCTTCATGAGCTCGATTGTAGTTTTCGGCTGGAGCCTACCGAATTCCTCGCGGAGGTCGCGGCGAGCGATGCCGTGCATGAAAGCATCCATCACCCTGTCTTCTGAGACGGGTTCCATGGTATTCCGGAGAAGCGTCCACCGCTGGATGTATGCGCAGAGCGACTCGTCTCTTCCTGGTTTGCAGGCTTGCAATTCGATGTAGGTAGTCGGCCTTGCGAATGTTCCAGAGAAACTTTTGATGAAAGTATCTTGGAATTCTTCCCAGGTTTTGAAGGAGTCCTTGGGCTGGCTGGTGAGCCACCCGCGGGCTGAGTCCGTGAGCATGAGCTGGATGTATTGCATTGCCGTAGTCGACGTCCCGCCTTGGCAGGTGCAGGCGATGAGGTAGTCTTCGAGCCACATGCGCGGGTCTTGCTTTCCATCGTACTTTGGGGTTCCTGCTGCCAGCTTGAAACCCTTAGGCATGCGGGTGTCGCGGATGTTGAAGCTGAAGCATGCGGCGCCGCATGGCTCGAAGTTGCGATCGGCCGGATCATCCATGTTCATCGCGTCGGCCGAACGCTGGCTGCGGTTTCGGTCCACCGTCCTTTGTGTGATGACGTTGCGAAGATCTTCGCCTGGTTGGGCTTGTCTTAGTGGCTGCACTGCCGGGGCCCCTGATGTTGCTGGCTTGCGGGTTTGGTGCTCTCGTTCTTCACGTGCCCGGTTGTTTGGTGCCCCAGTCGCCAGGGCTTCCTCGATTGCCTTCATGGACATAATCTGCTGCTTGTGAAGAAGGGCGCGTGGATCTCCCTCCGGCGGTTGCGTGAGCCGGAGATATGTCTCGACTGACATGATGGCGGCATTCGCCGTTTTGGGGACCGGTATCCCGTTCTCGTCCTCGGTGACAAAGGATGAGTCGAGATTGCGGGTGACCCTTATTCGATCAGCGTCTGTCATGTGCGGGACACGAGCTCTGTGTCGCCGTCCTCCTTGGTTAAATTCTGTGGAGGAAGTGAACGAGATGGCAGCCCGTCTGGCACTTGATGCATCCGCATCCCTCTTGCGCCTGAGCAGCTCGGCCTTTTCGGCACGAAGTCGCTCGCCTTCCTTGCGTAGCAAGTACTGGACCGCCAGGTGGTCTTCTCTAGGCGCGTCGGGTGCAGGGAAAGTACCATCGTCGACATGCTTCAGGTCCCTGATCCCCATGTCACGCGTGATGGTGAGTCGTGTCTGGTCGGGCATGACCACCTCCAGTGGATATGCGGGTTCCTCGTTGCCTTCTGGGGTCTCTGTGTCGGCCATGAAGACTTGCTGGGGGTAAATATGGGCAGGAGTGTTTACGTTGCCGCTGCTGCTTCCTTGATCTGAATCTTGCTCGGGATCGAAAATTGCTGCTACGTGGTGGGCAACGCAGTCGCCGTTACGTCTTCGCATGATCGCCACCGTGGTCGCGGACGGAGATTTCGCAGTCGCAGGGGCGAGTGCGATTGGCTTGGGGTAGACTTGATGGTCCCACGAAGATGCGTGCGACGCGGCAGTCGACGGCACGCCCTTGGTCGCACGCGCGGACACAGTCGTAGTTGAGGTAGACCCTGACCTTGTCGGCCGTGCGACCGAGATGGTTGGAGTAGACTCAATCTGCGCGGCTGTTGCCGAGGTCGCCGATGTAGTCGATGCAGGTACGATCTTCGTAGGTGTGGCAGGTGCGGCTCCCGCGGCGGGTGACGTCGACTGTGGTGCGCGGGTGACCGATGTGGGTGCCGCCGCCGTCACGCGTGGCGTGGTTGTCGCAGACCTGAATATGCCACGACTGTCGATGAAACAGTATATGGAGCCGAAGGTGATTGTATACCTTTGCGCAGATCGGCGTACACCGAGCGGTGGGCCGGCGGGTGGAAGGCGTATTCGAAGGAGCCGAAGCAGATGGGCTCCCGGGTGATGCAGACCTCGATCTTCATTGCAGATGGAGCCGGTGCGACCATGATTCCAACGCTTGATATCCTTCCCACAGACGGCGCCAATTGACGAGGGTGTAACTCGGCAAATCCCAGGGTTGTGCACCCCGGGTTGATTGAGGGGGAGAGAGAAGAGCGTTGGTGATCACGACGGCTGACAAGCGGGGATTTTACCCAGGTTCGGGCTCCCGGAGGATAACACCCTACTCCTGCTTGTCTGTTATTGATGGCGAGTAGAGATTACAATGGCGGCGAGATTGCGATCTCGTTAGGGTTTGTGGTGGTGGCTATTGGCGTGTCCCCTGGGACAAGAAACCCTCATGGCTTTATAGGTAGCCAGGTCTCGGGTGGTCGGTATCGATGGTAATTACAGATATGGTAGGTTATGAAACCTAACCGACTTGGACTAGGTTACATGGTACCCCGAGTGGGCCTTCTGTGGGCCTTCTCCAGCTTGGCGCGGCCCAGGTAGCCTCATCGTGGGCTAGTCGAAAAGTAGCCCCACGTCAGCACTGGAAGCAATCATCACCCGGAGTTCTTCAGATTCCTCTGTTCCCTGGGTGGCCATCCACAAGTGCACGTACTCCAGAAACCATAGACATGGGCCTGAGTAGCCACTCAACTCGACTCCATACAACCAACCCACCCAGGAGGTTCTTTCTTAACTTAGTAGAATTTATATTTTCACAAAAAGAACATGTGCATAACATCAAATAATTCTACTAAGTATAGCATAGGAACCTAGACACATGAATAAGTAATTTCTACACAGGTTTAGCATAGCAATACTATCCTACACATGCTTATATAAAAATACACTAAGTAATGCATATAGAAAATAGTAGGAAGTTTATGAGGTGTGCCACTTGCCTTTGGATGATGTCTTTGCTCACAAACTCTTTTCAACGTAACTCGGAGCTCTCCATTCAATCTAACAGTATAGACAAACAACAATACAACAATCAACACAAAACACAACATCACATCACATACAAACACTTTCATAATGAACAAACAAGTTTTATAAAACTTCTAAGGAAAAATATGTTTATGCATGATGTGTAAAATATTTCTAAGGAATAGAGATGAATGTCATGCCATGAAAATCTTTTAAGTATTGCAAGGCAAATAGGTTGGTCAAAATGACTAAGGACTAAAGTCATTGGTTGGACAAAATACTTTGTTATAAATACCCTTGAATAAGCACTCTAATGACTTAGTCATAATGTGAAAAAATACTTAGAGAAAATACCAAGTCTATTCTTCAAGGTGATCAACAATTATTATCAACTCTTTGTAAATTGGATATTAACTATAGTGAGAGAGACAGACACCCAGCCATCCACTTAAGTTGTGGAATAGGTCTCATGTACGTGGACATGTAAGGTTAGTCTCAAGGCCGCTTCATCTCACTATGCCGCTTGGATCCAACAAGCTTCAAAGATGGTAATAGCATGATCAAAATTGTTTATATCTAAAGTCAAAGACAAGATTAGGAAAGAGGAAAAAGATAGAAAGAAGGATGTAGAATCTTCTCGTTGCTTCATTTTCTTCTTGATGTGATGACTTCATTGCAATTTTGTAGACTTTATGGCTCTGAAGACTTGATGGTGTTGATAGCATCGAGGTTGGTCTTGAATATAACTTAGTCATCAAGAGGTCTAAGAGAAGAAGGGAGAAAAGAGAGAGAGGAAGCAATACTTAGAAAATGTTGCTAGTTGGTCTTCATGAACTTCTTCTTGATTTTCTTCTAAGTGCTTCTGCTCCTTGAAGATACTTCTGTAGTCTTGTTTTCTTGGCTAAGTCCTTCATTGGTCTTCTTGCTCCATGTTGAAAATCCTAAGTGTCTAAGTTCATAGCACTTTACCAAAATACTAAGTTGAAATAATCCTAACTTAGAGAAAATAATGAAGAAGTTTTCCTATGGGAAGTATAACTACAATATAAAATATGCTATGCATAAAATGCAATTTTTTAATCACAAGAAAGAATCATAACAACTTTTGTGTTTTTATAAATATGCATAAAGTTATAACTGCAATTTAATTAATTTCTATTATAGGAAAATAAAATAAAAGGGTAAATACAACATCAAAGTTTTATGTGATTAAATTTTTATAACAGAATTTTATAAATGGTGTTAATAGACAGAGAGGATTTAATTTAATTTATAGCAATTGGATTTACTCAAAATTGATTTATCTATCAAGAGTTATGTCAGAATTATTCAAACTATTCAAACTAAACATATAAGTATTAAATCATCCAAATAATACTCAAAAATATTTTATAACAGAGGCATCATAATACAAATATTCCAAAGTTTCTAAAACAATTTTATTTGGAATTTTTGGATTTATAGATTTAAAGTTATGGCAAATATACTCAAATCCTCCATTTGAAATTTTAATATTTTAAACTAAGTCAAATTTGAATTCTAACAGATCTAAAATATTCTACATGTCAAGTGCTTTCCACATATATAAGATTTGTCAAATTTGGATCTATGGTTGAAAAGTTATGAAGGTTTGAATATGCAGGGGCTTTTCTGTAAATCTGCCAAATCTGTTGACTGTGCGCTGACTCGATCCGACGTGGCGCTGACTATGCATGCTGACTGGATCGCTGACGTGGATAAGTCAAACAGATCTGGATCGTCAGATCTGGATCTGATGGCACAGATCAGCCCATACCCCTTCGATCTAAATGATCTAATCTAGACCGCAAAAACAAGATCGGACGGCTGGTAGGCGTTGACTGTTACCTGGAGTCGCTTTTCGCCGAAGATGGAGCGGATGGCGGTGGCGGCGACTCGGGCGTGGACGGAGGAGGTGCTCCGGTGGAAGCCGGGCTCGGGGAGGACCACTCCAGATGCGGCGCGGCACGACGAAGAGGATGGTGGCGATTGTAGGTGGCGGGGTGCTCCGGTGCTCGTCCTACTCCTCACCGGGGTTGGGGAAGGCGGCGGTTGTTTCGGCCGTGGACGAACGACTCGATTTGGAGCTGGAAAAATTGGGGAAACAAGTCACGGCGATGCACTCGGGGACGGTTAATAGGATGGAGGGAAGGGGAGAGGCCGAGGTCATCGAAGATCACCGGATTTAAAGAAACTCGCCGGCGGTAGGTGAAGAACTCCGACGATTTATTTCTTTGGCCTAGCGGCGTAAAATGGAGAGGGAGGAGAGGGGAAATGGAGGCGGGGTTGTAGAGGATTTATAGACACGCACGCTACGGTTTACTAACGCTTAAATTGCACGAATCGAACGGAAAGGAAGGAGCAAAATCGGGGGCGAAATTCTCACACAGAGGTTGAAGATGATGACGTCACGCTGACGTCATCCGGCCTTTTTCTTTTCTGATTTTATTTTATTGATAACTTTTCATTTAAGTGTCCAAATGAGGTCAAAAAAATTTCTAAATATTTGTGTAAACATTATATTTGTGTTAATCCAGTTGTGGGCATGTTTTGAAAAAAAATCAAAAATAATAATTTTGAAATATTGATTAAATACAAATTTGACACCTTATGTTAAATTTGAAAATAGGGTTTAAGTAATTTTATTTTTGGCTAAATAAATTTATAATAATACAACACTTATATAAGTTTGAAAGTAAGTTAATTAAACTCATTTTAAAATATTAAAACATATTTGGGTTTTTGTACAATATTAAATAACATAACACAACTATTTGAAATGAAAGGGAATTAGAGTATTCATTTTTAATTCACATTATTTGTACACCATTAATTTTTATATTATGATAAATCATTTTAAAACTCCATAACATACCTTTTGGAAAATATCCTAAAATTTATTTTATTTCATATATTGAATATATTCATGAAAAACATTTTATGTATTGCAAATTGATGAATTTTTTTTAAATTATTGAAATGCCTATTTGGATAATTCATTAATTATAAAATATATGAAGTTTTAAAGTTATTAACTATAGAATTGAAATTTCCAAAAAAGTATGTTTTGAACTCAGGTAAAAGAATGAAAATCATTTGGCAAATAGACCATGTTTTAAATAGTTTAAATGAACATTTGTAAATATTATTTTAATTTATGAATAGCTATGGCTAAGTGGTTGAAATCAAATACTTACATAGAAACTTTTTATTACAAGAAAATGGTTTGAAGGTTGGTAATTCATTTGTCAAATTATATATTGAGGTTTAAGAAATACAATGGATAATATAATGTTTAACTTGAAACAACTTTTGAAAATAATGTTTATTTGAGATGTTAAAGATATTAAACTTTTTCAATATGCTTGAAGTCTATTATTGTTAGTTTTCTTATGCATTTTAATATTTTATTTTAATCAAGACAAAAGTTTTAAATTTTAGTGATTTTTAAACATTCCAAAATATTGGGATGTTACAGACTACCACCCTTAAAAGGAATCTCGTCCCCGAGATTCAGAGAGGATAGAAAGAAAAGCAAATGCTTGGAATACTTCTGATAACTCTAGAGGTTTTGAGAAATGTAATTTCTAACATGTAAACTTGAAAACTGGCAGGGGATGATTTTTCTGATTGGGGAGGCCAGAAATAAAGATGGTTTGGGATCTCTGGGTTTAAACAACTGGGTTTGAATTAACTGGGTGGGCTACCAGCCTTAAAAGCAATCTTTGTGGTAAGTCTAGAAACTTTGTTTAATCTTGCTTACTTTCCTGATGTAGAGTGTACTTGTATTCAAAATACAATGGCATGTGGTGGATACGGAAATTTATAGCACTCACGTTTTCCACTCAGTCCTTGGAGAGATTTATCCTTCTTCCACTCAGGGCAGCCACTGACATAGTGCCATGTTACTTCGCATTTGCGGCATGTCGCGGTACTGATGATTTTTTTGTGCGAGCGGATTAGGCAGTTCTCCTTCATCTTTTCTGGGCACTTATCAGTATAATGTTCCTTGTCCTTACATTTGTAGCAAATTACGTCGCTTAAGTTCTTCTTCTTCTTAGGTGTTTCCAGGGCTAGAAGTTCTTCCAAATCTTCTTTGCCATATTCTATCTCAATTAAAGAAGTCCAGTCTCGTTTGATGTGACAATTTCGAGCTAGGTGATCTCCTTCACACTTATAGCAACACTTGGAAGTACTTTTGGATATCTTCGGATGTGACTTTACTCTCACTTCATTTTCCATCTTGGAAGGAACTACAGTCGTCCTTGGACAATGATTTGGTTAAGTGTCCTAGCCAATCTTCTTCTCTATGCAGTTCGATGAATAATGTCCTTGTTATTTGCACTTGTAGCAATTGATGTGGCTAAGATCTTTCTTGGATTTAACCTTTTGTTCTTGTTCCTCCAGGGTCTTCATGAGGGACTGTTGCATTCCTTCCTTGGTTTGCTGGATAACTTGTTGCACCAAGGAATAAAGTTGCCACTGTATTGGGACATGATTTGTTCCTTCACACAAGAAACAAGTAACCTGACTTGTGAGGCATACTTTAACTACATGTTTTGTATCACCATGGGACAACTCATCTGGACATTCTTTGGACGTATGTCCTAACTCTCCACAAGTTTGTCATGCCTTCGGTTTGGTCATAAGACTCTCTTGATACCCACTAGGGTTTTGATCAATCTTAGGCAGGTGGTCATTGATCAAATTCCACAACTGACTCTGGTTCTCTAATAGTAGTCGCATTGTTGTGTGCAAATCATTGGTGTTGGTATTGGGGTAAGACATCTGTTTGGTTTAGAAAATAAATGAGTTGAATTATAGGTACTACGGAGAAATTCTAATTCAATAATTCAGAACAAGGCAACCAATCTCTAACAAAATCAATAAACATGGTTCAAACACAAGCACACACATACGTAGCAAAATTTCAAACTTCTTTTGGAAAACCGAACTAATCGTTTATCGAACGAAACACACCAATGTCATGGAAAGACAAAATTGATAGTACTGCCATACCACAATTTGATAGGTCAATACATCATCGGATCTCGTTATTCCTAGGGATAGGTGGTCTAATCTATCTTTTTCTTGAGTGCCTCAAGTTCCTATTTTACTTCCTTGAGTTCTTCAAGATGCTTCTGGGTGTTGTGAAGTCTAAAACGAAGCCTTTCTGCAAGGTACTCGATGGCTCTCCATGCTGCATTTCTTGCTGAATTAAAGAATGATGTGCGTAGTTTCTTCGTCTTCTTCTTTTCCACCAGGACAGGGTTGGCAACCCAGTCCGAGTCCTTGATTTCTCGGATGAACTTGGCGTGCAGCAGCCGGTCGATTTCTGCGGTGATTGCGTCAAGTTTGGGACCTGAGAAGCGTCGCATGGCTTGTTTGACTAGTCTTGCGTCCTTGTGGACTTACAAAGAGTGCTCGGCGAGTTCCCTGGGTATTCCTGGCATGTCAGAGGGTTTCCATGCAAAGATTTTCCAGTTCTCACGTAGGAACTCGACGAGCGCGCTTTCCTATGCGGGGGTCAAGCTCGATGATACTTTGACCATCTTACTGCTGTCAGTCGGATGGACTTGGTGGGTGACGGTGTCGTCGTTTGTGTTGAAGGCGGCATCCTTGGCTGGCTTCTTGCGAGGTGGAAAAATGGTCTTGTCGTTATCGGCTGATATGGCCTTGAAGTGCACTTCGACCCCGAAGAACTCAGAGATCCTGCTAAACTCTCTGTCGCAGCCGTTGGAGCGGTCGAAGTCGCCGCGCACAGTGATTACTCCTTTGGGTCCAGGCAACTTGATCATCAGGTAGGCGTAGTGAGGCACTGCCATGAACCTGGCAGAAGTTGGTCGCCCAAGTATGGCGTGGTACTGTGATTTCCAGTCGACAACTTCGAAATCAATCGACTCTTTCCTGAAGTGCTCGGGTGTGCCGAGGATGACGTCGAGTGTGATTGTTCCCATGGGCGTGATTGCTTGCCCTGGTACTATGTCGTGGAAGGTGGTCTTCGACTCTGGCAACTTCTCTGTCGATTTGTTCATTCTTCTCAGGGTATCGGCGAATATGATGTTGATGCCGCTGCCTCCGTCCATGAATAATTTCTTCAGGCTGTAGTCGCCGATTAGGGCTTCGATAACCAGAGCCGCGTGACCGGGTCGCGGCACCTCCAACAGGTGGTCTGCACCGGAGAATGAGATTGGTGTCTCCGACCCTCTCAGGTAGTCTGGTACTGCGCGCGGGCTGGTGGTAGCCTGGAGTATTGGCGGGTGATGAGCTTTTGGGCCCTGTTCGAAGGGCGTCCTTTTTGGATCATGTTGATCTGTCCTCGCGCAATCGGGTATGCGTCGTGCGCCGCCGTCAGGACATCGTGCTGCGGCTGCTGCTGGGGGAAAGTTCCAGCCGCTTGTATTGTGTTGTTGTTTGCGGGTCCTGCATAGTCTGGTAAATCTTGCACGCTTTACAGCAGTCCTTCAACAGGTGGTTGGCGCCCCATTTGACTGTCTCCGGGTCGCGGAACGAGTGATGTTTGCAAGGTTGCATCAGCTCTTCGGCTGGGGTCAGCGGACGCTTCCACTCGCGTTTATGGCTTCCGTCGTTGTGGCTAATGCTGCCGCTGCAACGGTTGTACTGCCTTGAGCTGGACTGTCGACTCTGATCATATTGTCGACTACTATCTCGTGTGTCATCACGGGGGGTTTGATATCCCGCCGCTACTAGCTCGATGGTGTCTGAGTTGGTGAAACGTTGCTTCTTCTTCTGGCGCCCGTCTCGCCAGTTACTTGTTTCGGCTTCTTTCTTTGGGGAGGTGTCGCAGACGTAATCCTCTCCTTCGGCCCACTGGTTGGCTACCTTCATGAGCTCGATTGTAGTTTTCGGCTGGAGCCTACCGAATTCCTCGCGGAGGTCGCGGCGAGCGATGCCGTGCATGAAAGCATCCATCACCCTGTCTTCTGAGACGGGTTCCATGGTATTCCGGAGAAGCGTCCACCGCTGGATGTATGCGCAGAGCGACTCGTCTCTTCCTGGTTTGCAGGCTTGCAGTTCGATGTAGGTAGTCGGCCTTGCGAATGTTCCAGAGAAACTTTTGATGAAAGTATCTTGGAATTCTTCCCAGGTTTTGAAGGAGTCCTTGGGCTGGCTGGTGAGCCACCCGCGGGCTGAGTCCGTGAGCATGAGCTGGATGTATTGCATTGCCGTAGTCGACGTCCCGCCTTGGCAGGTGCAGGCGATGAGGTAGTCTTCGAGCCACAGGCGCGGGTCTTGCTTTCCATCGTACTTTGGGGTTCCTGCTGTCAGCTTGAAACCCTTAGGCATGCGGGTGTCGTGGATGTTGAAGCTGAAGCATGCGGCGCCGCATGGCTCGAAGTTGCGATCGGCCGGATCATCCATGTTCATCGCGTCGGCCGAACGCTGGCTGCGGTTTCGGTCCACCGTCCTTTGTGTGATGACGTTGCAAAGATCTTCGCCTGGTTGGGCTTGTCTTAGTGGCTGCACTACCGGGGCCCCTGATGTTGCTGGCTTGCGGGTTTGGTGCTCTCGTTCTTCACGTGCCCGGTTGTTTGGTGCCCCAGTCGCCAGGGCTTCCTCGATTGCCTTCATGGACATAATCTGCTGCTTGTGAAGAAGGGCGCGTGGATCTCCCTCCGGCGGTTGCGTGAGCCGGAGATATGTCTCGACTGACATGATGGCGGCATTCGCCGTTTTGGGGACCGGTATCCCGTTCTTGTCCTCGGTGACGAAGGATGAGTCGAGATTGCGGGTGACCCTTATTCGATCAGCGTCTGTCATGTGCGGGACACGAGCTCTGTGTCGCCATCCTCCTTGGTTAAATTCTGTGGAGGAAGTGAACGAGATGGCAGCCCGTCTGGCACTTGATGCATCCGCATCCCTCTTGCGCCTGAGCAGCTCGGCCTTTTCGGCACGAAGTCGCTCGCCTTCCTTGCGTAGCAAGTACTGGACCACCAGGTGGTCTTCTCTAGGCGCGTCGGGTGCAGGGAAAGTACCATCGTCGACATGCTTCAGGTTCCTGATCCCCATGTCACGCGTGATGGTGAGTCGTGTCTGGTCGGGCATGACCACCTCCAGTGGATATGCGGGTTCCTCGTTGCCTTTTGGGGTCTCTGTGTCGGCCATGAAGACTTGCTGGGGGTAAATCTGGGCAGGAGTGTTTACGTTGCCGCTGCTACTTCCTTGATCTGAATCTTGCTCGGGATCGAAAATTGCTGCTACGTGGTGGGCAACGCAGTCGCCGTTACGTCTTCGCATGATCGCCACCGTGGTCGCGGACGGAGATTTCGCAGTCGCAGGGGCGAGTGCGATTGGCTTGGGGTAGACTTGATGGTCCCACAAAGATGCGTGCGACGCGGCAGTCGACGGCACGCCCTTGGTCGCACGCGCGGACAGAGTCGTAGTTGAGGTAGACCCTGACCTTGTCGGCCGTGCGACCGAGATGGTTGGAGTAGACTCAATCTGCGCGGCTGTTGCCGAGGTCGCCGATGTAGTCGATGCAGGTACGATCTTCGTAGGTGTGGCAGGTGCGGCTCCCGAGGCGGGTGACGTCGACTGTGGTGCGCGGGTGACCGATGTGGGTGCCGCCGCCGTCGCGCGTGGCCTGGTTGTCGCAGACCTGAATATGCCACGACTGTCGATGAAACAGTATATGGAGCCGAAGGTGATATGTATACCTTTGCGCAGATCGGCGTACACCGAGCGGTGGGCCGGCGGGTGGAAGGCGTATTCGAAGGAGCCGAAGCAGATGGGCTCCCGGGTGATGCAGACCTCGATCTTCATTGCGGATGGAGCCGGTGCGACCATGATTCCAACGCTTGATATCCTTCCCACAGACGGCGCCAATTGACTCGGGTGTAACTCGCAAATCCCAGGGTTGTGCACCCCGGGTTGATTGATGGGGAGAGAGAAGAGCGTTGGTGATCACGACGGCTGACAAGCGGGGATTTTACCCAGGTTCGGGCTCCCGGAGGATAACACCCTACTCCTGCTTGTCTGTTCTTGATGGCGAGTAGAGATTACAATGGCGGCGAGATTGCGATCTCGTTAGGGTTTGTGGTGGTGGCTATTGGCGTGTCCCCTGGGACAAGCAACCCTCATGGCTTTATAGGTAGCCAGGTCTCGGGTGGTCGGTATCGATGGTAATTATAGATATGGTAGGTTATGAAACCTAACCGACTTGGACTAGGTTACATGGTACCCCGAGTGGGCCTTCTGTGGGCCTTCTCCAGCTTGGCGCGGCCCAGGTAGCCTCATCGTGGGCTAGTCGAAAAGTAGCCCCACGTCAGCACTGGAAGCAATCATCACCCGGAGTTCTTCAGATTGCTCTGTTCCCTGGGTGGCCATCCACAAGTGCACGTACTCCAGAAACCATAGACATGGGCCTGAGTAGCCACTCAACTCGACTCCATACAACCAACCCACCCAGGAGGTTCTTTCTTAATTTAGTAGAATTTATATTTTCACAAAAAGAACATTTGCATAACATCAAATAATTCTACTAAGTATAGCATAGGAACCTAGACACATGAATAAGTAATTTCTACACAGGTTTAGCATAGCAATACTATCCTACACATGCTTATATAAAAATACACTAAGTAATGCATATAGAAAATAGTAGGAAGTTTATGAGGTGTGCCACTTGCCTTTGGATGATGTCTTTGCTCACAAACTCTTTTCAACGTAACTCGGAGCTCTCCATTCAATCTAACAGTATAGACAAACAACAATACAACAATCAACACAAAACACAACATCACATCACATACAAACACTTTCATAATGAACAAACAAGTTTTATAAAACTTCTAAGGAAAAATATGTTTATGCATGATGTGTAAAATATTTCTAAGGAATAGAGATGAATGTCATGCCATGAAAATCTTTTAAGTATTGCAAGGCAAATAGGTTGGTCAAAATGACTAAGGACTAAAGTCATTGGTTGGACAAAATACTTTGTTATAAATACCCTTGAATAAGCACTCTAATGACTTAGTCATAATGTGAAAAAATACTTAGAGAAAATACCAAGTCTATTCTTCAAGGTGATCAACAATTATTATCAACTCTTTGTAAATTGGATATTAACTATAGTGAGAGAGACAGACACCCGGCCATCCACTTAAGTTGTGGAACAGGTCTCATGTACGTGGACATGTAAGGTTAGTCTCAAGGCCGCTTCATCTCACTATGCCGCTTGGATCCAACAAGCTTCAAAGATGGTAATAGCATGATCAAAATTGTTTATATCTAAAGTCAAAGACAAGATTAGGAAAGAGGAAAAAGATAGAAAGAAGGATGTAGAATCTTCTCGTTGCTTCATTTTCTTCTTGATGTGATGACTTCATTGCAATTTTGTAGAATTTATGGCTCTGAAGACTTGATGGTGTTGATAGCATCGAGGTTGGTCTTGAATATAACTTAGTCATCAAGAGGTCTAAGAGAAGAAGGGAGAAAAGAGAGAGAGGAAGCAATACTTAGAAAATGTTGCTAGTTGGTCTTCATGAACTTCTTCTTGATTTTCTTCTAAGTGCTTCTGCTCCTTGAAGATACTTCTGTAGTCTTGTTTTCTTGGCTAAGTCCTTCATTGGTCTTGTTGCTCCATGTTGAAAATCCTAAGTGTCTAAGTTCATAGCACTTTACCAAAATACTAAGTTGAAATAATCCTAACTTAGAGAAAATAATGAAGAAGTTTTCCTATGGGAAGTATAACTACAAAATAAAATATGCTATGCATAAAATGTATTTTTTTAATCACAAGAAAGAATCATAACAACTTTTGTGTTTTTATAAATATGCATAAAGTTATAACTGCAATTTAATTAATTTCTATTATAGGAAAATAAAATAAAAGGGTAAATACAACATCAAAGTTTTATGTGATTAAAATTTTATAACAGAATTTTATAAATGGTGTTAATAAACAGAGAGGATTTAATTAAATTTATAGCAATTGGATTTACTCAAAATTGATTTATCTATCAAGAGTTATGTCAGAATTATTCAAACTATTCAAACTAAACATATAAGTATTAAATCATCCAAATAATACTCAAAAATATTTTATAACAGAGGCATCATAATACAAATATTCCAAAGTTTCTAAAACAATTTTATTTGGAATTTTTGGATTTATAGATTTAAAGTTATGGCAAATATACTCAAATCCTCCATTTGAAATTTTAATACTTTAAACTAAGTCAAATTTGAATTCTAACAGATCTAAAATATTCTACATGTCAAGTGCTTTCCACATATATAAGATTTGTCAAATTTGGATCTATGGTTGAAAAGTTATGAAGGTTTGAATATGCAGGGGCTTTTCTGTAAATCTGCCAAATCTGTTGACTGTGCGCTGACTCGATCCGACGTGGCGCTGACTGTGCATGCTGACTGGATCGCTGACGTGGATAAGTCAAACAGATCTGGATCGTCAGATCTGGATCTGATGGCACAGATCAGCCCATACCCCTTCGATCTAAATGATCTAATCTAGACCGCAAAAACAAGATCGGACGGCTGGTAGGCGTTGACTGTTACCTGGCGTCGCTTTTCGCCGAAGATGGAGCGGATGGCGGTGGCGGCGACTCGGGCGTGGACGGAGGAGGTGCTCCGGTGGAAGCCGGGCTCGGGGAGGACCACCTCCAGATGCGGCGCGGCACGACGAAGAGGATGGTGGCGATTGTAGGTGGCGGGGTGCTCCGGTGCTCGTCCTACTCCTCACCGGGGTTGGGGAAGGCGGCGGTTGTTTCGGCCGTGGACGAACGGCTCGTTTTGGAGCTGGAAAAATTAGGGAAACAAGTCACGGCGATGCACACGGGGACGGTTAATAGGATGGAGGGAAGGGGAGAGGCTGAGGTCATCGAAGATCACCGGATTTAAAGAAACTCGCCGGCGGTAGGTGAAGAACTCCGACGATTTATTTCTTTGGCCTAGCGGCGTAAAATGGAGAGGGAGGAGAGGGGAAATGGAGGCGGGGTTGTAGAGGATTTATAGACACGCACGCTACGGTTTACTAACGCTTAAATTGCACGAATCGAACGGAAAGGAAGGAGCAAAATCGGGGGCGAAATTCTCACACAGAGGTTGAAGATGATGACGTCACGCTGACGTCATCCGGCCTTTTTCTTTTCTGATTTTATTTTATTGATAACTTTTCATTTAAGTGTCCAAATGAGGTCAAAAAAATTTCTAAATATTTGTAAAAACATTATATTTGTGTTAATCCAGTTGTGGGCATGTTTTGAAAAAAATTCAAAAATAATAATTTTGAAATATTGATTAAATACAAATTTGACACCTTATGTTAAATTTGAAAATAGGGTTTAAGTAATTTTATTTTTGGCTAAATAAATTTATAATAATACAACACTTATATAAGTTTGAACGTAAGTTAATTAAACTCATTTTAATATATTAAAACATATTTGGGTTTTTGTACAATATTAAATAACATAACACAACTATTTGAAATGAAAGGGAATTATAGAGTATTCATTTTTAATTCACATTATTTGTACACCATTAATTTTTATATTATGATAAATCATTTTAAAACTCCATAACATACCTTTTGGAAAATATCCTAAAATTTATTTTATTTCATATATTGAATATATTCATGAAAATCATTTTATGTATTGCAAATTGATGAAAAAAAATAAATTATTGAAATGCCTATTTGGATAATTCATTAATTATAAAATATATGAAGTTTTAAAGTTATTAACTATAGAATTGAAATTTCCAAAAAAGTATGTTTTGAACTCAGGTAAAAGAATGAAAATCATTTGGCAAATAGACCATGTTTTAAATAGTTTAAATGAACATTTGTAAATATTATTTTAATTTATGAATAGCTATGGCTAAGTGGTTGAAATCAAATACTTACATAGAAACTTTTTATTACAAGAAAATGGTTTGAAGGTTGGTAATTCATTTGTCAAATTATATATTGAGGTTTAAGAAATACAATGGATAATATAATGTTTAACTTGAAACAACTTTTGAAAATAATGTTTATTTGAGATGTTAAAGATATTAAACTTTTTCAATATGCTTGAAGTCTATTATTGTTAGTTTTCTTATGCATTTTAATATTTTATTTTAATCAAGACAAAAGTTTTAAATTTTAGTGATTTTTAAACATTCCAAAATATTGGGATGTTACAGACTACCACCCTTAAAAGGAATCTCGTCCCCGAGATTCAGAGAGGATAGAAAGAAAAGCAAATGCTTGGAATACTTCTGATAACTCGAGAGGTTTTGAGAAATGTAATTTCTAACATGTAAACTTGAAAACTGGCAGGGGATGATTTTTCTGATTGGGGAGGCCAGAAATAAAGATGGTTTGGGATCTCTGGGTTTAAACAACTGGGTTTGAATTAACTGGGTGGGCTACCAGCCTTAAAAGCAATCTTTGTGGTAAGTCTAGAAACTTTGTTTAATCTTGCTTACTTTCCTGATGTAGAGTGTACTTGTATTCAAAATACAATGGCATGTGGTGGATACGGAAATTTATAGCACTCACGTTTTCCACTCAGTCCTTGGAGAGATTTATCCTTCTTCCACTCAGGGCAGCCACTGACATAGTGCCATGTTACTTCGCATTTGCGGCATGTCGCGGTACTGATGATTTTTTTGTGCGAGCGGATTAGGCAGTTCTCCTTCATCTTTTCTGGGCACTTATCAGTATAATGTTCCTTGTCCTTACATTTGTAGCAAATTACGTCGCTTAAGTTCTTCTTCTTCTTAGGTGTTTCCAGGGCTAGAAGTTCTTCCAAATCTTCTTTGCCATATTCTATCTCAATTAAAGAAGTCCAGTCTCGTTTGATGTGACAATTTCGAGCTAGGTGATCTCCTTCACACTTATAGCAACACTTGGAATTACTTTTGGATATCTTCGGATGTGACTTTACTCTCACTTCATTTTCCATCTTGGAAGGAACTACAGTCGTCCTTGGACAATGATTTGGTTAAGTGTCCTAACCAATCTTCTTCTCTATGCAGTTCGATGAATAATGTCCTTGTTATTTGCACTTATAGCAATTGATGTGGCTAAGATCTTTCTTGGATTTAACCTTTTGTTCTTGTTCCTCCAGGGTCTTCATGAGGGACTGTTGCATTCCTTCCTTGGTTTGCTGGATAACTTGTTGCACCAAGGAATAAAGTTGCCACTGTATTGGGACATGATTTGTTCCTTCACACAAGAAACAAGTAACCTGACTTGTGAGGCATACTTTAACTACATGTTTTGTATCACCATGGGACAACTCATCTGGACATTCTTTGGACGTATGTCCTAACTGTCCACAAGTTTGTCATGCCTTCGGTTTGGTCATAAGATTCTCTTGATACCCACTAGGGTTTTGATCAATCTAAGGCAGGTGTTCATTGATCAAATTCCACAACTGACTCTGGTTCTCTAATAGTAGTCGCATTGTTGTGTGCAAATCATTGGTGTTGGTATTGGGGTAAGACATCTGTTTGGTTTAGAAAATAAATGAGTTGAATTATAGGTACTACGGAGAAATTCTAATTCAATAATTCAGAACAAGGCAACCAATCTCTAACAAAATCAATAAACATGGTTCAAACACAAGCACACACATACGTAGCAAAATTTCAAACTTCTTTTGGAAAACCGAACTAATCGTTTATCGAACGAAACACACCAATGTCATGGAAAGACAAAATTGATAGTACTGCCATACCACAATTTGATAGGTCAATACATCATCGGATCTCGTTATTCCTAGGGATAGGTGGTCTAATCTATCTTTTTCTTGAGTGCCTCAAGTTCCTATTTTACTTCCTTGAGTTCTTTAAGATGCTTCTGGGTGTTGTGAAGTCTAAACGAAGTCTTTCTGCAAGATACTCGATGGCTCTCCATGCTGCATTTCTTGCTGAATTAAAGAATGATGTGTGTAGTATTGGGTTTGTGAACATGCAGTCACCCTCAGTCTTGTGGTCATCTTCTTTGCTCCTGAATAGATGGGCTTGCACCCACCAGTACTCTTGGCCTTCATTCATGAAAGGAAAACCTTTGTATACTGCCTCTCCTTCAAAACCTAAACTCTTCATGTTATCCTTAAGTGCTCTTGGAAACTCAGTCTCGCATTCCAAGGTCATTGTCATCACTGGTCCTTTCTTGAGTGATTCAATGAGGTTGTTCATCTAAGAAACAAGAGAAGAAATTTAGAAAGGAAATAGTTAAGATAGTTACAAGAATGATGTTTGAAAAGTTCTTATTTTCATCAAACTGAATGAAATAGATTTTCAATCCTATGGCCAAATCCTATTTCTATCCAAATCTAGGGTTTCGAACCTACAGGCAACACAGTGCTCTGATACCATCTGTAGCGTACCTGCACTTAAAATATGGCAAGGTACCTGTGTATAGTGCAAATCACTGGATCGATTTGTTTGCACACACAGTTTACGATGTAATATCACAACAAAGTATCAATTCTATTACATCGATGATCCAGACATAGAAAATATTCTTTACAACTTGCATAGCATAAAGCTAGCACTGAAAGAGTAAACAGCGGAAATACAATAGCAGTGAGTCTCCATCATCTTCATGTTGCCACATGCGAAAACATGTTGGTTGCAGACTCGAAACCTTTAAACGAAACCTCACTCGTCATCTGAGCAATCTGCAATAAGAAAAATATTACAAGAACGTGGGTCAGATTCCATTAAAAATGGAGTCTGGCAAGTGACACTATGGTGGACACTTAGTGGAATAACTCTAATAACCTATATGCTTATTTGGCTGGTGGAGTTCAAGGCTATTTTGCAAATTTTTCCTAACTCTTTGGAAAACACTTTTCTTATATTCGAGACATTTGTGGCATGAAAACCACTGTCTCATTCTACCCTTGTTCACCCATCAAGTTTTAATTTTTGAAGTTGGAATGATGGAATCCTCCGTTGACGTCCGTGATCAGCTGCTCAAATTGTCCGTACCGGGGACACGGCTAAGTACTTAGTTTTACACTCTGCAGAGGTTGTGCACGTTCACCATTGTACCCATTCAACCCAAACTATCCTTTAAACACTTATAGTGATAAGGAAAAGGAGAAGAATGAGACGAGATCTTTCAGAAGCATTTTCCCTCCCACTCTGGCTTGACCCGTTCCACCTAACACCCTCTACATCTGCTTGTCAAGCCGGGGCGTGTCCACGCAACTTAATTGATCAAGCCAGAGCCCATATGGCAATGGCTGCACTGGAAGCAATCGTCACTCGGAGTTCTTCAGATTCCTCTGTTCTCTGGGTGGCCATCCACAAGTGCACGTACTCCAGAAACCATATACATGGGCCTGAGTAGCCACTCAACTCGACTCCATACAACCAATCCACCCAGGAGGTTCTTTCTTAACTTAGTAGAATTTATATTTTCACAAAAACAACATTTGCATAACTTCAAATAATTCTACTAAGTATTGCATAGGAACCTAGACACAAGAATAATGAATTTCTACACAGGTTTAGCATAGCAATACTATCCTACACATGCTTATTTAAAAATACACTAAGTAATGCATATAGAAAAAAGTAGGAAGTTTATGAGGTGTGCCACTTGCCTTTGGATGATGTCTTTACTCACAAACTCTTTTCAACGTAACTCGGAGCTCTCCGTTCAATCTACCAGTATAGACAAACAACAATACAACAATCAACACAAAACACAACATCACATCGCATACAAACACTTTAATAATGAACAAACAAGTTTTGTAAAACTTCTAAGGAAAAATATGTTTATGCATGATGTGTAAAATATTTCTGAGGAATAGAGATGAATGTCATGCCTTGAAAATCTTTTAAGTATTGCAAGGCAAATAGGTTGGTCAAAATGACTAAGGACTAAAGTCATTGGTTGGAAAAAATACTTTGTTATAAATCATCTTGAATAAGCACTCTAATGACTTAGTCATAATGTGAAAAAATACTTGGAGAAAATACCAAGTCTATTCTTCAAGGTGATCAACAATTATTATCAACTCTTTGTAAATTCGATATTCAGTATAGTGAGAGAGACAGACACCCGGCCAACCACTTAAGTTGTGGAACAAGTCTCATGTACGTGGACATGTAAGGTTAGTCTCCATGCCGCTTCATCTCACTATGCCGCTAGGATCCAACAAGTTTCAAAGATGGAATAACATGATCAAAATTGTTTATGTCTAAAGTGAAAGACAATATTAGGAAAGAGGAAAAAGATAGAAAGAAGGATGTAGAATCTTCTCGGTGCTTCATTTTCTTCTTGATGTGATGACTTCATTGCAATTTTGTAGAGTTTATGGCTCTAAATACTTGATGGTGTTGATAGCATCGAGGTTGGTCTTGAATATAACTTATTCATCAAGAGGTCTAAGAGAAGAAGGGAGAAAAGAGAGAGAGCAAGCAATACTTAGAAAATATTGCTAGTTGGTCTTCATGAACTTCTTCTTGATTTTCTTCTAAATGCTTCTACTCCTTGAAGATACTTCTGTAGTCTTGTTTTGTTGGCTAAATCCTTCATTGGTCTTCTAGCTCCATGTTGAAAATCCTAAGTGTCTAAGTTCATAGCACTTTACCAAAATACTAAGTTGAAATAATCCTAACTTAGAGAAAATAATGATGAAGTTTTCCTATGGGAAGTATAACTACAAAATAAAATATGCTATGCATAAAATGCAATTTTTTAATCACAATAAAGAATCATAACAACTTTTGTGATTTTTATAAATATGCAGAAAGTTATAATTGCAATTTAATTAATTTCTATTATAGGAAAATAAAATAAAAGGGTAAATACAAGATCAAAGTTTATGTGATTAAATTTTTATAACATAATTTTATAAATGGTGTTAATAGACAGAGATGATTTAATTAAATATATAGCAATTGGATTTACTCAAAATTGATTTATCTATCAAGAGTTATGTCAAAATTATTCAAACTATTCAAACTAAAAATATAAGTATTAAATCATCCAAATAATACTCAAAATTATTTTATAATAGAGGCATCATAATACAAATATTTCAAAGTTTCTAAAACAATTTTATTTGCAATTTTTGGATTTATAGATTTAAAGTTATGTCAAATATACTCAAATCCTCCATTTGAAATTTGAATATTTTAAACTAAGTCAAATTTGAATTCTAACAGATCTAAAATATACCACATGTCAAGTGCTTTCCAAATATATAAAATTTGTCAAATATGGATCTATGGTTGAAAAGTTATGAAGGTTTGAATATGTAGGGGCTTTTCTGTAAATCTACCAAATCTGTTGACTGTGCGCTGACTCGATCCGACGTGGCACTGACTGTGCATGCTGATTGGATCGCTGACGTGGATAATTCAATCAGATCTGGATCGTCAGATCTGGATATGATGGCACATATCAGCCCATTACCCTTCGATCTAAATGATCTAATCTAGACCGCAAAAACAAGATCGGACGGCTCGTAGGCGTTGATTGTTACCTGGCGGCGCTTTTCGCCGGAGATGGAGCGGATGGTGGCGGCGGCGACTCGGGCGCAGATGGATGCCGTGCTCGGGGAGGACCACCTCCAGATGCGGCCCGGCACGACGAAGAGGATGGTGGCGATTGTAGGTGCCGGGGTGCTCCGGTGCTCGTCCTACTCCTCACTAGGGTTGGGGAAGGCGGCGGTTATTTCGTCCGTGGACGAACGACTCGATTTGGAGATGGAAAAATTGGGGAAACAAGTCACGGCGATGCGCACGGGGACGGTGAATAGGATGGAGGGAAGGGGAGAGGCCGAGGTCGTAGAAGCTCACCGGATTTAAAGAAACTCGCCGGCGGTAGGTGAAGAACTCCGACGATTTATTTCTTCGGCCTGGCGGCGTAAAATGGAGAGGGAGGAGAGGGGAAATGGAGGCGGGGTTGTAGAGGATTTATAGACACGCACGGTACGGTTTACTAACGCTTAAATTGCACGAATCGAACGGAAAGGAAGGAGCGAAATCGGGGGCAAAATTCTCACACAGAGGTCGAAGACAATGACGTCACGCTGACGTCATCCGGCCTTTTTATTTTCTGATTTAATTTTATTTTAGTCATAACTTTTCATTTAAGTGTCCACATGAAGTCAAAAAAAATTTCTAAATATTTGTAAAAACATTATCTTTGTGTTAAACCAGTTGTGGGCATGTTTTGAAAAAAATTCAAAAATAATAATTTTGAAATATTGATTAAATACAAATTTGACACCTTATGTTAAATTTGAAAATAGGGTGTAAATAATTTTATTTTTGGCTAAATAAATTTACAATAATACAACACTTATATAAGTTTGAAAGTAAGTTAATTAAGCTCATTTTAAAATATAAAACATATTTGGGTTTTTGTACAATATTAAATAACATAACACAACTATTTGAAATGAAAGGGAATTATATAGTATTCATTTTTAATTCACATTATTTGTACACCATTAATTTTTATATTATGATAAATCATTTGAATTCTCCATAACATACCTTTGGGAAAATATCCTAAAATTTATTTTATTTCATATATTGAATATATTCATGAAAATCATTTTATGTATTGCAAATTGATGAAAATAATTTAAATTATTGTAATGCCTATTTGGATAATTCGTTAATTGTAAAATATATGAAGTTTTAAAGTTATAAACTATAGACTTGAAATTTCCGAAAAAGTATGTTTTGAACTCAGGTAAAAGAATGAAAATCATTTGGCAAATATACCATGTTTTAAATAGTTTAAATGAACATTTGTAAATATTATTTTAATTTATGAATAGCTATGGCTAAGTGGTTGAAATCAAATACTTACATAGAAACTTTTTATTACAAGAAAATGGTTTGAAGGTTGGTAATTCATTTGTCAAATTATATATTGAGGTTTAAGAAATACAATGGATAATATAATGTTTAACTTGAAACAACTTTTGAAAATAATGTTTATTTGAGATGTTAAAGATATTAAACTTTTTCAATATGCTCGAAGTCTTTTATAGTTGGTTTTCTTATGCATTTTAATATTTTATTTTAATCAAAACAAAAGTTTTAAATTTTAGTGATTTTTAAACATTCCAAAATATTGGGATGTTACAGACTACTACCCTTAAAAGGAATCTCGTCCCCGAGATTCGGAGAGTATAGAAAGAAAAGTAAATGCTTGGAATACTTCTGAAAACTCGAGAGGTTTTGAGAAATGTAATTTCTAACATGTAAACTTGAAAACTGCTAGGGGGTGATTTTTCTGATTGGGGAGGCCAGAAATAAAGATGGTTTGGGATCTCTGGGTTTAAACAACTGGGTTTGAATTAACTGGGTGGGCTACCACCCTTAAAAGCAATCTTTGTGGTCAGTCTAGAAACTTTGTTTAATCTTGCTTACTTTCCTGATGAAGAGTGTACTAGTATTCAAAATACAATGGCATGTGGTGGATACGGAAAGTTATAGCACTCACGTTTTCCACTCGGTCCTTGGAGAGACTTATCCTTCTTCCACTCAGGGCAGCCACTGACATAGTGCCCTGTTACTTCGCATTTGCGGCATGTCGCGGGACTGATGATTTTTTTGTGTGAGCGGATAAGGCAGTTCTCCTTCATCTTTTCTGGGCACTTATCAGCATAATGTCCCTTATCCTTACATTTGTAGCAAATTACGTCGCTTAAGTTCTTCTTGTTCTTAGGTGTTTCCGGGGCTAGAAGTTCTTCCAAATCTTGTTTGCCATATTCTATCTCAATTAAAGAAGTCCAGTCTCGTTTGATGTGACAATTTCGAGCTAGGTGATCTCCTTCACACTTATGGCAACACTTGGAGGTACTTTTGGATATCTTCGGGTGTGACTTTACCCTCACTTCATTTTCCATCTTGGTAGGAACTACAGTCGTCCTTGGACAATGATTTGGTTAAGTGTCCTTACCAATCTTCTTCTTTATGCAGTTCGATGAATAATGTCCTTGTTCTTTGCACTTGTAGCAATTGATGTGGCTAAGACCTTTCTTGGATTTAACCTTTTGTTCTTGTTCCTCCAGGGTCTTCATGAGGGACTATTGCATTCCTTCCTTGGTTTGGTGGATAACTTGTTGCACCAAGGAATAAAGTTGACACTGTATTGGGACATGATTCGTTCCTTCACACAGGAAGCAAGTAACCTGACTTGTGAGGCATACTTTAACTACATGTTTTATATCACCATGGGACCACTCATCTGGACATTCTTTGGACGTATGTCCTAACTCTCCACAAGTTTTGCATGCCTTCGGTTTGGTCATAAGACTCTCTTGATACCCACTAGGGTTTTGATCAATCTTAGGCAGGTGGACATTGATCAAATTCCACAACTGACTCTGGTTCTCTAATAGTAGTCGCATTGTTGTGTGCAAATCATTGGTGTTGGTATTGGGGTAAGACATCTGTTTGGTTTAGAAAATAAATGAGTTGAATTATAGGTACTATGGAGAAATTCTAATTCAATAACTCAGAACAAGGCAACCAATCTCTAACAAAATCAATCAACATGGTTCAAACACAAGCACACACATACGTAGCAAAATTTCAAACTTCTTTTGTAAAACCGAACTAATCGTTTATCGAACGAAACACACCAATGTCAGGGAAAGACAAAATTGATAGTACTGCCATACCACAATTTGATAGGTCAATACATCATTGGATCTCGTTATTCCTAGGGATAGGTGGTCTAATCTATCTTTTTCTTGAGTGCCTCAAGTTCCCCATTTACTTCCTTGAGTTCTTCAAGATGCTTCTGGGTGCTGTGAAGTCTAAAACGAATTCTTTCTGCAAGGTACTCGATGGCTCTCCATGCTGCATTTCTTGCTAAATTAAAGAATGATGTGTGTAGTATTGGGTTTGTGAACATGCAGTCACCCTCAGTCTTGTGGTCATCTTCTTTGCTCCTGTATAGATGGACTTGCACCCATCAGTACTCTTGGCCTTCATCCATGAAAGGAAAACCTTTGTATACTGCCTCTCCTTCAAAACCTAAACTCTTCATGTTATCCTTAAGTGCTCTTGGAAACTCAGTCTCGCATTCCAAGGTCATGGTCATCACTGGTCCTTTCTTGAGTGATTCAATGAGGTTGTTCATCTAAGAAACAAGAGAAGAAATTTAGAAAGGAAATAGTTAAGATAGTTACAAGAATGATGTTTGAAAAGTTCTTATTTTCATCAAACTGAATGAAATAGATTTTCAATCCTGTGGCCAAATCCTATTTCTATCCAAACTTAGGGTTTCGAGTCTACAGGCAACACAGTGCTCTGATTGTATATATTATCATAAACACTAAAATTAGCCAGCAAATCGTCATACGTATAGCAACAAGGTAGCTATTATTTTCACTAATTTAAATATACGCATAATGGTATTGAATCCCAAATTTTACTAATTTAATTTGGGCATACGTATTACAACTTATAATTATTACAACATATTATTATTACAACATATAATGATTAGCGATGGCCATTAGTAGTTAAGTACATATTAGTATGACCTACTCAAAATTAAATCAAATAGAGCAATAAATAAATAAGTACCAACCACATTTAATATTTATTATTTAGGTGAACTATTAAAATACAACTAAAGAACGAGATACAAGATGTAAACATGTTCAAGGATGGGAAATTAATATTCATTCTATTTTTCTGATCAAAATTCATATATAACATATTTCATATTAAGCTCAATTTGCAAATTAAAAGAAACTTACCATAGATAGAGACAAAATGCAGCGTCGGGGATTTGAACTTGGGTCTGTCAGGGTGAGGTACAAGTAGCGTTGCCACTGGGCTACGAGAGGGATTTTGCTTGCTTCCGCATCGAGTGAAACATGAAGTATAAAATGAACGGATCTGAACAACGAGGCCGCCGCGCTAGGAGGTGATGTGGGCCCCTCAGGCGCACACCGACCTCGCCCTTTCGCCTATAAAATCCCCCCTGATCTAAAAATAATCATACGATATTCACTTTTTCCTCCACGGGTCCCGAGCTACCGCCATCGTCAACACCACTTCGGGGGAGATCAGAACTGCTCCCCGGCACCCTGCCGGGAGGGGGAATTGTCCCCGGAGGCCTCTATGTCGCCATGACCGCCTCCAGACTGATGCGTGAGTAGTCTACCCTTGGACTACAGGTCCATAGCAGTAGCAAGATGGTTGTCTTCTCCTCTTGTGCTATCATGTTTAGATCTTGTGATCTGCCTATCATGATCAAGATCATCTTTATGTAATTCTCGATGTTGTGTTTGCTGGGATCCGATGAATAGTGAGTACTAAAGTTATTGCTTCATAATATATCATGTGTGTACTATTTAATGATCTTGCATGCTCTCCGTTACTTGTGTGTGCTTTGGCCAAGTAGATGCTCGTAACTCCAAGAGGGGGTATTTATGCTCGATAGTGGGTCCATGTCTCTATTAAATCTGGGGTAGTGACATAAAACTCTAAGGTTGTAGATGTACTGTTGCTACTAGGGATAAAACAGTAGTACTTTGTCGAAGGATGATGTTACTTACTTACTTTACACACAGTGCTTAAGGCGATAATCTGTTACATGCAACTTAATACTGAAAGAGGTGCAGACGCTAAACGGAAGGTGGATTATTAATCATAGATGCGGTTGGAACGGTCTATATATATTGTCTTAATGCCCGAATGAATCTCACACTAGACATCATAACGTTAGTATATGCATTGGGTTGCCAATCATTATTCTGTCAATTGCCTAGCTGTAATTTGTTTACCACGCATGGATGAATGTTATTATTTATGGAGAGACACCACTAGTGAACTGTGGACCCCGGTCCTTCTCATTAATCTGATAAAACCACAATTGCAAACCTGTTACTTTCTGCAAACAAACATCTTTCTTCCACACATACGTTTAATCCTTTGTTACAGCAAGCCAGTGAGATTGACAACCTCACTGTTAAGTTGGGTCAAAGTATCTTGATTGTTTGTGTGCAGGCTCCACGTCAACTTAGCACCAGCAATCTTCTGGCGCCGTTGATACCTCGGCGAAATTCTTCATCTCCTACTGGTTCGATAACCTTGGTTTCATACTGAGGGAACTTGCTGCTGCACTACTTCACATATTCTTCTTGGGGTCTCCCAACAACACACCCACTATGTGCATCAGGCTCCCAACCATCTTCTAATTTCTTGGCGATAGAAGGTTCAAGTTTTAATTTATCTTCCCTAACTTTAATGAGAGCATTTGGAATATGAGTAGTAAAAGACAAATTAAGAGAGCTAGTATTAGGACTTGTGGCCAACTTTAGCAAGAACTTAATAACTTCAGAGATATTACAATTATGAAAATCAAAATTATTATCATCAAATCACACCGAACCACATTCGCCTATATTCTAAAAAAATTCAGCACTTTTATCAACACTAGTTTCAGCAGTTTTGGGCAATTTTAAATTTTTGGAGGAAGAAAAGGAGAAATTTCCTATGCCAACTATGTTTCCATTGATACTATTAGGCTTACTAACATGTGAAACGCCATTATTTTCAGTGGTAGAAACAGTAAAAACTTTTAAAATATTAGCCTTTTTATCTAGTTCTTTCTCTCTTTCCCATCTAGCACGTAATTGGGCCATCATCCTAACATTTTCATCTATTTGAACTTGGATGGCATTAGCAGTAGCAAAGGGATTATCATCAACATTTTCAGGTTTAGCAGCCATTTTATTAATGAAAGAAGATTGTGCTGCAGACATAGAGGAAATACAAGTTTCAGCATTAGTAATTTTTCCTTGGAGACCCGAAATCTCCCTATTTAAATTTTCCATTTGATGACTACTGTTTCTCAACATATTAGATTGTTCTTACATGGTTTTAGTGAACACTTTATTTTGCTCATATAAAAACTTTAGTAGATTTTTCAATTTCTAGAATCCTTTCCTCTCTAGGCATTCTAACATAAGAATTACCAAAAGGGTTATTATAAGAATTACCATGATTAGGAGGATAGGGCTTATAGTTGTTATTACCATAGTTGTTCCTATAGGCATTGCTGTTGAAATTGTTACTTTTAATGAAGTTCACATCAACATGCTCTTTTTGTGCAACTAAAGAAGCTAAGGGAACATTATTGGGATCAACATGAGATTTACTATTTGCAAGCATAGACATAATAATATCAATCTTTTCACTCAAGGAGGAGGTTTCTTCAACAAAATTTACCTTCTTACCTTGAGGTGTCCTTTCCGTATGCCATTCAGAGTAATTCAACATCATATCATCGAAGAGTTTTGTTGCAGCCCCCAAAGTAATCGACATAAAGGTACCTCCAGCAGCTGAATCCAATAGGTTTCTTGAAGAAAAATTCAGTCATTCATAAAAGGTTTGGATGATCATCCAAGCAGTCAGTCCATGGGTTGGACAATTCTTTATCAAAGATTTCATTCTTTCCCAAGCTTGAGCAACATGTTCATTATCAAGTTGTTTAAAATTCATGATGCTACTTCTTAGAGAAATAATCTTAGCAGGAGGATAGTATTTTTCAATAAAAGCATTTTTGCATTGAATCCATGAATCAATACTATTCCTAGGCAATGAAAGCAACCATTATTTAGCTCTTCTTCTCAAGGAGAAAAGAAATAATTTCAGTTTTATGATATCACCATCTATATCCTTATATTTTTGCATTTAACATAGTTCAACAAAATTATTTAGATGGGCAGCAGCATCATCAGAACCAACACCAAAAAATTGCTCTCTCATAACAAGGTTCAATAAAGCAGGTTTAATTTCTAAGAATTCAGCTTTAGATGCAGGTGGAGCAATAGGTGTGCATATAAAATCATTATTTCTGGTGCTAGAAAATTCACACAACTTAGTATTCTCAGCAGAACTCATTATAGCAAATTAATTAAAAAACCGAAATAACAATAATAAGAAAATAAACACAAACTGAAATAACGAAAGCAGCAAAACTGACAATAAATAACACAAACCGAAATAACAAAGTAATGTAAGTAACTAATTTTTGGTATTTTTGATATTAAGCAAACAAGATAGTAATAATAATAAAGTAAGCAAGATAATAACAAAACAAAAAGATTGGAAGTGCGAAAACTCCCCCGTAGAAGAATCCTTATTTCCCCGGCAACGGCGCCAGAAAAATGCTTGATGCATACGGTGGGTGTGTTGTTGGGAGACCCCAAGAGGAAGGTGTGAGGCAGTGTAGCAGCAAGTTTATCTCCGCTATGAAACTAAGGTTATCGAACCAGTAGGAAATGAGAATTCACCCGAGGTATCAACGGCGCCAGAAAAATGCTTGGCGTGTAGTTGACGTGGAGCATGCACACAACAATCCAGATACTTTGCCCCAACTTAACAGTGAGGCTGTCAATCCCACCGGCTTGCTGTAAGAAAGGATTAAACGTATGTGTGGAAGAAAGATGTTTATTTGCAGAAAGTAAAAGGTTTGCAATTTGTTATTTATCGGATTAAAGAGAAGGACCGGGGTCCAGAGTTCACTAGTAGTGTCTCTCCATAAATAATAATAATATTCATGCGGGTAAACAAATTACAACTGGGAAATTGATAGAATAATGACGAGCAAACCAATGCATATACCAACGTTATGATGTCTAGTGTGAGATTCATTCGGGCATTACAATAATATACATAGACCGTTCCAACATCATTTATGACTAATATTCCACATTCCGGTTAGCGTCCGCACCCCTTCACTATCAAGTTGCATGCAACAGATTATCTCCTTAAGCATTGTGTGTAAAGTAAGTAAGTAACATCATCCTTAGATAAAGTACTACTGTTTTATCCCTAGTAGAAACAGTACATCTACAGACTTAGAGCTAGCTGTCACCACCCCAGATTTAATAGAGACATGAACCTACTATCGAGCATAAATACCCCCTCTTGGAGTCAAAAGCATCTACTTGGCTAGAGCATACACAAGCAACGGAGAACATGCTAGATCATTAAATAGCACACACATCATACATTATGAAGCAATAACTTTAGTACTCAATATTCATCGGATCCCAGCAAACACAACATGAGGAATTACATAACGGTGATCTTGATCATGATAGGGAGCTCAAAAAATCTAAACATGATAGCACAAGAGGAGAAGACAACCATCTAGCTACTTATATGGACCCGTAGTCCAAGGGTAGACTACTCACGCATAAGTCCGGATGCGGTCATGTCGACGTAGAGGCCTCCGGGGACGATTCCCCTACCCGGCAGGGTGCCGGGGAGAAGTTCTGATCTCTCCTGAATTGGTGTTGACCTGTGGAGGAAAAGATGAACACCGTGCTAGGGTTTTTTGCCGAAGGGGTATTTGTAGGCGAAAGGGCGAAGGCGGTGGAACCCCGAGGGGCCCACACCATGTCCCTGCACGGCCAGGCTTGGTGCCGCGCCTGCACCAGGTGGCGGCGCATCGGGCTACGTCTTCGTCTCGTATTTGACTTTCTGGAACGTTCCTGACGAAAAATGATTTCAGGATAAAAATCGTCAAATTCTGAAAATATTTCCTTAAGTACTTTTCTGAAACCAAAAACAGCAGAGAACAGGGAACTGGCACTATGGCATCTTGTTAATAGGTTAGTCCCATAAAATGCATAAAACTATTTAAAATGTATATAAAACATGCAATAACATGGTATAATATAGCATGTAACATAAGAAATTAGAGATACGTTGGAGACGTATCAATCATGTACATTTGTCCTTTGGCTTTTGGATATTGGTCATCTACGTTGTGTGGTATGTGGTGTATGGCGCCTGCCATCTGATTATTCGTGTCGTGTGGCGGTGGAGGTGGAAGTGTGGCGACTGGTTGTGGTGGTGTTGTATATGATTATGGACTGGCTGGTGGTAGATCCCTTCTGTGTCGCTTCATGTAATCTGCTGCTATATGTCTGAATTTGCGGCAATTCCCCATTGTATGATTTGATATCAACCGCATAGTCGCTGGATCTTTGAACATGTGAAGTCTGCACTCGTCTTCCATCTTTTCCTAAAATGACTTTTTAGGTTTAGGATATGGGCGTCTTTGCCAATCTTGCCTCCTGTTCCTCTGCGCTGGTCACGGTCCCTGTTGTTGCGACTGTAACGTACCTGCACTTAAAAATATGGCAGGTACCTGTGTATAGTGCAAACCCCTGGATCGATTCGTTTACACACACAGTTTACGATGTAATATCACAACAAAGTATCAATTTTATTACATCGATGATCCAGACTTACAAAAATAAATAGTTCGATACATCTTTGCATAGCTTAAAGCTAGCTCAAAACAATAAAGCAACGGAAATAAATCTTCAATGAGCCTCCAACTTCATGATACGCCACAGGCGAAAAAATGTTGGTGCAGACCCGAAACCCAAACGTTGTCTTTACTCTTCGTCAGAAATTTCTGCAACAAATAATAATTTGCAACAGAGTGGGTCAGATTCCATTAAAAATGGAGTCTGGCAAGTGACACTATGGTGGACACTTAATGGAATAACTCTATAGCCTATATGCATATTTGGCTGGTGGAGTTCAAGGCTAATTTGCATAAAGCCAATTTTTCCTACTCTTTTGAAAACACTTTTCTTGAAGTCAAGACGAGTATGGCACGAAAACCATAATCTCATCTTCCCTTGTTCACCCATCAAATTTTAACTTAGAAATTGGAATGTTGGGAGCCTCCGTTGAATCCTTGATCAGCTGCTCAGATTGTCCGTAACCGGGGACACGGCTAAGTACTTAGTTTTACACTCTTCAGAGGTTGTGCACTTTCACCACGAGACTCAAACAACCCTTCTGTCCTTGACCCTCATGTAGTGAAAAGGAAAGGAGAAGCCTGAGACGAGACCTTTGGGGAAAAGTCAAAGCAGAGCCATTATACCACGTGGTTGCACTGGAAACATCTTCACTTGGAGAAAACTTTGGTCCCTTTGTTCCTGGGTGGCCATCCTCAAGTGTACGTACTCAGGTTCACTCATCTAAATGAGCCTGGGTCTTAGCCAGGTGCACCCACCTAAATGAGCCTAAGCAGCCACTCAACTCTAACCTCCATCCTCTTGCCACATCCACCTAGAAGTTTCTTTAACTTAGTAGAAATTTACTTTCCACAAAATAACTTTAGCATAGCATCAATATTTCTACCAAGTTATCCATAGGATTCTAGACACAACTAGTGTAAGCGATATAGTAGTTTCAGCATTGCAATACTATCCAACAATGCATGTAAGAAATACACTAAGTAATGCATAGAAAATACTTAGGAAAATGATGAAGGTGTGCCACTTGCCTTGGCAACAAGAAGAATAACAACAACAGCTGCAACAATTGTCGTTTCCTTCCGAAATTTCTAACACATCAAACAAGGCCCAAATAAACATACATACAAAATAACAATACAAAAATATGTTATGCATGATGTGCAAAATATTTCTACTAGAGATGCATGCCATGTCAAGAAATTATTCTAAGTTAATGCAAGGCAAGTGTGTTAGTCGAATATGATTAAGTTCCAAGGTTGTAAGACTGCTCCTAGTCTTCATCATGTTTGATCTTGAATTCTTCAATTCCTTTGTAGTTTCCTTCATCTTCAATTAGCACTCTAAGGACTTGGTCAACATCACTAAGGATTTGGTTTATGTCCAAAGTGGAAGAAGAATAGGAAGGCAGAAAAAGATACATAGAAGATAGAGTGATTTCCCAGGCTTCATCTCCAGACTTGTAACCTTCTCCTTGGTGATGTCTTCATTGTATCATGGAGATTTGATGGTTCTTCAGACTTGATGGTTTGTATATCACCAGGGCTGGCCTTGGATATAATTTAGCCACCACGAGATCTAAGAGAGAAGAAAAGAAAAGAGAGAAAGACTTAGAGAAATAAAGGAGGTTTGTCTTCTTGAAGTTCTTCTTGATTTTCTTCTAAGTGCTTCCACTTCTTGAAGCTGCTTCCGGAGTCTGTTTTCTTCTAAGTCTTCATTGGCCTACTAGTCTTCATACTTCAATTCCTAAGTGTCTAAGTGAATAATTACCTTACCAAAACAACTATGTCGAAAATAAACTTAACTTAGAGAAAAACAATAACTATGCAGTAAATATGCTATGCATGCAATGTTTAATCACAAGAAAACATCAAACTTGATAAAGTTTTCTATATGCTAAATTTTCTAAGGAAAAGAGTTGTCAAATTATTATCGAATATTTTCTAAGGAAGAAAATACTTTGTTTGAGGAGGCAAAATATTTCTAAATACTTTTGTGACCAAAGTGTTCATAATATGCCTAAGTACTTTATAATTTCGAATATATGATGAAATTAATTTTAATATATTTTTAATTAATTTTTATTCATTAAAATATCATTTAAAAGTATTAAATCAATATTATTTACGAAACACACAACAAATTATTCTACAAAAATTATTAGAAAATTCATACTACCAATACTTAGTCATTCCAATTTATAGTAATTGGATTTACTCAAAAATAATATTTCTATCAAAAGTTATGTCAAAATTACTCAAACTTTATTCCATTTTGAAATTATGATTTTGAAATAATCCAAATAATACTGAAAAATATTTTATAACAGTGGAATTATATAACACATACTCTAAGGTTTTAAAATAATTTTATATAAAATTTTTGGACTTATGGATTTACATCTAAGTCTAATTTACTCAAACTCTAAATTTGAAATTTGAATAATTTAAACAAACTCAAAATAGAAAACTAATCGTGCTAAAATATTCTACAGGTAGAGAGCTTTTCAAAAATATAAAGTTTGTTAAATTTGGCCAAACCAATAAAAAGTTATAACAGATTTAAGACACAGGGGCTTTTCTGCAAAACTACCAGTTTTAATCTATTTAAGAAAATCGCTGAAAATCAAATCTGACGTGGCGCTGATCTGGCGCTGACTGTGCTGCTGACGGAGCGTCGACGTGGCGTTGCCGTGGCTTGATCTGATTCGCCGGTACCCCTTCGTTTAAGTGATTTGTTTCTAGCCGTTCGATCGAGATCGAACAGTTCAGATCTAAAGGATTCAAAGCCAGCGGCGCAGCCGGCCTGGGTCGTCTCCGGTGACTTCATTTTGCGGTGGCGCCATCGCCGGCATTCACGCAAACGTAAAACGAAAGAGGAAGGGGAGGCGCTGGTCATACCACGGGGTTCAGAGGTTCAAGGCGAGGCCGAGGTAGAGGTTGCCGCGGACGGGGGCGGTCTTCTTCTTCCCGTATCGCTCGCCGGAGTTGGTCCCGCGGCGGCCGGCGGAAGTTGATGAAGCAGGCGTCGATCTGGAGCACAAGAAGTTGCACAAAAGGTTCAGGGAGATGCGCCGGGAGAAGTTAAGAAGGATGGGGGCAACGAGGTGGCTCGGGGTCAACGGTTCTCACCGGAGTTTGAAGAAAACGGCGACATCAATGGCGGACGGAGGCGGTTCCATCCGAGCAGCCTAGGGGCGATGAAGCTAGGGTTTTTGGGTGCGGGAGAGGGCGGTGGAGATAGGGTATAAATAGGGGCGCATCCGGGAACTTATCTCGCAAGCAAACGATCGAATCGATCGTATCAGTTTCGATCTTCTCCGGGAGAGTTCGGTTGAGATACGGTGGAGGAAGGGGATGACAAGCGGGCCCCAGGCATCAGCGAGAGGGAGGTCGAAGACGGGCCGCTGCTGGGCTGCTAAGTGCCGCTCGCGCACGAGGAAGAGAAGTGGGCTTCGGCCCCGGGTAAGCGGCCTGTGAATTTTTTTTTTGACAAAACATTTCTCTGTTTTCAAACTTTTAGATCAAATTTTATTTTAAAACTTAACCAAAACTTTTCAGAAAAAATCATAAAAATATGTTTTGAAAAGCTTGTTTAATTTAGAACTTTGTGATAGTATTCTTGCCCAAAATAAAAATTAATAAATTGGAATATTATAAAAGATACAAATAACATGTTTATGGAATAATTTCCAAAACAAACATATAAATTAATATTAAATTTCAAACTCTTATTTAATTTAAGCAACAAGTTGAAATGATGTTGATGCATGAATGCAATGCTTGAATACTCTTTTAAAAGTAACATACAAAGTAATTTTTAAAAGTTTTAATTTTTTCTGATTTTTCAAATCCCAGGATGTTACAGACTACAACCCTTAAAAGGAATCTCGTCCTCGAGATTCGAGAAGGCTAGCAAAAGGTTGTGACTGGTTTGACTGGGTGGGCTACCACCCTTAAAAGGAATCTTTGTTGGTATTGAAAATTCAATAAGAAAACTTGATTTAAAATGTACCGTTCACTTCCTCCATGGTGATGTGGTTCACATATCCTTTATCAAAAGGATTTGGCTTGACAACGGCTTCGGCCCCTTTCTTTTTTGGGCAGTCAGTGGAGTAGTGTCCTTGCTTCTTGCAGTTGTAACATGTGATATGATTGATGTTTTTCTTGGGTTCCACATTTGGACGGTGATTGTGGTTAGGAGCATTGTGTCCGTTTCCCTTGAATCCACCATTATGTTCATGATGCTTGTGGTTGCTTCCTCCACTATGGTGGTTTCCAAGTTTGTGACCATGGTTCCCATCATGAACAAAATGCTTCTTGGATGAGGGTTCAGAGGAGTGCTTGTTCATCTTTCTCTTCCTGTTTTCAGCTTTCTTCATGCTATCTTCAAGGGTGATTGCTTGATCGAGAAGTATCTGATAGTTTGGAGCATAAGCAACAGTCAAAGGTATCTTCAACTCATCACATAGTCCCTTGAGAAATTTTGCCTTCCTCTTTGCATCTGTATCAATGTCCTCAGGAGCATATCGAGAAAAGGCATGAAAGTCATCCATGTACTCCTTAAGGCTTCTGTTACCCTCACGTAGTTTGCGAAACTCCTCCTGTTTCAGATTCATAATCCCCGTGGAGACATGAGCATTACGAAATCCTTCCTTGAATTCCTCCCAGGTCAAAGTGTCCAATGGGTGAGTAATCTGATAAGTTTCCCACCATTGGGCAGCAGGTCCTTCAAGCAGATGTGCGGTGAACCCAACTTTCTCAGCATCATCACATTCAGTTGTCACCAGATCCTTTTGTACAGAATGCAGCCAGTCATCAGCTACCATTGGCTCAGTTGAGGTTGAGAACTTGTTTGGCCTAAGCCTTAGAAATCTGGTAAGCCTGTCCACTTGGGGAGGTGGTGGCGGTGGAGGATTGTTGTTGTTGTTGTTATTGTTGTTGTTCTTTGTTGTTGTTCCCAGGAGCACGTCGGAGAGGCATCTGTGGGTTTTAGCATAGATGAGTAAAAGATAGACAGATCTAGGAGAAAAATTCCTACCCATACAAGCAATTACACAATCAACCACAATCATTAAATTTCCAAACTTGTTTTTGAAAAGCCTAACTAATCGTTTTCGAACGAAGTACACCGATATTATGGAGAACACATACGATGATACTGCCATACCACAATTTGATAGGTCAATACATCATTAGGATCTCGTTACTCTAATGGATAGGTGGTCTAGTCTATGTACTTCCTGAGTGCATCAAGTTCCTCTCCTATTTCCTTGAGTTCATCAAGATACTTTTGGGTGTTATGAAGCCTAAATCGAAGTCTTCTTTCAAGGTTCTCGATGGCTTCGCATGCTGCACTTCTTGCTGAGTCAAAGAATGATGTGTAAAGTATTGGGTTGGTGAACATGCAGTAGTCCTTGGTCTTTTGGTCATCTTCTTTGCTTTGGTATAGATGGAGTTGCACCCACCAGTACTCTTGACCTTCACCCATGAAAGGAAATCCTTTATATACTGCTTCTCCTTCGAAGCCCAAGCTCTTCATGTTATCCTTAAGTGATATTGGAAAATCAGTCTCACATTGTAGGGTCATGGTCATCATTGGTCCCTTCTTGAGTGATTCAAAGAGGTTGGTCATCTAAAAAGAAGATATAGTATTTTTAGAAAGCAAATAGATAAGATAGTTACAAGAAGGAAAATTAGTAAAGTTTTGTTTTTGCAAACTGAATAAAAATAGATTTTCAATCCTATGGTCAAACCTATTTCTATCCAAACTTAGGGGTTTCGAACCTACAGGCAACACAGTGCTCTGATACCATCTGTAACGTACCTGCACTTAAAAATATGGCAGGTACCTGTGTATAGTGCAAACCCCTGGATCGATTCGTTTGCACACACAGTTTACGATGTAATATCACAAAAAAGTATCAATTTTATTACATCGATGATCCAGACTTACAAAAATAAATAGTTCGATACATCTTTGCATAGCTTAAAGCTAGCTCAAAACAATAAAGCAACGGAAATAAATCTTCAATGAGCCTCCAACTTCATGATACGGCACAGGCGAAAACATGTTGGCGCAGACCCGAAACCCAAACGTAGTCTTTACTCTTCGTCAGAAATTTCTGCAACAAATTATAATTTGCAACAGAGTGGGTCAGATTCCATTAAAAATGGAGTCTGGCAAGTGACACTTTGGTGGACACTTAATGGAAAAACTCTATAGCCTATATGCATATTTGGCTGGTGGAGTTAAGGGCTAATTTGCATAAAGCCAATTTTTCCTACTCTTTTGAAAACACTTTTCTTGAAGTCAAGACGAGTATGGCACGAAAACCATAATCTCATCTTCCCTTGTTCACCCATCAAATTTTAACTTAGAAATTGGAATGTTGGGAGCCTCCGTTGAATCCTTGATCAGCTGCTCAGATTGTCCGTAGTCGGGGACACGGCTAAGTACTTAGTTTTACACTCTGCAGAGTTTGTGCACTTTCACCACGAGACTCAAACAACCCTTCTGTCCTTGACCCTCATGTAGTGAAAAGTAAAGGAGAAGCCTGAGACGAGACCTTTGGGGAAAAGTCAAAGCAGAGCCATTATACCACGTGGTTGCATTGGAAACATCTTCACTTGGAGAAAACTTTGGTCCCTTTGTTCCTGGGTGGCCATCCTCAAGTGTACGTACTCAGGTTCACTCATCTAAATGAGCCTGGGTCTTAGCCAGGTGCACCCACCTAAATGAGCCTAAGCAGCCACTCAACTCTAACCTCCATCCTCTTGCCACATCCACCCAGAAGTTTCTTTAACTTAGTAGAAATTTACTTTCCACAAAATAACTTTAGCATAGCATCAATATTTCTACCAAGTTACCCATAGGATTCTAGACACAACTAGTGTAAGGGAGATAGTAGTTTCAGCATAGCAATACTATCCAACAATGCATGTAAGAAATACACTAAGTAATGCATAGAAAATACTTAGGAAATTGATGAAGGTGTGCCACTTGCCTTGGCAACAAGAAGAATAGCAACAGCAGCTGCAACAGTTGTCGTTTCCTTCCGAAATTTCTAGCACATCAAACAAGGCCCAAATAAACATACATACAAAATAACAATACAAAAATATGTTATGCATGATGTGCAAAATATTTCTACTAGAGATGCGTGCCATGTCAAGAAATTATTCTAAGTTAATGCAAGGCAAGTGTGTTAGTCGAATATGACTAAGGACCAAGGTTGTAAGACTGCTCCTAGTCTTCATCATGTTTGATCTTGAATTCTTCAACTCCTTTGTAGTTTCCTTCATTTCAATTAGCACTCTAAGGACTTGGTCAACATCACTAAGGATTTGGTTTATGTCCAAAGTGGAAGAAGAATAGGAAGGCAGAAAAAGATACAGAGAAGATAGAGTTGATTTCCCAGGCTTCATCTCCAGACTTGTAACCTTCTCCTTGGTGATGTCTTCATTGTATCATGTAGATTTGATGGTTCTTCAGACTTGATGGTTTGTATATCACCAGGGCTGGCCTTGGATATAACTTAGCCACCACGAGGTCTAAGAGAGAAGAAAAGAAAAGAGAGAAAGACTTAGAAAAATAAAGGAGGTTTGTCTTCTTGAAGTTCTTCTTGATTTTCTTCTAAGTGCTTCCACTTCTTGGAGCTGCTTCCGGAGTCTGTTTTCTTCTAAGTCTTCATTGGCCTACTAGTCTTCATACTTCAATTTCCAAGTGCCTAAGTGAATAATTACCTTACCAAAACAACTATGTCAAAAATAAACTTAACTTAGAGAAAAAAAATAACTATGCAGTAAATATGCTATGCATGCAATGCAATGTTTAATCACAAGAAAACACCAAACTTGATAAAGTTTTCTATATGCTAAATTTTCTAAGGAAAAGAGTTGTCAAATTATTATCGAATATTTTCTAAGGAAGAAAATACTTTGTTTGAGGAGGCAAAATATTTCTAAATACTTTTGTGACCAAAGTGTTCATAATATGCCTAAGTACTTTATAATTTCGAATATATGATGAAATTAATTTTAATATATTTTTATTTAATTTTTATTCATTAAAATATCATTTAAAAGTATTAAATATATATTATTTACGAAACACACAACAAATTATTCTACAAAAATTATTAGAAAATTCATACTACCAATACTTAGTCATTCCAATTTATAGTAATTGGATTTACTCAAAAATTATATTTCTATCAAAAGTTATGTCAAAATTACTCAAACTTTATTCCATTTTGAAATTATGATTTTGAAATCATCCAAATAATACTTAAAAATATTTTCTAACAGTGGAATCATATAACACATACTCTAAGGTTTTAAAATAATTTTATATAAAATTTTTGGACTTATGGATTTACATCTAAGTCAAATTTACTCAAACTCTTAATTTGAAATTTGAATAAATTAAACAAACTCAAAAAAGAAAACTAACCGTGCTAAAATATTCTACGTGTAGAGAGCTTTTCAAAAATATAAAGTTTGTTAAATTTGGCCAAACCAAAAAAAAGTTATAACAGATTTAAGACACAGGGGCTTTTCTGCAAAACTACCAGTTTTAATCTATTTAAGAAAATCACAGAAAATCAAATCTGATGTGGCGCTGATCTGGCGCTGACTGTGCTGCTGACGGAGCGTTGACGTGGCGTTGCCGTGGCTTGATCTGATTCGCCGGTACCCCTTCGTTTAAGTGATTTGTTTCTAGCCGTTCGATCGAGATCGAACAGTTCAGATCTAAAGGATCCAAAGCCAGCGGCGCAGCCAGCCGGGGTCGTCTCCGGTGACCTCATCCTGCGGTGGCGCCATCGCCGGCATTCACGCAAACGAAGAACCAAAGAGGAAGGGGAGGTGCTGGTCATACCACGGGGTTTAGAGGTTCAAGGCGAGGCCGAGGTAGAGGTTGCCGCGGACGGGGGTGGTCTTCTTCTTCCCGTATCGCTCGCCGGAGTTGGTCCCGCGGCGGACGGCGGAAGTTGATGAAGCAGGCGTCGATCTGGAGCACAAGAAGTTGCACAAAAGTTTCAGGGAGATGCGCCGGGAGAAGTTAAGAAGGATGGGGGCAACGAGGTGGCCCGGGGTCAACGGTTCTCACCGGAGTTTGAAGAAAACGGCGACAGCAATGGCGGACGGAGGCGGTTCGATCCGAGCAGCCTAGGGGCGATGAAGCTAGGGTTTTTGGGTGCGGGAGAGGGCGGTGGAGATGGGGTATAAATAGGGGCGCATCCGGGAACTTATCTCGCAAGCAAACGATCGAATCGATCGTATTAGTTTCGATCTTCTCCGGGAGAGTTCGGTTGAGATACGGTGGAGTAAGGGGATGACAAGCGGGCCCCAGGCGTCGGCGAGAGGGAGGTCGAAGACGGGCCGCTGCTGGGCTGCTAAGTGCCGCTCGCGCACGAGGAAGAGAAGTGGGCTTCGGCCCCGGGGAAGCGGCCTGTTATTTTTTTTTTTGACAAAACATTTCTCTGTTTTCAAACTTTTAAATCAAATTTGATTTTAAAACTTAACCAAAACTTTTCAGAAAAATTCATAAAAATATGTTTTGAAAAGCTTGTTTAATTAAGAACTTTTTGGTAGTATTCTTGCCCAAAATAAAAATTAATAAATTGGAATATTATAAAATATACAAATAACATGTTTATGGAATAATTTCCAAAACAAACATATAAACAAATATTAAATTTCAAACTCTTATTTAATTTAAGCAACAAGTTGAAATGATGTTGATGCATGAATGCAATGCTTGAATACTCTTTTAAAAGTAACATACAAAGTAATTTTTAAAAGTTTTAAATTTTTCTGATTTTTCAAATCCCAGGATGTTACAGACTACCACCCTTACAAGGAATCTCGTCCTCGAGATTCGAGAAGGCTAGTAAAAGGTTGTGACTGGTTTGACTGGGTGGGCTACCACCCTTAAAAGGAATCTTTGTTGGTATTGAAAATTCAATAAGAAAACTAGATTTAAAATGTACCGTTCACTTCCTCCACGGTGATGTGGTTCACATATCCTTTATCAAAAGGATTTGGCTTGACAGCGGCTTCGGCCCCTTTCTTTTCTGGGCAGTCAGTGGAGTAGTGTCCTTGCTTCTTGCAGTTGTAACATGTGATATGATTGATGTTTTTCTTGGGTTCCACATTTGGACGGTGATTGTGGTTAGGAGCATTGTGTCCTTTTCCCTTGAATCCACCATTATGTTCATGATGCTTGTGGTTGCTTCCTCCACTATGGTGGTTTCCAAGTTTGTGACCATGGTTCCCATCATGAACAAAATGCTTCTTGGATGAGGGTTCAGAGGAGTGCTTGTTCATCTTTCTCTTCCTGTTTTCAGCTTTCTTCATGCTATCTTCAAGGGTGATTGCTTGATCGAGAAGTATCTGATAGTTTGGAGCATAAGCAAATGTCAAAGGTATCTTCAACTCATCACATAGTCCCTTGAGAAATTTTGCCTTCCTCTTTGCATCTGTATCAATGTCCTCAGGAGCATATCGAGACAAGGCATGAAAGTCATCCATGTACTCCTTAAGGCTCTGTTACCCTAACGTAGATTGCGAAACTCCTCCTGTTTCAGATTCATAATCCCCGTGGAGACATGAGCATTACGAAATCCTTCCTTGAATTCCTCCCAGGTCAAAGTGTCCAATGGGTGAGTAATCTGATAAGTTTCCCACCATTGGGCAGCAGGTCCTTCAAGCAGATGTGCGGTGAACCCAACTTTCTCAGCATCATCACATTCAGTTGTCACCAGATCCTTTTGTACAGAATGCAGCCAGTCATCAGCTACCATTGGCTCAGTTGAGGTTGAGAACTTGTTTGGCCTAAACCTTAGAAATCTGGTAAGCCTGTCCACTTGGGGAGGTGGTGGCGGTGGAGGATTGTTGTTGTTGTTGTTATTGTTGTTGTTGTTGTTGTTCCCAGGAGCACGTCGGAGAAGCATCTGTGGGTTTTAGCATAGATGAGTAAAAGATAGACAGATCTAGGAGAAAAATTCCGACCCATACAAGCAATTACACAATCAACCACAATCATTAAATTTCCAAACTTGTTTTTGAAAAGCCTAACTAATCGTTTTCGAACGAAGTACACCGATATTATGGAGAACACATACGATAATACTGCCATACCACAATTTGATAGGTCAATACATCATTAGGATCTCGTTACTCTAATGGATAGGTGGTCTAGTCTATGTCCTTCCTGAGTGCATCAAGTTCCTCTCCTATTTCCTTGAGTTCATCAAGATACTTTTGGGTGTTATGAAGCCTAAATCGAAGTCTTCTTTCAAGGTTCTCGATGGCTTCGCATGCTGCACTTCTTGCTGAGTCAAAGAATGATGTGTAAAGTATTGGGTTGGTGAACATGCAGTAGTCCTTGGTCTTTTGGTCATCTTCTTTGCTTTGGTATAGATGGAGTTGCACCCACCAGTACTCTTGACCTTCACCCATGAAAGGAAATCCTTTATATACTGCTTCTCCTTCGAAGCCCAAGCTCTTCATGTTATCCTTAAGTGATATTGGAAAATCAGTCTCACATTGTAGGGTCATGGTCATCATTGGTCCCTTCTTGAGTGATTCAAAGAGGTTGGTCATCTAAAAAGAAGATATAGTATTTTTAGAAAGCAAATAGATAAGATAGTTACAAGAAGGAAAATTAGTAAAGTTTTGTTTTTGCAAACTGAATAAAAATAGATTTTCAATCCTATGGTCAAACCTATTTCTATCCAAACTTAGGGGTTTCGAACCTACAGGCAACACAGTGCTCTGATACCATCTGTAACGTACCTGCACTTAAAAATATGGCAGGTACCTGTGTATAGTGCAAACCCCTGGATCGATTCGTTTGCACACACAGTTTACGATGTAATATCACAAAAAAGTATCAATTTTATTACATCGATGATCCAGACTTACAAAAATAAATAGTTCGATACATCTTTGCATAGCTTAAAGCTAGCTCAAAACAATAAAGCAACGGAAATAAATCTTCAATGAGCCTCCAACTTCATGATACGGCACAGGCGAAAACATGTTGGTGCAGACCCGAAACCCAAACGTAGTCTTTACTCTTCGTCAGAAATTTCTGCAACAAATTATAATTTGCAACAGAGTGGGTCAGATTCCATTAAAAATGGAGTCTGGCAAGTGACACTTTGGTGGACACTTAATGGAAAAACTCTATAGCCTATATGCATATTTGGCTGGTGGAGTTAAGGGCTAATTTGCATAAAGCCAATTTTTCCTACTCTTTTGAAAACACTTTTCTTGAAGTCAAGACGAGTATGGCACGAAAACCATAATCTCATCTTCCCTTGTTCACCCATCAAATTTTAACTTAGAAATTGGAATGTTGGGAGCCTCCGTTGAATCCTTGATCAGCTGCTCAGATTGTCCGTAGTCGGGGACACGGCTAAGTACTTAGTTTTACACTCTGCAGAGTTTGTGCACTTTCACCACGAGACTCAAACAACCCTTCTGTCCTTGACCCTCATGTAGTGAAAAGGAAAGGAGAAGCCTGAGACGAGACCTTTGGGGAAAAGTCAAAGCAGAGCCATTATACCACGTGGTTGCACTGGAAACATCTTCACTTGGAGAAAACTTTGGTCCCTTTGTTCCTGGGTGGCCATCCTCAAGTGTACGTACTCAGGTTCACTCATCTAAATGAGCCTGGGTCTTAGCCAGGTGCACCCACCTAAATGAGCCTAAGCAGCCACTCAACTCTAACCTCCATCCTCTTGCCACATCCACCCAGAAGTTTCTTTAACTGAGTAGAAATTTACTTTCCACAAAATAACTTTAGCATAGCATCAATATTTCTACCAAGTTACCCATAGGATTCTAGACACAACTAGTGTAAGGGATATAGTAGTTTCAGCATAGCAATACTATCCAACAATGCATGTAAGAAATACACTAAGTAATGCATAGAAAATACTTAGGAAATTGATGAAGGTGTGCCACTTGCCTTGGCAACAAGAAGAATAGCAACAGCAGCTGCAACAGTTGTCGTTTCCTTCCGAAATTTCTAGCACATCAAACAAGGCCCTAATAAACATACATACAAAATAACAATACAAAAATATGTTATGCATGATGTGCAAAATATTTCTACTAGAGATGCATGCCATGTCAAGAAATTATTCTAAGTTAATGCAAGGCAAGTGTGTTAGTCGAATATGACTAAGGACCAAGGTTGTAAGACTGCTCCTAGTCTTCATCATGTTTGATCTTGAATTCTTCAACTCCTTTGTAGTTTCCTTCATTTCAATTAGCACTCTAAGGACTTGGTCAACATCACTAAGGATTTGGTTTATGTCCAAAGTGGAAGAAGAATAGGAAGGCATAAAAAGATACAGAGAAGATAGAGTTGATTTCCCAGGCTTCATATCCAGACTTGTAACCTTCTCCTTGGTGATGTCTTCATTGTATCATGTAGATTTGATGGTTCTTCAGACTTGATGGTTTGTATATCACCAGGGCTGGCCTTGGATATAACTTAGCCACCACGAGGTCTAAGAGAGAAGAAAAGAAAAGAGAGAAAGACTTAGAAAAATAAAGGAGGTTTGTCTTCTTGAAGTTCTTCTTGATTTTCTTCTAAGTGCTTCCACTTCTTGGAGCTGCTTCCGGAGTCTGTTTTCTTCTAAGTCTTCATTGGCCTACTAGTCTTCATACTTCAATTTCCAAGTGCCTAAGTGAATAATTACCTTACCAAAACAACTATGTCAAAAATAAACTTAACTTAGAGAAAAACAATAACTATGCAGTAAATATGCTATGCATGCAATGCAATGTTTAATCACAAGAAAACATCAAACTTGATAAAGTTTTCTATATGCTAAATTTTCTAAGGAAAAGAGTTGTCAAATTATTATCGAATATTTTCTAAGGAAGAAAATACTTTGTTTGAGGAGGCAAAATATTTCTAAATACTTTTGTGACCAAAGTGTTCATAATATGCCTAAGTACTTTATAATTTCGAATATATGATGAAATTAATTTTAATATATTTTTAATTAATTTTTATTCATTAAAATATCATTTAAAAGTATTAAATATATATTATTTACGAAACACACAACAAATTATTCTACCAAAATTAATAGAAAATTCATACTACCAATACTTAGTCATTCCAATTTATAGTAATTGGATTTACTCAAAAATAATATTTCTATCAAAAGTTATGTCAAAATTACTCAAACTTTATTCCATTTTGAAATTATGATTTTGAAATAATCCAAATAATACTGAAAAATATTTTCTAACAGTGGAATCATATAACACATACTCTAAGGTTTTAAAATAATTTTATATAAAATTTTTGGACTTATGGATTTACATCTAAGTCAAATTTACTCAAACTCTTAATTTGAAATTTGAATAAATTAAACAAACTCAAAAAAGAAAACTAACCGTGATAAAATATTCTACGTGTAGAGAGCTTTTCAAAAATATAAAGTTTGTTAAATTTGGCCAAACCAATAAAAAGTTATAACAGATTTAAGACACAGGGGCTTTTCTGCAAAACTACCAGTTTTAATCTATTTAAGAAAATCACAGAAAATCAAATCTGACGTGGCGCTGATCTGGCGCTGACTGTGCTGCTGACGGAGCGTTGACGTGGCGTTGCCGTGGCTTGATCTGATTCGCCGGTACCCCTTCGTTTAAGTGATTTGTTTCTAGCCGTTCGATCGAGATCGAACAGTTCAGATCTAAAGGATCCAAAGCCAGCGGCGCAGCCAGCCGGGGTCGTCTCCGGTGACCTCATCCTGCGGTGGCGCCATCGCCGGCATTCACTCAAACGAAGAACCAAAGAGGAAGGGGAGGTGCTGGTCATACCACGGGGTTTAGAGGTTCAAGGCGAGGCCGAGGTAGAGGTTGCCGCGGACGGGGGCGGTCTTCTTCTTCCCGTATCGCTCGCCGGAGATGGTCCCGCGGCGGACGGCGGAAGTTGATGAAGCAGGCGTCGATCTGGAGCACAAGAAGTTGCACAAAAGGTTCAGGGAGATGCGCCGGGAGAAGTTAAGAAGGATGGGGGCAACGAGGTGGCTCGGGGTCAACGGTTCTCACCGGAGTTTGAAGAAAACGGCGACAACAATGGCGGACGGAGGCGGTTCGATCCGAGCAGCCTAGGGGCGATGAAGCTAGGGTTTTTGGGTACGGGAGAGGGCGGTGGAGATGGGGTATAAATAGGGGCGCATCCGGGAACTTATCTCGCAAGCAAACGATCGAATCGATCGTATTAGTTTCGATCTTCTCCGGGAGAGTTCGGTTGAGATACGGTGGAGTAAGGGGATGACAAGCGGGCCCCAGGCGTCGGCGAGAGGGAGGTCGAAGACGGGCCGCTGCTGGGCTGCTAAGTGCCGCTCGCGCACGAGGAAGAGAAGTGGGCTTCGGCCCCGGGGAAGCGGCCTGTTAATTTATTTTTTGACAAAACATTTCTCTGTTTTCAAACTTTTAAATCAAATTTGATTTTAAAACTTAACCAAAACTTTTCAGAAAAAATCATAAAAATATGTTTTGAAAAGCTTGTTTAATTAAGAACTTTTTGGTAGTATTCTTGCCCAAAATAAAAATTAATAAATTGGAATATTATAAAATATACAAATAACATGTTTATGGAATAATTTCCAAAACAAACATATAAACAAATATTAAATTTCAAACTCTTATTTAATTTAAGCAACAAGTTGAAATGATGTTGATGCATGAATGCAATGCTTGAATACTCTTTTAAAAGTAACATACAAAGTAATTTTTAAAAGTTTTAAATTTTTCTGATTTTTCAAATCCCAGGATGTTACAGACTACCACCCTTACAAGGAATCTCGTCCTCGAGATTCGAGAAGGCTAGTAAAAGGTTGTGACTGGTTTGACTGGGTGGGCTACCACCCTTAAAAGGAATCTTTGTTGGTATTGAAAATTCAATAAGAAAACTAGATTTAAAATGTACCGTTCACTTCCTCCACGGTGATGTGGTTCACATATCCTTTATCAAAAGGATTTGGCTTGACAGCGGCTTCGGCCCCTTTCTTTTCTGGGCAGTCAGTGGAGTAGTGTCCTTGCTTCTTGCAGTTGTAACATGTGATATGATTGATGTTTTTCTTGGGTTCCACATTTGGACGGTGATTGTGGTTAGGAGCATTGTGTCCTTTTCCCTTGAATCCACCATTATGTTCATGATGCTTGTGGTTGCTTCCTCCACTATGGTGGTTTCCAAGTTTGTGACCATGGTTCCCATCATGAACAAAATGCTTCTTGGATGAGGGTTCAGAGGAGTGCTTGTTCATCTTTCTCTTCCTGTTTTCAGCTTTCTTCATGCTATCTTCAAGGGTGATTGCTTGATCGAGAAGTATCTGATAGTTTGGAGCATAAGCAAATGTCAAAGGTATCTTCAACTCATCACATAGTCCCTTGAGAAATTTTGCCTTCCTCTTTGCATCTGTATCAATGTCCTCAGGAGCATATCGAGACAAGGCATGAAAGTCATCCATGTACTCCTTAAGGCTCTGTTACCCTAACGTAGATTGCGAAACTCCTCCTGTTTCAGATTCATAATCCCCGTGGAGACATGAGCATTACGAAATCCTTCCTTGAATTCCTCCCAGGTCAAAGTGTCCAATGGGTGAGTAATCTGATAAGTTTCCCACCATTGGGCAGCAGGTCCTTCAAGCAGATGTGCGGTGAACCCAACTTTCTCAGCATCATCACATTCAGTTGTCACCAGATCCTTTTGTACAGAATGCAGCCAGTCATCAGCTACCATTGGCTCAGTTGAGGTTGAGAACTTGTTTGGCCTAAACCTTAGAAATCTGGTAAGCCTGTCCACTTGGGGAGGTGGTGGCGGTGGAGGATTGTTGTTGTTGTTGTTGTTGTTGTTGTTGTTATTGTTGTTGTTGTTGTTGTTCCCAGGAGCACGTCGGAGAGGCATCTGTGGGTTTTAGCATAGATGAGTAAAAGATAGACAGATCTAGGAGAAAAATTCCTACCCATACAAGCAATTACACAATCAACCACAATCATTAAATTTCCAAACTTGTTTTTGAAAAGCCTAACTAATCGTTTTCGAACGAAGTACACCGATATTATGGAGAAAACATACGATGATACTGCCATACCACAATTTGATAGGTCAATACATCATTAGGATCTCGTTACTCTAATGGATAGGTGGTCTAGTCTATGTCCTTCCTGAGTGCATCAAGTTCCTCTCCTATTTCCTTGAGTTCATCAAGATACTTTTGGGTGTTATGAAGCCTAAATCGAAGTCTTCTTTCAAGGTTCTCGATGGCTTCGCATGCTGCACTTCTTGCTGAGTCAAAGAATGATGTGTAAAGTATTGGGTTGGTGAACATGTAGTAGTCCTTGGTCTTTTGGTCATCTTCTTTGCTTTGGTATAGATGGAGTTGCACCCACCAGTACTCTTGACCTTCACCCATGAAAGGAAATCCTTTATATACTGCTTCTCCTTCGAAGCCCAAGCTCTTCATGTTATCCTTAAGTGATATTGGAAAATCAGTCTCACATTGTAGGGTCATGGTCATCATTGGTCCCTTCTTGAGTGATTCAAAGAGGTTGGTCATCTAAAAAGAAGATATAGTATTTTTAGAAAGCAAATAGATAAGATAGTTACAAGAAGGAAAATTAGTAAAGTTTTGTTTTTGCAAACTGAATAAAAATAGATTTTCAATCCTATGGTCAAACCTATTTCTATCCAAACTTAGGGGTTTCGAACCTACAGGCAACACAGTGCTCTGATACCATCTGTAACGTACCTGCACTTAAAAATATGGCAGGTACCTGTGTATAGCGCAAACCCCTGGATCGATTCGTTTGCACACACAGTTTACGATGTAATATCACAAAAAAGTATCAATTTTATTACATCGATGATCCAGACTTACAAAAATAAATAGTTCGATACATCTTTGCATAGCTTAAAGCTAGCTCAAAACAATAAAGCAACGGAAATAAATCTTCAATGAGCCTCCAACTTCATGATACGGCACAGGCGAAAACATGTTGGTGCAGAACCGAAACCCAAACGTAGTCTTTACTCTTCGTCAGAAATTTCTGCAACAAATTATAATTTGCAACAGAGTGGGTCAGATTCCATTAAAAATGGAGTCTGGCAAGTGACACTTTGGTGGACACTTAATGGAAAAACTCTATAGCCTATATGCATATTTGGCTGGTGGAGTTAAGGGCTAATTTGCATAAAGCCAATTTTTCCTACTCTTTTGAAAACACTTTTCTTGAAGTCAAGACGAGTATGGCACGAAAACCATAATCTCATCTTCCCTTGTTCACCCATCAAATTTTAACTTAGAAATTGGAATGTTGGGAGCCTCCGTTGAATCCTTGATCAGCTGCTCAGATTGTCCGTAGCCGGGGACACGGCTAAGTACTTAGTTTTACACTCTGCAGAGTTTGTGCACTTTCACCACGAGACTCAAACAACCCTTCTGTCCTTGACCCTCATGTAGTGAAAAGGAAAGGAGAAGCCTGAGACGAGACCTTTGGGGAAAAGTCAAAGCAGAGCCATTATACCACGTGGTTGCACTGGAAACATCTTCACTTGGAGAAAACTTTGGTCCCTTTGTTCCTGGGTGGCCATCCTCAAGTGTACGTACTCAGGTTCACTCATCTAAATGAGCCTGGGTCTTAGCCAGGTGCACCCACCTAAATGAGCCTAAGCAGCCACTCAACTCTAACCTCCATCCTCTTGCCACATCCACCCAGAAGTTTCTTTAACTTAGTAGAAATTTACTTTCCACAAAATAACTTTAGCATAGCATCAATATTTCTACCAAGTTACCCATAGGATTCTAGACACAACTAGTGTAAGGGATATAGTAGTTTCAGCATAGCAATACTATCCAACAATGCATGTAAGAAATACACTAAGTAATGCATAGAAAATACTTAGGAAATTGATGAAGGTGTGCCACTTGCCTTGGCAACAAGAAGAATAGCAACAGCAGCTGCAACAGTTGTCGTTTCCTTCCGAAATTTCTAGCACATCAAACAAGGCCTAAATAAACATACATACAAAATAACAATACAAAAATATGTTATGCATGATGTGCAAAATATTTCTACTAGAGATGCATGCCATGTCAAGAAATTATTCTAAGTTAATGCAAGGCAAGTGTGTTAGTCGAATATGACTAAGGACCAAGGTTGTAAGACTGCTCCTAGTCTTCATCATGTTTGATCTTGAATTCTTCAACTCCTTTGTAGTTTCCTTCATTTCAATTAGCACTCTAAGGACTTGGTCAACATCACTAAGGATTTGGTTTATGTCCAAAGTGGAAGAAGAATAGGAAGGCAGAAAAAGATACAGAGAAGATAGAGTTGATTTCCCAGGCTTCATCTCCAGACTTGTAACCTTCTCCTTGGTGATGTCTTCATTGTATCATGTAGATTTGATGGTTCTTCAGACTTGATGGTTTGTATATCACCAGGGCTGGCCTTGGATATAACTTAGCCACCACGAGGTCTAAGAGAGAAGAAAAGAAAAGAGAGAAAGACTTAGAAAAATAAAGGAGGTTTGTCTTCTTGAAGTTCTTCTTGATTTTCTTCTAAGTGCTTCCACTTCTTGGAGCTGCTTCCGGAGTCTGTTTTCTTCTAAGTCTTCATTGGCCTACTAGTCTTCATACTTCAATTTCCAAGTGTCTAAGTGAATAATTACCTTACCAAAACAACTATGTCAAAAATAAACTTAACTTAGAGAAAAACAATAACTATGCAGTAAATATGCTATGCATGCAATGCAATGTTTAATCACAAGAAAACATCAAACTTGATAAAGTTTTCTATATGCTAAATTTTCTAAGGAAAAGAGTTGTCAAATTATTATCGAATATTTTCTAAGGAAGAAAATACTTTGTTTGAGGAGGCAAAATATTTCTAAATACTTTTGTGACCAAAGTGTTCATAATATGCCTAAGTACTTTATAATTTCGAATATATGATGAAATTAATTTTAATATATTTTTAATTAATTTTTATTCATTAAAATATCATTTAAAAGTATTAAATATATATTATTTACGAAACACACAACAAATTATTCTACAAAAATTATTAGAAAATTCATACTACCAATACTTAGTCATTCCAATTTATAGTAATTGGATTTACTCAAAAATAATATTTCTATCAAAAGTTATGTCAAAATTACTCAAACTTTATTCCATTTTGAAATTATGATTTTGAAATCATCCAAATAATACTGAAAAATATTTTCTAACAGTGGAATCATATAACACATACTCTAAGGTTTTAAAATAATTTTATATAAATTTTTTGGACTTATGGATTTACATCTAAGTCAAATTTACTCAAACTCTTAATTTGAAATTTGAATAAATTAAACAAACTCAAAAAAGAAAACTAACCGTGCTAAAATATTCTACGTGTAGAGAGCTTTTCAAAAATATAAAGTTTGTTAAATTTGGCCAAACCAATAAAAAGTTATAACAGATTTAAGACACAGGGGCTTTTCTGCAAAACTACCAGTTTTAATCTATTTAAGAAAATCACAGAAAATCAAATCTGACGTGGCGCTGATCTGGCGCTGACTGTGCTGCTGACGGAGCGTTGACGTGGCGTTGCCGTGGCTTGATCTGATTCGCCGGTACCCCTTCGTTTAAGTGATTTGTTTCTAGTCGTTCGATCGAGATCGAACAGTTCAGATCTAAAGGATCCAAAGCCAGCGGCGCAGCCGGCCGGGGTCGTCTCCGGTGACTTCATTTAGCGGTGGCGCCATCGCCGGCATTCACGCAAACGAAAAACGGAAGAGGAAGGGGAGGCGCTGGTCATACCACGGGGTTCAGAGGTTCAAGGCGAGGCCGAGGTAGCGGTTGCCGCGGACGGGGGCGGTCTTCTTCTTCCCGTATCGCTCGCGGGAGTTGGTCCCGCGGCGGCCGGCGGAAGTTGATGAAGCAGGCGTCGATCTGGAGCACAAGAAGTTGCACAAAAGGTTCAGGGAGATGCGCCGGGAGAAGTTAAGAAGGATGGGGGCAACGAGGTGGCTCGGGGTCAACGGTTCTCACCGGAGTTTGAAGAAAACGGCGACATCAATGGCGGACGGAGGCGGTTCGATCCGAGCAGCCTAGGGGCGATGAAGCTAGGGTTTTTGGGTGCGGGAGAGGGCGGTGGAGATGGGGTATAAATAGGGGCGCATCCGGGAACTTATCTCGCAAGCAAACGATCGAATCGATCGTATCAGTTTCGATCTTCTCCGGGAGAGTTCGGTTGAGATACGGTGGAGGAAGGGGATGACAAGCGGGCCCCAGGCATCGGCGAGAGGGAGGTCGAAGACGGGCCGCTGCTGGGCTGCTAAGTGCCGCTCGCGCACGAGGAAGAGAAGTGGGCTTCGGCCCCGGGGAAGCGGCCTGTTAATTTTTTGTTTTGACAAAACATTTCTCTGTTTTCAAACTTTTAAATCAAATTTGATTTTAAAACTTAACCAAAACTTTTCAGAAAAATTCATAAAAATATTTTTTGAAAAGCTTGTTCAATTAAGAACTTTTTGGTAGTATTCTTGCCCAAAATAAAAATTAATAAATTGGAATATTATAAAATATACAAATAACATGTTTATGGAATAATTTCCAAAACAAACATATAAACAAATATTAAATTTCAAACTCTTATTTAATTTAAGCAACAAGTTGAAATGATGTTGATGCATGAATGCAATGCTTGAATACTCTTTTAATAGTAACATACAAAGTAATTTTTAAAAGTTTTAAATTTTTCTGATTTTTCAAATCCCAGGATGTTACAGACTACCACCCTTACAAGGAATCTCGTCCTCGAGATTCGAGAAGGCTAGTAAAAGGTTGTGACTGGTTTGACTGGGTGGGCTACCACCCTTAAAAGGAATCTTTGTTGGTATTGAAAATTCAATAAGAAAACTAGATTTAAAATGTACCGTTCACTTCCTCCACGGTGATGTGGTTCACATATCCTTTATCAAAAGGATTTGGCTTGACAGCGGCTTCGGCCCCTTTCTTTTCTGGGCAGTCAGTGGAGTAGTGTCCTTGCTTCTTGCAGTTGTAACATGTGATATGATTGATGTTTTTCTTGGGTTCCACATTTGGACGGTGATTGTGGTTAGGAGCATTGTGTCCTTTTCCCTTGAATCCACCATTATGTTCATGATGCTTGTGGTTGCTTCCTCCACTATGGTGGTTTCCAAGTTTGTGACCATGGTTCCCATCATGAACAAAATGCTTCTTGGATGAGGGTTCAGAGGAGTGCTTGTTCATCTTTCTCTTCCTGTTTTCAGCTTTCTTCATGCTATCTTCAAGGGTGATTGCTTGATCGAGAAGTATCTGATAGTTTGGAGCATAAGCAAATGTCAAAGGTATCTTCAACTCATCACATAGTCCCTTGAGAAATTTTGCCTTCCTCTTTGCATCTGTATCAATGTCCTCAGGAGCATATCGAGACAAGGCATGAAAGTCATCCATGTACTCCAAAAGGCTCTGTTACCCTAACGTAGATTGCGAAACTCCTCCTGTTTCAGATTCATAATTCCCGTGGAGACATGAGCATTACGAAATCCTTCCTTGAATTCCTCCTAGGTCAAAGTGTCCAATGGGTGAGTAATCTGATAAGTTTCCCACCATTGGGCAGCAGGTCCTTCAAGCAGATGTGCGGTGAACCTAACTTTCTCAGCATCATCACATTCAGTTGTCACCAGATCCTTTTGTATAGAACGCAGCCAGTCATCAGCTACCATTGGCTCAGTTGAGGTTGAGAACTTGTTTGGCCTAAGCCTTAGAAATCTGGTAAGCCTGTCCACTTGGGGAGGTGGTGGCAGTGGAGGATTGTTGTTGTTGTTATTGTTGTTGTGGCTCGCTGCAATAAACTGAGTCATCATAGTCATCAACTGGGTTTGGGCGGCCATCAACTGCTGCATAGCATCATTTTGTTGTTGTTGTTGTTGTTGTTGTTGTTGTTGTTCCCAGGAGCACGTCGGAGAGGCATCTGTGGGTTTTAGCATAGATGAGTAAAAGATACACAGATCTAGGAGAAAAATTCCTACCCATACAAGCAATTACACAATCAACCGCAATCATTAAATTTCCAAACTCGTTTTTGAAAAGCCTAACTAATCGTTTTCGAACGAAGTACACCGATATTATGGAGAACACATACGATGATACTGCCATACCACAATTTGATAGGTCAATACATCATTAGGATCTCGTTACTCTAATGAATAGGTGGTCTAGTCTATGTCCTTCGTGAGTGCATCAAGTTCCTCTCCTATTTCCTTGAGTTCATCAAGATACTTTTGGGTGTTATGAAGCCTAAATCGAAGTCTTCTTCCAAGGTTCTCGATGGCTTCGCATGCTGCACTTCTTGCTGAGTCAAAGAATGATGTGTAAAGTATTGGGTTGGTGAACATGCAGTAGTCCTTGATCTTTTGGTCATCTTCTTTGCTTTGGTATAGATGGATTTGCACCCACCAGTACTCTTGACCTTCACCCATGAAAGGAAATCCTTTATATACTGCTTCTCCTTCAAAGCCCAAGCTCTTCATGTTATCCTTAAGTGCTATTGGAAAATCAGTCTCACATTGTAGGGTCATGGTCATCATTGGTCCCTTCTTGAGTGATTCAAAGAGGTTGGTCATCTAAAAAGAAGATATAGTATTTTTAGAAAGCAAATAGATAAGATAGTTACGAGAAGGAAAATTAGTAAAGTTTTGTTTTTGCAAACTGAATAAAAATAGATTTTCAATCCTATGGTCAAACCTATTTCTATCCAAACTTAGGGGTTTCGAACCTACAGGCAACACAGTGCTCTGATACCATCTGTAACGTACATGCACTTAAAAATATGGCAGGTACCTGTGTATAGTGCAAACCCCTGGATCGATTCGTTTGCACACACAGTTTACGATGTAATATCACAACAAAGTATCAATTTTATTACATCGATGATCCAGACCTACAAAAATAAATAGTTCGATACATCTTTGCATAGCTTAAAGCTAGCTCAAAACAATAAAGCAACGGAAATAAATCTTCAATGAGCCTCCAACTTCATGATACGGCACAGGCGAAAACATGTTGGTGCAGACCCGAAACCCAAACGTAGTCTTTACTCTTCGTCAGAAATTTCTGCAACAAATAATAATTTGCAACAGAGTGGGTCAGATTCCATTAAAAATGGAGTCTGGCAAGTGACACTATGGTGGACACTTAATGGAATAACTCTATAGCCTATATGCATATTTGGCTGGTGGAGTTCAAGGCTAATTTGCATAAAGCCAATTTTTCCTACTCTTTTGAAAACACTTTTCTTGAAGTCAAGACGAGTATGGCACGAAAACCATAATCTCATCTTCCCTTGTTCACCCATCAAATTTTAACTTAGAAATTGGAATGTTGGGAGCCTCCGTTGAATCCTTGATCAGCTGCTCAGATTGTCCGTAACCGGGGACACGGCTAAGTACTTAGTTCTACACTCTGCAGAGGTTTTGCACTTTCACCACGAGACTCAAACAACCCTTCTGTCCTTGACCCTCATGTAGTGAAAAGGAAAGGAGAAGCCTGAGACGAGACCTTTGGGGAAAAGTCCAAGCAGAGCCATTATACCACGTGCTTGCACTGGAAACATCTTCACTTGGAGAAAACTTTGGTCCCTTTGTTCCTGGGTGGCCATCCTCAAGTGAACGTACTCAGGTTCACTCATCTAAATGAGCCTGGGTCTTAGCCAGGTGCACCCACCTAAATGAGCCTAAGCATCCACTCAACTCTAACCTCCATCCTCTTGCCACATCCACCCAGAAGTTTCTTTAACTTAGTAGAAATTTACTTTCCACAAAATAACTTTAGCATAGCATCAATATTTCTACCAAGTTACCCATAGGATTCTAGACACAACTAGTGTAAGGGATATAGTAGTTTCAGCATAGCAATACTATCCAACAATGCATGTAAGAAATACACTAAGTAATGCATAGAAAATACTTAGGAAATTGATGAAGGTGTGCCACTTGCCTTGGCAACAAGAAGAATAGCAACAGCAACTGCAACAGTTGTCGTTTCCTTCCGAAATTTCTAGCACATCAAACAAGGCCCAAATAAACATACATACAAAATAACAATACAAAAATATGTTATGCATGATGTGCAAAATATTTCTAATAGAGATGCATTTCATGTCAAGAAATTATTCTAAGTTAATGCAAGGCAAGTGTGTTAGTCGAATATGACTAAGGACCAAGGTTGTAAGACTGCTCCTAGTCTTCATCATGTTTGATCTTGAATTCTTCAACTCCTTTGTAGTTTCCTTCATCTTCAATTAGCACTCTAAGGACTTGGTCAACATCACTAAGGATTTGGTTTATGTCCAAAGTGGAAGAAGAATAGCAAGGCAGAAAAAGATACAGAGAAGATAGAGTTGATTTCCCAGGCTTCATCTCCAGACTTGTAACCTTCTCCTTGGTGATGTCTTCATTGTATCATGTATATTTGATGGTTCTTCAGACTTGATGGTTTGTATATCACCAGGGCTGGCCTTGGATATAACTTAGCCACCACGAGGTCTAAGAGAGAAGAAAAGAAAAGAGAGAAAGACTTAGAGAAATAAAGGAGGTTTGTCTTCTTGAAGTTCTTCTTGATTTTCTTCTAAGTGCTTCCACTTCTTGGAGCTGCTTCCGGAGTCTGTTTTCTTCTAAGTCTTCATTGGCCTACTAGTCTTCATACTTCAATTCCCAAGTGTCTAAGTGAATAATTACCTTACCAAAACAACTATGTCAAAAATAAACTTAACTTAGAGAAAAAAAATAACTATGGAGTAAATATGCTATGCATGCAATGCAATGTTTAATCACAAGAAAACATCAAACTTGATAAAGTTTTCTATATGCTAAATTTTCTAAGGAAAAGAGTTGTCAAATTATTATCGAATATTTTCGAAGGAAGAAAATACTTTGTTTGAGGAGGCAAAATATTTCTAAATACTTTTGTGACCAAAGTGTTCATAATATGCCTAAGTACTTTATAATTTCGAATATATGATGAAATTAATTTTAATATATTTTTAATTAATTTTTATTCATTAAAATATCATTTAAAAGTATTAAATCAATATTATTTACGAAACACACAACAAATTATTCTACAAAAATTATTAGAAAATTCATACTACCAATACTTAGTCATTCCAATTTATAGTAATTGGATTTACTCAAAAATAATATTTCTATCAAAAGTTATGTCAAAATTACTCAAACTTTATTCCATTTTGAAATTATGATTTTGAAATAATCCAAATAATACTGAAAAATATTTTCAAACAGTGAAATCATATAACACATACTCTAAGGTTTTAAAATAATTTTATATAAAATTTTTGGACTTATGGATTTACATCTAAGTCAAATTTACTCAAACTCTTAATTTGAAATTTGAATAAATTAAACAAACTCAAAATAGAAAACTAACCGTGCTAACATATTCTACATGTAGAGAGCTTTTCAAAAATATAAAGTTTGTTAAATTTGGCCAAACCAATAAAAAGTTATAATAGCTTTAAGACAGAGGGGCTTTTCTGCAAAACTGCCAGTTTTAATCTATTTAAGAAAATCGCAGAAAATCAAATCTGACGTGGCGCTGATCTGGCGTTGACTGTGCTGCTGACGGTGCGTCGATGTGGCGTTGCCGTGGCTTGATCTGATTCGCCGGTACCCCTTCGTTTAAGTGATTTGTTTCTAGCCGTTCGATCGAGATCGAACAGTTCAGATCTAAAGGATCCAAAGCCAGCGGCGCAGCCGGCCGGGGTAGTCTCCGGTGACCTCATCCCGCGGTGGCGCCATCGCCGGCATTCACGCAAACGAAGAACGAAAGAGGAAGGGGAGGCGCTTGTCATACCACGGGGTTCAGAGGTTCAAGGCGAGGCCGAGGTAGAGGTTGCCGCGGACGGGGGCGGTCTTCTTCTTCCCGTATCGCTCGCCAGAGTTGGTCCCGCGGTGGACGGCGGAAGTCGATGAAGCAGGCGTCGATCTGGAGCACAAGAAGTTGCACAAAAGGTTCAGGGAGATGCGCCAGGAGAAGTTAAGAAGGATGGGGGCAACGAGGTGGCTCGGGGTCAACGGTTCTCACCGGAGTTTGAAGAAAACGGCGACGGCAATGGCGGACGGAGGCGGTTCGATCCGAGCAGCCTAGGGGCGATGAAGCTAGGGTTTTTGGGTGCGGGAGAGGGCGGTGGAGATGGGGTATAAATAGGGGCGCATCCGGGAACTTATCTCGCAAGCAAACGATCGAATCGATCGTATCAGTTTCGATCTTCTCCGGGAGAGTTCGGTTGAGATACGGTGGAGGAAGGGGATGACAAGCGGGCCCCAGGCGTCAGCGAGAGGGAGGTCAAAGACGGGCCGCTGCTGGGCTGTTAAGTGCCGCTCGCGCACGAGGAAGAGAAGTGGGCTTCGGCCTCGGGGAAGCGGCCTGTTAATTTTTTTTTGACAAAACATTTCTCTGTTTTCAAACTTTTAAATCAAATTTGATTTTAAAACTTAACCAAAACTTTTCAGAAAAATTCATAAAAATATGTTTTGAAAAGCTTGTTTAATTTAGAACTTTTTGGTAGTATTCTTGCCCAAAATAAAAATTAATAAATTGGAATATTATAAAAGATACAAATAACATGTTTATGGAATAATTTCCAAAACAAACATATAAATAAATATTAAATTTCAAACTCTTATTTAATTTAAGCAACAAGTTGAAATGATGTTGATGCATGAATGCATGAGTGCATGAATGCAATGCTTGAATACTCTTTTAAAAGTAACATACAAAGTAATTTTTAAAAGTTTTAAATTTTTCTGATTTTTCAAATCCCAGGATGTTACAGCGACGGTCGAATGGTCGATCGTAGCGATAGTTGTTGCCTTGTGTATCCCGACGATCGTCGTGTCGACTGCTCTGCCGGTCATCTTGTTTTCTATCCTCTCGAGTGCGATCGTCCTGTGAGAATCCGGCTGTTACGAATTTGACTTTCTCTTTGCTACCTTAGTCGTGGTCGCGCCTTCTTCGTTTTTCGTCTCTGTCCCGACGGTCTCGACTGTCGCGATGGTCGCGGCTATCGCGGTGGTCGCGATTGTTTTGTGGCGAAGGTGGGCGCTTTTTTGAACTGCATCTTCACCATCCGCCCACTCAGTTGCTAACTTCATGAGCTCTGCCATGGGATTTAGCTTCTAACAACCGAGTGCCTCTTTGAAGTCGTCTCTATAGACTCCCATTGTGAAAGTGTGCATAGCCATGTCTTCAGATATTGCGCTAACTAAGTTACCTATGGCGGTCCATCTCCTGACATATGATCTGAGTGATTTGCCTGACTTTTGCTTGCATGCCCGTAGTTCTTCAAATGTTTTTGGTCGCTCGCAGAGAGGGTCGAAATATTTTATGAAATCCTCTTTGAAGTGATCCCAAGAGTCGTAAGTTCCTGCAGGTAGCGATTTAAGCCAGTCGCGAGTTGTACCTTCAAGCATCAGCTGCAAGTACTGCAGAGTTGTTGTAGTTGTTCCTCTTTGGAACACGACTGCTAATTTGTAATCTTTTAGCCATCCTGAGGGTTATTGTGTGCAATGGTATTTTGACGTGGCGGGTAGGCCAAATTTCTTTGGTTGTTTGGTCTCACGAATTCGTCGAGTGAAGCATTGTGCTCCACATGGTCCAGCATCACGGTTGTCAGGTGACTCCCTTCTGTTTGATCTTCTGGACCTGCTCCATGGTCGACTCCTCGATCGACAACGACTGGAACTTTTTCTCACACTACATCATGGAGGGATGCTACTGTGATGGCTTCGCGAGTGACTTCTTCTACGTCCTCGTCTTCTTCCGTCTGCTATCTCTTTTGCTGCGATTCCTATAGCCTTCATCTGCTGGAGGTATAGTTCCTCAACTGGATCTCCTGCTAGCGGTTTGCTTGCCTGAAGGTATTCTCCTATTGACATGAGTGCTCCTTTGCCTCTTTTGGGTAAGCGTATGCCTTATGAGTCGAGTGTTATGAATGAGTGATCAAGATTTCGTATGACCTCCGATCTTTCTTCTATCGGGATTCTTCGAATCTGGATCTACGCCCTCCTCTTGTTGCCCCCGTGAAGCTAATAGACAACTGCCGCCTGCGTGCACTTGATATGCTTGCCTGCTTCCTTCTTTATTCGTGTGCTGCTCTGTACTGCTTTAGGCGTAATGTTTCCTGCCAGTTGAAGTAATTGTAGGCCATTAGTTCATCCGGCGTTTCGTATGCTGGCATCATTGTGCAGTCATCTATGACTTTAGTTACTTTTGCCGCCATTTCAGCTCTGATAATCAGATTAGCTGCTGCTGCTAATGTTTCTACACTAAATGCGACATAAACCTGCTGTGGCATGACCGGAGGGTATGTGTAAGTTTTATAGATATCAGGCGTTGCCTCAGTTTCGTCATCCCAGTCCATGTCTGAGCTCTGGTTGAAAGAGCTTTTTCGGTCTCCTAAGTTTTGGATAGTAATGAAAACACGAAAAGGATGTTTAACGGTGTGCCTAAGTATTTCAGATACTACATCGTCTTGAAGAACAAAAAGGATGAAGATCAACCGGATTAAAGAGAGTTGGCTGGCAGTTTTTCCTGTCCTGTTAGGCCGGAAGTTCCGGTGTTGTGACCGGAAGTTCCGGCCTACGGGACGGAATTTCCGGGCCTGCACCGGACATTTCTGGTTGGTCAGAAAATGGCTAAGTCCTTTAGGATTTCAGCCCTGGCAAAGGCGGAACTTTGGTCGGAGGTTTGGCCGGATCTTTCCGGACGACCGGAAGTTCCGGCCTACCACCGGAAGTTCCGACCCAGACAAACGTGAAAATCGGCTAAGTCAGAACTTGCCTACGCACGGGCAAAGCCGGAACTTTGTCCGGAGATTTGGCCGGATCTTTCCGGGCAACCGGAAGTTCCGGCCTATCCACCGGAAGTTCTGGTGTTGAATAGCAGAGAAATCTGCTAAGTCAGGAATTGCTCGCGCATGGGCAAAGCCGGAACTTTGGCCGGATCTTTCCGGATGACCGGAAGTTCCGGTGCTGAACAAGCCATGATTTTCTCTAAGTCTGGAATGCCTGCGCCCTGGCCAAGCCGGAAGTTCTACCGGAACTTTGGCCGGAACTTTCCGGGTGACCAGAAGTTCCAGCTTAAGTGGCCGGAAGTTCCAGCATGCGCGTAGTGAAAAACGGCTAGTTCGTGGAGGGGCTATAAATACCCCTCCACCTACCTCCAGCCATTTCAGCCCTTACACTCTCTCTCTTCATAAATGTGTTGAAGCTCAAATCTTCAAGATCTCCCAAATCCTCCACCCAAACTCGTTGATCTTCGGAGGAGCGAAGGAGAAGGCCCCGATCTACCACTTCACTGAAGCGATTTGTAATCTTCTCCCATTCACTTGGGGATTTCGTGTCTAGCTAGGGTTTCCTCTAGGAAACCTAGATCTCACCATTGTTGGTTCTTGGTGTAAGCTTGACCTTTTGTGGTCTTAACCTGTCGTGGTCATCTTGAGAGCCCCCAATTCAGTAGTGGGTGCGTGCCTCAAACGTTTGTAAGGGATTCGATCTCCGCCCTAAAAGGGGATCAATAGTTGAAGGTGAACTCGCAACCTTTGTGGTTGAGTTCATCGGAGAAGAAGGTGAGCCTTAGTGGCGTTGTGACCAACCTGTTGTGGTGGCACACACCTCTCCAAACGAGACGTACACCCTTCTGGTGGAACTCGGGATTAACTCTTCGTCTCCGCGTGCTTCGACTTGGTTCCCCAATTCCTTCACCCCTTACTCGCTTGTTTCGCTCCTATCTATCTTGTGTATTGCTTTGCTAGTCATATATGTAAATTCACCTTAGTCGCATATCTAGAGAATTTACCTTTGAGCTAAGCCTAAATTGAAAAGGAACTAAAATTTATAGTAGCACCTATTAACCCCTCCCCCCTCTAGGTGTCGAATTCCCGTTCAGTTGGTATCAGAGCCAAGTTCACTTTTAAGGGCTTAACTGCCTAAGTGCAACGATGATGGAATCCGATGCCGAGAGGGCCGCCCGTGAGAAATTAGAGGCAGACAAGGAGGGTTAGCCAAAGGGGCAACCATGGCCGATCTTATAGATATGAGATCGTCCTTGGAGGCCCAACTCTTCAAGATGAATGAGATGCTCATGGCACTCATGAAGTCTAAGGAGTCCGAGACTACTTCTCCCTCTCCTCCTTCTAAGGAGCACGGTGAGAACTCTAAGGATTCATCTTCGGATGAGTCCAAAGATGTTCCTCCAAATGCTTCCCCCGAGAAGGCGGAAAAGGATGAATCACCTTGATCCTCTAAGATTCCCCAAGGAGAGGAATTTCATCAAGTTAACCATAATTACTCTCCTAATCCTTCTATCCCTCTCCCTCATGTAAACTTTAGGAGTGACACTCCTAAGCTCAAGCCTACTCATTTTTCTCAGTGGCAATTTCAAATGAAGTCTCATTTATGTAGTGCCTCCATTGAGCTATAGCGCATCATTGAAGAAGGATTCAAGGCCCACGATCCAACCAACTTGATAAGGACAGAGGTGGTTGATAGTCAACTCAACGCCACCGCTCTTCATAAACTTCAAGTGGCCGTTGGAGAGAAGGACATGCCTCTCATTCAACAATTCTCCATCGCCAAAGAAGTGTGGAATGCTCTTTCCGACATCTTTGTCGGTAATGAGAGCATGAAGAAGAACCGATATGATGCCTTGTGCAATGAGGTGAAAGGGTTCTACAAGTTGGATGCAGAAGGCCATGAAGACATGTGCCGGAGGTTGGTGTTGATTGCTAACACTTTCAAGAACCTCGGTGCGGTCTACATTGATGACGCGTGGATCAAGAGGAAGTTTGTGACCGCACTCTTGCCCTTTGAGGAAACGGACTTGAAGACTGTCCAAGGGAGACATGACTTCGCAAAGATGACATCCAATGAAGTCATGCAAGAGATGACCGCCTACAAGGTTGCCTCCAAAATTGCTCAAGACGCAAGGGCAAGGGCCATTGGGATGCACAAGCATGCCTCAATTGCTTTGAAGGCCACCGTTGAAGAATAGGATGAAGATGAGTATGATGATCAAGTCGAGGTATCTAGTGAGACGCTCGCAAGTACTCTCACCCGACACATGGGTCTTGCGGTAAGAACCTTTTGGCAGAACCCCGGAAGTGCCAAAGCTAGGATTGACAAGAAGTTCCCCTCCAATGGAGGAAAGCCAAGCAACAAGGTGAAGCTTTGTTATAATTGTGATGACAAAAGCCATTTTGTTGCAGATTGCCCATGGGAAAGAAGAGAGGACCATGGTGGGAGGCTTGTGGCAAAGTCGAAGGGCAAGGGGCCTATGCCCATGAAGAAGCCCTTCTTCAAGAAGAACCAAAAAATTGTCTTGGTGACCCAAGAGCAATATCCCACCGATGATGAAGATAGTGACAAAGAGGACACCCCCAACGCAAGTGGCCGCAATAGCCATTTCTTCTACACCTCCGTCACTCTTCTCCTCACCAAATGAGAGCCCCATCATCAAGAATGCAAGATGTCTTATGGCAAAGACTTCCGAGGCAAAATTGTCCCCCACCTCCATATCCTAGGATATTGATGATGATATGAGCATTGAAGTCAATAAAGAGATTGTTGCCTTTGATAAATTCATGACTAACTTGCAAGGAGAAGGAAAGATACACTTTGGCTCGATTATGAGTCGTATAGGTGAGCTTGAGGATGAGCTTGAGTTAAAAGGTGGGATTGAGAGAGAGGATGCTCACACTAAGGTGTCTGTCCAATCCTCCCTTGAAGATGAGCAAAAGCTCATGCTCTCCTTAAGGAGCAACTTGCTAAGATCACTAAGGATTGTGACCTTTAATTTCCTAAATGTAAAATTGTGCAAAATGAAAAGTCCGAGCTTGTGGTTGCTCATGCTAGACTTTGTGAAGACTTCGAGTCACTTGAAAATACTCACAAGGTATTGACAAGTGATCACCAATGTCTCCTCAAGTCTCGTGATCAACTCCAAATTCGGATATCTACTCTTGAGAAACCTAGCACTTCTACTCTTTTGAATGATAATGCAAATGTTGTCAAGGATAATGCTAGGGTGTTGTTTGTTCCATCCATGACAACTGCGCCCAAGATCTCCCTTGATAAAGGTAAGGGGACACTCACTACTCCTCTCCAAGAGCGAGTACCCCACAAGCGTAAAGAAGGTCTAGGCTATGTTGCTAAGGAGAAGAAGAAGAAGACCAAGAAGAAGGCCAAACCCGCACAAACCAAGAAAGATGACATTGCGAGTGGAAATGCCACAAGGGGCACTCCCACTCGTGATGACTTTGCGGGCATATCTAACCCAAATTATGCTTTATATGTTGATTATTATGGGGGTGTCTATGCTAGATACATTGGTCCATTTGATGGCTATATTGCATATCTATTTGGGTCCCAAAGAGCCTTGTTGCTAACCAAAAGGCACCCATTGTAAAATGGGTATCTAAGTCAAAGAATTGATTGTGTGTAGGGCCTTGCTTCTGGAGGATCGAAATGGATAATTGATAGTGGGTGCACTATTCATATGACCGGAAGCAAGGAGACTGTAACGGAGTTGATGCCTAATGATGATCAAATGACCGTTACATATGGTGACAATTCAAATTCTAAAGTAATAGGGCTCGACAAGGTGGTAGTGGCACCGGAAATCACACTTGTGGATGTCTTGCTTGTCGAGTCCCTAGGTTTCAACTTGATCTCGGTTCATTCGTTAACTTGTTTGGGATATACCTTTATCTTCGAAAATGAAATGGTTATCCTTATGCGGAGCAAGTCTCTCAAAGTGTCTTTTGTTGGGTACGTTGAGAATGGGCTCTATGTGGGTGACTTCTCCAGAGTCACCACTTCCCATATAATGTGCTTATTCACTAAGGCGGACTTGTGTTGGCTATGACATCGCTGACTAGCCCATGTCAACATGAGGACTTTGCAAAGTCTCCAAAAGGGTGGCCATATCCTAGGACTAAATGACCATGTTTCTTTCTCGAAGGATTGAATGTGTAGGGCTTGTGTTGAAGGAAAAATGCATGACATCCACCATCCAAGCAAGACCATCATTTCATCAACGAGGGTTTTGGAGCTTCTCCATGTTGACCTCTTTGGTCCTATTCCGGAAGCTAGTCTTCGTGGCAAGAAGTATTGCTTGGTGATTATTGATGATTCTTCAAGATACACATGGGTTTTCTTCTTCAAGTCGAAGACAGAGACTCAACAAACAATCATTGACTTCTCCAATGAGGCTCAACGTCAACAAAATGTCCAAATCTTGGTGATAAGAAGAGACAACGGTCCGTGTTCAAGAACTACACTTTTAACGAGTTACTTAGTGAAGAAGGGATTCATCATCAATATTCTGCTGCCTATACTCCCCAACAAAATGGTGTAGCCAAAAGGAAGAAGCGCACACTTATTGAGATGGCAAGATCTATGATGGACGAGTTCAAGTCCCCAAATAACTTTTGGCCGAAGCCGTCAACACCGCTTGCCATTCATCTAACCGGCTCTTTTTCGCAAAGGACTATTGAAGACACCTTATGAAGTTCTTACCGGGAATAAGCCCAACATCTCTTACTTCCTAGTTTTTGGTTGTAAGTGTTTTTATCTCATCAAAGGTGTTCGTTTAGGCAAGTTTGATTCTAAGTCTCTTGAAGGGACGTTTTTTGGTTACGGTGCCGAATCCCACACCTATAGAGTCCATGTTAAGGCCTCGCGCATTATCATATAAACTTGTAGTGTGGTGTTCGATGAGAATGATGGCTCCCTCGTGGAGCAAAGTGGTGTTTCCAATGTAGGCGAGGATCAACCTCAAGATGCTATCCGAAGGATGGGGTTGGGCGTCCACCGCCCCGTCGAACTCTATTATGAGCTTGCTCAACAAGGTTCAGGCTCTACGCAAGTGGTGGCCACTACCTCACAAGAAACCCCGACAACAACACCGTGCCCAACACGCCTCAACAAGAAGGAGCTCAAGAACCTCCGGCTGCCCCTGAAGTTTCCAGTGGACCGGAACTTCCGGTGGCACGGATATTCCGGGTGGTATCCTCCCCAAGGCCAATATCAACCTCCTCCTTCATCGCTCACACCTTTCGTTGATCAAGGCCATCAAGACAGTCAAGGCGGAGACATGAATGATCAAGATGATCAAGCGATTCCTCCCACCACAAGGAGGGAAATCGAGATCCGCCGTTTGAATAGGGCTGGCACCTCACAAGAATTGAGAGCTCTATCTCTTGACAAGGTGCTTGGTGATGTGAGAAGCAAGGTATCCACCCGAAGACAACTTGCAAGATTTAGTGAACATCAAGCTCACATCTCCATGGTGCAACCCAAGAAAGTCTTTGAAGCGCTTGAAGATAAAGATTGGCTTGACGCCATGCATGAAGAACTCAACAACTTCGAGCGCATCAAAGTGTGGAAGTTAGTTGAAAGACCCAAAGATTTCCGCAATGTTATCGGCACTATGTGGATATTCAAGAACAAGCAAGATAAGCATGGCATGGTGGTGAGGAACAAGGCAAGATTGGTGGCTCAAGGGTTCTCCCAAATTGAAGGCATTGACTTTGGAGAAACCTACGCGCCTGTGGCTCGTCTTGAGTCTATTCGTATTCTCCTTGCATATGCTTCTCACCATATCTTTAAATTGGAACAAATGGATGTCAAATCCGCTTTTCTTAATGGTCCACTAAGTGAACTTGTTTATATTAAGCAAACACCGAGGTTCGAGGACCTCAAATATCCGAACCATGTCTACAAGTTGGATAAGGCGCTCTATGGTATGAGCACCTTAGAGAACTACTTGTAGACCGTGGGTTCCAAGTTGGGGAAATTGACCCCACCCTTTTTACTAAGAAAGTAAATGGAGAGCTTTTCATTTGTCAATTATATGTGGATGATATTATATTTGGGTCTACTAACAAAGCATTTAACGAGGAATTCTCTAAGCTTATGACTGATAGGTTTGAGATGTCCATGATGGGTGAGATGAAGTTCTTCCTCGGTTTTGAGATCAAGCAATTAAAGGAAGGAACCTTCATCAACCAAGCAAAATACATTCAAGACATTCTCAAGAAGTATGGGTTGCTTGAGCTCAAGGGTGCCTCTACTCCAATGCAAACCAAATGCCACCTTGAGCTCAACCCCAAAGGTAAGGATGTGGATCAAAAGGTATATCGATCCATGATTGGATCCCTTCTCTAGCTCTGTGCATCTAGACCGGATATAGTGCTAGCCGTAGTAGTGTGTGCAAGATATCAAGCGGCTCCTAAAGAAAGCCATGATATGGTTGTCAAGAGAATCTTTAGATATTTGGCTTATACTCCAACCTATGGATTGTGGTACCCCAAGGATGCACATTTCTCATTATGTGGGTTCACGGATTCCGATTGGGCAGGAGATCATGATGACAGGAAGTCCACCTCCAGTGCTTGTCAATTTATTGAAAGGTCATTGGTAAGTTGGTCTTCAAAGAAACATAATTGCATTTCTCTCTCCATAGCCGAAGCACAGTATGTTTCCGCCGCAAGTTGCTGCACACAATTGCTAGGATGAGGCAGACTTTAAAGGATTACGATGTCGATTGCTACAAAGTGACTCTTCTATGTGACAATGAAAGTGCCATCAAGATTGCATACAACCCGGTGCAACATTCAAGGACGAAGCATATTGAGATCCGCCACCATTTCATAAGGGATCATGTGGCCCGAGGAGATATTGACTTATCATATATGGGCACAAGGGATCAATTGGAGGATATCTTCACGAAGCCCCTTGAGGAAGGAATGTTTTGCTTTTTGAGGAATGAGCTCAATATCATTGATTCGAGGTCCTTAGCTTGATCGCTTGCAGACTCCCCTAGGTCGTAATCGCATATTATCTTGTCTAGATGTAGGCATGGACATAGGGGGAGTGCGGTCCTAATACATTGGACCATCCCTCCCCCCATTATGCCAATATCAAGTGTTCTTTTATCTCTATATTCATTCTTATGTCTATTTGAGCTAAAACGACGAGTAGTGGTTTGTACCCAAGATATATCTTCGCGGTGACATGCCCAACACTCCAACATGGTGGCCTCGGCCACCGACCTCTTCTTTCTTTTAGGAAGAATTGGTTTTAATGATTATTCTTGGATTTCCTTTGCATCTCTTTGGTTTTATGGAAAACACACTCAAGTTGTGAAGGAGATATGCCCTAGAGGCAAATAAATAAGTAGTATTTATTGCATTATCTCATAAGTTTATAATTGGTTTTTGTATTATGCTATAACTGTATTAATCGGAATTATCAATACACGTGTGATACATAGACAACCAGAGTCCCTAGTGAGCCTCTATATAAACTAGTCCATTGGGCAACAGTTGATCGAGATTCCCGATCAAGGACAATGACGTCTGTTGACAATGGGGTCATCTTATTGGCAGAATAAGGTGATGGACATACGCAAAGTATTGCAATAATATCGTATTATGATGTTTGTCATTTGCAATAGATGATTAATATGATAGCTTATTCCTTAGACCGTACTTATTGCTACTTCATAGGGGTACTTTGAGAGCACCAAACGTTGTGTCTTATATAGCATGACAATAACGGTGTCCATCTTGGGTATCCCGAAAGAGTATGTTGAGACGTAAGGATCAAGAGCGGGATTTGTTGATTCTTGTATTGGAAAGATACTCTGGGCCCACTCGGTGAGATTGCATCTATATAGCTGCGCAGCTTATGACTAGGTCATGGAGATGTAATATCACAGACGAGTTAATTACCTTTGTCGGTAACGAGATATAACAAGGACATTGGATGTCTACTATCATATCTCGGACAAGGTAGAATCATAGAAACAAAGGGAATGAATATCATGTTTATGGTTCAACGACGATATTCGTAGAATGCACAGGGGCCGTCATATGCATCCAGGCATCCCTGGCGGTCATTGGTGAGCGGAGTGTCTCGACCATGTCTAGAGTGTTCTCGAACCGTAGCGTAACAAACTTAAGGTCTTAACAACACCTGGAGAAGGTTCTGCAATAATATAGGATTTTATTGGAAATAGAGAAATGATCCGAAAAGAGTTCCGGTGGTCCGGAAGGAGTTCCGAGAATGTCTGGAATGGTTCTGGGAATGTCCGAAAGATGCTCGTGTCGGGTTATGACTCCCGGGAATCGGGGGTAGTCACTTCCTGAAGTGTAGTTCGAGAGGGGATTGAACGCGGAGGTCTAAACCCTCAAGTGGCTCCGCGACGTTGCTCGCCGGACCCGAAGAAGACGCACACCCGACCAAGGGAAACACCGTCCTTTACCCAGGTTCACGGCCCTCGTGAGGAGGTAAGACCGCTACTCCTGCCTGTCTGTATTATATGTGGGAGGTTACAGTACAACTGAGCTTGCCGGAAGCCCCCTTGAGGCAGTTCTTGCCTGGGGAGGGAAGCGATGATCTTCTTCCTCCTCCAGCCAGAGGCTAACCTAACTGGATCTGCTAGGGTTTACAAGGGTTTTGCACGCAAGGAGCCGACCCTTGCTACGATGGATGTCCTCTCTCTTTTATAGGCGCCTCCGGCCTTCTTTTTCGGCTTGGCCTTCAAGGTGGCTCCCACTTGCCAGTGGCGTGGTGGAGCACGAGTCCACCGTGCTCCTTTCGTCCATGGACTCGATCCATTGTTGATCAAGGTGGCGTTGTGGCCGACAGGCGGCCGACCGCGCTTGTACCGCCCGCAGAGCGGGCAGTCTCTGAGGTGGAGCCCATGATGACGATCTCTGTTGGAGGGTTGCGCCGTCCACCTGCTTTATCGTCAGAGTAGAAGGTCCTCACAGCTGTGCAGCAGGCGGCGCAGCTTTATTGACCGCTTTATCGCCAAGGACAGCGACGTGGGTGTGAGCGCCTCTGTACGGGTGTGGCAGAGGTCACGTGCGCTCTGTAGGGATTCCTTGGCGACGACGTTTCCCTCCAGGCCTGAGGGGAGATTCATGCCGTACTTTCCTCAGGCGGATTGGTTCCTTGACGGGGAGGATCCCTTGAGGCGAGGGGTCCCTTGAGGCCCTCGCACCCTCTTTAGGCCCTCGAGGGGAATCGCCTCTCGAGGGTCCCGTCAGGCGGTGTCGCCTAGTCCTTAGCCGTTTAGTCCGTCTGGCCCGCGAGCGAGGCCTGAGGGGAATGGGCTCTAGATACCCCAGTTCCCACTGGGCCGACAGTAGCCCCCGGGCCCATGATGGGCACGACTGAGCCCATGGGCTTAGGCGAAGTGTCGTGGGCCCTTAGTGCCCAGCCGGCCCGAGCCACGGGGCACTCGGACGACTAACGACTTTGCACGATCTGGGGCGTGAGTCGTGGGGAGTCCCACCACGTCCCGGAAACCGCTCTTGGAGGGGACATAAAGCCCGAGCGCTGCGGCAGGGAGCCGTTACCGTTTCCAACTCCTCGCAGAAAATTCCGCTCCCCAGAGCTCTCCGCCTCCGCGCTCTCCTGCGAGTTCCTGTTCTCCAACTCCTTCCAACCTTCGCGCCCGTGACGATGAGTCCTCTCAAGAGCAAGGGCAAGGCCGCCGTGGGGTCTTCCTCCCAGGCGGAAGCCAGGGAGACCGTGATGGGCGCAGCGCTGCTCGGCTTGCGCGTTAACAAGAAAGCGCTCTCCAAGGTCCGCTACCTGGTGGCGGACCGGACAAACGAGCACGGCGCCACCGCCCTGAAGCCCGTGGCGCACGGGAAGCGCTCGCGGGGATTTTTCCCGGTCTTCCAGCACTGCCTGGCCGCGGGACTGGTGCCGCCCTTCTCTCCGTTCTTGGAAGCGGCGCTGGCGTTCTACCAGGTGCAGCTGTTGCACCTGCACCCCAACTCCATCCTCATACTCGCCGTCTTCGCCTACCTCTGCGAGGCGTACCTGGGCCTGAAGCCCACGGTGGGGCTGTTCCGGTGCTTCTACGCGCTCCGGAACACGGCGAAGAACGAGCGCTCCGGGTGTGTCTCGTTCCGCATCGTCGACGACATGGGGGGCGTCTATATCCCCATGTCCTGGAGCGAGGGCAAGGCCATCACGTCCGTGACGAAGAAGGTAGACGACTTCCGCCAGAAGTGGTTCTTCGTCGGGGTGGAGCGTCCCTGCGCCTTCCTCGAGGTCCCGGACAAGCCTCCGGTGAAGAACTCCCACTGGGGCAAGGCTATCTTTGACGGCGCCAAGAACACGAGCCTGATGGGGCGCCTGAGCTTCCTTCGCGAGGAGGGCCTCATAGGGCAGATGGTCGTGGCGTACTTTGTGACCCGCCACATCGCGCCCCTCCAAGCTCACTCGGTCCCCATGTGGATGTACTCGGGGCCGAACGACAAGATGCGGCTCCACGTTGAGGATAACAACAAGGACGTCGTCGACAACATCCTCTCCGCGCTCTTCGTCAACCCCTCCGTGCTCCCTGCGAACGAGGTCCGCGCGGCGCTCCGGCCTCTTCACCAGTTCAACCTGACGGAGTGCATGGCCCGCCTGGAGGAGATGCCTTCGTTCTCCCCGACAGGCCCGGCCGACTCTGACGTGCCGTTGCCGGCCCCGCGGGGAGCGGAGGGGGCCGATTCTCCCTCGGCCTCCGGAGCTGGCCTAGGCGAGGAGGAAGCCGCAGCCGGGGAGGTCTCCTCTTCTAGGGCTGGGCCTTTTACTGACGAGATTCGCGATATCTCGTCAGGCGACGAAGACGCCTTCGTGGTGGTGCCCTCGCGCCCCGTGGAGGAGGAAGCTGAGGAAGGGGAGGCCTCAAGTGCGGAGGACTCTCCAGGGAGGCGCGGCCTTCGCACCAAGGACGCCGTGGATCACGCAGGGGCGAGGCCCTCTGACGTCCCTTCCAAGAGGAAAGCGGAGGCGCCCCCCGCGAGGCCTGCTGCCAAGCATTTTCCTTCCTGGCGCTCGTCAGGCCTCGCGTGGGTCGATGCTGGCGCTCCCCCTCCAGGGTGAGTTTATACGTTGTAGGGTCGTTTACCCTCTTGGTTTCTATTTCCATCTCCTCCATTGCCGAGGTTTCCCTTGCGCTCTTGACAGCGGACCTGCGCCTGCTAAGCACCGCCGTCTCCGCAAGGCGTCCGAGGTAAAAACCGCCACGGCAGGGGCCGTGGCTGACGAGGCCGCAAGGCTTGAGGGGACGGCCCCAACGGCCCCCCTTGTGGAGGCGTCTCAAGTAGGAGCGACGGCGCCCCTCGCGGCGGCGGCTGGTCCACCTGAGAAGGAGAGCGCCGTAGGTCCGGACGCTCCTGCAGCACCGCGCGAGTCTCCGTTGGTGGAGGGCTTGGAGGCGAGGACTTCTGCGCCAGGCTGGAGGCGAGGAGCGCCTCACGTCTGCAGGGCCTGAAGGGGGCGCGGTCATGGGCTCCGGCGGGGCTCAAGCCAGCCCCCCTGTCCTTCCCAAGGTCGGACCTGCGGGACTCGACGCCGAGGCCGGCACTTCTGCAAGCCGAGACCTGGTGCTCCGTGGCTGGGACTGGAGCGCGGGACGCCGCGAGGCCGCCTTTGGCCTTGTGAGTGAGTCCCTGGAGGGCTTGGAGGCGCACCTCGCCCTTGGGGACATATGGCTCGCTCAGCAGCAGAAGGAGTTGCCGAAATCGTGGGAGTCCTTCCACGCGGCGGTCGAGACGCGCCGACAGGAAGACTTGGCGCTGCAGGCCGCCCGCGAGGAAGCCACCACCTTCGCCGAGGAGACCCATGAGGCAGCCATCCGCGACGCTGCAGAGCTGCTCCAACCCCTCCAGGCGGAACGCGACGCCGCGGCGAAGCTCCTGCGCGAGGTCGGGGCGGAACGCGAGGCGATGGAGGGCTCGTTGGCGCAGAAGCAGCGCGAGCGCATGTTCGAGGCACTCGTTGCTCGTGGCAACGAGCTGGCTTCGCAGCTAGGAGCAGATGCGCCGCACACCGACGTCCGGGGCCGCGGTGACGTGGCCATGTACTTGGTCTACTTCGAGCAGCTCTTCGCAGCGCTTGAGGGTCCAGTCGCCGAGCTTCGGGAGATGATCGAGGAGGAGAGCTGGCAGCTCTTGGGGGTGGTGGTGGACCGCATCTTCACCAACCTCAAGCTCTTCACGCCGGACTTCGACCTGGGTTCCGTGACCGAGGCCGCCCAAGGTGAGGACGCTCAGCGTGTCTCAGACTCCCTCCGCGAACAGGTGGACGCCTTCTGCAACCGCTTCAGGCGCGCGGAGGCTGCGCCGGAGGACAGCGAGGAGGAGGCCTGCTCTGCCGAGGCTGACGAGGCCGCCGCGGAAGAGGTCCAAGACGTTGCTGCTTCTCACTGAACCATCCTCTATTGCGCCTGCGAGCGTTTGTATCTTGCAGTAGCTGCGTGCTTTTAGACATGTCAAGACTTTTGTCTTGTAATATACTTTAATTGTTGTTTGAATTCGAGCTCGTCTGCCCCTCTTGAGGTCTCTTGGGACTCATCTTCATGTCTATTTGTTCTCTGCGTCGTTAGGTCCCATCTCTTCGTGCCATGACTCCGCCACCTCGGTCCGCGGGAGCAATGATTCCGTAAGGCCCGGGGGGGGGGGGGGTTAGGCCTAGGATAGGTAAGAGCCTTGAGTCGCAATGCTCAAGTGCCCCCCTTAGACGTGCGAGTAGTCCATGAAGCGTAAGGGAAAGCGAAGTCGCTCGAGGGGCAGAGACGCGCGCTAGGGAGAGAAAAACGCTTTTAAAGCGTGGGTGCGGGACTTAGCTTCTCGAGGTTTTCGCTCTGTGAAGGTTTTTCGCTTGGCGAGGTTACCAACTTGAGGGGTCGCTCCTGGGGAGGCATTTCCCCTGGCGAGGTTGCGCACTTGTGGGGTCACTCCTGGGGAGGCATTTCCCCTGGCGAGGCTGCCCACTTGAGGGGTCGCTCCTGGGGAGGCATTTCGCCTGGCGAGGTTGCCCACTTGAGGGGTCGCTCACGGAGATTCCTTCAGGCTTGCAGGGGAATTCTTTCCTGTAGGTATTAGAGGGGCAAACCCAAACGCTAGAACACGTATCAAGGGATCGTGCGTGCTTATAGGTCCCCTCAGGCGTTCCTTGCGAGGAGAGTAAGTACCAAGGTCCTCTGTAGAGATGGCTTGTTTGTGGGGAATTGCCCTCTAGCCAGAGCTCGACCTCTTGGATTTTGCAGTGCTGCTGGTGTGTCATTTGAGGCACTGGCACCGTACTCAGCCCCAGCTCGCGAGGTACGCATGTGGAGAGATATAAGCGCACACTTCAACAATAGTAATGCGTAAATAAAAACCACCCAAAAACGATTTTTTCTAAGCGGCGCCGAAGCGCTAAGTTCACTTAGGAACGAGATTGAGTCACTATGCTTGGGGTTGCCAAGTTAATGCTCTGACCATGTCGAGGCATGGGGACCACCTGTTGGTGGCTGAGACTCTCAGCGTCCTGAGGTGGCTCGTTTTAATTGAGAGCTCGGCGGGTTTTTCCCTCGAGCGAAGCCTTTGGGGCTTTGGAGGTTTAAGCCGTTGGCGTTTTAACATCCGGAGACAAGAATGCTTGGAGGTTGAGCCGTAAGCTGCCTCGTCCGCTAGGAGTCTCGACGTGACAATGATCACGTGTGTGGCAATGACCACGATTGCGTTTGTTCCCTTAGGAGATAAAGCATTTGTTTGAGGTTTAAGACTTTTGGCGTTTTAACCTCTAGAGTCGACATTGCTTGGAGGTTGAGCCGTAAGCTGCCTCTTCCGCTTTCTTTTCTCGACGTGACAATGATCACGGGAGTGGCAATGACCACTTTGGCATTTGTTCCTTTAGGAGACAAAGCTAAGTTTTTGGAGGTTTAAGCCTTTCGGCGTTTTAACCGCTAGAGACGAAAAATGCTTAGAGGTTGAGCCGTAGGCTGCCTCGTCCGCTTGACGTCTCGTCGTGACAATGATCACGGGCGTGACAATAATCACTTTTTTTACTTGTTCCTGGCGGATACAAAGGTTTGAGAGGTTTAAGCCTTGAGCTTTTAACCTTGAAGGACAAAAAGGTGCTTGGAGGTTGAGCCGTGGGCTGCCTCTTTCGCTAAATGCCCTGACGTGATGATGATCACGGGTAGAAATTGCGTAGATGCATGATGTTCCATGGATTCTTGACGGGGACGCCGTCTTCCGTCTCGAGGCGAGCCGCGCCAGGCCTGGCGATGTGGGTGACCCTGTAGGGACCTTCCCACATCAGGGACAGCTTGTGGAGGCCTTCTCTGGAGAGGATTCGTCTGAGGACGAGATCGCCTGCCTCCAGGGTGCGCGAGCGCACATTGCGGCTGTGGTAGCGCCTCAGGGACTGCTGGTACTTGGCTGCCCGTAGAGCGGCGCGACGTCTTAGCCCTTCAAGGAGCAGCAGGTCGTCGTTGTGGAGGTCCTCTTGCTGGTCCTCATTAAAGGCCAGGACCCGTGGGGATCCATGCTTTATCTCTGCGGGGAGGACCGCTTCGGCTCCATAGACGAGTGCGAACGGCGTTTCCGCGGTGGGCTTGGGTGGCGTGGTACGGATGGACCAGAGCACCGAGGGTAACTCATTGATCCAGTCCTTGCCGTGGCCCTTGAGGACATCGAAGGTCCTGGTCTTCAAGCCTTTGAGGACCTCTGCGTTTGCGCGCTCAGCCTGTCCGTTGCTTTGCGGATGGGCGACTGAGGCGAAGCAGAGCTTGATGCCCATTTTCTGGCAGTAGGCTCTAAAGATGCCGCTTGTGAATTGCGAGCCATTGTCGGTGATGATGCGGTTAGGCACTCCGAAGCGGCAGACCAGGCCTCTGATGAATTTCACCGCCGCGCCTGCTGCGATTGTACGCGTCGCCTCCGCTTCAGGCCATTTTGTGAACTTGTCGATGGCCACGAAGAGGTAGCGATATCCTCCTTGCGCCGTTGGGAAATGTCCCAGGATGTCCAGCCCCAAAACCGCAAACGGCCACCAGAGCGGAATGGTTTGTAGGCCCAGCGCTGGTTGGTGGATTTGCTTGGCGTGGAATTGGCAGGCTTCACAAGCTTGGATGATGTCCGTTGCATCTTGAAGTGCTTGAGGAGAGTAGAAGCCGCTCCTGAAGATTTTCCCTGCGAGGGTGCGGGCGCACGAATGGTGGCCGCATTCCCCGTTGTGGATGTCCTTAATCAACATTTTTCCTTCTTCAGGAGGGACGCACTTGAGCGCGATGCCATTTGGGCGCTTGCGGTAGAGATTTCCTTCGAGTATTTGGTATGATTTTGCTTGGCGGGCAATTCGCTCCGCTTCGACATCATCCTCGGGAAGGATCCCTTTTTGGAGGTAATCTTTGATCTCGTCGATCCATCTCGTCTCTTGGTGCACCGCTGTGAGCAACAGACGCTCCCCTGTTGGGGGCCCGCAGCCTGGGGCTCCGCTTGCAGGTGGTGGCGGGAGCGTTTCGTCTGTGCTGGCGGGCAGGGCCACGAGAGGTTGCTTTATAGATGCCTTGACGGGCCTTTCTTTAAAGACACCTGGCAGCTGAGCTTGCCTCTGTGATGCGCGCTTGGCGATGTCATCAGCCTCTTGGTTCTCCTTTCTTGGGATGTGCATGAGCTCCATTCCCCTGAAGTTCTTCTCCAACCTACGGACCTCTTCAAGGTATGCGGCCATGTGGTCGTCCTTGGCTTTGTAGCTTTTGTTGGAGAAGTTGACGAGCAGCTGGGAGTCGCTCTTGATGAGTATATGCTTGACGCCTAGGGCAATTGTGGCGCGTAGGCCAGCAAGCATCCCTTCATACTCGGGGATGTTGTTGGATATCTTGTCGATTCCGAAGCACAGCTGAACTGCGTAATACAACTTGTCGCCTTTTGGTGAGGTTAGGACTACACCTGCCCCACCGTGGCGACAAGCGAAAGCTCCGTCGAACTTCATGGTCCAGTAACTTGGCATTGCTGCTCCAGAAGACTCGTGCTCTTCTTCCCAGGGCTCTTCAGGGGTTGGATCAGTCCATTCGGCGACGAAGTCTGCCAGCGCTCTTGCTTTGATTACCCTTGTGGTATCGAAGCGCAAATTGAATGGCTGTAGCTCGATGTTCCATCCTGTGACACGATCTGTTCCATTTGGGTTGCGCAGAATTTGCTCCAGGGGGAAAGAGGTTACCACCGTGATGGGGTGCCCCTGGAAGTAGTGCCGCAGCTTTCTTGAGGCGATGAGGAGTGCGAGGAGAAGCTTCTGCTGCATAGGGTACCGCTCGCGAGCATCACGCAGTACTGTGCTGACGAAGTAAACTGGATGCTCGACGAGAGTGGTTTCTTTTTCCTTGGCGTCTTTCGCCTGAGGTGGCTCAGCTTGGCCCTTGATGGGGCCGGCTTCAAGGGGCTTGTCCTGGGCCTCGAGGGACTTGGCCTCGAAGGACGTGGCCTCGAGGGGCTTGGCCTCGAGGGACGTGGCCTCGAGGGACGTGGCCTCGCAGCGTTCCTCCTGGGCGTCGAGGGTGTTGGCCTTTTGAGACTCCTTGGTCCCTTCGGCACGAACTTCTTGCAGCAGTTGGCTCGGGGCAGTCTCCTCTTGAGGCTTTGGGCCTGGCGTGGGCCTTGTGATGCCCGCCCCTTCGTCGAGCTCTTTATCAGGAGGCTTTTTCTTTGGAGTGGTTGCACTCTTTTTGTGAAGCACATGCTCCTCTCTTTCCACCACAAGGACATCACTGGTTGTTTGTGGGGTGGCTGACAAGTACAGCTTCAGGTGCTCGCCAGGCCTTGGGGCGACCATTACAGGTGGGCTGGCCAAGTACTTCTTCAAGTCCTTAAATGCTTTTTTTAGCTTCAGGGGTCCACTTGAAGGTGCCCGTCCTTTTCATGATCTTGAAAAACGGCAGGGCTCTTTCGTCGAACTTGGAGATGAATCGACCCAAGCTGGCCATGCAGCCCGCCAGGCGTTGCATGTCCTTGAGCCTGCGTGGAGGTTGCATGCCTTCTATGGCCTTGATTTTGTCTGGGTTTGCCTCTATGCCCCGATGAGACACGGGGAATCCCAGCAATTTGCCCGAAGGTACTCCGAAGACGCACTTGGCGGGGTTGAGCTTAATGTTCACCTTGCGCAGGCTGGCGAAGGTTTCTTCCAGGTCTCCGAGCAGAGTATTTCCTTCTCGTGACTTCACGACGATGTCATCGACATACGCTTCAGCGTTTCGTCCCATTTGCCCGCCCAGGGCTATCATCATTAACCTCTGGAAAGTGGCTCCAGCATTTTTTAGGCTGAAGGGTATGCAGACGTAGCAATACACACCACATGGGGTGAGGAAAGCCGTCTTCTCCTCGTCCTCTTTAGCCATCTTAATCTGGTGATAACCAGATAATGCATCGAGGAAACAGAGGAGGTCGCAGCCTGTCGTGGAGTCCACGATCTGGTCAATTCTGGGCATGGGGTAAGGGTCCTTGGGGCAGGCCTTTTTCACGTCTGTGTAGTCGATGCAAAGGCGGCCTCCACCGGTGGGTTTTGGGACTACCACGCCGTTGGAGAGCCAAGTGGGGTGCGCGACTTCGCGGACTACTTTTGCCGCTTTTAGCTTCTCGACCTGCTTGACGATGAATGCTTGCTTCTCGGGGGCTTGCTTTCTTGCTTTTTGCTTGACGGGGCGCGCGTTTGGGCACACGGCCAAGTGGTGCTCGATCACCTCCCTCGGTACACCAGACATATCTGACGGTGTCCACGCGAACATGTCAGAGTTTGCATGGAGGAAGGCGACGAGCGCGCTTTCCTATTTGGGAGGCAGAGCACCGCCAATGGTGACGCTAGCCCCCGAGCCTTCAGCCCCCGAGCTCCCTGAGCTCAGAAAGATCTTCTTTGTAGCAGCTGCCTCCTGAGAGAACAACTGCTTCTTCTTCTTGGGCCTCTCGAGAGGCTCTTGGTCCTCGTCTGCGGGGAAGGCCATGGCGGCAGTCTTGTAGGCCGTCTCCACAGCGCGCGTAGCGTCCAGGACATGCCCACGTATGGTGATCGTGCTGGCGCTGCCGGGGATCTTGACCATGTTGTACGCATGGTGCGTGACGGCCATGACAAATTTCAGGCTATGTTCTATGCTCACTTGTTCCATCAAAAGAAGAACTATCATTACGGAATTCATGATCAGGTGACAGAAATTGTGGGTGACCCATAAAACAAGATTTTTTTCCATGTTTCAAGCGCTTGGTCGATGCATTTGCACCACAAGGTGGGCATGCAAATTCTCCATGCACCATATATGAAGCAAGCATCCCTAAGGCTGGTAAGTCATTTATGGTCCACAACACAGCTGCTTTGAGAGTAAAAACTTGATTTTTGGATGCATCATAGGTGGAAATTCCATTGATAAATAAATCCCTCAAATCTTCTAAAAGGGGTTGTAGAAAGACATGAATATTATCTCCAGGGCTCTTAGGTCCAGGAATAATTAAAGACAGTGAAAGGTAAGATTCCTTCATGCATAGCCATGGAGGTAGGTTATACATGACTAGCACAACTGGCCAACAACTATAACTAGAGCTCATCATTCCATATGGATTAAATCCATCAGTAGCTAGGCCAAACCTAATATTTCGGGAATCAGATGCAAATCCTGTGTTTTCATCAAAATGCTTCCATGCCTGGGAATCAGTTGGATGCCGTACCTTGTCATCCTTGGTGCGCTCTTCATCGTGCCATCGCGCTAATGCTGCTGTTTCTTTGCACATGAAGAACCTTCTCAGTCTCTCTTTGACCGGGAAGTATCTTAAAACTTTGCTGGGGGTTGCTTTTTTTGTTTCCTTTTTGGTTAACCTGGTTTCGGGTTGTTTATCTTTCCACCTAGAAGCCTTGAAGATAGATCAAAAATCATCATTTACTTTGTCTTTCCAGAACAACTGACAGTTATTTGGGCATGCATGGATTTTTTCATAACCAAGGCCAAACTTTGAAATAATCTTCTTCGACTCATAAAAATTCTGGGGAAGTTCCTTTCCATTAGGAATAGCCATGTGCAGAATGTCAAGTAGATATACCGATGATTTATCAGGCCATTTGTTCATGGATTTTGCATTGAGCAAAAGCACATGTAAATATAACTGCGATAATTCACATTCTGGCCACAAGGGTGTCTCTGTGTCTTTAATCAGTTTGTAAAAGTTTTGTGCTTCTGTGCTTGGTCCGTGTGAAAGTGGTTTTTCCAAATCCGTATTGTCACTCATAGCCACATCATCATATACATGCCTAAGTGCATCACTAATTAGATCGTGCATGTGTGCCTTCATTCCTTCATTGCGGGGTTGTGGTTGCTGATCTGGTTGTTCTGATAGAGACTCGCCATGAAAAACCCATTTATCATAATTATCAAGCATTCCATTGAACACCAAGTGGTCACAAACATCATACCTTGATAGGAAAGTACTATGCACACAATCTTCACATGGACATAGGATCTTTGTACCTTCTGGCTTATCTTTATATGCAAATTCCAGAAATCCATCTACGCCGGTTAAGTGTTGTGTTGTTCCTCTAGGACAACGCAAAAGCAACTTGATGGCTTGTAAATCCATTCCACACTGCATAATTAAACAAGAGAGCTATTAAATTACTTAAATATATAATTTTATATAGAGACCTTACCTAATAAATTCTATACTACAAGGACATATAAACTTGCATATATCATGTTTAATGAAAATATATGGAGAAGGTCTTGTCCAAATAATGAAACAGAGAAGTCCAATTACTCCTACTATTTTGTAAGGTGGAGAAAAGAAATTTGGACATGCTTAGTACAACATTATAGAAAACAAGCCCAGTCATAATAATTAAGTAGCACTAAGATTCTTATGACAAGTCCTGGTACTGAAATTTCGTTTACATATATAGTGCCAATTTTTACACACATATACAAGCATCAGCTCCAGCTCTAATTTTTACTTTGCTTAGCACATTAGTATTTTTCGTTCACATTCATCGATGAAGCTAATATCAGTGCCAATTTTTACACACATATACAAGCACCAGCTCCAATAGTGTGGCAATTCTGCAGCAAGGAGCCAAGAAGAACAATTCGTTCTATTCCATGAGCAGGTAATCCGATCCCCAAAAAATTGATTAAGAACACACAAACCAAGAACACCAAGAAACCTTAATGCGCCTCTCTCATGAAGAATCTAAGCACCTCTAATCCTTCAATAGTTAGCAGCGCGTATTTACCGTGGGAGCGATCAAGAAGAGCAATTAGCGCAACGCACCCACATGTTCTCGTTGCAGTCGCCGCAGCGGACGGCGTGGCCTTCCTCCTCGTCGAAGACCTTGCGGCTGCCGGCGCAGGTGGGGCAGAGGGCGAAGCGGACGCCACTGCAAGCGTCGCAGACGAAGGCCGAGTCCGCGGCGCCCACCTGATCCGTTGAAGCTGCAGCGGCGGCGCTGCCACCACCAGACGTTTGTGGCTGCAAGCCTGCAATGACGGAAAATTAGAGGATGAATCGGAAGAGGAGAGGGATCGGGAGCTGATGGCCCAGACCTGATGAACACCATGCTGGTATCACCTCGCCGCCCTGCTGTGCATCAGATATCTTCGAACTACCGAACAGATCTTCGATGGCGCAAGCGGGGATGTGAGCTCGTTGTTTATCAGAAGAAAATGTGAATAAAAATAACTTTGTCTTAGTGGAATCATAATTCTAATGTAGCCGAGATGGTTACAGGCTCGCTACTTTTTAGTGAGGCCCGCAGGTTCGAATGCTAGGTGTCATTTATTTACCTATTTGCATAAGCAAATCAGTTTTTGTTAATCACATAAAATCAGACAAAGCCAGGAAAAAAGTTTAATTATTATTTTTATTAGCATCAAAATAGTTATAGTCATGCAACATATATATTACAATGAATTATATCCGTTGGTATATGTATAATGGAGAACGGATATTGTTTGCAACACATGCTATCAGTTGCTATAGGTAAGGCACATAACAGATATGGCCTGCAACGCATTACAACAGTTGCTACAGATACAGTTGAGAACAGATATAGCTAGCAACACATCTATCCGTATTTATAAAGGAAAATTACAACACATATTTGAACCGCTACCATCTATGTATTGCTATAGGGGGTTTCTAGTAGTGAGTGTGTAAAGTAAGTAAGTAACATCATCATTAGATAAAGTACTATTGTTTTATCCCTAATAGGAACAATCCATCTATAACCTTAGAGCTTTCTGTCACTACCCCAGATTAAATACTTGGCCAGAGCATCTACTAGCAACGGAGAGCATAAATAACACACATAATATATTATGAAGCAAATGAATTAGTACTCAATATTCATCGGATCCCAACAAACACAACATGAAGTGTTACATAACGATGATCTTGATCATGATAGGCAGCTCACAAAATCTAAACATGATAGCACAAGAGGAGAAGACAACCATCTAGCTACTGCTATGGACCCGTAGTCCAAGGATGAACTACTCATGAATCAGTCTGGAGGCGGACATGGTGATGTAGAGCCCTCCGGTGATGATTCCCCTCCCGGCAGGGTGTTGGGTAGAGCTTCTGATCTCTCCCGAAGTCAGGTTGACGAAGGAGGCGGCTCAGGACTCCGTGGAGGAAACATTTTCTTCGTGTAGGTCTTAGGTTTTTGGGGGGGTATAAGTAGCACTACAACATGGCAAACCTTTTGTAACACAGTCTTGTGTTACTGTAGCTCCAAAAGAGTGTACTACAACACTCAGTAACACAATTTAAAATGTGTTCCATTAGGCCGTGTTATTTTACATTTAAGAACTGTAGGACGACTGCCCCACAGTGTTTTATTCCAAATCAACAGTCAAACAAAACATAACTAATTACAAGGAAGGGGGTGGGGGCAGAGGGAGAAGAAAAAAGCCCTACCTATCAAAAAGAGTATGTACAACCACTAAGGCAAGCCACATAACCAAGCCAATAAACTCTTTACAATTTTGGCTTTCATCATGTATCTAATCAGGGACATGTCATGAACAAAACCAGCCTTCCACCTCCCAAAGGTAGGTCTTTTCTTACGAAAAACAGCCCTACCTATCCCATTAGGCCGTGTTACTACGAGATGTACACTGTCACACATAATAATTGTTACCGTAGGTTAGAAATTGTGTTACAATTATGTTATAGTAACACACATATTACGTGTTACCAACTGCCGCAGTAACACCATTTTTTAACTAGAGTAACATCAGTAGGAACATATATTCATCAATGCTAAACATTGTTGGTAACATAATTTCTAACAATAGTAACACAATTGGTAACATCTTTTTTATCTTCGTAATTCAAATAGTATCACAAAATCCAAGTAGGGTAACACAGTATTCATAGTTGTCAATTACCTTAGTAACACATGTGTGTACTTATAGTAACACCGTGACGAACACTACGCATTGCAAGGTAATTAATGTATTTTATTTTAAATTAATAAACAAAAATCGGTATCTTTCATTTATGGATATACCTTTGTTAATGAGAAAAATTGGACGTATTTAATGGATTTATTTATTTGATGCTTAGCACTATTAAAATGACAAATAAAATGAAATTAACAAAAAAGACAAATAAAATGAAGCATCGCACATTCACAAATTTAATATAAAGATTGTAGGATACATATTGCACTTGATAAATCAATATCAAGATTACTTCAGTGCAAAACCATAGCACTTATATCAAGACTACGGAAAAACATCTTCACGAAGAATATTACACCATAGAACTTTAGACTACAGTAACAGAAGACTGTTCATGTAAAAAGATCTTCGCGAATAATATTCGATTTTAATCTTCTATGTAAAACTATAATTGTTGATAAGTGAAGTTTATTTGCTTCTTCATCTAGCTGAACAGTAAGCTGGAACTAAACCATCCTTCTTTCGAATCTGCGAAAATAACCATTATACATATAGTTACAATCAAATATCAGAAATATGATTCTAGAAAATGGAAAAAAAAATTACAAACGCTGAATGCCAAGGAATTAAGAATCCTCAAGGGAAGGCGTCACCAATAGTCTTGCACCACCTACTTCTCTCACTTACTCATTATCCAGAATAGTTTCATCTATACGCATGCAGATTCGGCACATAACTTGATCCCATCAACCTTAGTTGTAGAATTAGCACTTCGGATAATAGTATGCAATATTCCTCTTGTGGGATATGTCGAAGTCTTTAGAACTACTTTGGGACGAACCTACATTAGGATCACTATTTAGTATTCAACAACAATAATGCTATAATGTGCATGAATAATATAATAATGAATATACATGCATATACTTGGTCATACTAGTTTGCTCTTCCAGGGTGCTCTTCCAATATGCATGAACAATAATGCTATAATATGTATGTACATTTCTAAATTTGGTTTGCTCTTCCAAGTTGGACAGCCTTCTGACAGGAAACAGTACATGCGTAGATTTGGTCGTATTGTACAGAAACACAAGAAACATCAAGATCCATAGCTGATGCGAAACTAATATGTACAACGCAATCAAACAATCTATAGATGGATGGAAAGACAAGAAAGGATACAGATCATTTACAACACAATCAAACAATCTGTCATGGTCAGAAAAAGGGCATGACATCCTTATTATTTATATCCATATAACAGTTTGCATAGAGATTGTAAGAAAAATGATTCTGCATATAACAATCAGCAAGAAGGAAGCAACCTGCTGCTTCAGCCACTAGGGTTGTGTAACAGGTACTATGTATGGTGTTTATTGATCATGCCCTTTGATGGATCTTTACCTTGAGTTAAGAAGTGTACCTTCTTTTTGAGGAAGTTGTGGTTGCGTGTTGATTTCTAGTCCCTTGCCGCGCCAGTCTTGAAGAAAGTTCACCTCCTAATGTCTCTGTTTCCTCACCTACAAAGAGACAATAAAGATACACAGATTGATATTCATATCCAGGAGCTACCAAAATCTGCAGCTTGTACTTAGACATATACAGATAGACATATACAGATGGAAAATTTTCTCGATCTCAAGGTCGGGCAACATTGTTATGACAATACCATGATCATCCATGTGAACAAAGTAGGCAATGCCTTGTGGATAACCTTCTTAATACCTATGAAAACATGAGATGCAACGCAACAGAAGTGTCAAATCTACTTTATTATAGCTTACGAACAATATACATGCTTGGTTCTTTGGTAGATTTATAGTTCAACATTAAATTAGGTATTACAACCCATTCTCCAAACAGCGGGACACTACCTACGATCACGGCATTTCAACGACCCTCTATCATGATAATGTGCACAAATTTCAGATGAAATAAGATAAATTAAGACCAAAAAATTAAGATCAATAAAAGCATATCTTTTCACTCATCGTATATCTAGAAACATTTTAAATTGCTAATAGACATGAATTTTTATCAGATAAATGAGTAAGGGGACGGATAATAAACCTAGGACAAGTCTGTGTTCGGACAGGGAATTCAAGTAGAACAGGTTGAGAGCGCGTGACCTCTGCAATTTAGGTTGAAGCACCGAACAATCCTACCAAAAGAAACTCGTGAATGTATGCTAGTCTAATGTATAGACTGCAGGGCAATATCAAACAAGTCCGTCGATGGCTTACTGTGGGTTCCTTGTTGTGGATCGAGATCGTCGTTGTCCGCTGATGGTAGAAAAGGTCGTAACCTTAGGTGTTAACGACTGGCAAGAGGTGGTGCAGGTGATCAATATCTCAAATATTAACAGAGTTTCAAATCAACCACAAAAAGCATCAAATGAAGGAATCACGCAGTTGGCTGGGAGAATACCTCGTGGACTCGTGGTGATGATGCTGGGGACTGGCAAACACCGGTATACCGGGTGTGGGGACCTGAACAAATGGATGCATTTGACGGACTAGGAGGGCGGACGGGCCTTGGCGATGGAAGGGAACATATCGAGCCGCTACGCGCAACCAGGAGGAGGGGAATTGAATTCCCGGTCCGGGCAGGAGTGTGCGGTGGTGGGCGTCTCGGTGGTGGGTGTTAGGATCTCGCGATCGCTAACAACTTGTAATCCAAGAAAGGAAGGGAGGGGAGCCACGGGCTCAGATCTAGCTATGCATAAAGATAAATAACAGGAAAAGTGCAGGAAATTAGGGTTTTGTATTAGCTTGATCCTCCCATCCTCCCCACCTGCTCTTTATATCGAAGAAGCAAGCTCAAGCGTTTTACAAGATTGCCCTTTAGGCTTACAGACTTGGATCAATAATGCTAAGGACTTGAAAGTAATTTGCTCTTGGTAGCTTGTAGCCGTTGGATGTTCTGAAGCGGTATCACGCCATCCTCGCCGTTCCTTGGTGTTGTCGCTGATAATGAATAGGACTGAACATAGAGAAGCGAGATCCTGACAGTACCTTCCCCTCAAGACAAGACTTCAAGGCTTGAACAAAGGGAATGTTGATTGAATGAAAGATGCATCCTCCCATGTAGCTTCCTCCTCAGATAGGTTGTCCCAGTGTATGAGCCACTGTGGAACTGCGACATCGTACGTACCATTGCTGCGAGGAACCTTTCGACGTTGAAGAACAGCAAGAGGCGCTGTCTTAATCTTTCCTTCAGTTGTGACCAGAGGGAGGCGTGTGTTGGGCACAGCCTTTGGACCCAGGTGCTTCTTCAATTGATTCACATGGAAGACGTCATGTATTTGAGAACCAGCTGGCAATTGAAGTTGATAAGCTACCTGTCCAATCTTGCGGAGGATTCGAAAAGGTCCATACCATTTAGATGTGAGCTTCAGAGAATTCCGAACTCCTAGCGCTGTTTAACGATATGGTTGCATTTTGAGGTACACCATATCTCCTTCTACGAAAATCCTCTCGGTTATTTTAGCATCAGCATATTTCTTCATTCTATTTTGGGCCTTGGCCAGGTTCTGTTGCAGTGTCTTGAGCATCCTGTCCTTTTCTTCGACAGAAACTCGTACTTCTGGAGCCACATTGCATGGTATTGATATTTGTTGGATCATAGGTGACTTGTACTCATAAAGCGCTTCAAATGGAGACATTTGGATGGCGGTGTGGTATGCGCAGTTGTACCATAGTTCTGCTACAGGCAACCATTGAGCCCATTTCTTCGGTTCCTGGAACACCATGCAACGCAAGTACTGTTCCAAGCATTGATTAACGCGTTCAGTTTGTCCATCAGACTCAAGGTGATGTGAAGTACTGAAATTGAGGGTAGTATTCTGAGCTGCAAATATTGCTTTCCACAAAGAGCTTGTGAATATTGCATCCCTGTCACTGACAATACTGGCAGGAGGTCCATGAATCTTGACAATATTGTCCAAGACAAGATCAGCTACAGTTTGGACAGTGTATGGGTGTGGTAGTGCTAAGAAGTGAGCATACTTGGTTAGTCGATCAATGTGACGCCCTAAAATCGGTACTATGTAGATTTAAGCGTTCCCGCCAAAATCCGCATAATAACGATTTTAGGTCGCCCACCAGACATAATGTGCACGCCGAAACATGCGCATTATGTGGGTGGAATTGTGATAACATTACAACAGTTCCGATACATCCACAAATACAACAGAAGATAAATTACAACAACGACTAGAACGAGTCAAGATACAAATATTACAATACAAAGATTCAAATGACAGCGGAAGCGAAAAAGTATCCGACTACGGATAAGATGCAAATTGGACTAAGAGTCCTGAAGATAAGCAATGGCGTCATATCCCTGCCCAGCCAAGCCGGAGGGATTCCCAAGCTAACGTCGTCAGACTTCAAACCTGTTGACAGCACATAAAGCACATCCCAAAAGAGGGCCAGGGCACTCCCTGGCAAGCAAAACCGACTTGCCTACTTTCTACACCATCTCCCAAAATATAGGGGAGGTGGACTTAGCGGCAGCAGCACTAGCAACCTAAAGAGACACGCTACAACTTCCGTCTAATTAGAGAGGGATAAGAGAGCGCATAAAGATAAACATCTACCACTAACACCAAACATAACCCATTCTCGAATTAACCCCCTCAACCAAATATTAGGAAGCAATTCGGGAAACTCACACATTGAACAGTTTTAATTATAATTATTGTGAAAATAATTCTATATTACTAGTCAAATTAATTAACATTAATTAGGTGCAAGTTGTCTAGATCTTGTTAGCCAGCATCATCACCAAAGTCGTCCATAACCGTGGACACGGCTCATCGATAAGATTATACCCTGCAGGGGTGCACTACTGTACCCATACTCGCATGATCAAGCCAAGCAAGCATCAGGGCTTCTCAACACGACTTATTCCTTCACTACAGCAAGTCCAAGTGCCACCCATATGAGTTGTTACCCGCGTCAGGAGTCCGGCCGAATCTCAATTGCGGACTCATTAGTTTGCGACTACGCCACCATGCGGCTCAAACCACAGTAGGAACTGTCCGTTTCGTGTCGTACCGCACCTATATGACCCATGTATCACATAACCTCTCATCATCATCATCATCATCATGCACATGCATATGAGCAAATGGAAAACCCGAACTACTTGCGGCACATGGACAAGCTGTAGATCCGTTCAAAGTCGAGGGGGGCTCCATAGGGCCTCCCACAAGTGGTTAGTGCGCTCAAAATTGGATCAGAGGACAAAATCTCAGTTCCTAGGTCGACACTGAGAAGAACAAAGCACCTCGCAAGGCCTTCCGCCTGGTGCCTTATCATTTAATTATAATAACCCAATATAAGACAACATTTTATTAAGGTAGAATAATCTATCATACTAAGCAGATGAAACATAAGACCAACATACGACTCGCACAAACAACTCTAAGCATGCGCTACGACTCGCAAGGCCAACAGATAAACATGCAACGGGTATTAGGTTGTGAGGATAAAGCTGTATGGGCTGCAGGATAAACATGTGATGGGATCGCAGTTCAAGAATCGATAACTAGGGTAGCAGAGATCAACGACAGGAATGAAAGACAATGTATAGGTAAACAAGCAAACTTTGCTTGCCTGGAACCCCGCATGGAAGCAGATCTTGTCGTTGCTCACACATCTCAACGTCTTATCCGCGAAGAAGCAACAAACACTGGAAAGCGTAAAAGATGCATTTTACAACTACGGCAAAAGATCCAACATGATCATATGAGAATGATGCATGGCATGGCAAGATGCAACACAATGCAGGGAATCCAAATTAAGCGGGAGAGCAACCCCGGCAATTAATACTTAGGTGCAAGTTATTTATCTAGCCAGCATATTAAATGTTGATTAACATGGTAATACATGGCATGGGTGATCTAATTGAATTAAATGGAATAGGGCATTATATATTTATTACCCCACACATTCCATATTGAATTATTTAGATGATTTGCTACACCCGCAAACCCAAGAGATGCAATAATGCAATTATGAAGCGAAATGCACAAGATAGATGACATTTAATAAAATAGGTATATGGTTAGGGTTTGGGTTCGCACATTGGATCGGGGGAGATTGGGTCCGAAACCGACGTCTTCGGTCCGTAGAGGAAGTAGTCGTCGTCGTGGAAGTAGTCGTCGCGGAACCGGGGAATCGTCGTTTGTCGGTGTCGTGGAAGTGGGCGGGTAGTCGTCCGGGTGGTCATTGTTCGGAGCACCGGCTTCGGAGTAGGTGGCGCACTTGTCGCATCCAGTCTTCGGCGACGGCAACGGTTTCAAGTCACGCACGAAGGCGGCCACACACATGAGGCGACACGGAAGACGGTGGAAATGGACTCCGGGGTCGGCGACACGAGGGCACCTCGTGTGGGAAATTCATCGAACACGTGCGGTGCGCCAAGACGGATGGGGATGGCGTCGGCGGCGGCTACCGGCGCGGTGACTGGAGGGCACGGGACCGCGCGGGGCGTGCGTGCGCGCTGGCGGCGGCGTGCGCGCGTCACGGGCGCGCGGCGGAGGAGGCCGGGGCGGCGCGGCACGGGCAGACGGCGGCGCGGCGCGGCCGGACGACGGCGCACGGAGGCGCAGCACACAGGCCGGCGCCGGGTGCGGGAGGAGGTCGGGCGCGGCGGCGGCGTGGGCGGCCGGAGTAGGGGAAGGCCGGGGCGCGGCGCACGGCGTGAGGCGCGGCGGCGCGGGCCCAGCGGCTCGGGGGCGCGGCGGCTGGTGCTGGGGAGGCGCCGGTGGAGGGCTGGCGGCACGCTGCGGGCGGCGGCGGCCCGGGGGCGCGCTGCGGCGGAGGGAGGCGCACGCGGTCGGCGGGAGGCGGCGGCGCGGTCGCAGCGGGAGGCGCAGACGGCGCTCGGGCGGACGCGGCGCGGCGCGCGTCGCGGGCGAGCGGCGGCGGACGCGGCGCGTGGCGCATGCGGCGACTGAAGGCTGGTGGCGCGAGCGCGGCACGGGCGGCGGCGCTCTGCGGCCGGCGCGCACGGCAGGGACCGTGCGGGGCGACGGGGGACGGCTCGGGAGGAAGAAGGAGTTTTTCTCCCGTGCGGAAGGAAAAGGAAAGAGGACAGAGAAGAAGAAAAAAAGAAAAGAAGAAGAGAAGGAGGGGGGAAAATGGAAAAAGGAAAAAGAAGAGAGTGGAGGGGGACGGCTGCAAAATTTTCAGGGGGTGGGAAGAAATTTCTGGGGGGGGAACCTAGGGTTTGGGGTTTGATGGGCTTGGGCTTTTATTTGTCACCGTTTAACTTTTTCAGTTTTATATTTTTAGAACAAAATCGAAAATGAATTTGAACACGAATCTTATACAAAATATTTTTAGGTTTAAATGGACAATTTAATAAACTAGTTTTTAACATTTTTAAAAGATTTGAAAATAACATATTTTTAATTAATTTGAAATGCATTTGAATTTAATTGTGAAAATTAAATTTAAATGCAACAATTAAATTAATGAGATGCAATGTGATGCTATGTCGATGCAAAAAAAAAAAGAAAAACACACCAAATTAAAAGGGGATAAATCCCGGGGCGTTACAATCGACACCACTAACAAGGGATCGCGTCCCGAGATCCACGCCGAGACCACAAGAAGAGAGGGGTAACTATCGAGTCTTCAGTCCGTGATGAACTTCTCGACACCACTAACAAGGGATTGTTGCTCGACCTGGAAATTCTCGACACCACTAATAAGGGATTGTTGCTCACGACGAAGACGACTCCGAAAGATCGAACCTAACAGGGTAAAAGGCAAGAAATCGTCCACCCACACGTAGGATCCTAAAACTTTGGATAAGAGAAGAGATTTCAAAACAAGTAAGGCAAGAGGATAAATAGAATTGAGGTAAGGAATAAAAGAATCCTATTGAGATATTTTCAAAATAATTTTAGTCAAATAGTTTTCGACACTCTAGAAACAACGACCGTTAGCGAGGTTATCCTACAGGCTTTTGCGGACCCGCTGCTTCGATAACCATTCGTATCGAAACAACAAGGAGATCGAAACCAAGGCTCTGATACCACTTTACGATGCCCTAAAATCGGTACTATGTAGATTTAAGCGTTCCCGCCAAAATCCGCATAATAACGATTTTAGGTCGCCCACCAGACATAATGTGCACGCCGAAACATGCGCATTATGTGGGTGGAATTGTGATAACATTACAACAGTTCCGATACATCCACAAATACAACAGAAGATAAATTACAACAACGACTCGGACGAGTCAAGATACAAATATTACAATATAAAGATTCAAATGACAGCGGAAGCGAAAAAGTATCCGACTACGGATAAGATGCAAATTGCACTAAGAGTCCTGAAGATAAGCAATGGCGCCATATCCCTGCCCAGCTAAGCCGGAGGGATTCCCAAGCTAACGTCGTCAGACTTCAAACCTGTTGATAGCACATAAAGCACATCCCAAAAGAGGGTCAGGGCACTCCCTGGCAAGCAAAACCGACTTGCCTACTTTCTACACCATCTCCCAAAATATAGGGGAGGTGGACTTAGCGGCATCAGCACTAGCAACCTAAAGAGACACGCTACAACTTTTGTCTAATTAGAAAGGGATAAGAGAGCGCATAAAGATAAACATCTACCACTAACACCAAACATAACCCATTCTCGAATTAACCCCCTCAACCAAATATGAGGAAGCAATTCGGGAAACTCACACATTGAACAGTTTTAATTATAATTTATTGTGAAAATAATTCTATATTACTAGTCAAATTAATTAACATTAATTAGGTGCAAGTTGTCTAGATCTTGTTAGCCAGCATCATCACCAAAGTCGTCCATAACCGTGGACACGGCTCATCGATAAGATTATACCCTGCAGGGGTGCACTACTGTACCCATACTCGCATGATCAAGCCAAGCAAGCATCAGGGCTTCTCAACACGACTTATTCCTTCACTACAGCAAGTCCAAGTGCCACCCATATGAGTTGTTACCCGCGTCAGGAGTCCGGCCGAATCTCAATTTCGGACTCATTAGTTTGCGACTACGCCACCATGCGGCTCAAACCACAGTAGGAACTGTCCGCTTCGTGTCGTACCACACCTATATGACCCACGTATCACATAACCTCTCATCATCATCATCATCATCATGCACATGCATATGAGCAAATGGAAAACCCGAACTACTTGCGGCACATGGACAAGCTGTAGATCCGTTCAAAGTCGAGGGGGGCTCCATAGGGCCTCCCACAAGTGGTTAGTGCGCTCAAAATTGGATCCGAGGACAAAATCTCAGTTCCTAGGTCGACACTGAGCAGAACAAAGCACCTCGCAAGGCCTTCCGCCTGGTGCCTTATCATTTAATTATAATAACCCAATATAAGACAACATTTTATTAAGGTAGAATAATCTATCATACTAAGCAGATGAAACATAAGACCAACATACGACTCGCACAAACAACTCTAAGCATGCGCTACGACTCGCAAGACCAACAGATAAACATGCAACGGGTATTAGATTGTGGGGATAAAGCTGTATGGGCTGCAGGATAAACATGTGATGGGATCGCAGTTCAAGAATCGATAACTAGGGTAGCAGAGATCAACGGCAGGAATGAAAGACAATGTATAGGTAAACAAGCAAACTTTGCTTGCCTGGAATCCCGCATGGAAGCATATCTCGTTGCTCACACATCTCAACGTCTTATCCGCGAAGAAGCAACAAACACTGGAAAGCGTAAAAGATGCATTCAAAAGATCCAACATGATCATATGAGAATGATGCATGGCATGGCAAGATGCAACACAATGCAGGGAATCCAAATTAAGCGGGAGAGCAACCCCGGCAATTAATACTTAGGTGCAAGTTATTTATCTAGCCAGCATATTAAATGTTGATTAACATGGTAATACATGGCATGGGTGATCTAATTGAATTAAATGGAATAGGGCATTATATATTTATTACCCCACACATTCCATATTGAATTATTTAGATGATTTGCTACACTCGCAAACCCAAGAGATGCAACAAATGAAATTATGATGCGAAATGCACAAGATAGATGACATTTAATAAAATAGGTATAGGGTTAGGGTTTGGGTTCGCACGTTGGATCGAGGGAGATTGGGTCCGAAACCGACGTCTTCGGTCCGTAGAGGAAGTAGTCGTCGTCGTGGAAGAAGTCGTCGCGGAACCGGGGCATCGTCGTTTGTCGGTGTCGTGGAAGTGGGCGGGTAGTCGTCCGGGTGGTCGTTGTTCGGAGCACCGGCTTCGGAGTAGGTGGCGCACTTGTCGCATCCAGTCTTCGGCGACGACAACGGTTTCAAGTCACGCACGAAGGTGGCCACACACATGAGGCGACACGGAAGACGGTGGAAATGGACTCCGGGGTCGGCGGCACGAGGGCACCTCGTGTGGGAAATTCATCGAACACGTGCGGTGCGCCAAGACGGATGGGGATGGCGTCGGCGGCGGCTACCGGCGCGGCGACTGGAGGGCACGGGACCGCGCGGGGCGTGCGGGCGTGCGGGCGCGCTGGCGGCGGCGTGCGCGCGTCACGGGCGCGTGGCGGAGGAGGCCGGGGCGGCGCGGCACGGGCATACGGCGGCGCGGCGCGGCCGGACGACGGCGCACGGAGGCGCAGCGCACAGGCCAGCGCCGGGTGCGGGAGGAGGTCGGGCGTGGCGGCGGCGTGGGCGGCCGGAGCAGGGGGAAGCCGGGGCGCGGCGCACGGCGTGAGGCGCGGCGGCGCGGGCGCAGCGGCTCGGGGGCGCGGCGGCTGGTGCTGGGGAGGCGCTGGTGGAGGGCTGGCGGCGCGCTGCGGCGGAGGGAGGCGCACGCGGTCGGCGGGAGGCGGCGGCGCGGTCGCAGCGGGAGGCGCGGACGGCGCTCGGGCGGACGCGGCGCGGCGCGCGTCGCGGGCGAGCGGCGGCGGGCGCGGCGCGTGGCGCAAGCGGCGGCCAAAGGCTGGTGGCGCGAGCGCGGCGCGGGCGGCGGCGCTCTACGGCCGGCGCGCACGGCAGGGACCGAGCGGGGCGACGGGGGACGGCTCTGGAGGAAGAAGGAGTTTTTCTCCCGTGCGGAAGGAAAAGGAAAGAGGAGAGACAAGAAGAAAAATAGAAAAGAAGAAGAGAAGGAGGGGGGGAAATGGAAAAAGGAAAAAGAAGAGAGTGGAGGGGGGCGGCTGCAAAATTTCCAGGGGGTGGGAAGAAATTTCTGGGGGGGGGGGAAACCTAGGGTTTGGGGTTTGATGGGCTTGGGCTTTTATTTGTCACCGTTTAACTTTTTCAGTTTTATATTTTTAGAACAAAATCAAAAATGAATTTGAACACGAATCATATACAAAACATTTTTAGTTTTAAATGGACAATTTAATAAACTAGTTTTTAACATTTTTAAAAGATTTGAAAATAACACATTTTTAATTAATTTGAAATGCATTTGAATTTAATTGTGAAAATTAAATTTAAATGCAACAATTAAATTAATGAGATGCAATGCGATGCTATGTCGATGCAAAAAAACAGAAAAACACACCAAATTAAAAGGGGATAAATCCCGGGGCGTTACAATCAACCACTACCAAGATTACATCTTTACCTTTTGATTTTGGTAAACCCTCCACGAAATCCATGCTAATGTCTATCTATTTGTTGCTAGGAATGGGCAGTGGATTGAGGAGTCCTGGATACTGAACTTTCTCAGATTTTGAGATTTGACATACAGGACATTCAGCAACCAGCTGTGTGATGAACTTCTTCATACCCGGCCAATAGAACAACTGGTTTAGTTTGTGGAGTGTGACTCTGATTCCTGAGTGTCCTCCCACAGGAGACGAGTGTAGGCTCTGGAATAATTTTACTTTCAGATCAGTAGAATTTCCAATGTAAACCCTTCCTTTGTATCTGAGAATTCCAGAATTCATTGTGTAATCAGCATGGCTCGCACTGTCAACTGCTAGTTCTTGCAGTAATTGGATGCAGTGGTCATCTGTTGCATAAGAGTCAGTTACTTCATTCATCCAAGATGGAATTATAGTTGATACTGAATAGCAAGCCTCGGATTCTGTATCGGTGGTTGTGTCATTATCTGCAAATTGTCTTGATAAAGCGTCTGCAGCCTTGTTTTCTTTCCCCCTCTTGTACTCAATTTTGTAGTCAAACTCTAGTAACTTCATCATCAGCTTGTGTTGGATGCCCTCTAAAAGTCTCTGGCTGCCTAAGTACTTTAAGCTCTGTTGGTCGGTTCTGATGATGACTTGATTACCCAAGAAGTAGTGGCGCCACTGTTTCAGTGCTAGCAAGATGGCTAATCCTTCCTTTTCATAGAAAGATTGTGCTTGAGCTCGAGGTCCTAAGCATTTACTGAAGTATGCCAAAGGTTTCCTGTCTTGCATCAATACTGCACCTAGTCCATTTTGGCAAGCGTCTATTTCCAAGACAAACAGTTGTAAGAAGGTTGGAAGGCTGAGTACAGGAGGGGAAGACATTACTTGCTTCAAGGTCTCGAATGCTATTTGTTGTTCAGTTCCCCATTTGAAACTGTCTTTCTTAAGCACCATGTACAGGGGTTGACTGATGGAAGCATAGTTAGGAATGAAACATCTGTAATAACCTGTCAGGCCTAGAATTCCTCTTAGCTTCTTTATATTTGCTGGTACATGCCACTTCTGTATTGCTGCCAACTTGACTGGATCAGTAGCAATCCCATTTCCTGATATGATATGCCCTAGATACTCAACTTGTTGTCCAAAAGAACACTTTGATATTTTGTCTTTCAGCTCATGGTTTCTTAAGGTTTGCAGGACCAATGCGAGGTGTTCCTTGTGTTCAGATAAAGACTTGCTATAGATGAGAATATCATCGAAGAAAACCAAGACAAATTTCCTCAAGAATTTGGAGAAAATTGAATTCATTAATTCTTGGAAGGTGGCTGGAGCATTACTTAGGCCAAATGGCATGACTAAGTACTCATAATGACCCATATGAGTGGAGAAGGCTGTTTTGTGTACATCCTCTGGGCGCATACGAATTTGATGGTATCCTGATCTTAAATCCAGTTTGGAGAAGATGGTTGCACCATGTAATTCATCCAAGAGGTCCTCGATGACAGGTATAGGGAACTTGTTCTTGATTGTCAAATCATTAAGGTTGCGAAAATCCACACATAATCTCCATGACTTGTCCTTTTTTCTGACCAAAATTATTGGGGAGGAAAAAGGGCTGCAACTTGGCCTTATTTCTTTATTCTCCAGCATCTTCTTTATCAATGTCTCTACCACATTTTTTTGACTTTGTGACATGCGGTATGGTCTTATATTTGGGGGTTTAGCACCTGGTAGTAGTGGGATTCTGTGATCAGCATCTCTTGAAAGAGGTAAACTATCAGGTGCTTGGAATATATCCTGAAACTCAATCAGCATTTCTTTTATTATTGTCGGAATATCCGTTGATTTATCCTGGCTGTTCTGTTCATTTGTTGCTGCATCTGGAAACAGTACATAGCCTGCAGCTCCCTGGTCTAGAAGTTGAGCACATGCTTTAGGGTTGATTAGTAAATCTGATGTAGTAGGGATCAAATGATCATGAAATGTAACTGATTTCCCTTCAGTCTGCACAGTCAACTGTCTGCCTATGAAATCAAATGTTACTGGGTTGTGAGATTTGAATAAGTTGACTCCTAATATAACTTCAGATCCTTGAAGTTGGAGAATTATGAAATCGGAGGTGAACTCGAAACCCTGAATTGAGAACTTGCAATTGTATGGAATTGCCTCTGAATGTAATTTGCCACCTCCTGCTACAGCAACAGTTCTTGCCTTGGTAGGGGTCATTGTTATGTTGTGTTTTACTGCGAAGGCATAGTCCATTAACGTGTTTGTGCTTCATGTATCCGCCAAACCAAGAGCTTTGTGTCCTCCTATCGAAAATAAGAGTGATATGGTGGAGTCACTTGGAGTTCATTGATAAGCTGTTGCTAATATCAACATAATTTTGGCCGCTGGTTGTTGTTCTTGCTGTCTTGGTTGTTGTTCTTGCTGAGCTACTGCTTGTTCAACCACTGCTGGTTCCTCTAGTTCGTATTCATCATCAGAATTGCCTTGCATTTCGAGAGCATTGATTGCTCGCTGTAAGGGAGCGCACTTGTGGCCAAATACCCAGTTCTCAGGACAATACCAACATTTACGAGGCTCCCTAGGTCTGTCTGCTTGTACTCGGGGCCTTCCTTCACGAGGTGGAAAGTTCCTTTGCTGTGGTGGTTGCACATTTGGATTAACAGGGTCTCTGCGCACATTAGACATATACGATTTCTCATATTGTCGTGCAAACCAATAAGCTTTCAGTAAAGACTGTGGAGCTTGGCACTGCACATTGTGTTTGATATTATCCTTCAGGCCACTCAGAAATCTATCAATGAAGAAGTCTTGTGGTAGATAGTTGCAGTCTCTTTTCATTATGGTCATCCACACTTCATATGCGTCGATGTAAAGATCTATTGAGGTTGTCTGTTTCAAGTGTTGTAACTGATCCATCGGATCTAGTGCCATTGCATCAGGGAACCTTTGAATGAGGACACTCCCTAGTTCAGACCAAGTTATATCCTGCAATGTGAGACTAGCACCACTAAGCCATGTCTTTGCTTGGCCTCAGATGTGTGCCAGACCCCATCGCACACGTTGGTCCTCAGTTATACCAACTAAGTTGAATATGTCTTCACATTCTAGTAACCAGGCTCTTGGTGCTACTCCACTGAATATTGGCAACTCGACATGCGGTGCTCTGATCTGAGGTTCAGACTGGCGTTGGTGCTGTTCTTGTGATGGCTGTAGAGCCCGTGCACCTGTTGTTTGTTGGTTGTTTGGATTGGGTAGGTTTGGGTAAGGTTGGGGTATAATAGGAGGTGGAAGGTAGGGGTAATATGGTGAGTAGTATTGTTGGTTTGGATTGAACGGCTGGTAAGCAACTGCGTGAGTGGTGTTAGGAATGTAGAATTGTGGTTGAGTGATTGGGTTTGTGTATTGGTGACGTGGGCGTACCCTCCGGACACCCGACCGTTGGCGTACCCGATGCAGCCCAGCACCTTGAGGCCCATGAAGCCCAACAAACTACAACTTGAAGTACAAGACAAAAACCTCATGTAAACCCTACCTGGCTCCCTTTATAAAGCCAGGCAGGGGCACCCCATAGGAGAGACCCCCACGGGACACACGGCTAGGCATAGCCCTAGCGAGACCACGTCTCACATCTTCGCCTTTGCGGTCACCATGTAACATCATTATACATCTATACAGATCAGACAAGCAGGATGTAGGTCCTTACCTCGCCATGAGGGGCCGAACCTGGGTAAATCCTTACTTGTCAGCCGACGGAACTACCAGCCGTGTCGACTCCGGTCCGCCGCGTCAACTCCGGTCCGCCGCGTCGACTACTTCCGCGCGTCGACTCCGGTCCGCCGCGTCAACTACCTTCACCGCGTCGACTCCGGTCCACCGCGTCGACTACTTCCGCCGCGTCGACTCCTGTCCGCCGCGTCGACTATCTCCCCCTCAATCAACCCGGGGTGCACAACCCTGGGATTTGCCGAGGTGATCCCTCGTCAATTGGCGCCGTCTGTGGGAATCAATAAATTTGTGTTGAATCAATAAATTTGGGTTTTACTTCCCTCGAAGACTGTTGCGATCCCCTATACTTGTGGGTCATCAGTCTTCGTGAGCAAGCAAGTTGGATGCATTCCCACTAGTTCCATTGGAGAGCTTTCATACACTTATAGTTCTGTGTGCATCCGTTGTGTGGCAATCACTACTCCTTGCATAGCTTCGATTGTAAGACTTTCTCTTGTCTAATGATCAATTGTAGGTTGGTGAGCCTTTCTTCCGTTGGCCTTCCAAACCCCCGTTAACATTCTCTTAGCCAAAACATTCTGGTGCCAGGAACCAACGTTGAACGCTTGCTTTTCCTTTTGAACAAATAAAGTATTGATCTTCTACGTGCATATTGATATTGCTTGACTTGATCCTTTCACAAAATTGTCATGTTTGTTGGAAGCATTAGACGATTATATTGTTATTCTTGAAGCTTAAATCATCTTTAATATCTACTATGCACAGTTGATTGTTCTTTAGTACTGATTCATGGAAAGTTTTACTTTGTTCTTCCTACTTGTTTATCCATTACTCATTTGATATCAATATAAACTACAACTCTTATTCATTGATCTCAATTTACATGCATTACATTATTATATGATCAATATTGTGTCACGGCATTTACAATCAAAAATTATTTTGTTATCATTTACCTACTCAAGTACGAGCAGGAATTAAGCTTGGGGATGTTGATACGTCCAAAATGTATCTATAATTTTTGGTTGTTTCATGCCATTTTATACTTTTAGCACTTGTTTTTATATTAAGTTTATGATTTATTGGGACTAACCTACTAATAGTTGCAAAAGTGCACAATGTCCTTGTTTTACTCTTTGATGCCTAGAAATTATCAAGAATACAAGAGGAAACCTTGTTGCACTCGAATTGGGATTTTTCTGAAATCTGTCTGACAATTTTTTTAGATATCGTCAGTTTGACCTCCAAAGACAACGGTCAAATAAAAATAAAAAATAGACAGTTGTCATAATTTCCATGCGCAAATTTTAAGCCCGAAAACAGCCTAATCGGAGGTCGGACGTGACCTGGAGGTCCAATATGGTGAAATCCTAAAAGGGGGTGACGGAAATCCAAGAAGCTATATAAAGGAAGGAAACCTAACTCGGCCGGGAATCCTCGAACCACGAATTTTTCTCCTTCCAGGTAGCCGTGTTGGGAAGGAGAACCTCCTCAACACCATCCCCATCACCAAGGGTGGCCATGGCAAGGGCTCTCGACGCCGCCGTCGGGCTGCCACCGCCGCCGCCTCTGAAGCTCCGCCAAGGGCAGCCGCCGCCGCCCCTCATCGCGCCGTGGCTGCCAAGGGCCGCCGTCTCCACTCCAGGCTGCACGTCTCCATCAAGCTCCTCATCACCATGACCATGCGTGAGTAGTTCTCCCTCGAGGTTGCGGGATCTACGGTAGCCATGTTGTTTATCTCTCTCTCCCATGTGATCTTTATGTGATCATGAGCTTTGTAATCTAGTTGAATATGTGATGCTACTCTTTATCTATTATGCACTCTAGAGGTTACTATAATATGAACTCCGGGGTTATTCATGGTTGTAATGATGACAATGTGTGCACCGTGTGTGATTCCTTTATGACATTGGTGGTGTTAGTTTACCCCGACTTTGAGGGTGCTCTTGTAGCTCTACACAATGAATGATGTTTGTTATCCAACATGAGAGTGTTTGAGAGTAGTGTTTATTTATTTAACTTTGATGTCATTGTTGAGAATGTCCACTGGTGAAAGTAGGATCCCTATGCCTTGTTTCTAAGCATTAAAACACCATTTCCAACAAGTTCTGCTACATGTTTGCTTGCTGCCATTTTTATTACAGATGCAATTACTACTTATAATCATCCATATTACTTGTATTTCACTATCTCTTCGCATAACTAGTGCACCTATACATCTGACAAGTGTATTGGGTGTGTTGGGGACACAAGGGACTTCTCGTATCTTAATTCCAGGGTTGTTCGAGAGGGTTATCTTTGATCTCTAGCTCCCTGTGTTTGATATACCTTGGGTGATTCACTTAAGTGAAACTTGCTGCTGTCCTACAAACCTCTGCTCTTGGAGTCCCAACACTGTCTACAAGAATAGATGCGTGCGTAGGCATCAATAACCTAGAAGTATAGGGGATCGCAACATTCTTCGAGAGAAGTAAAACCCAAATTATTGATTCAACACAAGGGGAAATGAAGAATACTTATAAGTCTTAACAGCCGAGTTGTCAATTCAGTTGCACCTGAAAAAGCACTAGTAACAGGGGTGATGTGAAAGCAGCAGTAATATGAGAGCAGTAGTAACAGTAACACAGAGACAATGGCACCAGAAAACAGTTGCTTGTGTGAAGTTGACAGGAAAGCAATGATGATGACAGAAGGACCGGGGTTCCCAGCTATATACACTAGTGGTAACTCTCAAGAACAAGTGCCCGGTGAACAAATTACAGTTGGGCAATTGACAGTATTGAAATAGCATTAAGTGAGAATATCCAGATTATTAATTATATAGGCATGTTTTCCATATATAGCTATGCGTGCTCGTAATGAGAAACTTGCATATCAACTTTTGTCCTGCCAACCCGTTTGCAGCGGGGCCTCTAGGGAAACTACTAGCAATTAAGGTACTGCTTTTAATAGAGCACAGGAGCAAAGCATTAACACTTGGTGAAAATATGTGATCCTCACATCACAGCCATTCCCTTCAGTTATCCCAATTGCTGTCAGTTTGGGGCCATCGGTTCCGGACAATAACATGTGCATACAACATGTAGATACGATTTAAGCAATTAATATAGATCTTACATCTATGATCATGCCACTCGTGAACTAGTGACAAGCATTAAACACAACAAGATTGTAGCAACAATAACTTCACAAACTTATATAGATAGACTGATCATAATGTAACAATTCATCGGATCCCAGCAAACACAACACGGATTACATCATATGGATCTCAATCATGTAAGGCATCTCATGAGAAAATTGTATTGAAGTACATGGGAGAGAGAGAACCAACTAGCTACAGCCAAGAACCCATAGTCCATGGGGGAACTACTCACAAACCATCATGGAGTCGAAGTGGAGGCGGTGGAGTTGATGGAGATGGCTCCGGGGGTCAATCCTCGTCCCGGCAGGGTGCCGGAATAGGAATTTCTGACCCCCGAAACTTGTCGGCGATGGCGGCGGCGCTCGGGACTCGTGGAAGAAAATATGGATATTGTGCGATCGTTTTTAGGTCAGGAGGTATTTATGGGTAAAGGGCGATGTCGGTGGGCGCTCGAGGGGCCCACACCACCTCCTAGCGCGGCTAGCAAGGGAACCGCGCCTCGGGGTGGTGTGTCCGCCTCGTGGCTCTTCTCCGTCTCGTCTTCGGTGTTCTAGAACGTTCCTTTTCCAAAAATAATTCCAGGACGTTTTATTTCCAATTCCGAGAATATTTCCTTAAGTAATTTTCTGAAACCAAAAACAACAGAAAACAGGGAACTAACACTTTGGCATCTTGTTAATAGGTTAGTCCGAGAAAATGTATAAAACTATATAAAATGCATATAAAACATGTAATAACATGATATAACATAGCATGGAACATAAGAAATTATAGATACGTTGGAGACGTATCACTATATAAAGTGCATATAAAACATGTAATAACATGGTACAATATAACATGGAACATAAGAAATTATAGATACGTTGGAGACATATCAACAAACCCAAGCTTAGTTCTACTCGTCCCAAGTAGGCAAGAACGATAAAGGAAGAATAATTTCTGAAGGAACATGCTTAAACACAATCTTGATCACATAATAATGTAAGGCATGTAAACTGAGATCAAATGAATAATGTACGGGCGGCAAAATACCAGCAGGACCTGAGACGCTACCACAGCCGCAACGTGCGCTCGCGCACCCTGGAGGCAGGCAACCTCGTACTCAGGCGAATCCTCTCCAGGGAAGGCCTCCACAAGCTGTCCCCGATGTGGGAAGGTCCCTGCAGGGTCACCCACATCGCCAGGCCTGACGCGGCTCGCCTCGAGACGCAAGACGGCGTCCCCGTCAAGAATCCATGGAACATCATGCACCTACGCAAGTCCTACCCGTGATCATTGTCACGTCAAGGCATTTAGCGAAAGAGGCAGCCTACGGCTCAACCTCCAAGCATTTTTGTCTCTAGAGGTTAAAATGCTCATGGCTTAAACCTCCAAAACATTTTTTTTGTCTCCTAAAGGAACAAATTAAAAACGTGATCATAGTCACGCCCGTGATCATTGTCACGTCGAGACTTCTAGCAGAAGAGGCAGCCTACGGCTCAACCTCCAAGCATTTTTGTCTCTAGAGGTTAAAATGCTCACGACTTAAACCTCCAAAACATTTTTTTGTCTCCTAAGGGAACAAACGCAAAACGTGATCATTGTCACGCCCGTGATCATTGTCACATCGAGACTTCAAGCGGAAGAGGCAGCCTACGGCTCAACCTCCAAGCATCTTTGTCTCTAGAGGTTAAAAGCTCAGGGCTTAAACCTCCAAAGAATTCTTTGTCTCCTTAGGAAACAAATGAAACCGTGATCATTGTCACGCCCGTGATCATTGTCACGTCGAGACTTCAAGCGGAAGAGGCAGCCTACGGCTCAACCTCCAAGCATCTTTGTCTCTAGAGGTTAAAAGCTCAGGGCTTAAACCTCCAAAGAATTCTTTGTCTCCTTAGGAAACAAATGAAACCGTGATCATTGTCACGCCCGTGATCATTGTCACGTTGAGACTTCAAGCGGAAGAGGCAGCCTACGGCTCAACCTCCAAGCATCTTTGTCTCTAGAGGTTAAAAGCTCACGGCTTAAACCTCCAAAGCATTCTTTGTCTTCTTAGGGAACAAACGAAACCGTGATCATTGTCACGTCGAGACTTCAAGTGGAAGAGGCAGCCTACGGCTCAACCTCCAAGCATCTTTGTCTCTAGAGGGTAAAAGCTCACGGCTTAAACCTCCAAGCTCCAAAGGCTTCTCTCGAGGGCAAACCCTCCAAGCTCTCCATTTAACGAGCCACCTCAGGCCGTTGAGAGTCTCTGCCACTAATGGGTGGTCCCCATGCCTCGACATGGTCAAAACATTAACTTGGCAACCCCAAGCATAATGACTCAATTCCGTTCCCAAGTGAACTTAGCGTTTTGGCGCCGCTTTAAAATGTATTTAGTGAGTTTTATTTTCGCATTACTCTGTTGAAGTGTGCGCCTATATCTCTCCACATGTCTACCTCGCGAGCGGGGGCTGAGTACGGTGCCAGTGCCTCAAATGACACACCAGCAGCACTGCAAAATCCAAGAGTCCGAGCTCTGGCTGGAGGGAAAGATCCCACAAGCACGCCATCTCTACAGAGGACCTTGGTACTTACTCTCCTCGCGAGGAACGCCTGAGGGGACCTATAAGCGCGCACGAGTCCCTTGAACCGTGTTCCAGCGTTTGGGTTCGCCCCTCTAACATCTGCAAGGAAAAATCCCCCCACAAGCCTGAAGAGGCATCCAGGAGCGACCCCTCAAGTGGGCAACCTCGCCAGGAGAAAAGCCTCTGCAGGGCGAAAACCTCGAGAAGCTAAGTCTCGCACCCACGCCTTAGGAGCGTTTTCTCCCCCTAGCGCACGTTTGCCCCTAAAGCGACTTTGCTTTCCCTTACGCTTCATGGACTACTCGCACGTCTAAGGGGGGCACTTTGTGACGCCCTAAAATCGGTACTATGTAGATTTAAGCGTTCCCGCCGAAATCCGCATAATAACGATTTTAGGTCGCCCACCAGACAAAATGTGCACGCCGAAACATGCGCATTATGTGGGTGGAATTGTGATAACATTACAACAGTTCCGATACATCCACAAATACAACAAAGATATAATTACAGCAACGACTCGAACGAGTCAAGATACAAAAGATACAATACCAAGATACAAATGACAGCGGAAGCAAAAAAAATAGTATCCGACTACGGATAAGATGCAAATTGGACTAAGAGTCCTGAAGACAAGCAATGGCGCCATATCCCTGCCCAGCCAAGCCGGAGGGATTCCCAAGCTAACGTCGTCAGACTTCAAACCTGTTAACTGCGCATAAAGCATAACCCAAAAGAGGGTCAGGGCACTCCCTGGCAAGCAAAACCGACTTGCCTACTTTCTACACCATCTCCCAAAATATAGGGGAGGTGGACTTAGCGGCAGCAGCACTAGCAACCTAAAGAGACACGCTACAACTTCCGTCTAATCAGAGAGGGATAAGAGAGCGCATAAAGTAGCCAACTACTACTAACACCAAACATAACCCATTCTCGAATTAACCCCCTCAACCAAGTATGAGGAAGCAATTCGGGAAACTCACACATTAACAATTTTAGTTACCATTTAGTGTGTAAGTAATTCTATAGTTACTAGTCAAATTAATTAACAATGATTAGGTGTAAGTTGTCTAGATCTTGTTAGCCAGCATCATCACCAAAGTCGTCCATAACCGTGGACACGGCTCATCGATAAGATTATACCCTGCAGGGGTGCACTACTGTACCCATACTCGCATGATCAACCCAAGCAAGCATCAGGGCTTCTCAACACGACTTATTCCTTCACTACAGCAAGTCCAAGTGCCACCCATATGAGTTGTTACCCGCGTCAGGAGTCCGGCCGAATCTCAATTGCGGACTCATTAGTTTGTGCCTACGCACCATGCGGCTCAAACCACAGTAGGAACTGTCCGCTACGTACGCACCACACCTATATGACCTCCCGTATCACATACCCTCTCATCATCATCATCATCATGCACATGCATATGAGCAAATGGAAAACCCGAACTACTTGCGGCACATGGACGAGCTGCGGATCCGTTCAAAGTCGAGGGGGGCTCCATTGGGCCTCCCACAAGTGGTTAGTGCGCTCAAAATTGGATCCGAGGACAAAATCTCAGTTCCTAGGTCGACACTGAGCAGAACAAAGCACCTCGCAAGGCCTTCTGCCTGGTGCCTTATCTTTTAATTATAATACCCCAATATAATACAACATTTTATTAAGGTAGAATAATATATCATACTAAGCAGATGAAACATAAGACCAACAGACGACTCGCACAAACAACTCTAAGCATGCGCTACGACTCGCAAGGCCAACAGATAAACATGCAACGGGTATTAGGTTGTGGGGATAAAGTTGTATGGGCGGCAGGATAAACATGTGATGGGATCGCAGTTCAAGAATCGATAACTAGGGTAGCAGAGATCAACGGCAGGAATGAAAGACAATGTATAGGTAAACACGCAAACTTTGCTTGCCTGGAATCCCGCATGGGAGCAGATCTTGTCGTTGCTCACACATCTCAACGTCGTATCCGCGAAGAAGCAACAAACACTGGAAGCGCAAAAGATGCATTTTACAACTATGGCAAAAGATTCAGCATGATCATACGAGAATGATGCATGGCATGGCAAGATGCAATACAATGCAGGTAATCCAAATTAAGCGGGAAAACAACCCCGACAATTTATATTTAGGTGCAAGTTATTTATTTACCGGCAATATTAAATGTTGGTTAGCATGGCAACACATGGCATGGATGATCTAATTAAATTAAATGGAATAGGACATTATATATTTATTGCCCCACACATTCCATATTTATTATTTAGGTGATTTGCTATACCCGCAAACCTAAGAGATGCAACACATGTAAGTATGATGCGATATGCACAAGATAGATGATATTTAATAAAATAGGTATAGGGTTAGGGTTTGGGTTCGCACGTTGGATCGGGAGAGATAGGGTTCGAAACCGACGTCTTCGAAACGTAGAGGAAGTAGTCGTCATCGGGGAAGTAGTTGTCGCGGAACCGGGACATCGTCGTTTGTCGGTGTCGTGGAAGTGGTCGGGTAGTCGTACTCGGTCATCCTCGTTGACGGGCGCGGGCACGTAGGAGCACGGCAACGGACACCGGAAGGAAAAGCGCACGGGCGGGCACCGAAACACGAACATGGGCAGTGACGGGAACACGGCACACGAAGACGACGCGCGCGCGCACGGGCAGCACCACGAAGGGTGGACAAACACGGACAGCAAAGCGACGCCGAAGTTCTTGCAGGCAAACCACCGAACACCTTGCGGGCGGTGGACGCGAGGAGGTCGGGGAGGCGGTCCGGGCACTGCCGTGGCCGGGGGATGGCGGCGCCGGGCGACGGCGCGACGTGGGGCGGCGGCGGCGTGCACGCGGAGGCGAGCGACGGAGGAGGAGGCGGCGGAGACGGGAGCAGCGCGCGGGCGCACGGGGGCGCGCGGCGCAGGCGGGCGGGCGGAGGCGCGGCCGGACGGCGGCGAGGAGGCGCAACGGAGCGGCGCGGGCGGAGCAGGGGGCGACAGCCGGGCGGAGGCGTAGAGGCGAGGTGGGGGCGCGGTGCGGCGCGCTTGGGCCGGAGAGCGCGGCGGCGGGAGCGGTCGGCGGAGGACGCGCGGGTGGCGGCTGAACGGCGGCGCGGCTCGGCCGGAGCAGGGGCGACGACGGCGGGGCTTGGCAGCCGGCGGCGCGGCGGCGCGGGGCTGGCACGGGCGCGGCGCGCGGGCGGCAGGAGGGCGCGCGGTCGGGGGAGCAGAGGATCGGGGCGCGCCGTAGCCGGGTCGGAGGCCGGCGGTGGCTGGCGGGGAGACGCGCGCGGCGACGCGGGTGGCCGGGGAGGCGCAGGGGGTGTGGCCGGCGGCGGGGAGGAGGCCGGCGGCGGGGCAGGGCGAGGCTGCCGGGGGCGTGCTGGAGCTCGGGCTCGGGCCGGAGGGAGGAGAGGGCTGGTGCGCGGCGGCGCGGCCGAGGGGAAGGCGAGGAGACGCGGGCGGCGGCCAGCTCGGAAGGAGGCGCTGGGTGGAGCTCAGGGCGGAGCGGCCGGGGCGAGGCGGCGTGGCCGGCGCGGGGCGCGGCGAGGAGGCCGGGCGGCCAGAGCAGCGGGGCGCCGGGCGGCGGGGACGCGGCGCGGCTCGGGAGGAGGCGTGGGGGCGACGGGAGGAAGAGCTCGTGCTCGGGCCGGTTGGTGCGGGAGGAAGAAGGAGAGGAAAAAAAGAAAGAAAAGAAGAAAGAAAGGAAAAAGAAAAGAAAGGAAAAAGGAAGGGGAAAAAAGAAAAAGAAGAGGTGGGAGGAAAATTTTGTAAAAACTAGAAAAAGGAGGAGGGTGGCTGCAAAATGTCAGGGGGTGGGAAGAAATTTCTGGGGGGGGGGAACCTAGGGTTTGGCTTAGGTGGGCTTTGGGCCTTATTTTTCTCCCGTTATTATTTTCCGTTATATATTTTTAAAACAAAATAGAAAAAGAATTTCAACACGAAACCTTTACAAAATATTTTTAGTTTTCAATAGACAATTTAATAAACTAGTTTTTAACATTTTTAAAATATTTGAAAATAACACATTTTTAATTAATTTGAAATGCATTTGAATTTAGCTGTGCAAAATAAGTTTAATGCAACAAGTTAAATTAATGTGATGCCATGTTGATGCAAAAAGAAAACACACAAAATAAAAAGGGGATAAATCCCGGGGCGTTACACACTTGAGCATCGCGACTCAGGGCTCTTACCTCTCCTAGGCCTAAACTCCCCCCGGCCTTGCGGAGTCATTGCTCCTGCATACCCAAGTGGCGGAGTCATGGCACGAAGAGATGGGACCTACCGACGCAGAGAACAAATAGACATGAAGATGAGTCCAAAGAGACCTCACGGGGGGCAGACAAGCTCAAATTAAACATCATTAAAGAGTATATTACAGGCCAAAGGTCTTAAGAAAACTAAACACACAACTGTTTCAGATACAAGCGCTCGCAGGCGCAATAAGGAAAGGCTCAGGGGGAAGCAGCGCCGCCTTGTACTTCCTCCGCGGCACCCTCTTCAGCCTCGGCAGAGCAGGCCTCCTCCTCGCTGTCTTTAGTCGCCGCCTCCGCGCGCCTGAAGCGGTTGCAGAAGGCGTCAACTTGCTCGCGGAGGGAACCGGAGACCTGCTGCGCGTCTTCGCCTTGAGTAGTTTTTGTGACGGAGGAGAGGTCAAAGCCTGGCGTGAGGAGCTTGAGGTTGGTGAAGATGCGGTCGACAACCACCCCCAGGAGCTGCCTGCTCTCGTCTTCGATCATCCCGCGAAGCTCGGCGGCGGGGCCCTCAAGTGCCGCGAAGAGCTGGTCGAAGTAGGCTAGGAACGTGGCGGCGTCATAGCCTCGGCCTCCGGGGCACGGCGCATCCGCACCAAGCCGCGCTGCAAGTTCGTTGCCGCGTGCGACCAACGCCTCAAACAGGTGCTCACACTGCTTCGCGAGCACGCTGGCCGCCTGGGCTGAGTCCGGCGTTTCCTCCGCCCGCTCCATCGCCGGAGCCACCTGCTCTTCCACGCCCTCGACCGAAGGGCCGAGGCCGTGAACTTCTTCGTCACGAGCCTCCTCCGCTCGGCGCCGACCAGCCTTGGGGCGCTTGAGGCGGCGCACCAGTTTGGAGTTGGCCTTCTCGAGCTCAGCGAGCCGCTGAGCGTCCCCAACGTACTTGGCCTTGAGGCGGTCCTCCCGCTTCCGGACCTGAGTGCGGTACTTCTGAAGGAGGGACCGACGGAACTGCTTCTCATGCTCCACGAGGGCCTTCCTAGCCGCCTTCGTCTTCTTGGCGAAACGCCGCTCGAAGCGCTCATAAGAAAGCTTCTGAGCAGCAACACGCTCGTCGAACTCCGAGATCGCCTGGGCCAGTCCTCCCTCGCGCGCCTCGAGGGCCTCACGCTGGGCAAACAAGTCCTTCTCCGCCTGAAGACGTTGTTCCTCACGCCGCTGTTGCTCTCTCCCCATGAGGGCCAGCTGCTGCTCACGCTCGACCTCCTCCAGAGCAGCCTGCGCGGCCTGGTGGGCGGAAAGCAGTTGGGACTCCAGCTGACCCAGCCCGCGGCGCTTCTGCGCCAGCGAGCCTTCCATCGCCTCGCGCTCCGCCTTGGCCTGGCGCAGGAGCTCCGCTGCGGTGTCACGTTCCGCTTGAAGGGGCTCGAGGAGCTCTACGTCGTCGCGGATGGCCCCCTCGCGGACCTCCTTGGCAAAGCGGGTGGCCTCCTCACGCACGGCTTGCAGCGCCGCATCCTCCAGCCGGCGCGCCTCAACCGCCGCGCGGAAGGATGTCCACGACCTCGTCAGCTCCTCCTGCTGCTGGACGAGCTGTATGTCACCAAGGGCGAGGTGCGCCTCCAGGCCCTCCAAGGACTCCTGCACGAGGCCAAATGCCACCTCGCGGCGTCCCATGCTCCAATCCCAGCCTCGGAGGACCAACTCCTGGCTAGATGAAGGCCCAGCCGCGGCGTCCGGTCCCGTGAGCCTGACCCCTGGTCGAGCTTGGGGGCTGAACGTGGCTCCGCTTCCGTCCATGCCTGCCTCCGCTTCGGAGCTCGATCCAATAAGGTGCTCGTCTTCTCCAGCCGGACGAGGGGGCGAGGAAACACCCCCTCCTACAGACGCACTTGCGCCCGCTGGTGCCTCGATCGTTTCCTCCGGGCACGGTGCGGGAGCCACAGGCGTGCGCGGTGGAGATGACGCATGCATCGGCGTCAACTCACGCGGCGGGGTCGGCTCGCGGGGCGGAGCCGCCTCACGCGGAGGCGTAGCCGCGCGAGGGAGAGTAGGAGCGCGAAGTGGCGTAGAAGCCTTCTCCTCCGCGCCTTCCACCCCCAGTGGCTCGGGAAGAGATGAAGATGCCTCTTGGTGTGGCGCGCCCACCTCCTCTTGAGGCTCAGCCGTCCCCACCGGGGGCGCGGCCGCCTCCACTTGAGGCGCCCCCTCAGCAGGGCCTGAGGTGGCCGTCTCTGCAGGCCTCATGTGTCCGTCGGCCACTACCTCTGCGGTGGCTCTCTTCACGTCTGCGGCCTTGTGAAGCCGGCGGCGCTTTGCAGGCACAAGATCGCTGACAAAAAGCACATGAAAAGAAAGTCAAGAGAGAGCAAAGCAGGGGGAAAACAAGAGCCGAGAATGGCCAGGTGCCATAAATACTCACCCTGAAGGGGACGCACCGACATCGACCCATGTCAGGCCTGGAGAGCGCCAGGAAGGCGTGATCTTGACGCCTGATCCCCCCGGAGGCGTCCCCGCTTTCCTTTTGGAGGGGACGTCGGAGGGCCTCGCCCCAGAATGATCCACCACAGCCTTGGTGCGAGGTTCGCGCCTCCCCGACCAAGCGCCTGTCTCGGAGGACGTCCCGGCCTCGGTCACCTCCTCCACGGGGCGCGAAGGCGCCACCAGGAAGGCGTCGTCGTCCCCTGACGAGATGTCGCAAATCTCGTCGGTGAAGGGCTTGTGCCTCACGGGGGACGCCCTCCCGTCGCGGCCTCTTCCTCGCCACTCTAGGCCCGGGAGGCTGATGAAGAGTCAACACCGACAACTGCCTGCACCGACGGAGCGACCACCTGATCCATCACCCCCGCCATACCATATGGGGTAAAGTCCGGCATTCCATCCAGGATGTCCATGCGATCACCCAGAGGGAGCTGATGCAGAGGTCGCACGGAGCCGGCGATCTTCTTGGGCACCTCCGGCTTGACAAAGAGGATGTTCAAGATGGTGTCGACAACATCCGAGTCGTGATCCTCAGGGTGAAGCCGCATTGGGTCCGAGGGGCCATTGTACATCCACATCGGCTCTGAGTGTGCCTGGAGGGGCGCGATGCGGCACGTCACGAAGTCCGCCGCGACCATCTACCCCGTGAGGCCCTCCTCGCGGAGGAAGCTCAAACGCCCCACCAGGTGTGCGTTATCTGCGCCGCAAAGGGCAGATTTGCACCAGTGAGAGTTCTTCACGGGCGGCGCCTCTTGGACGTCTAGGAACGTGCAGGGCGATTGGATGCTGATGAGCAACCACCTCTGACGGAAGTCACCCACCTTCTTGAGCAGAGCCGTGACAGGCTTGTCTCCACTCCATGACATGGGAATATACACACTCCCCATACCATCCGCGATGCGGAAGGAGACGCACCCAGTCCGCTCGCCGCCAGCCGTGCACCGCAGCGAGTAGATGTTCCGGAAGAGCGCTACCGAGGGGCGCACGCCCAGATAAGCCTCGCGGAGGTAGGCGAAGATGGACAGGATGAGCACGGAGTTTAGATGAAGATGAAGGAGTTGAATTTGATAGAACTCCAGCACCGCCTCCAAGAAAGGCGAGTACGGCGGCACCAGCCCGGCGGTGATGGCATGGAGAAAAATGGGATAAATTCCTTGGGGGAATCCCCCAAGCCGCGCGGCTTGAAGCGCGCTGGCTCCATACTCGTTGGTCGGCCCCGCGACTAGGTGGTGGATCCTCTCCAACGCCTGAAGATCCATGCGCGCCCCCTCGAGAGCCGCGCCCTGCACTACCTCTAGGTTTTCTGCTTGAGAGGAAGGTCCCGCAGCGGCTCTGCTCTTGCTCTTGACTGGGCCCATCGTCACGAGTGCGGAGGATCGAAGGAAATGGAGAATGGAGATTCGCAGGAGAAAGCGGAGGCGGAAAGCTCTGTAGAGCGGAAATTTCAGCGAGAAGAATTGGAAACGGTAACGGCCCCCTGCTGCCTCGCTCGGGCTTTATGTCACCTCGAGGAGCAGTTACCGGGACGTGGTGGGACCCCCCACGACTCGCGCCCCGGATCGTGCGAGACCGTTATTCGTCCAAGTGGCGCCTGGCTCGGGCCGGCTGGGCACTAAGGGCCCACGACGCTTCACCTGAGCCCATGGCCTCAGTCGTGCCCATCATGGGCCCGGGGGCTACTGTCGGCCCAGTGGGAACTGGGGTATGGAGAGCCCATTCCCTCCAGGCCTCGCACGCTGGCCAGACAGACGAAACGACTAAGGACCAGGCATCACCGCCTGGCGGGACCCTCGAGAGGCAATTCCCCTCGAGGGCCTGAAGAGGAAACGATGGCCTCAAGGGATCCCTCGCCTCAGGGGACCCTCCTGAGGCGCCAGCTCGCCTCGAGGGAGTCCCGCAGGAATCTCCCCTCAGGCCTCCCCGTGCCTGAAGGGAAACGTTGCGGCCAAGGAAGTACGGCGAGACGCACATGGCCTCTGCCACGCCCACGTGCTGACGCAAGAACCCCCGTTGCCGTTTTGGTGATAAAGGGGTCAATAAAGCGGCTCTGCCTGCGGCGCAGTTGCCAGGACCTTCTACTCTGACGATAAAGCGGGTGGACGGCGCAACCCTCCAAGGGAGAACGTCATCATGGGCTCCACCTCAGAGACTGCCCTCTCTACGGGCAATACAACGCGGTCGGCCGCCTGTTGGCCACCGCGCCCACCTTTATCAACAATGGACCGCGTCCATGGACGAACACGCCGCGGTGGACTCCAACTCCACCCTGTCTCTGCCATGTGGGAGCCACCTTGAAGGCCAAGCCGAAGGAGAGCGCTTGAGGCGCCTATAAAAGGGAGAAGACATCCATCGTAGCAGGGGTGGACTTTTTGCGTGCTACAACCCTTGTAAACCCTAGCAACACTTGTGAGGATAGCCTCTGGCTGGAGGAGGAAGAAGACGATCGCTTCCCTCCCCAGGCAAGAACTGCCTCAAAGGGGGCCTCCGGCAAGATCCATTGTACTGTAACCTCCATCATCTAATACAGACAAGCAGGAGTAGCGGTCTTACCTCCTCACGAGGGTCGTGAACCTAGGTAAGGGCCGGTGTCTACCTCTGTCGTGTGCGTGTCTTCTTCGGGTCCGGCGAGCACCGTCGCGGGGTCCCTCGAGGGTCTAGACCTCCGCGTTCATTCCCCTTCACGAACTACACTTCAGTAAGTGACTACCCCTGATTCTTGGGAGTCACAACCCGACACCGGGGCATCCCCATGTTTTGGCGTTACTATCCTCTTGATCACATTATTTCATCCTTCTCTCTTGATTCTTGAAAACTTCCTTCACACCAAACTTAGAGTAACTTCATTAGAGGGTTAGTGCACAAAAAATCAATATATTCTGTAGGAACACAATTTCTACCAATGCTATTGTACATTAGCTACAGCCACTGATACTTCATAGGATAAAAAGATCTTATCAAAATAGCAAAAGAGGCATTGCAAAATAAATGGCAGAATCTGTGAAAAACAGAACAGTCCGTAAAAACGAATTTTTTCGAGACACTTAACTTGCTCAGATAAGAAAACTCAAAACTAACGGACGTTGCGTATACATCTGAGGATTATTCAAGAAAAAGGGAAGATTTTTATGACGTTCCAGTAAAGAGTTATGAATTTAACGGTGAACAACAGAAATCTGTTTATGCGCAGGAATTGAAATTTAGCATCAACTTTCAACTAGAGACTTAACTTGACACAATATTGCAATGAAATAAAGATACAAAGGAATTGCTACAGAGGTAGGACAAGTTCTTGACACAAGCAAAATAAAATAACATGAAATAAAAGTGGTTTGTCTCCCATAAGCGGTTTTGTTTAACGCCTTTGAGCTAAGCACAAAAAGCAAAACTCAAGTACTATCAAAAGATGAAGCATAAATATCAATAATTTCCTCCAAAACATGGTTGGTTGTAAAAGGTGTTTTTAGTATCCATGAGTCTGTCCTATTATGTAAACCATCACTTTTAGGTATATTGGGAGGTTTGGGTTTGGAAATATAAATGAACTTTTGCTCCCTTCCTACAAAAGTCTTATCTTTCTTAGTTTTAATAGAGAAAGAGGTTGAACTTAAAGTTTCCATAGCATCTTCTAATTCATCAATTCTATGATTATGAGTATCAAGGGTGTTGCTAGTTTCTAAAGCAGTGATTTTTCCATTAATGACATCTATTGATTCATACCCTTGCTAGCATTATCAAGAAAAGTTTTCTCCATAGAATACAACTTTTTAATAATATCTTCCAAAGTGATATCAGTTTTAACTTCTTTAGTAAGGGGTGGTGATCCTACCAAACTCTTAATTAAATTGCAGGCTTCAAAAGTAGGTGTACCAAGAAAGTTACCACCCGTAAGAGTGTCAAGAACATAAATATACCAACTAGAAATACCAACATAAAAATTCCTTAGGAGGATTAAAGTGGAGTATTTCTTAGTGCATTTTTTATGAGCATCATTTATCCTATACCAAGCATCTTTTAAACTTTCTCCTTCTTGTTGTGTGAACGAACGAACTTCAACTTCAGGACTACCCATTTTCAGCAAATTAATGACAAACCGAAATAAAAAAAATAAAAAAAATAACACAAACCGAAATAACAAAGATAACAAAAACTGAAAATTAATGACAAAACCGTAATAAATAAAGTAATGCAAGTAACTTTTTTTGTATTTTTATATTAAGAAAAAAACACAGTAATAAAAATAAACTAAGCAAGGCAATAACAAAATAAAAAGATTGGAAGTGCGAAAACTCCCCTTGCAGTGGAATGCTTATCTCCCCGGCAACGGCGCCAGAAAAGAGCTTTCTGGTGCCAATGTTGACGGGGGAATATCAAAGTCTTCTCACCAAAGGAATCACCACCTCCCCGGCAACGACGCCAGAAAAGAGCTTGATGCACACGGCGGGTGTGCTGTTGGGAGACCCCAAGAAGAAGGTACGAATTAGTGCAGCATCAAATTTTTCAAAAATAATTTCAGGATGTTTCTTTTTCAATTTAGAGAATATTTCCTTAAGTACTTTTCTGAAACCAAAACACAGCAGAAAACGGGGAACTGGCACTTTGGCATCTTGTTAATAGGTTAGTCCCAGAAAATGCATAAAGCTATATAAAATGCATATAAAACATGGTATAACATGGTATAATATAGCATGAAACATAAAAAATTATAGATACGTTAGATACGTATCAGTCAATCACCGTACATTCATTGTTGGTTCATCTGCATTATATAATTAAGTATATCAAAGATCATTACAGAACATCATGAATTGAGAAAATGACCTATGTACACCGAGAGACAGATGAAAGGATAAAAGTTGCTTACATCCATGGAAGAGGAAAGAAAGAAGAGAAAGCTTAAATGTGTCTTGGGCTTGTTTTGTCTGAACTAAAGTGGCACCATGCTCTCAGACATTTCAGCAAGCGCCTCTTATCTATAGGTAAAACAAACTAGCACACCTGTCACCTTCTAACCTTCCAGAAGGAAAAAACATAGGAGAGGGCGGGTAGGGGAGATGATATATTGGAAATTTTTGGTTCCGATTGGGTCTAAAACCGGGACTGAAGACGGAACCGCAACCCCTTTTTATACTGGTTGGTGACTCCAACCGGGACTAAAAGTCCCATTCAAACCAGGATTGATGTCTGCCGAGCCCTGTAACGGGTCGAACCGGGACGAATGTTCACTTTATTCCCGGTTCGTAACGTGACCGAGACTATTGCTCGGAGTACTTGTTTTTGTTTTCTTGGAGAGCTTGTCCCGACTAGACACGGAGAAAAGCGGACGCTTTGATTTCTGCCTCCATCTGATCTGGATCGGTGGGAGTCGATCAGATAACAGGAATTGCTTGGAGAAATCAGCAAATACGACTCGCTATTTGCAATCCTATTCGGAAGTCGTTTTTTGTATATTGAATTTGGACTCGACTCGGTTTCATTGATCAGCAGGGTCCATATAATAACTAGTTATAAGAGGCCAACAATACCGAACGAGGTAATTGTTGTCCCAACAACCATATACGTACGTTCTGTGCAAAAAACGAGATCCTAAAGCTTGGAATTCCCGATCGACTCAGTCGAATCTGCGGTTCAGTCGATTGTAACTAAGATGGCAGAAACAAGGAGCGACATGGCGATCCACGGCGGACTCCCGGGCCTGAGCGAAGAAGAGCTCAGCGAAGAACATGATCGCCTCTTGCTATGGTTGTCCCTCGATGCAATACTGCTCTGCATCGGCGTGTTGGCCCTCTGCCTTGTTATCACCACGTGACTCCATGACGTGAAGCCGGCAGACAAGATTTTCTTATGGGTGATGGCGGCGATGGTTTTACTTTGCATCCCGTTGCCGATTTCAGCACTTGTATGGTTATGCGTAAAGTCGTGCGTCAACCGTGGCAATCTGGCCCGTGTTGCCCAACTGCCGGACGCTCTGCCGGTTTAATTTTTAGACCATTGTCAGATGAATCATTAATTCAGCAAAGAGAGTTAGCAAAAGAGATTGAAGCTATGCTAGAACAGGAAGAGATTCACTGGGCTCAGCGTAGTAGAATCAATTGGTTGCAGAATGATGATAAAAACACTTCATATTTTCACAATTTTGCGAGTGAACGAAGGAAGAAGAATAGGATCAAACAACTGAAAAATGAGGCTGGTGCCTGGGTTGAAGGGTGTTCGGACCTGAACCCCATGATCTCTGATTACTTTGCAGGGTTATTCTCAACCGAAGTCGATGAACCAGACCCGGATCTGCTTCAAAAGGTTATACCTAAAGTTACTACCCAGATGAATGAGCAATTGGTAAAACCATATTCGGCTGAGGAAGTGAAAAAAGCTTTATTTTCAATTGGGGATTTAAAAGCTCTTGGAGTGGATGGTCTGCATGCAATTTTCTTCAAAAAATGCTGGAATATCCTTGGTGAGGCGCTTACTGTGGAGGTTCTCCAGGCAATAAATACAAGAATTATACCTGATGGCTGGAATGACACGGTTATTGTCTTAATACCAAAAGTGGATAAGCCAGAGTTAATTACCCAATATCGTCCGATTAGCTTATGCAACGTTTTATATAAGATAATTTCAAAGATGGTTGCTATTCGGCTAAAACATATCCTTGATGAGGTAATATCTCTTGTCCAGAGTGCATTTGTTCCTGGTAGATTAATCACTGATAATGTTTTGTTGGCTTATGAGAGTATGCACACAATTAAGAATAAAAAGGAAAATGGGGTTATTGTGCTGTGAAGTTGGATATGCATAAAGCTTATGACCGTGTAGAGTGGAGATTCCTAGAATGCATGCTGCTTCGTTTGGGTTTCCAGGAGGACTTCGTGGCTCTCTTAATATCTTGTGTTCAATCAGTTAAATACAAGGTTAGATATAATAATCAAGAAACAGACTCGTTTATACTGAGTAGGGGTCTAAGACAGGGGGACCCTCTATCGCCATATTTTTGTTTTTAATCTGTGCAGAAGGACTCTCAAGTCTTCTGGCTCATCAAGAGGAGGTTCGTGGTATTGAAGGTGTCAGGGTTTGCAGAAATGCTTCATCAGTCTCGCATTTACTCTTTGCTGATGATTCCCTAATCCTTATGCAAGTGGATATGACTAATGCAACCTCGTTGAGACCGGTGCTTGACAAATACTTGCAAGTTCGGGACAATTGGTTAGTGAACCTAAGTGCAACATTTTCTTTAGTCCAAATGTGGATGTTAATATAAGGGCAACTATTTGTATAGAGCTGAACATTTTGACTGAAGCTATTTCTGAAAAATATCTTGGCTTGCCAGCGTTGGTTGGTATGGACCGAAGTGATAGCTTTATTTATTTGGTGGAGAGGATCATTAAGAGATTAGAAGGTTGGAAAGAAAAATTTCTATCTATGGGTGGTAAAGAAATCCTTCTGAAGGCCATAATCCAATCAATCCCTGTGTATGCAATGTTAGTGTTCAATATTCCAAAAAACTTGTGCAAACTAATTACTGATGACATGGCTGCTTTTTGGTGGGGAGACTCGGATGATCAAAAAAGAATGCACTGGATGGCGTGGTGGAAAATGTGTGTTCCCAAGAAAATGGGAGGAATGGGTTTTAGAGATATTCACGCTTTTAATCTTGCCATGCTTGCAAAGCAGTGTTGGAGGCTAATATCTAATCCAGATAGTCTGTGTGCCCAAGTGCTAAGGGCAAAATATTACCCGCATGGAAATCTTTTGAAAGCTGGGCCAAAGAATGGATCTTTGTTCACTTGGCAAAGCATTGTGGCTGGTTTGAGTACGTTTAAACGAGGTTATATTTGGAGAGTCGGCTCTGGGAATATGATTAACATCTGGACAGATCATTGGATCCCTGTGAGCCCAGATCGGATGATCCAAACTCCAAAGGGTCAGAGTCTTTTGCGGACGGTTGATGAACTCATTAACCCGTATACTTTCACATGGGATATTGAGATGTTAGAAGATAATTTTCATCCGATTGATATTGAGAGAATTCGGAGAATCCCGCTTAATGAAAATCAAGAAGAAGATTTTGTTGCATGGCATATTACCAAGACGTATTGTTTTTCTGTGAAATCTGCTTACTATGCTGAATGGAACCATCTTTATTCAAATGGGTTGACACGAGCTGATGGTCAGGGCTCCTCAACACTTAACCCGGTGTGGGAAATTTTATGGGCACTTACATTACCGGCAAAAGTTAAGATATTTGGATGGAAAGCACTACATGGAATCATACTGGGATGGCAATATTGGCTGATAGACATGTCCCTGTTTCGGGTCACTGTCCGGTGTGTAAGCAAGGTCCGGAGACAGTTCATCATCTTATGTTTGGATGCCTACGAGCGAAAGAAGTTTGGCGGTCAATCGGCATTATGGATATCATCAATTATTTTATGCCTTTGAACAGATCAGGATCAGTTGTCCTGGAAGAATTACTTCGAAGTAATATTAATACACCTGAGCATATAGCACATATTGGTTTGAAAGAAACGATTGTTGTCGCTGCTTGGTACATCTGATGGCAACGAAGAGAAATTGTGAAGGGAGAAACAGTGGCTCATCCATCACGTACTGCATTTTCTATATTAGCTCTTGCAACAAACTACAAGAGAGCTGAGTCCCATGCGGGTCCAAAGGATATTCAGTGGTTAAAACCTCCAGCAAATACTTATAAGTTAAACATTGATGCTTGCTATTTTTTTAATAGAACAGGAGCGACTGGTGCTGTTCTTCGTAACGATAAGGGTGAAGTTGTATCAGACTCTAGTAGTATGCTTACTCACATCCTTGATGCTGCAACCGCGGAAGCAATTGCTTTACAAAAAGGACTCCTGTTAATTGAAAAATTGGGGTGTACACCGGTAATTATTGAATCTGATTCACTGGAATTGGTTCAAGCTTTCAACGGGGTAATTGAGGTTTGGAGCCCATACACTGCTATTTTATGTGACTGTTTTCAGAAGACTCAAAGAATTGGTGAAATTACTGTCCAACATTGTCACCGTGAAGCTAATGGTGTGGCGCATAAATTAGCTAGAGTAGCCTATGATTCTAACTCTTTTCAGCGTTGGGAGAATGACCCCCTGATTTTATTATCTCTGATGTAATCCATGATGTAACAATACTCTCTGGTTAAAGGCGGCAAGTTTCAGACGCACTCTTTTCTTAACCAGTGTACCGAAAGGGACTGGCAGGGTTTTAATGAGGCGGCTTGCTGACCTAATATATGTGGTTTAAATTTCAAAAAAAAAAGAACAAGGCAAGATACAAGATACGGCTACCTCATTCCAACTTTTATGTCGCCCTAGCATACGTGTAGTAAAAAAATACTCGACATTGATTTTTTATATTGTTTCAAATGTGTGAATAATATATTTTTTCTACCGAATGTGTATATCTATAAGTATAAAGGATCCAATTTGCTTCTCAGGACACTTCTTCGCCGTCATCCGTTAGGCTGGCCTTCTCGACTCAGGGCGAACAGTGATCTCTGCAATCTTCCGGACTATTTTTTTACTACGTGTAGTCGAAAATACTCGACATTGATTCCTTATATTATTGCAAAGATTTAAATAATTGATACAAGCATTTTGCATCATCATATTGCAACATACAGAGTTAATTTATATTGTTATTTGAATTGTTTATCGCCATATATGCATGTTTAGATGAGTTATGAGACTTTCATACAATGTCCCCTGTTTAGTATCTAATTTCTCGGTGCAGAAAATATCATTTTCCTTGTTTTATTTATTTCAAGAACATCAATTAATTCGAGTAAAATACCACGTCAGTTTTTCATGGAGCAACAGTTTACAGATTTCGATGGACAAGAGGAGAGTCACGAGGGCCAAAAGAAGTGGATCCTGATTCGTGTGGCCTCCCCCTGACCGCTCCACATAGGCCCTTTTGGTCCTCGAGCATCGCCTTGTCCATGTCTTCTTATGTATGTCTTTGTTTCCCTATAAAACATGCTCATAGGATTAAGAGTTCAAAATTAGAGAGGACACAGAAGTGTGCATTAAATTCATACATCCAAAAATCTGGAGAATTTTCACACAATTATTTTAAAAACACTTACTGATTAAAGTTTCACGTGAGTTGGTGAAACTAAAGTAGATCATCAAATTGAGCGTTATAAAATTTGAGATGATCTTGGCTTAAACCCTATTTATGGGTAGATAGATATATGATTAATTGTCAAAACCCAATAAAAATAAAACATGTTAAAGCAAAACATGATGACCATTATAATCGAGCGTGCCAAATTGGAGGGTCAGATTGAGGGGGTAGTCCCACGTCTTGTTGATGGTGGGTTATGTATATTCTTAAATACGCGGATGATACGATTTTGTTTATGGAACATGACACGGAAAAAGCGAAAAAGCTGAAATTAATTTTACCAATGTTTGAGTAACTTTCCAATCTTAAGATTAACTTCAATAAAGGTGAGTTCTTTTGTTTCGTTGAGGCCCAAGGTTGACCAGTATGCTGAGTTATTCAGCTGTGGAAGGTCAGTTCCCAATCAGTTATCTGGTCATCCCGATTCATTCCAGAAGGCTTACGATTGCTCAATGGAAACATGTCCAGGAGAGGCTATAAAAAAGATTGAGTAGCTGGAAAGAAAAATTGTTGTCCCTAGGTGGGAGGCTAGTTCTCATAAATTCAGTCCTAAATAACTAATATGGTACTGTATATAATTTCGTTCTTCCAATTATCAAAAGGATTCTTGCATCGATTGGATTATTTTCGATCAAGATTCTTCTATCAAGGGGACAATGAGAAAAAGAAATACCGATTGGCTAAATGAAGCGTAGTATGCCGCCTTCAGGAATATGGAGTTCTGGGGATCCATAATTTTCAGGTCAAGAATAGGGCCCTTATGGGTAAATGGCTATTTAAGCTGCTATCCGAAGAAGGGGTATGGCAAACGCTTCTTAGGACAAAGTATGTTGGCGCAAGTTCGGTGTCAAACATTTCTTGGAAATCAGGGGATTCACATTTTTGGGCTGATCTAATAGTGACGAAGAATTTTTTCTTCCCATACTGTACTTTCTCTATTGAGGATGGTTCGGAGATACGATTCTGGGAGAATAGATGGCTAGGAGCCACTCCACTCCTAGAATAGTATCCGTCCTAGTATAATATTGTTCTTGGTCGTCACAAAAACGATACACTAGCTAAGGTATTAGAGAACTATCCTCCTAGTATGACGTTCGAAGAGATCTTATCGGTCATCGTCTAGCATCTTGAAACAACGACTGGCTTTGGTTAACCTGACACATGGGACCGATAAATTTTGGTGAAATTTACATAAAAACAGTAAATACACTATGAACTCTAGGTATAAAGTTTAATCCAACTAGATGTATCCGTTGATGATAATAAAAAACTCAGAAGATGATAATTTTGAAGGGGATCGCATGCAGAAAAAAAAAATCCTAGCAACGATATCCTTAAATTAGCCAAGATCTATTCTATGCAGATATAGAAGTACGGCGGAGATCGGAATACATACCCTCGTAGACCGAATAGCGGGGATTACGCTCCCGAACAAGCGTTGACGACGAAGACGACGTAGCCGACCTCTAGGTCGCGAAGAACTCAGTGCGACGATGATGACGAGGATGACCTCGAGGTCGGGTGGAGGAAGTAGGCCTCCGAGCACCGCTAGCGCAGCACCTCACAGGGCGTTACACACATACGGTGGAGACGACGGCCTCCGAAGCTCCAGTCCAGGACGAGCAACGGAAGACTTGGACCGGAACACCAGCAGCGCGGCAGCGGGCTATGGTGGAGATATCCCCCTTCTCTACACGGCGCAACTCCGACAAAGGGAATCACGAGACCGAGAGAGAATTAGGGAATTAATTGGTTGAATTAAAAGGCCAGGGGTGCCCCTTCTTATATAGGCTCCTTGGGGGAGCCAACTCACCAGCCGGGCAATGTGGGACTATCCCACATGCATTGGTGCGGCTCCAACAGGTGCGCCGGCCCTAGGTGGGCCCCATTTGGCCCACCTAGGCCGGCCTCCTTGCCCCACCGAATTCCCTTGAGAATTTTCCCCTCTTGGGCCTTCTTTCGACTAGAAGGCCCATATAGGGAAATCAGACTAAATAAATTCGAAAATAAATATATAAAATCATATTTAGAGTTACACTAATTAATATCAAAAATATTATATAATTTATTCTAGCTCTGAAAACTATTTCGTCGCTGCCCGATCTCCATCGGACTATTCCCGGGACGTTCCCGGTGATCTCTTTCCTTTTCGGTTGTCTTGTCGAAACCCCTTAAGTGTGTTACCCTAGCGGTTCGATATAATAGCAGACATGATCGAGACTCCTCTCCGATCAATGACTAACTCATAGGCCTGGACCCCATGAATTAATCCCTGTGATATAACGAATGACTTTCATCTATCAAACCTGGACGTCTAGTCTTAAACCCTTTGTCATGGCGATACTTAGCGTGTCCGAGCATCATTCTCAGATATCTCCATACCTAGCATGATCTCATTACCGACATCGCTATCTTCTACTCGTATCTGATATTATGTCAGCTGGTGACCTAGTCACATGTTTGCAAACTCATTTGACATAATCTCTCCGAGTGGGCCCTAGAGTATCTATCCGGCTATGCGGACTGACAAATCCCGGTGTTGACCCCTCGTCTCAACTACCCCCTTCCGATACCCAAAAGTATCACCGTTATTGTCACACTAAATAAGATATGACGTTTGGTGCAATCAAAGTATCTTCCAGGAATAACAATAAGAGTTGGTCTCACGGTCTTAAGGCGTAATGACTATGTCCTATAAATACTGGGTATGTCCATCACATCGTTCAACCAACGACATGACTTTCATTGCCGATCGGCGTGATGCCCTATGATCGGCAAACCTCGATCATCAATCGTGCAACGAAACTAGTCTTAGTAGAGACTACTAGGGACCTGGTTGTTTATCTACCACACCTGTATTAATGTTTACGCTTAATACAGTTATAGCATGGTATAAAACATATAATGAACAATTGGAATATAACCAATAAACTATGTTTATTAACCTGATAACCCAAATTATCTTTTGTTAGCGGAATCTCTGGGTTTATCTCCTAGCGGGTATTGCATCACAAAGAGCTAACGGTTTAAACAAGGAGTATTCTCAAGCTAAAGTATAAAACTATGAAGTTTGGACCCAATCTTTTAAGTTTCTCAATCGCAGGAATGCGCCTAATTTTAAAAGATGCTATTACATCGGTTAATATCTACAAAGTTTTGCAAAACAGACTTTGTTCATTATATTTTGAGTTCTAGTATTTTAGAAAATAACTATCCAAACTCCCACTCAAACGAACATCCCTCCTGGTCATTTAAGCGATCACATGACCCCCATCCATTGCGCAACCCCTCGTCGTCAGAGCCGGCAACACAACTTTAGGGTAGACAATTGTCAATCACAACAACTCTGTGACTCATGCTCGACCTTTCGGCCTCCGTGTTCCGAGGTCATATCTGCATATGCTAGGCTCGCCACAATAAACTCCATGTAACGCTTGTGCAACATGGCTTACACCCACTGTATGCGAACGACGATATGTCTGGCACCCGATCGTCACGGCCTGCCTCATAACGTAGAAATTTCTTGGTGGTGCTCATGGAGGAAGAACACTAGTAGTATTATGAAGGGATCATCTTATATATAACTACCGCCGCGTAACTAATATATACTAATATATATAATCACACAATATAAGATGCACACAAAACATAAAATGTAAATGCGATGTGATATAGTCCAATGCGTCATGGTCTTCTTGGCGCCCGCAGTTTATAAATAATTTAATAAACCTACCTTGACCATATCATATTGCCCCTGCAAAATAAAGTTAGACGCTTCTACTTTATCTTTTGCATATTTTACGTGGCTTGGGGCTGTCGTAAATAGAACCGTTTCATACCTACGAACCTTATGACCACAACAACGATCCAATAATTGCATGTTTAAGCATCCATTTCGGGCCCTCTATTGAAAATGCAAAGCCAACTAAAGAGAGAGAAACTGACATCCGCCAGCCATAGATACGGTACAAGTCGTATGTCAGTAGTGGAACCAGTCTCACGTAAGCGTACGCGTAAAGTCGGTCCGGACCGCTTCATCAACTCGATGCCGCTGGAATCACAAGTGCACGCTAGAGGGTAGCAAATAACAGGAACGGTGCCCCCGTCTGAACACGGGTTCTAAAAGCGTACAGCTATATCTACGATAGATCGGCTCTGATACCATTGAAGAGGATCGCATGTAGAAAACAAAAAATTTCCTAGCAACGATATCCTTAAACTAGCCAAGATATATCTATGCAGATATAGAAGTACGGCGGAGATCGGAATACATACCCTCGTAGACCGAATAGCAGGGATTACGCTCCCGCACAAGCGTTGACGACGAAGACGACGTAGCCGACCTCTAGGTCACGAAGAACTCGGTGCGACGATGACGACGAAGATGACCTCAAGGTCCGGTGGAGAAAGTAGGCCTCCGAGCACCGCTAGCGCAGCACCTCGCAGGGCGTTACACACATACGGTGGAGACGACGGCCTTGACGAGGGTGTAACTCGACAAATCCCTGGGTTGTGCACCCCGGGTTGATTGAGGGGGAGAGAGGGGAGCGTTGGTAATCACGACGGCTGACAAGCAAGGTTTTACCCAGGTTCAGGCTCCCGGAGGATAACACCCTACTCCTGCTTGTCTGTTATTGATGGCGAGTTGCGATTACAACGGCGGCGAGATTGCGATCTCGCTAGGGTTTGTGGTGGTGGCTGTTGGCATGTCCTCTAGGACGAGCAACCCTCCTGGCTTTATAGGTAGCCAGGTCTCGGTGGTCGGTATCGACGGCGATTACAGATATGGAAGGTTATGAAACCTAACCGAGTTGGACTAGGATACGTGGTACCCCGAGTGGGCCTTCTGTGGGCCTCCCTGTGCTTGGCGCGGCCCAGGTAGCCTCATCGTGGGCTAGTCGAAAGGTAGCCCCACGTCAGTAGCCCCCGAGTGCTTGGTCGAAGCGTAGAGTCGGGCAAAGGACTTCCTCCTCCTGGACGCGCCACCGGATTGCTTGATCTTTGAGTTTGCACTCGTTTTCTTCAGTCGAATAGGACACTCCCGATGGGAGTAATGTCTTCAGTCGAATTTCTTTGTCTTGTTCTTCCTGTGAAGCCTGCTTCTATTCGGCCTGTTGGCTTACACTTAGATTTGATTCGGCTGCTTGAGCTTACTCAACTTTCTTTGCCACCCGGATGGATGTTTCGGGTTCTCAGATCAGCACTCTGTCCTACTGAGTTGTTTCAACTTTGAAGCTTACTACTCGAATCTTGCGTTCGAGTTATCGCGCTGTTTCACTTGCTTGGAGCCGTTGGCTTGATGGCGTCACTGCTGACGTTTCCTTGCACGCCTCTGCGCCCGATGGGACGTGACGTGGCGGGGCCCACTGGCAGAGCTGACCGCGGTCAGCAGCTGTCACGTCTCCTAACTGGGCGCGAAATTTTCGCGCACGATGATGACGCCTCGATTCTCGTGCGTAGTGGAGGAAGTGGGCGGCGACGGTTGGCCTCTTCGCTTGACACGTGGACGGCAGGATGGAGATGCTCGGAACCGTTTCGGGACGGACGGCTGAGATGGATTTCGCCGAGGCATAAATACTGCGCCGCCGCCCGAGGGCATCGTCTTCTCCATTCGTCCGCCCCTCCTGTTCTATTGCTTTCTGCCATTCTTGCTTCCACGAGAGCTTAATGCGTTTTTCCCTCCCACATGTTGCTGTTCTGCGGAGCGATGGGAAAACCGAAGACCGTTAATGGCACCTCCGTCGCCGCCGCCGGGTTCATGAAGAAGCCGGAGGGCGACTGGCAGAGGTCGACCGTGAAGAGGGCGGATCTTGACATGCTGCGCATGCAGGGCCTCCTGCCTCCTTCTGACCAGGCCCAGGTACGTGCCCCTGGCAAAGAGATGTCCCCTACACCTCACGAGGGGGAGCGCGTTTGTTTCGTGGAGTTCCTTCCACGGGGCTTCGGGTTCCCTCTCCACAATTTTGTTCGTGGTCTCTTGTATGCCTATGGGGTGCAGATCCACGACCTGACCCCCAATGGCGTCTTGAGCATCGCGAGCTTCATCGTGCTTTGCGAGTGCTTCTTGGGGGTCGCACCCCACTGGGCGCTGTGGAAGTCACTCTTCCTGGTTCGCAAGAACGTCGGGAAGAGTGGGCTGACATACCCCGTGGGCGGCTTCGGCATCCAGGTGCGCGGTGACACCACGTACTTTCAGATGAAGAAGTCGGACTCCGTCCAGGGGTGCGGAGGAGATGGTTCTACGTCCAGTGGAACCAGGAGGGCCTGCCGCAGTTTGAGGGCGAACGCGGGTTGCGGAAGACCCGCGCCTGGACGCACCCGCTCGCCAAGGAGGAGAAGGAATCGGCGAGGCCGCTGATGGGCCTGCTGCGCGACCTCATCAAGACCCTGGGGCGGGAGCCGGGTGGCGTCTTCCTGATGGCCACATTTTTCCGTCTTCGTGTGCAACCACTGAGTACTCGGCCCCACCCGATGTGGGCCGCTGAGGGCGTCAGCAATGAGCCACTCGACGACGAGGAGGTGGAGACCAAGGTTAGGGGCATCACCAACCTCCGAGCCGCGGACCTCTTCAACGTCAACTGTCCAATCGATGTGTTCGGAGCAGCGAACCCTGTCCCCGAGGTAAGTCTTGACTTGTTCTCTTTGTTTCTTTGTTTCTTGATTTCTTGCTTCATGATTCGACTTGTGTCTGCTTGTTTCAGGGTCGGTCTCTGTTGGTCAGCCTTCCTCCTCTACCTGAAGGCGGAACCGCTGACGAGTCGCAGGTTGTGGAGGAGGAGGATGACGACGATGACCTTCCGTCTGCTACCTCGCCCAACGAAGAGGTGGAGGATGAAGACGACGAGGCGGAACCCGTACGGAAGAAGCAGAAGCGCCAGAGTGGAGGTGACTCAGCGACTGCCTCGTCGCCCGCGAGGGGGGCCGATGTTGATCTGGAGGAGGCCGTCTCGACGTCCTCGGGTGCGCGTTCGCCGGGCGGTTGGAGTGGACCGCTGGCTGCTCCCCCGGTCAGCTCCGCACCACCACACGCGTTTGCGCGACTGGCGTCTGTCTCCTTGGGGAGCGACGATGAATTCGAGACCACCAGGTTAGTATCTTGTTGGCTTCGAGTTGCCTTTTGTAGTTCCAGCCTTTTAGTTGGTCATTGTACTGTTTTGCTTCAGTCGTCGTTCTGGCGATGTCAACTCCCCTCATCGTGAAGTGGAGCACACGTCCGCCCCTTCGACCGAGCTGGTGACTCGGGTGGCGGTCGAGGAGCGCATGCAACCTGCTGTCATCGCGTCGTCCAGTCGCCCTCCTCCGTCGTCTTCTGAAGATGTCGACCTCCTGGACCATGTAAGTCCTTTGTGTTTGAGCTTGTAGTACTGCAGTTTCATCGGGTGCGCGATCAGCGCTCCCGATGGGAGTGGCCCCCGAAGGTGTGGGTGACTAGTATAGTCGCCCACAACTTTATTAATTTCTTGCCTGTGTTTCAGCCTTACTACCGCCAGCAGCTTGATGCAGCCGCGGCTTACGTTTGCCTGGAGAAGGAGAGGGACCAGCTGCGTGCTTCTCTGGACCAGGCTGATAGGCGGGTTGCTGAGCTGGAGTTGAAGATTCAGGCTCAGCCTGAGCTTGAGAAAGCTCTTCACGAGGCCCACGAGCGGGAGCGGGTACGGGTCGTCCAAGAGAAGACTCAAGTCGACCGTCTCCTCTCACTCGTCGGTGTTCTTGGGGGTAAGTTTCGGCCTGACGCCTACTGTTTCATTTGATTTTCCTTTGTCTGACATTAGATCTGTTGTTTAGATCACTGCGGTGGAGCTCCTCCGGAGGGCTCTTCTAGTGACACTGTTGACTTGGCGACTGCTGTCAGCTTCCTCGACCGCGTCTGCGCGTATGCGTCCGATGCGCTGAGGAAGTCGGCGGCTGCGCTGCAGCAGTCGACTGGTGCGCTTATGACGGTGCACCGGAGCATCTTCCCAAGTGATGCGCCGCCGGTTGCCGTTGACGCTCTTGCTGCTCCGTTTAAGGACGACGCGACCACCCTCGCGTACTTCACTCGGACGCAGACGGTACGCGGCTCCGAGCTCACCTTCCAGCTCCTTCTAGGTCACCAGATCCAGGGCGATTTCGAGAAGGTCGTCAGCGGCTTCCCTTGGAGGGCTGATGGCCGGACCACGTCACTGGGCGGAGTGAAGGCGCAGGCTAAACAGCTAGATGTGAAGCTTGTGGCTACCTTTGAGAGGGCGCTCGCCAAGGCGACTGAGGCGGCTGCTTCCCGGAAGACTCGCTCCCGGTCGGAGTCTGCTGCCCTGGAGTAGTAGTGGTGTAGGGATTCGGCAGTCGCCGTGGCCTGTACTTATAGCTTTTGCCTGTAATGATTGATAATTTGTTTGGTCTTCTGACCTTGAACAGTATTTTGTGCTGAAATTGAGTATGTCTTCAACTGTATTTGTTTGTGCTGAGCAGTCGCACATCTGTATTGACTCTGCAAACTCATGGCAGACTGACGTGCGCGGTGGCACTTCTTCTGCTTCTGCGGCTGGTCCGAGCGGCGAGGGATCTTCGTCGGGTGTCCGCCGCCGTCGAGCGACGCCAGCTCCTCCATGAAGCGCGAACGACCAGCGGATCATAACGTACTTGAAGAACAAGGTGGCTGAGCTTGAGGCGAACCTGAAGAATACCGAGCTGTTGTTGCACCGGTCACGGTCGCATCCTACCACAGGGTTCTCCCAGCGTGAAGATTTTCTGATCGGGGAGATCGATCTGATCAGTCGACAACTTCAAGGTTGGTATCCTCTGTGGCTGCTTTTCCTTGTTAAAGCTTGCTGGTTCTGACCTCTAGCTTGTGTATGCAGATGTGAACCCGGATTGGGAGGCTGAGCGGGATCGCGTTGAAGAGCGTGTTACCCGGGAGGCGTCTGGCGACTCTTACGAAGCTCGCCAATTCTGGGTGAATAAGTCGAGAGGGTGCATTCTTGCTCTTATGCTTGATCGAACTTGGCGTGCGGCTTTCCTTCTAGAGAATTGCCGGAAGACCCTTTGGCACATCCATCGAGTTTACTTCCCGCACAATGGGCAGCCGCATGGGCTGACCACCTTGCTGGAGAGGTTCCGTGATGGTGATGCGCTGAAGGAGATCGTCCATGCTCAGCTTGTCGCCGGGGCGAACGCGGCGTTGGCGTACGTCCGGCTGCATCGGCCAAACCTTCCGTTGGAGAGGCTTATGGGTGGACAGCCTGGCGACGCCGAGTACGCTGATACCCTGGCGGCTGCGCGCCAGATGATCGAGCAGGTGCAGAAGTATAGTGAGCGCCTCGTAGGCCCACTCGGTGCGCCGAAGGGCGAGCCTGCAGACTAAGAATAGCTTTCTTCTGCTGTACAGGGTTAGCTATAGGTGGCGAATATGCCAATGTAAATGACAGTATATGAAGTTAAAAGAGTTCTCGGGTTAATGAGTGAAATTATTTGCATTACTGTGCGAGTATTTGCTTCGGCTTTGACTTGTGTGGCGTGGCCCCCGAGTACCTTGGGTGTCAGCTTAAGCCTGTGTTGTGGACCTGTGTGGCGCATGAAGGGGATCGTGTGCAGAAAACAAAAAATTTCCTACCGACGATATCCTAAAAGCATGCCAAGATCTATTCTATGCAGATATAGTAGTACGAACGGAGATCGGAATACGTACTCTTGTAGACCGAAAGCGGGGATTACGTTCCCGCACAAACGTTGTCGATGCGGACCGACGAAGCTGACCTCAAGGTCGTGTAGAGGAAGCAGGCCTCCGAGTACCGCTAGCGCAGCAACTCGCAGGGAGTCGCACACGTACGGTGGAGACGACGGCCTCCGAAGCTCCAGTCCAGGACGAGCAGCGGAAGACTTGGACCGGAACACCAGCAGCGCGGCAGCGGGCTATGGTGGTGGAGATCCCCTTGCTCTGCTCGGCGCGGCTCCAACTTGGGAACCACGAGATCGAGAGAGAAATCGGGAATTAATTGGTGAATTAAAAGGCTGGGGGTGCCCCTTCTTATATAGGCTCCCAGGGGGAGCCTACCTTGCCAGCCAGGCAATGTGGGACTATCCCACAGCCTGGTTCGGCAAAGGAGGGTGCGCCGGCCCCCTGATGGGCCCCATCTGGCCCACCTAGGCCGGCCTCCATGCCCCCACCGAATTCCCAAGGGGGTTCCCCCCCTCTTGGGCCTTCTTTCGTCCGGAAGGCCCATTTAGGGAAATCTGCCTAAATAAATTCGAAAATAAATATATAAAATCATATTTGCATATTAATAACACTAATTAATATCAAACATAATATATATAATTTTTCCTAGCTCCGAAAACTCTTTCGGCGCTGCCCGATCTCCATCGGACCCCTCCCGGGACGCTCCCGGTGATCTCCTTCCTTTCCGGTTGTCTTGTCGAAACCCCTTAAGTGTGTTACCCTAGCGGTTCGATATAATATCAGGTATGACCAAGACTCCTCAATGATCAACGACTAACTCGTAGGCCTGGACCCCATGAATTAATCCCTGAGATATAACGAATGAATTTCATCTATCAAACCTGAACGTAAAGTCTTAGACCTTTTGCCATAGCGATACTTAGCACGTCCGAGCGTCGTTCCATAGATATCTCCATACCTAATCCCGACCTCGTTACCGACGACGCTATCTTCTACTCGTTCATGATCTCATGTCTCCGTGACCTAGTCACATGCTTGCAAGCTCATTAGACATGATCTCACCGAGTGGGCCCGAGAGTATCTATCCTGCTATGCGGACTGGCAAATCCCGCTCTTGACCCCTCGTCTCAACTACTCCTTTCCGATACCCAAAAGTATCACCGTTATTGTCATGCTAAATAAGATACGACGTTTGGTGCAATCAAAGTATCTTCCAGGAATAACAATAAGAGTTGATCTCACGGTCAAAGGCGTAATGACTACGTTCTCCAAATCTGGGTATGTCCATCACATCGTTCTCTAGCGATATGACTCTCATTGCCGACCGGGGCCATGCCCCATGACCGGGAAACCTCGATCATCAATCGCGCAACAAAACTAGTCTTAGTAGAGGCTACTAGGGACCTGGTTGTTTACGTATCACACCCGCATTAATGTTTCCGCTTAATACAGTTCTAGCATGACACAAAAAACCTATTATGAACAAACGAGATATGATAAAGAATACACTTTATTAATTGCCTCTTGGGCATATCTCCTTCAGTCTCCCACTTGCACTAGAGTACAACTTAATCTAGATTACAACTTGGTAAAAGCTTAACACCCATAGCTAACTGGTGCTGTTCATGCTTATCAAGCGGGAGAGGCTTCGTCAGCGGATCTGCCACATTCAAATCCGTATGCACTTTGCAAATCTTCACATCGCCTCCTTGTACGTACTGACGTATCACATGGAAGCGTCGGAGAATGTGTTTGGCGGTGGAGTGAGACCTTGGCTCCTTGGCGTTTGCAATGTCACCCGTATTGTCGCAGAAGAGGATCACGGGGTCTTGCACGCTTGGGAACACTCCTAGTTCGATGACGAACTTCCTCAGCCACACAACTTCATTTGCGGCCTCGTAGGCAGCAATGTACTCCGACCCCATTGTAGATTGTACGACTATGGGTTGCTTCCCACTTCTCCAGCACACGGCGCCTCCATTCACCTTGAACACGTAACCTGTCTGTGACTTACAGTCATCGGGGTCTGAGCAGAAACTTGCATCTACGTAACCCGTTACGCCAAGGTCTTCATCGCAGCCACCATACACAAGGAACATTTCCTTTGTCTTATTGAGATACTTAAGAATGCTCTTAACAGCTACCCAATGCGGCATTCCAGGATTACTCTGGAACCGGCTTGTCAAACTTAGAGCTAATGCCACATTCGGTCTAGTACTCAACATTGCATACATGATCGATCCTATGGCTGAAGCATAAGGATGTTTCGTCATTTCGGCCTCACCCAGTTCCGTCACCGGACACTGCGCCTTACGCAATATCTTATTCTTGATAACCGGCAGAGAACCCTTCTTTGCCTTCTCCATACGGAAACGCTTCTGTATTTTATCAAGATAAGTACTCTGACTTAGTGCTAATAGGCGCCTTGATCTATCGCGATAGATTTTTATGCCTAAAACATACGCAGCTTCTCCTAAGTCCTTCATGGAAAACTTACTGTTTAAATATTCCTTCACGCTATTCAGAAGTTCCACATCATTCCCTATTAGCAATATGTCGTCAACATACAGTGCTAAGAACACAACCGAGCTCCCACTCATTTTCTTGTAAATACAGTTCTCTTCCACATTCTAGATAAACCAAAACCTTTGATTACCTCATCAAAGCGAAGCTTCCAGCTCCGAGATGCCTGCTTCAATCCATAGATGGATCGCTGAAGCTTGCACACCTTGTTAGCATTTGCACCATGTACAACTCTTCCTCAATGTTTCCATTCAGGAAGGCCGTTTTGACGTCCATCTGCCAGATTTCATAATCATAGTAGGCAGCTACTGCTAACAAAATCCGAATAGACTTAAGCATCGCTACCGGTGAAAAAGTTTCATCGTAGTCAATTCCATGAACTTGTCGGAAACCCTTTGCGACAAGCCGAGCTTTATAGACGGTCACATTACCATCAACATCAGTCTTGTTCTTAAAGATCCACTTATTCTCGACGGCCTTGCGCCCTTCGGGAATATCCACCAAAGTGCACACTTTGTTATCGTACATGGATCCTATTTCGGATTTCATGGCTTCAAGCCATTTCTCGGACTCTAGACTCTCGATCGCCTCTTTGTAGTTCGTAGGTTCGTCTTGCTCGACTAGCATGACGGTGCAAACCATGTTGCCATACCATTCTGGTGGGATCCGAGATCTACCAGACCTACGAGGTAGAACATCTTCCTCGACAGTTTCTCCCACTCCTTCCACGGAGGACGTTTCCGGAATTGCTTCCGTTGCGCCACTCGGAATCTCGAGTTCAGGATCAACGATTTCATCGAGGTCTACCTTCCTCCCACTTACTCCTTTCGCGAGAAACTCCTTCTCTAGAAAGGTACCGGTCTTCGCGACAAAAGTTTTGCCCTCAGCTTGGTTGTAGAAGGTGTACCCAACGGTTTCCCGCGGATATCCTACAAAGACGACTTTCTCCGACTTCGGTTCGAGTTTGTCGGGCTGTAGTTTCTTAATGTACACCTCACAACCCCAAACCTTCATAAACGATAATTTAGGCTTTTGGCCATACCATAATTCATACGGCGTCGTTTCAACGGACTTGGACGGAGCCCTATTTAAAATGAATGCGGCTGTTTCTAACGCATAACCCCAGAAGGACACTGGCAGATCGGTAAGAGACATCATAGATCGGTCACTATCCAGTAGAGTACGATTACGTCGCTCGGACACACCGTTACGCTGCGGCGTTCCGGCTGGCGTAAGTTGGGGTACTGTGCCAGAACTCTTCAGATGTGTGCCAAACTCAAAACTCAAGTACTCTCCACCGCGATCGGATCGGAGATGCTTGATTTTCCTATTAAGCTGATTCTCAACTTCACTCTGGAATTCTTTGAACTTTTCAAACGTTTCAGACTTGTGTTTCATCAAATAGATATAACCGTATCTACTCAAGTCATCAGTGAAGGTGACGAAGTAACGATAACCATTGCGTGTCGAAACGCTCATCGGTCCACACACATCTGTATGTATGATCCCCAACAAATCCGATGCCCGTTCAACGAAACCTTTGAACGGTGTCCTGGTCATTTTGCCCATAAGGCATGGTTCGCATGTATCGAGGGATCCGAAATCCAACGAGTCCAAGAGTCCATCGGAGTGGAGTCGCTTCATGCGCTTTATACCAATATGACCAAGACGGCAATGCCACAAAAACATGGCGGTATCGTCACTACACTTAATCCGGTTGGCTTCTATGTTATGGATGTGAGTACTACGATCGAGATTCAACAAGAATAAACCGTTATTCTCGGGAGCATCAACATAAAAGATATCATTCATATAAATAGCACAATTGCTTGACACTGATTTAAATGAATAACCGTCTTGTAACAGGCAAGACCCACTTATAATGTTTACACTCAAGGATGGCACAAAATAACATTTATTTAAAACCAAAACTAATCCCGATGGTAGATGTAGAGGGAGCGTGCCGACAGCCACCACGTCGACTCTCGATCCGTTGCCGACGCGCAGCGTCACCTCATCCTTCGCCAGTCGCCTTCTATTCCGTAACTCCTCCTGAGAGTTACATATATGAGCAACAGAACCAATATCAAATACCCATGTATTGCTCCGGGCGGATGTAAGGTACACATGTATAACATGTATATCAAATATACCTTGCTCTTTGTCGACCGTCTTGCCAGACTTCTTATCCTCCAGATACTTGGGGCAGTTGCGCTTCCAGTGACCCTTCCCCTTGCAGTAGAAACACTCCACGCTAGCTCTGGGACCAGACCCGTTAGTCCTGGGCTTGGCAGCCAACTTTGCCTCCCTCCGGGACTTCCAGCTCTGCTTTCCCTTGCCACCGGACTTCTTGAAATCAACGGTCTTGTTGACCATCAACAGCGTGTGCTCCTTCTTAATCTCTACCTCAGCAGTCTTGAGCATCACGAACACTTCACCCAGGGACTTAGCCATGCCCTGCATGTTGTAGTTCATGACGAAGCCTTTGTAGCTTGGTGGCAATGATTGCAACACCCTGTCAATCGCCAGCTCATCGGGAATCTTGCACTCCAGAGCATTCAGGCGTTGAGCGTAGCCAGACATCTTGACTACATGCTCGCTCACACTGCTATGCTCTTCCATCTTGGCTGAGAAGAAAAGCTCAGAAGCCTCATATCTCTCAGCCTTAGCCTGCGGCGCGAAGACAGCCTTAAGATCCGAAATGATCTCAAAGGCGCTCATCTTCTCAAAGCGCTTCTGCAGGTCGGCTTCCATGGCGTAGAGCATGCCACTCTGGACAAAGGCAGAATCCTCCGATCGGGTCTGGAAGACCTTCTTCTCATCCTCAGAGGCATCATCTGCAGGAGGGTCACCTATGGCGGCCTCAATGACGTAGGCCACCCTATGGGGAGTGAGGAGGATCCTCAGGTTGCGGAACCAGGCCATGAAGTTTGACCCATTGGTATTAAGCTTTTCTTTCTCAAGGAATAGACCTAGGTTAAACGAGGGGCAAGACATCTACAATGGAATTTGCAACAACATAAGACTTTGTTCATAATAATTTTGAGTTATAGTATTTTAGAAAATAACTAACATAACTCCCACTCAAACGAACATCCCTCCTGGTCGTTTAAGCGATTACACGACCCCCATCCATTGCACCACCCCTCATCATCAAAGCCGGCGGCACAACTTCAAGAGTAGACAAAATCGTCCGCCACACCAATTTTGTGACTCGTGCTCGACCTTTCGGTCTCCCTGTTCCGAGGCCATACCTCTGAGTATGCTAGGCTCGCCACCAAAGACCTCCACGCTGACGCTTGTGAAACATGGCTTACACCCACTGTATGCGAACGACGAGATGTATGACACCCGATCATCACGGCCTGCCTCATAACGTAGAACTTTCTTGGTGGTGCGTGTTGGAGGGAGAACACTAGTGGTATTTTGAAGGGATCATCTTATTCAGCTACCGCCGTGTAACTAATGTATACTATACACACAATCACACAAAATAAGATGCACACAAAACATCAAATGTAATGCAATGTGATATAGTCCATTGCGCCATGGTCTTCTTGGCGCCCGCAGTTTATAAACAATTTAATAAACCTACCTTGACCATATCACATAGCCCCTGCAAAATAAAGTTAGACGCTTCTACTTTATCTCTTGCATATTTTACGTGGCTTGGGGCTTTCGTAAATAGAACCGCTTCATACCTACGAATCTTATGACGACAACAACGATCCAATAATTGCATGTTTAAGCATCCCTTTCGGGCCCTCCATTGAAAATGCAAAGACCAACTAAAGAGAGAGAAACTGACACCCGCCAGCCACATATACGGTACAAGCCGTATGTCAGTAGTGGAACCAGTCTCGCGTAAGCGTACGCGTAAAGTCGGTCCGGTCCGCTTCATCAACTCAATGCCGCTGGAATACACAAGTGCACGCTAGAGGGTAGCAAATAACAGGAACGGTGCCCCCGTGCAGAGCACGGGTTCTAACAGCGTACAGCTATATCTACGATAGATCGGCTCTGATACCACTGAAGGGGATCGTGTGCAGAAAACAAAAAATTTCCTACCGACGATATCCTAAAAGCATGCCAAGATCTATTCTATGCAGATATAGTAGTACGAACGGAGATCGGAATACGTACCCTTGTAGACCGAAAGCGGGGATTACGTTCCCGCACAAACGTTGTCGATGCGGACCGACGAAGCCGACCTCAAGGTCGTGTAGAGGAAGCAGGCCTCTGAGTACCGCTAGCGCAGCACCTCGCAGGGAGTCGCACACGTACGGTGGAGACGACGGCCTCCGAAGCTCCAGTCCAGGACGAGCAGCGGAAGACTTGGACCGGAACACCAGCAGCGCGGCAGCGGGCTATGGTGGAGGAGATCCCCTTGCTCTGCTCGGCGCGGCTCCAACTTGGGAACCACGAGATCGAGAGAGAAATCGGGAATTAATTGGTGAATTAAAAGGCTGGGGGTGCCCCTTCTTATATAGGCTCCCAGGGGGGAGCCGCCAGGCCATGTGGGACTATCCCACAGCCTGGTTCTGCCAAGGAGGGTGCGCCGGCCCCCTGGTGGGCCCGAACTGGCCCACCTAGGCCGGCCTCCATGCCCCCACCGAATTCCCAAGGGGGTTCCCCCCCTCTTGGGCCTTCTTTCGTCCGGAAGGCCCATTTAGGGAAATCTGCCTAAATAAATTCGAAAATAAATATATAAAATCATATTTGCATATTAATAACACTAATTAATATCAAACATAATATATATAATTTTTCCTAGCTCCGAAAACTCTTTCGGCGCTGCCCGATCTCCATCGGACCCCTCCCGGGACGCTCCCGGTGATCTCCTTCCTTTCCGGTTGTCTTGTCGAAACCCCTTAAGTGTGTTACCCTAGCGGTTCGATATAATATCAGGTATGACCAAGACTCCTCAATGATCAACGACTAACTCGTAGGCCTGGACCCCATGAATTAATCCCTGAGATATAACGAATGACTTTCATCTATCAAACCTGAACGTAAAGTCTTAGACCTTTTGCCATAGCGATACTTAGCACGTCCGAGCGTCGTTCCATAGATATCTCCATACCTAATCCCGACCTCGTTACCGACGACGCTATCTTCTACTCGTTCATGATCTCATGTCTCCGTGACCTAGTCACATGCTTGCAAGCTCATTAGACATGATCTCACCGAGTGGGCCCGAGAGTATCTATCCTGCTATGCGGACTGGCAAATCCCGCTCTTGACCCCTCGTCTCAACTACTCCTTTCCGATACCCAAAAGTATCACTGTTATTGTCATAGTTAATAAGATACGACGTTTGGTGCAATCAAAGTATCTTCCAGGAATAACAATAAGAGTTGATCTCACGGTCAAAGGCGTAATGACTACGTTCTCCAAATCTGGGTATGTCCATCACATCGTTCTCTAGCGATATGACTCTCATTGCCGACCGGCGCCATGCCCCATGACCGGGAAACCTCGATCATCAATCGCGCAACAAAACTAGTCTTAGTAGAGGCTACTAGGGACCTGGTTGTTTACGTATCACACCCGCATTAATGTTTCCGCTTAATACAGTTCTAGCATGACATAAAAAACCTATTATGAAAAAACGAGATATGATAAAGAATACACTTTATTAATTGCCTCTAGGGCATATCTCCTTCAGCGCAGCCCCCGAGTGAGTCGAGTGGCGTCCTAGGATTTTTCAAGTGAGACCTGTATACCGCGGCTTCCGATTGTGTCGTGTGGCGATTTAGGGTTTAGGACTTGACCTGTATGGCGCGGCCCCCGAGCAGCTCGGGTGGCGGCCTAGGATTTTTCCAGTGAAGCATGTACGGCGCAGTCCTCGAGTAGTTCGAGTGGCGGCCTAGGGATTTTCAAGTGTGACCTGTGAGGTGCAGCCCCCGAGTGCGTCGGGTGGCGACCTAGGATTTTTTACTTGACCTGTGCGGCGCAACTCCCGAGTATGTCGGGTAGAGGCCTAGGATTTTTTGAGTTGTGCCTGTGCGGCGCAGCCCCCGAGTGGTTCGAGTGGCGGCCTAGCTTTTTCAAGTGTGACCTGTTAGGTTCAGCCCCCGAGTGCGTCGGGTGGCGACCTAGGATTTCTTTCTTGACCTGTATCGCGCAACTCCCGAGTAGATCGAGTAGAGGCCTAGGATTTTGCGAGTTGTGCCTATATGGCGCATCCCCCGAGTGATTCGAGTAGCGGCCTAGGCTTTTCTTTCAACCTGTGTGGCGCATCCCCCGAGTGATTCGAGTGACGGCCTAGGATTTTGCTTGCCTTGACTAAGAAGGTAGAGTGGACAACATTTTCTTCAAATCACTTTATTGATTGTTGCGAACAGGCCGCCTCATTAAAACCCTTCCAGTCCCCTTAGGTACCCTGGTAAGGGAAAGAGTGCGTCTGAAACCTGTCGCGTTTGACATGCTATCCTTGTTACAATGGTTGAGTCGACTAAGCATAGAACTGACGGAGTTGTGCGACGTTCCAAGGATTGCTGCAGGCTGCTCCTGTTTTCGAGTCCTTTAGGCGATATGCTCCGTTGCCAATTGCCTCGGTAACAATGTATGGACCCTCCCATGGGGAGGCGAGCTTGTGCACTTTTTTCTGTTTGAGGCGGAGGACCAGGTCACCTGTGACGAAAGCTCTTGGTCGCAATCTCCGTCCGTGATAGTTGCGCATGTCTTGCTGGTATACGGCTGATCGCGCCAGGGCGATGTCGCGTGCTTCGTCCAACATGTCCATGTTGTCTTCGAGTGCCTCTTCTGCATCTGACTCGTCGTAGGCGACCACCCGTGGTGCGTCAAACTTGATGTCGCAGGGTAGGACTGCTTCTACACCATACACCATAAAGAATGGAGTGTACTGGGTGGATCTGTTAGGCGTGGTCCGCAGACTCCAGAGGACTGACGGCAGTTCTTCAACCCATGCCCCCGCTGCGCGCCTGAGTGGCACACGCAGTCGTTTCTTGATGCCGCTGCAGACGAGACCGTTGGCCTTCTCCACCTGTCCATTGGATTGCGGGTGCGAGACAGACGCATAGTTGAGCTTGATACCTTGATCTGAGCAGAAGTCTTTGAATTCTTCGGTTGTGAAGTTCGAGCCGTTGTCTGTGATGATCCCATTCGGAACTCCAAATCTGAAGATGATGGACCTGATGAAGTTGACCGCCGATGATGCAGTCGAACTTGTAATGGGTGCGGCCTCAATCCACTTGGTGAACTTATCGACTGCAACCAGGAGGTGAGTGTGCCCTCCGGGTGAGGATTTCTTCAGCGGGCCCACCATGTCCAGTCCCCATTGGGCAAAGGGCCAGGCTAGCGGTATTGTCTTCAACTCCGAGGCCGGCACGTGCGGCTTGTTGGCGAACTCCTGGCACCCGGTACATTTCTTTACTAGATCTTATGCGTCTTGCATAGCTGTTAGCCAGTAGAACCCGGCTCGTAATGCTTTGGCCACCAGTGCCCGACTGCTGGCGTGATGACCGCATATGCCGGCGTGGATGTCGAGTAGGATGGCTTGGCCGTCGACTGGATCTATGCACCTTTGCAGGATCCCTGAGATGCTTCTCTTGTAGAGTTCTCCGTTGATGACGGTAAAACTTTTGGAGCGTCTGATGATGCGCTTTGCTTCGACTGGGTCTGCTGGCAGCCTTTGGTGCAGTATGTATGCCAGGTACGGCCCTGTCCAGGTAGCTTCGACTAGCATCACTTCCATGGGCTCCTTTGCTTGGCTGGGCGGGTTTGTGGTGCTTGTTGTTGGTGCGGAAGATTTTGCTGCGGGTCGAGTCTTGATGGACCTTTGCGTGATGCGCTCGAGAAAAACTTCTGGTGGTACCGGTACCCTATCTGATCCCATGTTGGCGAGGATGTCGGCTTCCTCGTTGCTGTCGCGGCCGATGTGTCGTAGCTCGCAGCTGTCGTAGGCGCCCTCCAGCTGGTTGTACAGGTCTCTGTAGGCGATCATGTTGTTGGCGATGGCGTCGCATGACTTCATGGTTTGCTGCACAACCAGGTAGGAGTCGTCGTAGATCATAAGGTGCGTGGCGCCGCAGTTCTTGGACATCCGCATGCCGTGGATTAGGGCCTCGTATTCGGCTTCGTTGTTGGAGGGTGTTGGGAAATCCATCTGCAGGACATACTTCAGCTTGTCACCTTTGGGGGAGATGAGCACAACTCCTGCCCCAGCCGTCATGAATTTCTTGGAGCCGTCGAAGTACATGGTCCATGCATTGGATAAGTCGGGGATGTTTGGTAGCTGGGCTTCTATCCACTCGGTAGTGAATTCCGGAAGGACTTGGTCCTTGATAGACTTTAGGTGAGCATATTTCAGCCCCCAGGGTCCTAGTTCGACAACCCACTTGGCGACTCGTCCTGTCGCGCACTTATTGGTGAGGATGTCTGCTAGGCCGGAGGAGCTTACCACCGTGATCGGATGCTCGGAGAAGTAGTGGACAACCTTCCGTGAAGTCATGAAGACCCCGTACGCCAGCTTCTGGTAGTGCGGGTAGTTTTGCTTGGACAGTGTTAGAACTTCGCTGAGGTAGTAAACTGGCCTCTGGACAGGATGAGTGTGCCCTTCTTCTTGTCGCTCAACCACGAGCACCGTGCTCACCACCCTGTTTGTCGCTGAGACGTATAGGTATAACGGCTTATTCTCCAGTGGAGCCACCAGGACTGGGGAAGTTGTCAGGGTCTTTTTGAGATGGTCGAACGCCTCTTGCGCCTCCTGTGTCCACTCGAATTTGTCCGTCTTCTTCATCAGTTGGTAGAAGGGTAAGGCCTTCTCGCCCAACTTACTTATGAACCGGCTGAGAGCTGCGACTCGGCCGGCTAGTCGTTGCACTTCCCTGAGTTTGGTGGGTGCTGGCATCGTGAGTATGTTCTGCACCTGACGTGGGGCTGCCTTGCGGGTAGCCCACGATGATGCTACCTGGGCCGCGCCAAGGATGGAAAGGCCCACTCGGGATACCACGTATCCTAGTCCAACTCGGTAAGGTCTTGTAACCTGCCGTATCTGTACCAACCACCCGAGACCTGGCTACCTATAAAGCCGGGAGGGTTGCCCGTCCTATAGGACACGCTCATAACCACCACGACAAACCCTAGCGAGATCGCAATCTCGCCATTGTAATCGCCTACTCATATCAATAACCAGACAAGTAGGAGTAGGGTGTTATCCTCCGGGAGCCTGAACCTGGGTAAAACCTCGCTTGTCAGCCGTCGTGATCACCTTGCACTCATCTCTCTCCCCATCAATCAACCCGGGGTGTACAACCCTGGGACTTGTCGAGTTAACACCTCGGCAATTGGCGCCGTCCGTGGGAAGTTCAACAAGTGCTAGGATCATGGTCGCACCGGCTCCATCTACAAGGAAGATCGGCGCATCCGCCATCAGGGAGTCGATCCGATTCGGCTCCTTCGAGTACGTCATCCACTCGCCAGCTCATCAGTCGGTGTATGCCGATCTGGACAAAGGTATACACATCACCTCGGCTCCATATTCTGCTGCATCGATAGTCGTGGCATACTCAGGTCTACGACTACTGCGTTACGCGCGACGGCGTCACCAAAATCGCCGACCATCGCGCCCGCTGGACCCGCGGAGATCGCATCTGTCGCACCCGCGGAGATCGCGACTGCCGGACCCGCTGAGATCGCATCTTCCGCACCCGCGGAGATCGCGACCGTCGGACCCGCTGAGACCGCATCACCTGCACCCGCGGAGATCGCAACCGCCAAACCCGCGAAGATCACATCTGCCGCACCCGCAGGGGTCGCGCCAGCTGCACCCGCGAAGAGGACATCTACACCGACAATCTCGGCAACGGCCGCGCGAATCAAGTCTGCTACCCCAACCTCGGTCGTGCGATCGATCAAGTCAAGATCCACCTCCACCGTCGCACCCGCACGGGCGACCAAGGGCCCGCGTCCGACAGCCATGTCGCGCGCGCCCTCGTCTTCGTGGAAATCCCAGGTCTACCCCAAGCCAATCGCACTCGCCCCGGCGAGTGTGAGCTCATGGACAATCACGAAGAGACGCGACAGCGGGTGCGCCGCGCGCCACGTTGCAGCAATTTTCGACCCCGAGCAAGAAGCGGGCGACAGAAGCAGCAGCGGCAGCACCAACTCTCCAATTCAAGTCTATCCCAAGCAAGTCTTCATGGCCAGCACAGCACCGCATGACGACGAAGACGAACCTGCATATCCGCTGGAGGTGGACATGCCGGACCAGACTAAACTTGTCATCACGCGGGACATGGCGATCCAAGCCATGAAGCATGTGGACGAGGGCACGTTCCCCCCACCCAACGCACCTCGAGAAGACCACCTGGCGGTCCAGTACTTGCTATGCAAGGAAGGCGAACGAATTCGCGCCGAAAAAACCGAACTTCTCAGGCGCAAAAGGGACGCGGATGCATCGAGTGCCAGGCGAGCCGCCCTCTCCTTCACATCCTCCACAGAGGTGAACCAGGGAGCACGGCGAACCAGAGCCCGTGTCCCCCACATGGCAGAAGCTGATCGAACAAGGCTCACCCGCAACCTCGACTCATCCTTCGTCACCGAAGATGAGAACGGGATACCCGTCCCAAAGACGGCGAATGCCGCCCTGATATCAGTCGAAACATACCTCCGGCTCACGCAGCCACCGGAGGGGGACGCACGCTCCCTTCTCCACAAGCAACAAATTGCCTCCATAAGGGCAATCGAAGAAGCTCTGGCGGCCAAGGGGCCAAGCAACCGAGCGCATGAACCAACGAAGTCGGGCATCCCAGCGGCGCAGCGACAGCCAGTCAAGGACCTCCGTGACGTCCTGACACAGAAGACGGTGGACCGCAACCGCAAGGAGCGCTCGGCTAGCGCGGCACACGCAGACGACCACGTCGACCGAGACTTCGAGCCGTGTGGCGCAGCATGCTTTAGCTTCAACATCCGCGACACCCGCATGCCTAAAGGCTTCAAGTTGACGGCTGGCACACCAAAGTACGACGGGAAGCAAGACCCAAAGCTATGGCTCGAAGACTACCTCATCGCTTGCACCTGTCAAGGCGGAACGTCGACTATAGCCATGCAGTACATCCAGCTTATGCTGACAGACTCGGCACGCGGGTGGCTCACAAGCCAACCCAAAGACTCTTTCCGAACATGGGAGGAATTCCAGGATAACTTCATCAAGAGTTTCTCAGGAACATTCGCCAGGCCGACGACCTACATCGAGTTGCAGGCCTGCAAGCAAGGGAAGGATGAGTCGCTCCGCTCTTACATCCAGAGGTGGACACTCCTCCGCAATACCATGGAACCCGTATCAGAGGATCGAGTGATGGACGCCTTCATGCACGGCGTCGCTCGCCGCGACCTCCGGGAGGAATTCGGTAGGCTCCAGCCGAAGACCACAATAGAACTCATGAAGACAGCCAACCAATGGGCCGAAGGAGAGGACTACGTCCGCGAAACTTCTCCCAAAAAGGAAGGCGAAACAAGCAACTAGCGCGAGGCGCGACAAAAGAAGAAGGCACGTTACACCCACGATTCAATCGAATTAGTAGCGGCAGGGTACGAAACCCCCCGCGAGGATAAGCGTGACGGCAACCGACAATACGAGCAAAGTCGGCAGCCCAGCTCGAGTCAATACAACCGCGGCAGCAGCAGCATCGACCACAATGATGGAAGTCAGAAGCGCGAGTGGAAGCGCCCGCTGACCCCAGCAGAGGAACTTATGCAACCCTGTAAGCATCACTCGTTCCGCAACCCGGCCACAGGAAAGTGGGGTTCAAACCACCTGTTGAAGGATTGCCGCAAAGCAAGAAAGATCTACCATGCCATGCAGCAAATCATCGCCCTGGTGCAGGCCATACAAGCGGCACCACAGCTAGCCATCCAGGCAGCACCCGCAAACAACAACCAAGTGCATGCGGCAGGAGCGTTCCCCCAGCCGCAGCAACAGCAACAAGGTCCGTCGGCAGCAGCCGACACGTACCCAGCCGCACGGGGACAGCTGAACATGATCCAGAAGGGACCCCCATCGAACAGGCGGCAGAAAATCATCACACGCCAAGTACTTCAGGCCATCAACAGCCCGCGCGCGGTACCAGACTACCTGCGCGGGTCGGAGACACCAATCACATTTTCCAGGGCAGATCACCCAGCGGAGATAGTCCGACCCGGGCACGCCGCACTCGTGATTGAGGCCTTGATCGGCGACTACAGCCTGAAGAAGGTATTCCTGGATGGAGGCAGCGGCATCAACATCATATTCGCCGATACCCTCAGACGAATGAACAGGTCGACAGAGAAATTGCCGGAATCGGAGACCACCTTCCACGGCATAGTACCAGGGCAAGCAATCACGCCCATGGGAACAATCACACTCGACGTCATCCTCGGTACACCCGAGCACTTCAGGAAGGAGTCGATAGACTTTGAGGTCGTCGACTGGAAGTCACAATACCATGCCATCCTCGGACGCCCAAGCTTTGCCAGGTTCATGGCTGTACCCCACTACGCCTACCTGATGATAAAGTTACCCGGGCCGAAAGGAGTGATCACCGTCCGCGGCGACTTCGGGCTCTCCAACAGCTGCGACCGCGAGTTCGCCAAGATCTCCGAGTTCTTCGGTGTCGAAGAGCACGTCAAGGCCATATCAGCCGACAACGACAAGACCATCTTCCCGGCTCGCAAGAAGCCTGCCAAAGACGCAGCGTTCAACACGAACGACGACACTGTCACCCACCAAGTCCATCCGACTGACAGCGGAAAGACGGTCAAGGTCTCATCGAGTCTGACCCCCGCATAGGAAGGCGCACTCGTCGAGTTCCTACGTGAGAACTGGAAAATGTTTGCATGGCAACCTTCTGACATGCCGGGGATACCCAGGGAACTCGCCGAGCACTCTCTGAAAGTCCACAAGGACGCAAGGCCAGTCAAGCAATCCATGCGACGCTTCTCTGGACCCAAACGAGACGCAATCACCATGGAAGTCGACAGATTGCTGCACGCCAAGTTCATCCGAGAGATTAAGGACTCGGACTGGGTCGCCAACCCGGTTCTAGTTGAGAAAAAGAAGACGAAGAAACTACGCATGTGCGTTGACTTCACCGCAGTCAACAAATGCTGCCCCAAGGACCACTTCCCGCTCCCGCGGATAGACGAGATCATCGACTCGACTGCAGGTTGCGAACGCCTATCTTTTCTGGATGCCTACTCAGGTTACCAGCAGATCAGGCTGAAAGTCGAGGACGAAGAGAAGACAGCCTTCATCACACCCGACGGCGTCTTTTGCTACCATACGATGCCGTTCGGGTTAAAAAACGCAGGTGCCACGTACCAGCGGACAATGCAAGCATGCCTCAAGGGGATAATCGGGCAGATCGTCCAAGTCTACGTCGATGACATCGTCATCACTACCCGAAAGGAGGATACCCTAGTCGACGACCTCCGCAAGGTCTTCGCCGCACTGGACGTATATCAGATCAAGCTCAATCCAGAGAAGTGTGTGTTCGGCGTACCAGCCGGAGAGCTACTAGGGTACCTTGTATCCGCAAGAGGAATTGAAGCAAACCCCGAGAAGGTGCAGAACATACTCACAATGCCAGCACCAACCAAGCTCAGGGAGGTGCAACGATTAGCCGGCCGAGTCGCAGCTCTCAGCCGGTTCATTAGTAAGTTGGGAGAGAAAGCCTTACCTTTCTACCAACTGATGAAGAAGGCAGACAAGTTCGAATGGACACAAGAGGCGCAGGACGCGTTCGACCATCTCAAGAAAACACTGACAACTTCTCCAGTCCTCGTGGCACCACTGGAAAACGAGCCGCTGTACCTATACGTCTCAGCAACGAACAGGGTGGTAAGCACGGTGCTCGTAGTCGAACGCGAAGAAGAAGGGCACAGTCACCCGGTGCAAAGGCCCGTCTACTACCTCAGCGAAGTACTCACCTTATCCAAGCAGAACTACCCTCATTACCAGAAGCTGGCATACGGAGTCTTCATGACCTCCAGGAAGGTCGTCCACTACTTCTCCGAGCACCCGATCACGGTGGTAAGCTCCTCTGGACTAGCAGACATTCTCACAAACCAGCGCGCGACAGGACGAGTCGCCAAGTGGGTTGTCGAACTAGGACCATGGGGGCTGAAGTATGCTCACCCGAAGTCCATCAAGGCCCAAGTCCTCCCAGAATTCACCACCGAGTGGATAGAAGCCCAGCTACCAAATGTCCCCGACTTGACCAACGCATGGACAATGTACTTTGATGGCTCCAAGAAATTCAAGTCAGCCGGGGCAGGAGTCGTGCTCATCTCCCCAAAGGCGACAAGCTCAAGTATGTCCTACAGATGGACTTTCCGACGCCGTCCAACAACGAAGCCGAGTACGAGGCCCTGATCCACGGCATGCGAATGGCCAAGAACTGCGGCGCCACGCACCTCATGATCTACGGCGACTCCTACCTGGTGGTACAGCAAACCATGAAGTCCTGCGACGCCATCGCTGACAACATGATCGCCTACAGAGACCTCTACAATCAGTGGGAAGGCAACTTCGATGGCTGCGAGCTACGCCACATTGGCCGTGAAAGCAACGAGGAAGTCGATGTCCTCGCTAACATGGGCTCAGACAGGGTGCCAGTCCCACCCGGCGTCTTCCTCGAGTGCGTCACGCAGAGATCCATCAAGACTCAGAGTACAGCAAGCACTGCAACAACAAAAGGCGATGTCAACCCGCCAAGTCAAGACAAGGTCCCCATGGAGGTCATGCTAGTCGAAGCCACATGGACAGGACCGTACCTGGCATACATACTACATCAGAAGCTGCCAGCCGACCCAGTCGAAGCAAAGCGCATCATCAGGCGCTCCAAAAGTTTCACCGTCATCAACGGAGAACTCTACAAAAGAAGTGTCTCAGGAATCCTGCAAAGGTGCATAGATCGAGTCGACGGCCAAGCCATCTTACTCGACATCCACGCGGGTATCTGCGGGCATCACGCCAGCAGTCAGGCACTGGTGGCCAAGGCACTACGAGCCGGGTTCTACTGGCTGACAGCAATGCAGAACGCCGAGGAGCTGGTGAAGAAATGCACAGGGTGCCAGGAATTTGCCAACAAGCCGCACGCCCCAGCATCAGAACTCAAAACAATACCATTAGCCTGACCCTTTGCCCAATGGGGTCTCGACATGGTGGGCCCGCTGAAGAAATCCTCACCCGGAGGTCACACTCACCTCCTGGTTGCAGTCGATAAGTTCACAAAGTGGATCGAAGCCGTGCCCATCACAAGTTCGACTGCATCCACAGCGGTCAACTTCATCAGGTCAATCATCTTCAGATTTGGGGTACCAAACGGGATCATCACAGACAACGGCTCGAACTTCACAGCCGAAGAATTCAAGGACTTCTGCTCAGAGCAGGGGATCAAACTCAGCTACGCGTCTGTCTCGCACCCGCAGTCCAACGGACAAGTGGAGAAAGCCAACGGCCTCGTCTGCAGCGGCATCAAGAAACGACTGCGCGTGCCCCTAAAACGCGCAGCGGGCGCATGGGTGGAAGAACTGCCATCGGTCCTCTGGAGTCTGCGAACAACGCCAAATAGATCCACCCAGTACACTCCATTCTTCATGGTGTACGGTGCAGAAGCGGTCCTCCCCTGCGACATCAAGTTCGACGCACCGAGAGTAGTCGCCTACGACGAGTCGGAAGCAGAGGAGGCACTCGAAGACAGCAGAGACACCCTGTATGAAGCGCGCGACATCGCCCTGGCACGATCAGCCGTGTATCAGCAGGACCTGCGCAATTATCACACCCGGAGGCTGCGACCAAGAGCGTTCGTTGCAGGCGACCTGGTTCTTCGACTCAAGCAAAAGAAGGTGCACAAGCTCGCTTCCCCATGGGAGGGCCCGTACATCGTAACAGAAGCAATAGGCAACGGAGCTTACCGCCTAAAGGACTCGAAGACAGGAGCGGACTGCAGCAACCCGTGGAACGTAGCACAACTCCGCCGGTTCTACGCCTAGTTCAAAACAACCATTGTACAAGAAAATCAGCGCGGCAGGTTTCAGACGCACTCTTTCCCTTACCAGGGTACCTGAGGGGACTGGATGGGTTTTAATGAGGCGGCCTGTTCGCAAGAATCAATAAAGTGATTTGAAGAAATTCTGTCTCCTTTACATGTCACTCAGAGGAAGCTCAAAAATCCTAGGCCGCCACTCGAACTACTCGGGGGCTGCGCCACACAGGTTGAAATAAAAGCTTAGGTCGCTACCCGAACCACTCGGGAGCCGCGCCATACAAGCATGGCTAAAAATCCTAGGTCGCCACCGACCACTCGGGGGCTGCGCCACACAGGTTGAAATAAAAGCTTAGGCCGCCATCCAACTTACTCGGGGGCTGCGCCATACAAGCATAAAGTCGAAAATCCTAGGCTGCCACCCGACCGACTCGGGGGCTGCGCCATACAGGTCAAGTTCAAAACCCTAGGGCGCCGCCCGCCACACAGGTCACACTTGTAACCCTAGGCTACCACTCGACTTACTCGGGGGCTGCGCCAAACAGGCCTTTTCATAAAAATCCTCAGCCGCCACTCGAACCCACTCGGGGGCTGCGCTGCACAGGTCAAGTTCCAAATCCTAGGTCACCACCTGACATACTCGGGGGCTGCGCCAAACAGGTAACACTTGTAATCCTAGGCCGCCACTCGACCTACTCGGGGGCTGCGCCAGACAGGTCTCAGCCAAAATCCTAGGCCACCACTCGAGCGACTCGGGGGCTCATACAGGTCAAGTTACAAAAATCCTAATTCGCCACCTGATAAAATCAGAGACTGCGGCATACAGGTAACACTTGAAAAACCTAGGCCGCTGCCCAGCATACTAGGCGACTGCGCCATACAGGTCGCAAATCAAATCAGGCACTCCCACTTTCGAGTAAACAGATCAACTCTCATAACTCGAAAGTACTTTAATCTGTTGTCATACTTACACAGGCACATTTGCCCACTATAGCTAACCCTGTACATCAGACGACAGCTACTCTAAACTGCAGGTTCATCCTTAGGCGCATCAAGGGGGCCTACAAGGCGCTCGCTCAGGTCCTGAACCTGCCGGAAAATCCGGCGCGCAGCCGCCAAGGTCTCGTCGAAGTCGTCGTCACCCGGCAGGCCTTCAAGCACCCTCTCAAGCGGGAGATGTGGCCGGTGCATCCGGACGTATGCCAGCGCCGCGTTAACACCAGCCACGAGTTGGGCGTCGACGACCTCCTTCAGCCCTCCACCATCGCGGAACCGCTCCAGCAAGGCGGACAACCCGTTCGGCTGCGCATTGTGCGGGAAGTACACACGATTGATGTGCCAAAGTGTCTTCCGGAAGTTCTCCAGAAGAAAGGCAGCGCGCCATGTACGATCAAGCATGGTGGCAAGGACGCGCCCCCTCGACTGGTTCACCCAGAACTGGCGAGCTTCGTAGGAGTCGCCGGACGCCTCTCGGGTGACTCGCTCCTCAACGCGAGCCCGCTCGGCCTCCCAGTCGGGATTAACATCTGCGCACATAGAACGCAAGTCAGAACGAGAAGGAAAGCCAACAAGGACGGCAGCCGCCAAAAGGATACATACCTTGCAGCTGCCGACTGATCAGGTCGATCTCCCCAAGCAAAAAATCCTCACGACGCGAGAACTCCGCCGTGGGATGCGACTGAGAACGGTGCAGCAGCCGCTCCGTATTCTTCAGGGTCGCCTCAAGCTCCACCACCTTGTTCTTCAGGTATGTGATTATCCGCTGATCATTTACACTGCGCGGAGGAGCCGGCGCCGCCCGACGACGGCGAGCACCCGAAGAAGAAGCCGCGCCACTCGGCTCGGCCACGGGAGAAGGGGGAGCATCACCGCGCGCAGCACTCTGCCAGGGATACGCAGAGTCAATACAATCATGTGACTGCGAAGCGCAGATCAACCCAGAAGAAAGAAATTCAGCAAAATCAATATTGAAGACCAAAAGACCCGACAGGGCAATATTCATTACAAGCATGAAGTTCAAAATACAGACCGCGGCGACTGCCGCATTCCTACAACTACGACTACTCTAAGGCCGCGGACTGCGACCGGGAACGGCCCTTCCGGGCGGCAGCCGGCTCGGTCGCCTTAGCAAGGGCCCTCTCGAAGTGTGCCACAAGCTGAGTGGCCAGCTGCGAGGCACGCTCCTTCACGCCACTCAGTGACGCGGTCCGGCCATCGGGTTTGCGAGGAAAACCACTGACGACCTTCTCGAAATCACCTGGAACTTGGTGTCCTAACAGGAGCTGGAAGGTGAGCTCGGAGCCGCGTACCGTCTGCGACCGCGTGAAGTCGGCGATGGTGGTCGCGTCCTCAAACGGTGCAGCCAGGGCGTCCACGGTTGCCGGCGGCCGGTCACTCGGGAAGATGCTCTGGTGCACCACGGTGAGGGCTCCAGTCGACTTCTGCAGCGCGGCTGTAGACTTCTTCAGCGCGTCTGAAGCATAGGCGCAGACCCGGTCGAGGAAGCCAACAGCGGTCGCCAGGTCAACCGTGTCGCTTGACGCATCTTCTGGAGGGGCTCCACCGCAAGTCTCTGCGCAAAAAATTCAAAGTCAGGATAAGAAAAAGAACAAAGACTCAGTAGGCGTCAAGCCGAAACTTACCCCCAAGTACACCGGCGAGTGAAAGGAGACGACCAACTTGAGTTTTCTCCTGGGCAACCCGCGCCAGCTCCCGCTCTCGAGACTCGTGAAGAGCCTTCTCAAGCTCATCAACCCGCCCAGTAGCCTGGTCCAGAGACGCACGCAGCTGGTCCCTCTCCTTTTCCAGGCGAACGTAAGCCGCGGCTGCGTCGAGCTGTTGACGGTAGTACGACTAAAGCAAAAGCAAGATGTCAATAAAGTTGCGGGCGACTATACCAGTCACCCACACCTTCGGGGGCTACTCCCATCGGGAGCGCTGATCGCGCACCCGATGAAAAATCAAGAATGCAAGAAAGAGCATGAAAGACTTACGTGGTCCAGGAGCTCAAGGTCCTCTGCAGTCGAAGGAGGCACGCGGCTAGATGATGCAATGCCGGTAGGCTCAGCACGCACCTTCTCCACCACCACCGGCGTCCCCAACCCAGTCGAAGGAGCGGATGTGAGCTCCACCTCCCGAAGGGGAGAGCTAACATTGTCAGAACGGTGGCTACAGCAAAACCAAGAACACCTGTCAAACTCAAACGTCGAAACTGCAAAGTACAACTCGAAGGACACATTGCAAAAGAAGCTCACCTAGGGGTGCCGGCGTCGTCGTAGCTCTCCAGGGAAGGCGAAGGCATCCGCGCGAACGAGCGTGGCGCTGCGGAGCTGACTGGAGGAACGTTCAGAGGTTCCTCCCAGCCACCCGAGGAACGCGCACCCGGGGAAGTCGCGACGACCTCCTCCTCAGCAACGTCGACATCCCGGGCAGGTGACGACGCAGTGGCAGACTCGCCGCGACTCGGAAGCTTCCGCTTCTTCCGCGCGGGTTCCTCCACTTCATCTTCCTCCTCCACCTCATCGCGGGGAGAATGCGCGGATGGAATCTCTTCGTCCTCGTCCTCCTCCTCGACAAACTTCGACTCATTGTCGGGTCCGTTCTCAGGGAGGGGAGGAAAGCTGATGAACAGAGCTCGACCCTGAAGCAAGTAGACACAAGTCGAATCAAAAAGAAAGGTAGACTCAAGTCGAACAAGGGCAGAAAGAAAACAAGACAAGACTTACCTCAGGAACGGGGTTCGAGGCCCCGTAAGGAGAAATCGGGCACTTGACGTTGCACGTGTCCGCGGCTCGGAGGTTGGTGATGGACATGACGCTGGCTTCCACCTCCTCATCATCCAGCGGCATGGCGCTGACGCCTTCGGCGGCCCACATCGGGTGAGGCCGGGCGCTGAGCGGCTGCACCCGAAGACGGAAGAAGGTGGCCATCAGAAAGACGCCACCCGCCTCGCGCCCAAGGGTCTGGGTCAGATCATGTAGCAGGCCCAGCAGGGGCCGCACGACCTCCTTCTCCACGACGGACAGCGGGTGCGCCCAGGCGCCGGTCTTCCGCAGTCCACGCCCGCTGTCGAATGCGTCCAGGCCGTCTTGGTTCGAATGGACGTAGAACCACCTCCGGCGCCATCCTTGGACGGAGTCGGACTTCTTCATCTGAAAGTACGCGGTGTCACCGCGCACCTGGATTCCGAAGCCGCCCACTGGGAAGGTCAACCCGCTCTTCCCCACGTTCTTGCGAACGAGGAAGAGCGACTTCCACAACGCCCAGTGGGGCGTGACGCCCAAGAAGCACTCGCAGAGCACGATAAAGCCCGCGATGCTCAAGACGCCATTGGGGGTCAGATCGTGGATCTGAACCCCATAGGCATACAGGAGACCGCGCACGAAATCGTGCATGGGGAACCCGAAGCCTCGCGGAAGGAAGTCCGCGAAGCAAACACGTTCCCCATTGCGGGGAGTGGGGAAGACTTCCTTGCCAGGGACGCGTACCTGGACTTGGTCGGCAGGTGGCAGCAAACCCTGCGCGCGGAACAGCTCCACATCGGCCTTCTTCATCGAGGACCTCTGCCAGTCGCCTTCAGGTTTCTTCATCACCCCGGCGTCATCGGCGGCGGCGGAGGAACCAGCGGCGCTCTTCGGCTTGCCCATGGTCAAGGTCGCAAGGTGTGTGGACGGATTGCTCGGAGCTCGGGATGGCGGCGGAAATGGTAGAGCGCAGGAGGAAAGAAAGCAAGAAGCGATTGGAGAAGATGACATCCCAAACGTCAAGACACAGTACTTATGCCTCGAAGATCAGCATCTCAACCGTCCATCGAACAAGGGCTCCGAGCGGGCACATCCGGCCGTCCACGTGTCGCAAGGAGAAACCAACCGTCACCGACCACTTCTTCCACTACGCACGAAAACCGAGGCGTCGTCATCGCGCCGCGCAAATTTCGAGCCCACTTCGGAGACGTGACAGCTGTGGACCGCGGTCAGCTCTGACAGCGGGGCCCACCACGTCACGTCCCATCGGGCGCAGAGGCGTGCAACAGATCGTCATCACTGACGTCATCAAGCCAACGGCTCCAAAATCAACTGAAGCCACTCGACAGAGTTGTTTGAGTGGTAAGCTTCACAGCTGAAATCAACAAGGTAGGATCAGCTGATGATCCGAGCACCCGAAGAAACCATTCGAGTGGCAACACAGTAAGCTCGAGCAGCCGAATCCATCCACAAGTAAGCCAAACAGGTTGAGTAGAAGTAAGCTTCACAAGAAGATGAAGGCCAAGTAATTCGACTGCACAGATTACTCCCATCGGGAGTGGCTGGTTCGACTGAAGAAATCGAGTTCAAGCTCAAGATCAAGCAATCCAAAGGCGCGTCCAGGAGGAAGGAGTCCTTTATCCGATTCTACGCTTCGACCAAGCACTCGGGGGCTACTGACGTGGGGCTGCCTTGCGGGTAGCCCACGATGATGCTACCTGGGCCGCGCCAAGGATGGAAAGGCCCACAGAAGGCCCACTCGGGGTACCACGTATCCTAGTCCAACTCGGTTAGGTCTTGTAACCTGCCGTATCTGTACCAACCACCCGAGACCTGGCTACCTATAAAGCCAGGAGGGTTGCCCGTCCTAGAGGACACGCTCATAACCACCACGACAAACCCTAGCGAGATCGCAATCTCGCCATTGTAATCGCCTACTCATATCAATAACCAGACAAGCAGGAGTAGGGTGTTATCCTCCGGGAGCCTGAACCTGGGTAAAACCTCGCTTGTCAGCCGTCGTGATCACCTTGCACTCATCTCTCTCCCCATCAATCAACCCGGGGTGTACAACCCTGGGACTTGTCGAGTTAACACCTCGTCAGCACCTTCTCGGGGTTTGCTTCGATTCCCCTTGCGGAGACAAGGTAGCCTAGCAATTCTCCGGCTGGCACGCCGAATACGCACGTCTCTGGGTTGAGCTTGATCTGATATGCGTCGAGTGCTGCGAAGACCTTGCGAAGGTCATCGACTAGGGTGTCTTCTTTCCGGGTCGTGACAACGATATCATCGACGTAGACTTGGAAAATTTGCCCGATAAGTCCTTTGAGGCATGCCTGCATGGTGCGCTGATATGTTGCGCCAGCGTTCTTCAACCCGAAGGGCATCGTCTGGTAGCAAAGGACGCCGTCGGGTGTGATGAATGTTGTTTTCTCTTCGTCTTCGACTTTCAGCCTGATCTGCTGGTAACCTGAGTAGCCGTCCAGGAAAGATAGGCGCTCGCAGCCTGCTATCGAGTCGACGATCTGGTCTATCCGCGGGAGCGGGAAGTGATCCTTTGGACAGCATTTGTTGACTGATGTGAAGTCCACACACATGCGCAGTTTCTTCGTCTTCTTCTTTTCTACCAGGACGAGGTTGGCGACCCAGTCCGAGTCCTTGATTTCTCGGACGAACTTGGCGTGCAGCAGCCGGTCGATTTCTGCGGTTATTGCGTCCCGTTTGGGACCTGAAAAGCGTCGCATGGTTTGTTTGTCTGGTCTTGCGTCCTTGTGGATCTTTAGAGAGTGCTCGGCGAGTTCCCTGGGTATTCCTGGCATGTCAGAAGGTTGCCATGCAAAGATCTTCCAGTTCTCACGTAGGAACTCGACGAGCACGCTTTCCTATGCAGGGGTCAAGCTTGACGATACTTTGACCGTCTTGCTGCTGTCAGTAGGATGGACTTGGTGGGTGACTGTGTCGTCGTTTGTGTTGAAGGCGGCGTCCTTGGCTGGCTTCTTGCGAGGTGGAAAGATGGTCTTGTCGTTGTCGGCTGATATGGCCTTGAAGTGCTCTTCGACCCCGAAGAACTCGGAGATCCTGCTGAACTCTCGGTCGCAACAGTTGGAGCGGTCGAAGTCGCCGAGCACAGTTATTACTCCTTTGGGTCCGGGCAACTTGATCATCAGGTAGGCGTAATGAGGTATGGCCATGAACCTGGCAAAAGTTGGGCGTCCGAGTATGGCGTGGTACTGTGATTTCCAGTCGATCGACTCTTTCCTGAAGTGTTCGGGTGTGCCGAGGATGACGTCGAGTGTGATTGTTCCCATGGGCGTGATTGCTTTCCCTGGTACTATACCGTGGAAGGTGGTCTCCGACTCTGGCAACTTCTCTGTCGACTTATTCATTCTTCTCAGGGTGTCGGCGAATATGATGTTGATGTCGCTGCCTCCATCCATGAATACTTTCTTCAGGCTGTAGTCACCAATTAGGGCTTCGATAACCAGAGCAGCGTGACCGGGTCGCGACACCTCCAACGGGTGGTCTGCCCTGGAGAATGTGATTGGTGTCTCTGACCCTCTCAGGTATTCCGATACTGCGCGCGTGCTGGTGGTAGCCTGGAGTACCTGGCGGGTGATGAGCTTCTGGACCCTGTTCGAAGGGCGTCCTTTTTGAATCATGTTGATCTGTCCTCGCGCAGTCGGGTATGTTTCGTGCGCTACCATCTGGGTGTCATGCTGCGGCTGTTGCTGAGGGAAAGTTCCAGCCGCTTGTGTTGTATTGTTGTTTGCGGGTGCTGCCTGAATAGCGAGCTGCGGAGTCGTCGTCAATGCTTGCACGGGAGTAATGATCTGTTGCATAGCCTGGTAAATCTTTCGCGCCTTACGACAGTCCTTCAACAGGTGGTTGGCGCCCCACTTGCTTGTCTCCGGGTTGCAGAACGAGTGATGCTTGCAAGGTTGCATCAGCTCTTCGGCTGGGGTCAACGGACGCTTCCACTCGCGTTTCTGGCTTCCGTCGTTGTGGCTAATGCTGCCGCTGCTGCGATTGTACTGCCCCGAGTTCGACTGCCGACTCTGATCATGTTGTCGATTGTTATCTCGTGTGTCATCACGGGGGGTTGGATATCCCGCCGCTACTAGCTCGATGGTGTCTGAGTTGGTGAAACGTTGCTTCTTCTTCTGGCGTCTGTCTCGCCAGTTGTTTGTTTCGGCTTCCTTCTTTGGGGAGGTGTCGCGGACGTAGTCCTCTCCTTTGGCCCACTGGTTGGCTACCTTCATGAGCTCGATCGTAGTTTTCGGCTGGAGCCTACCAAATTCCTCACGGAGATCGCGGCGAGCGACGCCGTGCATGAAAGCGTCCATCACCCTGTCCTCTGAGACGGGTTCCATAGTATTCCGGAGGAGTGTCCACTGCTGGATGTACACGCGGAGCGACTCGTCCTTTCCTTGTTTGCAGGCTTGCAACTCAATCTAGGTAGTCGGCCTTGCGAATGTTCCATAGAAACTTTTTATGAAAGTATCTTGTAATTCTTCCCAGGTTTTGAAGGAGTCCTTGGGTTGGCTGGTGAGCCACCCGCGCGCTGAATCCGTGAGCATTAGCTGGATGTATTGCATTGCCGTAGTTGACGTCCCGCCTTGGCAGGTGCATGCGATGAGGTAATCTTCAAGCCACAGGCGCGGGTCTTGCATTCCGTCGTACTTGGGAGTTCCTGCTGTCAACTTGAAACCCTTAGGCATGCGGGTGTCGCGGATGTTTAAGCTGAAGCATGTGGCGCCACAAGGCTCGAAGTTGCGGTCGGCCGGATCATCCAGGTTCATCGCGTCAGCCGCACGCTGGCTGCGGCTACGGTCCACTTTCCTTTGTGTGATGACGTTGCGGAGATCTTCGCCTGGTTGGGCCTGTCGTAGCGACTGTGGGGCCCCTGATGTTGATGGCTCGCGGGTTTGGCGGTCTCGTTCTTCACGTGCCCGGTTGTTTGGTGCTCCAGTCGCCAAAGCTTCCTCGATTGCCTTCATGGACATGATCTGCTGTTTGTGGAGAAGGGCGCGTGGATCTCCCTCCGGCGGCTGCGTGAGCCGGAGATATGTCTCGACTGACATGATGGCGGCGTTCGCCGTCTTGGGGACAGGTATCCCGTTCTCATCCTTGGTGATGAAGGATGAGTCGAGGTTGCGGGTGACCCTTGTTCGATCAGCGTCTGTCATGTGGGGAACACGAGCTCTGTGTCGCCGTCCCCCTTGGTTAACTTCCGAGGAGGAAGTGAACGAGATGGAGGCCCGTCTGGCACTCGATGCATTCGCGTCCCTCTTGCGCCTGAGCAGTCCGGCCTTTTCGGCGCGAAGTCGCTCGCCTTCCTTGCGTAGCAAGTACTGGACCGCCAGGTGGTCTTCTCTGGGCGCGTCGGGTGCAGGGAAAGTGCCGTCGTCGACATGCTTCAGGGCCCTGATTCCCATGTCTCGTGTGATGGTGAGTCGTGTCTGGTCAGGCATGACCACCTCCAGTGGGTATGCGGGTTCCTCGTTGCCTTCTGGAGGCTCGGTGTTGGCCATGAAGACTTGCTGGGGGTAAACTTCGGTAGGAGTGTTGACGCTGCTGCTGCTCCTTCCTTGATCTGAATCTTGCTCGGGATCGAAAATTGCTGCCACGTGGTGGGAAACACAGTCGACGTTGCGTCTTCGCAGGATGGTCACCGTGGTCGTAGAAGGAGATCTCGCAGTCGCTGGGGCGAGTGCGATAGGCTTGGGGTAGACTTGCTGATCCCACGAGGACGCGTGCGACACGGCAGACGACTGCACGCCCTTGGTCGTACGCACTGGTATAGTCGTAGATCTTGATCTTGTCGACCGTGCGATCGAGATGGTTGGAGTAGACTCGATCTGCGCGGCCGTGGCCGAGGTTGACGATGTAGTTGATGCAGGTACGATCTTCGTAGGTGTGGCAGGCGCGGCTCCCGTGGCTGGTGACGTCGATGGTGACACGCGGGTTACGGATGCGGGTGCCATGGCCACGCGTGGCGCGGTTGTCGCAGACCTGAACATGCCACGACTGTCGACGAAACAGTATATGGAGCCGAAGGTGATATGTATACCTTTGCGAAGATTGGCGTACACCGAGCGACGGGACGGCGGGTGGAGGACATACTCGAAGGAGCCGAAGCGGATGGGCTCCCGAGTGATGTCGATCTCGATCTTCATTGCGGATGGAGCCGGTGCGACCATGATTCCAACGCTTGATGTCTTTCCCACAGACGGCGCCAATTGACGAGGGTGTAACTCAACAAATCCCTGGGTTGTGCACCCCGGGTTGATTGAGGGGGATAGAGAGGAGCGTTGGTGATCACGACGGCTGACAAGCAAGGTTTTACCCAGGTTCAGGCTCCCGGAGGATAACACCCTACTCCTACTTGTCTGTTATTGATGGCGAGTTGCGATTACAACGGCGGCGAGATTGCAATCTCGTTAGGGTTTGTGGTGGTGGATGTTGGCGTGTCCTATAGGACGAGCAACCCTCCTGGCTTTATAGGTAGCCAGGTCTCGGGTGGTCGGTATCGACGGCCATTACAGATATGGAAGGTTATGAAACCTAACCGAGTTGGACTAGGATACGTGGTACCTCGAGTGGGCCTTCTGTGGGCCTCCCGGTGCTTGGCGCGGCCCAGGTAGCCTCATCGTGGGCTAGTCGAAAGGTAGCCCCACGTCAGGCCTCCGAAGCTCCAGTCTAGGACGAGCAGCGGAAGACTTGGACCGGAACACCAGCAGCGTGGCAGCGGGCTATGGTGGAGAGATCCCCCTTCTCTACTCGGCGCAACTCCGACAAAGGGAATCACGAGATCGAGAGAGAATTGGGGAATTAATTGGTTGAATTAAAAGGCCAGGGGTGCCCCTTCTTATATAGGCTCCCCGGGGGGAGTCAACTCACCAGCCGGGCAATGTGGGACTATCCCATATGCCTTGATGCGGCTCCAACAGGTGCGTCGGCCCTAGGTGGGCCCCATTTGGCCCACCTAGGCCGGCCTCCTTGCCCCCACCGAATTCCCTTGAGGAATTTTTCCCTCTTGGGCCTTCTTTCGACTAGAAGGCCCATATAGGGAAATCAGCCTAAATAAGTTTGAAAATAAATATATAAAATCATATTTAGACATTAATTACACGAATTAATATCAAACATATTATATATAATTTATTCTAGCTTCGATAACTATTTCGTCGCTGCCCGATCTCCACCGGACCATTCCCGGGACGTTCCCGGTGATCTCTTTCCATTGTCTTGTCGAAACCCCTTAAGTGTGTTACCCTAGCGGTTCGATATAATAACAGAAATGATCGAGACTCCTCTCCGATCAATGACTAACTCGTAGGCCTGGACCCCATGAATTAATCCCTGTGATATAACGAATGACTTTCATGATTTCATCTATCAAACCTGGACGCCTAGTCTTAAACCCTTTGTTATGGCGATACTTAGCGTGTCCGAGCATCATTCTCAGATATCTCCATACCTAGCATGATCTCATTACCGACATCGCTATCTTCTACTCGTCTAAGATATTATGCCAGCTGGTGACCTAGTCACATGTTTGTAAACTCATTTGACATAATCTCATCGAGTGGGACCTAGAGTATCTATCCGGCTATGCGGACTGACAAATCCCGTTGTTGACCCCTCGTCTCAACTACCCCCTTCCGATACCCAAAAGTATCACCGTTATTGTCACACTAAATAAGATATGACGTTTGGTGCAATCAAAGTATATTTCAGGAATAACAATAAGAGTTGGTCTCACGGTCTTAAGGCGTAATGACTATGTGCTATAAATACTGGGTATGTCCATCACATCGTTCAACCAACGACATCACTTTCATTGCCGATCGGCGTCATGCCCTATGATCGGAAAACCTCGATCATCAATCGTGCAACGAAACTAGTCTTAGTAGATACTACTAGGGACCTGGTTGTTTATCTACCACATCTGTATTAATGTTTCCGCTTAATACTGTTATAGCATGGCATAAAACATATAATGAACAATTGAATATAACCAATAAACTATGTTTATTAAGTGCCTCTAGGGCATATTCCCTTCAGTCTCCCACTTGCACTAGAGTAACACTTAATCTAGTTTACAACTTGGTAAAAGCTCAACACCCATAGCATCTTGGTGCATGCTCGCCTCGTGGAAGAGGAATATAGTCAATAGATCTCACACATTGAGACCTATATATGATTTGCAACACTTCTATGTCACCTAGTTTGACATCATCCCGTATCTTACGATGACGGTGAAATATATCCTAGTGCATGGAGTGAGACTCGAACATTCGCGTAGAATGGGCCTTAAAAGTCTAAGAGATCTATTGAGGGGACCACATACGCTCGGAAAACTTCTCAGTCGAATCACACTTGCTACTTCTGAAGTTGCCATATATTTCTATACCTATGTAGATTATGCGACAGTGCATTCATATGCGACTTCGCAAACTAACCATGTCTTTTTTCAAAATAAAGGGCATCTCCTATATGAGATTTCTAGTTGTATGGGCCAGTGTAATAACTTGCATCATCGTAACCGTTTTACGGCAACTTGTCTTTCCACTCTTACCCTTTACTAGAAAAAATATCTTCAGTTCTCATAGACACTGAAAATATACTTAACGTTTGTTCATTGATCCACACAAGTATCACTCTAGAACCTGTTCTTCAACCAAGAACTCGGGTCACATCAAGTCGAGCTTTCAGTCTGATAGAATCTATGTCTGATACATAGAGAATGTCGAACATCATTTTCTATCACTGAAAATGCCAAGATAAACTTAATATTTTACCTAGTCATACAAACAAGAACCTCTTTCTTCACTTGTTCTATTCTGAAACACTTCAGAATCTTAACTTAGGAAATATTCCGACCTAATGTTATTAAGCCCCTTACGATCTATACAATTATAAATTGGATGCCTAATACTCCTAAGTTCATTTCACAGAAAATTTAATCACTTAAATAATCCTTTACACTCTACTAGAGGATCTGTGTCATTCAATATGTCGTTACATACAAAATCACGAATGACACCTAGCTCCGCTCAAATATGCCTTCCGCATATAACATCAAGGAAAAGCTACTTAGCTCCCACTCAAATATGCTTTCCGCATATAAGATCAAGAAAAGCTACTTTACTCCCACTCACTTCTTTGCAAATGCAGGTTTCTTCAACTATTTTGGACAACTCCAAAATACTTTGATCATATTATCAAAGTGAAGATTCCAGCTCTGATATGCTTGCTTCAGCCCATGAATGGACAACTGAAGTATGCATACATGTTTAGCATCCTCAGGATCACCAACTCTTTCTTAATGACACTATTAAGAAACATGGTTTTCTTATCCATCTATTAATTTCTCATTCGAAATTATAGTAATTGCTAAACGACCTAGAATAGATTTAGGTTTCGCCACTTGAGACAAACTCTCGTTGTGGTCAACTTTTGAATTTGTCGGAACTGTTTCACGACAAATCGATCCTTATCAGTGTCTATTCTCTCATCAAATTCCATATTCTATTAACATCCTAGATGCCATCAAGAAGATCTCCCAAGTCATTACCTGATAATCGTACATGGATTTTATTTCGGATCATATATGACTCATAGCCATTTCTCGGACTTAGGTCCACCATCTTTTCTTCGTAGTTCGTAGGTCTGTCATATTCCATTAATATGACCTTCATAACAAGATTGTCGTAACACACAGTGTGGAACACAACCTCGTACGCCTACGTTCTTAGTATGAGCTCAGAGCATCATGATCTTGTATCATCAACTTTTTCAAGCTGTGGAGCATGACACCGAAAACACTTTTGGTTGCGACACTCTGATGTGTGGAGAGAAAGTTCATCAACTTCGTCTTGCTCTACTTTCTTTCTCACTTATACCCTTGGACAAGAAACTATTTCTTTCGCAAGGTATATCCCGACAACGATTTTGCCTATGTCGTGAGACATGTACCCAACTAACTCTTTAGGTACGGTACACTACAAAGATTAATCAATTTTAGGTTTGATCACATCGAAACACTAAATTGCTGAAACGACAATCCAGGCTCAAAGCCATGCCATGACTCATATGGTATTGTCTCCGTGGATTCAAATGATTTCCCTATTATCTAACGTGAATGTTGCGTTTCTACCATATAACTCTAACGATCACAATAATTCGGTAAGAGATTTATTTACCACACACTATCTGATAGGGTGCAATTACGACGTCCAAACATACCATAACACTATGGTGTTCCATGCGACATAATTTGTGGAACTCTTCTCACAAGTCTTCCAATGATGTGCCAACATTGTAACTCAAATCTTTATTTCCTCGATCTTTATCGCGAGAATTTGATTTTCTTGTTAAGTTTATTTCCTACTTCATTCTGAACTTGTTTGATCGAATCAAAATTTCCATACCAACATTCGCTGAGTGGATATCCATATATCTACTCGAATATTCATGAAGTCTATGAAATAAATACTTCCACTTCACGTTAAAGTACTTCATTGATTCACATACACCCATATGCACGATTCTCAACAAGCTATACTCAAAATGTTCAGTGAAGTTCACGAAATAAAGGTCTCCACTACCCGTCAATTACTTCATTGAACCACATACATCTATATGCATGACTATCAATAAGTTAAATGCCCGTTTTCCGAAAATGGTGTCATAGTTATTTTGCAAGTGTCAAAAGATCAAATCTAAGGACTTGTAGATCTATCCGGTATGGAGCTAATGCATTGACTATAACATTGATATGAATTAAACGGTAGTGCCACACATATGTGGTGTTTTTATTAAGTTTGAATCCTTTGACATTAATATTATGAATGTGGGAGCTTCTACCATCTAAATTCAAATCGGCATATGATCATTACTTCATAAATATAGTACAACGAATTTGTCACTAACATATATGAACAAGTGTCTCGCTAGAGGAGACACACTTATAATGATCATACTAGCAGGTGATCATAAAGAATTTATCCAAATGGTATATCTAGAGGGAGAGTGTCTATGGCCATCACAACAATTTGTCTGCCATTATCAACACGCAATGTCGCCTCATCCTTTCAAGCTACTCAAGCAGTAAACCTGGTTTTCATAAAAAATGACTAGTTCAAAACTTAGTCACTACTACGAGTACTTTCTTAGCTAAAACATTCATAACATGTATATCATATATACACCATCATCATCGATGACTTCCGGCGATCTGTTTCATCTTCTTGATACTTCCAACGTAATCAAGAACCATGAAGGTGAATGATTCCCCTTGCATGACATAGTCTATGACAGAGGATTTGCACTTGGCAACGACGTCTTTCATCTAGTGATCGAGCTGAGCGAGGCGTCTCAATGTTCATCAAGTATGAACATATGTCATCAAGTATGACTGCCACATGGTCCTTCAATGTGTGTATTCTCTTTCACCTTGGTTGAGAAGACAATCAGTCAACGTACTGATAAACTTCATCAACCCAACTTTAGGAGTACCCCGAGTTTAGCGACCATCTCATATGTTCGCGATCTAACAACTCGTACCCACCGTTGGTTCTCTATGGCAGAGATCATAGCATACACTGGACTATGATGATATCATCCGCACAAAATCTGATAATCCAAATTATTTTTTGTTAGCGGAATCGCCGGGTTTATCTCCTAGGGGGTATTGTATCACAAAGAGCTAACGGTTTAAACAAGGAGTATCCTCAAGCTAAAGTATAAAACTATGAAGTTTGGACCCAATCTTTTAAGTTTCTCAATCGCAGGAATGCGCCTAATTTTAAAAGATGCTATTACATCGGTTAATATCTACAAAGTTTTGCAAAACAGACTTTGTTCATTATATTTTGAGTTCTAGTATTTTAGAAAATAACTATCCGAACTCCCACTCAAACGAACATCCCTCTTGGTCGTTTAAGCGATCACATGACCCCCATCCATTGCGCAACCCCTCATCGTCAGAGCCGGCAACACAACTTTAGGGTAGACAATTGTCAATCACAACAACTCTGTGACTCATGCTCGACCTTTCGGCCTCCGTGTTCCGAGGCCATATCTGCATATGCTAGGCTCACCACAATAAACTCCACGTAACGCTTGTGCAAGATGGCTTACACCCATTGTATGCGAACGACGATATGTCTGACACCCGATCGTCACGGCCTGCCTCATAACGTAGAACTTTCTTGGTGGTGCTCATGGAGGAAGAACACTAGTGGTATTATGAAGGGATCATCTTATATATAACTACCGCCGCGTAACTAATATATACTAATATATATAATCACACAATAAAGATGCACACAAAACATCAATGTAAATGCGATGTGATATAGTCCATTGCGCCATGGTCTTCTTGGCGCCCACAGTTTATAAATAATTTAATAAACCTACATTGACCATATTACATTGCCCCTGCAAAATAAATTTAGACTCTTCTAATTTATCTTTTGCATATTTTACGTGGCTTGGGGTTGTCGTAAATAGAACCGTTTTATACCTAAGAACCTTATGATCACAACAACGATCCAATAATTACATGTTTAAGCATCCATTTCGGGCCCTCTATTGAAAATGCAAAGCGAACTAAAGAGAGAGAAACTGACACCCGCCATCCATAGATACGGTACAAGTCGTATGTCAGTAGTGGAACCAGTCTCGCGTAAGCGTACGCGTAAAGTCGGTCCGGGCCGCTTCATCAACTCGATGCCGCTGGAATCACAAGTGCACGCTAGAGGGTAGCAAATAACAGGAACGGTGCACCCGTGCTGAACACGGGTTCTAACAGCGTACAACTATATCTACGATAGACCGGCTGTGATACCACTGAAGGGGATCGCATGCAGAAAACAAAAAAATTCCTAGCAACGATATCCTTAAACTAGCCAAGATATATTCTATGCAGATATAGAAGTACGGCGGAGATCGGAATACATACCCTCGTAGACCGAATAGCGGGGATTACGCTCCCACACAAGCGTTGACGACGAAGACGACGTAGCCGACCTCTAGGTCGCGAAGAACTCGGTGCGACGATGACGATGAAGATGACCTCAAGGTCCGGTGGAGGAAGTAGGCCTCCGAGCACCTCTAGCGCAACATCTCGCAGGGCGTTACACATATACGGTGGAGACGACGGCCTCCGAAGCTCCAGTCTAGGACGAGCAGCGGAAGACTTGGACCGGAACACCAGCAGCGCGACAGCGGGATATGGTGGAGAGATCCCCCTTCTCTACTCGGCGCAACTCCGGCAAAGGGAATCACGAGATCGAGAGAGAATTAGGGAATTAATTGGTTGAATTAAAAGGCTAGAGGTGCCCCTTCTTATATAGGCTCCCCAGGGGGAGCCAACTCACCAGCCGGGCAATGTGGGACTATCCCACAAGCCTTGGTGCGGCTCCAACAGGTGCGCCGGCCCTAGGTGGGCCCCATTTGGCCCACCTAGGCCGGCCTCCTTGCCCCCACCGAATTCCCTTGAGGAATTTCCCCTCTTGGGCCTTCTTTCGACTAGAAGGACCATATAGGGAAATCAGCCTAAATAAGTTTAAAAATAAATATATAAATTATATTTAGACATTAATTACACTAATTAATATCAAGCATATTATATATAATTTATTCTAGCTCCAAAAACTATTTCGTCGCTGCCCGATCTCCATCGGACCATTCCCGGGACGTTTCCGGTGATCTCTTTCCTTTCCGGTTGTCTTGTCGAAACCCCTTAAGTGAGTTACCCTAGCGGTTCGATATAATAACATACATGATCGTGACTCCTCTCCGATCAATGACTAACTCGTAGTCCTGGACCCCATGAATTAATCCATGTGATATAACGAATGACTTTCATGATTTCATCTATCAAAACTAGACGTCTAGTCTTAAACCCTTTGACATGGCGATACTTAGCGTGTCCGAGCATCATTCTCAGATATCTCCATACCTAGCATGATCTCATTACCGACATCACTATCTTCTACTCGTATGTGATATTATGTCAGCTGGTGACCTAGTCACATATTTGCAAACTCATTTGACATAATCTCACCGAGTGGGACCTAGAGTATCTATCCGGCTATGCGGACTGACAAATCCCGTTATTGACCCCTCGTCTCAATTACCCCCTTCCGATACCCAAAAGTATCACCGTTATTGTCACACTAAATAAGATATGACGCACCAATCAAAGTATCTTTCAGTAATAACAATAAGAGTTGGTCTCACGGTTTTATGGCGTAATGACTATGTCCTATAAATACTGGGTATGTCCATCACATCGTTCAACCAACGATATGACTTTCATTGCCGATCGACGTCATGCCCTATGATTGGATAACCTCAATCATCAATCGTGCAACAAAACTAGTCTTAGTAGAGACTACTAGGGACTATCACACATGTATTAATGTTTCCGCTTAATACAGTTATAACATGGTATAAAACATATAATGAACAATTGGAATATAACCAATAAACTATGTATTCAAATTTCACTAAATACAAGGTTTTTGCGTATCTTTGATGATAATAAAAAAACTCTGAAGATGAAAATTTCACTAAAAATAAGGTTTTTGCACATCTTCACCGAGGGGTAATTCTTTTAAAAGATAACCTTGCAAAACCCAATCTGCACATGAGAAAAAAATGTGTATTATGTCACAAAGACGAGTCGATTAGACACTTATTTTCTGCGAGTTCTATATGATCAATCATCCAGATATGTTCTACCTTATGTCCACCAACAAGCATTGCTAATATTTTTGATAATTAGCTGAATAGTGTGGACAATAGGTTTAAACAACTTATTATGGTCGCAACGCTTGCTGTTACATGGTCATTTTGGCTGTGTAGAAAATGACAAGATCTTTTTAATGATAAACATGTTATCTACATGAGTACTGCTTCGTGGTCTCCATTGCAACGTGTGGAGCATCGATCTGCCTTTATTTTACATTTGCACTTTTCGTATCTTGTCGGTTGTGTTCATCTTTTTTTTTTTGAAACTAACAATATATTAAGCTAATAAATTAAGCTAACAAACCGTTTTGTTAAAAACCTTTCAATTCCATTAGGTACCTGATAAGAAAAAAACACGTCTAAAACTTGCTGATTTAATCATCCACAATAATTATATTATTTATAATGCTTAAACCTTTTTAATAATTAAATTTGTTTTATATAAAAAAAACTACATATACTCGGACAAGATAACTCCACTTTTTGAAAAAAAAAACTGTAAAACCAATTTAAATGCTCCTGGTTCAAAATCTGCAAACAAGGTCACGACGCGTATACACTTATTTCCCAGAAAAAAACGTCGGCAGTACCAGTAATGCATTCACGATCACGGGTTTATTAAGGATTTTTTTAGAGAATCAATAAGAATTAGTTTTTTTGCTTCTAGTTTCCAGCTAATTAGCCGAGGGCGAATCTCATGAGGTATCTTTTGCTGAGTGGTCACATCATCGGTACCTTTTCCAGCTTCTCTTCCCTAGACGACAAGCCAACAAAAACCCCACGCAAGATTCATCTGCCCATCTCCCCGCCCCGAGCAATTCCTCGCTCCTCTCCCGCCAGGTTGATCCATCGATCCGTCCCCCGCTGCAAGAACTTCTCGGTGAGCTTTACTGCCCCTCCATTCCCTTCTTTGCTCGTAGCTTGCGTTGGCTTTAGCGCCTCGATTCGAAGGCCATCCGAGAAATTTGGTGGGGAGCAGTGACGTTTTTTGATCGGCGGAGATGGATCCGTCAAGTCAGGAAGCTGATTACACTCAAAAAGTGCTAATCCTCTCGTTTCCAGGTTTAGTTCGGTGTGTGAACTCGTTCTTTTGCTGATTGAGCAGTTGAACTGGGCTTCGATTCTTTAGCTGTTTAGCATAGGGAGAGCAGCAGAGTCTGGGGGCTTGACTAACCTTCCGGAAAGAAAAAGAAAAAGGCTCACGGAGAGCTTGTTTGTGCAAATTCCTAAGAGAAATCTCCCCCCTTATCTACAAAAACTTCCTGAAGAAGAAGAATGCTGTTACCTGTTTATTTATAGATGTTGACCTGATTCGGTTGTGGCATCAGTGACGGTGAGCCTCTTTGGTGCAAGTGGAAAACCATAGCATATAGGGTTTGTACTCTGGTGAGTTGCAGTAATGGAGGTGATAATTGAAAGGAGGTATACTTGTAGCTACTCAGGTTTTGCTATTGTTACAACCTATTTGATGCAAGTTTTCGATCTGAACAGAATATCACTCATCTGGTCGTAGTAAAACTTCCGGTTTGGAATGCATCCTATCGACTGGAGCAAATCCTTATAATGCTACCATGGCTGGTGTAGTGTAACGTAGTGAACTTTTTAACAGAATGCAACAATTGTTAGAGATTTCTGTGCCTCCTGCAATGCTACTGGATACCCTGTCTCTTAGAATTGTGAAAACGGACTAGATATTCTTTGTGCGTTCATGCTTAAATCCACAATCTGTAACTATGGTGTCAAGCACTTTGAAGTGCATCTTGCATCGTTACGGGAGTCATACATACTCACTTGATTCGTTTGACTTACAAAATACTTCCTCTGTTCCTAAATATAAGATGTTTAGCCTTTTCTGGCCCGCACGTATCTAGACGTGTTTTAGTGTGTAGATTCATGTGCATCTTACACTAAAGCATGTCTAGATACTCGTGGGTCAGAAAAGGCTAGAACATACTCGTAAGGGAGGTAGTAGATCCTGAATTTGATGACACATGAAAGAATGGTTATTCGCAAGTATTAATATCGAGTTCAGGCAATAGATGCTTACAACATTTTGAGAAGTTAAATCATTGGTTGTTTTTCCTATTAGCAGAGCTACTAAAGAAACATTAACACTTCTCCACTTGGTGCTTATATCTCAATGGCTCTTTTACCTTTATGTTAAGTATGCTCTAACCTCCAAGAATTAACTAGAATTACCTCTCTCTTTTTTCGTAGATGGCACTTTCCAATGGTGAGGCTGAGCACCAATGGATACAGGATGTCCAATCGGGAGGAGCAGTTCCTTGTCTAACACCTGAAAACTGTCATAATGGCTGGGCTACTCCTCCCGGTGACACATTTATGGTCAGAGGCCCGGAATATTTTACCACTAAGGCAAAAATACCTGGTGGGCAGTATCTTCTAAAACCTCTTGGAGTTGATTGGATCAAAGGCCCAGCAAAAATATGCGAGGTCCTGAAAAACAAGAACCATCGTGTGAGGAAAGCCATTGACGAGGAGGTTTCACATGGTAATAGGCCTTTTGTCTGGGCTTTCAACCTGCAACTGCCCAGCAAGGAGAACTACAGCACGATATTTTACTTTATCTCACTGGAACCTGCACCTGAGGGCTCTCTAATGGATCAATTCCTGAAAGGTGATGACGCTTTTCGTAAATCCAGACTTAAACTGATAGCAAATATAGTTAAGGGGCCCTGGATAGTTCGAAAAGCTGTGGGTGAACAAGCCATCTGCCTACTGGGCAGAGCGCTTTCGTGCAAGTATGTTGAAGGATCAAATTTCTTTGAAGTCGATGTGGATATCGGATCTTCTATAGTAGCAAATGCAATTGTCCATTTGGCGTTTGGTTACGTGGCGACACTGACTGTAGATTTAGCATTTCTTATCGAGAGTCAAGCTGAATCAGAGCTCCCCGAGAGACTTCTTGGAGCTGTCAGGTTTTCTGAGTTAAGTCCGGGTTCAGCACGTACGTATGAAGTGCCATCTGAAGAGCACCAGGAAACTTCTCCCATTCTGCCTGCAAGATTCTGGCGGAGTTTTTCCCAACTTCTACAAAACCCAAGCAACTCAATGGACCAGTCACCCAGCTCGGAGAACACTAACGGAAACTTGCACAAAGAAGACACCGGTGGCAACACTAATTGGTAAGTTCAGCGGACGCAATGTGGTAATTAGATACTGTCCTATAAACCACATAATTAAGTACTTTTCTGTAAACTGCATCTGTTAGAATTTTACCTCGGACAGATTAAAAAATATTTATACTATGCTTATTATTAAGAAGATAAACAAAATGAGATAGATGAGATATTGATTTGTTATGATTTGTTTCATGAACACTTATGGTCTTCAGCCCTTTCTTTTCTTTTAGTTTTTTTTATGTATATTCTTATGTTAGCTCAGGATGCTACATCAATCCCCTATCTTGCATCATTCTGTTAAATTTTAGAGAACATTTAGAGGAACATGGTTCTTGGTGGGATCTTCTCATGGTGTACCCACCGTGGAGACTGGTTAGTCTTATATAGCTGTAATCTCACTCCCATTCCAACAAACCTTGCAACTATGTTGATATCTGTTCTCTATAGTCGATAGTCGTAGAATCTGTTGCCGAATTTTCCTCATGTTTGACGAAGTAACCTGTTTCTCTTTTGCAGATTTCCATGAATCGTATTCTAGAGGAGATCGTATAGCTTTCGTCTCCCGTCAAAAGGACCTTCATCTGGTTGGAGTTAATATGTCATTTCAGCACTGTAAAATTCAATTAGTTCTTAGGATGATGATCGACCTCAGGTAGTTATTGTCGATTATCATGATCCTGGGCCCTGCTGTAAAACTTATACTACATATTGGTCACCAGTACATCATTATGTACATATTAAGTTATAAACTGAATTCTCTTTTAATCCAGAAATTGGGATGTTGTGTTGCATTATCGTTCTATCAGAATTATGTGGAGTGCAATAGTGCAAAACTATACGAAAAGTGTGTTTAGTCCTGAGCTCTTGGGTGCTCAATTTTTTTAATTCAAAAACTTTATTTTCAACTATTTTTTTTACAGTTAGCTATACATTTCTAGTAGGTGCATACCAACTTTCGTCAATATATCTTCTCAGATGTGATCTAAGCACACACAATATGTCACACAATCTGGTGCTCTGTCAATTACTATTTTTTTTTTGAAATCCCATTTCAGTCAATGATTTGTCTTTTTACACATAACAAAAAATTCATAGAACCCGGCACGTAAGCAGAACATTTTTTCAGAATTTCTTGAAATAATTTACTATTTAAAAAATTGATTATTCTATCAGGACCAGCTACGTGGCAATGTAAATTTCGGCATCTTGTTAGTGTAAATCTACGGACAAGGAATCTAGTTCTGTTCATCGGAGAAGGATCCGCTCAATCAAAGATGTTGGAGTATGTCAAAATAAGACATCGCACCTAGGCTCGTTCTACCATCAATTTTGCTTTCAAAAACATAAAATAAGAGCAAATATATAAAATCAAAATTCAAGGGTTGAAAATGGATACATGGGAACGAGTGGTGTGAATCATGAAGGCGTGACGGAGGCTGGAATTTTGGATGTGGGCATCTTCGACATTTTGACCAGCTCTTAATATTTTGTTGGTATAAAGTCCGAGTGTAATTCGCGTTGATATTTATTTATTCCATTCATCACAAAAATTGTCACTATTATCGAATCTTGGACTGTGAGAGCTTTCTCTTGGAATTGTGTGGAGAATATATGCAAAATTTGCTTGGTTGCTATTTCTACAAACCAAAGAAGCTACTGTACGTACAAAAAAATCATGTAGAGTAGAATCCTCCAAAAACCAATAAGGCCTAAGAATTCAAATGATTTATATTCCCTGTAAATTTTGAATTCGTTTTTTCGAAATAAGTCCACCCAGCGGCCGGCCACCATAGCACATCTGCCTACCTACCCTCTCCTGTTTCTCCTCTCTTTAATTCGTCCCCACCTCGCCGTCGCCGTCGCCGTCGCCGTCGCCTCCGTCGTCCTGTGCGAATTCCGGCGAATTCTTTCCTCCCTCTTACCTCCTCTTTTCTTCATAGTCTAATCTGAGCTCCTCTTCGAGAAGAGGGCGGAGAGGCGGCAGCGGCTCGGCCCGTGATGGTCGGCCACCGCGCTCTGCTGCGGACGCGGACATGCACAGCCCCTCCCCCTCCTCCGACGCCATCGCATCGTCCTCCCCGTCTCCATCACACCTCTCCCCCGCCGACGGTTTCCTCTGCGGTAATTACAACCAACCCCGTCCGATCTTCTTTGTGCTCTCTTTCCTGCTCCTTTGGGGAATTCCGTCGAGCATCTCGCTGACACCCGTGATTTGGTCCAGCAGTGAAGGAGGGGGTCGACGAGATGATCAAGCACGCCGCCAACGAGCCCTCAGTCGGGCTCTACTTCGTTCAGCAGCACGCCAACGCATCTATGCCCATACTCCTAGACGTCAAGGTTCAGCGCCCCCTTCACCCTCTTAATTTCCTATCTATTCGGTGCTGATGACGATGGTTCGCTTTTAATCATGCTATGTTGCGCATTGGGGTTAGGATTTATAATGGCTCGCTTGTCAATCTGGAATCTGCGCTCTGCCGTGAGCCTTCATTTGAACGGAAATCAGTGATTTAGCTTGACTTGATCAAGGGAATTAGGTTGAATAAGATTGATTTTTATTTTATATACTACTGGATTAGTAGCTATTACTTGGTTACATCATACCTATTGACTAGCGCTGCGTTAGTCGACCATATGTATCTCTGCAATCTTTCCCCAGTATATCTATGATCTAGCCGTACCGTTTACCCTGACGATACCATGGGATGATATCCACCGTGGTACTCAATATTTCAGTATAATTTATTTTCGTTTGGAATTACATTAGTAGCATACTTCCTCGGGTATGAGGCAATCATGAATGCTTTGTGGACATAGACTGAGCAGTGTGATATTGTCCCTTGAATGCTCTTGGTAGCTTATTAATGAAAGAAATAATATATGTTTTAGGAACTATAATGTAATACTACATTGTATTTCTATTACTTGGAATTCACTTCTAACATACTGTGACAGACTTCTTCACTGGAGTGATCTTATGAAGTATGAACTATGTACATCACTGCATTTCCTTAAGAGTCGTCTGGCTCAATCCAGACTTTAATTGGCCATTTTAGTTGCAGAGGCAAACCAGCCACAACATGGTAGCCACTCCAGAGCCAATCAATACCAATTTCTGATTAGCACTTGCAGAGCCTGGTTTGGAGAAAGCCAGCTTCAGCACTAAATTCAGTTTTCTTGATTTCAGCAAGTCAGGTCCTACTTTTTTTGTATAGCTATCAAACCATGGTAGGACTTTGAATATGCATGAAGCTTCATTCTCAGGTGCAAGGATAGCTATTTGGAATCACTGTTCAGGCCATTACGTTCTTTTGGTTATTTTTTTTATAAGTTCTGACATGTTCTTTTCCTTCTAGTACCATAAGTTTAGCATTGACTGACTTTGCTGATTTTCTGAGCTATTCATGACTTGATCTGTTCTTCTCAGGGCGTAGTACAAACCAAGCTGATATGTTCAGTGACGCCGTGTTGTGTAATTGTAACATAGCCTTTTTGTTTTGCTCGTCAGGGAAAGGTTGCAGAAAAGACTCGTGAGGTAACATTGCACACTGAAGATATAGAGGATTCTATTTGTGCTGTGAGGTCCATGGCTGAGTTTGGACTTCCAATTGCTCATGATATGATCAAGGATATAAATAAATCTCTAAAGATAATGTCAAAGACCCAACCAAAGAAGGGGTAAGTATTTACCAATCTTGAGAACTTCTGATTTTTGCTTCATGGCCTTGAGACATTTTATGGTTCTGTTGTGTTGATATAATGTGGATCCTCATAGCATCTAAAGTTTCTGCATCCGTATCATACATAGGCTTGTAGGACAGTAACCTTTTTCTCACTTTCATTTAGTAACAGTCCATAATGATATGTTGTATATGTAGCATAAACCCTATCAACCTTTGGTCTGGTTTTAGTTGCGCATTCTAATAAGATTGAAAACTTTTTTTTTATTTGATCAAGATACCTTAGGGAAAACCCTACAGTGTAGATTTTAGAAGGTTGAAATCTCAACTAATGAACTGTGGCTTCTGCACCAATAAACCACTCTGGTGATTCGGCTTGGGGAATCCTTAGCCCCTTCATCATATTCTTCTATGTACAACAACCATCCTCTTTTTGTTTCTAGAGGAACCCATACTCTTTAGTTTGTTTTGATATAAGAATTATTGTGTTCAGGTTAATCCAGAACCCCATTTGGGGGTTCCAATCAGATAAAAGCTCGGAAGCATGGGATGATTTGGGTGCTGCTAATGGTGGAAGTAGCAGAAACTATTTGTCTTCCATGTTCAACACTGCGAAGCAAAAGGCTTCCAGTCTGAGATGGCCACAGACTGATTTGGCAACGAACGATAATGTTAGCGAGAAGCCAGTGTCATCTACAGCTCCAGAATCATCACAAGGCGGAGGATATGGCGCGTCAACACCCTCAGATGCAGAAAGGAACGACACCCTCATTTCAAGCCGTTTGATGGAAAATAATAATGCAGCTACGACAAATCAGAGCGTATCTTCTTCTGATCTTTCCTATACGGCAGAGAGTTACAAAAAGTTTAAAGAAGAGCAAGAGCTCAAACTGCAAGAGTGGCTTAGAGAGTCCAAAGAAGCCGAAGGTAGAGATTGAGACTGTTCTAAGATGGTGCTCCAGCTTTTGTGCCTCTGCCATAGCATATCAGAACTCGAAACATGTATGAATCTTCAGCTATACATACTTGGTATCTGTTACTGACCGCAGATCTTTATGAACGGTGAGTGTACATGAGCCGCTTGAGAAGACATCGATGTAAACATTCTATGGTCTCTTTGCGGTCGATTCATATGGCAGAGGGAGTGTATAGTATTGTAATATAACAGCCTAAATTAGAGCATAGCGTGTTTGTTCAAAGAGTTGTTATGTACTCGGGAGCTTTGGTTGTGGTTTTTATATATACACTGAGTCACCGACGGCATATGAACCTGCCATCGTTGTTACGAGCTGTTTTCGTTTTAATTTGGGCTTTATGTTTTCACCTCAGTATCTCACACGTCAGAGATAGGAAGGCCAGCAAGCAACAGGTTAGGGCATCTCCAGTCGCCCCCCTCCTCCCGAGCTCCTCAAGGAGACCTTTATAGCACTGGCGCAAGCCAAAAACGTTGTTTTTTATCAGTCGCCCCCCCCCCCCCCCCCCGGCGCCCAGGTAGCGCCGTTTCGGCGTTATTTCGTGTCGGCGCATGATACGTCCAAAACGTATCTACTTTCACGAACACTTTTATTATTATTTTACCTCTAATTTGTGTGTTTTTGATGCAACTAACGCGGACTAGCGCTGTTTTCAGCAGAATTACCTTGTTGTTTTTGTGCAGAAATATCAGCTTCGGAGAAAAACACCAAAATCCAAACAAAAGTTATTTTCCATCCGAGAGGGACCAGGAACCACGAAGACCAACCAGAGGGGAGCCACGAGGGCACCACACGACCTGGTGGCGCGGCAGCCTTCTGGCCGCGCCAGGGGGTGGTGTGGCCCACTGGCCCGCCTCCTCGCGACCCCCTCGCGGCTACTTAATCCTCCAGACCTAAAAACCCACGGGGGATAAACACTTTTCTAGAGAACACACCCGTGCACCGCCGCCATCGCGAACCCTAGTTCGGGGACCAGAAGTCTCTGTTCCGGCATCCTTCCGGGACGGGGAATCAAAGGGGATCATCACCATCGTCATCTCCACCGCTTCTCCATCAACCATCTATGTTTCCCCCATCCATGAGTGAGTATGTAGGCTTGAGTGGATGGTAGGGATTGGATGAGATCACTCATGTAATAGCTGTAAGATTGTTAGGGCATAGTGCTTAGTATCCGTTATCGGTGTTTTCCGTCATTGTTGCAACTTGTTATGCTTAATGCTTGACACTAGGTCCCGAGTGCCATGATTTCAGATCTGAACATGTTATTGAATTATGATAATAATTATTATTTTGGATCATATCTATGAGTTGTATACACACGTTATTTTCCGGAACCGATGGCCCCAAAGTGACAGGATAACCGGAGGGAATGACTATGATGTGAGGATCACATGTATTCACGGAGTGTTAATGCTTTGCTCCAGTATTTTATTAAAAGGAGTACCTTAATTGCCAGTAGTTTCCCTTGAGGCTCCGCTGCAAACGGGATGGCAGGACAAAAGATGATGTGCAAGTTTCTCATTGCGAGCACGCATAACTAAATTAGAATACATGGTTATGATTAGTTAATACTTAGATACTTTATATTATTTATCTGCAAATGCCTATGCTATGTTATTACATGAATTATCTTGTCCATGCAACGCCCTTACATCCGTCCCTATGCCTACAGTATTTCAATCCTGCTGTCTACATCAATTACAATCGATTTCTTCATTCTCCTACTACTGTTATTTCACTGCTGTCTCTGCTATAAAATTGTTGCTACTGATAATCTTCCTCGAGCAAGTCTAATCACAGGTGCAACTGATCTGACAAATCATCTGTTAAATCTTACAAATATTATTTGGTTCCCCTTGTGTCGAATCAATAAATGTGGGTTTTACTTCTTTCGAAGACTGTTGCGATCCCCTATACTTGTGCGTCATAAGACTATTTTCTAGCGCCGTTGCCGGGGAGCATAGATTTATTTGCAAGCCCACCTGAGTGTGATATTGTTCGCTGGAATTTATTCATCATGGGAAGAAATGTTGATAAGAAGTTTCCCATCGTGCCATCCACTACAAGGAAAGGTACAACTCTGAACTCTGCTACTGCGCTTGACTCTCCATCTGTGTTGAGTAAGCTTGTTACACCACCACAACCTGCACGTTCTGTTACTACTGCTGAATTTGAAGTTACTTATGATGATGCTTCTACTGTTCTTGATGAAACTGGTTCATTAGGTCCCTTTTTAAATGCTAGTATTGCTAAATCTAAACAAATTAAAAATGCTGAAACACCTGTTAATTCACCTGAATTTACTTGTGATACTGATGATGAGTGTGATGATATGTTTGCTAATCTTGATGATGCTCTTGTTCAAGAAATTAATGCTATGAAAGATGCTAGTGCCTGTGAAAAACTTGTTGAAAAACGTGATGTTAAATATAAATTATCTCTTGATGCTAAACTTGCTACATCTCGTGTAAACATAAAAGATGAAGATTATGATTTCTCTACTGATTTGGCTCATATAGCTATAGTTGAAAGAGAACCTTTCTGTGGAACTGAAAATGAAAATGATGTAGAACACATGAGTGTATTGTCTGATTTGAGTGAAATATTTGCTGAAGACATTAAAATGCGTACTTACTTGTTGCTAAAATATTTTATTTCTCATTAAAAGGAGAGGCTAAAACTTGGTATAATAATTTGTCTCCTGGTTTCATCACTAGTCCTAAGGGCTTGCTTAATGCTTTCTTTCGAAAATATTTCCCTGCTAGTGCTCAACATGATGCTTTGCTAAAAATCTAATTTTGATCAAGACGAGGGTGAGAAATTGCCCAAAGCTTGGACACGCTTTTGTTGCATCTTGAGGGGGCAGCCGAACCATGATTTGGAGAAAAATGATCTACTTGATATATTTTATAGTGGACTAACTGCTGAATCTAGGACATACCTTGATAGTTTTGCTAGTTGTGTTTTCAGGAAAAGGACTCCCAAAGAAGCTGAAGAATTAATGGCTACAATACGTAAGAACAATGATGATTGGGATATTCCTGAACCTACCCCAACACCTCCACCAACACCGAAGAAGAGAGGTATGATTGAATGAAATGAAGAAACGATGAGGGAAGCTAAAAGATCTCTTCCGGAAAGTGGCATTAAATCTGAAGATGTGAAGTACTTACCTCCTATTGAAGAATTATGTAAGCCTATTCCTCCTCCAACCGTTATTGAGGTACACTCTTTCCAAAAGTTTGATGATAGTGATATTCCTTACTCTAAACCTCCTGCTCAATGTTTTGATGAATTTGATGATTTTATTGTTAAGCAATGCAATTTTAATACGAGAAAAGAGAATCATTTAATGAAAAATTCTCATGCTATTAGTGATTTACATGATATTGTTGATAGAACTGCTAATGATGTTAAAGTGCTAATTAAACAATTTCATATGGTTCAAACTCAAATAGATCAACTCACTAAAGTGCAAAAAAAATTGCTAGTAAACAACTATATTGCTAAAAAAAACTTGTTTGTGAAGTAACAACTAGAGGTGGTAAATCTACTCAAGATCCTTTGTATCCTGAAGGACATGATAAAAGAATTGAACAAGATTCTCAATGAGTGAATGAACCTAGTATTCCTTCTAGGAAAAAGAAACATAAAATTGTTGTAGAATCCTCTGAACTTGTTATTGATCCTAATAGTATATCTATTTCTGATGCTGAAACTGAAAGTGGTAATGAACACAACAATGATAATGCTAATAACAATGATAAAGATAAAAATGCCAATTCGGATCAGGAAGAAATAGAAGAAGAACCTGAAAAACATGCTAAAAATAAAAAGTAAACTAAAGAAGATTTTATTGCTAAGAAACATGGTAATGAAAGAGAACCTTGGGTCCAAAAATCAATGCTTTTCCTACTAAGAAACTTAAATCTAAAGAGGAAGATCATTATAACAGATTTTGTGATTGGATGAAACCAGTGTTCTTGCAAATTCCTTTGACTGATGCTATTAAGTTGCCTCCTTATTCTAAATATATGAAAGATATTGTGACTAACAAAAGGAAATTCCTAATGAGGAAACATCTTCTATGCTTGCTAATTACTCTTTTAATGATAAGGTTCCAAAGAAGCTTGGTGATCCATGTATACCAACTATTCCTTGCTCTATCAAAAATAATTATGTTAAAACTGCTCTATGTGATTTGGGAGCTGGAGTTAGTGTTATGCCTTTCTCTCTTTACAAGAGACTTTATCTTGATAAATTGATACCTACTGATATATCTTTGCAAATGGCTGATAAATCTACTGTTGTTCCTGTTTGAATTTGTGAGGATGTTCATGTCCAAATAACTACCAAATGTTTAATTATGATCGACTTTGTTGTTCTTGAAATGCCTCAAGATGATAATATGTCTATTATTCTTGGAAGACCTTTTCTAAACACTGTAGGGGCTGTTATTGATTGCAATAAAGAAAAAGTTACTTTTAATATTCATGACAAGGAGCATACTGTTTATTTTCCCAAGAAAGTTGATAGAATGCCTGGAGTTAATTCAATTGCCAATTTGAGGTCCATTAGAGTGGAAAGTATTGATTGTCCATATAAAGAAGAATTCAAAACTCTCATGATTGGATCCATAACAATTCATTATAAGGTAACATGAGTGTCTCATATGGTTTAAAATCTTTCATGTCATATAAAATTCATTTGGTGGCAAGACTTGATCAACCTTGTTAACAAGTGCATTTTAAATGCATAAAGAGGCTAAACAATTTTATTTCTCTCATCCTTGTTATACCTACTGTAATGTTACTTAGTTTGCAATGTTTAGTTGAATTTGTTGTTAGAAAATAATTTTTCAGTATTGAATTTAATAATGCAAAATACCAGAAAATGAAAAAATAAAGTTTCTCAGAAAATTAAAAAATTTATATGAAAAATCATATTTTTCGAGGAGGGTTCTGGCGAGAGCCACCAGGGGGACCCCCTGGTCCACCACACCACCTGGTGGCGCGGCAGCCATGTGGCCACGCCAGCACATGGTGTGGGGCCCACAGGCCCCACACTTGCTCTCTCTCCTTCCCATGCCTTCCTCTTCCCCGAAAAATCACTTTTGGATAGCTCAAACTCGTGTTCTTGCTGCTCATCTCCTGGGATTTCGATCTCCATATTCAGCCAATTTCTGGTGCTGGAATTTGGTGCATCTCCTCTCCGGTATGTGACTCCTCCGAATATCCAAGTGGAAAATTTGTTTAACGGTGTACATATGAAGTATTTTGCTATTGTAGATATCTTGTTTAGTGAGTTTGAATGCTTGTTCTAAGTTGATGAAACTAGTTTTGATGCATGCTTAAGCCTCTAGCAAGTCACTATAGTGGTTTTCCTTCATTTAGTTGGCTAAAAATCGATTTTTATGATGATTGTTGAAAATTTCAGAAAAGGAAGATGAACAACCGTGACTTTGATGATGTGTTTGAGGGGGATTTTCAGAGGAGGGCAAGGCGTCCAAGGTCTGCCACTCGCGTTAGGCAGTACTACAACGAGGAGATCCTCGCACCGACGATCGGAGATGAGGGGGGTGCGGGAGAACCTCATGCCGCATCTTATCCTTGCTATGCTTTCCTTCGTGATGAAGGTTTACTTGAGGAATTCCAAACTCTCGTTGTGAGAGTTGGCTTGAACACCTACATGAGGGATGGGAGGCCACAAGACTATTGGCTTACCAAGACTTTCTAGGAATCCTTCACCTTCAACACCTAGTTTTATGCAAAGGCCATTTCTTTCAAGATATATGATATGCCTTGCAGTCTAACCTTGGAGGAGTTTTGTGGGATTGTTGGTACAGCAAACAGGGGGACAAAGGTGAGGATTGTCGCGAACCACCGGAGTTGGCCCAAACCTACCAAGAGGTGACCGCAATGACACCCGCTCCGCACATCGTGGCAAGATAAGGAACATTCAATTCCCTGTCATCAAGTATTTTGTTTACTATCTTACTACTAGTGTGCTTGGTAGGGAAAACACTAGCAATGTTTCTAACTTGCAACATGCATTTCTTTCGGGCGCCCTTAAGGGTGAATTTCCGTATAACCTTGGCTCTTTAATTGCTAGCCGTTAAGCGGCTAGAGGCCCATTTTTGGAGGCGTTATTGCTCTTCGTATTGCTGAATTTTTTAGGCTGCCTATTAGTCCTAATGATGTCTCTCTTGAACCATGCTATCTTGGCCTTGCTGCAATGAAAGGACACAAATTTGTTACTAACAACTCCACTTTGGAGAATATCATGTTTAGGGTTGTTTGTGCTGACGATCGTGAAAAGAAAGTCTCCTTGCCACAACCTTCTTTATTTAGTCTTGACAGGAGACCGTGGTCATACTTGCTGGTAGAGCTAGAGGAGCAGCTGAGCGTGCTTGGTTTTCACCAGACACATCTCATGCAGGAGCCACCGCCGGAGGATTATAGTGGATACCACGCGGGCGCATCCTCGAGCTCGCACTACGGAGAAAGTGCTTCGACATACCCCGCAACCTCGACGGATGGGGATATTGGCCTTGAGCTCCACTTGGGCCAAAAGCCTAAGCTTGGGGGGAAGTATACCGATGCACACTCATCTTCATATCATTCTTATTCGGTACTTTGTATATCCATGTTTCGCTTTAGTTTTCTTTCTTTCGTTCATTTGTTTATGCTTTGTTTGTTTGCCATAAACCCAAAAATACCAAAAAGATTTTTGTTATTTCTCTTTCTGGTTTGTTTTAGTATCTAGTATTAGTATGCTTAGTATTTATTTCAGTTCAATATGAAAAAACACAAAATATTTTATTTTGTTGTGTGCTGTTTCGCGCAGAGACAAATTTCTGCTGTCCACCGTAAACTTCATAACCTTTCACAGGAATGTTGGAATGACCTGAAATTTCGTGTGCATATTCCTGGGATGTGTATGAAACTTTAATTAGTTTTGAGTTTTCTGATCTGGGCATTTTAAGGCCCTCTAAAAAATTCGTGTTTGCTGGCTGTTCTGTTTCTCGTTTCCAAATCCAAAAACCCAAAAATATTTACTGTTTCTCTTTGCTTTTGTATAGTTTGTTTCAGACGTCATTATCTTCAATTACTCCATGTAGCTTGGTTATTATCTCATATCTTTCAAGCACACAAGTGATAAGGCAATTATGATAATCTATGACAATTTCGAGTTGGGTAAGAGGCTGGTAATGAACTCTCTCTGTTTCTCATTTTTGTCCATATACTCATTCGTGTGAGCATGCTTAGACAGTTCGCATAAGGTATATGTCAATTGGTGGATACTTAGTAGTTCATGTTCTCTTATGATCGTTTTTAATTTATTTATGATGGATGTCATGTCTCTTTGGATATTTGCTTGCATTGTTTTGCTCATAATGGAATATGACACTGTGGTATCCTCCTCTGAATAATTCATTTGAATCGACTTGGCACATGCTTACACATGTTATGACTGAAAACAAAAAGGCAATTAACCCTTGATGACATATTTTGACTCAGAGTTCTTGTATCTTTATTATGTCTCCGTTAATTCTATTTCGTCGCAAGCATGATTAAGACGGTTATTGCTCTCTTGAATTGTCGCTTCCCATCTTTTGCTAACCTCCACTTGTACTAAGCTGAGAAAATGCTTGTGCTTCCAAATCACTGAAAACCAAGTTATTTCAAAGAGTTCACCATAAATATCTATACATGGCAATTTCAAACTATTCAAGTAAATTCGCATGTGCTACCTTTAAAACCTTTGAACACTTCTCAATGTGTGCCACTGTTTGAGCTATGAGGAAGTATGTGGGGTTAAGGATATCAACCTTGTCATTTGCCTTTGGATAGACTTTCGCCAACAAGACTAGTGGCATATACATCCGCTTATCTATTAATTTGCAAAAAGAGCTGGCAAATGGGGTGCCCAGCCCCAAATTAATTACAACTTTAATTGTTGTATTCTCTTCACTTTTTTGCCCTGATCTAATCAGTCAAGCAATGACAATAGTTTTTAACTACTTGTGTAAACAAAAGAGAAATATGGGATGTTCGGCCCTTGGGTAGAAATAACGTCCTACATGAGAGCCGTTCTTAGGAAAGTCTGGTTGACAAGGGGGGTAGAGTACCCATTACCATTCGTTGACCTAACAGCCACCACTCAAAAAAAAATACCTCTGTTTTCAAAATGATAAGAAGCTCTAGCACATGTTGAATCCCTACTTCACTCAATGAAGGGCATATATTTTACTTTACCGTTGAGTCTCCATCCTTCTTTGAGCACTTTCTCGAGAGCATAATTGTCATTTAATGTCCTTGTCCCTTAATATGTTAACCGCAGTGTAATCTAGATGTTTTTATCTTTGATATATTTATCTCTAGTCTTCCCTTGAAACTCATAGGTGCCTGGGCATTTATGTTTTGCTGTTACATTCGGGCTAGCGAGATACCACTTTATCATACTTTCTTATGATCATTGCATTCTTGTGAATTGATATGTTTCATGTTATTTATCATCGGTTTCATTGGCATCTTTTCATGGTTTACATAACTATTAGGTGACACCGTTTATATATGCCTTATTATGAATAGTCTAAGCATTTGTCCTCATAATGAGAATATTTACATCACATGAGCAAATGAGTTCGTGAAAGTTCTTTTATCGTACTCAGTTGTTAACTGAATTGCTTGAGGACAAGCAATAAACTAAGTAGTCGAAGTCCTCCTATGCCAAGGCGATCATGTAGCTCCAGCCTGGACTAAGCCAATTCTAGCATATATGCTACGAGAAGAGCTACCAGACGATACAACAGAAGCCAGAAGAATTACTCGAAGGGCAAAGGCATACACCATCATCGACGGTGAACTGTACAAGCAAAGCACTTAAGGCGTTTTCCAAAGGTGCGTAGATTTTGAGGATGGCAAAACTATACTCCGTGACATTCATGCAGGAACTTGTGGACATCATGCTGGCAGTCGATCGCTGGTAGATAAAGCTTTCAGAGCAGGTTTCTACTGCCCCACCGCACTCAAAGACGGGGAAGATATCATCAAAAGGTGCATCAGGTGCCAGAAATTTGCACCAAAGCCCCATGCACCAGCATCAGCACTCAAGACCATACCATTAACATGGTCATTCGCCCAATGGGGGCACGATATGGTAGGGCCACTCAAAAAGTCGTCACCCGGAGGACATACACACCTGCTGGTCGCAGTCGACAAATTCACAAAATGGATCGAAGCAGTCCCAATCACAAGTTTGACAGCAACAACAGCGGTCAAGTTCATAAAATCCATAGTCTATCGCTTTGGGGTGCCAAACAGCATAATCACAGACAATGGCACAAACTTCACGACGGAAGAATTCCAGACCTTTTGCAAAGAATGGGATATTACGCTCAATTACGCGTCAGTAGCTCATCCACAGTCTAATGGACAGGTCGAAAAAGCAAACGGACTCGTATATGCAGGCATCAAGAAAGGACTACTGGTTCCACTCAAAAGGGCTGCAGGTGCCTGGGTGAGGAGTTGCCAGCGGTACTTTGGAGCCTTCGCGCAACCCCGAATGCATCGACACAATTGACTCCATTCTTTATGGTCTACGGAGCAGACGCAGTACTGCCACCATAAATAAAGTTTGGTGCTCCAAGAATAGAAGCCTACGAGGAGGAAGAAGCGAAAGTATCACAAGAAGACGCTTTGGATGTGCTAGACGAAGCACGCGACACGGCTTTGGCTCGCACAGCTGTATACCAGCAGGACCTGAGAAACTATCACAGTCGACGTCTCCGTCCAAGAGCTTTTATAGTAGGCGACTTAGTGCTGCGACTAAAACAAAAGAAAGTCCACAAACTCGCGTCACCATGGTAAGGGCCATTCATAATCACTGAGGTCATCGAAGGGGGAGCCTATCGACTGAAGCATGCACAAATAGGAGAGCTATCACACAACCCATGGAATGTGGCGCACTTGCGCCGTTTTTACGCATAGTTCTCTCGACAAAATCATTGTAAAAGTCGCAGCAGATTTTAGACGCGCTTTTTTCCTTACCAGGGTACCCGCGGGAACTGAAAGGTTTTTAATGAGGCGGTCTACTAGACAAATATTTTTTAACAAATGATGTGTTGCTATGATACCTTAGACACACAAACCCACCCGACTGACTCGGGGGCTGGGTTATACTTAAAGTTCATAATCACACAAACCCACCCGACTGACTCGGGGCTGGGTCTTACTTAAAAGTTCACAGTCGCATACGCCCACCCGACAAGCTCGGGGGCTGGGTCTTACTTAAAAATCATATTCACAAACATCCACCCGATAGACTCGGGGGCTGAGGCTCGACAATATTACACAAATCACATAAACCCACTTGACGAGATCAAAAGTTGGGCCAGAAAGCTAGCAAAGCTTGACCAAGTCATAAAAAACAGAAAACAAGCAAAGGTATTATACTTCACGAGGGTCTTATATTACAACAAGGAGTTCAGTCGATTACAAAAGGCGCAGTCACTCGCGAGCTACCATCTTGGCCTTGCTACCACGAGACTGACGCTCGGTGGACACAGCAGCCTGACGACGTTCTCCGGTGCAAATGCTGACTTTAGCAAGACGAGCAGCTGCATCCGAAATTCCCCGAAAGGACGAAGGTTTCCCGTCTGACTTCTTCGGGTAGTCGGATAATGAAGCCTCGTAATCAGCCTCGACACCATTCGCCAGCAGCAGCTTCAGAGTAATTTCAGAGCCACGTACTGTCCAATCACGTGCCCACCGAGTAAGGGTCGTCGTGCCAGGTCCAAGCACCTTGGAAAACCCCTCCACAGTCGAAGGAGTGGCAATCCCGGGCAAAGCCTCTGCAAAAACAACATTTAATGTCTGAGTAGACACGTTCAGAGAACGCCGAGTATTATCCAGCTCTTCACGAGAACGGACTTGATGGTCATGAAGTTTCTTCTCCACTTCAGCCACTCGGTCTTCAAGGGAGGTTTTTTCCTCTGCAAAAGTAACATAGCATGTGAAGGTCGTGCAAAAAGGGAGTTCAAGACTCACAACAAGCAAAAAGGTAGGGCCATATGACTGAGTTGTTTCAAGGAGGAACGCAGGCGGGTCTTTTCCTCTTCTGCATGTACAAATGCTTGCCCAACGGCGACCAAGCCGCTTATAGCAGGCTACAAAGGGAACAAGAAAATGCCCAATCGAGTTAGAAGAGAACAACGAACAAATGGAAGAAGACAAATACATGAGAAGGGGAAGATTTACATGATCCACCCAAGAAGAAGAGGCGGGGGACAACGATTCGACGACCTTAGCAGGAGGACAGGCACGATCTTGTCTGACAAAAGAATTGTTCGCATAATCAAACAACGGAGCAATAAAGCAGGCACACGATAGCCGAAGCACGAAACTTACTTTTCCACATCCGCCTCAGCAGAAGAAGTCGCAACAACCAAGGATGGGTCCGAATTAGCGGGATCAACATCACCAAGTCAGCGCAGTCGACGACGCTTCGTCGAGGGTGCAATAACCATATCAATCGCCATCAGGCACAAAGGAGCCTCTTCAGCGGCCTTCGCTCTAGAATCAATCGCGTCGTCGGGGAGACGAGAGACTCCAACTGCATCAATCGCATCAAGAAGAATCTTCTCTACTATTGAACCATGCTCTGATAGCGGCGGCAGAGAGGTAGCGACTGGTGATCCCTGAGCACAGCATAAGAGAAACAGATCGATCAAAAGCATATGGAAGAAAATACTGCCAAGAAGACAAATTAAAAAAAAAGGAGCAAGCAACAAATCAAAAAATACCTCGGGAATAGGAGTCCCAAGGCCATAAGGGAATACCGAGAAGTCGAAAGAAGCAATATCGACAGACGAGATTCCAGTGATATGTTTTACATAACCATGAAATTCATGGCCTGACAACTCAGTTGCGCTCATATGGGTGGCGTCAAGGCATCCCTCATTTCGCCATAAAGGTGCGCTCGTCATCGCAATGGCCACTCTCGGCGCCACACATACGTACTGACTAACTGGATCCCTGTTATGGCCTTGCGTAGCTCTAAAACCCTAAGCATAAGAGAAGAAGCTTCTTCGTCTTCCGCAGTCGACAAGTCATGATCCCAGGACGCCAACATCATAGGAGGGGCAGTCGAAAAATCAGGTAGTAGGCTTTGATCGACTAGCACATAAAACCATTTCTTCCTCCATTTCTGGAAAGGTTCAGCTCACATCACATCAAAATATCGACAACCGTCGCGCACTTCAATACAGAAACCCCCAGTCGACAAAGGACGGCCGTCACAGTAGAGCAAACTCACCTTGAAGATATGTTTCCAGAGAGCCCAGCTGGGGTGCACTCCAAGAAAACACTCGCATAAAACCATGAAGCAGGCGATATGCAAAACACCCGGAGGACTTAGATCATGCATCTGAATCACATAAGCAAAAAGAAGACCACGGACGAAGTCGTGCAACGGAAATCCAAATCCACGAGGAAGAAAATCCACAAAGCAAACCCGTTCTCCAGGAAGAGGCATGGGGAGTAACTCCTTGTGAATCGGAGCTCGAGCAGCAACAACCTCAGCGAAAGACAAAATCCCCGCGAAATCTTCCAGCTTCTTCTCCGTAACGATTGATTTAACCCAATCACCGGGGAGTTTCTTCGTTGCAGCGGCGGAGGTAGCGACAGAATCAACAGAAATATATTTGCATTCAAGGCCTGGTTTGTGGAGGAAATGTCAGTAGTGGAGGAGATCCTGGTCGGAGATGCCATGCCGAAATAAAAGCACAGGGAGGGCAAAGGAATCAAAGGCAAGCGCGAGGAAGACGATGGAGCAGATACGGTGGAGAACAAATGGCAAGATAAAATTAAGCATAGTAGAAGATCCGGTATTTACGGCTCAGACAACCGTTCATCACAACCGTCCGAGCAAAAAGTCACCACAATACGTGGCAGGATCAGAGAGCGCTCGCTATGCATCACATAGCCCACTACGCACGCAAAACGAGGAGACCATCATCACGTTTGCGGAAACCTCGTCACGTTAGGTCAAATCAGAACTAAACCGACGTCCACAACGGTCAAAGAGAGGGGCCCACTGTGCGACGTCCCATCAGAGTGCTACTCGCACGCCAAAGATGTCATGCATGACATCATTCCAGACGAATAAAAACGGGCGTTGTACCGCGACTGACAAAATGGAAACATTCCTTACAAACTCAAAAGCAAAATGGCAAGCATAAATAAGAGTCGAGTGGGAAACTCCCATCGGGAGAAGGTAAAAAAGAACTCGACTGGTAAAAGCATAAAATTGAGATTCTCCTCTACTGCAAGCAATAAAGCATAATCTCGGGGGCTACTCCCATCGGGAGCACTGTCGTGCACCCGATAGAATCAAAAGGCATTCGAAGCATAAAAATTCCCGAGTAAAAATCAGTCGATAGAGTACCTCGGATGTTGTATACGATAAATACAAAGGTAAGACCCACCGATCAGTCGAAAGGGCCGAGGATCACTCCAGCGGTGTTAAAATCCTGGACATTTTTGTGTCAACATATACGATGAAAATCCTGGCGGACGCGCTGGGTAACAAATTAAAACTGCAGAACAATATCAGTAAGACCATCGACTGGCCTGAGGTGTGTCTGTCCAGCATGTTCCGGGTTAGAGCCCAAGGACTCGAAACCCGACTGAAGGCTAGTAAGGTTTTGCCCAAGTGCAGTTAATTGGTTTCGACTGAGTCGAGTAAACCCATGCCTACTTAGTCGAAATCCTTTGTCAAAATTCATAAATCCAAAAGACAAAATCGTCATATCAAAAACATAAAACATGAGACGTGCACTATCTAGTGAGTCCATGACTTATTCTCTGAATTAGCCAAGCACTCGGGGGCTAATGACAAGGTTATACCAAACGAGTACCCCTTCGTGTGGGTACCTGGTGCACGTAATGACTAAAGCCCAATTGTCAATAGGCTGAAGAAGCCCAACAAGTGAAGCCCGAGTCTAAGATATATACCATAGATAGCATAGTCGATAGCACTTTCCATATATGTAGTCCTTGTCGGTTACGACCCGAGAGTTGTACCCCTATATAAAGGACAGGAGGGAGACCAACCAGGGACACGTGAACGGATAGACGTCGCCTAGAGGGGGGGGTTGGGGTGAATAGGCGATTTAAAAACTTTTTCGAGAAGCCGGATTATCCGGTCCAAGAAAGACCCGGATATTCCGGTATGCTTGATAAAGGCGGAATAAAACTAGAGGTTTACTTTAACAAGCATACAACCTAGATATAAATACTAGGCTCACCTATGTGCACCACCAACTTATGCTAAGCAATAGAAGTAACAAGGTTATAGCAAGATAGATGACTTCAAGCACGAAGGCTATCACAATATAAAGTGCATAGGTAAATAGCTCGGGTATAGAAATAACCGAGGCACGCGAAGACGAGGATGTATTCCCGAGTTCCACCCAAAGGGTGTACGTCTCGTTTGGAGAGGTGTGCGCAACCACAACAGGTTAGCCGCAACGCCACAAAGGCTCAACTTCTTCTCATGATGAACTCAACCACAAAAGGTTGCGAGTTCACCTTCCACTATTGATCTCCTTTGGGGCGGAGATCGAATCCCGTACAACTCTTGAGGCACACACCCACAACTTAATTGGGGGCTCCCAAGTCTTGAGGCACACACCCACAACTTAATTGGGGGCTCTCAAGATGACCACAAAAGGTCTTGACCACAAAAGGTCTTGGCCACAAAAGGCGTCTAGGGTCCAAGGACCCAAGAGTAACAAGCTCACAAGTATCACCACCACGAATCCTCGTGGAGGGCTCAAACCGATGCAAATGCAATGGCAAGAGCACACAAAGTGCTCAAGTCCTTCACTCTCAAATTCCAACACAACAACAAATGTTTATGGGGGAATAAGAGAGGAAGAACAAAGGAAACCACAAAGGAGTCAAATCCTTCACTCCCAAATCCCACCAAAAGCAACTAATGCTTATGGGGGGAGAAGAGAGGAAGAACAAAGAAGAAGAACCACAAAGGAACTCCAAGAACTAGATCCACTAGGTTCCCCTCACTTACAGGAGAGATGGATTGGTAGGATTGTAGATCTAGATCTCCTCTCAACTTTCCCTAAAGAATATGCAAGATTCTATGGAGGGATTGAGAGGGGAATGAGCTTTCCAAGGTCAACAATGGAGTCGGAGAGAGAAAGAAATTCGTGCTGCCTTGGATTCTTAGGAAGAAGAAGGGGAGGGGTATTTATACCCCTCCCAGAAATCTGACCGTTTTCTGCCCGTTGGGCGGGAACTTCCGGCCACTAAACCCGGAACTTCCGGTCGGCCGGAAAGTTCCGGCCAAACTTCCGGCCTGGCCAGGGCGCAGGCAGTTCCAGACTTAGAGAAAAACCAGCATGTTCAGCACCAGAACTTCCGGTGGTTTGGCCGGAACTTCCGGTCGCCCGGAAAGATCCGGCCAAACTTCCGGCCAAAGTTCCGGCTTTGCCCGAGTGCGAGCAATTCCTGACTTAGCCAATTTTCTCGTTTGTCTGGAACGGAACTTCCGGTCGAGGGCCGCAACTTCCGGTCGCCCGGAAAGTTCTGGCCAAACTTCCGGTGAAAGTTCCGCCTTTGCCAGGGGCTAAATCCTAAAAGGACTTAGCCGTTTTCTGGCCAGATGGAAATGTCCGGTGCAGGCCCGGAACTTCCGGCCCTTCGGCCGGAACTTTCGGTCACAGCACCGGAACTTCCGGTCGGTCGCTAGGCCGGAACTTCCGGACGAAGTTTCGCCCCCGCCAGTAGGCCTCACCAAAACTGAAGTAACTTTTGCAAATGAAGTCCAAAAGAGGCGAGACCAAATTTGTTGGAAAGATAGCGACGAGGAGTACCCAACAAAAATAGAAGAAAATCGATACACATGGCAAGGTGTGGGACTTTCCTCATGGTAAAACCGACAATATTTCCGCCACCGAAAACACACCAAGTTTTCCAAGTAAAACCGATTTCGATGAACAAGAGATTGGCATGGAGATGAACCAAGCTCTAATTACTCACCAACATAAAAGCCAAATAAGAACCAAGAAACATGATATGCCAAGTATGCAAAGGTTTGAGCTCTCCACAACGATGCGATCAAGTTACCAACTTGAGAGCCCCTCTTGATAGTACGCCTATCTATCCTATAGCCCTATCAAGATCATACCTTTGCCTTGAGCATTCCACTTGAGTTGGATGATGACTATCTTGATATCTTCAAGTGGATCAACATCTTTCTTGATTGCGCGTCCAATCACTTGCTTGATGAAGACTTCTCGAAATACTCCCCCATACCCATAGGGGGAGAGTCTCGCTAGACTCCGTCTTCATGTATCCATAGCAAGCTCCAAGCATAGGATCTCTACAAGAAGCTTCTCTTGGACTTGCAGCGCTCATCTTTTCTTCACAAAGATGATGTCTTGAATCCTCAGGACATACTTGCAATAAGCTTCACTCAACACATGAGCTTCAAGAGTTCAACACATGAACTCCACTATTTCCATGGACATGATCTATAATGATATCTCAATGCAAACATTAGTCCATAGAGATTGTCATTCAATTACCAAAACCACACATGAGGGAAAATGCTCTTTCAACACGCCCAATCAGAATCACAAAACCCTAGCAAGATCGACATCTTGCTAGACCCCTGTACTCGCTGTATATACACAATCAATAACAGACAAGCAGGAGTAAGGGTTTTACCTCACTCGAGGGCCCCAAACCTGGGTAATTCCCGCTTGTCAGCCGACGAATCTACCAACACCATACGTTCTCTACCTCATAAACTCTTACCCTAGGCTAGTAACCATGGGTATTGATGGGGACATCCCTCGTCAGAGATGGTGGTGGAGTTGATGGAGATGGCTCCGGGGGTAGTTACCCGTCCCGGCAGGGTGCCGGAACAGAGAGTTATGTCCCCCGAATCTTGTCTTCGATGGCGGCGGCGCTCGGGACCCGTGGAGGAAATATCAAACACCCTCCTAGGGTTTTTGGTTTGGAGGGTATATGTAGGCGAAAGGGCGAGGTCGGTAGACCCCCGTGGTGCCCACATCATGTCCTCGCGTGACCAGAACCCCTGCCGCGCGAGCACCTGATGACGGCACCTTGTTCGCCCACTTCGTCTCGTGTTCGGTCTTCTGGAACATTCCCGGTTAAAAACAGACTTAAGAAAAGAAATCGTCCAATTCCGAGAATATTTCCTTAAGTACTTTTCTGAAACCAAAAACAGCAGAAAACAGGGAACTGACACTATGGCATCTTGTTAACAGGTTAGTCCCAGAAAATGCATAAAATTATATAAAATGCATATAAAACATGTAATAACTTGGTATAATATAGCATGGAACATAAGAAATTATAGATACGTTGGAGACGTATCAAAGGGGTGCATTCATCTTCTCCCAAAATGTCCTTCCTCTAAGAGGTGCCAAGTTGTAGGCATAAGCTCTGTTGAATGTGTCAACAGTGTAGTAGTTATGCACAAGGTTCTCTGGATTAATTTTGTCAAGGCTGCAACAAGCTATCACATGATGGGATGGAATTCCTGTAAGTCGCCACCTTCTACAGTCACATGTTCTAACTTGCATGTCAACACTATAGTGTTTCTCCACCTCATGACTTCTCACATCATACAGATAATTTCCAGCAGGTGTCACAGAGCAATTGTTGCTCCATTCAAGAAATTTGTTCAATTTCTTCTTAATTTTAGGACAAATTCTTGTAGACCACTTCCCAGACTCCCTCTTTTGGATTGAATTCTTTGTACTATTTTGTAGAACATAGTTTCAAGCATAGATAGCAATGGCATCTCCCTGGCATCTAGAATATAGTTGTTAAACACCTCTGAGTGATTGTTCAGTAGAACATCACACTTAGGAAATTCACTGAAAAAGCTTTTATCCAAGTATTAGGAACAAGCTCTTCTACCCATGCATGTGTTGTCTGATTGTCTGCATGCATCTTCTCCAAACTTCTCTGATACATTGGAATGTGAGTTGATCTAGCAATAGCCCATAGGTCATTCTTTAGTGTCTCACCTCAATGCCCTGCCCTCGGGAAATTTTGGATCAAGTGTCTGACATAGAATCTGTGCTCAGCATCAGGAAATAGCTTCTGAACAACATTGATGAGTCCCTGTGTAAAATGAATCTAGGAAAATAAGCCATATTAAATATCATAGATGATAACCATCGAGGGTTGTCGACAATCCTCGACGTATCAACTCCATACTAAATATCATAGATGATAACCGTCGAGGGTTGTTGACAATCCTCGACGGTTATCAACTCCATATTTAATATCATAAATGATAATCGTTGAGGGTTGTCGACAATCCTCGGCGGTTATCAATTCCATATTTAATATCATAAATGATAATCGTCGAGGGTTGTCGACAACCCTCGACGGTTATCAACTTCACATTTAATACCATAGATTGCACACAATAAAAGAGCAACAGTTAAACAGAGCAAAATAAACCATACCTTTTGTTTGTCACTGACAACTGTCCATGGGGATGTATTGGTGATATTCAAGTCTTCTTTTAAATTGCTCAAAACCACTCCCAACTACTTGTGCATTCAACTTCAACCAAACCAAAAGCTACTGGATAAATGCAATCATTTGGGTCAATTCCAACTGTTGTCAACAACTGTCCCTTACACCTTGTTTTGATATGCCAACCATCTAAGAATATCACATGCCTACATCCAACAAGGAAACCCCTTTTGCAAGCATCATAACTCCAATATAATGTGGCCAAATGTTGCTTATGCTCAGGGCTCTCTGGATCACCAGCAGAATTGGTTGTCAAAAAGAACCTAGAACCATGATTACTCCTTCTAAGTTCCTGACCATAATCCATTAATAATTTGAACTGTGATTCCTCATCTCCATGAATTTCAAGAAGTGCAACCTTCCTTGCTCTACTAAGCTTCCACCTAGGAGGGCACATCTTGAATTCTCTGTTAACTTTGGCAGCAAATCCTCCTAGATCAAGCTTCTGATTATCTCTAAACTCATGCTCAAATTTCTGTGCCAAGATTCTAGTGGTAAGTGCTTTGATTGGCCAGCATCCTCACATGTGTTTTTACCTTCATACTGAGTCACTATGAATCCACCAGTTCTTCTGGTATCAAGTGCTGCTTTCATCATCCAAGTACAATCAAAAGCACAACCTACATTTACTCTGGTTTTGTCATTCTTCAGTTTCTTGATTGTCACTCTGTTCCTCAAACTGTAGTTTCCTAAAGCCTTCCTCACCTCTTCAACTCCACTAAACACCATGTGAACGGGAATCCGGCACCTAGGGGGGGGGGGTGAATAGGTGCTATTACAAATTTTAGGTCTTTTCAAATTTAGGCTCAACACAAAGGTAAATTCTCTAGATATGCAACTACGGTGAATTTACCTAAATGATAATCTAAGCAAAGACAGGATAAACAAGCTAACAAGATAAGCAAGTAAGGTAGCAAAGATAAAGGGAACCGAGTGAAGCACGCGGAGACGAAGATGTAATCCCGAGTTCCACCCAAGGGTGTACGTCTCGTTTGGAGAGGTGTGCGCTACCACAACAGGTTAGCCGCAACGCCACAAAGGCTCACCTTCTTCTCCGATGAACTCAACCACAAAGGTTTCGAGTCCACCTTCCACTATTGATCCCCTTTTAGGGCGGAGATCGAAGCACTTACAAACGCTTGAGGCACACACCCACAACTGAATTGGGGGCTCCCAAGAAGACCACAAAAGGTTAAGGACCACAAAAGGTCAAGGTAACACCAAGAGTACAACAATGGTGAACTAGGTTTTCCCACCGGAAACCCTAGCCACGAAATCCCCAAGTGAATGGGGGAGAAATGCAAATCCCTTCGGTGAAGATGTAGATCCGGGCCTTCTCCTCCAATCCTCCAAAGATCAATGAATTTGGGTGGGGGGATTGGGAGATCTTGATGATTTGAGCTTTCAAGAATAGTAGGAGAGAGAAAATCTGAGAGCTAGCTGTTCTTGAGTGAGTGAGGGGGTATTTATACTCCCCCTCAAAATCTGGCCGTTGGCTGTCTCGGGCACCCGGAAATTCCGGTTTAAGTAACACCGGAAATTCCGGTCACCCGGAATATCCGGGTCTTTGAAAATATCCGAGCTGAATTTCCGGTTGAGATCAGAACCAATTCTGAACTTGACTTAGCTGATTTTCTGAGGGTGACTCGGAATATCCGAGTCCTTGAAATTTCCGAGCTGAATTTCCGGTTGAGATCAGAACCACTTTCTGAACTTGACTTAGCCGATTTTCTGAGGGTGACTCGGAATATCCGAGTCCTTGAAAATTTCCGAGCTGAATTTCCGATTGGAGTCAGTACCACTTCTGAACTTGACTTAGCCAATTTTCTGGGGTTGACTCGGAATATCCGAGTTGGGGAACCGGAATATCTGAGTCCTTGAAATTTCCGAGCTGAATTTCCGATTGGAGTCAGTACCACTTCTGAACTTGACTTAGCCAATTTTCTGGGGTTGACTCGGAATATCCGAGTTGGGAAACCGGAATATCCGAGTCTGGGAAGAATTCCAGAAACTCTTTTTCTCTACAATTTGGCTTTAGGATTTGTGATATGAGTTTCACCCAAACTGAAATACTTAGCAATAGGATTAGTATATCATTGGTATTGTTAACTAACACACAAAACACTAGGGATTAAGAAATGTTCTTTCAATCTCCCCCTTTTTGGTGTTAGATGACAATACCAAGATTTGCATAGAAACAAAAAGCAATATCATGATTTTGGCAGAAAATGGCTCCCCCTAAATAAATGCAAGTAAGCAACACAACATGACAAAGGATAGGAGCAATTTTATAACAACAACCACAAGATATCACAGAGGAGAAACGAGACAAAATGTAAGATTATGGTAGCAATTGAGACTAGATAGATTTTTATACCTTGTGTATATAAAATATGAAGAGAATACCAACACAATCAATTCGAAGTCTCAACCATAAGATAATGAGCATCAAACCATTGTCTCAATACATAGTTATCACATAATGAAATAAAAAGAGTTCACAAATAACTTAAAACACGATAAATGGACACAAGCGCAAATAAATGGTAAACGCATAAGCTTGTGCCCGACCCTTTGCAAATCCCCGAAGAAGTCCTAGTAGAGCAACTTCTCCCCCTTTGGCATCGAAACGCCAAAAAGGAAGAAGAGCGATGCTACGTCCCATGGAAGTCTTCAGTCCGAGGGGTTCTCCTCATCATCATCATCACCACCACCATCCTCATCATCATCATCCTCTTCATACTCCTCAGACTCTACCTCCTCATCATCATCTTCCTCCTCATCATCATAGTCATAGCCAGTGGTGTAAGAGCTGCCGCCAAGGTCCTGGTCAATCAGTGTCCACGGAGCCAAGGAACCCTGGTTCCACTGAGCAAAGGTCAGGGGATCAGACAGAGCAGCAGGAGCAGGAGAGCCAGAAGCATGGTGAAGGATCAAGTCTTGCTTGTATTCCAGCTGACGGCGATCCTTGTAGGCAGTGTATTGCTCTTTGCGGATGTCCACATTCATGCAAAGGATGTTGCGCTGGAACCAGTTCAGCTTCTTGATATGCGCATGAGTGGCAGGAACATGAGTAGGGGCAGCAGCAGCCCTCCTAGCATCACCCATGAAAGATCCACCTGGAGCTGAGGTAGTAGAAGGCCTAGGAGGGGGCTTGACCACAGTCTTCTTCATATAAAGCTTCTTGAAGTCATGAGGCTCCAAATCACCATTGCTGAAGTTGTAGTCAGGGAACTTAAACTTGAGGAGCTTCATTATGTAAGGAGCATAAGGAATAGAGACCCTGGTGGTCATAGCTTCATACATCTCATTGTAGATGTAATCCATCACATCTACACTCCAGTCAGCATCAGAACTCGAGTCCTCCACAATGCGGTTGGCGTGAAGGAGCAGGTTGCAGAGAGGGGTAACCACGTTGTCGTTGTTGCCACCACTCGGTGCAATGTTCTCACGCAGGATGCGCACAAGAACATCATACAGTGGAAGCAAGTCACGAGAGTTTCCAGGGGTGGCTCCCACACCATATAAGTGAGCAGTTTCCTTCTTGTTAAGCTTGTAGGGGGTGTGCATGCGAAAGCCTTGGGGATTGTCACCATCAAAATTGTAGCCCAGTACCTTGGCAAACTCCTCGAAGTTGGACTCACAGTATGATTCCCCAGTCATCCACTTCATAGTCTTCTTCGAGTCACCCTTGATCACTAGGGTGGCGAAGAACTGCATCACTAGCTGGGCGTTGTAGGGACAACGGGTGAGCACCAACCTCTCCAAACCCATGGTCTTGACAATGTGGATAGCCTCAGCAAATGCAGCTTTCTTCTGCAGAGATGCAAAATCAAACGGGTGCATGGGTCGAATGGGCTTCGAAGGAGAGAGATAGAGATCCACGAATATGTGCTCCTGCGCTTGGCACCAATAGCTGCGATCAGCGAGAGAGTTGTCTCTTGAGCTGAGGTACCAGTCCCCCTGTCTCAGCTGAGAGTAATCCACTGAATTCATCTTGGAGTAGTCCTGACGTTGGGGACTATGGGGATTCTTCCTCTTCTTGGATGAAGGCTTGCTGACAACAGCTTTCTTCTGCCTTTGAATTGCAGGACCCTTTCCCTTGTTGACTGGGTGCTTGTGGACAGGTGCTCTACCTGTGTTCCTTGATGCCCCTGCGGACGGACTCCCACCTGAACCCTCATCCATTGAGGCCGTTGCTTGGAGGAGTGAGTTCCCGGGGCGGAGGAGGAGCGGATCCGGCCGAGAAAGAGGTTCCCCGGCGGTCGGAGTGCTCCGGAGGGACCTTGGAGCAGCAGGGGCGGCGGGTGGAGGAGAGGGAGGTCGGGGGTGGAAGAAGGGCACTAATGAGCCCTTCACCCCGAGCATGACCTTATATTTCTGGACAAACCGCCAGCCCGGATATTCCGAGTGTAACTTACACCGGATATTCCGAGTCACCGGATATTCCGGTTCAAAATGAACCGGATATTCCGACCTGCTGAACCAAAATCCCAGTTTTCAAATGGATGACTTGTGTGCAATAGAGAGAAATGTTTTCAGGGGTAAGAAAGGCTTGGGATAGATTTCCAAACTGATATTGGTACACCATACTCAACTCACAACAACCAAATCGAAACAAAAAGAGCCAAGTTGAGTAGGTTTCCCACATGCATGAATAGGAGGGTAAATAGCAACAATAAGCTCCAAATAAAATCAAATCTTCAAGGAGAAGAGGTCGGTGGCCGAGGCCACCATGTAGGAGTGTATGGCATGTTACCGCGAAGATGTATCTTGGGTACATAACCAATACTCGTCGTTTTAGCTCATTAGTCATAAGAATGAATATAGAGATAAAAGAACACTTGCTATCGGCATAATGGGGGGAGGGATGATCCAATGTATTAGGACCGCACTCCCCCTATTTCCATGCCTACATCTAAACTAGATAAGATGCAATTACGCCCTAGGTGAGTGTGCAAGCGATCAAGCTAAGGACCTCGAATCAATGATATTTAGCTCATTCCTCAAAAAGCAAAACCTTCCTTCCTCAAGGGGCTTCGTGAAGATATCCGCCAATTGATCCCTTGTGCCCACATATGATAAGTCACTGTCTCCTCGGGCCACATGATCTCTTATGAAATGATGGCGGATCTCAATATGCTTGGTTCTTGCATGTTGCACCGGGTTGTAGGCAATCTTGATGACACTTTCATTGTCACATAGAAGAGGCACTTTGTCGCAATCGACTCCGTACTCCTTTAAAGTTTGCCTCATCCATAGCAACTGAGTGCAACAACTTGCGGCGGCAACATACTCGGCTTTGGCGGTGGAGAGAGATATACAATTTTGCTTCTTAGAATACCAACTCACCAAGGACCTCCCAATAAATTGACAAGCACCGGAGGTTGACTTCCTATCATCATGATCTCCCGCCCAATCGGAATCCGTGTACCCACATAATGAGAAATTTGCATCCTTGGGGTACCACAATCCATAAGTTGGGGTATAAGCCAAATATCTAAAGATTCTCTTGACCGCCACATCATGGCTTTCTTTAGGAGCCGCTTGATATCTTGTACACACTCCTACGGCTAGCACTATATCCGGTCTAGATGCACAAAGGTAGAGGAGAGATCCAATCATGGAGCGGTATACTTCTTTTGATCCACATCCTTACCCTTCGGGTTGAGCTCAAGGTGGCATTTGGTTTGCATTGGAGTAGAGGCACCCTTGAGATCAAGCAACTCGTACTTCTTAAGCATGTCTTGAATTTACTTTGCTTGGTTGATGAACGTTCCTTCCCTCAATTGTTTGATCTCAAATCCGAGGAAGAACTTCATCTCGCCCATCATAGACATCTCAAACCTGTCAGTCATAAGCTTAGAGAATTCTTCGTTAAATGCTTTGTTAGTCGATCCAAATATAATGTCATCCACATATAATTGACAAATGAAAAGCTCTCCATTAACTTTCTTAGTGAAAAGTGTGGGGTCGATTTCCCCAACTTGGAATCCACGGTCTACAAGTAGTTCTCTAAGGTGCTCGTACCACGCTCGTAGGGCTTGTTTAAGGCCATAGAGTGCCTTATCCAACTTGTAGACATGGTTCGGATACTTGAGGTCCTCGAACCCCGGTGGTTGCTTAACATAAACAAGTTCATTTAGTGGACCATTTAGAAAAGCGGATTTAACATCCATTTGTTGCAACTTAAAGTTATGATGAGAGGCATAGGCAAGAAGAATACGGATTGACTCAAGTCGAGCCACGGGCGCGTAGGTTTCTCCAAAGTCAATGCCTTCAATTTGGGAGTAACCTTGAGCCACCAATCTTGCCTTGTTCCTCACCACCATGCCATGTTCATCTTGCTTGTTCCTGAATATCCACTTGGTGCCGATAACATTGCGGCAATCTTTGGGTCTTTCCACCAACTTCCACACTTTGTTGCGCTCGAAGTTGTTGAGCTCTTCATGCATAGCGTCAAGCCAATCTTTATCTTCAAGAGCTTCAAAGACCTTCTTGGGTTCCACCATGGAGATGTGAGCTTGATGTTCACTAAAGCTTGCAAGTTGTCTTCGGGTAGAGACCTTGCTTCTCACATCACCAAGCACCTTGTCAAGAGATAGAGCTCTTAATTCTTGTGAGGTGCCAACCCTATTCAAGCGGCGGATCTCGATTTCCCTCCGAGTGGTGGGAGGAATCGCTTGATCATCTTGATCATTCATGTCTCCGCCTTGACTGAATTGATGGCCTTGATCAACCATTGGAGTGGTGTCCATTGGTGAGGGAGAGGGTTGATCTTGGCCTTGTGAACTGCCACCGGGAATGTCAGCAGGACCGGATATTCCGGGTTCAGGGACCGGAAATTCCGAACCACCGGAATTTCCGACTCCAGTTTGAACCATATTTTCCGGTCCTCCGGAAATTCCAGGAGCAGCTGTAGAATCTTGTGCTTCTTCTTGGCTAGGCGTATTGGGCACGGTGTTGTCGATGGGTGTTTCTTGTGTTGGGGTGGTCACCACTTGTGAAGAACTTGATCCTTGTTGATCAACCTCATAATAGAGTTCAACGGGGCGGTGGACTCCCAACCCCATTCTTCGGATAGCATCTTGAGGTTCATCATCACCTACAACGGAAACACCACTTTGCTCCACGAGGGAGCCGTCATTCTCCTCGAACACCACACTACAAGTTTCTATGATTATGCGCGAGGCCTTATCATAGACTCTATAAGTGTGGGATTCGGATCCGTAGCCCACAAATGTCCCTTCAAGAGACTTAGAATCAAACTTGCCCAAACGAACACCTTTGATGAGATAAAAACACTTACAACCAAATACTCGGAAGTAGGAGATATTGGGCTTGTTCCCGGTAAGCACTTCATAAGGTGTCTTCATGAGTCCTTTGCGAAAGAAGAGCCGGTTGGATGAATGGCAAGCGGTGTTGACGGCTTCGGCCCAAAAGTTGTGAGGGGACTTGAACTCGGCCATCATCGACCTTTCCATCTCAATAAGTGTGCGGTTCTTCCTTTCGGCTACACCATTTTGTTGGGGAGTATAAGCAGCGGAATATTGATGATGAATCCCTTCTTCACTAAGGAACTCGTTTAAGGTGTAGTTCTTGAACTCGGACCCATTGTCACTTCTTATCACCAAGATAGGGACATTGTGTTGACGTTGAGCTTCATTGGAGAAGTCGATGATAGTTTGTTGAGTCTCCATTTTCGTCTTGAAGAAGAAAACCCATGTGTATCTTGAACAGTCATCAACAATCACCAAGCAATATTTCTTGCCTCCAAGACTAGCTTCCGGAATGGGACCAAAGAGGTCAACATGGAGAAGCTCCAAAACCCTTTTTGAAGAAATGATGGTCTTGCTTGGATGGTAGATGTCATGCATTTTTCCTTCAACACACGCCCTACACATTCGATCATTCGAGAAAGAAACATGGTCTTTTAGTCCTAGGATATGGCCACCCTTGTGGAGACTTTGCAAAGTCCTCATGTTGACATGGGCTAGTCGGCGATGCCATAGCCAACCCAAGTCCGCCTTTGCGAATAGGCACATTGTATGGGAAGTGGTGACTCTGGAGAAGTCAACCACATAGAGCCCATTCTCAATGTACCCAACGAAAGACACATTGAGAGACTTGCTCCGCAAGAGAATGACCATTTCCTTTTCGAAGACAACGGTATAGCCCAAACAAGTTAAGGAATGGACGGAGATCAAGTTGAAACCTAGGGACTCGACAAGCAAGACATTCACAAGTGTGATGTCCGGTGCCACTACCACCTTGCCGAGCCCTATTACCTTAGACTTAGAATTATCACCATATGTAACGGTCATTTGATCATCATTGGGCTTCAACTCTGTTACAATATCCTTGCTTCCGGTCATATGACTAGTGCACCCACTATCAATTATCTAGTTCGATCCTCCGGGAGCAAGGCCCTACACACAATCAATTCTTTGGTTTAGGTACCCATTTTGCAATGGGTGCCTTTTGGTTAGCAACAAGGGTCTTTGGAACCCAAATAGCATATTCAATGTAACCATCAAAAGGACCAATGTATCTAGCATAGACATCCCCATAATAATCAACATATAAAGCATAGTTGGGGTTAGATATGCCCGCAAAGTCATTACGAGTGAGAGTGCCCCTAGTGGCATTTCCACTCGCAATGTCATCCTTCTTGGCTTGTGCGGACTTGGTCTTCTTCTTGATCTTCTTCTTCTCCTTAGCAACATATCCTAGACCTTCCTTACCCTTGTGGGGCACTCGCTCATGAAGGGGAGTAGTGAGTGTCCCCTTACCTTTATCAAGAGAGGTCTTGGGCTTGGTTGCCATGGAAGGAACAAACACAACCCTAGCAATATCCTTCACAACATTTGCATTAGCATTCAAAGGAGTAGAGGTGCTAGGTTTCTCAAGAGTAGATATCCGAGATTGGAGTTGATCACGAGACTTGAGAAGACGTTCGTGATCACTTGTCAACACCTTGTGAGCATTGTCAAGTGACTCGAAGTCTTCGCAATGTCTAGCATGAGCAACTACAAGCTCGGACTTTTCATTTTGCACAATTTTACATTTAGCAAAGTAGAGATCACGATCCTTAGTGATCTTAGCTAGTTGCTCCTTCAGGAGAGCATGAGCTTCTTGTTCATCTTCGAGAGAGGATTGGAGAGACACCTTAGCGTGTGCATCCTCTCTCTCAATCTCACCTTTTAATTCAAGCTCATCCTCAAGCTCACCTATACGACTCATGATTGAGCCAAAGTGTTTCTTTCCTTCTCCTTGCAAGTTAGTCATGAATTTATCAAAAGCAATGATTTCTTCCTTGACTTCTAAGCTCATAGCATCATCAATGTCATGTGATATGGAGTTGGGGGATAATTTTACCTCGGATGTCTTTGACATAAGACATCTTGCATTCTTGACGATGGGGCTCTCGTTTGGTGAGGAGAAGAGTGACGGAGGTGTGGTAGAAATGGCTAGTGCGGCCACTTGCGTTGGAGTATCCTCCTTGTCACTATCTTCATCATCGGTGGGATATTGCTCTTGAGTCACCAAGACAATCTTTTGGTTCTTCTTGAAGAAAGTCTTCTTCATGGGCATGGGCCCCTTGCCCTTCGTCTTGGCCACGAGCCTCCCACCATGATCCTCTCTTCTATCCCATGGGCAATCGGCAACAAAGTGGCTCTTGTCATCGCAGTTATAGCAAAGCCTCACTTTGTTGAATGGCTTTCCTCCGTTGGGGGGAAACTTCTTGTCAATCCTTGCTTTGGCCCTTCCGGGGTTCTTCCAAAGGGTTCTTGCCGCAAGACCCATGTGTTGAGTGAGAGTGCTTGAGAGAGCTTCACTAGATAGCTCGACTTGATCATCACACTCCTCTTCATCCTCTTCTTCAACGGTGGCCTTCAAAGCAATTGAGGCATGCTTGTGCATCCCTATGGCTCTAGCTCTTGCATCTTGTGCAATCTTGGAGGCCACCTTGTATGCGGTCATCTCTTGCATAACTTCATTGGATGTCATCTTTGCAAAGTCATGTCTCCCTTGGAGTGTCTTCAAATCCGTTTCCTCAAAGGGCAAGAGAGCGGTCACAAACTTTCTCTTGATCCAAGCATCATTAATGTACTCCGCCCCGAGGTTCTTGAAGGAGTTGGCAACCAACACCAACCTCCGGTACATGTCCTCGTGGCTTTCTCCATCCAACTTGTAGAACCCTTCCACCTCATTGCATAAGGCATCATATCGGTTCTACTTCATGCTCTCATTCCCGACGAAGATGTCGGAAAGAGCATTCCAAACTTCCTTGGCGGTGGAGAATTGTTGAATGAGCGCCATGTCCTTCTCTCCAACGGCCATTTGGAGTTGATGAAGAGCGGTGGCGTTGAGTTGGCTATCAACCACCTCTCTTCTTGTCAAGTTGGTTGGATCATGGGGCTTGTATCCTTCTTCAATGATGCGCCAAAGCTCAATGGAGGCACTACATAGATGAGACTTCATTAGAAATACCCATTGAGAGAAATGAGTAGGTTTAAGCTTAGGAGGATCACTTCTAAAGTTTACATGAGGGTGAGGGATAGGAGGGTTAGGAGAGTAATTATGGTTGACATTATGAAATTCCTCTCCTTTGGGGGTGTTAGAAGAGCTAGGTGATTCATCCTTTTCCGCCTTCCCGGGAACACTTGAGGTAACATCTTTGGACCCATCCGAAGATGACTCCTTAGAGTTCCCCGCGTGTTCCTTAGGAGGAGGAGAGGGAGAAGTAGCCTCGGGCTCCTTAGACTTCAAGAGTGCCATGAGCATCTCATTCATCTTGAGGAGTTGGGCCTCCAAGGACGATCTCATATCAATAAGATCGGCCATGGTTGCCCCTTTGGCTAACGCCTCCTTCTCCGCCTCTAATTTTTCACGGGCGGCCCTCTCGACATCGGATTCCGTCATCGTTGCACTTAGGCGGTTAAGCCCTTAAAAGTGAACCTGGCTCTGATACCAATTGAACGGGAATCCGGCACCTAGAGGGGGGGGGGTGAATAGGTGCTATTACAAATTTTAGGTCTTTTCAAATTTAGGCTCAACACAAAGGTAAATTCTCTAGATATGCAACTACGGTGAATTTACCTAAATGATAATCTAAGCAAAGACAGGATAAACAAGCCAACAAGATAAGCAAGTAAGGGAGCAAAGATAAAGGGAACCGAGTGAAGCACGCGGAGACGAAGATGTAATCCCGAGTTCCACCCAAGGGTGTACGTCTCGTTTGGAGAGGTGTGCGCTACCACAACAGGTTAGCCGCAACGCCACAAGGGCTCACCTTCTTCTCCGATGAACTCAACCACAAAGGTTTCGAGTCCACCTTCCACTATTGATCCCCTTTTAGGGCGGAGATCGAATCCCTTACAAACGCTTGAGGCACACACCCACAACTGAATTGGGGCTCCCAAGAAGACCACAAAAGGTCAAGGACCACAAAAGGTCAAGGTAACACCAAGAGTACAACAATGGTGAACTAGGTTTTCCCACCGGAAACCCTAGCCACAAAATCCCCAAGTGAATGGGGGAGAAATGCAAATCCCTTCGGTGAAGATGTAGATCCGGGCCTTCTCCTCCAATCCTCCAAAGATCAATGAATTTGGGTGGGGGGATTGGGAGATCTCGATGATTTGAGCTTTCAAGAATAGTAGGAGAGAGAAAATCTGAGAGCTAGCTGTTCTTGAGTGAGTGAGGGGGTATTTATACTCCCCCTCAAAATCTGGCCGTTGGCTGTCTCGGGCACCCGGAAATTCCGGTTTAAGTAACACCGGAAATTCCGGTCACCCGGAATATCCGGGTCTTTGAAAATATCCGAGCTGAATTTCCGGTTGAGATCAGAACCAATTCTGAACTTGACTTAGCTGATTTTCTGAGGGTGACTCGGAATATCCGAGTCCTTGAAATTTCCGAGCTGAATTTCCGGTTGAGATCAGAACCACTTTCTGAACTTGACTTAGCCGATTTTCTGAGGGTGACTCGGAATATCCGAGTCCTTGAAATTTCCGAGCTGAATTTCCGATTGGAGTCAGTACCACTTCTGAACTTGACTTAGCCAATTTTCTGGGGTTGACTCGGAATATCCGAGTTGGGGAACCGGAATATCCGAGTCCTTGAAATTTCCGAGCTGAATTTCCGATTGGAGTCAGTACCACTTCTGAACTTGAATTAGCCAATTTTCTGGGGTAGACTCGGAATATCCGAGTTGGGGAACCGGAATATCCGAGTCTGGGAAGAATTCCAGAAACTCTTTTTCTCTACAATTTGGCTTTAGGATTTGTGATATGAGTTTCACCCAAACTGAAATACTTAGCAATAGGATTAGTATATCATTGGTATTGTTAACTAACACACAAAACACTAGGGATTAAGAAATGTTCTTTCACCATGCCAACTTTGAATGTTGGATTGTCCATGTCAACCTCAGGGTTAAATGCCTTGAATTTCTTATGCAACTATAGCTTGTCACTTTCTTGCAGATTCAGATCATTATCCTCAAGGGCATCCTCATCTTCATGTTCTTCACATAATTCATGCTCATTGTGATCATTCACTGAAACATCAACATGCTTTGCAAAGATATCATCATCAGCATCTTCAACATTAAAATCAGTGTCACATAATTCAAAGTCATTGTCTGAAGAGCTATGATCTGTGACTGCATTTTCTTCAGGTGGCACAACAGGTTCAGTGGTCATAGGAGGTTCAGATTGAACTACAGTAATAGGATTTGAGCTTGATGCTTCACAAACATTGTGACAAAATAGTGCATTAAGAGCTGGCAATCCAGGAAGATAAACATGCACATCTGGCCTCAATCTCTGAAAGAAGTTGGTGTGATCTATAAAAAGGTCCACTGTCTTGTGAACCTTGCTTGCTTTGTTCATATGCAGAATGTGGGCATACTTCTCAACAAGAACCAAACCATTGTGCACCTCCTTATCTGGTAAACACCAATACAACTTCAGCCTGCCATCTCTCTTTTCACCAAGAATTCGTAAGATTTCATCTATCCATTCCAGTGACCAAGTATCAGATGTGCAATAATCAAACCAAGCAACTGATGCACTTTCATATGCCAAGTCATCCTTTAATCCACAGAAGAAGCCATTGTACACAATCTGGACTGTGAAATTGTTGGTATATTCACCTGGATTCAACACTGCAACACAAAATTCAGACAAAACAGTAAATTGAGTTACTGTTCATATTCAGACAGAACATCAAATTCAAGTAATATCCACAAATTCTTGTAAAAGGCAACATATTTCTGCAACATTGTGATATTCATACCTAAAACAACTAATTCATGCACAAAGGCATCAAATTTCTGCAATCACACATCGATTCCACTATGAACACTTTGTCGGTGCGGCTGCGCGGAACAGGGCAAATGCGCACGGATTAAAGCTTGTAAATTTGAACCTAAAAATCATTCTATAACACTCCTACAGTACTAGGATTAGGTTCCCCACCAATTTCCCTTCGTAAACCTCGATCAGTCGCTCCCGATCATCCGCCCACCAAAACCATCCAAAACCACGCCGCCAACCCGCACAAATTCGAAGCTAGGAAGGACGAATTGACTCACCGTATAGCGGCGGATCCTTATTGAACTCGCGATAATGCATCTCCGCTGGCGGCGCGACTCAATCGGCGTCAAGATCCACCGCGACGTCGCGTCGTAGGGCTCCAGGACCTCCGCCGTCGCCGCTTTCCTTCTATACTCTTGTTCATCGACGAAAAGGTAAGGACCTTTTGTGCTTATTAGCAACATCAGACGCGTGGGGAGGACCTAAATATAATTTCTTTTTTTTGCAAGTGCTAAAGAATAGGAAAAAACAACTGAAAGTTGCCAGCGTGTATCCGACGTGGCGGCCAGCTCGGGCTGAGCACAAATTCGTTCCGGCTGGACAAGTTGTTGTACCACCACATGGGAATCTACAAGAAGGAGGACTAAATCGTTCCGGCTGGACAAGTTGTTGGATGAAAAGTGTAATTGACTCAGAGGGAAACAATGAACAAAGGAACATGATGTCGATGCATTGTAATGTCATGGAGATGATAGAATTGAAGGGGCGTGCAATTTTCATGCCCATGTAGTCAATGTACTTACATACCGATATAACCACGAAACCACCAGCATAGCAATTTATCGTCACAACCCCGCTCCCCCCACGTTGTTGGAGTGCCCCCAATGACTTTTTTTCTAGAACATGCATATCTCGATGAATCGTGGGTAGAACAAGTTTTAGTCCTTTTAAGTGGCCATGACTTCCAATATCTGTTCTATGGGTGTGAGTATTTATGAACTATATCGGTGTCATTTACCCAAAAAAATAGCATACATTACCCCTATATATGAAAGTTGGTCAGATTTGCGTCCAAATCTGATGTCCACGTCGCCCTTTTCCCTCCAGCCGTTGGATCGCCGCGTCGGACGGCCAGGATGTGTCCAAAACCAGCCCCAAATGCACATTACTGTAGCACGTACCTCTAGACCAATCACGTAGCGCCACGTCGCCCGGTCACTGGCCGGTCGGAGCCGGTACCCACCGGTCACTGTGCCTATTTGTAGAAAAGCCATTGTAAAATTCAATCCATAACCCGCACTCCATTTTACAGAACTATGGAGGACATGTTCGTGAATTCGAAAAACACTCAGATGCTTTTCTGCAAAACGACCCCGCAGAAACCCTATTCCCCTTCCTCTCTCCGGCGACCGCGAGATCGCCGCCGACGTCGTCGTGCTCCTCCGCCAGTACAAGGCGCTGCGCCCGGGCGGCCGGCGGGATCCTCCGGTGTGGAAGCTCGGCGAGGACGGCTTCGATGGCGTCTCAAGGGCTTCGTTCGGTGTGCCGCATCTCCTGCCGCGCCGTCGCCTGATGCCGCCTCGCCGCGCGCTCCTCGCCTCGCTCCTCAGCCTCCGCTCCTGCTCCTCCGCCGCCTACCATCCACCACGGCTGCCACTGCCTCCCTCGCCTCCTTCCGCGCCGCTGCACTAGCTGATGCCAAGCCGCCGTCGTCGCTGGCGCCATTCCTCACCCGCCTCGACCTCTGGTTCCCTGACCTCAAGCCCTTCTTCTGCAACTCCACCAAGGGTAAGATAAACAGCAAAATCTGACCCACCTTTATAGCTACGTATTTTTTTCTAAGTGCTGGATTTGTTCATTGTTGGGGAATTTGCGTCTGAACCTTCGGTTGCTTCTCTCTATGTTTGCACAGGAGTACAAGCCATGTTTTGCACAGGAGTGCAAAGAAGCGAGTAAGGATCGAGTAACGTGGGGAATCAGGCGTTACTTAGCAAGCAGGCATGGGGAATCACGTGGTTATTTATTTATTTTGGTCCGCAAACATCTCTTACTTGGATTGTTCATCTGCTCATGTGTCTCGTGTCCAATTAGTTTACTCTTTGACGACCATGCTGAACATCACCCACACGCGTTGATCAAAAGAATTAGGCAAGTGATCCATTTAGCGTGCCTTCCAGTTCATCAGTTATCGCCAGTACTCTCGCTATGCCAAGCGTGTCAGCGGAGTACAAGGACAACATCGTCGCTTAATTGCTTTCATGTGATCCAATAATGTCTAAAGGTATCGACACACACCCTTTCCGTTCTACTACTATACCTTCTGCATATATATTTTTTGAAAATCCTGATTCAACATATTGTGTTGTATTTCAGGCATTAGCATCTATTAACCAAACGTGGATGGTGCATAGTCTTTTCTCATGTCAGTATGGTGAATTGATCTGGCCATTAACAAAAAATTATGCTTACTATCTATTATTCTAGCCTAGACTCCATCTAATCTGTTATGGCGCTACTAGCTATTATATTTTCCAGTATTATCACACTATCTTTATTAGTTTCTATGTTTCTTTTGAGCTTTCCATATCCCTTATCTTTGAATACGTATTTAAAGTTCATCAGACGAGGCATGGTGATTTACCATTGGAACTTAGTCATTTTACACTCTTATGTGCAGAAAAAGGAGTACCAATTTATGTTCGTAGATGAAGAGTAGAGACTTATCTCTGCATATGGAGAGAAAGAAGTCTTGCGCTCATTAACGCTTGGCTCCAATCCATTGTGCTGCACCACTGGAGGTGATATTTTCATATATCTGTATATTGTAATACTGCAATAGGCCTACAGGTTACATCTCCGGATCAATACCAATATCTTTGGAACTAATACATTCATTTGAGTCATCACTCCTCGCATACATGATATGTTCTTCCTCAACAGTTTATGTATGGGCTTCTCTCCATATTGCCACAGAAATAAAACTCTCAAGTCTCAACTCTGTTTTCGGTAGGGCTTCCTTGGTCAAGAGTCATGACTCAATAGCACAGAAGCTGATTATTGAGAACTCATCCAAGACATAAACTTGCACCATTATAATTAGCGTGTAGTGGTTGCTGTCAAAATGCTGATCTTCTCATCGTTGACATATGAGATTATGAGTTCTTTGTTAAGGTGTTGATCTTCTCATCGCAAACAAGAGAGGTGAGGTCTATGTTTTATTCGTTATTTCTGTTATGTTCTAGACTGATCATCATATGGTTCACATTCATGTCGTTGATCTTCTTCAGGTCTTTTATCTTCCACCCAATACTCTGTGGTTTGTTTAACTTGACATGTCTGAGGATCCGCATAGCCCTCGATTTATGTGTTTGTTTGCAAATATTGTACAAGCTCGATTTTCTGTCCACACTTAGCTTTCAGATTTTTTCACCACATGGTTGAGATTTTGTTTCTTCTATTTGGTAGAGGAACTTATAAACAATAGTCCTTCAAAGTCAAGCATCCCGAGGTCTTCTTCTACATGCACGGGTTTGATTGCTCGCCTTGCAGTAATTATTTATGCTTTCATGTTAAAGACAAATGGCAAAATTATATTGGCTGCTATGCATGTTCAGGAAAGCACTCCAGCTTAGAAACATAGATGCATCCTTTCTTTCAGGTGATGTCCATTTTCTGCTTATATGTTACTTAGGTGTGTGATCACTCTTTATATATAAATACTTAAACAAAAACAAGATAAAATTATCTCATGGATAGTCTACATAGTACATACAAAAAGTAGTAGCTCTTACGGGCTGTAAAAAGGTCTTCCTGCCATGAGTACCACACTGGTGAAATGTTTGTTGTGCAATTTCTAGATGCATGCATACTGGCGATGATCATTTTCAAACAATTTAATGTCTTCAACATTTATGTTTGTGTTTCTCACCTGATCAATATGTTGATGCCGAAATCTTTGTTCCTTTTGAATTACCCCACGAAGAATTTCCTGATAAAATAGCAGGACACGACGGATACTATCTCTAAATTTTAGCCCAAGAAGACAAAATGCAGTTGATAAATAAATTAAGTGCTCAATTTACCCAGTAGAATAGCTGAAAGCTGATATAACATTTAGTCCCAGATGCATGCTTGATTTCTTCTTTTACATTGTAAAAATAAACTGTATACATGCTAACAGGTTTTATTAGATTATGCTAGCATTGTCATATAAGAAGATGCAACTCCTTATAATTACAAATGCGCTATACTTATTATTTTGATCGCAATATAGTAGCTCATGTTTTATTTCAGTGGAAAAAAATTCCTTAGCCAGAAACATGAGAATTAAATACATATTGTAGAGACCGCCATAGGCTATACCTTCAACGCTCTTGAAGAACCTTCCAGCATCCAGCGTACAGACTTTTAGAGAAATGACTATTTATCGGCTATGAAAGTTAAGAATTATCGGACGTATGATACTTTTGTTATGATTACATTCCTCCTATACAAAATGCTGAGCAATTGTGCTTTAGCACTGGCATCAATTTATCATATACCAAAGTTCAGCAAGTCTAGCTGTTTTACATACTTACATCCTCAAGTGCTCCACACAAAAACCAAGAGAATCTTTATTCTTTCTGGTGCAAGTTTCTCCCATAGAGCACTATAGTTGTGACCTTGGTCCGAAAAGACGTAAGGCTTTAATCAGGAAATCACATCATTATAATTATGCCTACTTAAATTGATGGCCTACTGTGCTAACAAGGTCAGGTCAATTGTCATGTTTCTATTGCTCACTAGGCTCATGCGCTCATTCTTTACAGCAACTGATTTTCTATTTTCAATGAAACAGACTTCTGTTCCATTCAGGGTACCCAAACCAAATTGATCATATTCTGTAGATGTTTTCTTCTATATTTGTCAGGTAATCCTTTTGCTCAAAGCCTCCAACTACGCCACCACAAGCCTGCCTCCTGGACCGTGACCTGAAGTAAACCAACGTAAGGATGTGTAAAATACAATGTCGATGCCAGTTGTGTTAGCGAGTTGAAGAATGGTGCCTGGGGGGCGATCATCAGAGACCACAATAGCCGGCCTCTATATTCATCTTGGGACGTCATCACTCACTATTCAACAGCGGTAATGGGTGAAGCTATCCTTGTTTGGAAGGACTAAAATTGGCCGCTGCTTATTTTTATGTAAGTATATAACATCATCACAGAGACTGATTAATCTTTCAAGGTTGGCTTCTCTTACTACCTACTTAACTACACCGATCAGTAAAGTTCTGCCGTACTAGCTTTACCATTCAAGGAGGATCAGAAATAAGTGTTTCCTTGACGATTATTCTACTTTTAGGGCTAAGACTGTCCTCCGTTACAGTTTAGTCATATGTATAATTATCTAAATGATACCGTATATAGTAGGTATCTAAGAGTACTTACCCCTAATAAGTTGCTATGAGATCATGTGTGACTAAACTCTAGGCACTTATTGTTTATTACAGTTTAATTAATATTTAATCTACACAATCCGTACTATGTTTTTCTACAACACAATATGATGATTTCATATATTATTCAAACTTATTAGCACCAGCTAATTGTAATTTGCGTACAATTTGTTCAACTAACAACAGTAAAATAAGCTACATGATCTACCCTATTTCATGTATCGCTGCGCCAAATTGCCTAGTAGTAGTCTATGGTAGACCCAAAGAGAGCCAACATTTAAGTAGCCCCCACTCAAAATTCACCAATTTCTGTTTTTTAAAGGAAATCAATTCAACCTTTTGAATCAAGTCTCTCTGTATCTAGGGACGGAGAAAGGGGGAACGAACAGGGGCTATACTCATGCTTATGCTTGTAAATTCTATGTCATTTTGCCCCCTTCATCATGGTTCCACCACCTCCATCATGGTTCTGCCCTCTCCAAAGTTGCTAGCAGGCTCCGCCCTGTCTATATCAAATCATAAGATGTTGTGGTACGTGCTGAGATACCTCACAATTTGTTTCTCCGGGATCAGCCCCTCGTCATGAAGAAGAGGCCGAGAAAGCAAGTTCAAATTTCAAACTTGAATTGGAAAAGTAAGAAAAGCAAAGGGAGAGGCCGTTGCCCGTGCTTCTGAGTTCTGGCACGAGCGTCAGATCGTACTATCCCTGCACGAGAGGGGCACGTGTCGACCTTCCATTGCATTCTGCCGCCTGCAAGCTCACTCACCCTCTTCCATTTTCCCGCCATTTAATCCCCCTCTCCTCCCCTCTCTCTCCGCCTCCAGAACCTTCCTTCCTTCATCGCGTCGCTCCGCCACCGCCGGAGGATAGAGAGGAAGGGGGATGATGTTCAACCGGGACTTGCCGCTGCCGAGAATCTACGAGCTCCTCCTCGGCAAAGGTGACTGACTCGCGAGTCGCCACCCCCAATCGATTCTTGCATGCTCTACTACCGCTCTCCGCCGTCTCATCCTTGGATTTTGCTTACTGCGCAGACCGTGACCGGTGGCCCACGGAGGCCAGGTTCATCTGCGCTGCCTACCAAGGCAGCGTCCGCAAACTCAAGAGTAAGATCCCCCAAACCATGCACATCGCCCCGTCTGCCCCTTTCCGCCCTATCCTCTTGCCCATTTGCTCGCTCTCTAGATCTGGCCGGGCGGCGCTTAGGATCTAGTCACCGTGTGCGGCGGCGGCGTCGCTACTTCCGATTTGGTGCAGACTGTGGGCGGATTAGGCCGGAGTGTCGCGTCTGATGCTGCGGTTTCCTTTAGTTTGGGGAATTTATTTCTTGCAGCGAATGAGGGCTTTATTATAACCAAGGTCCTAGCACCTTTAGGATCAGCGACGATTTCTCTCTGATTCCGAGTGCTCTCCTCACGATTCCTCACTAAAAGGTGCCCCCTTTTTTTCTGTGAAATGAAGGGATCGCTAAGAGCATCTCCAGTGGAACGTGTATAGTGTATGTTAAATATACACGTTTAGAAAAACGTCTCCAGTGGAACATGTATATGGACGTGGGACCACGTCTATCCACGATGCTACTGGACGTGCCCCGGCCGCGCTCGTGAATGACCGAAGGCAGGCAAACGGAATCAAATCGCTCCTCTCCCGCGCTACTCCCACCTCCAAATCGAAGCTCTCCAATGGCCACACTCCTCCGCGGTAAGCTCTCCCTCTCGCTTCTTTTTCCATTCCCGCGAGAATAAAGAGGAGACGGCGTCGCGGTGGCGGCGTGCGTCTGTGGGGGAGCACGCGAACAGGCCACGAGCAGGGTGGAGGAGGAGGGCCTGAGGAGCAGGGTGGGGAGGGGCTGGAGGACGAGGGCCGGAGGAGGAGGGTGGGGAGGGGCTGGAGGAGGGCCGGAGAGAGACGGGGTGGGGGCGGCGACCGCACAGCTTTCTCGATCTGGCGGCGTCGCGGCGGCGTCCGTCTGTGCGGGGAGCACGCGAGCAGGCCACGAGCAGGGTGGAGGAGGAGGGTGGGGAGGGGCTGGAGGAGGAGGGCCGGAGGGAGACGCGCTCAGCTGCCTCCCTATCCGGCGCGAGGACCTCGAACTGGAGCAGTGCTGCCGCTTGTGATGTTCTGCATCTCTCTGTTTTTGTGATTTTATTCCTAGTCTCTTGGATTCACAGATTTATTCCTAGTCTCTTCTGTAATCTGAATTTTGTGTGCCACACTTCATTTGTTTTCGAGAGGGGACACCATGAAACAAGTGTTCCTCAAATTTGCCGAATTTCCTTTGAATCGTACGGGATTTGCTCAATTATGTCATTTGGATATAGCTGTTGACATATACACGTCGTGATTTACAGGTCCTGTTTACACGTTCCACTGAAAAACTCGGAGGTGTAAAATTTAGCAAGGTGTATATGGACGTGTATATGGAGATATACACGTCCAAATTTACACGTTCCACTGGAGATGCTCTAAGGAGCTGGACGTGCAGGGGCATGGGATCCCGGTGGCGGTGGTCAACACGGCCTTCATGGGCATGAACGTGCTACACGCGGCCGGTGGACTCGGCAGGCTGCCCGTCTACTAGTACCTCGTCCAGGAGGTCAAGATGGACGTCGACAAGCCGGACACCTCTCAGGGTAATCTGTAATTAATGAGTACATGCCTCCCCTTTCTGATTCTAGTTGTCATGTTCTCTCGCCACCTCTAAGAAAATTTGTGACTTGACCATCAATTTCGACTTGGCCATGTGCCCATGTGGATTGTTGCTGCCAGGTTATACACCCATGGTGCATGCCATCAATCACGGCCACCTTCCTGCCGTCAGGTTCCTTCTTGACCATGGCGCTGATCTGCATCAACGGCGTTCAGGGAGCCTCACTCTTCTTCATTCAGCTGCACTTCATGGTATGGAGTATGGACAGAAAGATCTTCCCTTCATTGTTACTTCCCTCTGTCATGAGAAATATCTGGCCATCCTTAAGTGCTAGTAGGATTGATTTATTTGTCTATCATATTGCTATCAATTTTTTCTAGGCATTCTATTTACCGCATTTGTCCGCCAATATTCTTGTAGGATATAATGCTTTATATGTTGTCTTGTTCTAGTCACTGAAACTAGTTCCCAAAAATGCATGAACTTCTCTCGGGATTAAAGTACCATCTAGTTCTAGCTGTTAAAAGCAGTTTCCCCCAAATGAGTATTTATGCAGTAAGTGCACCAACTTATAGTAAATGATCATAGTATTTCTTTGTTTTCATACGTTTATTCAGTAAAATGTGAGCCAACCAAGTTGCTTTCCCTATCTAGCTGTTGAAACTTTATTGCGCAAAAACAGTCATATAACTCTACTATTTAGCAGTAGACATTACGTCGGAGAGCCTTCAGTTTAATCTTAGAGGAATGCTGTGGCCATTCTTTTACCAAGAGCTACACAACCTCATATAAACAATTTTCTGTTGCTGCAAAAAAAGGTTTCATGTTGCCATAAATTAAAACTGATCAGTCTTTAGAAACTTTAAACATAAGTGTCCCATTTTGGGTTTCCGGCTCTCAGATATGTAAACATGGTCCACGTGTCATGTTGGTGCCAATTCTTGTAGGCATTGTATTTACCCTCTTCGGATCTTCTTGCAAGATATGGCACTCCATATTTTTTGTTCTAGCTATTGAAAGTAGATTCCTGTACTGTTTTGTTAGTATGTTAACCGTCTAAATATGTAAGTCTCCCGGGATAGCTATTTGATAGAGTATGTCGTTCCAGCTGTTAGAAGTAGTGTCCCCTAAAATGACTACGTATTTAGTATAACTGCCATCTTATGTAACTGATCATGGTAATTCTTTTATTTTTCCAATATGTTTATTCAGAGAAAATGGGGAGCAGCATCATTTCTTTTCCCTTCTAGCTATTTAAACTTTCTTGCCAAAAACGTTTTCTCTTGTACTATTAATAGATAATAATCTTTGTTTGCTTTCTTCTTCTCCAGGACAATCTGAAATAGTAAAGTTTCTTATTTCTAGGGGAGTGGATGTTGATGCAATAACAGATGCTGGGACAGCACTCGCTCTTGCTGCTCTTAAAGGATATGCCAGTACTGTCAAGATCCTTTTGCAGCACAATGCAAATGTACTATTCACATCTCTTGTTGATATGAAGTCTTTAAATTCCAGTTCTCGTGCCGAGCTTCTGCTATGTTCTCCAATTGTTTCCACCTGTATTTTAGGGCCTTTTTGGTTGTTGAGTGTTGACCAATCATTCCACGCCTAGGATATTTGACTTAGTTACTCTCCCGTTTGTTTGGCATCCTCACTTGCAGCAAGATTTGCTTTCCTGCAACTGGTGGCCCATGCGTCACTTTTTCAAAAAAAATGTTATAGGTTCCCTAGGCTTGGCAAAGTATGACACTCATTTAATCACTAACTATAGATGTGCTTAGTAAAATGTGTGGTAAATATCAGCAACCTTCGTAAATCAACTTAACTGTTAGAAAAGAAGTAACATCTCAGCTCCTCTTTTCCTTACAAGTTCATCTTTCTCTTGGAATTGTTATATTTTGGTATGAAAATAAAGTTATGTGTTTTTTTTCCAGCCCAACAAGGGTACTCGTCTGTTTGGACCTTTAGGCATGGCATTACACAAATCTGCTGTGTCCTGTGCGAAGCTATTGATTGAGGTATTGTATCTTCTGCTTATTATATTCCAATAGGAGTATAGGATTTCTGTAAACTGATGTCTGATTTAGTTACCTTTTATTAGCAACTAGACAACCGTTTGATTGTCTTGTTTTATACTTGCATCTGATAGGGTGGAGCTAATGTGAATGGTGCTAGTCCTTGTGATAATCATTTGGCAAAGGCTGCAGAGAAAGGCTTAACTGAAGTTATTAAGTGCTTGTTGGATGCTGGTGCAAACCCAAATGTTCTTGACATGGTAAGAATGCTCTGTTTTTGTCACATATTCTTGTGTCTTGACTTTGTAGTTTTGAAGTAAAACAATCTTACAACTTACAAGTTATGATGTAAGTACAGCTTCATGATTATATCTGCAAAATAAGAATAGAAGGCTGTGCTAAGTTACCTTTTGGCTTATGAATTTTTCTCTGTAGCTTTTTCCCCTCTGTGCCTTGTCTTTGTTAATTTGGTCAGTTAGTATAGATGTGAGTGACACATGGCACTGCATCGAACTTTTTATCATTGTTCGTTTGCTTTGATTGTCTTAGAACATTGCTTATTTCCTAACGTTGTATGCTGCTTTGCTTAAGATTCCCTTGTTCTTGAACAGTTCGGTAAATTGCCAATAGAATTGGCTGCTGAGTATGGTACATGGGAGGATGTCGAGATTCTATTTCCTTTCACCTCTCCCATTTCAGCCGTGGCCAATTGGAGTGTTGATGGAATCATTAGTCATGTGAAGATGGAAATGAAGCAACTTGAGGTATGTCACTGGAAATTTTCGTGCACGCCCACAGCAATTTTGGTTGCATGTTAAATCTTCGAGCAGTGTTGGCATCAAGCCCATGTTTACCCTGAACTTGATAAATCAAGAACAGCCCAACCTCAGTTTCCTATTCCTGTTTGTCAAATGTGCATTTTTTCTTTAACCTGCATCGCTGTTTAAGCTCTGTTCTGAAAACTCATTTATGGATAACTTATTTTGTTCAAATAGTAATTATGAAGTCTGAAACCTTATTTTGTTTGAATGATGCTTTACTGGATCCTCAAAATTGTAATTCTGTTAAAAATAGCAAGGCGGCAAATTCATTTTCTTAAATAGCTCTCAGTTTCCTGCCTGCGTAGCAAGTGAAAACTGGACTTTCAAATCTTGCGCTGATTAAAATTTTATAAAATGTTTCCTGCGTTCATTCGATTCACCTTAAGGGCATTGCTAAAGTACTGACTCTGATTCTCCCACGCACGCTTTAGACCTCGTAAATTACATATATATACCTTACTCAAGTTATTATGATTTGCCCAGGATGGTAATTTTGTGAAAGCGAGGATTTCTGACTTGAAATGGCAAGCAGATGAAGCATTTAAGAATCAGGATTATCTAAATGCATCAGTATTCTACACACAGGTACATTTGAGAGACTATTTTTTCTTTGTAGAATAGAGGTACATCCTTCAAACATGTTCCTCCATACAACTTTGTTAATTTATTACTGAAGTTAATTGACCTATACAAAGCTTTAAATTGACCAGTTACCGCATAATGCTACCACACGGACGTGTAACTAGTCACTAGTGTGTGTGTGCATCTTGTTGCATATATGGAGTGTTAGCTGGACAGTGTAGACTGGAGAAGTTATGTCTAGAGCTAGTGGTAACAAAAATTGGCAACTATTTTGCTGAAAAATATAATAAGAATACATTTATATCGGTCTTCCAGTTCATTGGAAGAAATTATTGTTATGGACTGACCAGTGTTTCTAGAATGTGGCAACGATTATAATGTTTTGACTGTTTTGTCTGGTGCAGGCACTAAAGCTTGATAACTTCAATGCTAAGCTATTATCAAACAGGAGCATTTGTTGGCTTCGCATGGGTTATGGGCAAAGGGCTTATAAGGATGCAACTGAATGCAAGAAGCTGCACCCGAAGTGGGCAAAGTCACACTACCGTCAAGGGGCAGCTCTAATGTTCTTGAAGGTGCAATATGAGAGTTCAAACTGATTATTCCATTGCTCCTTTCATATCAGTTATTTGATTCCGTGATGTGCCTGCCTTTCGTAGGCGGTAGGACTATGACAGTGCTTATCGCTCACTCTCACGTGCTTTGGAGTTGGACCCGGAAAGCGAAGAGATTGAGAAACTATTCTGGTGAGAAGTCCATCTTTGGTTTTGTTTATTCTTGAGTTATGCTAGATTAACATTGTCAGCACCTGTAGATTCTTGTTCTCACCAACTCACCAGGATCATCCATTAATTTGTTCTGATTGATTAATTCTTGCAGGGAGGCGATGGAGCTGAGGTGATGAAGCCCTCAACATGCTAACAGCAGAGAAAAGCTCGCGGCAGAATGCGAAGCTCTTTTGTTTGTGTTTTCAGACAAGAACGCTTGACTTTAAATTACGTCGCTATTTTGTACTCAATTCATGGTCTGAGCAGAACAGTCTACTCGCTACTAATTTTGAGTTCTCTAAAACTCTAAGTCATGTTTGTATGGAATTGTGGTAGTGGGTGATTAATTTGCTAAGCAAGATTGAAATGGTTGGCAGAAGATCAATCTGTTTTAGTTCTAGACTGCAAATTCCCAATTGAAGTGATCACATGTTGTTGTTGTTGCGACGGGTAAATGCTTTCTCTCTCCTGAAATTTTATGGCAATGGTCTTGATGAACAATCTACTCAGGGCACAAATGATGCAGAGTGTGCGGTTGCTTCTTGCTTGAACTGTTGCTCTTTATCATCTGGTGCTACTCCCTTGGGTCCAAAATAATTGAAGTTATACTATTATCCTAAGCTTTTTTTTTGGGCATCATACCATCAACAATTATTTTTCCGAAATGTGGAATTCAACTTCTCCCCGTCCCAGATTTTTGCAAGTGTTCATGACTTCAACACACACCACCGGCCACGATAAATAATATCCCAGCAGGTAGCAGATTATTGTTCCCGTACGTGCACGCTCGATCTTGATGAGCTGCGTGTTCAAGGCCACCACCCACTTCTCACCGGTACCCAAACATTCCCGCCCTTTTTCTTGCAGTACAAATGAAGCATGCCCACCGGAATCCTAGCGACCATCCGCCATGGAGGACTGGCTCTTCTACTCGCTCACCACGCTCATGTGCCTCCTCAGCTCGCTTCTTCTGCGAGCCCGGGCGCGCAGCCCCTCCGAGCCCCACTCCCATGCCGCGCCGCCGCTACCTCCGGGCCCGGCGACCCTGCCGGTGCTGGGTCCGCTGCTCCACCTGGCCCGCCGCGACTTCGACCTCGAGCCCGTGCTGCGGACCCTGGCGCGGGCCTACGGGCCGGTCTTCTCCTTCGCGCCGCTCGGCCGCGCGCGTCCAATGATCTTCGTCGCGGCGCGCGGACCGGCTCACCGCGCGCTCGTCCAGCGCGGCGCCGCCTTCGCCTCCCGCCCGCGGGCCACCGCCCCCGCCGCCGCCGTGCTCACCAGCGGCGGCCGCAACGTCAGCTCAGCGCCCTACGGGCCCACCTGGCGCGCACTCCGCCGCACCCTCGCCGCCGGCGTGCTCAACCCCGCCCGCCTCCGCTCCTTCGCCCCCGCCCGCCGCTGGGTGCTCGACGTCCTCCTCTCCCGCGTCCGCTCCGCCGGCCGCGACGACGGCACCGGCGTCGTCGCCGTCATGGAACCCTTCCAGTACGCCATGTTCTGCCTCCTCGTCTACATGTGCTTCGGCGGCGACCGCCTCGGTGACGCGCGCGTCAGGGACATCGAGAACCTGCAGCGGGACCTCCTCGCCAACTTCCTCAGCTTTCAGGTCTTCTCCTTCCTCCCGCCGCTCACCAAGCTCGTCTTCCGCCGCCGCTGGACCAAGCTCCTCTCGCTCAGGCGACGGCAGGAGGAGCTCTTCGTCCCGCTCATCCGCGTCAGGAGGGAGGCCGGCGCCGGCGGGGACTGCTACGTCGACTCCCTGGTCAGGCTGGCCATCCCGGAGGACGGCGGGAGGGGACTCAACGATGGAGAGATCGTCAGCCTCTGCTCCGAGTTCCTCAGCGCCGGGACAGACACCACCGCCACGGCGCTGCAGTGGATACTCGCCAACCTCGTCAAGAACCCGGCGATGCAGGACAGGCTAAGGGACGAGGTCTCTTCCGCCGCCGTCGATGGCGAGCTGCGGGAGGAGGACCTGCAGGGGATGCCGTACCTCAAGGCCGTCGTCTTGGAGGGGCTCAGGCGGCACCCGCCGGGGCACTACGTGCTGCCGCACGCCGCAGCGGAGGAGACAACGCTAGACGGGTACCGCGTCCCGGCGGGCACGCCGGTCAACTTCGCGGTCGGCGACATCGGGCTGGACGAGGAGGTCTGGACGGCGCCGTTGGAGTTCCGGCCGGAGCGGTTCTTGCCGGGCGGCGAGGGGGAGGACGTGGACCTCACGGGGAACAAGGAGATCAAGATGATGCCGTTCGGCGCCGGCAGGAGGGTCTGTCCCGCCATGGCGCTGGCGCTGTTGCACCTCGAGTACTTCGTGGCCAACCTGGTCAGGGAGTTCGATTGGCGGGAGGCGGCCGGCGACGAGGTCGATCTTACCGAGAAGCTCGAGTTCACCGTAGTCATGAGGCGGCCGCTAAAGGCGAGGGCCGTGCCGCTGCGGCACCCAAGGTCTGTCACCACCACGGTGTCAGGTTGATGGACGGCGATGGCTTCTTCTTCCCTGAATGTTTTAGTACGTCATAGTTTGCTTCTCGATGCTCATGATCATATAAAGATGATGAATAGATTAATTCTGAATGATTTGTGTTTGCTAATTTCCCTTTTGCTAGTGAATTGTATTTACATTGCCCAAATCGAACGAAAATCTGCGCTTTTCTGAAGACAGTTGAAATTAAACAACGGAACGTACTGAGGACTGTTAAGACTTAAGAGAGCGTGGAAAATATCACACCGTATGAATCAGGGTCCATCCATTTCTGAGATAAATTGGAAATCTGCTGTCGATTTTTTTCTTTGACCGGATGCAATCGAATTTGTTCATCGGGTACAGTTTAATATTATTGAAACAGACAGATAAATATGAGAACAATTTCTTCTGCTGAAACCTACATAAGCCGATGCGAGTCAATTAACATCTTAAGCATAATAAGGCACAATTTATCCTTGAACATATTTCATGAGTATCTAATCTGGTTGCATAATAGCCGGTTGCCACTTGATCATGTAGTCAGAAGAAATTTGATGTTCTCCCTGCGAAAACAAATAAGAAAACAACGTTTACTTGCTTATAGTTATGCAAATTAACAAACAGGAGCATATGTCAAAAGCTTACATATCTGAATTGTTCTTACTTTTTTTAGATAAAGAGAATTTATTGATATCATGTACCACATACACTTAGCCTCTGCAACAACGTAGTGCCCTAACGGCATTACGGATGCACATAGCCAAATAAAAAAAAAATATTACAAAAAATAAAAGTCTCGCTGGAGCGATTTACTCCTTGAGACAGAAGCACTAACACCAGCAAAATAACACCAGAGTCCAACTTCTCCATAGGCTCGCACTCAAAACAATGTCTCCAACAAGGCCATTGTCAGGCACAACCAATTAAGGTCAGACATTGGATCTTCACAGACTTTGGACTTCTCCTGTGCAGTCGCCCCACTGACAAACAATTGCTCAAGGACCAGGGCCGGTCCTAGGGGGGCGGGAGGGGCGGTCGCCCCGGGTCCAGGAATATTTAGGGCCCTTCCGAGGTATACGTATAGTAGTATATCTCGTCTACGATACATATATAGGAGAAAAATATAAGGCCAATCGATAGTTAATCAAGCTACAAATTGGCCCCTTCTGTTTCCGCTGAAAATGCAGGCCCATTCGCCTTTACATGGAAACAACGAGTCGTAGAAGTACATTTTCTATCGATCAACATCAGCCTGTTCGCTAGTTTCCTTTATCGCTTTTATTCATCCATTCACACAAACCATAGGAAAACCGCGTCGCCGTTGCTCTGATCTCTCGTCTCGCTCGCCGCAGCGCCCAAGGGCCAAGGCATGGCTGAACGCTGTCTTCCGTGATTTGTCCCCTCTTTTGGTGGCGCAAGTCACCACATGTTGCCGACATGTCTAACTAGCGAGCCGAGAAAATCACAAGGTCCGTGATAACTTATTCGGTTACTTTGATATTTTCTAATTCTCTAGTCTAGTATAGATGATCTATGGTCTAATTTCGATCACTAACTTTTACCATAATGATTTTCATGAAAGATTTTACATGTCCGGCGATCTATATTTAGCTAGTGCATATGTTTACTTATTTATACTAAGGGCCCAAAATTCTAATTTCGCCCCAGGTCCCTGAGATCTCTGGACCAGCCCTGTCAAGGACACGAATCACCCAACCAATTCATCATTGTCATGAAGACACAAACCACCATTGCTATTCCCCAGATCCTACCTTCCATGACATTATCCGCCAGTACCATGGAACGAGAAAGCGTGCTCCATAGTATTAACAACAGAGATTCAAAGTGTTCCCTCTGAAACCAAACGGTCAGATAAAAACATGGGTGCGTCCGACCGAATACCACCCGACCCAACAATCTCCAGGCATGAATCGTCCAATGTGTTCGTCGGTGGAGCCTTCCGAAACATGACCTTCCAGCAAGTTTGATGAGAACCAACATCTGGTAGATCTTTGTCTTGTCGCGACGATTTGGAACCATAGGACATCGGAACCTAGGACCGCCGACCTTTATTGTTGCTCCAAGCCCGCAGCCCCCACACCGCCGGTCGGTTCCCGGTTCCCGACGAGCAGATCGAGTGGGTCAACCCGTCACAACGACCATGGTTGGCCTCAAATCATTGATGATGTCAGGGTAATTGCAACATAAGCACTATTGGGTAGATTTTCTACAAAAATAAGCTCCACAAGTGCTGCTACTGGAACTTGGGTCTATGTTGCAATCAGTTTTTGTTTTACGAAGAGCTAACAGATTGTTGGATTTCGATGATGAAGTAGGAGTGTTACAAAAATCTGAAAAGTTACAGGAAACAATATGTTCAGTCGGCGCTGGATACCGATTTACACAACGAGCTAACTAGCAATTAGAGGGACATCAAGGTGGCTCGAAGATCTTGTTCGCCGGCTTAATCCCCATGTGACCCCGGTTGCGAGTTTCATCGCCGATTCTTCCAAGCAGCTGCGATGGAGAGCTATGTTACAACTAGTCACAAACAGGGAAATACATCTCCAGGATGCCATAGGAATTCATGATCATGCGGCAAGTTGGACTTGTTCTGAAGTGCCCTATAAAAATTTAGCACTCACTGCTCAAAGACTGACCAAGCACCTCATGCGCTCGAGTCCAAATCTTTGTCTCAACGTTTCTAACCTTGTTGTACCAACGACAACAGAAATGGTCAAACACTGAAAAGCGAACACATGTCATACATGGCGAGAGAGAGAGAGAGAGAAAAGATGCTTGTAGCGGGCTATATCGCCTAGCTGCATCCTGGCAGCCTGCACTGCACTTTCAGCTAATTAAGCTTGAGCTTGGCGCATTTGTGACCTTCATTCCGTTTGTCTCGCTTTCTATGGCAACCCAAACTTTAACTAATATACAGTTTAGTTTTCATTATATAGCCTGCAGGCAAACAGGACATCCAAAATATATCAGGAGCACTGACCAGCAAGAAGATGCCTATGGAGTGAAGTGAATGAGATGTGGAATGTCTGACCAAGTAAGATGAGAATGGGCAGGCCAGCCATGGACAATGACACTAGCTAGTTTCTCATCCATGAATCAATCATGGGCCAACTAATGATGTGCAGCTAAGCAGACGTCGTTTCTCAGTTTGGACAGGTACCGTGCCCGCCAAAAATCCAGGCTAATTAATTAAGATCAAATTCACCTGGGCTCTATAAATATGGACCTCTCTCTTAAGTTTGGTCTCACTTGTTTTGGAGAATGGAGGAGAGCAGGAGCGTGAGCATGGATTTTTCCGTGAGCATCCCTGCAGAAGCTTCCGCCATGGAAACCACCACCATGGTGCCTCGAAAGTCGCCTTCCTTCAGGGTCGTGCCAGTACTGCAGGATGAGATGGCCAAGCAATTGCCCGGCCACTCTATCCTCGCCGCCAAAAGGGAGGTGGCTCTCCTCCTTAAGAAGGTATTTATGTTTTCTGTGCTCGAAACGCAAGCGCCAGACGGCCAGGGTATTAGTTGAGCATGGGATATATGTTTCTTTCCAGGCGTTGGCCGAGTTCTTGGGCACATTCCTGCTAATCTTCATCCTGCTATCGGCGCTGATCATGAACGCGACGCACGGCGGCGCATTGGGTCTGTTAGGTGTGTCGGCGACGGCGGGGCTCGCCATGGTGGTGATCGTGGCGTCGCTGGTGCACGTGTCCGGGGCTCACCTGAACCCGGCGGTAAGCATCTCCATGGCCGTCTTCGGCTACCTCCCGCGCGCCCACCTCGCGCCATACGTGGCGGCGCAGGTGCTAGGCTCGACCGCCGCCTCATTCCTTGCCAAGGCGATCTACCGCCCGGAAAACGCAGGCGCCATCGTCGCCACCGTGCCCACGCTCGGCACCTCTGAGGCATTCTTCGTCGAGTTCCTGATCACATTCGTCCTCCTCTTCGTCATCGTCGCCCACGTAGTCGATCCTAAAGCGGTAAGACGATTCTTCATCCATCCATATGTCTAGTTTAATTTGCTGCCTGGAGTACACGAGCTTTCTCATCCATCGAGCCTAATTAGACTGTGATGATATTGTTTCGTTAGGTGAAAGAGCTGGTAGCAGTGACAGCTGGGGCAGCACTGTTGATGAACTCTCTTATCGCTGCGTAAGTGAAATTAACTGATCAAAGAGTTAATCTGTTGGACACTAATTTCGTTCCATGTCTATAACTATATATCCTGCTCCTGCCAATTGTATTATACTATCTGACTGCGTCCCCATGAATATAAACGATCAGGGAGTCAACGGGAGCATCCATGAATCCGGCGAGGACGCTGGGGACGGCGATCGCCACCGGGACCTACACCAAGATCTGGGTCTACATGGTGGCACCGCCACTTGGCGCCATCGCCGGAACCGGGGCTTACATTGCACTCAAGCAATGATTATATGCATAAGATACATGCATGCATTGTTTCACAAAAGTGTTAGAATGACTCTTGAGAAGAGAATGTTATTAATCAGTTCCAAAGTATTTTATAGAAGTAAAAATATTTGCCATTTTGGTAAATTAAGTATTCAATGAAGAAAAACCTGGTGAAAACAATTACGAGACTGACTCACAAACTACCATTATAGAGAAATAACAACACGCCCCCTTTGCTGCTCCACGACGAACTACCAGCCGAACCACTGCGAGTGTAGCCATGCCGCTACACCGTGCAGCGATTTTACACGATGGTGGCAACAATCTTTTTCTTAACCAATGGAACAAGCAAATGTTTTGCCTTTCAAATAACTCGGGATTCTGATCCATCATAGAAAACTTCGTAACCACGAATGGCACCCTGTTAAAAGCCGTTTTGAAGGCAAGCTGGGGTTGTTGGAAAGGGAAAATGATTTCGTATTGGGATCAATTAGTACTAGTTAACTCGGTGTTGACTACCCTCCCGATGTTTATGTTGTCATTTCTAGAAATATCTATAGGGGTAAGAAAAAGACTTGACTTTTATAGATCTCGTTTCTTATGGCAGAGTGATGAGAATAAGAGAAAATACAGGTTAACAAAGTGGAACATCATCTGTCGAAAAGATTAGGGTGGTTTAGGTTTAGGTGTAGAAGTACTTGACCTAAAGAATAAATGTTTACTCAGCAAGTGGTTGTTTAAACTTTTAAACGAGGAAGGTGTTTGGCGGGAATTATTGTAGAATAAGTACCTCCACACTAAGACGTTGGCTCAAGTCGAACCTCAAACAACTGATTCTTCTTTTTGGAAAGGTCTCATGCGGATTAAGGATGAGTTCATTAACAGGGGCCATTTCAAAATTGTTTTGGGAGGATAGGTGGCTAGGACTCACGCCTTTAAAAGATCAATATCCATCATTATATAACATTGTGCAACATAAAAATGTTATTGTTCATGATGTTTTCTTAAACACGCCTCCTCTGAACTTGGGTTTTCGAAGGGCGCTCGTCAGCGATAAATGGACTAGGTGGTCGTATTTATGCCAACGACTGATGGATGTTACTTTGAATAAAGATGTGGATAGTTTTCATTGGAGTCTCACGCAAAATGGATTTTTTAGGATTTTTCTCCATAAATGCCTTTGAAAACTTAAGATACCTCTTATTCTTAAAATATTCATGTGGTTTCTTCACAACAAAATCTTGCTTACGAAAGATAACCTTAAGAAAAGGAATTGGCAGGGCAATGAAGGTTTTTGTGGCTGCAACGAAACAATAGATCATTTATTTATCTCTAGTCCCTTTAAGCAGCTTGTTTGGCGTGTGTTGTTTTTTGTTCTTATAATATTTCACCCCCTTCCAATGTTTCTAATATGTTTGGAAATTGGTTTAATGGGATTGACAAAAAAAAGTTAGAATTTGTATTGGTGTTTTAGCTATTTGTTGGTCTATTTAGAATCGTAGGAACAACCTTGTTTTTAAACGGAAAAGATAATTTTCATGTCTTGCGCGGTCTACTGGATCCAGGTCTTGGCTTTCTTGTTGCCTCAGGACCAACGGGAGCTTATGGATACTGGATTCCAACGACTGCTGTTGGTAGCAACAACATTCTAGACGCCCGGTATTGATGTTTTGCTGGATGTAAACTCTTAAACTAGTTTCGAATTTTGTGATAAACAGCTGTGTACATGCAGAGGCTGGGTTTATCCCTTTTCTAGAAAAACGCACAAGAAATATTAACATTTCCTACGATTTAGAGTTCATCTCGAGGACCTAGTTGATCATCTTCCACCGCATACTTCAGACATTTGTGCTAGTTGCTTATGCAGGTTCGGATGGTGCTAAAATGTAAATCATAAAGGGACTGTCTATTTAACAGACGCCTGTTTTTTATTTCGAGCACAGACACATTTTCCTAGCCAATCATTTGTTCACACGTAAGACAGCTTAATATCCCACGAATTCATACGTGCCGGAAGGACAGAAAATGGAATGAGCTGGTCTTGGTTAATGGATCGTATTTTTCAGCCCGTTCCGACCCGGTAAAATCTGTTTAGCCTCAAACGCCCAATATCATGGTCCTCTTTTTTAACTGGGCTCCTACGTCAACCTAACCCTATGTCATTTCATGGGCCTGACATACCACAGCGTATAGAGAGGGCAGGGCATGTAGGATACACATTCTTCCTCAAGAAAAACAAAGGCAGATCACCATCGGCGTCCATCTTCGAACCAAAAAACAGAAGCAAAAAAGAGGAGTAGAGAGGCGGACAAGAGACACTGACTGATCTGCAGAGGAATGATTTGATAGGCCAGAGAAAGGGGGAGATGGATGCCTATGATCATACACAAGAGAGATTCTCCTAGCACCAAATCAGCCCACTCAACGTGAGGTAACTTTGGTTCTCTTCTCTGAATGCTTGTTGTCCTTTAACCCTTCCCCCTTGTCAGTTGAATCAAAGTAGAAAACATCTTACTCCAATGGATTGTTTGTAGATCTACATGCACTAAAACGTGTGACACATAAACAACACAAAGAACTCAAGACTGAAAAACTGACATTCAGGCAAAATAGCATTGCATAGCAACTCGAAGTGCTGGCGTTCACAAATTTATTTGAACCATTGCAAAATAAAAAGTGGTTTGCTGATGTAGTTTAACCTACTACACACACTGAAAACTGATACACGTTGGGTAAAATCCAAGTGAACCATTTTACACATCACACAAACATTGACGTGAGTAGCCTACATAGCAACCAAGATGACAGACATCTTCTGAAAATACATCTTCGACACCAAAAAAACCAGCCGATATAGTTGAACGAGATGATCAGGGGGGGCCATCAAAACTGATATGATTTCCTTGGACATTGAAAAATACAGAGAGAGACATATATCTGCATATAGATAGTGGCTATAGTCATACAAAAAAGAAATTCGGGCACAATGATGTGTACCTGACACCAGATGAATCCTTTTTAGACCCCGAAAACTCACCGTATAGGAACCTTCTTTCCCTTTTGATTATATGTAGATATGCAGCAACACAACGAATTACTCACAACTGCAGAACCTGACATTCAGACACATTGAATAAACTTGTTCATATAAGTTGTGTTACTTGTCACCTGCACGCCCACGTCCACCCTGGTGCCACTGATGGCAGGCAGCTTGACCCCGGACCATGAGCAGTTGCTCGCTGCAGAACTGTTCGGCGAAGTTTGGCCACGTCAGCGCCGACATACTGACTTATATAAGCCATTGAAAGCAATTGAAAATGACATAGTACAAATAGAGGATTGAGAAACAATAGACTACAAATAAATGCATTTTTTGTATGAATCTAATACTGAAGACTATGAAAATACGATCTAGGCAAATAAAGACAATGACAATGAATCAAAGACAGAGACTAAATTGAATGAGAGAGAGAGAGAGAGATAATAAACTGAGAATGAAACAAAACTTAAAGTGAGAAAATTATACATGAGAGAGAGACTAAACCATGGCTGTATATGGATGTGAGAGAGAGAAAATAAACTGAAAATGAAACTAAACTGAAAGTGAGAAAAACTGAAGAAATAAAGAGAGACCAAGAGAAAAACTGAAGAAATAAAGAGAGACCAAGGCTGTGTGGGTGAGAGTGACAGAGACTACAATGAAAATGAAACTAAAAGGAGAGAGAGAGAGAGAGAGAGAGAGGAAAAAACTGAAAATGAAACTTAATGAAGAGAGACCATGGCTGTGTGTAAGAGAGAGAGAGATTAAATTGAATGAGAAATAGAGAGAGACCAGAGATAGAGAAAGACAAAAATGTGACTAAACTGAAGATGAATCAGAGTGTGTGTGTGTGAGAGAGAGAGACTAAATGAAAGACCCAGACACAGATAGAGAGAATAAAAGGAAAGGCACAAAGAGATATTCAAACATAAAAAAGAGATAGAGAGAGAAAAAAATGAAACTAGTGAGAGAGACTAAATGAAAGTCACATACTCGCGCACACTGAGAGAGAAAATAAATAGAGAGAACTGATACATGAGGGAGAGAGACTAAAACTTCAAAGAGATACTAAGAGAGAGACATAACATGCACCGTCTTATTTTAATTTATTAATTTCAAAAATGTATGTTCTACATGATGATACACATGCGAAAGACGGCGGAAAGAATGACAGGTTAGGAGTCTCAAGTTTTGATGACTTACTTCTAAAGGTATGACATAGTGTGCATCAACGGATAATGAAAAAAAACAAAACAAAAACACCAATATGCTATTATCATGGAGCAGGTGGATTTTACATATACATGATTGCTGAAAGGAGATTTTGACACACTCTACACATCAAGCAATGCATCAATGCAGGTAACCGTTTGTATCATTCTTTATAAGAAAAGATATGTAATGTGAAAAACAATAAAATGACATCAAATGTTCATGCATAGAGTCCATGAAATTGCGACGGGAACTTGTTCAGGTTTCAACCAAGAACATAACGACAAATTCTGTCATCCAAACAGTGATAATAATACATATACATAAGGTGCTACAGAGGGAGAAAATCATTGTATGGACATTTGCAGAAACATATAACAAAAATAATGATGCTTATTTGCAGGATATCGACTACTTATCTGGGGCAGCGGGTTGTAGTGGTCCGCAATTTTCGCCTATTCAGAATGGAACCCTTGGAGACCACGCAGCAAACAAAGAAGCATTAAAAACTCGATATGAACGATACAGCAGATGCAAGAGGAGAGAGTTGGACAATAATCTAAAATCTGTAGCGATATAGAACTAAAACATATGATGAAGATTCAGATTTGAGATCACATGATTGAGATCTGAGATAACATCGGTACATCACGACAGGTGCAGATCATGACAAACAATAAATGTATATGTATCTGAATCCATGGTGTGTACCTGAATCTTGAACATTAATCCTAGAGTTGATGAAACCAACAAATCAGATCACTTGCTAGATAATTCACAAGAGTCTACATTATCCACAACTAGCAAAGCACTACCGTCATATTTTCTCATGTCAATACAACAACGTAGCTCACATGCTTCTTCACAAATTGCATAGAAGCAAATCAACGAGACCACACAGATAACACAGAGAGAGAGATGGAGAGAGAAGGGCAGCGATTGAACAACTCAAGCTGCTCAGATGAATACAGTAGCAGATAAATCAAATCCTACCTTGTGCGGATGAATATATAATAGCTAAAATCACCTATTAGCAGGAATCCCTCTCCATCCGCAAACATTGGACATTGCATATAGCAAACACGAGGAATGAATCACCTATTTGCTTTCTGCACAAATCGCTCGCCATCCTCGCTCTCCTGCGAGGAAGACCTGCGCCTGGTTTGTACAGCAGACACAGATACCACGACACCTCACACTGAATCAAAAACAGAAATCAACGCTGCAAAAAGCAACACGAGAGCAGAGCACGCACGACTCCTCTTCTCCCCACGCCCGCTGCTCCGCTCCTCCCCTTCCTGCCCAGCCGAGCGCGAGCTCATCTGGCCACCCCCACAAAGGTAAATCTCTCCTCGTCCCTCCCAGCTCGCCGTCCCCTCGCCGGGACTGCTGACGACAGCTGCATCCTCCACCGGCCCTCGACATCGCTTATACGACCGTCCTACGCCCGATGACTGCCGACAACAGTGAGGTCAACGGTGCGGGAGGAGTGTTGCGATAGTGATACCTGAGACGCCATTGTCTCCGCCTCCAGCCGCCGGCCCCTCCTCGGATTTTCGCCATGACGGGACAGATGCAGACGAGGCGCTCCCTTTCCACCGCCCCTCTCCTCGAGGACGAATGTTCCAGCAACCGGACAAAAGTGAAAATTCAAAAAAACAAAAATAAGGAAACCCTCACCGATGCCGTTCCACTAGAGGAAAAAACAAACAGAGATAACGGGCGCCCAAAATTATAATGGGCTTCATCCAAAAAAGCCCACACCCGAGCGACCAACTAGGCCGAAAAAACAGACGAACATAGTTGGGGCGTCAGCTCGAATCTTGACACACAATGAGCGGACAGAAAAACGCAGGTGAGCGAAAACGAAAACAGACAGCTGAGAAGTCATCATAAATGCTTTGGATTTTTAGCTCAGAGTTGAACCGAGGGTTTTCTTGTTTCATGGTACAATTTGAAGAGCCCTCTTGGCTGTTGTCACACCCAAAAAAATATACAATGGCCAGCTAAACTATGAATCGCTAGAATTTTTTACTATATCCCATACAAATAAGATACATGAATGCTTCTTCCTCTAGCAAGAGCATATTCATGTCTGCAGTCTGCACAGACGAGAATTCCAACTTTGCTACTTATACAAATGAAAACAAAACCTGAAATTTAACATCACCAGTTTCCACGACAAATCGTCTTCGCTTCGGTCAAGAATATGTAGAGCAGAGCTTTTAAAATCTGATGGTGGTAGGCGAAGAAGCGTTTCTTGTTACAACAGAGGGCGGCACACGTTTGCACCAGAATCCTTGAGTCCATGTAAAAACTAACTTGATCCATATCTTTGAATCGCGACGACAACCTCGTTACAGCGTGCACATCTGTAAGAACTTGTAGCCGCACAACGCGTTCGTAGGCAATAATAACAATACCTAAAAAATAACAACGAATTTTCAACAAAAAGTTAACACAAAAAGGTGTTGAGCTACCAGACGAATGACATAGAAATAACAAAGGTAACATGTTGTCCAGTAATCGCTGTTTATTGGGAAAGAAACTAGCAATACATACTTAATGTGTTGATCACATGAGAACAGGTGCTGTCTCATATGAAAACTATATTTCACTGAGTAATGACTTGCAATTGGCAACTGCCACATGACAGCAAGGATTTTATAGCACCAGCGCCTTTAATTATAAAAAAATTAACCAACATTTCATACAGTTAACAACAGTCCTTGGGCATGTGTATCTTAGATTTAGCTTCAGTGATGTACTATAATCTATGTGACAGTTTCTCAGGATTATAGGAGACTACATTGAAGTAATTGGTAGTAAAGGCTGTCAAGTTAAATTTCAAGATGAAATCAAACAACTGTATTCAAATGGGTATATATGAAAAAAGAAAAAATACATTAAAAAGGAGAGTACCTATGTTGACATGGAAGAGCTACAAAGGGAATGCTAGGACTAGAGACGCATATAGGACAATTTGCTTCATCACCAGAAGAACTTGCTGAATTATCTTTGGAAAAAGGAAGGAGAAACTTCTTTACTGAGGAAGAGTTTAAGAGGGGAAGAAGCAAAAGCAACATTTCCTGCACAAGTAAGTATGTTAGTCACCATTTGGAAGTACATTACGAAACGTACTCTTGTATTTCAGGATTCGAGTAACCACAAGCATTTATATAAAGTTGAATGGAAGAGAAAATGTTGGATAACCAACTACTTAGAGAATTGATGCATGTAATAATTTTGATGCCTAACATCAATTAGACATGCAGAATACATGTGACGTGTTGCAACAAACTGGGGCTGACTTCTTAAGGGCTTCTCGGGTAGCTTCTGTGCACCACTAAAGCCCAAAAGAAATGTCTATCTTACAAGCACAGTGCAATTCCAGAAGCTGGTTCGGAGGTGTTTCCCGGAGCTTCTGCAACTCACAAGCGAACCGTTATCTGAAACGGGACATGTTGTTGAGCTTATTAACGTCCAGATTGGCACCGCACAGCCAAATCGTTTTATTCTTCCCACACCCACAGCAATAAAGAATGCCACGATCGATAGATACGGAAAGGCTGGCGCAGCAGATTAGCTAGCTACTGCTGGAATCAAAACCGGATTGATCATGGATTACACACATATTAGGTACGTCATACACAGGTTACCAGCAAGATCCGTTTCTATATTTTTCTTTCAAACAATGTACGTACTAGTAGGAGCTAGTCCATCGAGAACGTTTCTATTTCCGTACGCATGTGATTTTCGTCATCTAGGCACATTTCACAACTCAACATAGCAAATAAGCCAAAAGTTCAAAACAGCAAAAGAAGTCTTCCGCCAGTTTCTAGGTGCTTCTACCTACCACAGTTTCTCCCCACCAAAGAGAGCATCTCCACCGGCACCCTCCAAATTCGTGTCCAGCACCCCCAACTGAGACCCAATTGGAGAGTGCCGGACATGTGTCCGGTCGAATGGAGGGTGCAGCCCAGAGCGGCACCCCCCAAACCAACACCCTAAAAAAAATCGTTTGTATTTGCAAAAGTTTATGATTTCAAATATATGAAAAATACAAAGTTTGTATTTGCAAAAGTTTACGATTTCAAATATATTTGCAGGAGGAATGACAGAGTAATAAGATTGATTGATTGATTGATTTCTCATTGCTAGATTCATACTTGATATATATATTGTCCCTTAGAAAGGAGGACTTACTTGACCCCTAAGTAATAAACAATAATTCAAGGATACGGATCCGATCACTAGCTCTAAACCTTATTTCTTTCCTATTTAAATAGCTCTCCTGCCTATTTACATAATATTCCATATCTATATGAATATAAATGTCCGTGCAAAAAACCTTGTGAAATGAACTACATGTATCATTAGAGTAGAAATATTGGACTATGAAAATTGATCATGGATTTCCTCACTTCGTTGACATGAATAATTTTTATATGCTAGAGGAACATTAGAAGTCAGAACTTACAAAAATCTTCAAATATATGATCTACATTGGCTAGAATTAAGGTCTCATTTTGCATAAGCTCAATGCAAAAGCCTAGATCCAGGTATAAGCTAGAACTTTTTAGTTACCAACTAATTATCAGACAAGCACATGCAAGAAAGAGATTTACCGAGAACTCATTCCAAACCAGCTGCCGATTCATGTACTCAAAGCTTACTGCTCTATTCATGTTGGGGCTCCCATAAACAAGCCTTGCTTTCAGAATCCTTTCCACAATAGTTTTGTACCTATATAAAGACATACACAGAAAAGCTAAAGGCCATATTTCCAATGATTAAAAAGCCAACAGGATTTCTACAAAATCTTAAAGAGAAAATTGCTTATGTACCACCGACGAACTCGGCAATAGCTTATTTGCCATCCAACAAACGCCAAGTGCTTATATACCAAACACAAATAATTTCTAGTGCTTATATACCATTGCCGTCGGTTTGTGGTTAGGATGTCTCCGTTTTGCTGTCAGTTTATTCAAAATTGCCATTTGTACCCTCAGTTTGGAATAGTAGGAAAGAAACCCTTCAATAAAAATAGGAAAGGAAAAATATTAAACTCACGCACAACCACAAAAAGAGATCCAGTCCAACTGACCGAGGGCCCAACTGACCGAGGGCAATCTTTAAAACAAAAGGAAAATTTTGCTCCAGGACACCATTATCTTGTGTCCTTTGACTAACACATTTTTCTAATTATCAGCTATATGTTTTTCCAATTGGGAAACAGACAGATCTATGGCCGTTCATTCTCTCTGTCCCGAATCTTCACAACGCGTTGTTGAGTTGTCCCCCTTTGTTGGTTTCCCTGGTTTTTTTCCTTTAGTCTGGTTTATTTTTATCCCGATCGGTTAATTGTTTTAAATCTGTTTAATTCTCATTTTGGGAGGCGACGAGGAGCTCTATCCTCATTTCGTGCTCAGATCTGGAGGAGGCGACGGCGGGCAGGTCTGGAGGGGGCGAAACTCCGGTGATAGCCGGCCGTCGAGCTCCTCCGCGCGCCAGCTCGTTGCTCCTCGTCGCCTGCTTCTGTAGTTTCCCCCGAGCCAAATCGAAGTGGGCAGCAAGAGGAGTCGATGGGTACTGGAGGTGGTCGATTCCCGGCGGTTCCCCCAGGCGGAGCCAGCTCGGAGCGGCGGCGCCGTCGTCGCAACAGGTGCGTGTTCGCGCGACTGTGCTAGCATGGTTCATTTTGTGATTTGCTAGCTCCCTGTGCTTGTTCCTGTGTGACTCATTTTATCACAGCGGGTGCTGCAATCCGGGCCTAGGTGAATATCGAAATTCAGTGGAATCATTAGGTTGTGTTTGACTTATCTTTTCACAGCGGCTGCTGCAATCCCGACCTAGGTGTAAATATCTAGTGATTTTTTTTATGCCTGCCGACCATCTCTGTACTCTCCCCACTACAGATTTATAGCTTGTCAATGCATCAAATTACGTTGCAACACTGGTTCAGTTTGCTCATTACAGTCGTTGATGACCATTTTGTCAGCTGGCTCAGTAGAAGAGGTAGTAACATTTTATTTTGATCAAAGTGGTTTTACGTAAAACACCTTGTTTCAGTTGAATTTCCCATTGCGAAACACAACTGGAATTCTTCTTCTCGTCTGCACCCCGTACATGTCGCCGTTGAGGCGTGCAACCTGCACAGCCACCTCGCTGACGTCTGTGGCAAAGACCCTACCGCGGGGCCGAGCATCTTGGTGACGGCAAAGGCGATCTGAATTAGCACATAATTGTCTAACAACCACTAGCATCATGATTGTACTAGTGTTTAGTTCATGTGTTTGGTTGATTTTTCCTAGTGTAAAATTTCGGTGGATTTTCTGCTTTTGTCTGTCCCTGACGAAACTCTGTACTATACCCTATGAATAACTTTTAACATGTCAACGTATCAGGTTGTCAATAGACAACACATTTTCAGTTTTGCTATGTTTTTTTCTGGACTGTTAGGATGTATGCTAACCTTATTTGTTAACTGAATTAGACCATGTTTGATCCCCTTATGTTGTTTTGTATTAGGTCAGTGCTTAGCACCCCCTCAGTTATCGCATTTCTTGATGCAGGAGAGTTTGCTCTCACGCTCATTGGGGCGACGTCTCCGATGCTGCATCTATTGGACGTGATAGCTGCGGAGGAACGACTTTTGCGTAGTTTCTTCAGTCTTCTATTTTAGTGCGAGAGAGAAGTTGGAGTAGAAAGGGGAACATGTTGATGGAGTAGCAAAGCAGCTATTTCCGTCTCCCTAGTGAGCTCTCTATCTCCCTTTGAAATCACTTATCTTCTTCAGTTCATTTGCTTATTTTCTTCAGTTTAATTTGCTAACTTTTTAGTTATCTTGGATTTAGGTTCAGTCTATCAGCTCAGTCCTCCATTGCTTAATCTCTGAATTTCTCTCTTGTAGTCTCTGATTTTCAAGTTGATTTGTTTACACTCATCCAGAAGCTGATGGATATCTTTTTCTGTGCTAGATGAGTATTTGCAGCGAGTTTTCTTTTCTAGTTCAATTCCTCTTCACTGAAAAAACCAGAATGAGATAATGAGTTGGGCTACTCTCCGAGAAAACCAGACAGGTGGGCTGCTAGGTGGCAATACACTAGGCTGCCTGCCGGCCGGCTGTATGAGAAGCATGCAGCATGCAAGATCCAAGACTTGTTGGCCTCGGTAGCTAGGATGAAGGTTTTTTCACGGATCATTCTCTGCGTGCAATTTTTGGATCGTGCTGCTTGTATTGCTGGAAATTTCTCCTTTCCTCTATATTCGGAGAAGAATTTATCTCTTGAGTATGTTGATTCAACTAGTGGCACAAATATCTCTGTGAAAAATGATGAAGAATGCTGAAAATAGAGGGGGAATGTTGTCAATTTTTTTGGACATGTTTTACAATTATTGCTCATTTTTTCATTGAGGGCAAGACGGTCATTTTGGACTCTAACCGGACTGACATAACGGTACACTAACAACTAGTGGTGTATGAGCACTATAAATTGTTTGTGTTTGGTATATAAGCACTGGTCCTTTGTTGGATGGCAAATGAGCCACTGATGAGTTTGTCAGTGGTATAGAAGCCATTGGCTCAATCTTAAATGTCTAGCCAATTCTTGAGATATACTATTCCATCTCATTCAAGTACACTATGTCATCACTGGCCAGTATAATCTTAGTAGACTCCATACATTTACAATATTAAAACTGTTCCTCAACTGCAAACATTTAATATATCTTCCGGCTTTAAATAATCCCAGAATATATGATGTAATGAACATAACTAAACAGGTAGAGAAATGATACCTTCCACCATAAAGAAATGACAATAGGTTAAAGAATGAAACAGCTCTGTATAGTCCTTCAGCATGCTGAACCAAACCCCATGCACGACGCGCGAGTGGTCTCTATGTTACAGAATATAAGTTAGAAGGATGATCAAACAAGAATTGAAGTTTTCAGAAATTAGTTTTAAAAGATAACCTGTTCAGAATCACCCCATCGACGGAAAGCAGAAAAGGACTGCAAGCGCGACAACAAGTATTGGCCACCAACAGTGCTAATACAATACAAGATCTTCTGAGAAACTGAAAGTCCAGGTCCTTCCAAACCTGTTCTGACTGGAAATACATGGAACTCATCAGTTATTGGTCAGAAAAAAATAATCAAGTAGCTAAACAGTTGACCGTTTATTTGACCTACTCATCGAGTACAATCCAGAATTTACCCGCAGCCCCAATGTAATTGATTCTTTAAGCTCCTTCCATTTAAATTGTCGATAATGATTTTCCATTTCCTTCTTATTGCAAATTCTTTCCATGCTTAACCCCCACCAGAAGACATCTTTGTTCTTTCACCCCCAAAATCCAAACCAAGAACTGGTTCAACCAATTCTCCGCTCCAAATCCTATACACCTCCAATGCCACAGCCGGTCTGATAGCGCTAGCAACGGCAGCGGCGGAGGCAGGGGGGACTGGCAGGGGGCATGGCTTTCCCCATGATCCCTTAAGTACATGCTTACAATATCAAAATCTGTGGAAGCCCGAAGAAATTTTCCAGCACTTCATTATTTGGCCCCTCTTATGTGATTTAAGGTATTTGGCCTCCTCTAAATCTAGTTCCTGACTCCGCCGCTACAAGCAGTCATGCTGCATATCACCGCACCGTCACTGCCCCGACGGAATGCTCGGCTAGCCCATCTCTCTCTAAGCCAGCTACATTACCCATGAGGTTGTTGCGAAGTAGTCTTCACCCCTCCCACCTAAAATTTTATTGTATAAAAACTTCCTGCTCAGTGTACATGAGGAAGTCAGCGACCAGCTGTCACCGGATTTGACCTGGAGCTTGATGCCAAGCCCAGGAAAGGCAACCAGGTGCAACAACCATGAGCAGCAGAAGGAAAAACCAGCAACAAGTGGGCCTACCCATCTGGTATTTTTAACACTCATACTAATTAATAATGTTTATTTTCTGAGTTAGGCGTATGTAAACGTGAAAAAGCCTTAGGTTTTGTCCCTTAGAAAAATATGTTTTGGTTGAGAAAACAGTTTCCTAACTAACGCAAAACATCAATATGCCAGTAACATCAGGATTTTTAACAAAACATCTTGTTCAACAATAATTTATCACCTAAATACTATGGACATACTTGAGTTTATGTTTGAGCTGAATGATTCTCAGGCAAAGGCACTTTTCATAGTTCATATCTGAGGTGACTTCAGAACATAGCGCCCTCACTTTTGAATACGCTGGGAAAAGGATACGTAGATAGTGTCAAAGAACATGTATCTGCAAACCATGCCTTGTTCGCTCAAAGGACATGAAATGGGACAGGGGGTATCAATTAGGCTTGGTACATTGCAATCTACTATTCTACTTGTAATGAGCATTTAATATGTGAAGCCATGGGTCGTCTCATTGTATGTATATGCTTAAATTAAATTATAAAATCCAAACGTACATGCCCTGAGTTAACTGCAAAGACAAGCTAACACCTAAGAGAGGCTGGGCCCAACCCAACTTCAGCATCAGACGTGACAGAACCGAAGTAAGTACATAAGGGTATTCTGATGCACGGCCAATGTACAGATCAGAACACACTTAATAGGAGCGGGTAGCCTGTAGACACTTGAGAATAATTAAGGTTCTCTTACAACTCTAAGCAACTCGATTATCGTAAACAGAGCCTCAACAAACATATCATAGATAAAGCCGACAACGATTCAGAAATAATCAGATGGTAAAATACCCTCTTTTCCTGCAATGGGTGCTGCCCGTTCATCTCTGTACCTCAAGTTCATCAGTGCATTCCCTGGGGTTGGCTTGTCTACCCAAATAGAGAACCTCCAGATGAGGAACTCAAGGAACGCATCAAGTTCAGGCTCATACTGAAACAAGAGTCCTGGCTAGTACCAACAGAAAAAAAGAATCAAAACTGGAAGCTTTTTTTAGCAGTAATGCAGTTATGTGTAAAAAGCCATGAGGAACGACCAAATCTAGATGATTATTGCAGAAAGTACCTTCATCAAAGCGAAGACTTTGACTAATTGCTCTTTCAACATAGCGGACATTTCAACATCAAGCCTCGCAGCATCAAACTGGTTGACTCTAGATATTGTAATCGGGATCATGGTCTGCATTTAGAAAAAAGGAAGTCACAACATTCATTGCCCTCACGGTGCAGTGACCGTTATCCTGCTATTCTTGGAGCGGATCACATATCTTCTCCATTGTTAGGGCAGCTAATTGTTGCTCTTAACTGGTTCAGAAGCTTGGATTAGGGACCACCCATACTTGAAGACTAAGGCTTAGTATGCAGTCGCTATGCGGTTCCGTTTTTATATCTTTTATTTAAAACGGTGTGGAAAACGATTATTAAGCGTCCATTATTCTGTTTGGAAAATAAAACTGAAGTTTATGTTTGGACTGCTACGAACATAAACTTGTCAAGCACCCCTAAATACCTAAAAGCAGGTAAAGCAGTATCAAGTTCAGCCTAGCAAAAATCTTCAACATGGTACATGGGGGGTCATCTGAGCTGCCAATTTTCGGGGGAATAAAAGTCAGTCCTAGATTAACAACATTCAAAAAGGATAAGGGGCCAGAGGCGGACCTAGCTAACGTGGGGCGTGAGGGGTTCAGCTGAAAATTCAAGAAATTTGGGGCACCACGAGCTGGAAAGGAGAGGCAACTTCGGATGTGATCGATCGCGGCAAATTAAAGGTACCCACGACCACGAGGAAGAATGGGCGAGGGATCTACCGGCTAGAGGATGGACAGGCGCTCGCTCGGGATGCGGGGGAGGTCGATGAGTGGCAGGCTGGCAGGTGCGGCAATGGGTCAGAGGAAAGGAAGGGGAGTGAAGGAGAGGGAAGCTCACCACGCCGGCCGCCGGAGAAGGTCGGCCGATGGGGGGACGATGAGAGAGAGAATGTATCAGTTCAGCTAGCGTCCGTTTGGTTGAATGTCGTGGATGGTTCATGCATTGAAGGGTTGGGGTAGTCCCGATTTCGTTTTTTGTGCTCTGTTTGGTTTGAGGACCTTGAGGTAGTTTTTTTTTCGAGGGTACGTAATTGCACACCTTATTTATTTTTATAGGAGGAGAGAAAGGGAACCACAACGCTAGCTCATCCACCTGCCCATGGCAGCAAAGACAACAACATAGAAGGGACTACTGCCCAATGTTTGTGACTCCGTCAGGCTCCACATCTTCATGTCCTCAAGAACCCTAGCCGCTAACCTATCCTCATTACACTGTTGGCTGATGTTGCCGAACGTGCGTGCATTGCGCTGCTTTCAAATGCTCCAGCATATCAGGATCACCCAGAGGTCGAAGCTCCTCTTGCCCCTCTTGTCGAACTTGTTCCGCTCCCGCAGCCACCAGTCCTGCAATCTATCCTGGTACGTCGTAACAGCGAACCCTAACCGCATCCGGTCTGCACAGGTACCGAACCTGTCTTGCGTACACACACTCTAAAAGGATGTGATTCGTGGACTCCTCCTCTTGCGAACAAAGGCCGCAAGTGTCCGGGTGCTCCTGGAGGCCATGTCTCGCTCGCCTGTCTGAGGTCCAAAGTATATACCTGAGGGCAAGCCAAGCGAAGATCTTGTGCTTCATCGGCGTCCTGTTCTTCCAAATACAGCTGGCCACCGGTCTCTCCTGCCCCAAGCATAGCGCATCATAAAAGGATTTGGCGGAGTACTGCTTGGAGGGGGACCAGGGCCAGCTGATCACATCCTCACACTCTAGATCCCGAGGGACAGAGTTCACCTAGGTCCAGAGCCTAGTCAGCTCCAAAGCTCCTTCCGACGTCAAAACACCCGAGATTTCTGAAATCCAATTGTTGTTGTTCATTGCCGAGGCTACCGTGCGAGAGTTCTTGGACACCACAAGGGTGAGCGACGGCGCAAGAAAGGCCGCTGCCATGCCATGGATCCATCTATCGGACCAGAAAAGGGTTTTGCACCAACCTCCAACCGAGAACAGCGCTAAGTTATCGAACACCTCCTTAGCCTCTTTGTCAGAGAAACTTGGCAGGCCCTGCCACGGCCGACTAGGGTCCGTCCGCCTGAGCCACTCCCAGCGAGCACGAAGCGCCAGGCCTTGCAACCTAAGGTCCTTCACCCCAAGTCCTCCAAACACAGGAGGCTTGCACACCACGTTCCAGGCCACGAGGCATTGCCCTCCTGTGACTCCATCCTTCCCAGCCCAGAAGAAGGATCGAGTGAATTTATTAACCTCCTGAAGCAGCCAAGCCGGCGCCTCGGCAATAAGCAGATGATGCACGGGCCTGACCATAGTCACAGACTTTACCAATGTCAATCTCCCGACACGCTCGAACATACCTCGCTGCCATGTTGGCACATAAGTGACGACACGGTCGAGCATAGGTTGCCACTCATATTTCGTCAACGTCCTTAGCGCCAACTGCAAACCGAGATAGCGAATTGGGAACGGGACAACTCGGTATTGAAAACTAGTCTCCACCACCGCCTTGTCTGCCTCCGATCCCCTAATCAGTGTTGTAGTGGATTTGCCAAAATTTATTCGCATGTCCAAGGCTTCGCCGAACAGCGCTAGCAGCAAGCGAGCTGCCAGCATGTCATGCCTCCTGGGTCTCACAAACAACACGATGTCATAAGCGTACGCCGAGATACGTTGCAGAGCTGTACAACCATTGAAAGGGCTGAGAAGATCGTCCTCCACCGCGCGGGAGAAAAGAACTGTAAGTACCTCCATTGCAAGGATGAACAGGATGGGGGAGGCGGGATCTCCTTGTCGCAACCCTCGCGCGTGATAGCTGGAAGGTGTGAGCACTCCATTAACAAGGACCTTTGTGCTGGCAGTACGAAGAAGGATCGCGATGCGCGCACACCAGATTGGATTGAACCCCATGGCATGGAAAACCTCGAAAGCATGGGAGATGTCCAATTTGAGCAGTGCACCTTTTTGCCTCCTACCATGGATTCGCCTGGCCACCTGACATACCAGCATAAAATTGTCGTGCAAGCTCCTGCCTCGGTCGAACACTGACTGATTGGCGCTGACGAGCTCGTCCAGTTTTCCTCGGAGCCTATTGGCAATAATTTTTGAGACTAGTTTTGAGAAGATGTGCACCAGACTTATTGGGCGGTAGTCACCAATCTCCGCAGCATCTGAGCGCTTGGGAATAAGAGTGATCAGGGCACAGTTCAGTTTCCCAAAACCACGACCATCACCCAACCAGAACTTATGGACCGTATTCATGACATCACTCTTGACCGTAGGTCAGGCCCTGACGTAAAAAAGGCCCAGAAAACCATCAGGTCCTGGTGCATGGTCGCACGGCATATCTTTGATCACCTCCCAAACTTCCTCCTCCGTGAAAAGACCATCAAGGTCGTCCAACTGCGCAGTCCGCAACTCCAGGTTGTCCAGATTGATGGTGAAGGCACGGTTCTGGGCCGTTCCCAACAACTCATGATAAGCCGAGAAGAACGCGTTCTCCTTAGCAGCAGGCTCGGTGATAAGCTCGTCCCCTCATCGGACGGCAGCAATAAAGTTCTTCGTTCTCCTGCCATTGGCTACCGCGTGAAACAACCGCGTGTTGTCATCACCATCCTTTAGCCAGCGAATTCTCGACCGCTGCTGAGCGATCGTCCGCTCCAACGACGCCAGCCCAAGAACAGTAAGTTTGAGCGACCTCCGAAGCCAAGCTTCCCAAGGAGAGAGAGTCATACGCTCCTGCGCCACATCTAATCTGAGGATGACATTGTTCGCAATTGCCAATTGTAACTTCACGTTGCCCACCTTCCTCTGCCCCCAAGCTTGCAGATGCGAGGCAGTGTTTCCGAACAACGCATCGAGCCTCTAAAAAGGGTATGTGAGGTCGTCTCTGCACTTCTAGCATGCTACCACAGCCTCCTCAAAACCCTCCAAGCCAGCCCAAAACAGTTCAAAATGAAAACGCCTCTTGGGCCGGAATGCCGCGCTCAGGGAGATGTGAATGGGGGCATTATCAGAGATGTTGGATGAGAGCGCTGGCAGGAGGCAATCCGGGTGCGCCAGGTCCCAATCCGTGGATGCAATAGCTCGATCAATGCGCGTCATGATAGGGGCAGTGCGCTCGTTGCTCCAGGTATACGGCCTCCCATGCAAGTAAATGTCCTTCAGTTCATGCTCGAACACGAAGTTTCTGAACCTTGTCAGGTTTTGTCGATTGACGTTTGGGTTGTTCTGGTCAGAGGCGTTAAGAATCATGTTAAAGTCTCCGATGAGGAGCCAAGGCCCCGGGCAGAGAAGTCGTCTCTCCGCCAGCTCCGCCAAAAGCCTCCTTATCAGCCACCGTTTTCGGCCCATAGACAACTGTCAACCACCAGTGACAGTTATCATGAGTCGTGACAACGCCTGTCAGCGAGTGCACATCATAACTGAAATTGGAGATAGATAGCACTGCCGAGTTCCAGGCAACAAGGATCCCGCCGTGGGTCTCAATGGCAGGCACGAAAGCGAATTCATCGAAGGAAGGCCCGAGGCATTGCAGCACGGTGTAGCGATCAACGCCCTCTAGCTTAGTTTCCTGCAGACAAACTAAGTTTACATGCAGCGACTCTACAAACTCACTGGCCACATTTCTTTTAGCTGGATCATTTAGACCACGCGGATTCCAGCTCAAGATATCAGGATTTAAATCCATAAAGAGGATAAAAACACCCACTCCAGCATGCGCGATCTACACGCATATCTCTCGGATGCACTCCATAGCCATCTCCGCCCAAGGCGGAAGCTCCTTCCCAAAGATGGCCGCAATCAGGTTCAGCTGGTCGTCCTTCATCGGCGAGTCGAAGACTTGCTTGAGCTCGGCAATGGCATTGCCATCCACTACCAGCTCACAGGGGGCAAGCCCTAGTGCGCGCATGAGAGCCATGTCGGACGCGGAGACCTTCTTTTTATTTGCTCTCGGTGTGGCCACAACAGCGCACTGGTTCCTGGTGATTTTGCGTGGCGTTTCTTCGACACACTCCTTGGAAGTGTGCTCGTATTTTCGCAACAGTGGGGACGCTAGTTTCTTCAGCAGATTTGAGCAGAAAACTCGAATCCTCTGAAAGCAACGCTTTCCTGTGGAGCCACCAAGATGGGCCCATCGCAATCCTGGGCTTGCAGGTTGCTGCCCAGGGAGCGAGTAGTGGCCTGCGGCCCAAGGCCCATTTGCACCCCAACACCCTGAAGGAGATATGCCCTACAGGCAAATAAATAAGTAGTATTATTGCATCATCTCATAAGTTTATAATAGGTTTGTGTATTATGCTATAACTGTATTAATCGGAATTATTAATACACGTGTGATACATAAACAACCAGAGTCCCTAGTAAGCCTCTATATGAACTAGTCCATTGGGCAACAGTTGATCGAGATTCCCGATCAAGGACAATGACGTCGGTTGACAATGGGGTCATCTTATTATTTGAATAAGGTGATGGACATACGCAAAGTATTGCAATAAGATCGTATTACAATGTTTGTCATTTGCAATAGATAAGAATATGATATCTTATTCCTTAGACCGTGAGACCGTACTTATTGATACTTCGTAGGGGTACTTTGAGAGCATCAAACGTTGTGTCTTATTTAACATGACAATAACGGTGTCCATCTTGGGTATCCCGAAAGAGTATTGAGACGTAAGGATCAAGAGCGGGATTTGTTCATTCTTGTAATGGAAAGATACTTTGTGCCCACTCGGTGAGATTGCATCTATACAGCTGCGCAGCTTATGACTAGGTCATGGAGATGTAATATCACAGACGAGTTAATAACCTTTGTCGGCAACGAGATACAACAAAGACATCGGATGTCTACGATCATATCTCGGACAAGGTAGTATCGCAGAAACAAAGGGGATGAATATCATGTTTATGGTTCAACGACGATATTTCGTAGAATGCACATGGGCCGTCATATGCATCCAGGTATCCCTGACGGTCATTGGTGAGCGGAGTGTCTCGACCATGTCTAGAGTGTTCTAGAAACGTGGCGTAACAAACTTAAGGTCATAACGACACCAGGAGATAGGTTCTGGAATAATATAGGTTTTTGTTGGAGAGAGAGAAATGATCCGGAAAGAGTTCTGGTGGTCCGGAAGGAGTTCCGGGAAGGTCTGGAAGGGTTCCAGAAATGTCCGAAAGTTGTTCGGGTGGTTCGGAAAATGTTTCGGAGTCACGGGATATTAAATAGTATTTAAATATATTAATTATGAATTAATTATATTTATATTAATTTAATTATTAAATAATAAAGGAAAAAGGGGCAGCCCATCTACATGGGCCCTAAGAGGGCCCAAGAGGGGGAGCCGCACCACCAAGGAGGAAGGGGGCTTGGGCCCCTAGTCCAACTCGGACTAGGAGAGCCGGCCGAACCCCCCTCCCCCTCCTTTTCCTTTAGTCCCACATGGGGGAGGCAAGGTGTTTGCACACCCCCTCCCCCCTTTATATAGCAAGACATATTAATTGCATTAATTACAGAAAAATACAATTAATTGTATAGCAGGCTGGCCGAGTTGCTTCTCCGCCCGTTTTGCCTCCTCTCTCCACCAAAGCTATATCGTCGGGCGCCGTTGCCCTGCGAGATTCTAGAAAAGTTCTTCCCATGCGATTTCAGCTGGATCTGAATGACCGGGGGTTGTTGTTAAGCTCCGTATGTTTGTGAGTGCTCGGAGGCACCACCTTTGAGGAGCCTGGGCGACGTCGTCTCGCCCACCCAGCAGCCTGCCGCTGCTCTGCCGCCGGCGCCACCCCCCCCCCTAGTCGCCGGCGCCTCGCCATCTTCCGCCCGACGCCCGTCGACGCAGGTCATCGTCGACACCTCGGCGTCATCGCGGCAAGTTCTCCGCGACCTCGAGGTCGGCTACGTACACTTCATCGTCAACGCTTGTGCGGGAGCGTAATCCCCGCTATCGGTCTACATGGAGGTAATGTAACCCGTTCCGCCACTGTTATCACATGTACTAGATAGATAGATAGATCCTGGCTAGTTAGGGTTTCATACGCTAGAAAAATTATTGTTTTATGGACCGGAACCCCTTCAGTGGTATCAGAGCCGATCTATGCATAGTACTGCTGGTACGGTTAGAACTCATGTTAATGAGGACATCTTTCTTATATTTGCTACCCTCTAGCGTGCACTTCCGATGCCTTCGGTATTGAGTTGATGAAACGGCCCGGACCGACTTTACGCGTACGCTTACGCGAGACTGGTTCCACTACTGACATACGGCTTGCACCGTATTTGTGGCTGGCGGGTGTGTGTTTCTCTCTCTCAAGTCGGCAAAGCATTTTCAATGGAGGGCCCGAAAGGGATGCTTAAATATGCAATTATATGATCGACGGTGTGGTACAAAGTTTGTAGGTAGAGAAGCGGTTCTCTTACGAATAAGTCTATATGCCACGTCAAACTTGCAAAACTAAATAAAGGTAGAGGCGTCTAACTTTGTTTTGTAGAGACGTTATTTTATGTGACATGGTTACGGTAAGTTTGATATTACTCGTATTGTCGGAGGCAATGGAGGGCTCCGTAGACTCGGAGCTATGCGGAGGCGCCGGGGCCAGGCACATGGCGCCATGGAGGTCCAGGCGCATCGACCACGTCACATCGCACTTCATTGCATCATTTGATTGTGTGTTGTTGTGTGTGCATCCTATTGATTGCTTATATTTTAGATATACAACGGTAGCATCATGAATAGGATGATCCCTAACAAATACCAAAATTGTGTTCTCCCTCGTTGCGCACCACCAAGAAAGTTCTACGTTATGAGGCAGGCCGTGACGATCGGGTGTCAGACATATCGTCATTCGCATACAGTGGGTGTAAGCCATGTTGCACGCGCAGAGTCTTTGAGGTTTGATTGGCGAGCCTAGCATATGCAGATACGAGTCACAGAGTTGTTGTGATCGACATTTTATGTCCACCTTTGAAGTTGTGCCGCCGGCCGTGACGATCGGGGGTGGTATGGTGGATGAGGGTCGTGTAATCGCCATTATTATTTTAGGGATAATAATTTTGGTGGAGTGTGTTTGATAATATGATTATAAACTAAAACTCACCTATATTATAAACTTTACCTTACCTCTTTTGCGATCACATCTGTAGACTACACAACTATACTTCAGTTACTTCCTCAAGAGCCCAGATTCTACCTTAGAATCCGACGGGTCCAACTTCATCAGCTGGTACAAGGGTTTTAAAAAATATCCTCGAACACAACAACATCATGTATGTTCTTGATGAAGCATTAGGAGAAAGACCAGGAGATTCTGCAAGCGAGGAGGAGGAAGATGACTTCCGTAGGCATCGAGACATATTCATCGAATTGGAGATCACCATGACCGTATGCCTAGCACCTGAGTTGAAAGAGTTGTTTCGACGCAAGGAGCCATGTGTCATGATTGATGCGATAAAGACGCACTTCAGATATGAATTGAAGCGTGAGCAATTCAGGCAGCTTAGAATGTTCCAGACCATTCATATGGAGGAGCATACCTGCCTGGAGACTTATTTGAAGAGATTGTATGACATCTACTTCCAGCTGACAATGGTTTTCGATTACTGGATGGCAGATTCCTGTGCCATTCAGACTGTCCTGATATCTCTGCCTCCAAGCTATGAGAAGCATGTGCGCAAGTACATTTTGAAGGCCGACAATATGAACTTCTACAAGTTCGTGTCCGAATTCAAATCTCTGAAAGTTGATTCCATCGAAGGAGAAATCTTCGATGCTACAGGTATATATTTGATATATATAGAATTATGAATTCGCCTCTTGATATATGATAAAGTATTTGATACTTGTTCTGTTTGTGAAACAGGTCCTGATTATCACATATATGCGGCGAATTTTGATGTGACCTGGCGCTGAAGATGGTGATCAAGGAAGTTGATGGCCATTGGTGTTCACTGACGTGGGGCTGCCTTTCGGGTAGCCCACGATAAGGCTACCTGGGCCGCGCCAAGGATAGGAAGGCCCACAGAAGGCCCACGCGGGGTACCATGTAACCTAGTCCAAGTCGGTTAGGAAGCATAACCTGCCATATCTGTAATTTCCATCGGCACCAACCACCCGAGACCTGGCTGCCTATAAAGCCAGGAAGGTTGCTCGTCCCAGAGGACACGCTGATAGCTACGGCACAAACCCTAGCGAGATCGCAATCTCGCCATTGTAACAACAACTCGCATCAATAACCAGACAAGCAGGAGTAGGGTGTTATCCTCCGGGAGCCTGAACCTGGGTAAATCCTTGCTTGTCAGCCGTCGTGACCACCTGCACTCATCTCTCTCCCCATCAATCAACCCGGGGTGCACAACCCTGGGACTTGTCGAGTTAACACCTCGTCAATTGGCGCCGTCTGTGGGAACTATACAAAAGAAGCATCTCAGGAATCCTGCAAAGGTCCATAGATCCAGTCGGAGAGTTACTAGGATACCTCGTATCCGCAAGAGGAATCGAAGCAGACCCCGAGAAGGTGCAGAACATACTCTCCGGCTGGCACGCCGCTAAGGTAGTAGACGGGCCTCTGCACCGGGTGACTGTGCCCTTCTTCTTCGCGTTCGACTACAAGCACCGTGCTGACCACCATGTTTGTTGCTGAGACGTATAAGTACAGCGGCTCATTTTCCAGTGGTGCCACGAGGACTGGAGAGGTTGTCAGGGTTTTCTTGAGATGGTCGAATGCGTTCTGCGCCTCTTGTGTCCACTCGAACTTGTCCGTCTTCTTCATCAGTTGGTAGAAAGGTAAGGCTTTCTCTCCCAACTTACTAATGAACCGGCTGAGAGCTGCGACTCGGCCGGCTAACCGTTGCACCTCCCGGAGCTTGGTTGGTGCTGGCATTGTGAGTATGTTCTGCACCTTCTCGGGGCTTGCTTCGATTCCTCTTGTGGAGACGAGGTATCCTAGTAACTATACAAAAGAAACATCTCAGGAATCCTGCAAAGGTGCATAGATCCAGTCGACGGCCAAGCCATCTTACTCGACATCCACGCGGGTATCTGCGGGCATCACGCCAGCAGTCGGGCACTGGTGGCCAAAGCACTGCGAGCCGGGTGCTACTGGCTGACAGCCATGCAGGACGCCGAGGAACTAGTAAAGAAATGCACAGGGTGCCAGGAATTTGCCAACAAGCCACACGCGCCAGCATCGGAACTCAAGACAATACCATTAGCCTGGCCCTTCGCCCAATGGGGTCTGGACATGGTGGGCCCGCTGAAGAAATCCTCACCCGGAGGTCACACTCACCTCCTGGTTGCAGTCGATAAGTTCACAAAGTGGATCGAAGTCGTGCCCATCACAAGTTCGACTGCATCCACAGCAGTTAACTTCATCAGGTCAATCATCTTCAGATTTGGAGTACCGAATGGGATCATCACCGACAACGGCTCGAACTTCACAGCCGAAGAATTCAAGGACTTCTGCTCAGAGCAGGGGATCAAGCTCAGCTATGCGTCTGTCTCGCACCCGCAATCCAATGGGCAAGTGGAGAAAGCCAATGGCCTCGTCTGCAATGGAATCAAGAAGCGACTGCGCGTGCCCCTAAAACGCGCAGCGGGCGCATGGGTGGAGGAACTGCCGTCGGTCCTTTGGAGTCTGCGAACAACGCCGAACAGATCCACCCAGTACACTCCATTCTTTATGGTGTACGGTGCAGAAGCGGTCCTCCCCTGCGACATCAAGTTCGACGCACCGAGAGTAGTCGCCTACGACGAGTCGGATGCAGAGGAGGCACTCGAAGACAGTAGGGACACCCTGGATGAAGCACGCGACATCGCCCTGGCACGATCAGCCGTGTATCAACAGGACCTGCGCAACTATCACACTTGGAGGCTGCGACCAAGAGCGCTCGTTGCAGGCGACCTAGTTCTTCGACTCAAGCAAAAGAAGGTGCACAAGCTCGCTTCCCCATGGGAGGGCCCGTACATCGTGACAGAAGCAATCGGCAACGGAGCTTACCGCCTGAAAGACTCGAAGACGGGGGCAGACTGCAGCAACCCGTGGAACGTGGCACAACTCCGCCGGTTCTACGCCTAGTTCAACCCAATCATTGTACAAGAAAATCAGCGCGGCGGGTTTCAGACGCACTCTTTCCCTTACCAGGGTACCTGAGGGGACTGGAAGGGTTTTAATGAGGCGGCCTGTTCGCAAGAATCAATAAAGTGATTTGAAGAAAATCTGTCTCCTTTACCTGTCACACAGAGGAAGCTGAAAGCCTAGGCCGCCACTCGAACTACTCGGGGGCTGCGCCACACAGGTTGAAATAAAAGCTTAGGCCGCTACCCGAACCACTCGGGGGCTGCGCCATACAAGCATAAGTCAAAAAATCCTAGGTCGCCACCCGAACTACTCGGGGGCTGCGCCACACAGGTTGAAAGAAAAGCTTAGGCCGCTACCCGAACTACTCGGGGGCTGCGCCATACAAGCATAAGTCAAAAAATCCTAGGCCGTCACCCGACCGACTCGGGGGCTGCGCCATACAGGTCAAGTTCAGAATCCTAGGTCGCCACCCGACACACTCGGGGGCTGTGCCACACGGGTAATACTTGTAATCCTAGGCTACCACTCGACCTACTTGGGGGCTACGCCAAACATGCCTTCTCAGAAAAATCCTCAGCCGCCACTCGAACTCACTCGGGGGCTGCGCTGTACAGGTCAAGTTCAAAATCCTAGGTCGCCACCCGACATACTCGGGGGCTGCGCCAAACAGGTAACACTTGCAATCCTAGGCCGCCACTCGACCTACTCGGGGGCTGCGCCACACAGGTCTTAGCCAAAATCCTAGGCCACCACTCGAACAACTCGGGGGCTTTGCCATACAGGTCAAGTTACAAAAATCCTAAGTTGCCACCTGTTAAAATCAGAGACTGCGGCATACAGGTCACACTTGAATAAACCTAGGCCGTCACCTAACATACTAGGCGACTGCGCCAAACAGGCTGCAAATCAAAACAGGCATTTTCACTTTCGAGCAAGCAGATCAATTCTCATGACTCGAAAGTATTTTAATCTATTACATTACGACTTGCACAGGCACATTTGCCCTCTATAGCTAACCCTGTACATCAGACGACAGCTACTCTAAACTGCAGGTTCGGCCTTCGGCGCATCGAGGGGACCTACAAGGGGCTCACTCAGGTCCTGAACCTGCCTGATGATTCGGCGCGCAGCCGCTAAGGTCTCGTCGAAGTCGTCATCACCAGACAGGCCATCAAGCACCCGGTCGAGCGGAAGATGCGGCCGGTGCATCCGGACGTATGCCAACGCCGCGTTCGCCCCAGCCACAAGTTGGGCGTCGACAACCTCCTTCAGCCCTTCACCATCGCGAAACCTCTCCAGCAAGGCGGACAGCCCGTTCGGCTGCGCATTATGCGGGAAGTACACGCGATTGATGTGTCAGAGTGTCTTCCGGCAGTTCTCCAGAAGAAAAGCAGCGCGCCACGTACGATCAAGCATGGTGGAAAGGACGCGCCCCCTCGACTTGTTCACCCAGAACTGCCGAGCTTCGTAGGAGTCGCCGGACGCCTCTCGGGTAACTCGCTCCTCAACGCGAGCCCGCTCGGCCTTTCAATCAGGATTAACATCTGCACGCATAAAATGCAAGTCAGAACAAGAAAGAAAGCCAACAAAGACGGCAGCCGCCAAAAGGATACAAACCTTGCAACTGCCGACTGATCAGATCGATCTCCCCAAGCAAAAAATCCTCACGTCGCGAGAACTCCGCCGTAGGATGCGAGTGGGAGCGGTGCAGCAGCCGCTCAGTATTCTTCAGGGTCGCCTCAAGCTCCACCACCTTGTTCTTCAGGTATGTGATTATACGCTGATCATTTACACTACGTGGAGGAGCCGGCGCCGCCCGACGACGGCGAGCACCCGAAGAAGAAGTCGCGCCACTCAGCTCGGCCACAGGAGAAGGTGAAGCATCACCGCGCACAGCATTCTGCCATGAATACGCAGAGTCAATACAATCATACGACTGCGAAGCGCAGTTCAACTCGGAAGAAAGAAAGTCAGCAAAAGCAATATTGAAGGCCAAAAGACCTGACATGACAATATTCATTACAGAGCAAGAAGTTCAAAATACAGACCACGGCGACTGCCGAATTCCTAAAGCTACGCCTACTCTAAGGCTGCGGACTGCGACCGGGAACGACCCTTCCGAGCGGCAGCCGCCTCGGTCGCCTTAGCAAGGGCCCTCTCGAAGAGTGCCACAAGCTGCACGGCCAGCTGCGAGGCACGCTCCTTCACGCCACTCAGCGACGCGGTTCGGCCATCGGGTTTGCGGGGAAAACCGCTGACGACCTTCTCGAAGTCACCTGGAACCTGATGGCCTAAGAGGAGCTGGAAGGTGAGCTCGGAGCCGCGTACCGTCTGCAACCGCGTGAAGTCGGCGATGGTGGTCGCGTCCTCAAACGGCGCAGCAAGGGCGTCCACGGCTGCCGGCGGCTGGTCGCCCGGGAAGATACTCTGGTGCACCACAGTGAGGGCTCCAGTCGATTTCTGCAACGCGGCTGCGGACTTCTTCAGCGCGTCTGAGGCATAGGCACAGACCCGGTCGAGGAAGCCAACAGCAGTCGCTAGATCAACCGTGTCACTCGACGCGTCTTCTTGAGGAGCTCCACCGCAAGTCTCTGCGCAAAAATTCAAGGTCAAGCAAATTCAAGATCGAAGGCACAGTAGGCATCAAGCCGAAACTTACCCCCAAGAACACCGGCGAGTGAAAGGAGACGACCGACTTGATTCTTTTCCTGGGCGACCCGCGCCAGCTCCCGCTCTCGAGACTCATGAAGAGCCTTCTCAAGCTCATCAACCCGCCCAGTAGCCTGGTCCAGAGATGCACGCAGCTGGTCCCTCTCCTTCTCCAGGCGAACGTAAGCCGCGGCTGCGTCAAGCTGCTGACGGTAGTACGGCTGAAGCAAAAGCAAGATCTTAATAAAAATGCGGGCGACTATACTAGTCACCCACACCTTCGGGGGCTACTCCCATCGGGAGCGCTGATCGCGCACCCGATGAAAAATCAAGAGTGCAAGCACAAGCATAAAAGACTTACGTGGTCTAGGAGGTCAAGGTCCTCTGAAGCCGAAGGAGGAACGCGGCTAGACGATGCAACGCCGACAGGCTCGGCAAGCACCTTCTCCACTACCGCCTGAGTCCCCAGTCCAGTCGAAGGGGCAGATGTATGCTCCACGTCCCGAAGGGGGGAGCTAACATTGCCAGAACGGTGGCTGCAGCAAAACCAAGCACACCTGTCAACCTAAACGTCGCAACTGCAAAATACAACTCGAAGGACACAATAGAGAAGCTCACCTGGGGGTACCAAGGTCGTCATAACTCTCCAGGGAGGGCGAAGGCATCCGCGCAAAAGAACGAGGAGCTGCGGAGCTGACTGGAGGAACATTCAGGGGTTCGTCCCAGCCACCCGAGGACTGCGCACCCGACGACGTCGCGACGACCTCCTCCAGAGTTACGTCGGCATCTTTGGCAGGTGACGACGCAGTGGAAGAGTCGCCACGACCCGGGAGCTTCCGCTTCTTCCGCGCGGGTTCCTCCACTTCATCCTCTTCCTCCACCTCATCACGGGGAGAGTGCGTGGAGGGAATCTCTTCGTCGTCGTCTTCCTCCTCGACAAACTTCGACTCGTCATCGTGTCCGTTCTCGGGAAGAGGAGGAAGGCTGATCAACAGAGCTCGACCCTGAAGCAAGTAGACACAAGTCGAATCAAAAAGAAAAGCAGACACAAGTCGAGCAAGGACAAAAGGAAAACAAGACAAGACTTACCTCAGGAACGGGGTTCGAGGCCCCGTAGGCAGAAATCGGGCACTTGACGTTGCACGTGTCTGCGACTCGGAGGTTGGTGATGGATCTGACTTTGGTCTCCACCTCCTCATCGTCAAGCGGCTCGGTGCTGACGCCTTCGGCGGCCCACATCGGGTGAGGCCGAGCACTGAGCGGCTGCACCCGAAGACGGAAGAAGGTGGCCATCAGGAAGACGCCACCCGCCTCGCGCCCAAGGGTCTTGGTCAGATCGCGCAGCAGGCTCAGCAAGGGCCGCACGGCCTCCTTCTCCACGGCGGTCAGCGGGTGCGCCCAGGCGCCGGTCTTCCGCAGTCCACGTCCGCTGTCGAACGCATCCAGGCCGTCCTGGTTCGACTGGACGTAGAACCACCTCCTGCGCCATCCTTGGACGGAGTCGCACTTCTTCATCTGGAAGTACGCGGTGTCACCGCGCACCTGGATTCCGAAGCCGCCCACGGGGAAGGTCAACCCGCTCTTCCCAACGTTCTTGCGAACGAGGAAGAGCGACTTCCACAACGCCCAATGGGGCGCGACACCCAGGAAGCATTCGCAGAGCACGATGAAGCCCGCGATGCTCAAGACGCCATTGGGGGTCAGATCGTGGATCTGAACCCCATAGGCATACAAGAGACCGCGCACGAAATCGTGCATGGGGAACCCGAAGCCCCGCGGAAGGAAATCCGCGAAGCAAACACGTTCCCCATCGCGGGGAGTGGGGAAAACCTCCTTGCCAGGAACGCGTACCTGGACTTGGTCGGCAGGTGGCAGCAGACCCTGCGCGCGGAAGAGCTCCACCTCGGCTTTCTTCACCGATGATCTCTGCCAGTCGCCGTCGGGTTTCTTCATCACCCCGGCTTCATCGGCGGCGGCAGAGGAGCCAGCGGCGCTCTTCGTCTTGCCCATGGTCAGATTGCAAGGTGTACGGACATATTGCACGGAGCTCTGGATGGCGGCGAAAATGGTAGAGCGCAGAGGAAAGGGAGCACAGAGCGATTGGAGAAGATGAAATCCCAAGCGTCCAGACACAGTACTTATGCCTCGAAAAGCATCATCTCAACCGTCCACAGAACAAGGGCTCCGAGCAGGCACATCCGGCCGTCCACGTGTCGCACGAAGAAACCAATCGTCACCGCCCACTTCGTCCACTACGCACGAAAACCGAGGCGTCGTCATCATGCCGCGCAAAATTCGCGCCCACTTCGGAGACGTGACAACTTTTGACCGCGGTCAGCTCTGATAGTGGGGCCCGCCACGTCACGTCCCATCGAGCGCAGAGGCGTGCAGCAGATCGTCACCAGTGACGTCATCAAGCCGACGGCTCCAAAATCAATTGAATCAACTCGACAGAGTAATTAGAGTAGTAAGCTTCAAAGCTGAAGTCAACAAGTTAGGATCGGCTGATGATCCAAGAACCCGAAGAAACCATTCGGGTGGCAACATAGTAAGCTCGAGCAGCCGAATCCATCCACAAGTAAGCCAAAACAGGCTGAGTAGAAGCAAGCTTCACAAGAAGATGAAGGCAAAGTAATTCGACTGCAAAGGTTACTCCCATCGGGAGTGGCCGGTTCGACTGAAGAAATCGAGTTCAAGCTCAAGATCAAGCAATCCAAAGGCGCGTCCAGGAGGAAGGAGTCCTTTGTTCGACTCTACGCTTCGACCAAGCACTCGGGGGCTACTGACGTGGGGCTGCCTTTCGGGTAGCCCACAATAAGGCTACCTGGGCCGCGCCAAGGATAGGAAGGCCCACAGAAGGCCCACGCGGGGTACCATGTAACCTAGTCCAAGTCGGTTAGGAAGCATAACCTGCCATATCTGTAGTTGCCATCGGCACCAACCACCCGAGACCTGGCTGCCTATAAAGCCAGGAGGGTTGCTCGTCCCAGAGGACACGCTGATAGCTACGGCACAAACCCTAGCGAGATCACAATCTCGCCATTGTAACCACAACTCGCATCAATAACCAGACAAGCAGGAGTAGGGTGTTATCCTCCGGGAGCCTGAACCTGGGTAAATCCTTGCTTGTCAGCCGTCGTGACCACCTGCACTCATCTCTCTCCCCATCAATCAACCTGGGGTGCACAACCCTGGGACTTGTCGAGTTAACACCTCGTCATTCACGTCCTCAGGTTATCATAGTTATCATTAATAGTTTTTGATAAGATATTTTGTAATAGTGAGAAAGTGTGTTCAGTGTGTTGATTGTTACAAGACAAAGTTATTCATGTAATAAGACAAGTTTAGTCGTTTTATATTATGGAACAAGCCAGTTTTTTTATATAATGAATAAAGGTTTCACATCTCAATTACATCACTTGTAAGATAACGTTCATAATTGTAGAAATGATAAAATAGTGTGTCCAATGAATAAAAGTTTTGTTACTAGAACAAACACCATCGAATTTAGTCATAAAGACAACGAAAGAAGAAATGGATATTTTTGGTCCATTTAAGTACTTCGAGTGACGAATTGATTAAGTTTGAAATGTAGTATTGAAGTGTCAATACGAAAGGAAATTAATTAAAAGTCATTTCGAACGATTATTAAATTAATTAAATGGTGTCTTTTGCTTGATCCGAATTCTTCTTTGATTATTGGTGAATAAGTGTATTTGCATAATAAATCATGAGTCTGAAATTAATTTGATAAGAGATCAAATGGGGTTTTTCAGAAGAAAGATCAGTGAATATTGTATTCACAAGATTCGATCAAAGGACAATATTTTTGAATTAAGGTTTCAACACAAAAGACTTGTGGAAATTCGTTTCACAATATTATAATATCATATATGGTGATATGTGAGGTATTATAATCGTACTCTATTTTAGATAAAGTGTGGTCTGTCAGAATCTGTCTTAGAATCTCTTAATATGTTCGAAACATTATAGTCGATGTCCACTTCAAATATATATTTTTCGCAACGAGAATTCGTGTGATCGACAGTAGTGTCGACATGTATATGATTATACGATAATTAAAAATATACATGAATAGTTCTTTGCAGATTGCTCACAATGGATGAGAGTGTATTCCAAAACCAAATAGAAACAAAACTTGGTTTGTTATCTATGTAATTCCGAGGAAAATATGATTTTTCGAATTATGGTTCATGGATTGGAATTAGAAGCTTGAAATAAGGTGTCAGCCCTATATTCATAAAAGTAGAATATTGAATAGTGTTCCAAAAGGCATATGTCTAGAAATGAAAATTTGGTGGTTAAGAGTGAAGGAGACTAGAAAATTGTTTTCTGCTTGCAATCCTCTTCGTAGAGATCATAATATTTTCATGAAAGAAGCTTCTAAATGAAGTGTTGTTATACTTAATATTGCTGTCAGGTCACAGCATAATATTAAGTGTTTCAGATCTTGTTGACAGATCAAGGTGCACTTTATGAATACAAAGAAAGTTGAGAAAATATCAGAATACGAACAAAGACTTTTTAGCCTGAAAATCCAAGTTACATTTGAAAGGATTAAAATAGTAATTGTTGCTACAATTCTTATTAGAGGAATAAGATTGTTTAATCATCATATAAAGTGTTATATGAGAAATGTAACTATAAGAAAGACGTGGAAGCATGTTTTGTCAAGAAATGTGCCTTGGACAAGATCAAATTTGTTGACTACATTTATGTAGACATGCTTGAAGTCTGAGGGATTTGTATTAATGTAATACTGTAGTTTGTATTGAATTCGAATTGATAAGAGATCAATGATTTTGTTTTGACCAAAATGTCGAAATAAATTATGAATTTAAGTGGGAGTCAAAGTTAGTGCACTCGGGTAGAATATGTAAAGGACATATTTTTGAGTGGGAGCTTGGAACCTCAAATATGTAGATGACATGTTTTTTAGTGGGAGCTCGTGTTCTCAAATGTGTGGAGACATAATTTGAGTGGGAGCCGAATTCATCTTGTGTAGATGACACATTGTGAACTGTACCAGTAGAATTAATTAGAAAGATGAAGTTGTGAAACTATTTGAAAGTTAGTGTCTATTTGGAATAGAACGGGAATTTTCAATAGTTAGTCGAGTTGTTTTAGATTATGTCTGAGGAGTCAGAATAGATTAAAGGATGGTCCTTGGAAATCCAATTAATCATTAAGAGTAATGATACATGGTAGTAATGGTTGTATGACATGTTGGTCTATTATGTAATATTAGACATCATACAGAAACCATATTATCTGCTCGATGAAATATGACCGATGTTCTTGGAAGAAGAACAGTTGTAAAGTAAATTTAGAATTTACTGGAAATAGAAATGTATTAGTTAGTAGATTGACATTGGAGTGTCAAGTTTTCTACATAGGTGTGAAAGTATATAGATGTCGCGAGGTTGTAATTGTTACAACGAGCTCTCTATGACTGAGTGTGTTTTCAAGGCAATTATCTGGTTATCGGAATCAGAGTAAGCGCTGGGAAACAGTAGCCTCACTTAGTTAAAGTATTTGTATATATGTTATTGGATAACATGATGATATAACACAAGTTGATATCAATGAATCGCAAAAGGACGCACAATTATGTATTGTACAGATTGTCAGAGTAACACTCTTCCACAAGCAAACATTATCATATGACGCTTATTTGATAAGGGATTTTGATGAAGTAAAATGCAGCTAGTTTATTTGTACTCTAGTGCAAGTGGGAGACTGTAGGAGATATGCCCTAGAGGCAAATAAATAAGTAGTATTTATTGCATTATCTCATAAGTTTATAATAGGTTTATGTATTATGCTATAACTATATTAATCGGAATTATTAATACACGTGTGATACATAAACAACCAGAGTCCCTAGTACGCCTCTATATGAACTTGTCCATTGGGCAACAGTTGATCGAGATTCCCGATCAAAGACAATGACGTCGGTTGATAATGGGGTCATCTTATAAGTTGAATAAGGTGATGGATATACGCAAAGTATTGCAATAAGATCGTATTACGATGTTTGTCATTTATAATAGATAAGAATATGATAACTTATTGCTTAGACCGTGAGATCGTACTTATTGATACTTCGTAGGGGTACTTTGAGAGCATCAAACGTTGTGTCTTATATAGCATGACAATGACGGTGTCCATCTTGGGTATCCCGAAAGAGTGTTGAGACGTAAGGATCAAGAGCGGGATTTGTTCATTCTTGTAATGGAAAGATACTTTGTGCCCACTCGGTGAGATTGCATCTATACAGCTGCGCAGCTTATGACTAGGTCATGGAGATGTAATATCACAGACGAGTTAATAACCTTTGTCGGCAACGAGATACAACAAAGACATCGGATGTCTACGATCATATCTCGGACAAGGTAGTATCGCAGAAACAAAGGGGATGAATATCATGTTTATGGTTCAACGACGATATTTCGTAGAATGCACATGGGCCGTCATATGCATCCAGGTATCCCTGACGGTCATTGGTGAGCGGAGTGTCTCGACCATGTCTAGAGTGTTCTCGAACCGTGGCGTAACAAACTTAAGGTCATAACGACACCAGGAGATAGGTTCTGGAATAATATAGGTTTTTGTTGGAGAGAGAGAAATGATCCGGAAAGAGTTCTGGTGGTCCGGAAGAAGTTCCGGGAAGGTCTGGAAGGGTTCTAGGAATGTCCGAAAGTTGTTCGGGTGGTTCGGAAAATGTTTCGGAGTCACGGGATATTGAATAATATTTAAATATATTAGTTATGAATTAATTATATTTTATATTAATTTAATTATTAAATAATAAAGGAAAAAGGGGCAGCCCACCTACATGGGCCCTAAGAGGGCCCAAGAGGGGGAGCCGCACCACCAAGGAGGAAGGGGGCTTGGGCCCCTAGTCCAACTCGGACAAGGAGAGCCGGTCGAACCCCCCTCCCCCTCCTTTTCCTTTAGTCCCACATGGGGGAGTCAAGGTGTTTGCACACCCCCTCCCCCCTTTATATAGCAAGGCATATTAATTGGATTAATTACAGAAAAATACAATTAATTGTATAGCAGGCCGGCCGAGTTGCTTCTCCGCCCGTTTTGCCTCCTCTCTCCACCAAATCTATACTGTCGGGCGCCGTTGCTCTGCGGGATTCCAGAAAAGTTCTACCCCTACGATTCAGCTGGATCTCAATGACCGGGGGTTGTTGTTAAGCTCTGTATATTTGCGAGTGCTCGGAGGCACCACCTTTGAGGAGCCTGGGCGACGTCCTCTCGCCCACCCAGCAGCCCTGCCGCTGCCCTGACGCCGGCGCCACCCCCCCCCCCCCCCCGTCGCCGGCGCCTCGCCATCTTCCGCCCGTCGCCCGCCGACACAGGTCATCGTCGACACCCCGGCGTCATCGTCTACGTCATCGCGGCAAGTTCTTCACGACCTCGAGGTACGGCTTCATCGTCAACGCTTGTGCGGGAGCGTAATCCCCGCTATTGGTCTACATGGAGGTAATATAACCTGCTCCGCCACTGTTATCACATGTACTAGATAGATAGATCCTGTCTAGTTAGGGTTTCATACGCTAGAAAAATTATTGTTTTCTGCACCGGAACCCCTTCACACCCGTGCTGGCCGACACCTCCACCGACGTGTCAGTAGAAGCTGACAGCTGGACCGGGAAGAAGAACCCAGTTGATTGGGCAATCTGCTGCTGATCTCCATCAGACAACACTGATCCCAAAGCGAGGTTGTTGTAGACCGCCTCGAACAGCTGTGCATTTGCAGGTTCGAGCACCAATTCCTTGGTTGCAAGCATGACAACCCTAGCCGGCGAAAGCTGATCAGCCGCTCCCGCGTCGTCTTGGCTTGGCTCGTGATTTGAAATCTCCTTAGTCCCAGCGACCACAGTCTCGTCCGGAGGCGCCTGACAGGTCTCCACTGCAGCCACTGGCACTGCAGCCTATGCTAAAGCAGCCTGTCCAGCCCGCAGCGGCGTTTGGCAGTTCTCCACAGCAGGCGTAGCCGTTGCTGCCGCTGCGAAAGCTGGCTGCACGACCCGTTGGCACTCCCTCCGATTCTTCCCGCACAAAAGAGGAGCCATGCGTCCAGCTCTCATTGGTGGTAACTGCCAGTCATGGCCCGACGTCAGCACCTAACAAAAGGACCTTTGACCGACCCCACCTCCACGGCGTTGGGCCCCTCCGCGAGTGTCAGGAACCCACTTCGTCCAGCTCGGGCGGCGGACGAAGCGCCCTCCACCACCGCCGCCATAGCTGTCCTCTTCCAGGATGTCGCTCTGCAGGCTGCCAGAGGAGCCCGCCATGACTCCGAGCCCATCCCAATGATCGTCGCCCTCGATACGGTCAATGTGGATGAGAACCTTATACTTGAGCAGCTCCATGCTTTCCACAATCCTCGCCCGTGGCGGACTGCGAGAATCATCAGAGAATTCACCCGCAGGGGACGGCGTGGACTCGTCCACCGGTAGCGGCTCCGGATTGCAAGCGTTCTTTCCACCGGGATGTCCTCAGGGGTGTTCGTCCAAGCAGAGAGCTTGAACAAAGACAGATCCTCCCTGGAGCTCGTCGCCGGCGCCACCGAATCCACCACACACGAGGTGCCCAGTAGGTCCACCACCACTTCAAGATCCCAGGCGTGCGGGGGGACACCCTCCAGAACCAGATCAACCTTGGTACGCAGAACTTCCGATTTGGCTTGCGCCTGCCTGTTCCAGGGCCTGAAGATGAGCGAGAAGTCTGGGTCAATCTGCGCAGGTAGAGCCATGAGCGCGTTGCGGATCGCCACCGTTGAGCACACCACCAGGAAGTCTACGGGGAGGAAGCAATGCATGATGAATATGTCCGCAAAACCTGGAGCTGTCTGCAAAGAGCCTGCCTGACTTGGTCACAGGACACCACCGGCCTGGCACCGCCCACATAGGCGACGACCGCAAACTGCAGCCTGCTCCAAGTCGTTGATGCCCGACGAGTGGCGCACAACGCAGAGCGGAGCCTCCACCTCCCCGGCCATGGCAGCCTCTTGCACCACCCTAGGAGCAGGAGTGTGTACAGGCCGAGGCGCAGCTTGGCGCAGGTTGGAGCCCTCGCCCAGCAGCAGCTGTCGCGCCGCCGGCGTTTCCCGCCTCGCCAGCTTGGCTAGGGCTTCCCGACGCAGCTCCTCCTCGGACGCCGGGCTGCGCGGCCGCTTGTAGTCCCCAGAAGCATGGCCTTCCAGTCCGCAGCGGAAGCAAACCACCATGTTGACGCAGTCCCTTTTGAAATGACCTTCTTGGAAGCACTTGAAGCAGAGGTTGTGCATCTCCGGTGACACTGGCGAGCGCGGAGACTGACCAGCCTCCTGCCGTTCAGTTTTCGCGACGCAGGGCACGACGACAGCGCCAGAGCGACTTCCTCGATGGCTTTGGGTCCACCCAAGTTAGCCGATCTTGCACGTGACCCCGGCCGCCCTCGGCCGGTCCATCCACCTCCAGATCTGCCGTCGCTACCGCACCCGCCGCTGCGGTGTTCGAGGAAGCGCTGCAGGAGGAGGAGGAGATGCCCAACCCCGACACCACTGGCCGCTCTCCAGCGGGGTGGTACTCCGAGGTCGCCGAGCCCGGGCTGGCCGGACCTCCCTGCTGCAGGTCCGCCATGGGAGGGAGGGAAGAGAGGGGGAGAGGCTTGGTGGGCGCCGGAGCACGAGCGGCTGCCGGCGCGGGGGTGGACGTCGAGGCCGGAGTGGCCGACGGTGGCGAAAGGGCTCCTCTCACGCTCTCACACCGAGACTCTTCTTTTGTTTTCTCTGGTTCTTCTGAATATTGTTTTTTTTTTAAAATTAGGACCTTGAGGTAGTAGATGTGAAGGGGATGAAGCCTAACCAAATATGTGAGGCAGTTTTTTCAGGAAGCTGTGACGAAGGCAGCTTGACGCGCTCCTCAAGCAGGCACCGTCCAAAACGCATAGCCCGATTTTGCTGATCTACCACTGCTGGGGACTTTCTTTTTCTCCTCTCCCTTATCCTCTGCTACAGTACCAGAGACTCCTCTCGCTCCTTCCGGGCCGGACCGAGGCTGTCGTCGGCGGCGTTGCAGCTCGGAGATGGCTGAGGCGAGGCGCCGGCGTAGATAGGTTGTATAGTAGGTCGTCGTGTACCCTTGTGGTGCCTTGGAGTAGGTCGCCAGACCCCTGCAACTGGCTCTGGTGCGTCCTTGCCCTGGTGTTCCTCGTTGTTCTCCTCCGGTGGCAGGAGATGCAGCAAGCGAGGGAGCTGGAGCCCGGCATCTCCGTTAATAAGGTTGCTCTTTCCTTCTGTTCGAGTGCTTTTCTGGTGCCATGGCGCGGTGCTGGATGGCGGTGGTCCTGCATCTCAATGAAGTCTCCAAGGAGGAAGATGGAGTTGGGAAGTTGGGCTGCAGCTCGATTCAATAAGCGCACATATGCCTCCTTTGGTTCTGAGCTTTTTGACTCACTGCTTCCCCTCCTGGCCGACCGTGGTGGCGAGGGAGAGGGGAGGTTTGCTGTGGTCGAGCTCAGAGCTGGAGGGGGTCGGAATTCCAGTGGTACTACGAGTTGGAGAAGATCCTCAACGTCACGAGTTTGGCCGCTGACTCAAGAAGCTGTAGGGCAGCTGCTCCAAGCCTGGCTGCCGGTGCTGCGCTAGGTTGTGTTCAACCTCTATGGGAGGCTCTCTGGAGTTCACACGGCGGCGATTTATTCCCATCCTGCACCAAGTGGTCTCGTCCCCGGTGCTTGCGTGGGGGGCCGTTGCGTGAGGTCTCAGTTCATCGGTGCTGAGGAAGAAGATGGACCCAATTGTGTTCATGTTTCTTTTTCTAGGGTCTTTGTGGTAAAAGTGAAGGACCTCTATGTTGTTTCAGTTTTTCCTAAGGTCCTTTCTGTAATTTGTAACGCATTGTTGAGCTCTTACTGCAGTATCCTGGACCTTTGGGGCCATCCCTGTTCAAAACAAAACAAAAACGAAGGCAGCTTCTTCGGAAAGCTGGTCTGAAAGCTTAAAAAACTAGAACTTAGTCTTTGATAGGAACTAGTTGGCACGTACGTGTAACGCATGTGCTTACAAAGGAATGATTTACAAGTCTCATAATTAAGTGGGACAATCTACAAGTAGGAAAAGATTCGTACCTGGCTAGATTTTTTTTTATTTATGATGTAAGTCAATTTCAACACATATATCTACCAATGTGCTACCATAACTCGATCATCATCTACAAAAAAGTCATTACAGTACGCAAACTTAACTAATAATAACCCAGTAAAAAACTAATAAAAACATGTACTACCACAACTTAGCACACAATATTTCATATTTCTCCTTTTCTTGACACCGCTTCTCTTTAAAATTGTATACCTGCTAACCCGACAAATATGTTCGATTGTTGATTTTCCCCTCGTGTATTGTTAGAAGTTGAACCACACTACATAAAAAGGAGGCAAGCGCAGCTTTGCTTAGCTCCACACATCAAGGTAGCATTCAAAAATGTCACACGCATCACGGTTGCCGCCTGTCTCGTACTCTCGGACCATGTAGAGCGGCTCGAAGTTCTGACTCGGCTGGTGACGCACGGGACAGCGGGATCCATCAGCGCTTGGGCTGAAGGAGACGAGGAGGCCATGGAGGTAGGTGGTGGTTGATGGGACGGGACATGCACATGTTAGTGAGAGGGTCGAGTGGAGCATGCTAAGAAAACGCATGTCTCCCACACTTCTCCACGCGTGCAATGGTTGCACAACCACGTGCAAATTTCCACGATAACGGACCAAGCACGCTGGAAATGGCCGATTTGTGTGTTCCTCTCGGGCCTGTCACAGGGTGCTTTGAGAACCGATTGGGCCACAACGCGGAGACCTTGCGGGCAACCAATGGCTGACCCGATGCGAGCCAAAAGCCCGATACCAAACGCACCATTCTTTACTTAGCCTGTGACACACAATGTTCAAAGTTCAAACTGCAGAAGAAAATGTTCCCATGTCATCATATCCTCCTTAGCACCCTCAATGGGTGTTCAAACTTTATTTCAAACTAGAAAGTGGTGGATGGTCATAAGTTTCTTTAGTGTGCCTATAGTTCATGAGTTCATACACCCAATTTTCAAATCTCTGACATAAGAGGTTCCGACTCCACCATATCCTTCTCAACCCTTAAAAGGGTGGTCAAAGTTTATGCCAAGCTGGAAAATGGTAGTCGCAGATGCAACCAAGAAAATTTAAAAATCACACATGGAATGAGTGCTGAGGCTGCATTATTGTCGTCGTGGTCTGTCTTTTCAAAAGAAGCCACAGGGCCGAAATAAAGTGACCCATATGTGCTGAGAACTAGTTAAACTGAAGAGTCAGACTAGAGATGGCTTTTCGCAATCTCTAATGCGTCTTCAACTGATGTCGCGCTCTTGAGCTTAGCTTTGTCAACGATGGGTTGAGATCGTGCGAGCTTTGGAAGAAGAGAGAATTCCTGAAAAATTGCAAAGACTTTATTAGGAATCAAGAATGGTTCTTACAAATGAAATCCACAATCTGAGTTCATTAAAAAATTGCAAGCTCTTCGGTCATGGCAAGATTTCCCTTCCAGACTCAGGATTTTTCATTTCCCGAGTATTCAACATGATTGGAACTTATGCTGATTAAATATAGGCTCTTATTTGCAAAAAACAAATTGGTCAGGGCAAAATTATTTTTAAATAAGGGTCATGGCAAGATCATACATGTTTTCATTTAAATGGCTAGTAACTCAATATTAGGGTAGATGGAAGTTGCAAGATATTGACATGTTCAAGCTGATGCCGGCATTTTATTACCTCTGAGGTTCCACTCTCCAGGAAAACGCCCTTCAGTCGACTATCTGCAGAATATAACATGACAAAGATTGATAAAAAAAAGCCCAGCTGAGAGTAATGATAAAGATTTGAAACAACCAATTACCAGAGTCAATCCAGAAGGTAGCAATCTTGGGATCAAAGTTGCCTACTTCAACTGTTTCACCAACTGCATAGTGAACAACAGATGATACAGATTTTGTCATTACTGATGTCAAATAACAAGGATCAACACTATAGGGAAGAAATTGGCTATTGAGGTAATTGTACCATTATCTCCATAAAACTGCCACCAAACTTTCCTCGTGCTTCCTTCGTATTCAAAAACTCGAGAATAGAAGTACGGAAGGTAGTCATACCTGCATCAGATATGGCAGATCAAACACGGAACTATAGCTAAGCCGATGAAGTACACATTCAATAACAATTAACTTACGCTTTTGCCTGAGATGTTAAGAGTGTTTCAACACAGTGATGCGCAGACTTTCTAGCATGATCCACATGCTCTACTCGAGCTACTCTATTGTACATCTGCCAAAGAATCCGATAGAAAATTATTATCCAGGATCCAACCTTTTCTTATCTGAGATAAATGCAAGGAAAACCACCTACCTTGAGGGGGAAAGCTGCCACATCTCCGATAGCAAAGATGGCAGGTATACTTGTTCTAAACATGGAATCAACCTGCACAGAAGTAGCAATTTCTTTTAAGGATAGCCACAAAAACAGACAGCAGTTGTTTGATACATTCCATACACATGTAGCATCATGTGTTTTATAAGGAAACAACAATGCAATGACAGAAGAGGTGACAAATGTGGGAACAGTAAATTGGTATAAGGTGTAACTGTAAAAGAGAAAAATGATCAAAATGGCTTTATGCTCTGTTATATGTCAATATAGCATGTTTGATCTTATTTATTTCAGGTACTACAAAAGAACAAGTAGGCACAGGGCCACAGGTGTTCAGAAATTCAAGCAAATGGGAGAGAGTAAGACCAAAAAGATGACCCAAACTAGCATATACAGTATAGCGTGACCCAAATCAGGTTCATTAACTTCGGGATGGAAACAAACCTCTATGCCACCAACTTCATTGTTGACTCCAACTGCTTCGAAGGGGCTGACAGCTGGTTTTGCTCCTATACCAACAATAACCTGCATTTAAATATACCACTACATCAATAAATCTCTTAACATGTATATGTAAGGAATTGGTTATTTAAGAGCATGTTGACACCTAGACAAATCGGCAAACATAATAAAAGTACTCCTCTGATCCGAAACGAATGTTGCAATGTGTGCGTACAAGTTGCACGAGTGAGATTGTTTTCTGGCGAAAATTTTAAACGGATCGGAGGGAGTAGCTGATGCAACGCCATATCCTAAAGCGTGAATGTCATCAAGACACTTTGCGTTTGAGTTCCTATTGCTGATCTTAGCCTTTTAGAAATGCTGAATAGATTTTATTGTTTATCAACAAGATTTGATATGATTTCTCAGTAACCTTGAGTGTCAGTTCATTAATCCTGCTTACAAATGCTGAACAGAACTTCACTTGATAGTATGTTCGAAAGGTATGTCTATTTGGATATACCCAACCTCTCACAAATCCATATACAGGCTTAGATAATTGTGTTCTTCATATGATTTTTGGTAAGCTAATATACTAAACTAACGTTCAATCCTAAACCATGATAAAACCAGTTGGCAACCAAGCTATTACTATAGTTGATGTGTAAGGGACGATTTGGACGTTGCATGAACTTGTCACAGGAGGAAACACACTGTGATTCTGGGCGGAAGGGTCATGACAAGGGTGATGTTGTGGCTCTGGTAACACGAACGAGAGGGGCAGAATGAGAGAGGGTGTGAACCAGCCCCAAGAGTGTGACCTCATGAAGAATACTTTGATTATAAGATTCTGAACGCCTATAGGCGTATGTGCTCTGGCTCCTTGTCCGGGTGTCATTCACCAAACAGCGACCCTAACTATGTGTAGCCCCATCTCATCCGATTTTCAAGAAATGTCACTAAGTCCAAGCTAGAGATTACAATACCGATGAGCAATGCTTTGGCGGTGCTTAGTCTTAACATGTAAATTATGTGTTTGAGCAAACACTTGTGAATGTTCACTATATTGAGGGCCCATTTCTGATTGATATATGGATTATGGACAGCCACTCAGACCAGTAGAAGAACATTTTGAATACAAAGATAATATGTACAAGAATGGTGACAGTTGGGTGTTTGTTCCTGAAGGACAAGAGCGTAGTACACGTTTCTCAATAAACTACGCGCTGTGGTACTTTCAACACGTAGCGCACTGACAAACTCCACGGCTCTCAGACAGACGATGAACACTTGAAACGGTACTGGTAACGCCTGGTACTGCATCGTTAATTTGTTCCACAAACTAGCCAGACACCATACGAACAAAAGAAAAGGTTTAAGAGATGACAAAAGACATATTTAAGAAAAAACTTATATGTGGACAACCGGTGATGAAACCTTCAACTCCAGATCAAACGGCCTCACAAAGTGCTAAGGGGCATAGCCTTCTACATAAATATCTTATAACAAAATTATCTTGGTTAACCAATATTTTGTCCCTCGTGCATACGACTAGAAACCGCTAGCTGCAAGCTTCACTAATTTATCTTTGTTGTACAAGTTCAAATTGACGAAAAAAGACCTCAAGAGTTAACAATAACCTCCAAAAATAAGTCAAAGGTAAGCACAGTATTATCTAAGTTTGGCAGCACAGTATTATCTAAACTGAAGTATTACCAAACCAAAGTATTCCAACGCCAGGCAAACTAATACTTCATTTTTCTCTCCTTTCTCAATTTCAAAAAAACAGGGTCGGACCTCTTTCTCCAATACTTCAAAAAAACTACAGTTTTAGGCAATACTTTAGTTTTAAAACCATATTATTTTTTATTAGACCCAAACACCTTAAAGTATTCAATACTTTAGTATTTTCAGAAACCAAAGTATCCTCTATATACTTTAAAAAATACATTGATGCCAAACGGAGCCTAGCATTTGTAAGCAGGATTAATGAAGTGACACTCAAGTTTACTGAGAAATGTGTACAATAGGCTTTCAAAGTCTTGGGTCTAGTATGACCCACATGTCAGAACGTCCATGTCGTGGTGCATATCATCTTTGTGCATGAAATGTTCTTAAACCAGACATGGACACTCGGTACTGTTAGATTTCACAAATTGTAGCTCAGTTGACTCGTACTTGACACAATGTGAGCCAACAAGAACCACCGACGATAGGTTTACTTTGATAATTAGCCTAGTATATTTGCTACCAGAATTATAGCAGCCTAGCATCTATTAGAGCCGCTAAATTGACTATGCAAATGCCCATGTTTTTCTAAAGTACAATTAAGTCAACTTAAGTGGTCACAGTGCTAAACAATCAAATTGAATCGGTATTTTCACAATGCTAAGGCCAATAGTAGGAACTCAAAAATTCAGGTGTCTTGATGATATTGATGCGTTAGTATTTGATATTGCACGATAAAAACTTGTTGAAAAGAAAGATCATAACTGTATCTGCTTCAACAACAGAACCATCTTTAAGTACAGCAGAAGACACCCTTCCATCAGAGCCAGCATCAAGTTTGTCAATAAGAGCTCCCTGGCCACCAATAAATATACAAAATCGGTATTATTAAGTTGAAAGACTATAAAACAAATGAAGTTTGTTTCTTGATCTAATTATGTCACCTTCACGAATTTGACACCATTTTGCTCATACAGTTCCTCGTACTTCTTAGCAAGGGAAGGCGTAAACAATCTTGGCATTATGTGATCTTCTGGGAATATGATCTATATACAAAGCAAAACTTTAATTATGTAACTGACACTATAATGCGGAAAAAGAAGAAAGGCATGCTTCAGATATATCCGAACTGAAGAAAGCAAGATAGTGGTGTTACAGTTGTGTCAAGATTCCAGCCACAAGCTGCGGCAGCCACCTCCATGCCAATATAGCCCCCACCAATAACAACAATTTTCTTTGCATTTCGCTATCAAATTAAACCAAAAGTCATTTGCGAGAAACATTAGAGTGAGAAGATACAATACAAATAATAACTTTGAACATTGCTGCCCATGCCACAAGAGAAAATCCCATTTTAGTACATGAAGGAACATCATTCGTTATTTATTTACTGAACATACCAATGAAGATACTAGGGAATCAGCATCAGAAACATCACGTATATAGTGAACTCCAGGTAAGTCCCCTCCAATTTTTTCAGGTAATCTGAAAAAAAAACATCCATATTACATGCAGCAACAAGCAATGCTGGCATTTGTCACAACCATGTGGACAGTACAAGGTTTATACGTCCAGTTCATTTGTAGAATCATTAGAAATTTCAGTTGGTTGAATTAGGTGGATTTTCGGGTTGTCCTGCCTCTTAGGGTATAAAGTTATAGCAATAACTGGTAATCATGGTAAATCAACATTTATAGCAATGCTTAAGTTTCCATAACACAAAATGTTATATATACCTTGCAGCAGCACAACCGGTAGCAATAATAAGTGAACCATACTTCAGCATTTTCCCTGATGAAGTTTTCAGGGTCTGCGTTTTGCCATCAAATGCTGCAACTGGATCCTCATACAGCACCTTTCAGAATGGATAGATGATTCAGACCGAAGTGATTTGTTGATTTATCACACTAAAAAAGAAAGAGTAGCATCCCCACTACCTCTATACCGTTCTCCTTATACCATTCAGCAGTCTGCCTCTGCCCACCAGATCCGACGCAGGTATGGAAACCCTACCGCAAAATAAAGATCAGTTTTAAGACTGCATGTGCAGGTTTGATGTTCTTACTTCTTAGATGACATAATGCAGGTTTGATGTTCATCTAAGAACATCTATTTCACCGATAGCAACAAATGTTGACATACTGAAGCAGCATGGGATTACTCTTTTTTGTCCATTGTTAGTTTATAATATCAAGAATCTCCCACAGATAAAAGGGTTACGCAGTTCGGTAATTTTGAATCCACAAACCATCACAATTGCCAATGCTTTAATCCAGTTTGGATTTTAAAAGTTGTTGCAGATACTTACAGGTAGGCGTGCGGGCTTCTTTTCTGGAGGGAACAGATAGCCTTTGGTCAATGCAGGCCGCTCATATGGCGGGACAGCCTGCGAGACAGCAATTGCACTGGGTTAGATCAACCCATCATAGCCTAGCCTCAAAGATGAAACAATCAGTAATTTGTGGTACTACGTTACATAAGAGGAACCTCACACTAATACCAGGGTCACAATACTTCTTGTGTTTTGCGGGACATAAGAAAAAAACATCCATTTCTGTAATGTACGTCGCGAAGAAAGCTCATGGTACTGAGAAACAGATGAGCAGTACCTCTTTGGAGACGATGCAGAGGCGGCCGTCGGCCATGCCATGCTCGACGAACGTCCTGGCGGCGTATCCCGCCGCGTTCCCTCCGCCCACGATGACGTACCTGCAGGACAGTTGCAAGCTTAGAGTTACGGACAGGGATTCGTCTGACACTGAAGCAGACAGGCTCAGATCAAGAGCCCCCGGAGAGAGAGAGAGAGAGAGAGAGAGAGAGAGAGAGAGAGAGAGAGAGAGAGAGAGAGAGAAAGGGGGAGGGCACCCACTCGCGGTTCTGGTTGTCGAAGCCGGCAGCCGCGGATACGGAGAAGCTCCTCCGGCGGGGAGCCACCGACGAGGCGAGGGCGCCTCCGCCGCCAAGACGCCGCAGCGCCCACGACGTCTGCGAGCAGTACCCCGTCCCCGCCGCCGCCGCCGCCGCCGCCGCCGCCGCGGAAGCCATCTGCGCCGCCTTTCGTCGGAGAGCTAAAGCCACCTCCAAGAAAAATGCGGAGAATCAGAAGAAGTCGACAGGCGCCTAAACGCGATTTCGGGGAGCTGCGGGGGCGCGACGAGAACCTGAAGTCATAATCTTTCTCCACTGGCGGCGCTGCTTGACCTTATACAAGCGTCAGGGAGAGGGGGGTGACGGAATTGTTTAAGCCAAGGGACGCTGGCCGTTGCGGCAGGCCAAGGGCCGGGGGCGGGGCGGCGACGATGTACGAACGGACGGAGTGGGGAGGGAAGAAGGTCCAGGTGGACTACCTCCTCTTTGTTATTACAACAAAGCTTCCTAAAAGGACCTCCTCGAATGGTGAATTCTGCGTAAGGACACTTACAAATAATTTCTGTGCTTCAAAATTCTTGTGAAATAAGTGTGTGAATTGGATTGGATGGAATGGTAGTGTCGATGTAGGATTTGTCAAGTAAGTTCATGCAGGATTTATAGGCCGGTCTTTGTGTGCTTCGATCTGAGTAAGAGAAAGCGGACAGTGTAGCTGTTCACTAAACTAAACATCATTTTCAGTGGATCTAGAAGTTGGACACCTGGTAGTTACAGCTAGAGGGTTCGTCTTTGGTGTCCACCACCCATGATTCATGATTGGACTTGCTCAGCTGCTGTCACAGACTCTCCAGACAAATCACAATCCTTCTACAACCACCAGCTAAATAAACTACAGGATCAGTAGTAGAAAAAAATATAAATGCTAGATTTCAGTTTAGTATGCATCAATCTTTGCTTGCTGATTGCTGCTTTTGCTACAAATATTGTGAAATTATGGGTCTTAACCTTGAGACAAAACTGATGCTTAACGATGTATTCACTCGTGAATCAAGCTAACCATGACACCCTGTTGCCTTCTCAACCCTTCCAACACCTACTAGTTTAGAAATAATCTACAGGTCAAACAATATAAATACTAGATTCAGTTTAATATACTTGCCTCTCTCCTCCTTTTCTAAAAAAAAAGAATCTCACAGAATCTTTGCTTTCTAGTTGCTCTTCTGAAGTTATGGGTCTAAAACCTTGAGGCAAAACTGAATCTTAACAATACATTCACATGTGAATGAAGTTAACCAATAACCATGACACCGTGTTGCCTTCTGAACTCTTAACAATACACAGTACAGTCCGTTGTGCGTTGTGAACCTGAGACTAGGAGTTGAGGCTTTTCACATTGAATTGGTCATTGGGTGATTGTGTACAATTTCTATCAGGTCCAATACCAAGAAGCTCAACTAGTTACAAAATATGGATTCAGTTCTCCCTGCAAGTATGGCCGAATGCAGGATAGATAGCAGCAGATTGTTCTTGGCATCCGACTTGCATGCTTCAGAAGTATCACCTCTTCCCAAAGAAGTGCTCTATCTGAGACTGCCCACCTTTGCCTCCAGCCTTCTGCTGAGCCTTAGGCCAAAGTGCCGGAGTCTTGCTACCCTGCACAGATTGATGCAATATTATTAGATACATAACTTCTTTTCCTGTCTGATGAGAAACATGAGTAGAACTAGATGAGCTGACCTGAAACCAGCCATGATCTCTAAGGACTTTCACCTTGCCTCCACGCCCATCATGCCCCACAGCAATCAGATTGCCCCTGCTTGCATTTGTATTTAAAGACCTAGGTGCTGCCATGCCCTTGGACGACCATTTGCCAATGCCGGTTCTTGCACCTTCCAGACCGATGCTTCCACATGGTGTTTCAAAATCATCATCTGATTGTAGGCAAGCATGTCAAGTACAGCAAAATAAATATAAATAAAAAATTTATGTCCAAAATAAAAATAAAATTGAAGGAGGTTCTGGACCAGTAACTTTGTATAGAATTTTTCAAAAAGGTATAACCACGCATTATACTCTTTCGAATTTACCGGCCTTGTAGAATGCAAAAAAAAGGTATTCCTTGCATCGAAAACTGCCCAAGTTCCTCTTACTGATGCACATGAAATCTATGCAACTTGAATTCAGAAATTATTTTGTTGAACCATAGAAGAACTCACCAGAAAGAGAATTAAAATTGTGAAATTGCTGAGGCCCAGTGCCAGAAGCCAGCCTAGTTGCTTGCTTTGATATGCCACCAATTGTCAATGTTTCTTTCTTCCATGAAGTTGTATCATTCATGCTTCTCAAAACAGGAAGCTCTTGAACATTTTGCGCTTTTGCCTCCGTAAGGTTCTCCTGAAATGTTGATTTTCCAGTTGCCACTGTGTGTTTCAAAAATGAAAGCTCGCATCCAAATGCGGTGGGCCCGTTGTTATCACGTTCACCACAAATGGACTGATTTTGTGCGTCCAAAGTGTAATTACTGTTCCCAGATGGCTTGGTCGAACATTTTATCATGTGGTCATCATCAGCATCTAAGTCTATCACATCTGCAATTTTGGCGTCCATGTTTTCTTGTAAGTTCATATCATTTTTAGGTTCAGGAGTCAACAGGTTCAAGCGAGACTTCTCGTTGCCTCTATCCTGAACCACACAATCAAGCTTCGCAGTTGGATTCACATATCCAGCATTTGGACTAGACAAATCTTTATTAGCTGTGGCATTTACTGGATTTGTCTGGTTCTGATCTGCTTTAAATTTCTTGGAAGACCTCAAGTCCCTGATGACATTATTCTCCTTTTCTTCCAATACCTTCTGAAGGTCTAGTACCCTTGCCTGTTTTTACTTGCCGAGGTCAGTTCTCAAACTAAACATTTAAATTCAGGACTGAATTTCAAGTTGAGTTGAGCGTACCCTCAATTTCTTTATCAGTTCTTTGTCCTTCTCAATCCTCTGCTGGGCGCGAGTTTCTGATCTTCCCAGAAGATTGCACTGGACCATCAATTCTTTGTAGCTCCTGGGAGAAAAATGAATCACTAATTGTTCCAAGCATAAATGAATGAATACTCGTAGCTTTTAGAAAGGAAAAATCTGCTTCACCAGGTTAAGTAAAAATTTCAGTTGAGACAACAACAATCATCGATGTAGGAAAGAGATGGAGTGGTTGAGCAGAAAGTACCAAAGTTCAGTATTTAACAAAAATGGAGGTTCTTTGTTTAATTTGTGTGCAACTGATTCCAGAACGGCGCATTACTTCACCATCCAATTCATTTGGTACTGGTAATGACCGAGCATCGAAATACTCTCGACTGACACTCTGTAGCTGAAATACTGACTGTATTTATGTTGAGGACCTTACACTTCCTTCAACAATCCAAAGTTCAACAGCACGACATTGGAAGCTAAACTGCTGAAGAACAGTGTATATAATAGCTCAAAGAACGACAATGATTTATGTTTATGTTTGTTTGCTTTGCTTTCATTGTAAGACCGATGCCATCTTGGCAATTTCTTCTAATACAAAATGACACGCATTTAGGTTTGTATTCGACAAAAAAACAGGACTATATTCATTTTAAACTACTACTACTGTAACAATTCCTGATTTGAGTGAAGAGCTCCCATAGTCCCATTTTTCAGTTAAAAATGCTTAGGAAACTAAACTAGTATGTCCACAATACATTTCAATAAAGAAAATGAAATAGGATTATACCTGTTGCGAAGAGCAAGCGATCTCTTCAGTACGTCAACAGCATTCTCAAGATTGCCATGGTTACCCAATGAAGCCAGCTTTAAGATCTCTTCCTCCTGAAGGTTCATGTCTGTCGACCTAATAAACAAGAGATTAATACAGAGAGATGGACTTCAATCATCAAAAACAAATATGTAGCATACAGCTTCAGCGCGGCGAGCTCCTTCGCCAAAGCAAGGCTCCTCTCCTGCAACCTCCCGCACTCTGACGTCTTCCTCGACAACTCCTGCCATGATTTACCAACACAATTCAGTAGTCCATAGCCATATGCGGAGTAGGGAAACACAGATAATTCGCCACCTGAACAATCAGCTTACCTCTGTTTTCGCATTGAGCAGCAGCTGCACATACTCTTTCTCCTTCCTAGCCGAGTCCCGCATCGTCTCCGCTGCCGCCGCCTTCTCCTTCCACATAACGACCTGAACCAAGAAACCATCAGCAAAACACGCAAATCACCAGCCCAATACGAGATCCGGCATACGCAGCAGCAGCACTTACCTCGGCGGTGAGTTTCTGGATCCCGTCGCGCTGCTCGTCAAGAACCCGACCAAGGGACGCGGCCTTCTGCTCCAGGCGTTCGACCTCGGCGGCGAGCGCCTCCGGGTCGGCGTCCTGCGTTGAGCCTGGGGACGCCTGCGTCGGGCACGCGCCGGTGGACTGGAAGAAGAGGCGGGTCGGCGGGTGGGAGGGGCCGCAGGCCTGCTTGCAGATGGGGCACGTGCCCTTCTTCGGGCAGTACTCCAGCCATTGCTCTACGCTGCAAGAAGATCCAAGAAGCATCTCCGTTAGGCGGACATTGCAAGGGGAGAAGACAAACTGATTTGGGGGAAGGGGCAGGCGGGCGGGGCGGACCACAGGGCGTGGAAGACGTGGCCGCAGGAGGGAAGGCAGTAGAGGTGCTGGTCGGAGAGCGGCCGGAGATCCTCGTAGCAGATGGTGCAGACCGGCCACGCGGCGGCGGTCATGGCGGCGGTGGCGGCATCCAGAGGGGAGCGGGCTCCTCTTCTTGTGGTTGGCTTTTGGGTCGGGGGAGGGAAAGGAAGAGGTTTCGCATTTTGTTCCGCGGGAAAAATGCGAGCTTTCGTGGCGGGAAGTTTTTAAAGGAGTACTATCTTTTCCTCTCGCTTATTTGGCTCCAGATGAACACGTTTCACATGACAGAACAGATCCCCTAATGTTGGAATATGTTCATATTTGATTCCAAGGAAATTTCCAAGTACTTTAGATGATTGTAATGTTCTGATATAGTAAGAAAAATTTGGCAGGTTTTAATTAGCGAAAGAAACAGCACGTACGCACTTTGAGATTTGCAAGATTTGTTAGACCGAGCCCTATAAAATCCTGTATATTTCATAGGGTTCTTTAATGCATATTGTTGTAATCATAGATTTTCTTTAAGGATGACTTTACATTAAAATTTCTTGAAAATTTTACATTACATTCAGAATATTAAAAAGATCCATATGGTTTGCCAACGAGTGAACCAGACAATCAAATTTTAACCATAAATGATTCAAGATGTCATGCCATTACAATCTAAACATTTCCCTTATTTCTATGTAAATTTTTGCTAATTCGGTGTGTTGAAATGGCATGACAAATGAGGCCCTAAGAAAATACCCACCATATGGAAGGGGCAAATCGGTCTTAAAACTTTCGCTCCCAAGTACCAAATGTTTCATTACTGAATGTAGAATCTTTGCATACTTCTAACGAGTGTTTAAAGAGACATATACCTCCAACAGGTTTAGCTCATAGTCAAAGGTAGTTACATCCATATATACTTGTTGTCCAGTTCTCAAGCGTGCAAAAGGCTTCCATTACTACAGCTCCTCCATGAGAGCATTCAACAATTTGACATGTCCAAGGAACACCTCCACAGTTCTATACACAGGTGAGACTGATGATGATGTACACAAGTCAAAAACTCTGCACGAACAGTAAATCCACCAACTATACAACGATTCACTCTGAACATTTAATGGATGCACTGTCTATATTGGCCGTCCGGGGTCGGATGTTGTTGTCACGACGGTGTCAGAAGAACCGTCTCTTCAAGTTTCGGGCTGTTGCTTGGTAGGAGCTCATGAGGAGCCCAACACCTATGCCAACTCCAACACAGACTCCCAGGCCAATACCAACGCCAACTCTAACACCAGCATTGAACCATGTAAGTTGCCCATCTTCGTCCTCAGAGTACCAACGTTCAGGGTATGGCCTGGTTCCCATGTTGTTCATGTCAATGTCGTTTTCATCACCCATAGCCTACCAAAGAGATCCATATCTACAGTTAATTAACATTATTTTGGGTGTTTAATAAACAAGAAACTAAGATTTGCCCCAGGCATGTTGCTTCATTTGAAGGAAGAGGAACAGAGACAAAGCAAAGACCCCAAAGATTATGTCAGATTGTCAGTAATAAACAGGGCACAGAATGTTGTAATAGTCCAACTTTAGCCATATTTCCATTGTCGTGGGACATTAAATCTGATCATCTAAAACAAAGACATAAAGAAATACCCATGGGCCACAGCACTAATACCTGTGACAGATCTCATGCTCTAACTACTTGACATCAATCAAGAAAGGATCTGTTACGCAGAATTTATGTAGAGAGAACTGGGAAGTACACCTAAAATAATATTATAATTCTCGATGCTTTCAAGTTTCAAATGCTTATCATATATGACATGGGTCTGGTTGCAAAGTAAATGCAGCTTAGGTTGCATAGTTGGCTAATCTCATCATATAACAATACCATACCTACTTGATCTAATTTTGAAGGACGTGAAGCATACACATGGCAAGCAAGCTACTAAGGATAATAGTAGTAGCATCCCAGCACCAGCAGCTCCTATCTTGTTATAGGGATACCCCACTTCATATACACCTTTTATGATGAGATCTAAAAGTATGATCGAATACATGGTCAATATGAAGTTGTGTCCAGACTTCATAACATCCAAGCTATACTAGACAATGCAGAAGTAAATAATCGACTATATGGGAGAGGATTTCCATCCACATACAATAATATTTATTACTAAAGTCAAAGACATGGATACAAGTCAAAATGAATTAAGAACAAAAAGTTAGAGCTTAGTGTTTTCAGGATTACACCTACAAAATATATTTCTACACAGCGATACTACAATTGACCAGCAATGTTTGCTGGAAAGCAACACAAGTTTGCAATCACAAACACACTGCAGGAGCAAACCAGTACAAAATTGACACACAGCTACATTCAGCAGAATGACAATGGGGCTATGCCCCCAAATTTCAGAACACAACTATATGTGTAGCAAGAACTGGAAGAGACGCACACACATATATGGGGCCACCAAACCTTTTGCTCGTCACTAGGCGCCAATGAATAGTTAAAGCAAGTACTCCCTCCATTCCACAATGTAAGCCTTACATTTTGGAACGGAGCACACAGCCACTGAACCACATTATGCAGTCTACACATGTTTACTACATTAGGGTCCCTTTTTGTTGCTACAATTGTCACTAAACCAAAGCTACTTCCTCTGTATGTCATATTAATCAGTATGATCAAACAACTAATGTTCACGAATTTTGACTGACTGACCATCAAAGTTGCTGATCGCCGGCGAACCAACCCGCCAGCAGCCTCTTCAGGGGTGGCAAGCCGAAGGGCGTGGGTGAGAACGGCGGGCTCGCCTGAGCAGCACCCGGCAACATAGACCTCAAAGGCTGAGGCTGAGTCGGCCGCTCCAGCGGAGGGGACGCAGTCGATCGCCCAGGCGGGGGAGTCGGGCTTGGAAAAGTCAGTGCACCGTCGAAGGGAGCCCCGGAGGAGGGCAGCGCCCCTGTGGTCCGCGACCTCGAAGGCGACTGCGGGCGGGGGGAAGCGTGCGTCCGCGGTGGATACGTAGGTGGCCTCGCCGGAGGCGGGGTCGCGGCGGTCGAGGCGGAGAGGAAGGGAGGAGGGGGAGGCCTCGCCGCCGGCGGGGTGGAGGGCCAGCGCGAGGCTGGGCGGGGCGGCGGCTCCGGAGACGCGAGGCGAGAGGCGCACGTAGAAGAGGCGGACCTCGAGGCTGCCGCCGGAGTCCATGCGCGCTGCGCGAGGTGGGGATTAGCTTAGGGTTCCGCCATTGCGAGGCTACTCTAAGAGCATGTACAATGCAAAGTGGTGGTGCTTAGAAAATAAACCGGTTTTTATGTAACCACCGATGCTTATTTGTACTAGATAAATGGTTAGCTAAGCATGTCTCCTGTAGAAATAGGCACCGATGCTTACGTAAGTGCTTGGTTTATTTTTGTAAGCACCTATCTAAGCACCTTGCATTGTACATGGCCTAAAGGTGGAGACGAATGGTTAATTGATTTTCCGAATATTGTACATGGCCTAAAGGTGGAGACGAATGGTTAATTGATTTTCCGAATAGAGTACTGTACTAAGCCAGACAAAGCGGATTAGCATAAGTGATTTACTTAGGATGTGTTCGTTTTTTTTATGGAGATGGAACGGAACCGTTCCATTCCACTCCTAGAGTTTTAGCGTTTAGTTTGGGGATGAAATGGAATCAGGCCGTTCCTCCGAACCGAATATTCGGGTGAGATGCGGAATTGACCCGTCCGGGCAAATCGGTCGGACGAGGTGGAATGGACGCTACTCGTCACCGCAAAATGCTCCCGATGAAAAAAAATGCCTCAAACTCACCCGAACCCTATCTCCCCTTTCTCCCACCACGCACAGGCCACGCTACTCCATCACTCCCGTCGGCGCCGCCACCCTCACCCGCGCCGGCACCACGACCCTCACCCGCGCCAGCGCTGGCAGCCTCGACCCCGTCGGCGCCTCCACCCTCACCCTCTCCCGCACCGCCGGCTCCCCCACACGCACCGCCGCCTCCCTCACTCCACGGACGAACGGCGAAGCAGGCCGGAGCAGGCTCGGCGACGGAGCAGGGCAAAGCCGGAGCAGGGCAGGGCGGGAGCAGGTGCGGCACGCCGGAGCATGAACCTAGGGCTGCGGATTCGACGAAGCTAGACATAGGTGAGATTTGTTTGTCCAAATATGTGTGTTTTTATGTGTTTGCTGTGATATCCATGGAAATCGTTAGCAATAAGTTGATATATGATGCTGCCCAAATTTTTTTGATGTGTTTGATACCAAATCCATAAATTTTGTAGGCTATATATGGTGTTGCTCGATTTTTTTTGACTTGTTTGGTGGATGAAATCGCATGTATCTTCTTTATTTGCCATGTATAAGTTATTTGTATGCATTGTAGATGGGCAAGAGCATGGATAAAAGGAAAAAGATGATTAGGGGAGCTGCTGTGTTTGTTGTTTGGGCAGCGATTGTTGTAGTTGTTCGGGTCTTGAAAAGCAAGAGAAGAACATGTATACCATATGGGTCAATGCATGAAAAAGATCGGATGAGAATTGAGTATCTCAATAGTGAAATTTGGCAATCAGATGTGACGTGTATAAACATGTTACGGTTTAACATAGCTTCTTTCTTTAGGCTGTGTGAGATAATGAGAGAACACAAATTGTTAGAAAATAGTGTCCATTTATGTGTGGAGCAGCAAGTGGCAATGTTCTTGCATACCATTGGACACAATGTTCGGAATAGAGTTGTAGCAACAAATTTGTGTAGATCATTCGCTACAATTAGCATATATTTTAGGCAAGTCCTTCATGCCATTGGTGAGCTTCGTAATGAGTATATCAGGCCACCTTCATCGGAGACCCAGAAAAGATAGCAAGAAACCCTCGGTTTGACCCATATTTTAAGGTATATGTTGAAACTATTACTTACCTATGTAGGATTGTATTCACCCATAGTATTGACAGATTTTTGACTATATAGGATTGTATTGGAGCTATTGATGGTACACGTGTGCGAGCATCTGTTGTTAAAGATGTGGAAAATTCATTTTGTGGTAGGAAGCCTTTTGCTACTCAAAATGTGATGGCAGCGGTAGATTTTGACCTCCGGTTCACATATGTGTTGGCTGGGTGGGAGGGGACAGCACATGATGCAGACGTTTTAGCCGATGCATTAGGGCGTGAGAGAGGCCTACAAGTACCACAAGGTAACAAGTTGGCTTAGATATGATTGTCCAAAAATTTGTCACAAACTTGTGTCTTTTTTTAGGCAAATATTACCTAGTTGATGTCGGATATGGAGCCAAGCCCGGTTTCATCCCACCTTTCCGTAATGTGAGATACCATTTGAACGAGTGGGGCAACAATCCCGTCCAAAATGCGGAAGAACTTTTCAACCTCAGGCATTCATCTCTACGTATAGGGGTAGAGCGAGCTTTTGGAACCCTCAAGAGGAGATTCAAGATTTTAGATGATGCCAAACCGTTCTTTCCCTTTCCAGTGCAAGTTGACATTGTTGTAGCTTGTTGTGTTCTTCATAATTATAAACTATCCCAAGGAGGTGATGAATCCATTTTACCGGAGCTAACTTGGACCGCCCAACCAACCCGGTCACAAACTCAACAAGCAAGAGACCATAGAGCCACGGTCGACCGTAGGCAACAAATTGCTAACCAAATGTGGGCAGATAGGCATGTCATGTATGGTCATTGAGTGTGTGAAAACCATGTGTTTCAATTGTTATTTATGTATCATTTCGTTGTTGGACAATATGGTCCATTTTATGTACTCAAACTATGTATTTGGCATGTTCTAAATCATATGTGTACTCCTATTTCGTTGTTGGACAGTATGGTCTATTTTATGTACTTAAACTATGTATTTGGCATGTTCTAAATCATATTTGTGCTCCTATTTCATTGCTGGACAGTATGGACCATTTTATGTATTGAAACCATGTGTTTGTGATGTTCTAAATCATATTTGTGCTCCTATTTCATTGCTGGACAGTATGGACCATTTTATGTATTGAAACCATGTGTTTGTGATGTTCTAAATCATATTTGTGCTCCTATTTCATTGTTGGACAGTATGGTCCATTTTATGTATTGAAACTATGTATTTTAATGTTCTAATTCACATTTGTGCAACTATTTTACTGTTAGACAGAATGGGCAATGCTGAAAGCACTGATGCAAGTGGAAGCAACACGCAGGGTGCACCTGCGAGCAAGGCTGTGAGCAAGGCCAAGGCGGTGGTATGCTGGACCAATTCTATGTCCACCATGATGCTTGGCTTTTTGGCTGACATTGTGGCTAGTGGTAAAAGAACTTCAAGTGGTTTCAAGTAGTGCCACCATAACCAATGTGCTCAGACTCTCAATAAACACTACAAGCTATCATTGAATCATGACCAGATTAGCAACCACCTCAAGAAGTGGAGGAAGATATGGGGCAGGCTGATGCAACTGAAAAATCTGAGCGGAGCTCTATGGGATGAGGATACTTGCACTATTCGACTTAGCGAGGAACACTATGTTGGGCATTGCCTCGTAAGTTTTTATCTACTGCATGCTATTTACTACCATCAAGTTATGTGTACTATATGCTTCTCACGTGTGCATCTTTTTGTAGAACAACAAAGCTGATATCCCATACCTGAATACCCCCAATTGAGCACTACCGTGTAATGGAAACAATCTTTGGATCCACTACAGCAACAAGGAAGTATGCCAAGTCTGGGAATGACCCCTTGTCTATTGATGTTGAAGATGAAAGAACATTTCTTAATCCCTAATGTTTTGTGTGTTAGTTAACAATACCAATGATACTAATCCTATTGCTAAGTATTTCAGTTTGGGTGAAACTCATATCACAAATCCTAAAGCCAAATTGTAGAGAAAAGGAGTTTCTGGAATTCTTCCCAGACCCGGATATTCCGGTTCCCCAACTCGGATATTCCGGGTCATCCCCAGAAAATTGGCTAAGTCAAGTTCAGAAGTACTACTGACTTCAATCGGAAAATCAGCTCGGAAATTTCAAGGACCCGGATATTCCGGTTCACCAACCCAGATATTCCGAGTCAACCTCAAGAAAATTGGCTAAGTCAAGATTCAGAAGTGGTACTGACTCCAATCGGAAAATCAGCTCGGAAATTTCAAGGACCCGGATATTCCGGTTCACCAACCCGGATATTCCGAGTCAACCTCAAGAAAATTGTCTAAGTCAAGATTCAGAAGTGGCACTGACTCCAATCGGAAATTCAGCTCGGAAATTTCAAGGACTCGGATATTCCGAGTCAACCTCAGAAAAACGGCTAAGTCAAGTTCAGAATTAGTTCTGATCTCAACCGGAAATTCAGCTCGGATATTTTCAAAGGCCCGGATATTCCGGGTGACCGGAATTTCCGGTGGTACTTATACCGGAATTTCCGGGTGACCAGGACAGCCAACGGCCAGATTTTGAGGGGGAGTATAAATACCCCCTCACTCACTCAAGAATAGTGAGCTCTCAGATTTTCTCTCTCCTACCATTCTTGAAAGCTCAAATCATCAAGATCTCCCAATCCCCCCACCCAAATTCATAGATCTTTGGAGGATTGGAGGAGAAGGCCCGGATCTACATCATCACCGAAGGGATTTGCATTTCTCCCCCATTCACTTGGGGATTTCGTGGCTAGGGTTTCCGGTGGGAAAACCTAGTTCACCATTGTTGTACTCTTGGTGTTACCTTGACCTTTTGTGGTCCTTGACCTTTTGTGGTCTTCTTGGGAGCCCCCAATTCAGTTGTGGGTGTGTGCCTCAAGCGTTTGTAAGGGATTCGATCTCCGCCCTAAAAGGGATCAATAGTGGAAGGTGGACTCGAAACCTTTGTGGTTGAGTTCATCGGAGAAGAAGGTGAGCCTTTGTGGCGTTGCGGCTAACCTGTTGTGGTAGCGCACACCTCTCCAAACGAGACGTACACCCTTGGGTGGAACTCGGGATTACATCTTCGTCTCCGCGTGCTTCACTTGGTTCCCTTTACCCTTTGCTCCCTTATTTGCTTTCCTTGTTATTGCTTAGTTTCTCATTTAGGTAAATTCACCGTAGTTGCATATCTAGAGAATTTACCTTTGTGTTGAGCCTAAATTTGAAAAGACCTAAAATTTGTAATAGCACCTATTCACCCCCCCCCCCTCTAGGTGCCGGATTCCCGTTCAATTGGTATCAGAGCCTTGTTCACTTTTAAGGGCTAAACCGCCTAAGTGCAACGATGACGGAATCCGATGCCGAGAGGGCCGCCCGTGAAAAATTAGAGGCGGAGAAGGAGGCGTTAGCCAAAGGGGCAACCATGGCCGATCTTATTGATATGAGATCGTCCTTGGAGGCCCAACTCCTCAAGATGAATGAGATGCTCATGGCACTCTTGAAGTCTAAGGAGCCCGAGGCTACTTCTCCCTCTCCTCCTCCTAAGGAACATGGGGGGAACTCTAAGGAGTCATCTTCGGATGGGTCCAAAGATGTTACCTCAAGTGTTCCCGGGATGGCGGAAAAGGATGAACCACCTAGCTCCTCTAACACCCCCAAAGGAGAGGAATTTCATAATGTCAACCATAATTACTCTCCTAACCCTCCTATCCCTCACCCTCATGTAAAGTTTAGAAGTGACCCTCCTAATCTTAAACCTACTCATTTCTCTCAATGGGTGTTTCTAATGAAGTCTCATCTATGTAGTGCCTCCATTGAGCTTTGGCGCATCATTGAAGAAGGATACAAGCCCCATGATCCAACCAACTTGACAAGAAGAGAGGTGGTTGATAGCCAACTCAACGCCACCGCTCTTCATCAACTCCAAATGGCCGTTGGAGAGAAGGACATGGCTCATTCAACAATTCTCCACCGCCAAGGAAGTTTGGATTGCTCTTTCCGACATCTTCGTTGGGAATGAGAGCATGAAGAAGAACCGGTATGATGCCTTATGCAATGAGGTGGAAGGGTTCTACAAGTTGGATGGAGAAAGCCACGAGGACATGTACCGGAGGTTGGTGTTGGTTGCCAACTCCTTCAAGAACCTCAGGGCGGAGTACATCAATGATGCTTGGATCAAGAGGAAGTTTGTGACCGCTCTCATGCCCTTTGAGGACACGGATTTGAAGACACTCCAAGGGAGACATGACTTTGCAAAGATGACATCCAATGAAGTTATGCAAGAGATGACCGCATACAAGGTGGCCTCCAAGATTGCACAAGATGCAAGAGCTAGAGCCATAGGGATGCACAAGCATGCCTCAATTGCTTTGAAGGCCACCGTTGAAGAGGAGGATGAAGAGGAGTGTGATGATCAAGTCGAGCTATCTAGTGAAGCTCTCTCAAGCACTCTCACTCAACACATGGGTCTTGCGGCAAGAACCTTTTGGAAGAACCCCGGAAGGGCCAAAGCAAGGATTGACAAGAAGTTTCCCCCCAACGGAGGAAATGAAGGGGTTACGGTTCAGAAAACAATAATTTTCTAGCGTACGAAACCCTAACTAGCCAGGATCTATCTATCTAGTACATGCGATAACGGTGGCGGAACGGGTTACATTACCTCCATGTAGACCGATAGCGGGGATTACGCTCCCGCACAAGCGTTGACGATGAAGTCGTACGTAGCCGACCTCGAGGTCGCGGAGAACTTGCCGCGATGTCGGAGTCGATGACGCCGGGGTGTCGATGATGATCTGCGTCGACGGGCGTCGGGCGGAAGAAGGCAGAGCGCCAGCACCGGGGCTGGTGCGCCGACAGCAGAGGGGGGGGAGGCGCGGCGGCTGCAGGGGGCGAGACGACGTCGCCCAAGCTCCTCAATAGAGTAGCCTCCGAGCACTCGCAAACATACGGAGCCTAGCGACAACTCCCGGTCATTCAGATCCAGCTGAAATCGCAGGAGTAGAACTTATCTGGAATCCCGCAGAGCAACGGCGCTCTGCGGTATGGCTTAGGTGGAGAGAGACCCCCTTCCTCAGCTCGGCGCGGCTCCGACTTGGGAACCACGAGATCGAGAGAGAAATTGGGAATTAATTGAATTTCCTATGAATTAAATCAATTAACATGCCTTGCTATATAAAGGGGGAAGGGGGTGTGCAAACCCCTTGGCTCCCCCATGTGGGACTAAACAAAGGACAAGGGAGGGGGGTTCGGCCCCCACATGGGCTGGCCGAACCAGCCTATGGGGCCCACCCCCCTTTGGTGGTGCGGCTCCCCCTCTTGGGCCCTCTTAGGGCCCATATAGGTGGGAGCCCCCTTTTTCCTTTATTTAATTAATATTAAATTAATATAAAAATCCCATTAATTCATAATTAATATATTTATATATAATTCAATATCCCGTGACTCCGAAACTATTTCGGAACCACCCGAACAACTTTCGGACATTCCCGGAACCATTCCATACCTCCCCGGAACTCCTTCCGGACCACCGGAACTCTTTCCAGATCATTTCTCTCTCTCCAATAAAAACCTATAAAATTCCAGAACCTATCTCCTAGCGTCGCTAAGACCTTAAGTTTGTTACGATACGGTTCGGGAATACTCCAGACATGGTTGAGACACTCTGCTCACCAATGATCGTCAGGGATACCTGGAAATATATGACGACCCCTGTGCATTCCACGAATATCGTCGTTGAACCATAAATATGATATTCATTCCCTTTGTCTCTGCGATACTACCTTGTCCGAGATATGATCGTAGACACATCGATGCCTTTGCTGTATCTCGTTACTGACGAAGGTTATTAACTCGTCTGTGATATTACCATCTCCATGACCCAGTCACAAGCTGCGCAGCTATATAGATGCAATATCACCGAGTGGGCCCAGAGTATCTTTCCATTACAAGAATGAACAAATCCCGCTCTTGATCCTTACGTCTCGATGCTCTTTCGGAATACCCAAGATAGACACCGTTATTGTCATGCTATATAAGACACAACGTTTGATGCTCTCAAAGCACTCCTACGAAGCAACAATAAGTACGGTCTCACGGTCTAAGGAATAAGCTATCATACTCTTATCTATTGCAAATGACAAACATCGTAATACGATCTTATTGCAATACTTTGCGTATGTCCATCACCTTATTCTACTAACAAGATGACCCCATTGTCAACCGACGTCATTGTCCTTGATCGGGAATCTCGATCAACTGTTGCCCAATGGACTAGCTCATATAGAGGCTTGCTAGGGACCTGGTTGTCTATGTATCACACGTGTATTAATAATTCCGATTAATACAGTTATAGCATAATACACAAACCTATTATAAACTTATGAGATAATGCAATAAATACTACTTATTTATTTGCCTCTAGGGCATATCTCCTTCAGGAAAGCCATTCAACAAAGTGAGACTTTGCTATAACTGCAATGACAAGAGCCACTTTGTTGCCGATTGCCCATGGGAGAGAAGAGAGGATCATGGTGGGAGGCTCGTGGCCAAGACGAAGGGCAAGGGGCCCATGCCCATGAAGAAGCCTTTCTTCAAGAAGAACCAAAAGATTGTCTTGGTGACTCAAGAGCAATATCCCACCGATGATGAAGATAGTGACAAGGAGGATACTCCAACGCAAATGGCCGCACTAGCCATGTCTTCCACAACTCCATCACTCTTCGCCTCACCAAACGAGAGCCTCATCGTCAAGAATGGAAGATGTCTTATGGCAAAGACATCCGAGGTACAACTATCCCCCAACTCCATATCACATGACATTGATGATGCTATGAGCCTAGAAGTCAAGGAAGAAATCATTGCTTTTGATAAATTCATGACTAACTTGCAAGGAGAAGGAAAGAAACATTTTGGCTCAATCATGAGTCGTATAGGTGAGCTTGAGCATGAGCTTGAACTAAAAGGTGAGATTGAGAGAGAGGATGCACACGCTAAGGTGTCTCTCCAATCCTCTCTCGAAGATGAACAAGAAGCTCATGCTCTCCTCGAGGAGCAACTTGCTAAGATCACTAAGGATCGTGATCTCTACTTTGCTAAATGTAAAATTGTGCAAAATGAAAAGTCCGAGCTTGTAGTTGCTCATGCTAGACTTTGCGAAGACTTTGAGTCACTTGACAATGCTCACAAGGTGTTGACAAGTGATCACGAACGTTTTCTCAAGTCTCGTGATCAACTCCAATCTCGGATATCTATTCTTGAGAAACCTAGCACCTTTACTCCTTTGAATGCTAATGCAAATGTTGTGAAGGGTATTGCTAGGGTTATGTTTGTTCCTTCTATGGCAACCAAGCCCAAGACCTCTCTTGATAAAGGTAAGGGGACACTCACTACTCCTCTTCATGAGCGAGTGCCCCACAAGGGTAAGGAAGGTCTAGGCTATGTTGCTAAGGAGAAGAAGGAGATCAAGAAGAAGACCAAGTCCGCACAAGCCAAGAAGGTTGACATTGCGAGTGGAAATGCCACAAGGGGCACTCCCACTCGTAATGACTTTGCGGGCATAACTAACCCCAACTATGATTTATATGTTGATTATTATGGGGATGTCTATGCTAGATACATTGGTCCTTTTGATGGTTACATTGAATATGCTATTTGGGTACCAAAGACCCTTGTTGCTAACCAAAAGGCACCCATTGCAAAATGGGTACCTAAACCCAAGAATTGATTGTGTGTAGGGCCTTGCTTCCGGAGGATCGAAATGGATAATTGATAGTGGGTGCACTAGTCATATGACCGGAAGCAAGGATATTGTAACGGAGTTGAAGCCCAATGATGATCAAATGACCGTTACATATGGTGATAATTCTAAGTCTAAGGTAATAGCGCTCGGCAAGGTGGTAGTGGCACCGGACATCACACTTGTGAATGTCTTGCTTGTCGAGTCCCTAGGTTTCAACTTGATCTCCGTCCATTCCTTAACTTGTTTGGGTTATACCGTTGTCTTCGAAAAGGAAATGGTCATTCTCTTGCGGAGCAAGTCTCTCAATGTGTCTTTCGTTGGGTACATTGAGAATGGGCTCTATGTGGTTGACTTCTCCGGAGTCACCACTTCCCATACAATGTGCCTATTCGCAAAGGCGGACTTGGGTTGGCTATGGCATCACCGACTAGCCCATGTCAACATGAGTACTTTGCAAAGTCTCCACAAGGGTGGCTATATCCTAGGACTAAAAGACCATGTTTCTTTCTCGAAGGATCGAATGTGTAGGGCGTGTGTTGAAGGAAAAATGCATGACATCTACCATCCAAGCAAGACCATCATTTCTTCAAAGAGGGTTTTGGAGCTTCTCCATGTTGACCTCTTTGGTCCCATTCCGGAAGCTAGTCTTGGTGGCAAGAAATATTGCTTGGTGATTGTTGATGACTATTCAAGATACACATAGGTTTTCTTCTTCAAGACGAAGATGGAGACTCACCAAACTATCATCGACTTCTCCAATGAAGCTCAACGTCAACACAATGTCCCTATCTTGGTGATACGAAGTGACAATGGGTCCGAGTTCAAGAACTACACCTTAAACGAGTTCCTTAGTGAAGAAGGGATTCGTCATCAGTATTCCGCTGCTTATACTCCCCAACAAAATGGTGTAGCCGAAAGGAAGAACCGCACACTTATTGAGATGGCAAGGTCGATGATGGCGGAGTTCAAGTCCCCTCACAACTTTTGGGCCGAAGCCGTCAACACCGCTTGCCATTCATCCAACCGGCTCTTCTTTCGCAAAGGACTCATGAAGACACCTTATGAAGTGCTCACCGGGAACAAGCCCAATATCTCCTACTTCCGAGTATTTGGTTGTAAGTGTTTTTATCTCATCAAAGGTGTTCGTTTGGGCAAGTTTGATTCTAAGTCTCTTGAAGGGACATTTGTGGGCTACGGATCCGAATCCCACACTTATAGAGTCTATGATAAGGCCTCGCGCATAATCATAGAAACTTGTAGTGTGGTATTCGAGTAGAATGACGGCTCCCTCGTGGAGCAAAGTGGTGTTTCCGGTGTAGGTGATGATGAACCTCAAGATGCTATACGAAGAATGGGGTTGGGAGTCCACCGCCCCATTGAACTCTATTATGAGGATGATCAACAAGGACCAAGTTCTTCACAAGTGGTGACCACCCCAACACAAGGAACACCCATCGACAACACCGTGCCCAATGCACCCTGCCAAGAAGAAGAACAAGATTCTACAGCTGCTCCTGGAATTTCCGGAGGACCGGAAAATCCGGGTCAAGATGGAATCGGAAATTCCGGTGGCCCGGAATTTCCGGTTCCTGAACCCGGAATATCCGGTCCTGCTGACATTCCCGGTGGCAGTTCGCAAGGCCAAGATCAACCCTCTCCCTCACCAATGGCCACCACTCCAATGGTTGATCAAGGCCATCAATTCAGTCAAGGCGGAGACATGAATGATCAAGATGATCAAGCGATTCCTCCCACCACTCGCAGGGAAATTGAGATTCGCCGCTTGAATAGGGTTGGCACCTCACAAGAATTAAGAGCTCTATCTCTTGACAAGGTGCTTGGTGATGTGAGAAGCACGGTCTCTACCCGAAGAAAACTCGCAAGCTTTAGTGAACATCAAGCTCACATCTCCATGGTGGAACCCAAGAAGGTCTTTGAAGCTCTTGAAGATAAAGATTGGCTTGATGCCATGCATGAAGAGCTCAACAACTTCGAGCGCAACAAAGTGTGGAAGTTGGTGGAAAGACCCAAAGATTGCCGCAATGTTATCGGCACCAAGTGGATATTCAAGAACAAGCAAGATGAACATGGCATGGTGATAAGGAACAAGGCAAGATTGGTGGCTCAAGGTTACTCACAAATTGAAGGCATTGACTTTAGAGAAACCTACGCGCCCGTGGCTCGACTTGATTCAATCCGTATTCTTCTTGCCTATGCCTCTCACCATAACTTTAAGTTGCAACAAATAGATGTTAAATCCGCTTTTCTAAATGGTCCACTAAATGAACTTGTTTATGTTAAGCAACCACCGGGGTTCGAGGACCTCAAGTATCCGAACCATGTCTACAAGTTGGATAAGGCACTCTATGGCCTTAAACAAGCCCCACGAGCGTGGTACGAGCACCTTAGAGAACTACTTGTAGACCGTGGATTCCAAGTTGGGGAAATCGACCCCACACTTTTCACTAAGAAAGTTAATGGGGAGCTTTTCATTTGTCAATTATATGTGGATGACATTATATTTGGATCGACTAACAAAGCATTTAACGAAGAATTCTCTAAGCTTATGACTGACAGGTTTGAGATGTCTATGATGGGCGAGATGAAGTTCTTCCTCGGTTTTGAGATCAAACAATTGAGGGAAGGAACGTTCATCAACCAAGCAAAGTACATTCAAGACATGCTCAAGAAGTACGAGTTGCTTGATCTCAAGGGTGCCTCTACTCCAATGCAAACCAAATGCCACCTTGAGCTCAACCCGAAGGGTAAGGATGTGGATCAAAAGGTATACCGCTCCATGATTGGATCTCTCCTCTACCTTTGTGCATCTAGACCGGATATAGTGCTAGCCGTAGGAGTGTGTGCAAGATATCAAGCGGCTCCTAAAGAAAGTCATGATGTGGCGGTCAAGAGAATCTTTCGATATTTGGCTTATACCCCAACTTATGGATTGTGGTATCCCAAGGATGCAAATTTCTCATTATGTGGATTCACGGATTCCGATTGGGCGGGAGATCATGATGATAGGAAGTCAACCTTCGGTGCTTGTCAATTTATTGGGAGGTCCTTGGTGAGTTGGTCTTCTAAGAAGCAAAATTGCATATCTCTCTCCACCGCCGAAGCCGAATATGTTCCAGCCGCTAGTTGTTGCACTCAGTTGCTATGGATGAGGCAAACTTTAAAGGAGTACGGAGTCGATTGCGACAAAGTGCCTCTTTTATGTGACAACGAAAGTGCCATCAAGATTGCCTACAACCCGATGCAACATTCAAGAACCAAGCATATTGAGATCCGCCATCATTTCATAAGAGATCATGTGGCCCGTGGAGACATTGACTTATCATATGTGGGCACAAGGGATCAATTGGCGGATATCTTCACGAAGCCCCTTGAGGAAGGAAGGTTTTGCTTTTTGAGGAATGAGCTTAATATCATTGATTCGAGGTCCTTGGCTTGATCGCTTGCACACTCACCTAGGGCGTAATTGCATCTTATCTAGTTTAGATGTAGGCATGGAAATAGGGGGAGTGCAGTCCTAATACATTGGACCATCCCTCCCCCCATTATGCCGATAGCAAGTGTTCTTTTATCTCTATATTCATTCTTGTGACTAATGAGCTAAAACGACGAGTATTGGTTATGTACCCAAGATACATCTTCGCGGTAACATGCCATACACTCCTACATGGTGGCCTCGGCCACCGACCTCTTCTCCTTGAAGAGTTGATGTTATTTGGAGCTTTATGTTGCTATTTGCCCTCCTCTTCATGCATGTGGGAAACCTACTCAACTTGGCTCTTTTGGTTCGATTTGGTTGTTGTGAGTTGAGTATGGTGTACCAATATCAGTTTGGAAATCTATCCCAAGCCTACTTTCCCATGAAAACATTTCTCTCTATTGCACACAAGTCATCCTTTTGAAAACTAGGATTTTGGTTCAGCAGGTCGGAATATCCGATTCATTTTGAACCGGAATATCCGGTGACTCGGAATATCCGGTGTAACTTATACCGGAATATCCGGTCTGGCAGTTTGTCTAGAAATATAAGGGCAGGCTCGGGGTGAAGGGCTCATTAGTGCCTTTCTTCCACCCCCGACCTCCCTCTCCTCCAGCCGCCGCCCCTGCTGTTCCCAAGCCCCTCCGGAGCACTCCGTCCGCCGGGGAACCTCTTTCTCGGCCGGATCTGCTCCTCCTCCGCCTCGGGAACTCACTCCTCCAAGCAATGGCCTCAATGGATGAGGGTAACTTCACTTTTCTTCTTCCTTATGTGCTTGCACTTGGATCTTGATGTGGGGTTATTTGTTTCAATGTTGCTTGGTAGAGGTTGTTCCTAGGACTATTCCCTGCCTTCTACATACATTAGTTTTGCATTACATTGGATCGATCTAGTTTTAGACCGAGTCAAATCTCAGATCTGTAGTTTCTGTCTGACTCGGAATATCCGGTCCAGATTGACTCGGAATTTCCGGTCCCCCGGAATTTCCGGTCATGTCTGAACCGGATATTCCGAGCCAAACACTGCAGTTTTAAGATTAACTCATGTTTAACTACACATGATTCATCGAATGCCTATCTAATGTGTGTACCTCCTGACTTGTGTGCACTTACCTTATGCTACCATCTATGCTCAAATTCACAGGTTCAGGTGGAAGTCCGTCCGCAGGGGGATCAAGGCACACTGCTAGAGCACCTGTCTCAAGGCAATCCGTCAACAAAGGAAAGGGCATTGCACCCCAGAGGAAGAAGAAAGCTGTTGCCAGCAAGCCCTCATCTAAGAAGAGAAAGAATGCCCCTAGTCCCCAACGTCCGAACTATTCCAAGATGCATTCTGTTGATTACTCTCAGCTGAGGCAGGGGGACTGGTACCTCAGCGCAAGAGACACCTCTCTCGATGATCGCAGTTTTTGGTGCCAAGCACAAGAGCATAAATTTGTGGATCTATATCTCTCACTGTCGAAGCCAATTCGACCCATGCACCCGCTGCAGAAGAAAACAACATTTTCTGAGGCCATCCACATTGTGAAGACCATGGGCTTGGAGAGGTTGGCGCTCATCCTTTGTGCCTACAACGCGCAGCTCGTAATGCAGTTCTTCGCCACCCTAGTGATCAAGGGTGACTCGAAGAAGACCATGAAATGGATGACTGGGGAATCTTACTGTGAGTCCAACTTCGAGGAGTTTGGCAAGGTACTGGGCTACAGGTTTGATGGTGAAAATCCCCAAGGCACTCGCATGCACTCCCCATACAAGCTCAACAAGAAGGAGACAACTCACTTATATGGTGTGGGAGCCACCCCTGGATTCACTCGTGACTTGCTGCCTTTGTATGATGTTCTTGTGCGCATCCTGCATGAGAACATTGCACCGAGTGGTGACAACAATGACAACGTGGTTACCCCTCTCTGCAACCTGCTCCTTCACGCCAACCACATTGTGGAGGACTCGGGTTCTGATACTGACTGGAGAGTAGATGTGATGGATTACATCTACAATGAGATGTATGAAGCTATGACCACCAGGGTCTCCATTCCTTATGCTCCATACATAATGAAGCTTCTCCTGTTTAAGTTCCCTAACCTCAACGTCAGCAGCAGTGATTTGGTGCCACATGACTTCAAGAAGCTCTATGTGAAGAAGACTGTGGTCAAGCCCCCTCCTAGGCCTTCGACTACATCAGCTCCAGATGGATCTTTCATGGGTGATGCTAGGAGGGCTGCTGCTACCTCTACTCATGTTCCCACAACTCATGCGCATGTCAAGAAGCTGAACTGGTTCCAGCGCAACATCCTTTGCATGAATGTGGACATCCGCAAGGAGCAATACAACGCCTACAAGGATCGCCGTCAGCAGGACTACAAGCAAGACTTGATCCTTCACCATGCTTCTGGCTCTCCTGCTCCTGCTGATCTGTCTGAGCCCCTGTCCTTTGCTCAGTGGAACCAGGGTTCCTTGGCTCCATGGACAATGATTGACCAGGACCTTGGTGGCAGCTCGTACACCACAGGCTATGACTATGATGAGGAGGATGAAGATGAGGATGAGGAGGCAGCGTCTGAGGAGTATGAGGACGAGGATGATGATGATGATGAGGAGGCTGATGCTGCTGATGATGATGAGGAGGACCCCTCGGACTGAAGACTTCCATGGGACGTAGCATCGCTCTTCTTCCTTTTTGGCGTTTCGATGCCAAAGGGGGAGAAGTTGCTCTACTAGGACTTCTTCGGGGATTTGCAAGGGTCGGGCACAAGCTTATGCGTTTATCATTTATTTGCGCTTGTGTCCATTTATCGTGTTTTTAGTTACTTGTGAAACTCTCTTTTTGTCATATGTGATATCCTTGTATTGAGACAATGGTTGATGCTATCATTATATTATGCTTGAGACTTCGAATTGATTGTGTTGGCATTCTCTTCATATTCTATATGCACAAGGTATGAAAATCTATCTAGTCTCAAGTGCTTCCATAATCTTACATTTTGTCTCGTTTCTCCTTTGTGATATCTTGTGGTTGTTGTTATAAAATTGCTCCTATCCTTTGTTATTTTGTGTTGCATACTTGCATTTATTTAGGGGGAGCCATTTTCTGCCAAAAACATGATATTGCTGTTTGTTTCTATGCAAATCTTGGTATTGTCATCTAACACCAAAAAGGGGGAGATTGAAAGAACATTTCTTAATCCCTAATGTTTTGTGTGTTAGTTAACAATACCAATGATACTAATCCTATTGCTAAGTATTTCAGTTTGGGTGAAACTCATATCACAAATCCTAAAGCCAAATTGTAGAGAAAAAGAGTTTATGGAATTCTTCCCAGACCCGGATATTCCGGTTCCCCAACTCGGATATTCCGGGTCATCCCCAGAAAACTGGCTAAGTCAAGTTCAGAAGTACTACTGACTTCAATCGGAAAATCAGCTCGGAAATTTCAAGGACCCGGATATCCCGGTTCACCAACCCGGATATTCCGAGTCAACCTCAAGAAAATTGGCTAAGTCAAGATTCAGAAGTGGTACTGACTCCAATCGGAAAATCAGCTCGGAAATTTCAAGGACCCGGATATTCCGGTTCACCAACCCGGATATTCCGAGTCAACCTCAAGAAAATTGGCTAAGTCAAGATTCAGAAGTGGCACTGACTCCAATCGGAAATTCAGCTCGGAAATTTCAAGGACTCGGATATTCCGAGTCAACCTCAGAAAAACGGCTAAGTCAAGTTCAGAATTGGTTCTGATCTCAACCGGAAATTCAGCTCGGATATTTTCAAAGGCCCGGATATTCCGGGTGACCGGAATTTCCGGTGGTACTTATACCGGAATTTCCGGGTGACCAAGACAGCCAACGGCCAGATTTTGAGGGGGAGTATAAATACCCCCTCACTCACTCAAGAATAGTGAGCTCTCAGATTTTCTCTCTCCTACCATTCTTGAAAGCTCAAATCATCAAGATCTCCCAATCCCCCCACCCAAATTCATAGATCTTTGGAGGATTGGAGGAGAAGGCCCGGATCTACATCGTCACCGAAGGGATTTGCATTTCTCCCCCATTCACTTGGGGATTTCGTGGCTAGGGTTTCCGGTGGGAAAACCTAGTTCACCATTGTTGTACTCTTGGTGTTACCTTGACCTTTTGTGGTCCTTGACCTTTTGTGGTCTTCTTGGGAGCCCCCAATTCAGTTGTGGGTGTGTGCCTCAAGCGTTTGTAAGGGATTCGATCTCCGCCCTAAAAGGGGATCAATAGTGGAAGGTGGACTCGAAACCTTTGTGGTTGAGTTCATCGGAGAAGAAGGTGAGCCTTTGTGGCGTTGCGGCTAACCTGTTGTGGTAGCGCACACCTCTCCAAACGAGACGTACACCCTTGGGTGGAACTTGGGATTACATCTTCGTCTCCGCGTGCTTCACTTGGTTCCCTTTACCCTTTGCTCCCTTACTTGCTTTCCTTGTTATTGCTTAGTTTCTCATTTAGGTAAATTCACCGTAGTTGCATATCTAGAGAATTTACCTTTGTGTTGAGCCTAAATTTGAAAAGACCTAAAATTTGTAATAGCACCTATTCACCCCCCCCTCTAGGTGCCGGATTCCCGTTCAGAAGATGAAGGCCAAGAGAGTGAGCTGAACACGTCTCCAAACGTAGGTGAGTCCGTGGGCAAAGCACCACCGAAGAAGAAGGCAAAGATGGTGCACATGGAAGATGATGCATTAGTCACAACTCTCAAAGATGGATTCAAGATGATGGCTGAAGCTCTTGTCAAGTCGGGTGGAGATGGTGATGATATACCTGATGGCTTGTGGGATGCTTTGAATGGACTCAATGGGTTTGATGATGATCACATAGCTCATTATTATGATCATCTTGTTGAGAGTCCAAAGATTGCAAAAGCATTCATGACTCTTAGCAAGGAAAACAAGTTGGTATGGGTGAGTAGGTACATGGAGAAGGTCTTCGGAGTGTTCTATAATTTGAATTGAAGTGATGGTATGAACTTCAATTATGTTTAGGCTATGTTTCATACCTACTAAGCTATATGAAGACGTTGAACTATGCTTTTGAATGGCTACGACGTCGTGTACTACACATGGTTGAAATATGTGGCATGAACTACTTTACCATTCTTTTGGATGACTGTAATTATTTTGGAGTACTTTGCAATGAATTTGCAATGAAGTTGGGATAACTGTAATGAAGTGGATTACTTTGCAATGAAGTTAGACTATTTGTATGCTTAAATGTTATGTGATTTCAAATGTGTGTTGTGTTGTTGGAAGTTTTTTTTGTGCATATATATTTGTTGTTGTTTATTGTTCAAAATATAGGTAAAGTGCTGCCAAATTTTGATTATTATTGTCGTCTCTAAATTTGCAAATTATGGCAGCAACAAAGCAAGCAGTGATAAGTTCACCAAAGGTGACTACAAACAACTTTTAGCGATTTCATTCTCATCCAATTCCAAAACTAAACATAGGAATGGAACCGTTATGTAACAATTTTTTGTCCAAAGTGAACACAAGAATGGAATGGTTCCGCTCCGATGAAATGGAATGGTTCCATTCCATTCGACTCCATCCCAAAAACAAACACACCCTTAGCTAATTTAATAACCAACCATGGGCTTATGGTGGGCCGGGATGGGCTTACATGGGCTCTACTAATTACCAAAGCCAGTATGGGCAGTGGGTGTTGTAGGAGGACAGGAGGGGGAATAATTTCCACGCGGAACCCAGCACGATGAGCGGCGGCGGCGGCGGCCGGAAGCCGGCGGGCGACGAGGCGGAGGTGGAAGCGCTCCTCCGGGCGGCGCAGGACGCCGTGCTGCTCAAGCTCCAGGCCAACTCCCACCTCGTCTCTTCGTCCTCCTCCGTCGCCTCGAACCCTCTTGCTGTGGACCCCGCGCTCGGTTCACTGGACGACGACCTGGCCCGCCGCTTCGACGCGCTCAGGTCCCGCCCGCCGGCACCGAAGCGGACCGATGCGGCCGCCGTCGGGATGGACGAGATGGAGGCGCGGTTCGCGGCGCTCAAGGGCGCTGAGAAGGAGACGAAGGTTCGGCTGGAGGATCTGGGAGGGGAGTCGGAAGAAGACGAGGTGGAGAAGGTGATGCGGTGGGCAATGGACGCCGCGCGACTCGACGTCGCCACGGCCGGCGCTGGCGTCACACCCAGTGCTGAGGAGAAGGAAGAAGAAGATGACAAGAGCAGCGTCAGTAGCGAGGAGGACGAGGATAGGCTGGAATTGGAGAAGGAGAAAGAGATGACAAGCAAAAAGAACAAGGGCAAAAACAGGTGGTTCTTCTTTTGATCCTAAATAAACATGTATGTTTTCATCTCATGGCCACAAGCAGAGAATACCAACCCAAATGAAGAGGATCCATGTATGTAATAGAGATTATTATGAGCTTGCTTTAGTCTGTTATCTCTGATGAACATGAGCTTGTGCAGCTGAAATTGATATTTTTTCTTGAACTTAGAAATCGGTCCTAAACAATCACTCTTTCCCAGACATATACAAACTTTTCTATCGTTTATGTCATTTCTTGCGATAAGCACATGATCTTTGCTCGATCTCCAGTGGTGTGCATTGCCAAGGCAATCTACTGTCCCAGCAGTGCTCATGTGCTACAAATCACCCAAGAATCACACACTATTCAAACAAGATGGTGATAACTAAGCCAACATGACTGTCTGTTCATGTTAATCTTAAACACAAGCAATAAGCTTCTCAAATATCATGCAGAGTTCACAGAATGGACTACTCATAGGTAGATAACAGACGTTACATATCCTCACTCGCCACAATCACACGCTAGATTCATATCAGCCTCGATGGAGTACAAAGTATCACACGGGAATGCTTAGCACACGAACGAGAATGCCAGCCATTATAGGGAGAGAAGCTTCACTTTCCACTGCAAAAAAATAACAGGGAATCACAAAATTTAGATGATTTGTCACAGTAAGAATATGAGAGCAAAACGTGGATGCAATGACTTATGGTTCGTCCACTTACGTGTTCATCATCAGAGTTATGTTGTCCCCTTTCAAGAGTATCCTTCCTGCCAAATTCCAACAAAGATATTAGATAGAACTAATGGAATGATGTTATTCCTAGTTGCAGTAACGCATGCAGAATCTGTACTTACCCAACGATTTCCTGGTGTTCTTCTTAATGTTGATTTCCTCGGCATCCTCGAGAACCAAGTTCATGTACTCATCAAAGCCCTGGAGAATACACAACCAGTGCAAAAACTCAGCATTACTCTATAGGAGCCAAATACAGCACACATGTACACCAGACATTCATATAAAAAAGGCCATACTATATAGAAAACACAACTCATAATTAGTAACATGTACAATCTGTTTTGGATGCTTCAAAAGTATTAAGGCAGCAGCATATACTACAATTCTAGACAATGTGTAGGATGAAGAAATTAGCCATGTGATTTGAAACAAATTAGCTACTTTTAGGCCCTGGACTGTACTTAGTTGTCCAAACACCATCGACAATATACATTATGTGTGTAACCAAAGGGGATATGTGAGTCTTTATAGGTGATCTAAAAATCACGAGAAAGGAACGCTGAAAATTTAATTAGTCGACAATATACATTATGTGTATTGCTACAGGCTGATTAATTAATCAATGAAAGTGGAGTATTGTAAGCATTTTCATGAGGTGATATGGGTATTTACGTGTTTGAAATAATGCACACGAGCTAGCTACTCCAGATGATTAATAATCTTTGTATTCCTGTCACATTGTCCTTGGGGAGAACATATCGTTGTATCACTAATTTTTCATACATATAGACAAAATTATATTGTTGAAACTAAACAAAACAAAAACATCCAATTACATAGTTTGTACATCCAAACAGGAACTGGATTTTAAATCACTTCTTTTCGCATAGAAATTACTAAAAAATAGAAAAGAAATGGATTTTTTCGAATCTAATGATTAGAATAGCAGCAGATAATAAGGATCCGCACAAAAGAGTTGCATGGCATCCAAGCAACAAAATTTGAATTGGAGACCATTTCCTTTCCCTCTTGGATTTGGTTTTCCAGTCCAATTCAATTCCGAGTCCATCTTTCCAACATCCATACACAGCATAAATGAACACATCTACAAAATATCGTCTAGAAATACTCCAGCATCAAGTAGATAGTATATGGTCAAGTTCTGACAATACAGATAGATAGTGCTATTGCTTAATACTGGTCCCATGAGGAAGCAACTAAAGAACTGAATAACTACTTGTTCCTTGAAAGGCAAATATTGGTGTTGGTTCAGTGTTGCAAGCTATGCATAAAGTATACACTGAAAAAGCTTGATACAAGATAATGTCCCTCTGACACCACAAAAAAACGAGTAGAAACCCTGATATATTAGCTAAGTACTACTTGAATGCCCACAGACGCAGCAGCGGGTATTTTCTTATGGAACAAAGAAAGGCAACACTACTCATAAATGTAATACAAATAAAAGCCATCTGGAACGCATGAGATCTGACCCATCTATCTAAGGCAATTAACTAGCTTCAGTTTCAGATGCTTCAAGAGTGCATAGCAATGTTCTCGAGATGGTTGAGCATAAAATAAGTTCCTTACAAATTAATACCTTACTGTTGAGCATGCAGAGTCAGTTTCTACCTATTCTTCAGAAATAAGTTAGCGCATTTTCGAGACGGTTTTTGACAAAACAAACAAATGGAAGTGTTCTGCTAAGGGCCTAAGTTATCAATGTTCTCCTTTTTTAGAGTATTAATCAGCTCATCCACTGTCGGCTGTTGCTTAGCTACAAGTAATGCATGGAAGCAATGTTCCTTACAAACTAGTACATGGTATACACAGTTAAATTACTCTTAACACGCAAATAGAGAGATTGATAAGACTAAACTGTGCTAATCTGAGCAAGAAATCGGTGGAGGTACTTACGATGATACGGCCCAATGCATGGAAGCAATGTTCCTTACAAACTAGTACATGGTATACACAGTTAAATTACTCTTAACACGCAAATAGAGAGATTGATAAGACTAAACTGTGCTAATCTGAGCGAGAAATCGGTGGAGGTACTTACGATGATACGGCCCTCAATCCGCATATCCTTCTGCTCGAACAGCCAGATCTGGATGCGCGCTTTCTGCAGCAAAATTAGAAACAAATCAGTTCTTCAAGCCAGCCATAGCAGCAACCCGAAACGTTAAGGCGGACACAAGACCATGAGTTGTATAATTTCCCGCAACTATCGAACACTTACGCTCTGGAGGAACCGGAAGATGAGATTCTGCCGTGGCACACCAAGGGGTTCGCCGACCATCGCAGCGGCAGGGGAAGTAAAGCACGAAAAACGTTAGGGACAAGGCCGTGCAGAGAAAGACGGAGCAGATGAGGAAGGAGAGGGGTGGGGGAGCGTACGATGGGCTGGGTCATGATACGCTGGACCTTGGTGGACGCCATGGCTGCTGCTGCTGCGGCGGGAGCTCCTCCTCCGACTGGAAGTGTCTAGAAGCTTCTGGAAGGAAGAGCGGAGCGGGAGGCGGAAAAAAACCCTAGATACGCCGTGCGGGAGGAGGAAGGAGGTAGACGGCGGAGTTCTTTTTGTTTTCGTAGTATGCTGTGGGCGGAGGCGGCGGGCAAGGCTGCCTCGTGATTCGTGCAATCCGACGACGAAGAGTCCGGATGGAAGGGATCGTTCGCCTGGGCCGCAACGCGCTGGGCTTGGTAGACGCTCGTAGTGTGGAAATCACTAGTCTGTCTTCGTTTCTATTTCATTTTTCTCATTTCAAATTTTTTTCTTATCATTTTTTCTTCCAAAAATTCATATGAATTTTGTATTACGCAATACGTGAATATTATTTTGATTTAATTGGGAATTTATAGAACCTCATAACCAATTATTTTTAATTTCCGAAATATTTCTTTTCACATGAATATTGTTTTGAACTATACATCGTGAAGAATTTATTTTGAATTGCATAAATATTTCTTATTTCCACGTGAACATAATTTTTGAACTGTATGGTGATTTTTTAACTCTAATAATATTTAAAAAAAAATTCAATAAAAAAAGTGAAAACAAAAACAAAATATAATAATGAATAACAGTGGAGTCGAATGAATGTGCTCGTTGCCTAGGATCAATGTCCTCCCTGTGCAAGGGAAGACCGAATCATATGCCTTAGGGGCAGTGCTGCCCCTGACTTCTTGTCGATTGTGATGTGCCTCACATCATCTATAACAACATCTATTTTCATTTTCGCTATCTTGAATTGAGCTCGTTCGTACTCCTCGAGATAGCGGTGGCCTCTCTCGGGTGACGCCTATCGATCTCAAGCCGTTTGGCATCCCACCTAGGGTTGGACATAAAGCTTGAAGCTCGTCGAGCTTAACGAGCACTTGTTAGCTCGACTCGATTTCACTAATGAACCAAGCCATGCATCATTTTTACTCTTTAACTTTAGCGAGCGAGCCAGTGAGTTGCTTGTTAAGCGCATCAATTTTGAACCCGTCTTATTGAGTCGGTCAAATCAACCTAATAGTCCATAAATCCTGGTCAAGACTTTCATAATTTTGTATAGGAACGAAACAAGTGATCCGTGCGACATTGCATACCCTTGCTGACTCCCCAACTTTCAAACTTCTCAAGACATGCAGCAGCAACGCCTAGGATTTTCGCTTGATTTCAACTTCTTAATGACCTTAACAAGTCTCTCGAGCATATAATGAAACGAGCTAGTATTCATTTTTAGCTCGTTACGAACAACAAGCTTAACGATCCGAGACTTAATGATCATGAGTCATAACGAGCCGAGTCTTGACGAGTCGAGCGCCTCGTTAGTCCGCCCTCCCACCTCACAGCCGCTCTCGTCTTCCCTCGCTCCGCCTCATGCCTCTCCTTGCAGTTAACTTTCTTTTTGGCCCTAATCTTGCGATTTTTGCCCTTTCTCATATTCCTCCTCCTTGGCCTTTCAATCAGTGTTACTCCCATTCTTGCAGATCATCGGAAAAGCACTAGCTTGAATCAAAGTAATTGCATAAAGAATACCACTCTACCACCACCAGTGTGGGAGGCCATTCTTGCAGATCATCGGAAAAGCACTAGCTTGAATCAAAGTAATTGCATAAAGAATACCACTCTACCACCACCAGTGTGGGAGGGGTGTCGCGGGACGACACCCAGGTCATTTGAGTAAGGTCATGCTGCTGTGTCGGACTGTCGGACGCCAGAGCATCGTACGCATAACAGAACTCTTTTTCAATACGTTCCCTTTTGACTATGTGCTAGAGTTGCTATTAGCTCTTCTTATAGCTTCCGTATAAAACCAAAAAACTCTACTCATCAAAACAAGCCCCGTACTCATAGGATAAAGTCTAGTTTTTTTTTTAACTTGTTAAAAAGCTAGTGTGCATTTTTTAGAATCAAAAGTAAAAGTACTACTTGTGTAGACATATTAGGCACATTTCTGTATTTCCCGGCCACAAATGTAAGAAAATTTCTAGTGGAAAATGTGATCGGCTCAAATGCCGTATCGAAACAAGCCTCGAAGAGGAGAGAAAATTCGGTTAGCATTTCGGCCGCGGCCAAGTTCTCTCTGGCATACATTGATCAAAGAAGTGCGGTAGTCGATAGGACAAAATGCCACACTATGTCATGCATACTTCACTAGGGTTAGTGTTAAGAGACAAGAGATGATGCATTTTAAGATTCTATTCCTTGATATCTCTCCATGCAGATGCATCTACATCGTACATGCCATACCGACAGCACCTTGTTTCTCTGAAAGATGGCTTTCCAAAACCCTGCCTTTTTGGTACAACGTGTGTCTCAACTTTCTCACAAAAAGGTCTGTAAAGTTACACAATCTGTTTATCAGAGCTTTTACGATTAATCTCGCTTACAGAAGAAGCTGAAAGTATGCGCATACCATTAATTCTAACCAATGTTGTTATTGACATGGATGGTATTGGCATTTTGCAACCTTGATCTCTCATTATCAGTGTGGACTTGTACATGGATGATGTCTGTGGCGTGAATGATGTAAAGCCCCACTTAACCCCCACAAAACAAAAATCTTGCTTGCAGCTTAGGGGATCAGCAAGCTGTTCAGCTCTGCAACAGTACTCCATGTGATCCTAGTTTTGCACAGTTGCAGTACTAATCAGTATGGCATCTATAAACAGTGTCCGCCAGTGTGTGGGCCAATTGAATAAATTGATTATAAAGCCAGGAAGATTATGAGATTTATTTCAAAATAAAGAAAAGATTATGAGATTTTGTTTACGAGTCAGCCGTGAGATGGTTCATATCAAGGTGTCTGCACCAACTGTTTTATCTAGAAGCATGAAATCTGCTCCATTTCGTTCTTATTTCACAGTGACGTGGCTGCTTTAGTTTTGATTACCGTAAATGGATTGAAGCAGAACTCTTATCCTTCTTCGACATGTCAACAAAAAATAAATCAACAAAAAATAAAATCTCTGATAGAAAGATTGGTAGTGTCCTAGCTAGCAGTGCAAGGCTACATGGCCCTAAGAGGAACAAGGACAGCCCCAGTGGTGGCAAATGGGCCCATGCAAAGAACAAGGAGAGAGGACTGCATTACAAGAAAGGGGTGACATCTTAACCATCCTGGACCAGCTTAGCCTAACCAACCATTGAGTTGAGACAGAGCACTAAGCAAAGTGTGTAATCAGAGGTGCTAGCAACTGAAATTAATTTACTTTCTATAAATATTTCTTTTAGGGAGACACTGTCTACTAGCTTAGCCTTGTAGGCCCCTCAGTCAATAGTGATTGTTGCTCCTTCCTCAAGCTACGTGCTAATCATTTCACAATCTGCTTTGACAAAACGTCCCCGATTGCTACAGTGCCCCTAAATCGATCAAACACTTTGATGGTCCTAATTAACCATAATCCCTTTTAATTAAGTCCACCAATTGTGCCAATCATAGTTAGTGTTACAAGTTCGTGACAATGTTCTAAAACTAAGGCCGCTTGCATGTTTATACTATTAAGGTCGGACGTCGGTTCTTCCCTGCTATCGAAATTTACGACTTCCTGATTACGAAAAATATTGAGATTTATGAGATCCTGTTTTGGGCGCCGTTGCTTCCCGCTTCTAGGGTTAACATTGATTTCTTCTGATAGAAACTTAATATTTTTTCATGCATGATTTCATTAAAATTATAATGTGGGATACTAATTTATAAATATTTCATTTGCCGTAAAAACTGTAGGATGAACTAATCTGCTCAATGTGATCCACATTAAGATTAATTAATGTATGAGAATAGTCCAAAAAGAGAACAAGGTTTCGTTAGACTCTACTCTATGGAGTAGGACTACAATTGGAACAAAATATAATAAAGATCTCCGTCTTGTTTGTTTATTCAATTCACCCATGGATGGATTGCTATCCATCTAAGCAAATATGGGAAGGAGAAAGAGAGGTGAGAGCGCCTGAGATACTCACATCAGAGATGGTGAGTAATTGGCCTCAACAATCAAATCAAAGCAATCACGCGTCATCCATGGCTCTAGCTATTCTTCTGCCGTAGAAAAACATTATGGGCACAACGATAACTAACATAAGCAAGAATAATTACACGCTAGTAGTAGTACTTTGTGACGGTGACCTCTTAACACACATATCTATGAACACTACATTGGTCCTCCTCATGCCATCGATATTTTTCATTTTCTTTTGCGGAATAGCTCTGAAGCGCGCTTATTTCAGAGCGCTGACAGAACAGTCCACATCCTATATTCAGAGCAAAGAAAAATAGGTGATTTGATGAGGAAAAAAAATCTAACAACATCATTTCCATCTAAAAGATGTCCAATTAGTTTCGCATAAATTATGTGAGAAGGTTCTGAATGTTTGACCCAGCACATCCCTAGAATTAACGACAGGCAAAACAAGGAGTGGGAGTAGCTTGCTAGCTTTGGTAAGTCTGCACTCTATCACCTGGAATACATTTGGGGTACACAAGAAGCCGAAAGTCATAATAATTAGAGCTAGCTTGCAAAACAAGAACAATAATATTAAGTCCCCAATGCAATATCACTCACTATAATTCAAATAATCGATTGAGCACGTCTGCCAGCTGTTTTTAGCTCCCTCTGAAAATCCATCCACATCTCCTAAGAATACTAAGCTCCCTAATTATAAAGGCTTCTCCTTCTTTCACATGTCCACATCAATATGGACCCCACTCATATTTTATTTTATATATGTTATAGTTCATAATTTTAAATTTAGTTTAATAAATATTCTATTACATATATTATATATACATATGTTTGTACTTATCTACTAATTCTTTGTGAAATACGAAGAGATTCCTATCTTAAAAAAACAAAACAAAAATAGCTTAATTTTCATTGAAAATTACTCTTCTTGTGTAGACAAAAATATATTAAAAAAATCTAGAGTTTGTAGAATACGTGCAAGTAATGGTATGTTTTATTTTGAAAAATTTAAATCTAACCATGATGTTTCGATTTTTTTAAAACGACATTGGTGAGCTCGGTAGCTGCCGAGAGATATCCGATAACCATCTCTCTTATCTCTGCCTAGCTCTCTTATCTCTGCCTAGCGTCCACCGTAGCGCCATGCCGCTATTGTCACACGACACTGTTTCTCTCCCTCGCCTCTCTCAAGTCGTATTGTATCGAAAATAACCGTCCCTACACAAAATTTGTCTTTCTCTCCACACACACCTCTACGCAAAGATCGCCCTTCTCTCCACACACACACTTCTGGTTTCGTCAAGCACTTGGGACTACATGGCACCTCATCCCTGATGTCACGTGACACCATTTCTCGCTCTCCGGCTCTCTCGAATAGTACTATATCGAAAACACGCCATTGAGCTAACTTCTAAGATCCTCTAAGTAGTTGCATGCGAACACCCATATCGACTCCCGCACCGGCCACCGCTATCATTGTTGCTATTAGTAGTGGTCGACTCTCCAATCCTAAAACCGCCCCTCAAGTCCATTGGTAACTTGCATGCTACGTGCGGTCAAACTATACGTTAAAACAAGTGTATTTCTACAATTAAATATATAATGCTTGGTGGTATTCATACCATTTAATTTTTTTATAATTATTTTATACAATCTAGATCTATTGCATGTAAATAGTTTAATCTCTTAGTTTGCTCTATATTTTTGTGATATATTTAGTATTTATTTGCGAAATGTTCCTCTATTTTCATATAGTATTCGATGTAATTTATTTAAATATGTTAGGACATAATTATGCCAACTATTATTAATTTTGGGGTAATTTATGTCAAGAAATATACTTAATTTCATTATATTAAAATCAGTGATCATCACTGTATGACCTCGATGCCTAATCCAACTCTTTGAGTTTGCAATGTTTATCATACAATGTCTCTAGATTGTCGGAAATTTGAACAAATCATTATAAAACCATGTGTACAATTTAAATTTCATGACATTACAACTAAATAATTATGTCCCTTCTCTACTTCCATGTATTGATCGAGTTGTACTATTTTTTTCTTATTAATATTGTTTTATAAGTATGTTTGGCTCAAAGTATTTTTTTAGTTCCATCTAGTATTTGATCATAGCATGTAGTTAGCTTATCTGTCACGTGCGCATACCCAAGATTCGAAAAAAAAAGAGACAAGATTCAAACGTTTCTTGACCACATGCTTCCACTGATTGCCTTTCGGGTGAAGGGCCCTTCTCATCAAATTTCTTGCCTTTACACTAATAGCCAGTAGATCCTATAATATGGACACTAAAAATTGCTTTGTTTGTACTTCACCTTTTCTCTAATTCTTTGATTTGTTAGAGAACAACCTGGTTGAAATAGAACAAGTTTCGGAACTGGTGTTTCACCGAACTCTGATCAGGTATAGGACCCCATTTTGTCACATATTGGACAATTTTTTAACAAGACGAACCAAGTCCATTGAGGTAATAATCAACTAATTGCTCAAATGACCAACAATATAACTACCAACTAATGCATCCATGAGTAACTAAATGCTTTCTTAAATAACGATTAATATAACAGCAATCGTGCTTCCCTGTGTTAACAAAATAGCACTCTGCTCACCCCATGCATTCAGTTTGTAGTACAGAAGTAGCAAGAGGCTTAATTCAGGCCACCGCCTCAGGCTAACTAACAGTATATCCATCTCGCGCGGCCCCATTTAAAACGTTGGAATATTTCTCTGTACCTATGAAGAAAATGAACCGATTCATGTGCAATTCCTATAATATAAACCAATCTTTCGGAAAAAAAAGCTTTCCTCTTGCATTTCATTATTTTGCAGAGATACATAGACATCATTTACAAATCTGTTAAGTAAAAACAGTTCCATGAACCTACAGGGACGCAGAGACTCACCACTGATGTGTTGTATACCTTACATGAACATGTGATGCTCCTTGTAGTAGTAGTAGTTACCTGCACATGTAGATGTAGGTGGAGTAGGATGATGTATCTCCATGCAATTATTTTCTTCAGCCAATTCAATTGCTCATTAGGTATTGGCAATCCGTTATGGATGATATCTACATCAATCTACGTTGCATGAATCTGCAGGAGATAATTATTATTATACACCGTTTCCTGAAAATTCAGTGCAAGGATCCTGCAGAGTGCAGAGAATGATTCAGAGACAAGATACGCTGCATTAATGCGCTTGCAATGCACGGTGAGAAGCAAGGAACCGCGATGAAGCGTCGCGCCTGCGCGATCCGACTCATTGACAGCGCCGTGGCCACGGCGAGGGCGACCGGCGTCGGAGATGGGCCAGTACCCAGTACAGGCGACGTCGGAGGTACATGATTGAGAGAGAGGAAGGACGAGCGGAAGGGGACCGAAGATTGCTTTTTTTGGCCCCCTACAGATCATCTTTCTGCTTCCTGTTAACTGTTAAGATCAAGCTTTTTCATGCAAACCTTCTTGAGGATCCTCAAAAACGACAGGACCACTACAATTCAAATAACTGAATGGCTTAAAATTAGATGAGTAGTGTACTTTGTATACTACATTGCTACTGTTTTGGAATGGCGGTGTGTATTCTTTTGTAGGAAGTTTGATCAAATTATACTGTACATAGTTAGAGCTTAGCTATGATGATCTAGCTAGCTAAGCCACACACAAAAAAAGGGGCTTAGCTGTTTTGCTTTAGACTCTGGCAATTATGAGATGCCTGATGTTTCTTGTCAGAAAGAGATGGATTAAGCTCTCGGGAGTTTCTTAGGACTGGGTACATTTTTTCTTTTCTTTCAGTTAGTTCCAGGGGAGATCTCGGATTTGAACAAAGCTGTTTTCACCTAATTTCTGCTGAAGCTAGCCATGCAATTAATATTTCATAAAAGTGCGAGTCCCATACATAATCAGAATCGGAACAAATCAAAACTCACAGGATGCCTAGAATTATGCACTTCACAGCCGCTCACTAGAATCATCAAGCCCATCGATCACAAATTAAGTAGTACATGCTCTGTTAGTTTCTGGATAAAGACATGCTCTGTTAGTACAAGGTTGAATTAATAATTCATGCTGATATTAATTAGCAACTAGCACTACCTATAAGCATTGCTGTTCTGGTCAATAATTTCAAAACAGTTTCACCTACTGCTGATATAGCTCTAGGGATCAATCGACGATCGATTAAGCACATTTTTAGCAAGAAATTCAGCAACTAGGAAAAAATCATCAACTAGGCAATATGGATAGATCACTGCAATGAGATCATCTGCTAGGAAAATCTTGCTTTTGGCTGCAACGGGTTGATTCCATCGGAACTGCTCAGGAAATAAACCACTCGATCGATCAGTCGAGAGCGTACAGTTGATGTGAGATCTATGGTTGCAAGGAGATTTGAAGGGGACGTCTCCTGCAGTTGGCCCTGCGCGCTGTCCACGCCACCATGGACGTCGATCTCTGGCGACACGCCCTTGTCCCCGCCACCACCATCCGGCGACGACGAATCATGCATCCATGACTTGTGGGGACTATGCCACCGGGGTGAACTTTGTTAGAAGTATAATAGTCTAATTGTAGTTTAATTATAACTCCCCACTATTAGGGGGTTTCCTGTATATTCACACCTGTACGTGTCCTTTATATTGTGGCCTTTGGCCTCCTGGAATACAACAAGTCTATTCCTAACATGGTATCAGAGCGGTTTTAGATCTTGCCTAATTTTTTTTCTCCGACGTCGCCGCCGCTGCGCCCCGGTCGCCGCCGCCCTCCGGCCGCCACCGCCGCGCCCCGGCCGCCCCGCCGTCGTCCGGCCGCCCCGGCCGCCACCGCCGCGCCCCAGCCGCCCCGCCGTCGCCAGCGTCCGGTCGCCCCGGCCGCCACCGCCGCGCCCCGGCCGCCCCGCCGTCGCCAGCGTCCGGTCGCCCCGGCCGCCACCGCCGCGCCCCGGCCGTCCCGCCGTCGCCAGCTTCTCCGACGTCGCCGCCGCTGCGCCCCGGTCGCCGCCGCCCTCCGGCCGCCACCGCCCTCCGGCCGCCACCGCCGCGCCCCGGCCGCACCGCCGTCGTCCGGCCGCCCCGGCCGCCACCGCCGCGCCCCGGCCGTCCCGCCGTCGCCAGCTCCGGAACTGCCCCGGCCCGCCCCGCCCGTCACAGAAAGAGAGCTATGTCATCCTCGGGCTACGTTGCAATCCCTCGCTGCCCGGTGATTTTTGATGGCGCGAATTATCCTGATTTCGCTGCCTTTATGCGCGTCCACATGCGCGGTCTTCGTCTTTGGGGTGTGCTGTCTGGCGAGGTCCCCTGTCCGCCGCGCCCCACTGCTCCCACGGCGCCTATTCCACCGACGCCCGTCTCCTTTGCGTCTGACGCTACTCAGACGGTCAAGGATGCAGCCAGGAGTGCTGATGATTCTGCTATGGCGGCTTATGACCGGCAGGTACAGGAGTATTCGGACGCTCTTTCGACCTACCGGCTGGATCTGACTGACTTCACTCAGTGGATGGATGAGGATGCCCGTGCTGCAGCTGTTCTCACTTCCAGCGTTCTGCCTCAGTATGCTGCCGAGTTCATGAGTCTTCCTACTGTTGCTGCTCAGTGGGCCTTCCTTCGCCAGCGTTATCAACCGTCTGGGGATGCTCTTTACCTATCTGTGGTTCGCCAGGAGCATGCTCTTCAGCAGGGTGATTCCACCATTGACGAGTTTTATACTCAGAGTGCTGCTATTTGGCGTCAGCTTGATTCCCTTCGTACAGCTGTGTGTGGCATATGTCCCTGCTGTCTGACTGTGCGCGCGGATCTGGAGTTTCAGCGCGTCTATGAGTTCCTATCTCGGCTCCGCAAGGAGTTTGAGCCCCGTCGTGCCCAGCTGCTTGCTCGCGGTCGTGTACCGCTCTCTGAGGTCCTGTCTGAGCTTCGCGCTGAGGAGACTCACCTTCGCAGTGCTGATCTTCTTGAGGTTTCCTCTGTTCTTGCCACTCGTGGCCCCCCTGCGCCGGCACCTTCGTTGCGGTCTTCAGCACCGCCGCTCCTCTCCAGTCCTCCGGACCAGGGTCAGGGTCAGACTCAGCAGTCTCGTGGTCAGTCCCGCCCCACTCGTCCTCCCTGCTCCTACTGTGGCCGGACTGGCCATGATTTCTCTGGCTGCTGGAAGAGGGATCCCAGTTTACGTCTGCAGTACCTTGCTCGTCAGCAGTCTGGTTCGTCAGGATCTTCTGCAGTTGCTCGTCAGCAGGTTGTTTCGTCAGGATCTTCTGCAGTTACATTCTCTGAGCAGGATATTATTCGTGGTCTTTGTGGTCTGCTCGCTGCTACAGGATCTTCCTCGTCGGGCACTGCTGGTTCTGTGCCTACCTCTTCTGACACTGCGCGCCCACCATCTTCTACACAGTCAGGTATGTCGTCCCCGTGGTATCTGGATTCTGGAGCTTCTTTTCATATGACTTCTACGTCTTCTATTCTTTCTGCTCTCCGTTCTCTTATTTCTCCTGTCCGTGTTATCACAGCCGATGGTACCTCTCTTCCTGTTTCCAGTCGAGGTTCCCTTTCTACCTCCTTTTTCTCTATTCCTGATGTTTCTCATGTTCCTAGTCTTAAGATGAATCTTTTCTCTGCTAGTCAGCTCACTGATTCTGGTTGTCGCATCATCCTTGACGCTGATTCTTGTTCTGTTCAGGACCGCCACACTCAGGCCCTGGTTGGAGCTGGCCCTCGTAGCCGTGAGTCCCCGGGGCTCTGGGAGTTAGACTGGCTTTGCGTTCCACCTTCTGCTTCTTCATCGACCAGTTCTTCTGCGGTTGCTGCTTCCGCCTCCAGCTCTTTTCAGCAGTGGCATCATCGTCTGGGTCACCTTTGTGATTCCCGCTTATCGTCTTTAGTTCGTAGTGGTCTTCTGGGGTCTGTCTCAGGAGATGCGTCTTTACATTGTCAAGGTTGTAAGTTAGGCAAACAGATTCAGCTTCCCTATCCTACTAGTGTGTCTTCATCTCAGCGACCGTTTGATTTAGTTCATTCAGATGTTTGGGGTCCGGCTCCCTTTGCTTTAAAAGGGGGTCATCGCTACTATATTTTATTCATTGATGATTTTTCCCGGTACACCTGGTTATATTTTATGCGCTCTCGCAGTGAGGTCCTCTCTATTTATCAGCGTTTTGTGGCCATGGTACACACTCAGTATTCCACGCCTATTCGTGTTTTTCGTGCTGATTCTGCAGGTGAGTACATCTCCCAGCATCTACGTGGTGTTCTTGCTGAGCAGGGCACCCTTGCTCAGTTCTCGTGTCCCGGCGCCCATGCTCAAAATGGTGTCGCCGAGCGTAAGCATCGTCATATTCTTGAGACTACCCGTGCCATGATGATTGCTTCCTCCCTTCCGCCGCATTTCTGGGCTGAGACTGTTGCTACGGCGACTCATCTCATTAACATTCAGCCTTCTGCTGCCATTCAGGGTGGTATTCCTCTCGAGCGTCTATCTGGTAGTTCTCCAGACTACTCGACTCTTCGTTTATTTGGTTGTGTTTTCTATATCCTTCTCCCTCCTCGCGAACGCACCGAACTGACTGCTCAGTCGGTTGAGTGTGTGTTTCTCGGATACAGTGATGAGCATAAGGGCTATCGTTGTTGGGATCCCGTTGGTCGTAGGTTGCGCATCTCTCGTGATGTGACGTTTGATGAGACGCGTCCCTTCTATCCTTGCCCCACCTCGGGTACCTACCCGGTGGGTGATATATCCTTTCTTCTTTTTCCGGATACGCCTCCCACTATCCCCTCGTCCTCGGCGTCTTCTTCGACCGCGGCGCCCCCTTCGACTTCGGCGCCACCTTCGACCTCGGCGCCACCTTCTACCTCGGCGCCGTCCTCTCCTAGTACTCCTCCGTCTAGTTCCCCTAGTTCTCCTCGTTCTCCGGTTTTGGATTCTTCCTCTCCTGTTTCTTCTTCCTCTTCTTCTGATGAGTCGTTTTCTGCCGATGAGCCTTCCTCTTCACGACATGTTCGTCTGCGACGTGCTCCAGACCGTTACTCTCCTAGTCATTATGGTATCTCTATTACGTCCGAGCCGACTTCTTATAGGGATGCCGAGCGTCATCCGCACTGGCAGCTTGCCATGGCTGAGGAGATTGCTGCGCTAGAGCGCACTGGCACCTGGGAGCTTGTTTCTCCTCCTCCCGGTGTTCGTCCTATCACGTGTAAGTGGGTCTATAAAATTAAGACCCGCTCTGATGGATCTCTTGAGCGATATAAAGCTCGTCTTGTAGCTCGTGGTTTCCAGCAGGAGCACGGCCGTGACTACGATGAGACCTTTGCGCCCGTGGCTCATATGACCACTGTGCGCACTCTTCTTGCTGTTGCCTCTGTTCGTCGTTGGTCCGTGTCTCAGCTTGATGTGCAGAATGCATTCCTTAATGGCGAGTTACGTGAGGAGGTTTACATGCATCCTCCTCCTGGGTATTATGTTCCTGATGGGATGGTTTGTCGTCTTCGGCGTTCTCTCTATGGGCTGAAACAGGCCCCTCGAGCTTGGTTTGAGCGTTTCGCCTCTGTGGTGACCGCCGCCGGCTTCTCTCCTAGCGCACATGATGCTGCACTTTTTATCCACACTTCTTCTCGTGGTCGCACTCTTCTCCTTCTCTATGTTGATGACATGATCATCACTGGAGATGACCCTGAGTATATCGCCTTTGTTAAGTCTCGTCTTCGTGATCAGTTTCTTATGACTGATCTTGGTCCTCTTCGATACTTCCTTGGGATTGAGATTTCTTCTACTTCTGATGGTTTTTCCATCTCCCAGGAAAGGTATATTCAGGACCTTCTTGCTCGTGCTGCTCTTGGGGATGAGCGCACTGTTGAGACTCCTATGGAGCTTAATGTTAAGCTCCGTCCTACTGATGGTGAGCCCCTTTCTGATCCGACACGCTATCGTCATCTCGTTGGGAGTCTTGTCTATCTCGCCGTCACTCGTCCGGATATTTCCTATCCTGTTCATATTCTGAGTCAGTTTGTCTCAGCTCCTACCACGGTTCACTACGGTCATCTTCTTCGTGTTCTTCGTTACCTTCGTGGTACGAGTACTCGTCGTCTTTTCTTCCCTAGCTCCAGTTCTCTCCAGCTCCAGTGCTACTCGGACGCTACGTGGGCGAGTGATCCCACGGATCGTTCGTCTCTTTCTGCTTACTGTGTTTTTCTTGGTGGTTCGCTGGTTGCTTGGAAGACGAAGAAACAGAAAGTAGTTTCTCGCTCGAGTGTTGAGGCTGAGCTGCGCGCTATGGCCTCGTTGATTGCGGAGGTGACCTGGTTACGGTGGTTACTTGCAGATTTTGGGGTCTCTGTTACGACACCCACTCCACTTTTGTCTGACAGTACAGGTGCTATCAGTATTGCACGTGATCCGGTCAAGCATGAGCTGACCAAACATATTGGTGTTGATGCTTTCTACACACGTGCAAATGTGCAGGATCGGGTTGTTACCCTCCATTATGTGCCTTCAGAGTTGCAAATAGCGGATTTCTTTACCAAGGCACAGACTAGAGCGCAGCATGGTTTCTTTCTCTCCAAACTCAGTGTTGTTGACCCAACATGAGTTTGAGGGGGGGGTGTTAGAAGTATAATAGTCTAATTGTAGTCTAATTGTAACTCCACACTATTAGGGGGTTTACTGCATATTCACACCTGTACATGTCCTTTATATTGTGGTCTTTGACCTCCTGGAATACAACAAGTCTATTCCTAACAAACTTCAACTTCATGCTGAATTGCTGGCTACGCTGCTACATGAGAACGATGCTGAATTACACGGGCTTTTTTTCTTTCTTGACACGCTCCTCGAGCATATTTTTTATGGTACAAAATTAAGGTCGTATTGAAGTCGGGACCAAGTAATTTGAACCAACGAATAATTAAAGTACTTTATAAGAATAACTTATTCATCTTTTGGTTGCATAAATTTAGTTACAAGAATGTTATTCTTTTAGTGTTTTTGACTGACAAACCCCGACGCAGAGCTCCCATCTCGTCGGGGCCGTTGCATTGGCGACCACGGTCTGATCCCTACCGAAATGCTCAATCATAATTAGGTTATACGCTTAGGGATCGGTCAGTCGAAGAAACAAAAAAAGAAGATGACATGGCATCCCCTCACAGTCTAGCACCTGACATACCTCCCTCGCGGCGCGAGCTCCCTAATCGGCCGCGGAGATCCGAGATTGGTTCCGTTCAAAAATCGGGGGAATAGAGAGTCGACATCCACCTCCGTGAGTCATTGAGTCCAGTGTGAAGGCACGTCCCCCACACGGACTTGGCTTTATGGGCTATCGAGGGGGATGGTTACAAATGCATCACCCCCCCCCCCCCCCCCAACACACACACACAAATTTGATGCACATCGTGCATTTTGTAACTTGCGAGCAAGTATTATTTAAATAAAATATAATACTACCATCTATGGATCATACATCACCCTCCATGCATGCGAGTAAAACCTATTGTTCAAAGGTGCTCTGCTTTTGTACTAGAGAGTCCAGCAGTTTCCTTAAAATGTCTCCCCTATATGTGTACATAGGGGACTGCCCCTAAAAAATCTACCCTAAAATATGTTCAACTCCAGCAGTTCACCTAAAACATCTCCCCTATTTAATTTTTTTATCTATTTTTTATATTTTAAAAATATTGTATAACTAACATGTAAAATCCAACGGCTACCTCTGTAACTTGTAGTGTCAAAAACTTATCCATCACCAAAATCTGAAAGATAAACAAAAATCTCACGAATATCGGCATATTGCAGTGTCAAAAAACTCACTAATATCGGGATAAGGCAGTCTTCCACCTCCCCTACTTGTAGGGGAGACGAGCGAGTAGAACCGGGTGCGCCTATAAATCGGGGAGCATTGAGGGAACTGTTGGGCGGTTGTTTTTGGGCTTTTTCCCTTAAAAACGTATAGGGGAGGGTTTGAGAGAACTGCTGGACTTGCTCTAACCAATTACAGGAACATTTACTCACGTCCAGTCTCCAGGTTAGTTTTCTATAAGAAATACTCTCATGAGGTCGTGTCATAGGTCGCGTTGTAGGAAATATACCCTAGAGTTAACAATATACTTGTCATAATTCTATTTCTACATTCGTAATTAAATTCAAATTCTATGTTAGAATTACATTATTGCATAAATGTGATTCGTAGGAAACCTAATTATATGTGTGAAATAATAAACACCACCATTCCCAAGCGAAGCCTATGTACTAGATCATGAATTGTTGATGGCCTGGTTTGATGACTATATGCACTGTTAATGTAACAAGGATGCCGAAAATATTGGAACTAAATTGTTAGGGTAACAACTGTGTTGGATAAGCCCCTTATGAATACTGCAAGATGCTGTTGTCAATATGTTTTCAGTGTATAAACATTAACTTGGGTCATTAGACCATGAGAATATCATATACCAGATATCAGATGGTTACTTTTGTGGTCTTTAAATGTTACTCTGTGACTAGGTAATTGTAAAGAAGATTTTTAGATACACTAGAAATTATATTGTGGTGGTAGATATGTCAAGACTGAGATTTGACCCTCTGACGATGCGGAGATACAAACTCCGTTGGTGCGGTTCTTGGTATCAGGTTGGAACTTGTGTTTGGTTATTTGAATCTAAGGTTCTCACTTTTGGCGATGGTTTGCTGCGCTAGTGCATAGAGTACCTTTGTATGAAGACTTTATGTCTGTCTACGCCAATGGACGTCGCTAGGTGGTCTCATGACCTTTTACTACTCATATCAATTTTTGTACTTTGTTGATTTTTACATATAGACTAATGGATCTTTTCACGGGAAGGAATCAAGTTTTGAAAATAAGTTCATTCCTATTTGGTTAATTAATGTATTACAAAAGGGTACAACTACGTGAAGGGGTCCCAGTGGAAGCGCGTTCCGTCTGGGACGACTTGAGGTGGTGCGTCACAGAGGTGATCGGTCTGAGCGAAGTGTAGCTAGTTTCCTCGCACATTTATGATGTTTTTTTTGTTTTAGTGTTGAACCAAAATAGTAGTGCAAACAATACGCTGGTGCAACCGAAGGAAGGATATCCAAACATAGTACGTTCTCATTTTTACGTAATATTTTTTAGTTGCATTTTTCTGTACTGTTTCGTAAATACAATTGCCGTAACATGTGTTGCGGGTAGCATCCCATCAAAAGGCGAGACATTTGTGCAACAGAACACGGTACAAGACAAACCACTTGGCCAGGACATAAAAACACAGTGCATCTTCAGCTAGGATATCGATGCATCGAAACATAGTACAAACAGAATACGCTCCAGGAAGGACATATAAATGCATGAAGGCAAGATATAGTATGCACTCACTATTCGACATCCGAAAGAAGTGCATAGAAAACCAAATTATCTGGCGCAAAAATCAAGGGCAGTGCACATCAGAACTGAACGGAGTGCACAACAAACCGAAGAGAATGTACGACAAATCCATAGGCGATGGATTGTAAATACCGTGAAGTACGCTGCAAACCAAAGGCATTACACAACACTGTAAAATCTGAAGACAGTGCCGGTAAAAAAAAGTTACTCGAAATATAAATCAGAGATCTTTTTTTTTAACATTTCGACGCAAAGCACATGTGTGAAACCGGATCATAATGAATGCTCATCTCAAAAGATATTTTGTTGTTTTATTCGAATCTGAAAAACTACTCGTGCCCTTGCACGACGTGACAAGTGCCGTGATTTTTTATAACCTATGTGTAGGATTTGCCACAAGTGAGTCACTTGTTGTGTCGTGAAGGGTTTTCAAAATCATCTTTGAAGAATACGCCCTTATACTGATGTTATATATATAGAAAAAATATTGTCAACGTATGAACTTCTATTTTCATTGAGGAAGGAGATGTACCCGCCTAAAATCGAACCTCGAGGTTGGTAAGTCAATATACGGTTTACCTATATATATATATATATACATACTTTTTGTTTTGAAACTATAATATACGTACAATTTTGAATCGTCCCTAAACAACGTATACATCAAATATTCGTTTCACCAGGGAAAAGGGTAGTTTAGTTTGATAGATTTGATTGAATTCAACATCAAGATCACGCCTACCAAACTTCACATTTGCTTGCTAACTACCAACAAGAGACAACACCCACATATACGCTTTAATTTTCTGTTGACAGCAACATCAACAGCTTAAGAGAAATGCATGCATGCATCCATGCATGTGTACATGTGTATGGCGTACATCTGCATGCATGCACGCGAGCTTCATATATACTAGTGTAAATATAACCTACTACTTGACAATCTGTTTATACAACTTACATGATCATGTAGATTTGTCTAGTTAGTTATGGTTCTATCATGCTGCCAGACATATAATGTAGTATGCTAATACATCTACGCCCATCAAGGTCATTGTCATGCATACTCTAGTATCGAGGTATATGAAATAGTGATTAGAATGCGCCATTAATTAATTCTCTAGCTATGTTGGATGCCCTGTCGCTATTGTGTTAGATAGAAAAGCGGCAACAAAGGGTAGGTCCCTTACAAGAGAGGGAAAATATGCACATGAAGTGTCATGGTGATGCCTCCTGTCTTGCATATCTTTCATGCCTAATTACGAGGGTTGATCCCTCTGAAAGCAAACAAGAAGAGACTGACCAAGATATTAATAAGTTAATTTCTATTAATTAATTGATTAATTAATAGAAGAGTGAAGGGAAAGAAGCTAGAGCTACAAGGAAGGGGCCAATGCAAATAGCTCATATTAAAAAGGGGGCTAAACACCAACGAACCATTTGCATGTTCCATTGATCGACCCTTCATTCGTTCCATGCATGCTATGTCATGGTACCATTAACAACTAAGCTAGCTAGCAGAAGGAGATAGTTCATATAACAGAAAGCACATAGATACACATGTATACTACTCTTCCTGTTTAACCAAATAGCTAGCTTCCCTAGCTATAAGCTAATTATATTGGTTGAGAGGGAGAGTGTGCATTGTAGTGGTGTGAGGCCAGAGTGACTGATTATCTCATCAGGTGCATCCATGGGGCATCATTCTTGCTGCAACCAGCAGAAGGTGAAGAGGGGCCTGTGGTCTCCAGAGGAGGATGAGAAGCTCGTCAGGTACATCAACACCCATGGTTATGGCTGCTGGAGCGAGGTCCCCGAGAAAGCCGGTACGTGCTCTGCCTCCATCTTGTACTTGGATTAACAACTGAAAATGAGCTCTCGTGAAAATTGATTTGCTTAATTCTGATGCAATGTGATCTAGGATTGCAGCGGTGTGGGAAGAGTTGCCGGCTTCGGTGGATCAACTACCTGAGGCCGGACATCCGGCGAGGGCGGTTCACACCGGAGGAGGAGAAGCTCATCATCAGCCTCCACACAATTGTTGGCAACAGGTAGGTCACCGAGCTTCACACTGTTCATGGTGTTCATGCATGCATGTATATGCACCGTCGGCCTAATAAATCTAGCTTCAATATGTTCCTTAATTTTCCCATAACTATCGGAGTGGTGTTTTTACTGGAATTTGATGAGCTCCGCTCCACATAAATTTGAATGTTGTGGTCTCTCTTATTTGGCAATGCGGCTACCTGATGGTAACTGCTAAGGACGCAGCTGCTTCCCCCTCTGTAGATTTTCACACCAAGTTGTTTCATTTCAATGCGACAGAATTGACTTAATTACCAAAAATCTTGTACCTAATGTCGCAGATGATAAAAGTGATTTGGACAAAGAAAATGTGATTTGAAATGTCTTAAGTTGGATTGTACTCGATCCGTGCATGGCCACAAGCTTGTTTCTATAGTTACCTCTTTTCCAACTTAATTAAGAGGTCAGCATATATGCAAACATCACCATGACGTCAAATATACGTGAGAAATGGTACCATGCTAGCCGTCATTTTCCACTTGTTAAACTTGAACACGACTGCATGCCATATATAACAGATCAATGAATGAAGCTGTACCCAGTACGTACACTAGGGCAGCTAATTAAGTAGCTAGCTAGAGTTTCTTCAGAACTAAAATGCTTCCAAATTATATAATTAACTAGTGGTAACAAAAAGAAAAATCACATATACTATATACTAAATCAGTGATGTATACATGATCGCAATTACAGGTGGGCTCATATTGCCAGTCACTTGCCTGGCCGGACCGACAACGAGATAAAGAACTACTGGAACTCTTGGATCAAGAAAAAGATACGCAAGGCTCCGGCGCCGGCGGCGAACGTGACCACTACCTCTTCCACGACGACGGCGACGTCGACGAGCCCCCCTAACAACAGCCTAGCTCCATGCAGCGGTAGTACGGCGACGTCGGACATCCACCACCGCCGTATGCAGCATCCGACGTTCAGCTGCACCGTGGCGACGTCGGACCACCTGCAGTTCGATGACATCATCGGCGCCCACCAGCAAAATAGCCTATGCCTGCCGGTATCCTGCGGTCAGAACTCGCCGCCAGGGATGGCGAATCACTGCCCGCTCTTCATGTTCGACACCGGCGTCAGCCCGCCGTTCGCGTCCGCCGCTGCGCCGCAGCATCCATTCATCGCCAGCTTTACGGCGGCGATTGCGGAAGCGGACGCGGCCGGCTGCTACCACCTGCCTCCCCTGGTGGACGGCATGGGCGCCATGGGCATCGGCATGGGCCTGGAAGCCATGGAGGATCACTGCGGCATGGGCAATGGGTGCTACGACGACGAGCAGAAGCAGCATCGGCGGAGGCCGGAGCTAGAGGAGGATGAGAGGGAGCAGCTAGCGCAGAATGAGCAGTGGGACGAGGAGCAGCTGCTGATGTGGGATGATCAAGAAGTACTAATATCGTCCAACATAGAAGTCATGCAAAGTGGTGCTCATCACTCCCTCCTTTTTATGGGACCAAATGCATGATTTCAAGTTGGCAAATCATGTGCATATATGCTCTCCTTGCTCCATATGCATGCATGCATAATCAAGAAGTATCTCTCCCTCGCGCTCACATCTGGTCTGTTTTCCTCTCTCTCGATAGCTCACACACTGATCTCTGATCTGATCTGTCCATGCATGAAATAATGAGGTTTTCCAAACTTAATTTATTATGTTTGATTTTTTTGTTTCTTCGTTTTCTTTAACTTTTGGTTTGGAGTGAAGAATGTGTGTTAATTGGGTTTTTGTAAAGAGATAACTTGCATGCTTTGCATGGCATGGCATATAGCAATTGGTGTGTAATTTGATTGATGTATACTAAGTGAATTTATAATAAACTGGAAGTACAAAAAGAAAAGAAAAATTGCCCCCCCTTTTTGCTCTTTTGGATTTATGTAATCGTCTTCTTATTCATTTGTGCACGCATGGCTACGAGTGATGTGTAGTACTCACTCTGTTACAAATTAGATATGCCTTCTATTTGTATAAAAATGGATGCATCTTTACACGAGGGAGTTCCTTTCTAGTGATCAACTTATTTCTTGTTATATTTAATTACCATGCATGTTGTATTGTTGTTTTGTTCTGTAAGGACACAGAAAATAGTAGAAAGAAAAAAACTATGTACGGCGCTGCAGAAAAGTCTATCACGGACAGGGTTCTATCACCACATATGTAAATATTCTCTCGATCTATTTAACTTTATGATCCACTGATAATTGGAAGTCGCATTAAACCTCCTGGGCATCAATATACCAGTATACAATAGATGGTTTAATTGATACAAATGCTTTAAGAAAATTAAATATTACAAATGGCAATATAGATCATTACATGGCCACCTGGGCAATTTGGACATGAAAAAAAACTTTTATCTACAAATGGCAATATAGATCATTACACGGTCACCTTGGCTCTCCGTCCCTTACCGCAGCTACTTTGGAGCTTGCCGGGGGCAGGCTTTCCATGGCCTGCTGAGTACGTACAAGATTTAAGCCGTGTTGTGTGTTTCATATGGTAGCCTCGGCAAAAAAACTTGGCATTAGCTGGGCTAGCAACGGCTCTTGTTTGGTTGGATGCAAATCTTGGTTAGGCTCACGCCTTTTCATACTTGGACAACTCTACTGGCATACCAATGATGCATAGCGAGTAGGACGACGACACAGCATGGGAGAGGCGTAAGTCGACGGCGAAAACACAGCATGGTGGCAACGGAGCTCAAGGGCGACGACACGGCATGGGAACAGCGAAGCTCGACAACAACAATACGCCGCCACCGATAATGACACGAGTAGAGCGGAGGTTCAAGAAGACACATACACCAAGAATAGTCTAACGCACAATTTACAACACGAGAGTGATGACTTGAAGCTACTCCTAAAAGAAATTTTCAAACGGTCGAACGTGTGCGATTAATTTGATAAATGTCGCCTAAAAAGCTTCAAACATGAACAGAAAATTAAAGTTTAACTGTAAGCAAAAATCGGAACCGATTGTTAGAATGAAACCACATCATCAGTGAGCATCATTTTCATGCAGACCTTATTTCAAATCGAGCTGTGTATCACTGATTAGAACGAAGGAGATGAAGTAAGAGTAAGGAGACAACGGAAGCAAACCTGACCTATAAAGTTGCACCGCTCGAGCAAAGAATAAGCTTGGCCTTAGACCAGCCACACACCGTGGCTTCGATTCAATGAAAAATATGTCAGGACTGTGTTGAATCGTTTGTGGGACCCATGCTGGCAACATGCAAGAATAAAAAAGTAGCCATACATAGCTGGACAACTCCTCTTTTCCTCTCAATTGCTCACAGTTCTCACACACTGGCCCACAAATGCATGCAAGGAACCGAATCAACAAGTTGAATCGATGCTGGGCAGTGTATCGAACCGATTCTTTAGCCACTTTGAATCGCTTCTCTGCAACAGTGTGGCTACGGCCGATTAGACTGTTCCCACATGACCTGGCCCGAGGCTGCTTTAAACAACGCGTTGGACAAGGCCGAGAGCGTGGTGCACGCTTTCAAACACGAACTCGTTACGACTGACAGGTGTGGCCCATGGCGCTGCAGCATACCTTGAGTATTTCAGCGTCTCTAGCTAGCTTTGATATGCGTGCATACCCGACACTGAATTGTAGATGCCACATGTATTTGCCTACATACTTTCATGACCATTGTCTATCTCAATAATATGTTAATTATAAGATACAATGTCGTTTCATGCACACACGTATGAACAAATAAATAGATGCACGAACGTTGGCACCAACCAAAGATCATAAATACTCCCTCCGGTTCATACAAAATATCGTGAGTAGGACCATCAACTTGTATGTGGGTAGTTCTTTTCTTCCGACGTTTAAAACAGATCGGAGGTAGTAAGAATTACCACATGAACTTATTTATTCCTTGTTCAAAATCTCAGCCATTTATGAGTTTAATGTTGCGTGAAAAGTTGGGATGAAAGACTAGGTTGGATGCATTTACTTAAATGTTAGACGGCTTACGTTTGGCAGAATCAATGGACTACATATAGTCCACGGATATCCGACCAGCTAAACACGGGTATAGAGGTAGTGTTCTACCAAAATAATTCACGGGGGCATGAGTGTACATACTACCTGGTTAGGCATGGGTGAAGAATTTGCTAAATGGATATCAATATGGAGACCCGTTTGACGGGTGGGCCTGATCACATGTGAGTATACTTGTTGCTACAATTTCCTGATAATTCCATTCTGATTATGAAATATTGTGTTATATGGGAATGATATGATGAATGTTGTGTTTGTTTGGGGTTATTACTTTTGAAATGCTGTCTAGTTTCATACTCCCTCCAATAGACAAAGATCGGTCGCGTGCAATACTAGTCGATTGTACACGAATAGCTCTTTTTAGCGATAATTAAACCTGATCGGAGGTAATACCTTTTATCGCTACTGGTACTTTTGGCATGTGTTTCACTGCTCCATGGACAGCTTCATATCCAACGGGTATGAATATGAACAAATTTTCTACCCACATATGTCTTCAACTCTTCATGGGGAGGAATGAATGAAAATATGGATATGGGCATGGATTTGGAAGCGCTCTACCCTCCAAACCCACCCCATTGCTTTCCCCGGCTAGAGTATCACTATAATGTTGATCAATGACGTTGATAGATTTGAACCGAATAGTACATGAATACTATTTTTGTGTAGTTACACATAGTAGTTGCATACGGACAAACATATAGGGTAAGTTGGTTCCTTAAGAAAAAAGCATGCATGTATTAACTTATCAATCGTGTCAATCTTTTAAAATTTGTTAGTAATTTTTGCATCATGTCATATATATCCAAGAATAATCACATACACACGCAATTAGTGCAAAGAAAAACACAAAATTCTAGCAAGGCAGACAAAAAACATTAGAACTTGATTACCTGTGCTAGTACTACTACCTTAGTTCCAACATATAAACGTTTTATATATTAGAACTGAGGTGATAGTAATTGGTCTAACGAGATGTGGGTAAAGACAACATGATTTCACGCAGCAGGAAGAACGTGTGTGCATGCATGCATCGAAGCAGTAAAGTTTTGCTGAACACGAAAATGTGTTGGATTACCTAATTTTATCGGGTTTCTAACTGATAGTAATTACGTCGTGTGCTTGTACGTGGCGCCACATAGCACAATGTGCAGTATTTAGGTCGCCGGATCACCGGATGTACACGCAACGTTTTTGACCATTGATGTAAACGTAACTTTCATATGCAGTACTTGTTAAAAGAATCTTGCTGATGCAGTACTTGGGTGTATGCATGGATTAGGTGGAGTTGGACTTTAACGAAAGGATTAGTTCATAGGTCGCACGCAGATAGATCGCACAGGACGCTATGGAACACCGACTGATTAGTTGGTAAGTGTCATTTTTTAGTTCAACTTAAAAAATGATTTTTCACTTCTTTGTTTCCATACTTGCTTCCGTGGGGTCTCTAAGGGTCTGTTTGGTTCTGCTTTTTCAACCTGCTTCTGCTTTTAAAAAGCTAAAAGCTAACCAAAGGGGTATTTTTCACAGCAGATTTCATAAAATCAGCCTGCTTTTCGTAATGTTATTTGTAAAGCAAGCGCACCCCTGCTTCCCCTGCTTCCGATTTCAACTTTAGATAAATATTACCCACCAATGCCACCGATAAGTCATACCGCTTCGCTCTTATATCTTTCCTCCTCGTACAGATCGCGTGCCATCTCCCTAGTCGTTCGTTAATTTCTTTCCCCTGTTCCGCTCGCATGGCGGCGCCCACGCATAGCTAGGGTTCGCTACGACTCGCTCCTCCGGCCGGCGGCCGTCCGACTGCAGCACAACGCTTGTCTATCTTCGCGTCTTTGTTCCTTACCACCGATCCTGTTTTTGCTGTTCATCACGAGGAAGACCTGCCTCCAAGATCGATCAAGCAGACGTTAATTTATCGCCGGCCGCTCTCATCGTCAGGTAGCCCTCTCTCCCTCAACTTCTCACCAGACCTAGCATCACGGTGGTATCGTTGTCTTGTTATACGCCAGCCGCATATTACCTCTATAATTGAGTAGACGAGCCAGCTTGACTGGATCGATGCAACTTGCATCCACTGGGCACCCAATCGTATATGCTTTAGCTAGTTAGCGCCCAGGCACGTACAAACTAGCTAGGTTGCCTGATTGTGTTGATGGATAACACCCACGTCTTGTACAAACAGCTTTCATTGACATGCTATATTTTTTCCTTTATTGAAGTATGACTGAGAAGAGTGAGAAGCGGTTTGGGATGCTGTGAATGTCAAACACTTTATTGACATTTGCAAGGAAGAGATTAATGCGGGAAATAGGCCTATAGGTTGTTTTACATGCACTGGTTGGAAGAACTTGATAGCTAAGTTTGAAGCAAGGTCTGGAAAGAAGCTAACCAAGGTGCAATTGAAGAACAAATGGGACAATATGAAAAAAGATTATACAATATTCATGGAGCTAAAAATTGCCGCCAGTGGGTTGGGCTGGGATGATGCCAAGCAAACTATTGATTGCTCTGCCACATGATGGGATGAACATCTTGAGGTGGGATTTTAAAATTGCTATGAATTAAATATTTTGTTTTCCATGAATTTCTGATTCTAGGAACTAAATTCTAAATTCATGAATACAGAGATGCAACAGTACCGAAAGAGGTATCAAGTGCAGTCATGTGAAGTTCAGAAAACGTGGGCCCAAACACATTGAAGATCTGGATATACTTTTTGATAAGGCGCATGTCAATGGGGCTACTGCTTCATGTCCCGGAGATATATCCTCTGGTGAATCTAGTGATGAAGATGTGGTTGAAGTAGCAAAGCCTCATGAAGTTAAGGTGAATAAACCAAAAACAAATAAGAAGCGGAAGGAAGAAATAGTGAATGGAGAGAAAGATGAGAAGAGTCCCTTCTTTCGATTGTACAAGCAAACATGCCACAAGATAGAGACCGGAGTAGACAAGATAACCTCTACCATTGAATCATCGTCAACTCCTAATCCTACCAATCATGCCCCTACCATTGCACATGTCATGAAATTGGTGAAAGAATGTGGTGTTCAAGAAAAAACTGCTCTCTTCCACACAGCCACCTTGCTGATTGTGAAGCCTGAATTTAGGGAGATTTTTAGCTTGCTAGAAACTCATGAAGGAAGGAAAGATTTGCTTGAGAGGGAGCATGAGAAGGAGATGTCAAAGCGCGCGTAGAATTACCTATATTTTTTAGTTATAGAACAATTTATTTTCTTGAGTTGTGAACCATTTATTCACTCGTGAACCGTTCATTTGGTTGTGTACGTGAACAATATTTTCTTGAGTGTTCAAACCATTTATTTGTTAGACTCGTGAACAGTTTATATCCTTGAGTTGTGAACATTTTATTTACAGTATGTTTTTATAAAGTACATGTTCTAATTTTATATATGCCAGACTATTATTGATGCTACAATATGTTATTGTTTTCTGTAGATGGATGCAAGCATGAAAGATGTTGCCAAAAAGGGACATGAGGGACTACTACTTCTTGCTGAACTTACGAAGCAGGCTGCCACAATTGGGCACATAGGTAACCTTTACACTGAGCGATACTTGAACAAAAGTCCATATAGAGAAGCTCAACAAACAGGAATTCAATGGGTCATGGAGTGCTTTGGTCGTCCAAGATATTTTTATAAGATGTTTCGTATGAGTACTGAAGTTTTCATGTCACTCCATGATTTACTTGTATCTACATATGGCTTGAAGTCGACAAATAATGTTTCATCAGTCGAGTCACTAGCCATGTTTTTATGGATTGTTGGAGGTCCTCAGGCTTTTTGTCAAGCTGAAAATCGTTTTGTACGGTCACTCTGGACAATTCATACCAAGTTTAAGGAAGTATTGTTATGTCTGCGCAAGTTAGCAAAAGATAACATCAAACCTAGAGATCCAGCTTTTAGTACGGAACATCAAAGGGTTAAAGAAGCTCGATTTTGCCCTCACTTCAAAGGCGCCGTTGGTGCTATTGATGGATCACATGTGCCAGTTTCAGTGCCTGCAGAAGAGGTAGTTAACCACACATGCCGGCATGGGTATACATCTCAAAATGTGCTTGCAATATGTGACTTCGACATGAGGTTTACCTTTGCGGTTGCTGGTTGGCCCGGGGCTGCACATGACACGAGGATTCTCAATCATGCGTTGGCCAATTTCCCCTCATTTCCTGTACCCCGAAAGGTATTAAAAAATTACCTATGTTATCACCAATTATATTGTCATCTATGTGTATGCTAACCTTGTGTTTGTAGGAAAATACTACCTAGTTGATTCTGGTTACCCAAACCGAACTGGATACCTTGCTCCATTCAAGGGTAGTACATACCATCTTCCAGAGTTTCGTCTTCGTCGCCACCGTGCACCTCAAGGGAAGTATGAGTTGTTCAACTTTTTGCATTCATCCCTTCGCAATGTCATTGAGCGTGCATTTGGGGTCCTCAAACAAAAGTGGCGCATATTGAAAGCTATGCCAAGTTTCCGACCTCGTAGACAGAAACATATCATCATTGCTTGCTTGGCGTTGCATAATTTCATCCGTGATAGCAAGTTGTGTGACAAAGAGTTCGATAAATGTGATGCAAATGAGGATTATCTACCTCAAGCGGCACGTCGAGCGACACAAACCCAGACCGATGAAGTTTCAGAGGGGGAGCACGAGGATACAATGAATAATATTCGTAATAGGATTGCTGATGCTCTTGTTGCTGCCAGAGGGATGTAGTACATCTATTTGTTCAATTTATATCTTATTTTGTAATAATCCTTGGACATCACTTTCTATTTATATTATCTATGTATATGCAACATTGAAAAAACAATTATTTTTCCATGTGCAACGTTATTATTAACATGTCAACTCATATACAATACTTGTTTTACGCTCAATTACAATATAAGCACTCTCTCAGATGTTACAGATAATCTGTGTCAAAACTACAGTTTCACAGTCGGTCCAACCAAACAACTTTCAACTTTTCCACAGTTATCTGCTGACAGCAGGCTTCCCACAGTTCACAGCTCACAGCAGCTTTTTCAGAATCCACAGCTCAACCAAACACACCCTAAATTGACGTATGCCGTCGTCTCACTAGGGTACATGCTGAAACTCGATCAGATTCGCACGTTTTCTTCAGAGCCACAACTGACAATATTGATTATAGATTGTCGACATTGTAATCTTTATTTTCCTGCCTCTAGAGAAGAAGGATTGCTGATACAAGAGGACCAGACACAACAAAAAATTCCTTAAGAGATTGTTTGGCACTCTTCATTGCATTTCATTTCGCAGAAATGAAAAGAAAATATATTGATGTCATCATTTCATTTGGTAGACGGGAATTGACTTAACATATTAAATGACGTTTCCAAGTCTATGACAGCAAAACATGCTGGCTATGAAATCTCAGTTGAACTTCATGATTCCAGTATGAAATGATGGCTAGTAAATGAGCTCTATGAATTTAGCTCCCCGGTGTCAAGCGGCGAGAACGGAATGGGGCAAAATGGGAGGGAAGTGTTTGCTCGCCGCACGGGTTACACTCGGTTTCCTGTTGACAATTGCACCTTTTTAAACAGCTACGGGTCATAAGCTTGCGCGGCGGTTGCGCTGAGATGGTGAAACTTCAGAACAGCAAATTGTTAACAGAAATTATGTCGCGGATGCAGCTCTTCGTCCATTTTTCTGTTCCGGTATATGATGTCATGATTCTCTAGTGGTTTTCGTGAGAATGCAGGCACGAATTGGATGGGGCAAGTTGCTACATCACGTGACACGCATGAATGGATGGTCATCCCTTTTCTTCCTTCCAACATCAGAGTTTGTCAGGCTTTGAAATGTAGTGGCATGCATGCCGGTCATGGCAAAGCAAGCGGACAACTCGCTGTTGATGTTTCCATAGAAAAAAATGTTGTCTCAAGTGTCGGAACCGACAGTTTGGTGCTCGGCTGATTAAGTCTCCAGGAGAGTGGTGTCACCGGCACTCTTCCATGACGATACATTTTTCTACTGTGTTTTCTTATTAGCAGTGACAATGACACAGCACGTATGTTTTTCCTTTGCGTGTGTGCGCAGACTTTCTTTCTTCGTCTAGATTGCACCCTTGCCACTACAAGTATACACCTCTAGCCGACAAACGATTCTAGACCACCCACCCCGCCATCAGGTGTAGAGCCAATTGTGCTACAGCATGACAGCATTCTTGTACTGTATTTCCCTCCCCCTTTTTTCTAGTCACATTCAGTCTTTATGCCTCCAGTGATAACATGCTCTGGACCTGATCTCAACTGCGGCACTTGCTCAACTCCCAACAGTTTCGTGTACCACCAGCAGCAGAAAGAATGATTAGATCAGATCAGCTGTGGAAATGCCACATGCTAAAATAATATGCAGCAAAACAGGCCTAAAATGGCTCCACAACAGCACGGCGGCAACAACTTAGGCGACCAGGACCAGTGGCGAATCTGGAGGATAGAGTCATTGGGTTCATCATGTTGTGTGCATATTGTTTGTACAGTCTTAAACACAAATTGAGCACTAGGTCTGAATTCAACGGTTGTGTGGCAGCTCCGCCACTGACCAGGACCTCAACAGATCTGAAATGGCGGGAGAGTTACAAACGATGATTTATTTGTCTTTGATTCCTGCTTTTATTCATGTATCGCTAATACAAATGCTAGTGTTTATTTTGTCAACTGTCTATGACATTAATGCGGCTCCAAAAAATATTACTCCGTAGTTTAAACGACTTGAATCACTCCTACAGCATTCTGCGAAGAAATGTTGGTCATCTTCTGTTGAGAGGGCGGCCCGACTGTCAGCTCCAGATCCTTGTTCTCTGCTGGATGCTCTGTCTGCGGGAGAGGCACTGGGGAAGGACCACCTTGCGGGATCAGGAAAGAGGTTGTACATGACTCCGGGTTAGCTTGAAATGTCGGAGCAGTTATGTTGGCACTCGCGGTTCCCGATGGAGGTGTCCCTTCTGCCACTATTGGAATTGGTCTGAACAGCACAGGTATCCGCGAGAAGCACCCCTGACATCAGGGTGTCAAAAGATGAAGGTTAGTTCATTAAGAACCACCATAATGGCTCATTGCACAACTGTGGCAAACAAGAACAAATAAACGCTTCATGGTGCGAGTCAGAGAAGAAGAAAATCTCATGTTCTTTGTATATCAGTGGTTGACACCCTGGATCATAGCATGGGTAAATGGCAATAAGGAGCAAAAAAAGCACATGCAATTTCCTATAAGACCACGGTTACTACACACTACACAGGCTAGTTCCATCTCTAGTAGCATTGTTGCGGGTACTGCTAGTGACAGATAACCTTGATATAGCAGAGTTCACCTATTTTGTACAGCACGCTTCAATTTCAAGAGTGATTGTGTTGGTATTTGAAAACCACTGTTCTCGAACAACTGTTGTTAGAGTAAGTAATGGGACTGGGCCCATTAGTCTTAAGGGTTTACTTAGGGGTCAAGTAAGCTTTGCTTGGGAGTCAAGGAAACCCCTCTATATAAGGAGGGGAGATGTATCAATCTAATCAAGCAAGAATTCAGAGGTAAACCCTCCCTCTTGCCCGGCCGTGGGACAGGATCCCCGCGGCCGGCGATCCAGCGCGCCCTCGCAGCTCTCTCTCCCTTCCCCCTCAAACCCTAGCAACCATAACATCTGGTATCAGATTGCCTAGGTCTCAGGGGTTCCAACGGCCCCAACATCGACACCACCTCCGCCGCCGACACCACCGCCATGCTCGGCGCATCCGCGTCGCGGGAAACCGCCGCCGTCACCGGCGCCCAGGGAGCCGCCGCCGCCGCCGACCCTGCGGGGGTCCTCGCCCTCCTGCCCGCGGCGCTGACGGACATCGCCGACAGCCTCCGCGCCCTCCGCCTCGACTTCGCCGAGATGAGAGCGGGCCAGCACCCGCCCCCGCCGATCGGGCCGCCCGCGCCCGCCGATCAGCCACCGGCGGCAGCCGTCGCCAGCAAGGGGCGCTCCACCGTCCAGTGGCCAGCATCGCCCTCGCAGCTGCCTGCCTGGCTCGACGGCACGCCCATCTACACCGAGGCGGCAGCACAGCCGACAGTCTAGCAGGTCGCTCCCACCTTCGGCGGCCCAGGGGGTTTCGCCCCGCCACCGACGGCCGCGCCGTTTGCCCCACCTCGACATCCAGTCTGGGAGAAGATCGATGCGATGGCGGCTTGGGCGTCGCAGCACAAGCGGTCGCCGCCGGCGCCGACCCCCGCACAGCCATCGCTGCCGCGCTTGGCCGCGACCACGGCGTCGGTCACCACGGCGCCGCCGTCCTCGACGGCTGCCCACCACGTGTCAGCGGCGGTGAAACTGCAGGCTGCTGCGCGCGGCCTCCTAACGCGTCGGCATGTGCGGGAGATGCATGATTTCCAGCTGCAGCGCCTCCAAGTTGCGCTTCACGGCGCACGGGACCTCGTTCTCGTCCGCTGTGTGGGAGATCTTGGGCACTCGATTTTCCCCACGGGCGGCGGGCACGCTGTTTTCTCCGCGGGCAGCGACCTCCACGTCTACGACATCGACAGTCAGCCAGCGGGGAGAAGACATGGTGTCGCAGACGGGAGCGCACCGCGTAGTGCCACGGCATTCCGCCGCCGGCCGCCGCGAGGGCTCCCTTGGTCCCGATGGCGTCCTTGGGATCCAGGGGGCTGCACACGCACAATTACGACGCGCGGAGGATTCTTGCCACATCGCTCGGAGTCAAAAATAAAGAGTCGGAGTCTCATTCGGGTTAGCTTATTTCAGGTCCATCCACTAAGCCGAGATGTAAAAGGCTTAGGTCGATATAAGAGTCGGAGTCTTGTTAGGTTGCAGCTCGAGGATGAGCTGCGTGTCCAGGTGGGGTGTAGTGTTAGAGTAAGTAATGGGCCTGGGCCCATTAGTCTTAAGGGTTTACTTAGGGGTCAAGTAAGCTTTGCTTGGGAGTCAAGGAAACCCCTCTATATAAGGAGGGGAGATGTATCAATCTAATCAAGCAAGAATTCAGAGGAAAACCCTCCCTCTTGCCCGGCCGTGGGACAGGATCCCCGCGGCCGGCGATCCAGCGCGCCCTCAGCTCTCTCTCCCTTCCCCCTCATACCCTAGCAACCATAACAACTGTACTAAAGCTTTTGGAGTAGTAATGGTACCAAATAGAGTGTAGCATTTGAAAACATAGTTTTATGTATATCTTATCAGTGGTTTTCAGTTTTCTGGACTAATACAGTACACTAGAATTTATTGGAAGTGTGTAATGGTATGAAACTCCTAGGGGTGGAGTATACAGTGCAGCCCACCTATATGATGCTCCAACACTCTCCGACAAGCGACCATCCAAATCATCGCAAAAGACTCTACAAAATTTAACAAGTTAAGGATTAGGGTGGTCTAACGTCCAACAAAATTGCAGGTCTTACTACACACAAGTGACATTAAAAGGCAAAGTTCACTCAACGGTCATTTGTCCATTCTTATTATTCCATTTGAAGAACTTTTGTTTCTCATTCTTGAAATTGACTTCAAAAAAATAGAATGATTCGCATAATCCTTCAATGGTGGTAACTGGGAACACCAAACAACAGCACATGTACAAGCCCAGATCCGTACTGAAGCCAAAAATGTAACCACACTTTCTCTACAACTCGTTCTTTCGGCCACTATATTATTGATACGACTATTATGGTTTTCTTGATCAGTTGCTGAAATGCTCGTTGAATTGTGGTTTTATGGTGAGCCAGACATGTCCATTCGAAAAACAACTGATCTTTTCAATGAAATGAAACGCAAAGACTCCGTTGCGTTTTCTCGAAAAACATGTCCATGTTATAGGCACACTATGGTACTCTGAAATTGTGATCATACGTGTGAATAAATACCAAGGGCAGTAAGTCATGGAATTCAAATGTAAACATCCAAACTCCTAACAAGAATTTACCACCTAGCATTTTGTAAGATATCAAGTAAATATAGTATGTGAAGAAAAATCAGTGACCAGCAAACCATTTTTTAGGATCTCATACTGGAGCAGATCACCATTGATTGCATATTGACAACGGCAAATAGCGTAGTACTGTACTAGCATTACCATGTGGTTCATTTTGCTGAAGCTTGTATCTACATTTGTTGCCTTGAAAGACGGAACTGGGGGAGGAAGATCTCTTGAAACTTGTGGAGCTGCGTTCGAAGATGAGACTCCTTCCTGAAAATGAGTGACAAATCTAGTTAGGTACAGACCTAGTATGTTAAAATTAAACAGTGTCAACATCATGAATTTACCAAGCTGCTGTTCTGGAGTTGTTTCGTCATAGCTACCATCTCATGGAATTTTGCCATTGTTGGTGGTAAGATGGGGCAATTTGGTGCTGGTGACTGCATTCACAGGTGTACAAAACATCGATTAAAAAATTATTCAGATTTCAGTTAAGTTCTCCGTATGTTGGCAGGAAGCAGAAGTACCAAATCGTTTGCCATCATATCGAAAAGGCTAGACCTGCGCTTCTTCTTGTTTGGATTAGTTTGCCTTAGAAAATATTTCTGAGCATGACTCGCCACTTGAGTTGGTGTCCTGGTAGTAACGAAGTTTTTTGCTATACCCCTCCAGTCTCCCTTCCCTAGCTTTTCAAGACCAGCAAGAAATGTCCTATGCTCCTCTTCAGTCCATGGAACAGCTACATAGGGGCAAGAATAACTATTAAATGAATAGTAATAGGTACATACATGCAGTAGAGATCTGCAGTTAGAATAAAAAGGATACTCATATTCATATTTCTCTTCTTTGACTTATCTCTTCTCTGACTTAATATGTTAAGACATCTTGTTGAGTTGGCTGACACTTTATCAAAACAACTATCCCTATGGATTTAGCGGAATTTATCTGGTTCAGTTGCTTATGGTACAAGTTTGGAATGCATTCCACTTATCTTTAAAAAGAGTATTACAAGAAAAGAAGTTGCAGGATTTATAAGAAGAAAAACTCAAGATAAATCATCTCGGTATGGGAGATGTAGTAAGTTCCCAGATAAATAGCAACCAAGTAATCATAATCAGAGTGGAGGCATCATTTTTTGTTAAGTTCTACAGAATATATCAATATGTGAGCTAGAGTAACTCTTAGCATGGTAGGTTTAAAGTATTTCAGAGCTCCTAAATCTAGCTTTTACCAAATGGGAGTGGAGACATCATTTTTTGTGTTACTTAAAGTTATATAGGACTTTCTTACAAGCTTATTTCATATCAACTCCTAAATCCAGCTTTTACCAAAAGTCCAGAACCCAAAATCTTATCAAAACACCTCTTTGCCAACTCTGCAAAAGAATATATGGGATCATTTATTCAATACCCTATTACTTATACTCTCATGTCTTTAATAAGTTCAAACTCATCTGATATATTAGGCCATCGTAGTTGTATACTTGTACAAGCATACAAAGAGAAAAATGAAAAATTCTTATTACTTTATTAGAAGTGCTATACTGGTAATAAATTCACATGAATATAAGTTACTTTGCCATTCATTCAAGTCTACTGAGCAAGACCTCCCACACCTCACAAGGACGTGTCATCTTTTGCTTAGAAACATTGCAGGATATAATTGTAAAGTCTAAACTGATGTTTTATTTGGAAGGTTCTAATCATTACAAAAAAATATAATAGTCAACTAGTGTAAAAGTGGAGACTATAAATTAGGCAAACAGTTCAATAAATGATCACATATAACAATAAATGCAGGCAGTTGATAATGTTCGGTATTATTACAATGCATTACAAGTTTCTATAATATCACCTCGGTCACATAACTAGAAAAATGAGACCTAATAAATCTGCTGGCCGAACCTAGTAAACGGTGACTCATGCATTATGAGAAAGTACCATTGCACAAGATGGCATGAAGTAAGGCTGCATAGGTCAGTGTAATGCAGGAATTTATGATCAAGTAATAGAACAATTGCGACCTGAAGACTAGTGGAATGATGGGCATGGATATTTCTGTCTGCCTACCAGTTTATGAGCCAGCCAGGAAATGAACATCTTGCGGCAGGTCATAATTTTCCTCTACAAAAGACAAAGATCTCGTCTTTTATGAGCACCTAGAAATGTGATCCATTCAACCTTTATCTTTCTTTTTAAAATCACCAGAAGAATCCAAAACTTTTTCTTTCTTAAGCCAGTGATGCTTTGCAAGCAATACACCACCTTGCGTCCTTGGCATAGTGGCACGCCATGACGTAAATGAAGTACAAGTATGATCACAGTCTTACTCACCCTCTAAACTTGAACGGCTGAAAAAATAAGCTTATACCTGGCCCTTGCATGACCAAATATAGTACACAACACAAACTATCGACACAAATAATAATTCCAACCAGTCTGATCAGGTATATAACCTCCCGTCAACGTGTTGGAGTTGGACAATAGCGCCAACCCAAACTCTACGATGGAAGAAACCAGTAGCACATCTTTGGATCAATCTTTTTTCTATGCAAACAAATGCAGAATGAATTAATGAGGCTTCAACAAAGGTATATCTAAAGTTGTAGAGTAATTAAAGGAGCTTTCAGTCAAACGGGACTGCACACAAGCCAAGAAGCTTGATGCATTCATAAGCAAAACATGCTATACATTTACCAACTCAAAATTCTCGTTTGTCCTAAATCAATAGATTCTAAAAATCTAGCACAACCCAAAGGAGGTTTACCAAACGTGTTATGTGTTGACTGAAGCAATACGCAAAGAGCGATGACATGGTTGGTATACTAAACTAAGCTACAACGTAAGATAAGAAACTCCCCTCGTTAGTTAACCCACAAACCATCCTTCATAATCGAGCATCTACCACATCAATACAACTAAATCGATAGATTCTGCTACAAATGAAGCCGGTTCTTGCTATGCACGCCCAAACACAAAGTAACATCATTACGGCGTCCAGGCAATCCACTAGAAAGGTCTACACCTATGCAAATCAAAATAGGCTATGATCAAACTAAAAATTTGTACGACCGAAGCGATAAGACTCATGGCCAGATCTTCGCGCATTTTGGGTACATATCTATGCATCAAAGGAGAGATTTTTCAGGCGAAAGGGGCAAGGCGGCACCTTTTTTCCTATCCTGCGCCCTCCGCCGCTTGCCGGGGGACTGCAGCAGACCTCCGTCGGAAAGGTACCCGTCGCCGGCGCCCCCAGCGTCCACGGAGGCAGAAGCGAGGGCGGCCAGGTTGCCCATGCTTTTGCACTTGCGCATCACGTCCTCCCTCACCGCCACCGGCGGGTTGGGGCTCGGATCCCGGTCTGGGGGATCCGACTGCGGCGCCGGCGCCGGCGCAATGGTGACGCCGAAGAGGCGCATCCCAGGTGGGCGCGAATCTTGAGGCATCCCGGCGGCCGGCTCCGGCGAGTTGGGCGGTGGCGTTTTATTGGGAGGTGTCGGAGGGGACGAATGGGGACATCTTCGCAATTTATCGGACAAACAAAACTAATACTGTAGAGAGATTTTTTATTCATTTTATTAGTATGTGTTTTCTTCTGATTTACTTTAGTTCCTTTGTCCTTTTGTGGAAACCAAACCTATCAACCTTTTACCTCCGTAAGTTCTTTATTTCATGACCCGCATTCACCCGTTTTAGAGTTAATACACTAATACCCTCCCACTCTCCCACCTGAAAGTCTACGACATATCCGTCCAAATCTGTCTAAATTTGGACGGATGTGAAAATGCATTGTGTCAGACACTCAATAATTGTCACAGTGATACGTTTGGACAACCTGTAAAGCTCGTACGCAGATTGTTACAACGACGATCATGTGACAGGTCTGGCGTTATATCCTAGTTTAGGACCACACATATGGGTGGTTTGTACGCTTAGCTATTGAGCTGTGTGGCCCTCCTACAATGGCATGAGCTACTCAATAGGTACCCCACCTATTTGACTGCTCTACTTCATATACACCATATATCGGATGCCCACACCCCTCCTCCTACAGATTGTGGGGCCCTCTTCCTCGTTTGGAGAGATTGTCATACGTTTAAAGATAAAAGTTCAAGCGGGATATCACCATGTTGTTCTTTGAATTGTTTAAAGGAAGAAGTTTTTTAGCATTATCGGTTGTAATGTTCTACATTTAGAAGTTGTTAGATGTAGAGGCTATTGCTTAGTGTTAATGCCTAATTAGTAAAAGTACAATAAACACATCTTGGTTACAAGCTTTTTGCTTACCTTTCAACCAATATCCTTGTCTTGTTCGTAATATATCAATTTTATGGGAAACAAATTGTCATCATATTTCAAGTTTTGTCTCTTTGTACAACCTTCAGCATGTTTAGTGTAACTTTTTTTATGTAGGTCTGCATTATCAAGGGTCTAGGGTTCTAAGATTTTAATATAGACCATAATTTATTGTAGATACGATGTATGTGGCACAAAGATCAATACATCATTTTCATTTTTGCACCGCTAGACAAATAAAACGAGTCTATAGTTCATACATGTACGAAGATTAAGTAAAATAATCTATATTCACTTCCTCTTGACTTTCCATTAGGCATGTATAGATTTTGAGGTGAACTTTAATCATGCATTTATCACAAATACCAAGCTAGACTAACAGCTAGAAAAAGTTTATCAAACGGAGAACTGTCAAATGAGGCATGCATCGATCACATCATCTTCCTATAACTTGTAATAAGCTTAACTTTCTTTGTTATGCCCTATTTTGTATTTCCCTATTGTTTGGATCTATCAAACATTCTTTATTATAATTAGTTGGATGTATGTGCTTTGCTATGGTTCTTTATGTTTTTATTGCCATAAATTTACAGGTAATACACACCATAATTCATATCTATAGAAAGAAATACTCAGGATATTCCTATAACCAAAAAATATAATTAAGATTCTATCTTTCTTAATTGTAATTTGGTGAAACTATCGTCCCATGATGACAAGCACGATTAGTTTTTGCTCGTTCTCTCTCTCTCACTCTCTCTCATTTTTATTTTCCATGTTTTCATTTTTTCTATCTATCACATATTATTGTAACAATGAATTCTACATTACCAGAAAAAACACGAACGTATATTAGATAATCCATTGAAGTAATTGTCTATTTGAATATGCTAGTCTAAAATAGTTTCTTAGTTGTATGATTTCGCATACCGGAAAGATAATGATTGTCATGTCACCATACATAATGAAACCTTGTAGGTTGATGATTTCCCAGGCCGCGACACGCTGCCGCCCAACTAGAGAACATTAGGGTCCCCGCTGAACGGTTAAAGTTAAAAAAAATCCCCCATTGAGATCCACCACAACTCTTATTAAGATACAACACATTCAAGATTTGGACCCATATGTTATGTAAAACTAAATATTATTATATATTATTTGTAGAAAGACGGTGGTTGGTTGACGACCTCTCAGTCTGTCGTGGCCCTCTCTCTTGATGGTGACGAGAACCCTAGCCGTTACCACCCTTTCTCCACTCCAATAGAAGGCCGTTAGATACTCTAGTAGTTGGCCATGGTAGTAACGGAGAGATCCCTCCTTGTGCTTCTCTCACATAGGGTTCAAATATGGGCGGCGCCCTTAGGCGGAGGATGTGGGGGTGGCTCTACGACCATGTGGCAGCAATTTCTGGCCGTGCTTATTGGGCGTGAGGGAGACAAGGTGGACGGCGGTGGGAGCCCTTAGCAAGGTTCGACCGCCGTAATCAAGATATGGAGGGCTTGGTCCAACCATGGAAACCTTCTTGTAGATAGTTCAGGCTATTGCCAATGTCTCTTTGGGGTGGCGGTATAGTCGAGACAAAACCCAGGTGGTAGTGTTTGTGTCTACATGTGTCATTTCCCTCTGTGTTGTTGTGCCGCCACCTCATCCCCCCCCCCCCCCCACCGCGGGCGAGGAGATGAAGTTGTTGATATCTAGCTCTCGTTTGCCACCTTCGATCATCATGGCCTCGGAGGTTATGCCTACCGGTAAGGTTGGCGCTCGTCAACCTAGAGCGAGAGGACCTCTTTGGTGGCAACCATGCTGGGCATGGCGGTACGGTCGGGAAAATGGAATATTATCGGGCAATCTTTTTATGTTCTACTTGGCTTTTCCGTGTATGGTTCTTCCTTCTCCTACAATCCATTCAAGCTTGTTCCCATTTGTGCAGTGCCTTCTCTGCAACTCGAAGTTAGTCACCAAACCTTTGTTAGTCGTCAAGGTCAGGGTTGGAGGTTGCTCCTAGGGGTCGACACCTCGACATTCCTTTTCCATGTGTAGGGTCGTCTTGCTGATGTATACTGGGGAGGTGGTAGGTAAACATGTTTTTGTCTTTATTAGCGGACTAAAAAACTTTTATCAAAAACGACAACTGATGAGCAAAACTATAGAGTTGATGATTAATTAAGTTATCCATGATAGTAATAACTAGCAAAATGTCTGTGCGTTGCTATGAGATAAAATACGAGGGATGCCTCCAAGTGATTGCGGCAAGACCTAATGTTCATCCCCCGCATCCTACTCATTTGACCACTATGTGATTCACCAAAAACTCAAGTTTCAGGACCAGGCGGATAAGTCTGTCAAAAAGAAGCGAATGTTGAAGGTCTGAACAAAGTAATCAAGAAGGGGATCTGATTCATATTGGGTATGAGTAACCATTTATTTATATGTCATCGCCCTTGTAAGCTGGAAATTTTTAATGTGTTAAACATTGGAAATCATAGCATTCATGCAACTCATATATATGGCACCGCTTGCAAGTTTTCTTGAGCTTTACACATATCTTGAAAATCATCTGCACTAAATCCAACCCTTAAAGTATAAACTTCTAAAATTATATGTACTATCAGATAGTAGATAGTGGAGTAGTAAATAATTTCTGATGTAAAATGTCAACAGAGGTTCCTGAAAGATAATAGCAACGTTAAGAATGCACTTTTGAACAAGGAAAACAAATAAACTCGAATTGAACCTATTCAATTTTAATATTGATTAAAAACATGACTAATTAATTCATATTGTACAGATTTACCAACCCTATATGTCATCTTTAATAGAGTCCCGGTTCTTAGATGCTGAAAGGACCGAGTAGGTTGTCTAGAGGGGAGGAGGGGGTGAATAGGCAACTACAAATTTTCTTTCCTTTTCTTACAATTAAGGTATTGCTCAAATATAGGTTCTCAAGATATGCAACTAGATGAACAATCCTATATGATGAGCAAGATACAACTAGCAATCAATGAGTAGCAAGAGAATAAGCTAGTAAATAAGTAAAGGTAGGTGTAGGGATAACCACACGGTGACTCGGAGGTGTATCCCGAAGTTCACTTCCCAAAGGAAGCTACGTCTCCGTTGGAGCGGTGTGGAGTCACAAGTGATCCCCAAAAGCACGAAGGCCACCGTATTCTCCCTCGAGTTCCTCCTCCAATGAGGATGACCACGAGCCACTATATGATGCCCTTGAGGTCGGCAATAAAACCTTTACAAGGATGAGGCACACTCCACAACCAAATTGGAGGCTCTCACCAAATCTTCTCGAATCCCAAATCCGCAAAGAACACGAAGCCAAGGCACGCATCCACAACTTAATTGGAGGCTCTTGGCTAATCCCCGTAGCTCACAAAGCCACGAAGACCACTACTTCCTTCTTGAGTTCCAATGAACACAAGAGTAACGAGAACCGAAGATTAGGTGGGGGGATTTGAAATTCCTTCGGTGGAAGTGTAGATAGGTCTCCTTGGGCACTCCTCAAAGTATCAAGGTATTCGGAACAAAGGAGGGGTACCGAGTAACTATGTGGAAATGACAGGGGGTTTCAGCGCGAGCGGAGGCCAATCGGTACTACCGGCGGGAGCCGGTACTACCGATTTAGTCCCCGATCGGTACCACCGGTTAGGTACCGGGAAACTAAGTGGAAATGCCAGGAGGTAGTCAGTGCTGATTGTGATAATCGGTACTACCGTTCATGGCTGGCCGGTACTACCCATTGTCACAACCAGCACTATGACTGAATTAGGGATGGCTGGTGTGTGCGTATATGGTTTGTGCATCGTGTTAGAAGAATCAAATCCCCACAAACCTTTTCAACGGACGAATCTACTAAATGCAAAATGTCCTAGAAGATTAAGTCTTCACGCCTCCATGCATGACGATATGATGATCGAATATATATGGTGTATCAACTCAATCATTGCTGCAATGCTTTAGCATACTATTAGTACTCTCATTGTGTTGTTAACAAACATCAAAATAGGATTAGGATAGGGCATGTCCTTTCAATCTCCCCCTTTTTGGTGTTTGATAACAACACAATGATTAGTTATAACGATTTGCAAAACTAGAGTGGCTCCCCCTGAATATGTGCATTGATTGACTTTGCTTTTGAATGCAAGATGCACACATTCATTTGGACAGAGCCTTCCTTGTATTTCACAAAAACACATGTAACAAAAGATGTAATATCGATAAGACATAAGCATAAGATAGACACTAGATAGCTAAGTAAGTCTATTACAGACACATCATAGTCTTAAACGAATAGGTTCATGCATGTCTCACACCATGCCTAACTGAGTTCATAGAAATAGCCAAATAAGATGAAACACAATCAATGGAAGATCAAAGCAAGAGCGAGCTTGTGTTCCCCCCATGCAAATCTCTCGATATAATCCTAATAGAACACATTCTCCCCCTTTGTCATCGAAATGCCAAAAAGGGAGACGCGTGATGCTAAGGCGTCCCTAAAAGAAACCACCCGTGGAGTGAGAGGTAAGGAAGGGGTTGAAAGAACATTTCTATGATCTCTGTGTTTTGTGTGTTAGTTAACAACATGTGGATGTATTAAGTTGGTGTTAAGTAATGCAGGATAATCTAGGAACTCTTCAGATGCATCAGCACCAAAAGAGGAGAAAAAGAGACAGCACTGAAAGTGTGCTCAGCCCCTGGTGGGGGCCAGAGTTTCCGCCCCTTCCTGAAGTTTCCGGTCCCTGAGGACCGGAATCTTCTCCGTTGCTCGGTTGCCGAAGTTGTGCTCAGCCCCTGGTGGGGGGCGGAGTTTCCGGTCCCATGGACCGGAGTTTCCGCCCCAGGCCAAAGTTTCCGGCCTCGTGTATCTCGAAGATGTCCAAGTTCAGATTGAAGATCTGGTGTTCAGCCCCTGGTGCCCCCCGGAGTTTCCGGCCTCCCTAGGCCGGAGTTTCCGCCCCTGGCCGGAGTTTCCGGCCACTAGGGCCGGAGTTTCCGGCCTAGGTTTTGGCTGCAACGGTTACATCTTTGTAGGGTATAAATACCCCTCCTCCTTCCTCCAGAAAAGTGCTTGACCTAGAAAAGGAGGAGCTCCATTGTTGCAAGCCAAGAATCCCAAGATCTCCCAATCCCCCCATCCAAACTCGTTGATCTTTGGAGGATTGAAGGAGAAGGCCCCGATCTACATCTTCACCGAGCCGTTGTTCATTTCCCCCTCATTCATTTGAGGGAACACTTGCTAGGGCTTCCACTAGGAAACCTAGCCCATTGTTGTACTTACCTATTGTCTTTGTGACAGATTGTAGCTGTTCGGGAGCCCCCAAGCCCTTTGTGGGTCGTGCCCCGAATCGTTGTTGTAAAGGCTCCGGATTCCGCCTCGAAGGATTCCGATAGTGGAAAGTGGACCAAACCTTTGTGGTGCGGTTCACCGGAGATTAGGGTGAGGCCTTTGTGGCCGTTGAACCATTGTGTTGGTTCACACCTCTCCAACGAGACGTACTCCCATTCAAGGGAGGAACTCGGGAATACATCCTTGTCGTCTCGTGTCTTCACTTCGGTTACTTCTATCCTTATTTATTGCCTTATTATATCTTGCTTAGTTGCTAGCTTGTCATATAGGAAATTCACCTTAGTTGCATATCTAGTGAATTTACCTTTTGTGTCAAGCCTAATTTGAAAAAGAACTAAAATTTGAATTAGCACCTATTCACCCCCCCCTCTAGGTGTCATACCGATCCTTTCAATTGGTATCAGAGCAAAGGCTCTCTTTTCGGGTTTAACCGCCTAAGAGAAGTATGACACAAAGTGAGGATGAGACCGCAAGGCTTGCCGAGGCTAGTGAGTCCCTTAAAAAGGACCAAGCCACCGCGGCATCCATGGCCGATATCAAAGCTTTGGAAACAACTTTGACATCTTCCATGGATGCTAGGTTTAATGAGTTTCGTGACTTGCTCAATAAACTCATTAACAACAAGCCCTCGGATATCATCCCGCTTGAAAAAGCTTCTAACTCCGATGAGGGTGGACCCAAGGAGGATAAAGAGCAAAAAGAGAAGTAGGTGAAAGCAAATGATAAGCCTAAGTCATCTCCCAACTCGCATGAGGAAAAGGAAGAGTATCATGCCGTTCGGGGATGGTACTCTCCCGATCCAATTATCACTACCCGCATAAACCCTTTAGGTCCCCCACCTAAGCTTAATGCATTAGCTTTTGCTAGTTGGCAACGCTCAATGAAATCTCATGTCAACAGTGCCTCCATCGAGCTTTGGAGGATTATTGAAGAAGGATACATAGTGGAGGATCCAAGCAACATGACCAAGAGAGAGTTCGCCGAAAAGCAACTAAACGCTTCCGCTCTCCATATGATAGAACTCTCCTTGAGCGACAACGACAAGCATCATGTTCTACATGCCACCACCGCCAAAGAAGCTTGGGATTGTCTTGAGCGTGCCTTCCTTGGAAATGAAAGCATGAAGAGAAATAGATATGAATCTTTGAGCAATGCCGCCGAAGGTTTCTACATGCTTGACAACGAGACCCATGAAGAGATGTATGGTAGACTCAAGACTCTTGCCAAAGCCTTTTATGATGTGGGAGCAACATATGTTGATGATGCTTGGGTCAAGAGGAAGTATGAGAATGCTCTCTTGCCCTCGGAGCCAATGGAGTTGAAGTCTATTCAAGGAAGATACAACTACCTTCAATTGTCTTCCCATGAAGTTATGCAAGAAGTCCAAGCCTCCAAGGTTGCCACCAAGAATGCCGAAGATAACCGTGCTAGGGCCATGTGAATGAGACAAGGACCCTCTCTTGCCTTGAAGGCCAAGGTGACTTGCCTAGATGCCAATGATGAAGTTGAAGCTTGTCCTGGCAACATTGCTCCACATGATCTTGAGCAAGCCCTCAATGGTCACATTGCACTTGCCACAAGAGTGTTTTGGAATGACCCGGCTAGTGCTAAAGCTCGTGTTGATCGAGATAACAACTCAAGTGGCAAGAAAGAGCTTGCCTCAAGGACAAAGACATGCTACAATTGTCATGACAAGAACCACTACATAAGAGAGTGCCCTTATGAGAACCGTGAGCAAAATGGTGGGAAGCTTATCCCAAAGGATCACTCCAAGTTGATTCAAAAGATGCCCGCAAGACCAAGAAAGCCCTTCTTCAAGAAGGCACCGAGAATTGTGTTGGTGGCACAAGAGGAATATGCCACAAGTGATTCCGAAGATGAAGATGCACCTAACAAAGAGGTAGCCGCATTGGCTATTGTCTCCACTTCATCATCATCTCTCTTTGAATCCCCCAATGAGAACCTCTCCATCAACACCGCTCATTGCCTCATGGCTCATGTCACCGAGGTATCATCCCCTTCTCCTAAGACTATGCATGATCAATCTAGTCTTGAGATTAAGAAGGAACTAGTTGCCTTCGATACCTTTGTGACTAACTTGCAAGGTGAGGCCAAGGAACATGTTGAGTCTCTCATGAGACAACTATGTGCGGCCGAGGAACTTCTTCAAGAAAAGAGTAAGATTGAGAGAGAGGATTCTCTCACCATTGCTTCTTTGAATGCTTCCATAGCATCCTTAAATAGCTCTCTTGATGAAGAAAGTGAATATAGAACCACTCTAGAGGAAAGACTTGAATCTCTTGATGCTAAAAATGATGAAATCATTAGTAAAATCATTAAGGATAGAGATCATGTTTTTGCCAAATATAAAGTGATTAAAAAGGAGAAAGTTGAACTTGGGGTTGCAAATACTATACTTCTTGAGGATATGGAGAAGCTTGATAAAGCTCACAAGGTCTTGAAAACGACCCACTCCATCCTTGTTAAGTCACATGAGCAACTCCAAACTCAACTCTCTAAAACTTGCTCAACTAGCATAACCATTCTTCCTCGTGTTCATGAAAATGTCATTGAAGAAAATGCTAGGTTAAAAGTGGATCATGCTAAGACCTCTATTCCTAAAAGTAACGATAAGGGCTTTGCTTATTTGTTTGAGTTAAAACCACACAAAGGAAAGGAAGGTCTTGGGTATGTGGCCGAGGCAAAGAAGAAGGTGAGCAACACCAAGGAGAACAAGACCAAGCCCGCACAAGCTAAGACTAACATTGCGAGTGGTAATGCCACTAGGGGCAAGACCACTCGTAGTGACTTTGCGGGGCATAACAATCCCAACTACATTCTTTATGTTGATTATTATGGTGATGTTTATGCAAAATATGTTGGTCCTTATGATGGTTACATGGACTATTCTATTTGGGTTCCTAAGACCCTTGTTGCTAACCAAAAGGGACCCATTGAGAAATGGGTACCTAAATGCAAGAAATGATTTCTTGTAGGACTATGCTTCCGGTGGATCCAAATGGGTGATTGATAGTGGATGCACTAGTCATTTGACCGGAAGCAAGGAGATCATGACGGAGTTGAGACCAAATTTAAATCACTCAACCGTCTCTTATGGTGACAAGTCCAAAGCCGAGGTAAAGAGTCTTGGCAAGGTGGTAGTTGCAAGGGATATCACCCTTGTAAATGTCATGCTTGTTGAGTCTCTAGGTTACAATCTTATGTCCGTTCGTGCTCTTAATAAGATGAACTTTGATGTCTATTTTACTCTTGATATGGTGGTACTCTTGAGGAGCAAGACTCTAAAGGTCATGTTCGTTGGGCATGTTGAAAATGAGTTGTTTGTGGTAGACTTTTCGGGGTCAACCAACACTCAAGCAATATGCCTATTCGGAAAGGCCGACGTGGGGTGGTTGTGGCATCGCCGCTTGTCCCATGTTAATATGAGAACTTTGCAAAGTCTCCACAAGGGTGGCCACATTCTTGGACTAAATGAGAATGTTTCTTTTTCTAGAGATCGTCTTTGTAGGGCTTGTGTTGAAGGAAAGATGCATGATTCTCCCCACCCAAGCAAGACCATCATTTCATCATCAAGGGTATTGGAACTTCTTCATGTTGATCTTTTTGGTGCCGTACCTCAACCTAGCCTTGGTGGGAAGAAATATTGTTTGGTGATTGTCGATGACTATTCAAGATTCACTTGGGTTTTCTTCTTCAAGACGAAGGATGAAACTCAACAAACCATCATCGAATTCTCCAATGAAGTTCAACGTCAACACAATCTTCCCATATTGGCCATTAGAAGTGACAATGGCTCCGAGTTCAAGAACTACACCCTAAATGAGTTTCTTAGCGACGAGGGAATTCGACATCAATACTCCGCCGCATATACTCCTCAACAAAACGGTGTAGCCGAGAGGAAGAACCGGACTCTTATGGATATAGCTAGGTCCATGTTGGCGGAGTTTAAGTCTCCACTCTTCTTGTGGGCCGAAGCTATCTCCACGACGTGTCACTCCTCCAACCGGTTATTCTTTCGCAAAGGGAAGAAGGAAACTCCATATGAAATGCTTACCGGCAACAAGCCCAACATCTCCTACTATCGAGTCTTTGGTTGTAAGTGTTTCTACAAAATCAAAGGTGTACATCTTTCTAAGTTTGAAGTTAAAGCCTTAGAAGGTGTTCTTGTTGGGTATGGTGCGAACTCTCACACTTATAGAGTCTACGACAAATCCTTAGGGAGAGTTGTAGAATCTTGTAGTGTGAGGTTTGATGAGAATGACGGCTCCCAAGTGGCGCAATTTCATGTTTGTGATGTAGATAACGAGGAACCTCAAGATGCAATACAAAGAATGGGTGTTGGATTTCATCGCCCCATCGAGATTCATCATGAGCCTCCTCAAGGAAGTACAAGCTCCACTCAAGTGGAGATTCCATCATCACAAGTTGAAGTGGCACCCTCTATGGAAGCAAATGAGACACCTATCCAAGAACAAGATCTAGTTCCTCCTCAAGTTGACCAAGAGGTCTCACAAGATTCAAGAACTCCTATTCTCAACCCTAGTCAAGATCAAGAGCAAGAGCATCCATCTTCTCCCATCATTGAAAATGTGCAACAAGATGGCAATGCTCATCAAGACCGTCAAGACGGGGACTCAAATGATCTAGGTGATCAAGCCGAAATCCCACGCAACAATGGGGATATCGAAACCCGTCGTCAAGAAAGAGTAAAGAGAAACTTGGAAATCAAGTGTCACAAGCTTGAAGCCATCATTGGTGATGTATCTCGCAAGGTTTCCACAAGAAGTCAATTGGCAAGCTTTAGTGAACATCAAGCTCATATCTGTATGATTGAACCAAAGAAGGTGTTTGAAACACTTGAAGATCCGGATTGGTTGGAAGCCATGCATGAAGAACTCAACAACTTCAAGCGCAACAAAGTATGGAATCTAGTAGAAAAACCAAAGGATTGCCGCAATGTTATTGGCACCAAGTGGATATTCAAGAACAAGCAAGATGAGCATGGATTGGTTGTAAGGAACAAGGCGAGATTGGTAGCTCAAGGGTACTCTCAAGTTGAAGGCATTGATTTTGGAGAGACCTATGCTCCCGTGGCTCGTCTTGAGTCCATCCGTATCCTACTTGCCTATGCATCTCATTTTAATTTTAAGTTGCAACAAATGGATGTGAAGAGTGCATTTCTTAATGGTCCCTTAAAGGAGTTGGTATATGTAAAGCAACCTCCGGGATTTGAGGATCCACACTTCCCAAACCATGTCTACAAGCTTGATAAGACCCTTTATGGTCTCAAACAAGCACCTCGAGCTTGGTATGAGCACCTAAGAGAGCTATTGCTAGACCGTGGCTTTGAAGTGGGGCAAATCGATCCCACTCTCTTCACAAAGAGGGTAAAAGGGGAGCTTTTCATATGTCAACTTTATGTTGATGATATTATCTTTGGCTCATCTAACAAAGCTTTCAATGATGAATTTTCAAAGCTTATGACGGATAGGTTCGAGATGTCCATGATGGGAGAGTTGAAATTCTTTCTTGGTTTTGAAATCAAGCAATTAAGTGGAGGGACTTTCATCTCTCAAGCCAAATACATCCAAGACATGCTCAAGAGGTTCAAGATGCAAGATGCAAAAGAGAAGAGGTTTCCTATGGACACCAAATGCCATCTTGAACTTAGTCCAAAGGGTAAAGATGTCGATCAAAAACTCTATCGCTCTATGATTGGTTCTTTGCTTTATCTTTGTGCATCTAGACCCGATATTGTGTTGAGTGTAGGAGTGTGTGCAAGGTATCAAGCGGCTCCTAAAGAAAGTCACTTGATAGCGGTGAATCGAATCTTCCGATATTTGGTTTATACCCCAAGGTTTGGTTTGTGGTATCCTAGGGGGTCCAACTTCTCTCTTGCCGGTTACACGGATTCGGATTGGGCCGGTTGCAAGGATGATAGGAAGTCTACTTCCGGTGCATGTCAATTCCTTGGGAAATCTTTGGTGAGTTGGTCCTCCAAGAAGCAAAATTGCATATCCTTATCTACCACCGAAGCCGAGTATGTGGCGGCCGCTAGTGCTTGCACTCAATTACTTTGGATGAGGCAAACTTTAAAGGAATACGGTGTCCTTTGTGACAAAGTGCCTCTTTTATGTGACAATGAAAGTGCTATCAAGATTGGTCACAACCCCGTGGAGCACTCAAGAACGAAGCATATTGAGATTCGCTATCATTTTATTCGAGATCACATCAACCGGGGTGATATTGAGCTTGGTTATATTCCAACGAAGATTCAACTTGCCGATATGTTCACCAAGCCACTTGACGAAGCACGGTTCACCTTTTTGAGGCATGAGCTAAATATCGTGGATTCTAGGAGCATTGGTTGACTACCTTGCATGCACACCTCTATCTCAACTTTTTATTTTGGTCTAGGTGTAGGCATGGACATAGGGGGAGTGCGGTCCTAATCTATTGGACTTTCCCTCCCCCCATTATGCCAATAGTAAGAATTGTTTTCGTCTCCTTTTGTTCATTCTTATGAATTGCGAGCTTAAATGTTGAGTAATGGCGGTGAACCCAAGATATATCTTCGCGGTATCACACCACATAATCTCATACATGGTGGCCTTGGCCACCAACTTCTTCGTTGTGAAGAATTGATACTCTTGTGGTGTTATCTTGTTTTCTTTGTTTCATTCTCGCTCTTATGGAAAATGCACTCAAGCGTTGCTTCTTAATCTCGCTCTTGTTGTTTCTTACCAAACTTGAGTACATGGTACCATCTCCAGTGACCATTTGTCTTTTCCCAGGCCTACCTCATCTTAAAAATTGCTCCTCTTGCCTTTGCATGTCCAAAACACATTAAAACCTGGGATTTGGAGTCAGTGGGGCCGGAAACTCCGGTCTTCCAGGCCGGAGATTCCGGTCTGACTGAAGTTTCCGCCCCTAGAACCGGAATCTCAGGCCAGGGCCGGAGACTCCGGTGTCTAGGGCCGGAAACTCCGGTCTGGGCAGTTTCGCTGGGATCTTCAAAGGGGATCGGGGTGAGGAGTTGTTCCACAACTCCCCACACACCCCCGACCCCCACTCCTCCCCCAGCCGCCGCCGCCGTCTCCAAGGACCACTCCGGCCGCTCCCCGCCGCCGGAATCCGCCGTGCCACCGGCCCCTCCTCCGTACAAGTGCTAGGGATCCTTCTCCCTCGCATTTGACCTCCACCATGTCGGGTAAAGGCTGTCTTCTCTCTCTCTCTAGGTTTTCACTCTAGATCTTGTTTTGAGAGAAGTTCTGCCTGTGCTGCATGGTGTAGAACCCTAGTGTTAGCATTTCAATCCCTAGAAAATTAGTTGTGCTCAATTTTTCCTTAGATTTGACCTAGATTGCAGTTTTCCTGCCACAGGGCGGAAACTCCGGCCCCTCCTGCACCGGAATATCCGGTGTGGACCGGAATATCCGCCCCTGTGGCCGGAAACTCCGGCCTAGCTCATATCTGAGAGAAATTCTGACACTTTTAATTTTCTTCTTTTGGCTTTCTTGGACATGCAAACTTATCTCCATGCTATCCTTGTACTCTCTGTTTCACAGGTCATAGGAAAAAGGTGGTCACTCGGAATCCGCTCCTTGCTTCAAGTAAAGAAAGGGCTCAATCAAGGGACAAGCTTATATATGATAGCAGCAGTGGCCGCATGAGACAACAGAGCACTATTGATGAGGAAGCCACTAGACAAGCTGAACTTGGTGGTTTTGATAATGAAGAAGAGGCCGAGCAAGCCCATTTTGACTCTTTGACCACCGTTCTTGGTATGGGAAAGACTGAGTTCCGTCGTATGAGGTCACAACAGTTCTATGACTTGCCTCCCAACACCACCAACCCCAATTTCCCTAGGAGGGAGCAGCAGCTGATTATGCAGGAGATCTATGCCCGGATTGAGAAGCACGCAGTCTGTGAACAGAAGATTCTGGATCTTGAGGCGCTCAACAAGAAAGCTTACTTTCGGGAGGCTGTTTGGATTGCTAGGAAGCTTGGTCTGGAAAAGCTCATCTCTTACACTCAGCAGGATTATGATATTCAGCTTGTGCAGCAGTTCTTTGCCACGGTGGTGTTTGACAATGATGAGGATGTCACTATGACGTGGATGACTGGACCTATCAGGTGCACCTCCAACTTTGTGGAGTTTGCGACAGCTCTGGGCTATGAATTCAAGGGGGCCACTACTCCAGTTGGGATGAGGATGCATGTGGAAGGGACTGCATATAACAAGAGCCGTTTGCGCCCTCTTTACTCCGTTGCTTCTTCTGTGGGCTCTAATCAAGACCTCCTTCCCACCTTCAACATCCTCCTCCGCATGGTTCGGCTCAACCTTGCTCCTCAAGCCGGGAATGTGGATGCTATTCGAGGAGGCCTTGTCAACCTACTCTACCATGCTTACAGGGTCCTTCAAGCCGGTCCGGAGTGCCGTGGCCAAGAGGTGGATGTGATGGATTTCATTAAGTGCGAGATGCATTGGGCCATTTTCGAGCATAAGAATCCACTCTACGCTCCCTATGTGATGAAGCTCATTCTCTCCAAAGTGCCCACACTTGATCGCTCTACCTTCATCAAGCATGCCAAGGGTACTCTCCATATTCTCTCCAAGCACACAAAGCAAGCTTCATCCTCTCATGCACCTCCTCCACAAACTAGTGATGAAGAGGACGTTCCCTTACCTAAGAGGAGAAGTAAGAATGCCGATCCCCCCACTAGTCTTCAAGGGAAGGCCAAGGTAAACGCAGAATTTCGCAAGCTCTCTTGGTGGAAGAGGAAACTGCTATGCATGGATGTTGCCATTCACAAGGAGAATCATGGGTCATATGTGAGAGAGAAACACATTTTGAGCAACCAAAATTTGATGATCAAGGAGATGCGCAAAATGAACAATGGAAATGTTACTCCTCCTCCGGAAGAAGATGAAGCTGGCATTCCCATCATTTCCTCATCTTCGTCTGACACGGTCCCTCTTGAGCAATGGAATCAGGATGTCTTTCCTTGGGCTGATTTTTCGGATGTGACCTCCTTTCCTACCTCGTCTCACAACCACGGCAAGGCTCCCATGAACCTCTCCGATGAGGACTACGACAACGAAGGAGATGACGACATGGATGAAGACACCGAGTGATCTTCATGGGCCCGTTAGTTATGCTCTTTTCCCCTTTTTGGTGTCTCGGTGCCAAAGGGGGAGAAGTAGTTCTATTAGGTTCTCTCCGGGATTTGCATGGGTTGGGACACAAGCATGTGCCTCTATCATTTTATTGCGCTTGTGTCCTTGTTATGTTATTTGAATTTCGAACTCATTTGCCTTCTCTTTGTCATGAACTATGTGTGTGTAAGGTATTTGGATTTCTTATATTATGTGGTTGAGACTACTATTGTGCCTTGATTATATGGGGTTAATATCTTCAGTTTTATGCACAAGGTATGATTTGTCTCCTAACACTCAACCCATACTATACTAGGTCTTACTTGTGAAATGTATTGCCTACTTATCATGCTTGCAAATTGTTGTTCGAATTTGCCTCTATATGTGTGCACGTGCATTCCAAAGCAAATATTTTTGATGCACACATCTAGGGGGAGCTTTTTCAGCTATCATTACATGTTAGTGAAATTACTGTTATTGCAAATCCATATGTTGTCATCTAACACCAAAAAGGGGGAGATTGAAAGAACATTTCTATGATCTCTGTGTTTTGTGTGTTAGTTAACAACATGTGGATGTATTAAGTTGGTGTTAAGTAATGCAGGATAATCTAGGAACTCTTCAGATGCATCAGCACCAAAAGAGGAGAAAAAGAGACATCACTGAAAGTGTGCTCAGCCCCTGGTGGGGGCCGGAGTTTCCGGTCCAGGGGGGCGGAGTTTCCGCCCCTGCCTGAAGTTTCCGGTCCCTGAGGACCGGAATCTTCTCCGTTGCTCGGTTGCCGAAGTTGTGCTCAGCCCCTGGTGGGGGGCGGAGTTTCCGGTCCCATGGACCGGAGTTTCCGCCCCAGGCCAAAGTTTCCGGCCTCGTGTATCTCGAAGATGTCCAAGTTCAGATTGAAGATCTGGTGTTCAGCCCCTGGTGCCCCCCGGAGTTTCCGGCCTCCCTAGGCCGGAGTTTCCGCCCCTGGCCGGAGTTTCCGGCCACTAAGGCCGGAGTTTCCGGCCTGGGTTTTGGCTGCAACGGTTACATCTTTGGAGGGTATAAATACCCCTCCTCCTTCCTCCAGAAAAGTTCTTGACCTAGAAAAGGAGGAGCTCCATTGTTGCAAGCCAAGAATCCCAAGATCTCCCAATCCCCCCATCCAAACTCGTTGATCTTTGGAGGATTGAAGGAGAAGGCCCCGATCGACATCTTCACCGAGCCGTTCTTCATTTCCCCCTCATTCATTTGAGGGAACACTTGCTAGGGCTTCCACTAGGAAACCTAGCCCATTGTTGTACTTACCTATTGTCTTTGTGACAGATTGTAGCTGTTCGGGAGCCCCCAAGCCCTTTGTGGGTCGTGCCCCGAATCGTTGTTGTAAAGGCTCCGGATTCCGCCTCGAAGGATTCCGATAGTGGAAAGTGGACCAAACCTTTGTGGTGCGGTTCACCGGAGATTAGGGTGAGGCCTTTGTGGCCGTTGAACCATTGTGTTGGTTCACACCTCTCCAACGAGACGTACTCCCATTCAAGGGAGGAACTCGGGAATACATCCTTGTCGTCTCGTGTCTTCACTTCGGTTACTTCTATCCTTATTTATTGCCTTATTATATCTTGCTTAGTTGCTAGCTTGTCATATAGGAAATTCACCTTAGTTGCATATCTAGTGAATTTACCTTTTGTGTCAAGCCTAATTTGAAAAAGAACTAAAATTTGAATTAGCACCTATTCACCCCCCCCTCTAGGTGTCATACCGATCCTTTCAGGGGTCCATAGTGTCATCAGCTCCAGCATGTCCAGACCCACCCGCACCATCGTCATCACTATCAGTCCAGGTGGTCACAGGGTAGTGCTTCTGCATCCAGTCCTCCTTAGGAGTGATCACATCATCTGAGGGCTGAGTGGGAGAGTGAGGGATCTCGAGCTTGTCCATCATAGCATGGTAACGCATAGCAGCCTTCTTGTGAAACACATGTGAATCATATAAATGTTCTTTGACATCCAGCTGCATGCAGAAGACTTTCTTCATTTTGAGCTTCAACTTGCCAACCCAGGATGGCTCGTCAACCGGAGTAGTGTGGGAGCTAGAAGCAACAACCGGAGCCCGTCGGCGAGGGGCACTAGCGGGTGCGGTTGGAGTAGTGGTTGCAGTTGGAGGGGCCTTCCTCATATGTGGGGGAAGATGCTTCTTCATCAAAAGTTGCTTGCGAGGATGAGTAACAATGGGTAGCCCATCTTGCATGATATCCAACCCCGTCGCATCGTCATACTTGTGGAAAATAAGCTTCATGATGTACGGGCCATAGATAGGGACCCTTTTTCTCACCAAGGTAGCCCACGGTTCCTCATACATGTACTCCATGACATCCAACTTCACCCCTTTTCCTTGATATTTCTTGGAGAGGGCAAGAAGATCAAACATGTACCCGTGAACTTGATCAATGTTGCCAACTCGAGGAGCAATGGTCTCACGATAGATACGGTGCAAGATCTCAAAGGGAGGGATAAGGTCTTCAGTCTTCCCAGCAATCCCACCTTGCATGGTGATATTAGTAATGTCACCCCGTGACTTGCAGAAGTTTTCAGCATGAGCCTCCCACTGATTACCTGAGCCATAGTCTGGATACCCCAATAGTTGTGCAAACTCACGCCAAGTAGCCTTAAGAACCTTATCTTTGGTCATCCATATGATTGTCTGAGCAAGATCATTGTCAAAGTAAGCGGTGGCATAGAACTGATGAATGTGGTACTCAATGTATGGTTGCTCCATTGTCATGATGTTGAGGAGACCAAATTCTTCACACATGGCTAAGGTCTCGCGAAAATAGTCCGGGTGTTTGGTCCTCATGTGGTGCACATTGATGTGGTGTTGGAGAACAACCTTGGTCTTCTTGTTGGTTTGCTTGTACAACTCCTTATATACCCTTTCTTGCTCATTGGTGTAGAAATGAAGGTTGGAGACCCGTGGGTCTCTTGGTTGAGCATAGGGATTGACCTCACGATATGAAGTGTATTTCATGGAGTTCATTTGTGAGAATGGGTGAGAAGAGGTGGACCGGCGCTCTTGGACCGAAGCCTTCCCTTGACATCGCCGAGTTGTCTTGGCGGGCAATATTTCTTCATCCTCCAACTCATCACTCTCGGACTCAGCCGATTAAACCGGTTTAACCTGTTCTTCTTCCAGAATCTCATTTGCATATCTTGGTTTCTTGTGAACAGCGGTGCGGATAGCTGCATGCTTTTCTTTCATTTTTCCCGAACCCACACCTCCACGGCTAGTACCTGAGAAACAACATATAGATAGGTGGAGAGGGAACAAGAGGAGTGCACAAGTCCATTAAATAAAGGTTTTAAAAACATAGCCCTTGGGTGTAATTAGAAAATTGAAAATCCCTAGGCCCGGTAGTACCGGCCAGGTCCGGTAGTACCGATGGATCGGTAGTACCGATCTGCAGCTGGTAGTACCGGTGCTGAGCAGTTCGACGGATCTTCAACGAGGATGCATCAAACTTCATGGATATCAACCAACTACTTACACACAAGTGCTATGGGTTGCACATTCGACCATTTGACTACTTCCTAACCCATTTTAACCGACATTACGGAGCTACCAATGATTTGCCCTAGATCTCATATAAGAACTCAAAGAGAAACTTGGAGAGAGCAAAGTAAGAGCAAATACCGGAGGCCATGGGAGAGGAAGACGTGGGGAATCCTTCCCACGGAGCAGATCTGACAATGCCTTGTCAAATCCGGAGATCCACGGAGAAGGGGGGCGAAGCAACACAATTTTTGAGTTGAGAGAATGGGGAAATAATGAGGAGGAGAGAGGCGTTCGACCCAGTCCTGGAAACTTAAGTCGTGCAGGATCGGTAGTACCGACCGTCTCAAATCGGTAGTACCGATTAACGATCTGCGTACTGACTATTTTGAGCACCTTATCCGGTAGTACCGGGCCTAAATCGTTAGTACCGATTGTTCTATGATATCTCAATTTTAATTTTTACGAAAATGTGGACTTGTGCAGGGAATTTAAGCATGGTTCATGGGGTAAGTGGCTTAGGAAAGGATACTCATTGCTGTGAGGAGACGATGCATACACCATAAGAGCAAATAAAACCAACTTTAAGTAATTTCTCTTGATTAAACCCAATGCAAATAATCTTAAAATAAGACCATAATATCAACTTCTCAAGAAGAGAAGGTCGGTGGCCGAGGCCACCTTATATGAGTGTATGTGACTTGGCACCGCGAAGATATATCTTGGGTCCAAAATCACAACTCATCTTTGAAGCACATTTGTCACAAGAGTGACTATATTGCAAGATTTGTCTATTTGCGCATAATAGGGGATGTATTGACTCATGGATTGAGCTATACTCCCCCTATGTGTATGCCTACATCTAACCCCTTAACTATGTATAATAGGGATATGTACGCATGATGTCCATTAAGTCCAATTACTTATATCCACCACATTGAGCTCACTTCTTAATTCCTTGAATCTTGCTTCACCTAGAGGCTTCGTGAACATATCGGCTAGTTGATGCTTGGTGTTGACATAAGAGATAGAAATATCACCTTTCTCAACATGATCCCGAATGAAATGATACCTAATCTCAATATGCTTGGTCTTCCCATGAAGCACCGGATTGTGAGCAATTTTGATAGCACTTTCATTATCACATAAAAGAGGCACTTTGTCACAAGTGACACCGAAATCCTTTCGAGTTTGCCTCATCCATAATAGTTGTGCACAACAACTTTTGGCGGCAATATATTCGGCTTCGGTGGAGGAGGCGGCAACACAATTTTGCTTCTTTGAAGACCAACTCACAAGTGACCTACCAAGAAATTGGCAACCACCCGAAGTCGACTTCCTATCCATTTTGCAACCCGCCCAATCCGCATCCGAGTAGCCTATGAGATCAAAGGTAGTTCCACTAGGATACCAAAGTCCATAGTTAGGAGTTCCAATCAAGTATCTCAAAATCCGTTTAACCGCGGTTTCATGACTCTCCCTTGGACTTGATTGGAATCTTGCACACATACCCACACTAAACATAATATCCGGTCTAGATGCACAAAGGTAAAGTAAAGATCCAATCATGGAACGGTAAAGTTTTTGATCTACCTCTTTTATCATTTGGGTCCAAGTGGATGTCCGCCTTTTGATCCATGGGGAATTTGGCCGGTTTGGCACCAACCATATCGAACTTCTTGAGCATGTCCTTCACATATTTTGCTTGGCATAGAAAAGTTCCTTCCTTCCATTGATGGATCTCAAAGCCTAGGAAGAACTTCAACTCGCCCATCATGGACATCTCAAATTCCTTGGTCATTAGCTTAGCAAATTGGTCAGTGAAATCTTTACAAGTTGATCCAAAGATAATATCATCAACATATATTTGGCATACAAAGATTCTCCATCTACTCTCTTGGTGAAGAGAGTGGGATCGATTACCCCAATTTAAAACCCGCGGTCTACTAAGAACTCCTTGAGATGATCATACCAAGCACGAGGTGCTTGTTTAAGGCCATAAAGTGCCTTATGGAGTAAGTAGACGTGATTTGGAAATTTATAATCTTCGAACCCCGGAGGTTGTTTAACATAGACCAATTCATTTAATGGGCCATTAAGAAAAGCACTTTTGACATCCATTTGATGTAAAATAATTGTATGAGTGGATGCATAGACAATTAATAAACGAATAGATTCAAGCCTAGCAACGGGAGCATAAGTTTCACCATAGTCGACTCCTTCAATTTGGGTGAAGCCTTGTGCCACGAGTCTTGCTTTGTTGCGAATGACATGACCAAGTGAGTCTTGCTTGTTCTTGAATATCCATTTAGTTCCAATGACATTATGGTTGGTGTCCTTGGGTCTTTCAATTAATGACCAAACTTGGTTGCGCTTGAAGTTGTTTAACTCTTCGTGCATAGCCGCAACCCAATCCATATCTTCAAGAGCTTCATATACCTTGAGAGGTTCTACACGAGACAAACAAGCAACATGACCACAAAAGTTAGCTAATTGATTACGTGTGGACACATTTCTCCGTATACTCCCAAGGATATTTTCTTTGAAGTTATCATGGCGATCCAATCTTGAAGCGCGCCGAATGACTCGGCGTTGCATAGTTTGTTGGATTGTTTCGCCATGACATGTATCTTCATCATTTCCTTGCTCTTGATCATGATCACCCATATATGGAGTCCTTGGAGTAGTGGGTTCATGATGTTCTTGATCGCCACTTGAGTTGAGTGTATCTTGGCCATGTTCTTGTTCTTGAGTTTGTAGGACTTGTTCTTGTTCTTGGGTGGCTTGTTGATTGCTAATGGAGGTAGGAGGCTCGACTCGAGTGGAGCTTGTGCCTTCATCTTGTGGTGCTCTTGGTTCCTCAATAGGAATGAATTCTCCTATGCCCATGGTCTTTATGGCATGAGAAGGAGCATCACCACCTACAACACCATAATCAATATGCCCCACTTGGGAGCCATTAGTCTCGTCAAACTCCACATTCATAGATTCTTCAACACACCCGGTGGATATGTTGTAGACCCTATAAGCGTGGGAGTTTGCGGCGTACCCAACAAATATGCCCACAAAAGATCTAGATTCAAATTTAGCTAGTTTGCAACCCTTAATGTACACATGGCATTTGCATCCAAATACACGAAAGTAGTTAACATTGGGTTTGTTACCGGTAAGGAGTTCATATGGGTTTTTTTTGCATGAGAGGACGAAAGAATAACCGGTTTGATGAGTGGCAAGCGGTGTTGATGGCTTCGGCCCAAATATTGTATGGGGAGTTGAACTCGGCCATCATTGTTCTTGCCATATCAATAAGAGTGCGATTCTTCCTCTCGGCAACACCATTTTGTTGGGGAGTATATGCAGCGGAATATTGGTGGCGTATGCCCTCCCCACTAAGGAAATCATCCATGGTGTAGTTCTTGAACTCCGTCCCATTGTCACTTCTTATTGTCACTATCTTCGTATCATATTGGCGTTGGACTTGGATTGCAAAGTTGATGAAAACCTCTTGAGTTTCACTCTTCTTGATATAGAATGTCCAACAATATCTTGAGTAGTCATCAACCACAACTAGGCAATATTTCTTGCCCCCAAGACTATCATATGTGGGAGGTCCAAAGAGATCCATGTGAAGGAGCTCAAAGGGCCTCTTGGTGGAGATGATGGTCTTCTTGGGGTGATTCTTTTCATGCATCTTTCCGGCAATGCAAGAGCTACAAGGACGATCTTTGGAAAAATTCACATTAGTAATTCCTACCACGTGTTCGCCCTTCACAAGATTATGCAAATTTCTCATTCCAACATGGGCTAACCGACGGTGCCAAAGCCACCCCATGTCGGCCTTAGCCATTAGAAGAGTTGCCACTTGAGTGGTTTCCTTCGAGAAGTCAACCACATACAAGTCGTTTTCAACAAATCCAACAAAAGCTACTTTGAGTGTTCTTGTGAAGAGGACGGTCACGTGGAAGAGGTTAAAGATAACAGTGTAGCCAACCTTGCAAAGTTGCCTTACAGAAAGTAAATTATATGAAAGGGATTCAACAAGAAGGACCTTATCAATGGAGAGTTCCGGAGTGATCACCACTTTGTCATATCCCTTTACCTTGAGTTTTGCATCATTCCCAATAGTGACATGTGAGTAATGGAGGAGATCAAACATTAAATCCGTCACCAATTCTTCGCTTTCGGTCATATGAGTGGAGCATCCACTATCAATGAGCCAAGATGCGCCACCGGAAGCATATCCCTACAAGAGATCAACTCTTTGACTTAGGTACCCATTTTTGGATGGGTCCTCTTTTGTTAGTCACAAGGGTCTTTGGAACCCAAATAGTATAGTGATAATCATCTCCATAGGAGGTACCAACATATTTAGCAAAAACACTACCATCTATAGATTTCATAAGAATATAAGATGGAATGTATTTTTCCCGCAAAATCATTATGGGTGGGCAAGCTCCTGGTAGCATTACCACCCATAACTTTGTTGATCACCTTCGTTTTCACCGACTCCCCCTTCTTCACAAAAGAAATAACATTGGAAGGGGGAGTAGACACCTTCTTCTTGTTGTTGGTCTTGAGGTTAGATTTAAAGCCAATCTCTTCCTTTCCAACAATTTCCTTTTGATTGCTCATAAGATCAAGAAGGTTCTTCTCACCTTGGATGCAAGTGGCAAGTGAACGGGAATCCGACACCTAGAGGGGGGTGGGGGGTGAATAGGTGCTATTACAAATTTTAGGTCTTTTCAAATTTAGGCTCAACACAAAGGTAAATTCTCTAGATATGCAACTATGGTGAATTTACATAAATGACAACCTAAGCAATAACAAGATAAATAACCTAACAATACAAGCAAGTAAGGGAGTAATGATAAGGGGAACCGAGTGAAGCACGCGGAGATGAAGATGTAATCCCGAGTTCCACCCAAGGGTGTACGTCTCGTTTGGAGATGTGTGCGCTACCACAACAGGTTAGCCGCAACGCCACAAAGGCTCACCTTCTTCTCCGATGAACTCAACCACAAAGGTTGCGAGTTCACCTTCCACTATTGATCCCCTTTTAGGGCGGAGATCGAATCCCTTACAAACGCTTGAGGCACGCACCCACAACTTAATTGGGGGCTCTCAAGATGACCACAACAGGTCAAGGCAACATCAAGATTACAACAATGGTGAACTAGGTTTTCCCACCGGAAACCCTAGCCACGAAATCCCCAAGTGAATGGGGAGGAAATGCAAATTCCTTCGGTGAAGATGTAGATCCGGGCCTTCTCCTCCAATGCTCCAAAGATCAACGAATTTAGGTGGAGGGATTGGGAGATCTTGATGATTTGAGCTTTCAAGAATAGTAGGAGAGAGAAAATCTGAGAGCTGGCTGTTCTTGAGTGAGTGAGGGGGTATTTATACCCCCTCCCAAAATCTGGCCGTTGGCTGCCTCGAAGACCCGGAAATTCCGGTATAAGTGACACCCAGAAATTCCGGGTGACTCGGAATATCCGAGTCTGTGAAATATACGAGTTGAATTTCCGGTTGAGATCAGAACGTCTTTGACATCTTGACTTAGCTAAAATTCTTCAAGTTTCTGAGGGTTGCCCGGAAATTCCGAGTCAGTGAAATTTCCGAGCTGATTTTCCGGTTGAAGTCTGAACCACTTTCTCATCTTTCCTTAGCCAAATCTAGAGTGGTTTTCTGGGTGACTCGGAAATTCCGAGTCATTGAAATTTCCGAGTTGAATTTCCGGTTTGAGTCAGAACCACTTTCTCTTCTTTCCTTAGCCAAATCTGGAGTGATTTTCTGGGTGACTCGGAAATTCCGAGTCAATAAAATTTCCGAGTTGAATTTCCGGTTGGAGTCAGAACCACTTCCTAACTTTTCCTTAGCCATTTTTTTGTTAGAAATAGGAGACCCGGAATTTCCGATCCTGGAAATTTCCGGCTCCAATATTCCGATTCTGGGAAGAATTCCAGAAACTCTTTTTCTCTACATTTTGGCTTTCGGTATGTGATATGCAACTCACACAAACTGAAATACTTAGCAATAGGATTAGTACATCATTGGTATTGTTAACTAACACTCAAAACACTAGGGATTAAGAAATGTTCTTTCAGCAAGACCCCTTTTAAGTTGGGCCTTCAACCTAGTGTTTTCCTCAATAAGAGATGCTTTGACACACAAAGGATTAGTCGCACAAGTATTTTCATCTTAAGAAGGTTCTTTTTAACATTTAAGAAGATATGAGGCTTGAAGAGTGTGATACATCCCTTTGAGCCTGTTGAGTTCGCCAAGGGTGGCTTTGTGAGCCTCCCTTAGTTGCTCAAAACTCTCAACGAATGTAGAGTGACTCTCTTTAAGCTCATCATTTTTAATGGTAAGCTCACTAGCAATGGTTATGGATCGCTCACGGGTTTCCTTAGCCTTGGATAAATCCAAAACTTGGATTTCCGCAAGTTGCTCATGGAGCAATTGCTCTTCTTCCACTTGATTCTCAAGTTCACCAATCCTTTCGGCATGGTTGCATGCATGCTCCTCGAGTTCAAAAATTCTTTCCTCTTTTTCATCGAGGAGAGCATGAGCTTCTCCTAGTTGATACATGAGAGATTCTACCATTTCCTTGGTTTTGCCTTGGAGAGAATCCACAAAGTGATTTATTTTATCAACCTTGTCATTCCCTACATCCGCAACACAATCCAAAAGAGATGGTTTAGAGGAGATATTAATTTTAGGTGGAGAATTCACCTTCGACACATGTTCCATAAGGCACATGGGTTTGGAGATCTTGTCGTCGTTGGGCGAGGAGAATATCGGAGCAAACGATGGAGGAAGGTGGCCTATGTGACGCCCTAAAATCGGTACTATGTAGATTTAAGCGCATCCGCCGAAATCCGCATAATAACGATTTTAGGTCGCCCACCAAACATAATGTGCACGCCGAAACATGCGCATTATGTGGGTGGAATTGTGATAACATTACAATAGTTCTGATACATCCACAAATACAACAGAAGATATAAATACAACAACGACTCGAACGAGTCAAGATACACATGTTACAATACAAAGATTCAAATGACAGCGGAAGCAAAATAGTATCCGGCTACGGATAAGATGCAAATTGGACTAAGAGTCCTGAAGATAAGCGATGCCGCCATATCCCTGCCCAGCCAAGCCGGAGGGATTCCCAAGCTAACGTCGTCAGACTTCAAACCTGTTGACTGCACATAAAGCACATCCCAAAAGAGGGTCAGGGCACTCCCTGGCAAGCAAAACCGACTTGCCTACTTTCTACACCATCTCCCAAAATATAGTGGAGGTGGACTTAGCGGCAGCAGCACTAGCAACCTAAAGAGACACGCTAAAACTTCCGTCTAATCAGAGAGGGATAAGAGAGCGCATAAGATAAACATCTACAACTAACACCAAACATAACCCATTCTCGAATTAACCCCCTCAACCAAATATGAGGAAGCAATTCGGGAAACTCACACGTTAAACAATTTTAATTATAATTTAATTGTGAAAGTAATTCTATATTACTAGTCAAATTAATTAACCTTAATTAGGTGCAAGTTGTCTAGATCTTGTTAGCCAGCATCATCACCAAAGTCGTCCATAACCGTGGACACGGCTCATCGATAAGATTATACCCTGCAGGGGTGCACTACAGTACCCATACTCGCATGATCAACCCGTTAGGGCCTCTCAACACGACTCATTCCTTCACTACAGCAAGTCCAAGTGCCACCCATATGAGTTGTTACCCGCGTCAGGAGTCCGGCCGAATCTCAATTGCGGACTCATTAGTTTGTGTCTGCTCACCATGCGGCTCAAACCACAGTAGGAACTGTCCGCTTCGTGAGCACCACCCCTATATGACCCCCCGTATCAAGTATCCTCTCATCGATCATCATCATCATGCACATGCATATGAGCGAATGGAAAACCCGAACTACTTGCGGCACATGGATGAGCTGCGGATCCGTTCAAAGTCGAGGGGGGCTCCATTGGGCCACCCACAAGTGGTTAGTGCGCTCAAAATTGGATCCGAGGACAAAATCTCAGTTCCTAGGTCGACACTGAGCAGAACAAAACACCTCGCAAGGCCTTCCGCCTGGTGCCTTATCATTTAATTATAATACCCCAATACAAGATAGCATTTTATTAAAGTAGAACAATCTATCATACTAAGCAGATGAAACATAAGACCAACAGACGACTCGCACAGTCAACTCTAAGCATGCGCTACGACTCGCAAGGCCAACAGATAAACAAACAACAGGTGATGGGATGTGGGGATAAAGCTGTATGGGCTGCAGGATAGACATGTGATGGGATCGCGATAAAGAATCGAATACTAGGGTAGCAGAGATCAACGGCAGGAATGAAAGACAATGTATCAGTAAACAAGCAAACTTTGCTTGCCTGGAATCCCGCATGGAAGCAGATCTTGTCGTTGCTCACACATCTCAACGTCGTATCCGCGAAGAAGCAGCAAACACTGGAAAGCGTAAAAGATGCATTTTACAACTACGGCAAAAGATCCAGCATGATCATATGAGCATGATGCATGGCATGGCGAGATGCAATTTGAGATGCACTTAACTCAAATTAAGCGGAACCGGGGTTCCGACAATTAATACTTAGGTGCAAGTTATTTATCTACTCCACAAATTAAATGTTCATTAACATGGCAAGACATGGCAAAGATGATCTAGTCAAATTAAATGGAATGGGGCAATACATATATTGATTTGCCCCACACATTCCATATTTATTATTTAGGTGAATTGCTACACCCGCAAACCCAAGAGATGCAACACATGTAAATATGATGCGAAATGCACAAGATAGATGACATTTAATAAAATAGGTATAGGGTTAGGGTTTGGGTTCGCACGTTGGATCGGGAGAGATAGGGTCCGAAACCGACGTCTTCGGAACGTAGAGGAAGTAGTCGTCGCGGAACCGGGGCATCGTCGTTTGTCGGTGTCTTGGAAGTGGCGGGGAAGTAGTCGTACTCGGTCATCCCCGTTGACGGGCGCGGGCACGCAGGAGCACGGCAAACGGACACCAGGAAGAAACGCGCACGGGCAGGCGCCGAAACACGAACATGGGCAGTCACAGGAACGCAGCACCAGAAGATGAAGCGCAAGCGCACGGGCAGCACCACGAAGGGTGGACAGACACGGATAACAAAGCGACGCCGGGGTCTTGCAGGCATTGTGTCGAACACCTGGCGGGCGGCGAACGAGAGGAGGCCACCAGACGTAGAACCGGCGCAGCGGAGCGGAGCGGAGGCACGGGGTCACGCGGGGCGGAGGTGCGCGGCGGCAGCGAGGAGTCCGGGGGCGCGGCGGCACGCGCGGGGGGGCGGAGCAGGGGAGGACGCGCGCGGACGGCGGCGTGTGCTGCGGCGGCGGCGTAGGACGCGCGGCAGTGAGCGCAAGGGGCGACGGCGACGTGTGCGGCGCGCGCGGAGGCGGCGGCAGCGAGCGGCGGCGCGGGGCGGCACTGCGGTGGCCGGAGCACGGCGCGGCCGGCGGAGCGGCGGCGCGCGGGGTTGCGCGGGGTCGCGCGGGGCGCTCGGCCGGAGCAGGGCGCGGCTGGCCGGAGGCGGCGGAGCGCGGCCGGGGCGTGGGGCGCGCGGGCGCGTGCGGGCGGCGGCGAGCGCAGCGCGGCGCGCGGCAAGCCGGTGGCGCGGCGTGGCGCAGGCGACGACGGGAGGCGTGGAGCAAGCCGGGGAGGCGCGGGGAGCAGCTCGGGGCGCGGCGGCGCGCGCAGGCCGGCTGGCGCGGGGCTTGCTCGTCCGGAGCAGGAGGGCGCACGGCGTCCGGCGGCGGGGCGCGCGGATGCGGCCGGCGGAGGCGGGGCCGGAGCTGGGCACGGGAGGGAGCGTGCGGAACAGGGAGCACGAGCTCGGGGCGAGCTCGGCAGGGAGAAAATCGGGGCTGGGTTGGTCGGCTCGGGAGGAAGAAGCAGTTTTTCTCCCGTGCGGAAGGAAAAGGAAAGAGGAGAGAGAAGAAAAAAAAGAAAAGAAGAAGAGAAGGAGGGGAAAAAAGAAGAAAAAGAGGTGGGAGGTTTATTTCGTAAAAATCATAAAAAGGAGGAGGGTGGCTGCAAAAAGGCAGGGGGTGGGAAAGAATTTTCCTGTGAGAAAATCTAGGGTTTGGGGTTAGATGGGCTTTGGGCCTTATTTCTCTCCCGTTATTCTTTTTCGTTTTATATTTTTAGAACAAAAACGAAAATGAATTTGAACACGAATCTTATACAAAATATTTTTAGTTTTAAAATGAAAATTTAATAAACTAATTTTTAACATTTTTAAAAGATTTGAAAATAACACATTTTTAATTAATTTGAAATGCATTTGAATTTAATTGTGAAAATTAAATTTAAATGCAACAATTAAATTAATGAGATGCAATGCGATGCTATGTCGATGCAAAAAAAGAAAAACACACCAAATCAAAAGGGGATAAAACCCGGGGCGTTACAGCCTATTGCTAGAGCCGCCATCCCCACTTCTTCGCTTGAGTCGTCATCATCTTCTTCCTCACCGCCGGATTCATATTCTTCTTTCGTGGAGGCCACGAAGGCCTTTTGAGGAGCTCGAGTGATGTAGTTCTTGGGCTTGGAGGGAGACTTGTTCTTCTTCAAGATGAGTTGTCCTCCATGGTCTTCTCTTCTCTCAAAGGGGCAATCCACCACAAAACGATTGCTTCTTCCACAATTGAAGCAAGTTCTTTTCTTTTCGGAAGTGGAAGCCCTTGGGGTAGCGCTCTTGACGTTTCGTTTGTTCCAAAAATTTGTGGCCGCAAGAGCCAAGCATTCATTTAGAGCTCCCTTCAACTCCTCTTCACTTTCTACACTCCCAAACTCGTCATGCTTGGAATCTTTCACAAGGGCCTTCAAAGCAAGATTCTTGGTAACATGTCGTTGATTCCATTGGCTTTTGGACGTAGCTTTCAATGTGTCATGAGTGACAAATTGAGATAGAATGTCATTGGGTGTCATTGTTGCATAATCCGCCCTTGAGTGAATTTTCATCACCATGTTCTCATTGTATGGTAGAATAACTTTCAGGAACTTGGACTTGACCCAATCTTCATCACGATGACGGAATCCATTGTCCCTCATGGACACGGTAAGTTTGGTGAGTCTTCGAAACATATCGGACGGGGACTCATCATCCTTCATGACAAACTCATCCAGTTGATGTTGGAGAATGACTTTCTTTGATCGACGGAGGCTTTCATTTCCTTCATACAAGTTGTCTAGATATTCCCATGCGGCCTTGGTGGTTGGAAAGGCTCGGACTTCATCTTCATCATCCGCGGTCATTGCCCTTCCAAGCATGAAGTGTGTCGTCGCATCGAGTTGCTCAGCAATCTCTTCTTTCTTAATCAAGTTGTTGGGATCAACGGGGTTGAGGCCATTGACCAATATCCTCCATAGGTGCATAGATGAGCTGCGAAAATAAGACTCCATAGTTTTCTGCCAAGAGATATAACAAACACTATCAAGAATAGGAGGCGGAGAACTCATGTGGGTTATGTGAGGATAAGTGGGTGCATTTTCAGTGAGATAGCTAGATGGTGGGGGAACCATATTGTTTTTAACAATTTTAGGAGGTGTACCCTCTTTGTCCTCCACATCAACAAGAGGACTCTTAGTTTCACTAGTTGATGAGGAGGCATTGTTGGTAGATGTTTTAGAAAGCACTTCGTTTACAATGTCGGCCTTCATGCCTTTTAACAAGGCTTGGATGGCCTTCATTGTAACCGGAGCATCATCCACACCATCGGGAACTTCTTCATTAATTGGATTACCAAATTCATCTAGTTTAGGTGTTTCACCTACATCCCCTTGAGACATCCTTCTCTTCTAGGCGGTGAAGCCTATACCAAAGAGACCTTGCTCTGATACCAATTGAAAGGACTGAGTGAAGGGGATCGTGTGCAGAAAACAAAAAAATTCCTAGCAACGATATCCTTAAACTAGCCAAGATCTACACTATGCAGATATAGAAGTATGGCGGAGATCGGAATACATACCCTCGTAGACTGAATAGCGGGGATTACGCTCCCGCACAAGCGTTGACGATGAAGACGACGTAGCCGACCTCTAGGTCGCGGAGAGCTCGGCGCGACGAAGACGACGAAGATGACCCCGAGGTCGGGTGGAGGAAGTAGGCCTCCGAGTACCGCTGGCGCAGCACCTCGCAGGGCATTACACACATACGGTGGAGACGACGGCCTCCGAAGCTCCAGTCCAGGACGAGCAGCGGAAGACTTGGACCGGAACACCAACAGCGCGGCAGCGGGCTATGGTGGAAGAGATCCCCCTCCTCTACTTGGCGCGACTCCGACAAAGGGAATCACGAGATCGAGAGAGAATAAGGGAATTAATTGGTTAATTAAAAGGCCAGGGGTGCCCCTTCTTATATAGGCTCCCAGGGGGAGCCAACCTTGCCAGCCAGGCAATGTGGGACTATCCCCACATGCCTGGTGTGGCTCAAGAGGGTGCGCCGGCCCTAGTGGGCCCTTTGTGGCCCACTAGGGGCTGGCGGAACCAGCCCCCTTCACTTGGGGGGAAGCTTCCCCCACTCAAGGGCCTTCTTTCCACTAGAAGGACCATTTAGGGAAATCTGCCTTTAAAAATTCGAAAATAAATATATAAAATCATATTTCAACATTAATTACACTAATTAATATCAAACATATTTTATATAATTTATTCAAGCTCCGAAAACTCTTTCGTCGCTGCCCGATCTCCATCGGACCATTCCCGGGACGTTCCCGGTGATCTCTTTCCTTTCCGGTTGTCTTGTCGAAACCCCTTAAGTGTGTTACCCTAGCGGTTCGATATAATAACAGGTACGGCCAAGACTCCTCTATGATCGACGACTAACTCGTAGGCCTGGACCCCATGAATTAATCCATGTGATATAACGAATGACTTTCATCTATCAAACTTGGACGTATAGTCTTAAACCCTTTGTCATGGCCATACTTAGCGTGTCCGAGCATCATTCTCAGATATCTCCATACCCAGCATGATCTCGTTACCGACATCGCTATCTTCTACTCGTCTATGATATTATCTCAGCTGGTGACCTAGTCACATGTTTGCAAACTCATTTGACATAATCTCACCGAGTGGGCCCTAGAGTATCTATCCGGCTATGCGTACTGACAAATCCCGCTGTTGAACCCACGTCTCAAATACCCCCTTCTGATACCCAAAAGTATCACCGTTATTGTCACACTATATAAGATATGACGTTTGGTGCGATCAAAGTATCTTCCAGGGATAACAATAAGAGTGGATCTCACGGTCTTAAGGCGTAATGACTATGTCCTATAAATACTGGGTATGTCCATCACATCGTTATACCTAACGATATGACTTCCATTTCCGACCGGCGCCATGCCCTATGATCGGAAAACCTCGATCATCAATCGCGCAACGAAACTAGTCTTAGTAGAGGCTACTAGGGACCTGGTTGTTTATCTACCACACCTGTATTAATGTTTTCGCTTAATACAGTTATAGCATGGTATAAAACATATAATGAAAATTTGGGATATTGCCAATAAACTAAGTTTATTAAGTGCCTCTAGGGCATATTCCCTTCAGTCTCCCACTTGCACTAGAGTAACACTTAATCTAGTTTACAACTTGGTAAAAGCTCAACACCCATAGCATCTTGGTGCCTGCTCGCCTTGTGAAAGAGGAATCCAGTCAATAGATCTCACACATTGAGACCTATACGTGCTTTGCAACACTTCTATGTCACCTAGTTTGACATAATCCCGTATCTTACGGTGACGGTGAAATATATCCCAGTGGATGGAGTGAGACTCGAGCATTCGCGTAGCATGCGCCTTAAAAGTCTAAGAGATCTATTAAGGGGACCACCTACGCTCGGAAAACTGCTCAGTCCAATCACACTTGCTACTTCTGAAGTCGCGATAACAGTGCATTCATATGCGACTTCGCAAACTAACCATGTCTATCTTGAAAATAAAGGACATCTCCTATATGAGATTTCTAGTCGTATGGGTCAGTGTAATAACTTGCATCATCGTAACCGCTTTACGGCAAGTTGCCATTCCACTCTTACCCGTTACTAGAAATCCTATCTTCAGTTCTCATAGACACTGAAGAATAAACTTAACGTTTGTTCATTGATCCACACAAGGATCACTCTAGAACCTGTTCTTGAACCAAGAACTCAGGTCACACTAAGTCGAGCTTTCAGCCTGATAGACTCTACGTGTGATACATAGAGAATGTCTAACATCATTTTCTATCACTGAAAAAGCCAAGATAAACTTAATATTTTTCCTAGTCGTACAGGCAAGAACCTCTTTCTTTGCTTGTCCTATTCTGAAACACTTCAGAATCTTGACTAAGGAAATATTCCGACTTAATGTTATTAAGCCCCTTACGATCTATACAATTATAAATCGGATGCCTAATACTCCTAACTTCATTTCATAGAAAATTTAATCACTTAAATAATCCTTTACACTCTACTAGAGGATCTGTGTCATTCAATATGTCGTTACATACAAAATCACGAATGACACCTAGCTCCCACTCAAATATGCTTTCCGCATATAAGATCAAGGAAACGCTACTTAGCTCCCACTAAAATATGCCTTCCGCATATAAGATCAAGGAAATCTACTTTGCTCCCACTCACTTCTTTGCAAATGTAGGTTTCTTCAACTATTTTGGACAACTCCAAAATCCTTTGATCACATTATCAAAGTGAAGATTCCACCTCCGATATGTTTGCTTCAGCCCATGAATGGACCACCGAAGTTTGCATACATGTTTAGCATCCTCAGGATTACAAACCATTCTTAATGACACTTTAAGAGACATGGTTTTCTTATCCATCTATCAATTTCTCATTCGAAATTATAGTAATTGCTAAACGACCCAGAATAGATTTAGCCTTCGCCACTTGAGATAAACTCTCATGTGGTCAACTTTTGAATTTGTCGGAACTGTTTCACGACAAATCGATCTGCTCAATGTCTACTCTCTCATAAAATTCCATATACTATTAACATCCTAGATGCCATCAAGAAGATCTCCCAAGTCATTACCTGGTAATCGTATATGGATTTTATTTCGGATCATAAATGACTCATAGCCATTTCTCGGACTTAGGTAAACCATCTCTTCTTCGTAGTTCGTAGGTCTATCATATTCCATTAATATGACCTTCATAACAAGATTGTCGTAACACACAATGTGGAACACAACCTCGTATGCCTACGCTCTTAGTATGAGCTCAGAACATCATGATCTTGAATCATTAGGTTTTTCAAGTTGTGGATCCTGACACCGAAAACACTTTCGATTGCGCCACTCTCATGTCTGGAGAGGAAGTTCACCAACTTCGTCTCGCTCTACTTTCTTTCTCACTTATACACTTGGACAAGAAACTATTTCTTTCGCAAGGTATATCCCGACAAAGATTTTGCCTATGTCGTGAGACATGTACCCAACTAACTATTTAGGTAGGATATACTACAAAGTTTAATCCATCTTAGGTTCGATTACATCGAAACACTAAATTGCTGAAACGACAATCCAGACTAAAAGCCATGCCATCACTCGTATGGTATTGTCTCCATCGATTCAAATGGTTTCCCTATTTGCTAATGTGAGTGTTTACGTTTCTACCATATGACTCTAATGATCACAATAATTCGGTAAGAGATTTATTTACCACACACTATCCGATAGGGTGTAATTACGACGTCCTAACACACCATAACACTATGGTGTTCCATGCGACGTAATTTGTGGAACTCTTCTCACAAGTCTTCCAATGATGTGCCAACATTATAACTCAAATCTTCATTTCCTCGATATGCATCGCGGGAATTTGATTTTCTTGTTAAGTTTATTTCCTACTTCATTCTGGACTTGTTTGATTGAATCAAAATTTCCAGGACAACATTCCCCGAGTGGATATCCATATATCTATTCGAATGTTCATGAAGTCTATGAAATAAAGACTTCCACTACACGTTAAAGTACTTCATTGATTCACATACACCGAAATGCACGATTCTCAACAAGCTATACTCAAGACGTTCAGTGAAGTTCACGAAATAAAGGTCTCCACTACCCGTCAATTACTTCATTGAACCACATACATCTCTATGTATGACTATCAATAAGTTATATGCCCGCTTTCCGAAAACGTGTCACAGTTATTTTGCAAGTGTCAAAAGATCAAATCTTAGGACTTGTAGGTCCATCCGGTATGGAGCTAATGCATTGACTATAACATTGACATGACTAAACGGTAGTGCCACACATATGTGGTGTCTTTATTAAGTTTGTATCCTTTGGCATTAATATTATGAATGTGGGAGCTTCTACCATCTAAATTCAAATCGGCATATGATCATTACTTCATAAATATAGGACACCAAATTTGTCACTATCATGTATGAACAAGTGTCTCGACACACTTCTAACGATCATACTAACATGCGATCATAAAGAATTTATTCAAATGGTAGATCTAGAGGGAGAGTGTCTATGGCCATCACAACAACTTTACTGCCATTATCAGCATGCAATGTCGCCTCATCCTTTCAAGCTACTCAAGCAGTAAATCTGGTTTTCACAAAACATGACTAGTTCAAAACTTAGTCACTACTGCGAGTACTTGATTAGCTAAAACATTCATAACATGTATATCATATATACACCATCATCATTGATGACTTCCGGCGATCTGTTTCATTTTCTTGATAATTACACCGTAATCAAGAACCATGAAGGTGAACGATTCCCCTTGCATGACATAGTCTATGACAGAGGATTTGCACTTGGCAACGATGTCTGTCATCCAGTGATTGAGCTGAGCGAGGCGTCTCAATGTTCATTAAGTATGAACATATGTCATTGAGTATGACCGCCACATGCTCCCTCAATGTGTGTATTCTCTTCCATCTTGGTTGAGAAGACAATCAATCAACGTACTGATAAACTTCATCAACCCAACGTTTAGGGTACCCCGAGTTTAGCGACCATATCATATGTTCGCGATCTAAAAACTCGTATCCACCGTTGGTTCTCTATGGCAGAGATCATAGCATACACTGGACTATGATGATATCATCCGCACAAAATCTGATAATCCAAATTATTTTTTGTTAGCGGAATCTCCGGGATTTATCTCCTAGCGGGTATTGTAACACAAAGAGCTAATGGTTTAAACAAGGAGTATCCTCAAGCTAAAGCATAAAACTATGAAGTTTGGACCCAACCTTTTAAGTTTCTCAATCGCAGGAATGCGCCTAATTTGAAAAGATGCTATCACAATGGTTAATATCTACAAAGGTTTGCAAAACAGACTCTGTTCATTATATTATGAGTTCTAGTATTTTAGAAAATAACTATCCGAACTCCCACTCCAACGAACATCCCTCCTGGTCGTTTTAAGCGATTACACGACCCCCATCCATTGCACCACCCCTCATCATTAGAGCCGGCGGCACAACTTCAAGAGTAGACAATTGTACGCCACACCAATTTTGTGACTCGTGCTTGACCTTTCGGTCTCCCTGTTCCGAGGCCATATTTCTGAATATGCTAGGCTCGCCACCAAAAACCTCCACGCTGACGCTTGTGCAACATGGCTTACACCCACTGTATGCGAACGACGAGATGTCTGACACCCGATCATCACGGCATGCCTCATAACGTAGAACTTTCTTGGTGGTGCGCGTTGGAGGGAGAACACTAGTGGTATTTTGAAGGGATAATCTTATATAGCTACCGCCGTGAACTAATATATACTATATATACAATCACACAATATAAGATGCACACAAAACATCAAATGTAATGCGACGTGATATGGTCCATGCGCCATGGTCTTCTTGGCGCCCGCAGTTCATAAACAATTTAATAAACCTACCTTGACCATATCACATAGCCCCTGCAAAATAAAGTTAGACGCTTCTACTTTATCTTTTGCATATTTTACGTGGCTTGGGTTTTCGTAAATAGAACCGCTTCATACCTACGAATCTTATGACCACAACAAAGATCCAATAATTGCATGTTTAAGCATCCCTTTCGGCACTCCATTGAAAATGCAAAACCAACTAAAGAGAGAGAAACAGGCACCCGCCAGCCACAGATACGGTACAAGCCGTATGTCAGTAGTGGAACCAGTCTCGCGTAAGCGTAAAGTCGGTCTGGGCCGCTTCATCAACTCGATGTCGCTGGAGTCACAAGTGCACGCTAGAGGGTAGCAAATAAGAGAAACGGTGCCCCGTGCAGAACACGGGTTCTAACAGCGTACAACTATATCTACGATAGATCGGCTCTGATACCACTGAATGGGATCGTGTGCAGAAAACAAAATTTTCCTAGCAACGATATCCTTAAACTAGCCAAGATCTACACTATGCAGATATAGTAGTACGGCGGAGATCGGAATACATACCCTCGTAGACCGAATAGCGGGGATTACGCTCCCGCACAAGCGTTGACGACGAAGACGACGTAGCCGACCTCTAGGTCGCGGAGAACTCGGCGCGACGAAGACGACGAAGATGACCCCGAGGTCGGATGGAGGAAGTAGGCCTCCAAGTACCGCTAGCGCAGCACCTCGCAGGGCGTCACACACATACGGTGGAGACGACGGCCTCCGAAGCTCCAGTCCAGGACGAGCAGCGGAAGACTTGGACCGGAACACCAGCAGCGCGGCAGCGGGCTATGGTGGAAGAGATCCCCTCCTCTACTCGGCGCGATTCCGACAAAGGGAATCACGAGATCGAGAGAGAATTAGGGAATTAATTGGTGAATTAAAAGGCCAGGGGTGTCCCTTCTTATATAGGCTCCCAGGGGGAGCCAACCTTGCCAGCCAGGCAATGTGGGACTATCCCCATTGCCTGGTGCGGCCAAAGGGGGTGCCCCGGCCCTAGGTGGGCCCCATTTGGCCCACCTAGGCCGGCCCTCCCTCAATCCGAAGCCCTGGAGGGACTTCCCCCCCTCATGGGCCTTCTTTTCACCAGAAGGCCCATTTAGGGAAACCAGCCTTTAAAAATTCGAAAATAAATATATAAAATCATATTTAATCATTAATTACACTAATTAATATCAAACATATTTTATAGAATTTATTCTAGCTCCGAAAACTCTTTCGTCGCTGCCCGATCTCCATCGGACCATTCCCGGGACGTTCCCGGTGATCTCTTTCCTTTCCGGTTGTCTTGTCGAAACCCCTTAAGTGTGTTACCCTAGCGGTTCGATATAATAACAGGTACGATCAAGACTCCTCTATGATCGACAACTAACTCGTAGGCCTGGACCCCATGAATTAATCCCTGTGATATAACGAATGACTTTCATCTATCAAACCTGGACGTATAGTCTTAAACCCTTTGTCATGTCGATACTTAGCGCGTCCGAGCATCATTCTCAGATATCTCCATACCTAGCATGATCTCGTTACCGTCATCGCTATCTTCTACTCGTCTATGATATTATGTCAGTTGGTGACCTAGTCACATGTTTGCAAACTCATTTGACATAATCTCACCGAGTGGGCCCTAGAGTATCTATCCGGCTATGCGGACTGACAAATTCCGCTGTTGACTCCTCGTCTCAACTACCCTCTTCCGATACCCAAAAGTATCACCTATCATTGTCACACTATATAAGATATGACGTTTGGTGCGATCAAAGTATCTTCCAGATATAACAATAAGAGTTGATCTCACGGTCTTAAGGCGTAACGACTATGTCCTATAAATACTAGGTATGTCCATCACATCGTTACTCCTAACGATATGACTTCCATTGCCGACCGGCGCCATGCCCTATGATCGGAAAACCTCGATCATCAATCGCGCAACGAAACTAGTCTTAGTAGAGGCTACTAGGGACCTGGTTGTTTATCTACCACACATGTATTAATGTTTTCGCTTAATACAGTTATAGCATGGTGAAAAACATATAATGAACGATTGGGATGTTGCCAATAAACTATGTTTATTAAGTGCCTTTAGGGCATATTCCCTTCAGGGATAACCACACGGTGACTCGGAGATGTATCCCAAAGTTCACTTCCCAAAGGAAGCTACGTCTCCGTTGGAGCGGTGGGAGTCACAAGTGATCCCTAAAAGCATGAAGACCACCGTATTCTCCCTCGAGTTCCTCCTCCAATGAGGATGACCACGAGCCACTATATGATGCCCTTGAGGTCGGCAATAAAACCTTTACAAGGATGAGGCACACTCCACAACCAAATTGGAGGCTCTCACCAAATCTTCTCGAATCCCAAATCCGCGAAGAACACGAAGCCAAGGCACGCATCCACAACTTAATTGGAGGCTCTTAGCTAATCCCCGTAGCTCACAAAGCCACGAAGACCACTACTTCCTTCTTGATCTCCAATGAACACAAGAGTAACGAGAACCAAAGATTAGGTGGGGGGATTTGAAATTCCTTCGGTGGAAGTGTAGATCTAGGTCTCCTTGGGCACTCCTTAAAGTATCAAGGTATTCGGAACAAAGGAGTGGGAGATCTATGAGTTCGAAGCTTTTTCAACAATGGTGGAGAGAGAGAGCAAGCTTGAGCTGAATGGGGAAGATGACCCCTTTTTATACCCCTCACCAATAAGTGGCAGTTGGCCCAGATTTCGTGCCAGTCGGTACTACCGATCATGAATCGGTACTACCGGCCACTCGGTACTACCGGAGGGGTACCGAGTAACTAAGTGGAAATGGCAGGGGGTTAGCGGAGGCCAATCGGTACTACCAGCGGGAGCCGGTACTACCGATTTAGTCCCCGATCGGTACCACCGGTTAGGTACCGGGAAACTAAGTGGAAATGCCAGGAGGTAGTCAGTGCTGATTGTGATAATCGGTACTACCGTTCATGGCTGACCGGTACTACCGATTGTCACAACCATCACTATGACTGAATTAGGGATGGCTGGTGTGTGCGTATATGGTTTGTGCATCGTGTTAGAAGAATCAAATCCCCACAAACCTTTTCAACGGGGTGAATCTACTAAATGCAAAATGCCCTAGAAGATTAAGTCTTCACGCCTCCATGCTTGACGATATGATGATCCAATATATATGGTGTATCAACTCAATCATTCCTGCAATGCTTTAGCATACTATTAGTACTCTCATTGTGTTGTTAACAAACATCAAAATAGGATTAGGATAGGCCATGTCCTTTGAGATGCCATTTTAGATGATGGGTGGTAGCGTTTCCTTTAGCACCATGAATTTCAATAAGAAAGATAAGAAGTGTATGCTAAATTGGGCTCTGTAGGACAATTACCTGACTTACCAGAATGGTCATTGCAACAAACAAACAAACAAACAAAATGGAATCAAAATAAGCTATGATCTCACATACGAAATCTCACTCGGCAACAAAGTGAACCCATTGCACGTATGGGGTCCATGTTAGCCGACATGCCTAGACACACCATTGAAGCAATTCTCTAGGTTTTCCATTTCTTTCCTGGTCACACCCTGCAATAATGAAACATGACATAGATCAAAGTAAATGGACTGAGTTTGCCAAATTCACTCAGGTGTGCATCAAATTACACTGACTATTTCTCAATTTCTATTGCTGAATTGGATCACAAGCACTCAAATGTTGGGTCGGCCGCCGCCACTCAAGGAGGAAGGGGATCGATTGTAGATGGGTGCAGAATCGGGGATAGGGATGAGGGGCTAACATGCAAAAGTGTCAATTTGTCTTGACTACTGGTTGATTTAGAACAATTGGAGGGGCTAAAATATAAATCGTCCCGACGTACTACACATCTACTCATATTATATAATAGAGATCATGTATGAGAACCAACTTTTTTTAGAGAGTATGCCAATGGCATACCTTATCTTTATAGAAGAAAAGCAACCAATTACAAGAAATATGAGCCTGGTTGCACACACAACCGGTTCAGAGAACACCACAAGCCTACTCTCTCGCGACATGAACCACACCCCTCCCGACCCTTGCTCCCTCCAGTCCTGGAATTCCTCACGGATTCTGCCTGCCAAAACCCCCCAACGAGTATTGTTCGTTCAGATTGCCAAAAACTCACGAGTTACGTTGCTTCCAGAGGCGCCATGCGATCAGTATGATAAGTGTATCGAAACGTCTTCGATCTTTGCCATGCACTTGCTTTCTGTCCTCCTCCCACCAGCTTTGGAAACTCTCTGTGTTTGCGGCTCGACGAGAAGGATGCCAACCCCCTGCAGGCACTCCCACCACACCTCCTTGGCGTAGGAGCACTGGACGAGTATGTGATCCACCATGTCTTCCTCCTGAAGGCAGGTGAAGCGGGGTCCGTCTCCTCCTGCATGGCATTAGATGGTGGCTTATGATTGGATAGTTAGGACTTAGGAATGTTGTTATACACTTGTACTTATAACCCGACATTATATGATGGCTTATGTGTTTAAATTGAACTGTTTTTTCAGTAAAACCATCAATGTTCATGTCAATAGCAAAGTTAATGATGTGTAACCGATCTTCTATAAACGTCAATGGTGACACCACTTTAGTTTTGAAGCTTTTTTTTTTAGAAACACAGTACAACGCAGACGCTCACAAACACGCACGTACAGACACCCCTATGATCGCACACACGTAAACCCTACCCCTATGGGCACCTCCGAGAGACTGGTTCGACATATCTTGAGGTTGACGAAGTCACCACGGGCGTATCGTTGTTGACGGACACATTACCTACCACTAAAAGCATAGTGTCGGTTAAATTTTGGAAAATTCAGAAATATTTAAGCACCCATATGAAGTCTAGGACTTAAATCTAAGTGGGCTGGTTCCACCACAAGGAACTAAACTAGTTAAGTTAGGCTCACTTCACACTATAGTTTTGAAGCTTAGCCACTCCAACGTTCAATAAAACTTGTATGAGCTTACATGGTGACTGTATTTGCGCACAGTTGTACATCTTACTAAATGGTTTTAAAGCATAACTAGGTATTGACCCGTCGAGAACAAGCCTCTCAGGGCATTACAATGCAAGGTGCCTATGCAGGTGCTTACAAAATAAACCGGTTTCTTATAAAACACCACTAATTATTTATAGTAGACAAATGTTTAATTAGACATCCCTACTATAGAAATAGGCATCGGTGTTTCTGAAAAAGCTTGGTTTATTTTTGAAATCACCCGTATAAACATCTTGCATTGTACATAACTTGGTTAATTTTTATAAGCACCCGCCTCACCCAACATAATTTCTTACCGTCTCGTCCAATATGTTAGTATAAACTCTCAAAGACAAAAGAACCGCCAGCGAGCTTTGTCACGGAGATGGAATGCACGAGGGGCCATACGAGCGTCGCGTGGACCCCTGGTTAGGTCTTCACCACTGGGAATATTGTTACTCAACAGAATTCACAAGGACGGTAAGAAAATTATTTCATGCGACTTTTAAGCTGCTACAATGTGAGGCCACGAGCCCTATAACTTCTAAAATGAAGGTGACCACACATGAATGCTGCCACACAAAGAGATTGTAGCACAATAAGCAGAGTCTTTCAGATGAATATCAGCGACGGGCAGGTATCAGTACGCCAAAAATTGTGTCCCGGGAATTCTCCGAAGAAAAATCTGTATGCTTTTTGTGTTGGTTCGGAGTCCATATAAGGATCGGGAAGATCTTGCTCATCAACTGCTTACCCTGTACTTCTGCAAAAGAGAAAACAATCCGGATTAAATTCCTGGCAATCAAACAATGCTGCCAGTAACAACCAGTGACAGTTTTATCTAGGTCATGATTATCATGAAAACAACGGAAACAAAACTGCAATTTGAGTCAAATTGAACAAATATATTTAGTTTGCTATGCCCACTTAATTGATATGCGCCATTGCAAAGTGCAACCGGTAATTTGCTGCAATTGTTTAGGGTAGAGCACGAGCATGGGGGGTGAGGTTGAAATAAATTGCTCAGTCTATGTAGGCAGATAACAGCTAGAGTTACATTCATTCATGGAAGTGAGTACAAATATTGTACCTTGACAGTGTTGAGGAGAACTTTGGCTTCATTGCTGGTGTTGAAGTGGTCACGAACAGGCTGAAAATGCAATATGGTATTAGTGACATAAGAATGTATCTTGGATGAATATGAGACGTTCAAAGTTTCTGTAAGAGATGAACTTGATTGAAACAAACCATAGGTGTCCAGATCACAACCAGGTTAATTAAAAACAACATTAATAAGACGCAAGATTGACAACTCAAGAACGAAAACAGGTCATCAATAATATTTGCTAGGAATTACGCAAATTACGAGGATGCAGAATGATCAAAAAATAACATCACAATAAAAATCAACTAAACAATGAATCAGGAGAAATGCAGTAGTGGAATGAATAAAACTAACAAGCAAAAACTGGAAGGTAATGCTGAAAGAGTGCATAAGTTTATGGCTTCTTAAGACAGCACCACATTGTTCAAAAATTTGAGAAAAATAATACCTTCAATATTTCGTTGATCGCTTTGGCCAAAGCAGGTTTAACGTCGGCAGGATGCAAAGCACCACTTGCATAATCAGCAGTGAGTTCATCCATGTTTAAAAATGTCCTGTTTAAAAGCAATTGTTGTTATAATTCCGCACAGAAAGCTGGAGACTCAAAACTCAATACTAAAAAAAATTCAATAGAGATAAATGTATGACCATGTGTTTATTCAATAATCATTAATCATAGATTACGGTGTCATAGAAATCTATATAATATATGACTATCGCATAATTTACAATAGAAAAGAGTGTATTGAGCTGGTAGTCTAAGAAAGGAATATTACTTGTTACCGCCATTGTTTTCTTTCCGAACCACCTCAAACCTGTCAAACCAAGGGAAAACAATGTACTTGATGTACTCCAGGCACGGATTTCCCTCAACAATTTTGGGAGGGCAAAATGCTTGTTTTATCTTCACATTTACCTGAGCCTGCAAGAAAATAGGTTACTTACAATATCAGCTTAGAAAACAGGCCAAACTTTGACATATAGAAGTTGCGTCTAAATTCCCGAGTTTCTATCGGCTTGGTACAATGATAAACTGATGACTGTAGAAATTTCAAGTAAAAATAATAGTGGCAAAAACTTACTAAAAAACTAAAAAATGCATTACAACCCATATAAAGAGTAAGTAAATTAAAAAAGGCAAAACATAATATGTGTTGTTTAGGTGGTTTTGTGGCTTATAGGCCAAACTCCAAAAGCCAAATATAAGCCCAACCAAATAGTCTCTAAGTAGAGTGACTGGGGGCTAAGAAGCACGGACATGGGGACGGAAAGACGGGGATATGCTTACAGGGATACGGGATACGGCATTTTCCAAAAACAGCCATTCGGGGATACGGCGAGTATATATAAAATAAAATAAAAATATGCCATGTAATAAAGTGTTAAGACAGAAAATTAATGAGAAAGATATCAGAAAAGAGAATACAGAAAATTTCTGGCCCAATAAGGCCAACTAAAACCAGTCGGCCCAAGAACAAACCAATAACCAATACATTGTGGCCTAACCTAACTCTACACGCACACACATGACCCAGCCCTCTCTCTTGCTTCCTTCCTTCCAGCGCCGCCGTCGTCTCCCTCTCGATCCCGTCTCGTATCTCCTGTCCCTCAAGCTTGACTTCTCCCCTAGCTCTCTCTCCCAACAAAACAAGCACCTACCTCCCTCTGCTCTATGCTTAAAGATCTGGTTGAGCAACACCGTTGAGCAACCCCATACCAGCGGTGTTCTGCAGCTCCTGCTCCATTTCTTCTTCAAGTTGTGGGTGGAGGACGAGCTGACAGCGACTCTGTTCCTCCATTTTTTGGGCCAGGCCGTATCCCAAACATGTCCCATACGTGTCCCACGCATCCCTGAATTGTTTTCTTTATTTTTAATTCAAATTTCGTGGATACAGAAAAACTCGCGTATCCCGCCGTATCCCAACGTATCCCCGTATCCCCACGTACAAGAACGGCAGTTTAGCAACATCTGCCCTGTTCGTGCTTTCGAGACTGGGGGTTCATTTTCTTGCATAGCATTCAAGGACCATACTCCCTAGTCCCTACAAGGCTATAATATTCTAGCTGAGTAATATCTTTCAACATTCAAAAATATCATGAGGAGGTTGCATGGACAGATTAGGTGTCACAAGCTTTGGAGAAATAAATAAGAATGTTAATAAAGAGAAAATATCACGAGAACCTCATCATCTTCCATAAAGATAGCCGATGATGGATCACTCTTTGACATCTTTTCCTGGCCTTCTTTGAAACCGGGCAGCATATCTGTAGTTCACATTAAGGAACAACTCCTTTTGTACAGCCGGGCAGTGAACAAGTATTCAGGAATCATAATAACATAACCTTTGAGTCAAATATACTCCCTCCGTTCCTTGATATAAGGTGTATAGTTTTCCCTAAAAGTCAAACTTGACAATCTTTGACCTAGATTTTAGAAAATATTATTACGAAGTTACCATATCAAATCATTATTATTAGATTCATCGTGAAACATATTTTCATATTTTATTTTCTTACTATTTTAAAATATTGATAGTTTTTACTAAAATCCTGGTCAAAGTTAGTCAAGTTTGACTTTTCAGGAAAAATTATACACTTTATATCAAGAAACGGAGGGAGTATAAACTATAACAAGGCAAAACATAACACGGAAAAAAATATGAAGAGCACAACAGTGGCAGATCAGGATACGATGTGACAGAATAATTGGTTTGTTCTTCCTTTTTATGTCATCGCAGTATTCCCTTGCTAACATGTTAACCTTCCTTTGGTCCATGCCCAACTGGCATATGTCTGCCTACACATGGAAAGGTTTAAGAGAGAATTAATGACAGTCTAGAAATCTAGAAGAAATGTATACTATCTTACAATACTGAGTGAAATCAACAACTTTATTTACATCGTGGAGATATTTTAATTACTTTGATTTTAGAGAAGGTTGTCTGCAACACAAATATACAAACCTTAAGGAAGAATATATCAGCACACTGCATGCAAGGATAGAAGATCTGCGCAGCAGTCAAATCCTCATTGTCAGCACGACCCATAATCGTACAACACCTGTGCAGTCAGAAAACAAATAAGATGACTAAACTATTTTTGAATTTGAACTTTGAAATGAAAGAATCATTCGGATACATGTGCTATCTAAATGGCTGTACCTCGTTATTCTCTTGATATTATTTTTCCTGCCAATGTCCATTACAAGAGGCCAGTATTCACTTGCACGCCTGTTGATTTCTTCTGAAGACCATAAGAATTCAACTCCATCCAGATTCATACCAGCTGCTTTCCATATTTCAATCATGTAGCGCCCGACAGTCTGGATTTTTTTTAGGTCGCCACCCATTTTGTTGTTTAGCTGAGCAAACCAGTCTGCTATCCAGATTTTCACTTTACATCCTGCTCTGATCATCTTGTTAACATTAATTGTCTTCACAATACCCTGTGAATACAACACGTGAGAATGTTCATCGTCAGACAGTCTTGCTCAGGTCTTATGATCTGAAAAAATTTGTGCATATTGATCTCCTGCATTACTAATGCACAATTTTCATAATTGTGGAAGCACCCTCAAGAATTGCTAAAGTACGTGTAAGATAAACATTTATACTAGCATGTTTTGTTCTTATAAAAGGAACAATGAATCAACCAAAAAAGCAAGCAGTGAACTAATCATTCTCCTTCCAGAGCCTGATAAACTGTGGTTGGGTTATCCAAAACAAACTGGCACTCCCATATAGTGCTGGAAAGAGATGAGTTCAGGGCCGTGGTCCTTATTTTAGGGACTTTTGTTGTTGACTTCTTTCTAGTTTTATTGATCCTCTTCATCTGGAAATCTCTGTTTGCATTCTGTCCTAAAAGGCTAAAACTATGTTTTTCGGATTCTTCTTCTTCCTCGGTGATTTGAGGGAGTTTAACCAGTATTCACTTGCACGAATAAGAACTGGTCAGCCATGCATAATTGGTACATGGCATTCATACCGCACTCGTAAAATTCGGTAGTAAAGTTAGTTCTATCCGAAACTTGGATCCATGAAGTCTGTCTAGAAACAGAAGTTATCCTCTTAAATACTATACTACTGGCGGAGCCACAACTCCGACTGGAAGTTGCTAGAGGGGGAGGCAATGAGTTATGTGGAACCTGGGCGATGTGCATGCGGCCGGAGGGCTCGAACCCGTCGTAGCAGATGGGGACGGGCTTCTTCTGCAGCAGATTCCTGAGCTCGTCGGGCTGAATGCACTCCTCGCCGATGCCCAACAGCAGTTCGAGCCGCTCGTCCAGGGTCATCCCCGCCACGGCCCCCGCGAGGTCCTCGGCGGCGGCGGCACCGGCACCGGCGGCGGAAGAGGAGGCATCGGGAGCCGGGCAAGGGACGGCGTCGACCACGTCGGCTGCGGTGGAGGCGTCGGGTGCCGGGGAAGCGTCCATGGAGGCGGCGGCGGGAGCTGAGTCTCTCCAAAGGTGGAAACGTGGCGGAAGGGCGAAGGGAGGAGGCTAGGGTTTGCCCGTTCGAGAACACTCCCGCTTTCCGTCCCGATGCCTTTGCGTGCCAGGCCCGTGATGGGCCAACCCGACACGTGACTAAACGGACCGTGTAACGGTGTCAGGCCCATGGTTAGCCAAGGGCCTAGGTCGCTTCCTGGAGCACGCGTCCTGGCCCGACATGGCATACGGAAGACTTTTGTTAAGAAGTACTCCCTCCGTTCCGAGTTCCGATTTATAAGAAGCTGATTTAGGATGTGTTTGGTTTTTGGATGGGGTGAAATGGAATTGAAACCTGGGACAGATTTCTGTGTTTGGTTGTGTTGGTGGAACAGAACCAAGTGGTTCCCCCGGAAGGAATATACCTCCAATATGCTCCAATATGCGGAATACACTCATTCCTCGAATTGGTCGAATGTGGTGGAACTATACCTGGCAAACAGGACGTTAATGGCCCGGCACGGTAGACCCGATAAGTTAAGGGGCCGTGCTCGGGCCAGCCCGCGTGTCTCAGCTCGGCCTCAGACATGACACGAATAGAGCCCGGCGGCCCGGCACGACCCGTTAGGCACGGTAATAAATAATATGTATAAATAGCTATAAAAATATATATATAAATAGGTAAAAGGACTAAAAAATAAAAAATATTAACCGTGCCGTACCAAGCCAGCCCGCGTGCCTCAGCTCAAACTTAGGCACGGCCCATAACGAGCCAGGCCACGACATGACACGTTAACAACCGTTTCGGGCCGAGCTCGTGTCTGCTAAAATAAGCACGGCCCGGATGGCCAGCTAGAACTGGAGGCTAACCATCGTCCTAAACAGCGTCCGGTGAAGAAAAAAACTCTAATCTCACCCCCACGACTCAAACCATAACCTCTCCCCTCATTCATCCACGCAAAGATTTGCCTGAGCGACGCCACACGCGACACCCAGGAGACGCGAGCGGCGGCAGCGCATCTACCAGAGCGCGGAGGAAGCGGGCGGCGCATCTACCAGAGCTTCGAGGAAGCAGGCGGCGCGGCGGCGCATGAGCCGTGGCGGCAGAGGAAGCGGCCGACGATCTACCGGGCGAAGAGACGGTGGAGGCTGAAAAGCTGCGACGTCCAAGCTGATTGCGGCAAGACAGCAAGCAGCGCAGCGGCAGCGCCGACCAATCAGGCGGCGGCTGGACAAGAAGCTGGACAGCATCAGCGGTAGAAGGCCAGCAGCTAGCGTTGGTGATGGATCGAATCCATAAAATATCATCCGCTTCTATTTTGCTGCAAAGATTTTGGATCAACTCCATAAAATATCTAGTAGTATATCTCTATCTCTACTACTCCCTCCGTTTCTAATTATAGTGCGTTTAGGATTTAGAGTACAACTTTCTCCCCCACCCACTGTTTTCTCTGGAACAGCTCACACCCCGCGTGCGTGCGCCAGGAATTTGTTGGTCAAAGATTGGATTTTTTTGCCGACGACGGATGCGCTAGATCTACATGCGCCATCGCCGGATCTGCGTGCTCCGGTGCTGGATCGGGTGACGGAGGTGTGTAGGAGGGGAGGGGCTGTCCAGCACCACCGGCTGCCACACACCCGCCGCGGGTTCCCGTCGACGGTGCGGCGACGGGCGCGGCCGGGGACGAGCGCGCGCAAGTGGAGCGAGATGGTCGCCTGATGCGTCGTCGCCGTGGAGGAGCACGGGCTCCGATTCGTCGTCCTCATGGTGCCCATCCTCTGCCTCGACCTCAAGATCTACGGCCAGTCCTCGGGCGAGCGGCGCCTCTCCAAGGTGGCCAACCCGTCCAACCACCTCGCCGTGGTCGGCAACTGCTGGGCGCGCTGCTCGGCGCCAGGATGGGGCTACGGAAGCTTCCCATCGCCTGAGATGGCAGGGACGCTTCCGGGAGTAGGGATCGTGTGGCAGCCTTTTCAGTCTTTGTTGTTGTTATCTTGTGTTTGTTTCTGCTTCCAGTTTTATTTGCTTAGGGCGTAACGATAGTCGTTAAGTGTGCGTTTGCTACGAGTGGTCTTATAATTACCAAATACAGCACGGAGTAATTGTTTTGACCAAATTCTGAATTTGGTTTGCAGGTGAGGTGAAGAACAGATGGGCTGGGAAGACCATCGTAGATCTCTTCACAGAAGAATTCAGGGGGCACAACCGTGAATACTATGTAGGCGTGCGAGATTCCCTTTTAATACTGTGTGTATCATTCAGTTTTAGTTGCACAAGGGAATTCCACTGATCACTTGAACCCTGCTTATGAATATATCGGTAGCAGTTTCCCGCATTCCAATACCTTGAACTGCCTAGTAGTCCTTTGATGATTTAATGCCTGTGCATCTGTCGTTTCTGTATCTCAAATAAATAATTATATTGCTAGGTTCATGCAGTGAAGTGCGGGAGGCTTCAAGTAGATGAGCAAATGGTTCATGCTGACTATATTGTGAAATCATCACAAAAGATAAGCCATTTCTTGCACAGGTGTGTCATGTTTTTTGGGTGTCATTTAGCTTATTTCATTCTAGTGATTCATTTAGCAAAACTAATTACTCTGTCGGTTCATAAAACTAGAAGTTTCAGAAAATAAATTTAGCAAAACTTCTTTAGCTCTAACCACTAATATTGCAGCCAGTTGACCATAGTTTCAGTTAACACCTTCATTAATGCATATCTAAGCTTCCTCTCCGCACATCATTTTAGCAGTTTTTCCCCATTCGTTACAGATTTAATACTCTTTATTCATTTTGAACAACCAGTCAAGGTCCTCATTGATGCATTATCTGGAAGCATTAGGAGTATGTGTATTGCATTATCTGGAAGCATTAGGATTATGTGTTAAAATTGCATGCATTATTTGGAAGCTTGGTGTTAAACACACAAACATACAGACTTGACTTACACACAAACACACATTATAAACACACAAACATGAGTAACATTGTCTGAATTTTTTCATTACAGCAACACACAAGCATTCACTTACACACAGACATGTTTAGGCAACATCTTGGGCTTGGCCTAGGAAGTTTAGAGTATGTGCAATAACCTCAGGAGGGCAATGCAGCCTTATAGGTAGATGACCCAATCTTTCAAGCCTCTCCCTGTTTGCATGAACTATCTTGAGACCATTTTCTCCTGCATTGTTCATTACCTCAACCATAACCGACATTAAAGTTAGGAAAATTCGGTTCAGCTTTGATGATTCATATGCTCTGAATTCAGCCTCAACACCTTTTATAAACTCCTTCAGAGTTTTAGAGCTAAGGGTATTTGTTAGAGATTGTATGGATCTAAAAAAACCTAGATCAAGTACATTCAGATCAGAATTGTTTGCTGGCTGCTGCATCAGCTTTATCTTAAATCTGGAATTGGCCACAGCTTCTGCGAATGCTGGGTCATTGGGCAAAAGATGCGGCTTCGCATTATCTTGCTGAATGAAAATTGTCTTCCCACATCTTCTTGAGGCCAAAGTAACTCTATTGCAGGCAGTAGTTTTTCAATAAAGTACTCCCGCATCACTTCCCTCGTTACAACCAGGTTCTTGGTCTCCAATGTTCCTTTCTCTCTATTTTTGCTTCTTTTTTGCGCCGGTACCTCTTTCACGAAAGGCCACATACCTATTTTCCCATCATATGTCATATTCCCTTCACTGTCATACCTAGGTCTAGCATCTGCGGTGAGGAACATGACTTTGACTATGTAATTTCCAGCTATAGCCCTTTTAGGGTCTGGCTCATCAGCAAGTAGTAGACCTTGTCGTGCACTGTCATATTGAACCATTTTTCATCAACATGCAAAAATCTGTACATGTCAATGAAAAGGGGATCTGCAGTTGCAATTGTGTCTTCATCTACCATTCCTAAACAAAATTGTGTCCTATTTCTCTTGTGTTTCTCTGTGAGTGGAGGCGTTAGGGCATTTGAGTGTCTTCGGATTAGTTTCATCTCAAACTTTCTGAATAGTGTCGTAGGATTGACTCCAAGTTGCCAAGCGAGAGACCTAATTGTTGACCTCTTGTTTAGTGGAATACTAGTGATTCGTGATAGATCAATCTCTAGTGGCTTCCTTCCGCACCTACCCTTACTTCTGCTTGAAACGTCAACCGGCAAACCCTCCTCAATCTGCTTCATAGCCCGCTGCCAAAGACTTTGTATCTGTCGAATACCCACCTCAAAAAAAGGTGCAATGTTCTTCATATCTTCTTTATCAAATTTTCCACCTCCTTTCATACATAGTGCATGCAAAGCTACATAAGCAGCATATTTCTGTGTATCACTGAGTGTTTTGTGTGTCTTCTTTTCTTGTTGAGCACCCACACCTGCAACAACATGTTCTTCAATAACTGCATCTTGAACATTTTCCATAACTACATCTTGATCATTTTCATTAACTGCATCTTGAACATTTTCCATAACTGCATCTTGATCATTTTCATTAACTGCATCTTGAACATTTTCCATAACTGCATCTTGATCATTTTCATAACTGCATCTTGAACATTTTCCATAACTGCATCTTGACCATTGATCATTTCAGGTGTTGCTGGCAAGTTGAGGTCCAGCATTGTAGATTCTGCTTGGACATGATGATTGACATGGCCTTCTTCGGGCTGCTGGACATTTCTCCGAGGTTGCTGTTCTCTGAAGCTTGGAGAAGACGAACCTGGGCGAGCTGTTGCTCGTGCTGCAGTAAATGGAGTAATTGTAAGTAAATTGAGGTTACATCAATCTACATGCTCTCAGTGCTACTCCTTGATAGTGATTACAAAACTAAACTATTGATATTCAGGATTGTAATTTTGAAAATGGAGTACTTAAGAGCATAGTGTCAAACACAAGAGCTGCTGATAATCAGGATTTTACCCGCGTCAAGATTGGCTTCAGTATGTTATCCATTTCTTCTGTAGGAGTACTGTTGAGATCAAGCAGTAGAACCATACTGCTGATATTTTTGTTTCTCTTGATCAGGAGGAGTAGAAGATGTTTCTACTGATAGTTTTTGCTGCCGTTGCTCTGTTGGAAAGATCTGGTGAGGATCACGGACCTGATCTGTAGCGAGAAACTTGAGCAGGGACAAGGTGGCGCAGGATCAGCACTGGGGCCGGCGGCAGGTGACCAGCGCTGCGGGATCAGCTCTTGCTGTACTTGGGTGAGGCTGTTGCTGTCAATTCTGATCGAGGATTGGGCCTAGACCGGAGTTTCCGGTCTGTGCAGGACCGGAGTCTCCGGACTCAACGTTTTTCTCCAAACGTTGTTCAGCCCCTGGTGGGGGGCGGAGTTTCCGGCCCTAGAGGCCGGAGTTTCCGCCCCTGGATGAACTTTCCGGCCCAGGGCACCGGAGAGTTTGCCCAAGCCTCGGCGGTGTTGACAGTGTTCAGCCCCTGGTGGGGGCCGGAGTTTCCGGTACCAGTAGGCCGGAGTTTCCGCCCCTGGCCGGAGTTTCCGGCCCTACTGACCGGAAACTCCGGTGTGAAGTTTTCCTGCAACGGCTCTTTTTCGTGGGACCTATAAAAAGGCCCCTTCTTCCCCAGAGAGAGCAGCTCTTCCAAGCACGAATTTTTCCCCCTCTCTCTCCTCCATTGTTGACCTTGGAAAGCTTGCCCATCTCTCATTTCCTCCCATGATTCTTGCATATCTTTGAGGGATTTGAGAGAGGAGATCTAGATCTACATTTCCACCAATCCATCTCTCCTCTAAGTGAGGGGAACCTAGTAGATCTTGATCTTGGAGTTCTTGGTGCATCTCCTCTTTGTTCTTCCTCTCTTATTCCCCCATAAGCATTTGTTGCTTTGTTGGAATTCGAGAGTGAAGGATTTGAGCACTTGTGCTCTTGCCTTTTGCATTTGGTGCATCGGTGTGCTCTCCACGAGGATTCGTGGAAGTTGAAAGTTTGTGAGCTTGTTACTCTTGGGTCCTTGGACCCTAGACGCCTTTGTGGTGGTTGGACCCTTGTGTGGTCACTTGAAGCCGTTCGGGAGCCCCCAATCCCATTGTGGGTTGTGCCCCGGATTGTTGTTGAAAGGCTCCGGATTTCGCCTCGAAAGAATTCCGATAGTGGAAGGTGAACCAAGCCTTTGTGGTGCGGTTCATCGGAGAAGAAGGTGAAACCTTTGTGGTTGTTGAACCGTTGTGTCGGTTCACACCTCTCCAACGAGACGTACTCCCTTAACAAGGAGGAACTCGGGAATACATCCTCGTCTCCGCGTGCCTCGGTTATTTCTATACCTGAGCTTTTACTTATGCACTTTACATTGTGATAGCCTTCGTGCTTGAAGTATTCTATATTGCTATCACCTTGTTGTTTGCCTTGCTTAGCATAAGTTGTTGGTGCACATAGGTGAGCCTAGTTTATTTGGGTTGTCGGCTTGTTAATTTAAACACCTAGTTTTATTCCGCAATTAATAAGCCTAAACCGGAAAAGTTTTAAACCGCCTATTCACCCCCCCCCCCCCCCCTCTAGGCGACATCATTGTCCTTTCAATTGGTATCAGAGCCTGGGCTCTCTTTTTGGGCTTTACCGCCTAGAGAGTAAAATATGTCGTTTAGGGAATTAGTGCACGATCCCACTTTTATATTTGATGGCACAAATTTTGATGTGTGGAAAATTCGCATGCTTAATCTATTTAGGGCCATGGGTCCAAATTATGTTAAGAGGATTGTAGATGTGTGTTTATCTCCTCCAAAGGATTCTCGTGAATTATCTTTAGAGGATGAGATAAACTCTCATCTCGAGACTCAAGTTACTAATGGTCTTATGTGTGTTTTGACCGATGTAGTTCTTGCTTCAATCATGCCTTTTCGAAATGCACATGAGCTTTGGACCAAGCTTCAAGATATATATGAAGTGTTCAAAATTATTGAGGATGAATTTTCTTCCTCCACCTCTGGCCGTGATGAGTTCACAACTTCTTCCACTTCACCAACATGCGATTTGTCACACGGTAACGATATGGTGAGTGGCGATAGAAATTGCATTGGTGATGGTGAACTTACTATTGATTATACCTATTCTCTATCACATTGCAATCTTCTATCTTTGAACTTAAAATCTTCTAGCACTCCAAATGTCATACATGCTAGAGTTGATTGTCCTTGCATATCAAGTAATAGTTGCTTAACTAAATATAATGATGATATGCTCTCTATGTCTTGTTGTGTTGAAAATTACTCTTCCATATCCTCTAGTATTTGCATGACTAACAATGTAGAGGAATCCCAACAATTGTTGGAACAAGACATGGACCTCAATGGAGCTTCAAGTATTTCTTCATCCTCCTCACCCATTAATCATGTTTGCCTTATGGCTAAGGATTCCGAGGTATCTCCCACCTCGAATCCAAATTGTGATGATGTGGATGAGGATTCTCATGAAGAAGGTTTTGACTTTGAATCCTTAACCAAGATGGGTGAGATGGTACTTGGTGTTCTCCCCAAAGGTAGTAAAGCTATCCCTCCTCTTAGTGAAATCATTGATTATGTTACTAAGAGTAGGGAATTCATTGAGGATTTGGAAAGTCAATTTGATGAGAAATGTCAAATTGAGAGAGATGACTCTATCACCATAGCTTCTTTGAAAGCTTCTCTTGAAGAGGAAGAAGAGCTTAGGGTTTCTCTTGAAGAGAAACTTGAATCCCTTGATGAGTCTAATGATCTTATTATTGCTAAAATCATTAAGGAAAGAGATCATGCCATTGCTAAGTATAAAGTGCTTAAAATTGAAAAAGTTGAATTTGGTGTTGGCAATGCTAGACTAAATGAGGACATAGAGAGACTTGACAAAGCTCACAAGGCTTTAGAAAGTGAACATTCTCTCCTTATCAAGTCTCATGATCAACTCCAAACTCAACTATCTAAGAATGACAAGCTTGTCAAATTTTCTTCTTCCATCTCTAATATTAATGATGCTTGTGCTACTAACTCCACTTCTTGTGAAGCATCTGCTTTGAAGGAGAATGTTGAGCTAAGGGCTCAACTTGAGTTGCTATCTAGTAAGTATGGGAAATTGGAAGAAAGTCATGAAAAACTTTCTAGCTCTAATGATGATCTTCTAGCATCCCATGCTAGGCTAAAGTTAGCTCATGAGGCTATTATGTCAAAGGTAACATCTTGTGAGCCTCATGTGGACAATGGCACAATTTCTACTCTTAATGCTATATTGCCATATGCTAGTCCTAGTGATTCATCAACTCATAATGTTGCTACATCCTGTGATGAATTACTTTCCATGCCTTGTTGCTCTAACAATGAAGCCTCTACTTCCTCTAGTTTTTGTGTTGATACTAACCATGTAGAGGAATTAAATGAGCTCAAGGCCCTAGTCACTTCTTTGAAGAAAGACTTGGAAAAGCGTCATGTTGGGGATTCTACACTTGACAATATGTTGAGTGTTCAAAGACGCCCCAATGACAAGAGTGGACTTGGATTCAACTCCAATATCAAGAACAAGTCCAAGCTTAACAAGAAGAACAAGGGCCAAGAACAAGTCAAGGATTCGGCCAAGATTGTTTGCTTCAAGTGCAAAGTTGAAGGGCACCATGTTAGATCTTGCCCTTTGAAGAAGAAGGCTCTTAGTGAGAAGCAACAAGGGAAGAAACCTCAAGTTCAAAATCAAGCTCCTCAAGTTGAAGAACGGTCTCTTCCCAAGAAGAATCAAGCTACCCCTCCTCAAGTCAAGACTCCAACTAAGAAGAGAGGAGGAAGTAGATGTTGCTACCTATGTCGTGAGAAGGGTCACCTTGCTTCTTCATGCACAAATGGTACCTTATCCAACCCCATTATAATTAATGATGTTTATTCTCTTCGGAAGGATAAGGTTGGCAATGTGTTTGCCAAATATGTTGGTACTCAAAGTGGTGTCAAGAAAAGAACCATTTGGGTTGCCAAACCTATTGTGACTAACCTCTTAGGACCCAACTTGGTTGGGGACCAACAAGCTAAAACTTGATCAATAGGTGTTGTTGGAGGCATTGGAGACTTGACTACACTATGAAGAATTAAGGGATCTTCATCAATTATATTCTCTCAAGTCAATTCATATGGATCATATTGTTCTATCTCATATCCAATGTTCCTCCTTGCGGTAACTTTTATTTAAATCATATGTACATTGAAAGTTGCTTGCACCCTTGCATGTGTTTGGTTTTGTACCTTGCTAGTGTTGGTATGTGTTGTGCTCTCTACTTACTTATCTTGAGAAATCAAGTATGTGTATGTTGGTTTGCACACCATTTACTTGTTTTGAGCCTTATTGCTTTTATTTGATATCTTATCTTGTTGGCTCTCTTTGAGAGATTAATGGACTATCATATTTTGGGGGAGTGATATGCTTCGTGCACTTCACAATCCTAAAATTGTGTATTCATGAGAAATACAACTTAGTGTTGATATACTTAAATTATTTACTATCTATGTGGTATGTCATTCTCATGAGAAATTCAATTTCTATAATGTCCATTAATTTCTCGAGTTGGTTTTGTTTGCCTCTTGCTTTAAATAAATGTATTATCACATTATGGGGAAGTAATAAGCTATGTGCATATTACAAGCCTAGAAAATGTGAATATATGAGGTTTTGCCACCTAGAATTGATATTGCTAGTTATCTTGTTCCTATGTGGCATGTTGCTCAAACAAGTTCCCATTTACTTAATGCTTTTTTGTCTCTCACTCTTTTGGATCTTGTTTGTGGAGGATGTTCTTGGTATGGCTTTCCCTAAATATGTTCTCATGTATCTTTTGGGAAGCCCATTGTTTCAAGCTACTCCTTGGAGTTGCTTTGCACCTTCGCATGATTTGTGAAGCTATCAAGAATATCTATCTATCTAAGCATAGCTTGTAATTCCTATCATTTGCCATATGCTTATGTTTTGTGAATATGATCTTGAATATATCTTTGCAATCCACCCCCGAGAAATATCTTCATACATTACTTGTCATTACTTGTCTTGACAAGTGATAATCCTTTTGTGGTAAATATATTGATCATATTCGCTTTGGCTCTTGCTTTGAATTGCTTTATTTGATTGCCAAGGATTTGTTTTGATCTAACTCTCATTTGTCTTCATTGTATCTTTTGGATCCTTTTTGCTCTACTTAAAATTTATTTAGTGCTTTCTTGAGTTGGGAAAAGCAATGAACCAATTCTTGTGCATTGACATTCAAAAGTCATACTTCTTGATAATGCACTATTCTTTGGGAAGCTATCCTACTTTGAGTAAAACACCGTTCTTTAAATTGGTATTGCAATTTCTTGCCTTTCTTGAACATGACTAGTGTTTGAATAATATATATGGAGAGTGATGATCTCATTTGTGTGCATTTTGTATTCAAATGCAAAATCATAAATAATGCACACATCATGGGGGAGAAATCCTATATGTTTTTTGAACATTAGTTGTCCTCGTTTGATATTTGATCCCGATGACGTGTCTCCTTGGAAGACAAACATTTTTCGTCTTGGTACCTTGTGCCATCATGAAAAGTGTAGAGGGTTTGGTTTATTCCTTGATGATATTTTTCATCAATTGGTCTCTTGCTTTCATTGGTATCTTTTCAAAGTGGTATCTTCAATCATGTGTTGATTTGGGTATTTGATATAATGTGGACAATTTGTTTTATTGTCACACTTGTGTGTGCCTTGTTGGTTTACTTGGTGTTTTGTCTCAATTATATCTCGTTTGGTTCTTGAAATTCATGTGCATGCATTTTTATTATATGTATATCTTATGGCATGCTTACTTTCGTTGATCCAATATATAGGATAAACTCCATCAAATCCTATGTGGCTAAGATGTGCATGAAAGTCAATTTCATATCAATATGCACATATTTATGTGGAGTTTGTCCTATGTGTTGTAGTTGCTCTAACTACTTTGGACCCAATTAGTTTAGGTACCATGTTGTACTTAAATTTGTTTTAGGTACACTTGAAATGCATTGGAAGCTTGTCTCATCTACAAGGAAGGTGTTGTCACCATGTGCTTATTGGAGCCAAGCTTGGATGATCATGAGCTCCTATCTTCTACATCACCAATGCTATCTCGGTAACAAGTATCTACCTCATGCATACATTTCTAGCTTTCAACCTTGTGTAGGTTGTATCTCGGCATGAATCTTTTGTTGCAATTAATTTGGTACTTGCAAAACATCTTTATTGCAAATGTGGGCAAGCCGAGATGATTACATATCAAGGGGCATATATATAATCATTTTCATGATTCACCAATCCCAAATATGTTAATCCAGCACTTTCTACTCTATATCTCGCATATGCAATATTGATTGTTTCTTCAAATCATTTGCCTTTTGTGATACTTGTTATCTCTCTCTCGGAGCATCCCTTTTATCACCTTATCCCTTGTGGATAGTTGATGCTATGATGAGTATGTGTTGGAAGTTCATCTATATCCCTTAAAGATAAAATTGAGCTTTGTGCTATGCTTTTAAGCAAAGATCTTATTGGTGTATTTATGACTTCGTCTTGGATATCATGACCTTTTCCCTTGTACATATCTTGTATGTACATGTTTATTTGTAGACCCATATCTTAGTGATTCGTGTCTACTTAGAAACTTATACACATGAGATTAGTTACATCTTTTATTGATATTCCAATTCTTTAGTGACCACCTCTTATTACTTTTGTTTCTTTGGTGGTTTCTAAAAGGCACAAGCTTTATTTTTCTTGAGTTATACTTTTGCATCTAAATAAGCTTGTGGAGCTATTTGCTATATCTCTTTTGGTATGTGAGTATGGGAAAGACATGATATGCACTATATGCAACTCTTCTTGAAAGACTATGTTGATGCTTTGGCTCATCCTTGTATTAGTCTCCTAAAATGTCTTTATATCTCACACCCATCCTTTTATTTTCTGCTCCTTGCTCATGTTGCAAAACATTTTATTTGTTGCAAGTTGGTTTGCCTTCTTTTCTCATTTATATTCTCTTGCATGGTTTGTGTTTCATTTTATCTAGGATGGAGTGAGGATTCCATGTTGTGCACACTATATTAAAATACAAATCCTATTTGTGCACGTACCTTGGGGAGTTCCCTCATGATATTTAGAACACTTTTTGGATCCTTTGGATTGATTGCTTCTTTCGTTGAAGTATCTTTCTATTTGATATTCTCTTGCAATCTTTGGATCCTCAATATAGTTTGATCTCCCTCCATCTATTCTTCATTGGATATGTGCATTTGATTTCACTCACATTATGAGAAATGCACACTTTTATGGGGGAGCTCTTATTATATTAGCCTTCTTACTTTTCACCCATTTCGGCAATCAATGCCAATGGGGGAGAAATTTAGAGGGTTTAAGGGAATATGGGTTTGTTCTCTTGCGGTTATCTTGCATCCTTGATCTTTGTGTTGCATGGCTGCTTAAATTCATTATATAAACCCTCGTAAAAGGGATTGTCATCAATTACCAAAATGGGGGAGATTGAAAGTGCATGGTTGCCCCCATACGTGGTTTTGGTAATGAATGACAATCCTTATGGACTAATGTTTACATTGAGATATTCTTATAGATCTTGTCCATGGGAAAATATAGGAGTTCATGTGTTGGACTCTTCAAGATGACATAATGACCAATGCTCTATTCAAGGGTTAATATGAAGAATGGTCATGTATAGAGTTGAGCTCATCGCAAGTATGGCTTGGAATAGAAGATTGAGTGAACAATCATGTTTACCCCCAAGCCATCTTACATATCAAGAGAAGAAGATGAAGAGCAAGTTCAATATGATGCATCTCGGAAGATATCTTTTGATTGAAGCTTGCAAAGGAGACATGAAGACGAAGCTTGCCGAGGCCCTCCCATAATGGAGTATGGGGGAGCATTTGGAGAAGTCCTCATTAAGCATGTGCTAGCAAGCACAATCAAGAAAGGTGTTTCAACTTGAGAGAGTCAAGATCGTCATCATCGAGCTCAAGTGGAATGCGCAAGGCAAAGGTATGATCTTGATAGGTTTTCTATTTTACCGGTCTCATGGTGTTAGTGGGAGACCGGGTTTTAGGATAGATGGCGTACTATCAAGAGGGGCTCTCGAGTGAGTAACTTGATCGCATCTTTGTGGAGAGCTCAAACCTTTGCATACTTGCCATTTCAACTTTCTTGGTTCTTACTTGGTTTTTCTCCTTGTTGGGTTTTGGTGCTTGTTGTGATCTTCACGACAAGCCCAAGTTCACCGAAAACGAATTTCATATGGAAAACTTGTTGCGTTTTCGGTTTTGGAGGTTTGCCGATCATTCCTTTTTAGAGAGGTTTTAACCTCCTCCATTTGGTTTTATCTTCCATTGTTGGACTATGAGGTTTATCTGCATGATCTTGTAAAGCTCTTCGTTGTGATTCCAACGAGCCAAAAATCATCGAAAACGGAGTCCGGATGGAAAAGATATTGACGTTTTCGTTATCGGTTTTGCTGCAGTTTTTCCTAGGCCGGAGTCTCCGGTCCTAGACCGGAGTTTCCGGTCTGTGCAGGACCGGAGTCTCCGGACTCAACGTTTTTCTCCAAACGTTGTTCAGCCCCTGGTGGGGGGCGGAGTTTCCGGCCCTAGAGGCCGGAGTTTCCGCCCCTGGATGAACTTTCCGGCCCAGGGCACCGGAGAGTTTGCCCAAGCCTCGGCGGTGTTGACAGTGTTCAGCCCCTGGTGGGGGCCGGAGTTTCCGGTCCCAGTAGGCCGGAGTTTCCGCCCCTGGCCAGAGTTTCCGGCCCTACTGACCGGAAACTCCGGTGTGAAGTTTTCCTGCAACGGCTCTTTTTCGTGGGACCTATAAAAAGGCCCCTTCTTCCCCAGAGAGAGCAGCTCTTCCAAGCACGAATTTTTCCCCCTCTCTCTCCTCCATTGTTGACCTTGGAAAGCTTGCCCATCTCTCATTTCCTCCCATGATTCTTGCATATCTTTGAGGGATTTAAGAGAGGAGATCTAGATCTACATTTCCACCAATCCATCTCTCCTCTAAGTGAGGGGAACCTAGTAGATCTTGATCTTGGAGTTCTTGGTGCATCTCCTCTTTGTTCTTCCTCTCTTATTCCCCCATAAGCATTTGTTGCTTTGTTGGAATTCGAGAGTGAAGGATTTGAGCACTTGTGCTCTTGCCTTTTGCATTTGGTGCATCGGTGTGCTCTCCACGAGGATTCGTGGAAGTTGAAAGTTTGTGAGCTTGTTACTCTTGGGTCCTTGGACACTAGACGCCTTTGTGGTGGTTGGACCCTTGTGTGGTCACTTGAAGCCGTTCGGGAGCCCCCAATCCCATTGTGGGTTGTGCCCCGGATTGTTGTTGAAAGGCTCCGGATTCCGCCTCGAAGGAATTCCGATAGTGGAAGGTGAACCAAGCCTTTGTGGTGCGGTTCATCGGAGAAGAAGGTGAAACCTTTGTGGTTGTTGAACCGTTGTGTCGGTTCACACCTCTCCAACGAGACGTACTCCCTTAACAAGGAGGAACTCGGGAATACATCCTCGTCTCCGCGTGCCTCGGTTATTTCTATACCCGAGCTTTTACTTATGCACTTTACATTGTGATAGCCTTCGTGCTTGAAGTATTCTATATTGCTATCACCTTGTTGTTTGCCTTGCTTAGCATAAGTTGTTGGTGCACATAGGTGAGCCTAGTTTATTTGGGTTGTCGGCTTGTTAATTTAAACACCTAGTTTTATTCCGCAATTAATAAGTCTAAACCGGAAAAGTTTTAAACCGCCTATTCACCCCCCCCCCCCCTCTAGGCGACATCATTGTCCTTTCAGTCTCTCGCTTCGCTCCGCGCGCTAGGGTTTGACGAACTGCTGGCGGAGCACGCGCCGAGGGCGGCGGCGCTGCTGCGGCGGGTCGAGGACTACCGGGGTCGCGTCGTCGCCATAGACGCCAGCCTCAGCATCTACCAGTTCCTCGTAAGCCGTCGCTCGCGACGGCCGCCGCCGCTGCTTCCGGCCAGGCTCCGGGGCGACCTAGCAGCCACCCACCCTCCTCCGGTTGGAGAAGCGCGCTGCCCGCCGTCACCTCGTGCTCCCTACTCTCCTCCCTCCGCCTCTCTCCTTTTACGGCCTCCTCTATGGTGCCCCACTGTCGACGGCGGTCGATGCAAGGAGCAGGGACGAAGAGGTGCGGTAATGCGGCGGAAACAAGTCCACATGTACGGCGTGGCTCTGCCCACAACAGAAGACCGGGGCGGTGGAGGGCGAAGCACATAGTTGGTACAGGAGGAAGGCCACTACTTCTTGCGGTAAAACCACTTGCCCCACACTATGTTTCTTGGAGAAAATTTCTACTCAGCAAAATGGAAAAGGGGATATATTACCAGAATTGGAGTTGCACTTGTGCAGCGAAAGCTACAGACACTATGTTCTGCACCTCTCTACCAATGGAATAGTCGAAATACATAAACATTGAGCCGACGATAGTGTCTCAATCTCTTTATGTTGACCATAAGACATTGAGTCCTCGATGCATCCTGGCCAATTGACCTCACCTTTGTGGACATTACACAAAAAGGCACATACTTAATGTGTTTGCGTATAACTTCTTTTTTGGTTCTATTGATTCATGGAGCAGCGGTGCCGGCGTCAGAGAGCTACAACTATGTCGGAGTAGTGTAAATTAATGAGCACGTTGTTTTCCTTTGAGGGCAATGTTGTTAGCACGTGAAAGCTTTCCCATATGTAGACAAAAGGGCATGCTTATAATATATTGTTAGCATGTGCCAGATGTCCATATGTTCACCAAAAGGGCATGCTTATTTGTAAACAGTTATATAATCTGCTCTAACAAATAACAATGCCATTTCTGAACCATGTGGTTAGGCTATCTAATTGCTTTGTCTGCTGTATAATACTTATACTCTGATTCATTTCTCTAGGTTGTGGTTGGAAGGAAAGGAACAGATGTTTTGACCAATGAAGCCGGTGAAGTCACAAGGCAAGGAATAAGAAAAAGACACTTCATTGTTTGCCTATCAATTTTTTATCTGACTGGTCATGAACTGATGATGTTTATTACTCCAGCTTATATGATTTTTTTCATTGTAAATTGCAGTCATCTGCAAGGCATGTTGAATCGTACTGTAAGATTGCTAGAAGCAGGAAAAAAACATGTGTAAGTTTGATCCATCTTTGTGGTCGCCTGCACTTTATTTGACACTCTGAGAGGGGTTAACTGGTGAACCTCTACGCTTAGTTTGTGTTTGATGGTGAGCCACCTGAGCTGAAGAAGAAGGAACTGGCAAAAAGGTACGCAATGAATCATTCCTCCGCTTCCGTTCTTCACTCCTCATTCCCAAGTTTTAGTACACACGTTGCCATATTATTTCTGTTTATTAGGTCTTTGAAGAGGGATGATGCTTCCAATGATCTTCATAGAGCTATTGAGGTCACACCGACCCGACATGCTGACCGACCTTCACCAGATCCCGCACCTCCGCTGCTTGCAGCTCGAGCAGGCGGCGCACCTCTTGATGGAGGATACTGGAGAGGTGCGGAAGCAAAGAGAAGATTGGGATGCTGGTTGTTGTACAGCGGAGCAGGGAAAAAGGGATTGATGCAGTGGCGGTCAGGCTTGTTGCTGGTACGCACTCACACACACAATGCTCAGTGGTGATAGATGCTGAGACATTGAACTCCATGGCTATTACGGTCTTTGCTTCCTCAATCCTCACACGTTCTCCAATCAGCCTAGCCGTTGTCGGCCGCCCCGCATGAGCTGGTGGACACCGAGGCAACCACTGCGCAGGAGATGGACGGCCACCAAATCCAAGAGTTTCCAGGCCGCGGATGAGGAACCGAGGCTGCCGGCTGGTTGATGTTGCATGGATTTGTAGGAAAAGATACATCTGGAGGATGACAACATCGGCAACGGCAAGTCGGCAACTTCATGGTCAGCAAGTCCATCAAAATCGACATACATGGATCTTCAGGATTCTATTTCCCATCACAACGATTTGGGATGTGCAGTCTAGGACATGGTTACGTGGAGGCTTGCCCTTTTGTGTTCTATAGTTATATATGGGGCTGATAGTCCCATTTTGCTCCATGTGAGTTTAATTTTTTCGGTATCCTTCTAAGAGATTGACGCTTTATCCGGTTTCAGTTTGTTCAGGTGTTATACCACGTGTTCATCCTGATTCTCGGTCCATTTCTTCATGAAATTCTTAGAGTTGTTGTTCTGGTATATTGATCTGGGAATTCTATACCTGACAATTTGCAATGGCTGACGGGGAGGTTAGTTAATTCTATGCAATATCAAATCCCTTAGTTCTATAAAATGGCATTGCTTCTTTCCATGGTACTTTTATTATTGTTATCAAAAGAGGAAAATATTCGGAGGTTTAAAACTCCAGGGGCAACCGTGGAGATGCATGACAATCTTTGCAGGACACCGTCGTTCAATCATTACACTCCAAAACAATCACAATCCCCATTCCTGGACAACCGTGTAGACTTGGGTCAGAATAGACAACCATGGGGTTTGGCTGTAGAAACTATGATAGATTCTTCCCAGGTTGTGAAATAAGCTGATACACCTAGGCAGTTTTCAACTACAACAACCCATGATGTACATGTCCATAGAGTAATGATTTTATAACCACACATCAAACTGTATCTTTGCCTTATTCCCCACATCCTAAATGTTGTATGTTTTAAGTCAGTGAACTAGTTTGCTCTGAAATGTATTTTTGGTTTTGAAATCACCATAGGTCATAGGTCGTGGGGCTAAAAACTATGCATATTTTTTAGTTACAATGCCACCTTTTGCTACTTGGAAACATTATGTTCCTAATTACTTCATTAATTTTTTTCTCGACCCTACCTTCTTTGAGATATGCCCTTCACTTCTTTTTCTCTGTTGAATTTCTCATGCTATTTGGCTATCCTCAATATTTGTGTTTCTAAGGGCATGTACAATGATAGGGAAGACACGCTTTCTCTTAGCCATCCACGTCATTTAGGGAAGACAAAATTATAAGTTGTACAATGCATTATCTCTTGTTGCCATCCTTAACAATTAATAAGAATTAATTATATTTTGGTAGAAAATTAAAGTTTTAAGGGAATACAAGTGGTACAATTGTGAAATTTGTCTTCTCTTATTTCGTAAGAGATCATCCCTTAACTAAGGAAAGACAACCTTCTCTTTCTTCATTCTCTATCCGCCACCTAGACAATTATCTTACGAATCAATGCTAAGAGAATGCTGATGTCACCCCATTGTCTTACGTGTCAACGCTAAGAGAAGACTGATGTCACCCCATTGTACATGCCCTAACTCATTTAAACATCAGGACTATGTGAATTCCGTCGCAACGCCACAACATGTACACACTTGCAACAAAAGTTGATTTTATGTAAAGCTCTGATTTTGATTTTGGATGGAAAAATTAATTTCCTCTGTACATCATATATGAATATTCATACTTAATGCATCAGATCAGATTTTTGTATTTCTCGTTATAGTATCCAGAAAATGGAATGTATGCAACATTTCCTACGTAGTTTAATTGATGATAATGTATTTTTTTCCTGTAGAGAAGCACATACATTGACTAATTTTTGTATTTATCAATTAATTATATAAGCAATATAAATGTTACTGATAATTTCATATTAACACATGTGTATTTATCATTACCAGACTATGAAAAATTATGTTTTCAACCCGTAGCAACGCACGGGCATTTTACTAGTGTTGATAGTATATGGTGTTGTATGATTTTGTTGATATGTTTGGTTGATGAAGTTATTTTGTAGATGGATAAGAGGATTAATAAAAGGGAAATTACGTGCTTACAGTACACGAAGTGCTGCCAATTTTCGATTAATATGATGTTGCTACTACATCTTGCAATCTTGGGTGTTAAGCTCAACATTAGCGTGATGGTGGTTAGGTGAAGTCGGTTCTAGTCATTGCATTCTCCCAACCGAACACAGAATAGAACCATTCCATGACACTTCTTTTGTCCAGACCAAAACACAAGAATAGAATGGTTCCATTCCAGTGGAATGGAATGGAACCGTTCCATTCCGTTCCACCCCATCCAAAAACCAAACACACCCTATGATGATACTAGGGAAATCGGAATGCCCCCCGAAGGGGGGGGGGGGGGTTATAAGACGTTTAAGCATTCCATGTACAAGTTCTGTCTCGTTGAAGCGAAAACGACTTCTTCCCAAATTGCCCCGATCGGAACGTGGTCGTTCCCTCGGTAGCTCTTGCCGACGTGCGTGCTTCCCCTCTGAAAAAGCATTTTCCCTCATGTGTGGTTTGGTAATTGAAAGACAATCTCTATGGACTAATGTTTGATTTGAGATATCATTATAGATCATGTCCATGGAGTTGTGGAGTTCATGTGTTGGACTCTTGAAACTTATGTGTTGAGTGGAGCATATTGCAAGTATGTCTTGAAGGATTCAAGACATCATATTAGTGAAGAAATATTGGAAGATACAAGGTTGATCAAGATGTTGATCAACACACAAAGCTACAAGATGTATCAAGAGCGATCATGTATCTCTTGGGATGGTAAACACTTGTCCGCATAGCTTTGTGAACTAACCCATGATATATGTGTGTGTGGTATCTTTATATGAGGTTAGGTATCTTCCCATGGGCTTGCATCAAATGAAGATTTCATATAGCTCATGGAGGATGACGTCATGTGGTGATCGTCATCAAGGTGAGATGTGCAAGACCAAGACCAATAGAAGCTTCTTGAAGAGATCTTATGCTTGGTGCTTGCAACGGATACATGAAGATGAAGCTAATCGAGACTCTCCCATTGTGAGCATGGGGGAGTATTTGGAGAAGTCTTCATCAAGCATGTGCTTGGACGCACAATCAAAAAAGATGAACCACTTGAAAAGATCAAGATATTCATCATCTAACTCAAGTGGAATGCTCACGGCAAAGGTATGATCTTGATAGGGTTATAGGATAGATAGGCGTACTATCAAGAGGGGCTCTCAAGTTAGTAACTTGATCGCATCGTTGTGGAGAACTCAAACCTTTGCATACTTGGCATATCATATTTCTGGGTTCTTATTTGGCTTTTATGGTGGTGAGGAACTAGATCTTGGTTCATCTCCATGTCAAGCTCTTGTTCATCGGAAACGGTCTTACTTTAGAAAACTTGTTGGCTTTCATCCATGTGAGGATTTAGAGCTTGGTTTATCTCCATACTAAGCTCTAGTTCATCAAAAACAGATTTCGTATGAATATCTTGTTACGTTTTTGATATTGGAGGTTTTACCGGTTTACATGTTTTAGGAAAGTTAAACCTTTCCCCATTTGGTTTTATCCTCACATGATGGACTATGATGTTTCTATGCATATTCAAGTAGAGCTCGTTGTAACGATTCCAACGAGCCAAAAATCATCGAAAACGGAGTCCGGATGGAAAAGATATTTCAGTTTTGATTTTGCTGTTTCTGTCAATTTTCAGTCACTCGGAATATCCGATTCTGGACTGATCGGAATATCCGATTCTCGCAGTTTTTCTCGAAAAAGAGGCACTAATTGGAACCGGAAATTCAGCTCGGAAATTTCACTTTTGGGCGGAATTTCCGGTCTAAATTCTGGGTGCAACGGTTCTATTTTCTGGGGGGGGGGGTATAAATACCCCTCCCCTTCTTCTTCCCTTGCGAATCTAAGGCAGCACGACTTTCCCCTCTCTCCTACTTGTAACGCCCCAGCGTTTAGGAAACTTCGGAGGGTAGAAGTAGAATTTGTGCATTTGCATCCATGCATCTTAAAACCCGAATAAATTTTTCGCAACTTGAAAACCCGAGGTGATCAAAGTTTCTTTCAACTCATTGAGTAGGGTATCGTTCAATTGAGGAGATTGTGATAAATTTTGACATGACCTTTAGGTATTTTCTCTTTTTGAGGGGATTTGAGCAAATTCTAATAATTAAATAATTAGAGTAAAAAAGGAATAAACAAAAATAAATAATAAGTATTTAATAAATAAAGAGGAAATTCACAAAGTAATAATTACAAATACAAGTTATAAAGAATAAAGTACAAGAATACTTGCTTTATTAATAAACAATAATGTTACATTGTATTTACAAACATTTAAACAAAAATTGAAATAAATAAGATATTACATATGAGTTACAATCCTAAGAAAAACTATTCCTGCATCTCAATCTTCTCCACTCCAACAATCATCTGCTTCATCTGCACATCACCTATTTTCCCTGAAAGACAAAAGGAAGCAATACAAAAACAATATGAGATAAACTAAAAGCATTTCATAAAGGGGAAGTATTGATAAAGTAATACTCTCAGATAAACAGTGAAATGCACTGTTAGTCTCATCATCGAGTTAGGGACCTTAATCAAGGTTAGCATCTGTTCTTATCAGATAGTTTAGTCTCAGCACCATATCAAAGTCTGGTTTAAGGAAAAGCCAATTGGCAGCACAAAATAACTCCCACAACCAGGATAATCACAAAGAGAGCCGAAGGGATCAGCTCCAAGCACAGGACATGAGCAAGCTAGTATGCAGGCAGCTCTATCACACATGCAAGAGTCACTGCTGTCACCAGCACAGCTGCAGCAACAGGGATAAGTGAACACTGCCGTGGCTTGCAAGTGAGGCAAATGCACTTGCTCACTTCAGCTCACAACGTAGCACAACCAACACAGCGTCTGTTCATCTCTGTTCAGCACCCAAACCATCTCACCAAATCACTTCTACCACCTAGCACCACTACACCAAAACCCTATCTCAGCTGAAAGCAAGACAAGATGATGGTAAGCAGCACCAAGGAGGAGAAGGGCTGAGCAGCACCAAGGAGGAGAAGGGCTGCGCAAGCATTAGGAGGAGAAGGGATGTGCATAAACAAGGAGGAGAAGGGCTGAGTACATACAAGGAAGTGAACAAGTGATCAAGATTCTACAGCAACCCAGAACCACACCACAACTTGCCAGGAGGTTGATCCTCAACTTATTTTGCAAGTGAATCGGTTGGTAGATGCATGGGTTGTTCTGTCAAGTGTTAACCCTTAGAGATGCATACAAATGGAATGCACAACTCATCACTGGGGTTTTATAAAAGTTACACTAGTATCTGTTCTTTTTGAAAAGCCAGGAGCCTCAGTCTATACATCATAGGCAAGGGGAGCAACAAATGAATTTTATACCAGCACCAAACACCGGCCTCAAGCACAACAGCCTCAGCTTGTGCACCACAGACCACTTACAATGATCAAATCATGCAAAATAAATTGCATCTGTTCTTATCTTAAGAAAGCCTCAGCTTATGCATCATTGGCTGAGGCAACATACATCAAATCCTTGCCAAAGTAATTAGCTAAGGAACTCAATCTTATATCATCCAGCAGTTTGATTAAATATAGGTTGCTGGGCACTAATTCTCTAAGGAAAGAGCATCACAAACACAACCCAAAAATTAATCAAAGAGATCATTCATCCATTTAATAATAGCATCATCTTCCTGGAAGTAAAAACCCCAGGAATCAAACATGTTGAGCAATAAACCAATGTTCTTTAACTAACTGAAGAACTTGATCCAGTTAAGGCATTTAGCACATCTCGGAACATAGGATTTCAGAGTAGCTCACTCATACAGAATAACACTTTCAGTAAGCTGCACCCTCCATTATCAGAAATTCAGTTCAGCACAACTGAAATAATTTCAGTAAGCAACAGAGAGCAACACACCAGCAGCAGATCATATGGTCATGATCTTGCCACTGGGCACACTCCCAGGAGATACCACAGCAGCAAGACACAACCAGAGAAGCCACTAAAGCACAAATCCTTTCCAAATTCATCTGAACTTTGGAATCACTTGTAAGCAAACCTAAATGGGAAACAAATCATTTTCCTAGCTGTAACAACTAGGAATCAGTAAGTTAAGCACCATAACTGATTTAAAATTCAGATTATTCATAAGGGAAATCACACACACCCATCAGAGATGCACAACACAAGTAGCAGCTAGGACATCATCAAATAATCTCCACCAACCGAGAGGGATATCACACAGCACGGCCTCGGGCCCAAATAGAGTGAGAGAGAGGGGAGGAAAGATTGGTGCTTACCAGCGCCCGTGTGCAACCACGACGGCGTGGGGGGCAGTGCCACGCGGCCGTCGCAGCGCCGCACGGGGAAGTCTTCTCCGCGCGCGCAGGCCACCAGGTGAACGCCGGCGTGCAAAGACACAGCCAGAGCCGAAACCCTAGCTCGGGATCGAAGAGGGCACGGTCGTGCGAGGATCGATTCGGCGAGAAACCGCGGACAGAGGGAAAGACCGCGGTGCGGCGCGTCGATGGCGCATGGAAGCGGCGGCGGAGACTGCCGGAGGTGGTCGGAGCAAGGAGGCGACCACGGCGGCGATTCCGTCGCACGGGAGGCAAAGGGGATCGAGGAAGAAGAGGATAGGGCCGCGTCTGGCGTTGACTGGTTCGGTCGAACCAGTTGAGGGTTCCACCCATGACAGCTCTGGCCCACCAGTCAGTGGGCTAAGCCCACTGATTTTTCTCCCAGCCAAATTAAAAAAAAATAAAAAAAATAAATAAAATACACAATAAAAGAGATAAAACAAATAGATGGCAAATAAATGAAAATTAAGAAATCTTAAATAAGTTTTGAATTCAGAAAAATATAATCTATTCAAAAATAATTTATTCCGAATTTTCTTTTAAAGATAAAATTTTAATCTTATTTATATAGTCTTTATTCTGATAAAAGATTTAAATTCCTAAATTCAATACACATGGATTTTTCTATTAAAATAAATAATAAAAGAATAGTAATAATAAAAATAATAGCATTAATCCAATCATTTAATTTTACACACCTCTGAATTATTTCTAAATAACCCATTTCCCTAAAGGCTTAAATTAAATAAATAAAATAAACAAAGGAATATAAGCCATACCTAAAACAACGCTAAATTCCTAGACCCAAATTTAAATCATGCATAATAGAATCATGTATCATAGCATTCATTGTTTCTTTCAAACATTGTCTTATGAGACAATGATACTTATTTCAGAACCCGAGGTCCCGGGTCAGTCCGAAGCTTCGAATTGCACTACCTTTCTGTCACCAGGCAAGTTCATCACTTGCTCATGTCCGTTGAAATATTTTCTAGCAAAACATTTGTCCAATGCTATATCGTACCACCTATGCATTGAAAAATCAAAATCTTATTTTCATAAATAACAATACTATTGGGTTACCAGTCCAGGGTGACTGATTAACCAACTATGGTGGGCAGTGGAACCATGGTTGACTGTGGTTGGTGGAGGTTCCACTGCATATGGAAAGTGATAACCCTAGGAGTTAATCACCAATGTCGTCAGTGATTCTTGCGCCGAATATTACGCGCAACCATGAGATCTGGAATGGGACGGAGAAGTCAGCTGTACCCTTTTCCTCTCGTACACCAACGGGTGACTAGATCAAAGCCGGGCGGTGTGTAAATCCGCTGAGCTTGAGGTGGCCAGGATAATAACCTCACCTTCGGGTTGTGGCTTCTAGCATCTATTGAAGGTTGGCTTCAGGACTAGGTTGGGACGGTGCCCACGAGTCAGCAAGTTGTAGGTTGGGATGGTTCCCACTAGCTTGCAACTGAAGTAATGGGGGGTGTGCGGGGATGGTGGGAAGGCGCAGTGATTGGCTTGGATTACTGACTGGGCCCCACACCAAGGAAGTGTGGACGGGAAAGTACACCCGGTTGAGCAACAAGGTCTTGATCTCTTATGGGTAAAGCAGCGCACCTCTGCAGAGTGTATAAATGTGACATGTTACTCCACGTTCCAGGACGGAACGGCGAACGCAGCAGGAAAGGAGGCTCCTCAAAGCCCTAGCCCTGTGACTCCTGACGGACATAGCTCTTCAGAATTAAAAGCAATCTTTGAAGAAATGTTTTCGAAAACTTGCATTAGCCTACGGCAATCCATTGTCTGCGGCTGTAGCTAGCACATCAAACTTCCCACTTTTCCATAATGATCTTGCGGAGTAACGCTGTTACTCACCCTTGCCTTAAACCCCTTTTTAGACTTTGAGGCCGCAGAAGACGAAGAAGGTTACGACGTCTACAACCAAGACAACCTGGTCTACGACGAGCCAGACTTATCAGGCGGAGTCGAAGTCGTCGACTACCTCATCACCTTCGGAGACCAAGAGGAAGAAGCGGAGGATAACTAGAGCGAGGTCCTACAGTAGTTAGTGAGCCGAGCAGCATAGAACTTTACTAAATAAGTTGCTGAGCTCCATGGTTTTAAGTTTGTTAATACCCCTTGTTTGTAAACTCTTAAGTTTACTAATAGAACCCAGTAGTGCGGATCCTTGGTGGACCGAAGAGGATCTTTCTGAATTTGTATATATGTGGCTTGTAATAATAAGTGGTTGACTGTTGGACCCACGCAATGTTTCTGTTGTACCACTCTGATGGTGTGATATTTGCGGAACCGTTTTTCGTAAGTCTTACATCGACGTCCTGCGTGCTGCAATCATGCGGTGGCAAGGCGGGTCGTCACAGCTGGTATCAGAGCAATTGCTTTGACCTTAGGTTGGAAACCTAGTAACGGGATAGAGCCTGTAGGGTGTATGAGCAACGGTAAAGAGTTCTCTAGGAATATGATGTATATTCACTTGAGAATAACATGGTCATATTTTTAGTGTGATAATTCTTTATTATGATGCAGTAGTACTAATTATAAATTCTTACACAGTGTTCTGAAGCGATGGGTTCCGAGAAGTCGACGTGGGTGCAGCACGACACGCTGGAAGACTATCACGGGACACTTACAGAGCAGTTGAGGTCACTCCTCAGAGCTTTTGGATCCCCTCTTACTGTTCGGGTCCACACTTACACATTTAAGGAGGGTGAGGAGTTGGTAAAGTACAGGGTATTAGTAATGATACCCAAGGAGTTTACACCATGTCCTATTCCACCCAGTGGGGAAGGACGCAGTGTTACAGCAGCTTACGATGAGGCTGTCTTGGAGGCGATCGTCACTATTAGGGAGAATAGGGCAGGGGAGTTAGAGGGCACGAGTTTCATAGCACTGCCACATGATGCCCTTTCCACGGAGAAGCTGGAGGATCACTCAGTCTTAGTCAAGACGAAGCCTCGCTTAGCGTCCAGGTTACTAGACCGGTATCGACAGGTGGTCGAATCTCTTTACTATACCCACCGTGTCATAGTAGAGGACAAGGATGGAATGCTGGAGGATCTAGAGGATCCTCGGAGGAGGAAGCGACAGGGGAAGAAGGTAGTAACACAGACAAGAGAGCCTAGTAGGGTCGCCGAGGAGGGCACATCTAGGAGGCCATCACATGATGTGCCATTCCGTTACTCACCTACACCAGAGCCCATTTTCTACCCAGTGATACCACCTAACGAGCCAGAACCACCTATACCACTCGATGATTCGGATTCTGAGGTTCCGATAGAGAACTCGAATGGATGGAGATATAACTGGTTCGCTGGCACACGTAAGGATCCAATCCCTGTCTACGACACCGACGACAGTGGGGTAGAGATAGCACCACCCGCTCCAGCGATTATAGATATCTCCTCTGACGAGGAGGAACCTATGGAGGCTGACCTGACCGAGCAGAGCGCTGTGGAGGATGCCGCGAGCTATGTCGGCATGGGAGGGTTGTTTCTGGACACTTCCGATACCGACTACGTTCCATCAGGGAGGCCCTACACACCAGAGGTGGTGCGCCGGACATCACGTCACCACGGGTGGACCTCAGGCAGGTATCGCGAGGAGTGACGGACCTGATGTGGGATGTATTGACGAGAGGTGACGAGATGTATATTATCTAGTACTTCAGTGTGTATGAGTATGAGATGTATTAATAAGGGAGCGAGTTCTCCCAGAACCCGGGGAAAAACTATGTAGTATACCGGGTGAGCTTGTAATAGTTGTAGTAAGGTACTGTACGAACCCTGGTATATGTGAGCTTGTGTATGTATAGTATACTGCTGGTTTTGTTTGGATTTGGATCTTTCTGTGACACGCATTGTGCTCAGAGTTGAGCTCAAAAAGCATTGCATGGTGTAACTATGAGTTTCGCTCTTTGTACAGGACGTGGGGGAAAATGGCGTTAGAGATAACGGAGGAGGAGAGAGCCCGGGTCGAAAGGGAGACTGAACAGAAGGAGGAAGCTGAAGCTGGACAAGGAGGGTTGCCACCACCACCACTTTTGATGACATCGCAACAGTTTGCTCAATATCTGATGACGATGGAAGAAAACCGAAGGAAGGATCAGGAGAACCAGAACAAGTTTATGGAAGCCCTGCTACAAAAGGCAGGAGGAGAAAGGGAACCCGAGGGATTTCGGGGAGTTACTCTAAAGAACTTCCAAGAAGCTAAACCACTTCCGTTCGCAGTAGCAGCAGAGCCGATGGACGCGGAGGACTGGCTCCGTGACACTTCTAGGAAATTGTTGACGGTAGGGTGCTCTGACCAAGAAAAAGTGCGCTACGCGGTGCATCTGTTATCAGGACCAGCAGCAGCATGGTGGGAGAATGTCGTGAATGTTCATCCAGCAAACAAGGTGTTCACCTGGGAAGAATTCCAGAGGAAATTCCGTGAAGCACATATTCCTGAAAGCGTGATGGAACTGAAGCGTCGGGAATTTGAGAACCTCAAGCAGAACAATCTGCCGGTTCATAAGTACATCCGGGAGTTTAACATACTTTCCCGGTATGCCGAAGAGGATGTCAACACGCCCGAGAAACGGAAGAAAAGGTTTCTTCGAGGACTGCACCCGTACATGAAAATGCAGATCAGGCTAACTAAGGCAGCCAGTTTTGAAGAGCTGGTGGATGCGGCCATCACTTGGGAGGATGACTTCAAGCAAGTCCAGGAGGAGAGGAACAAGAGGATGAAGGTGGAACCTAGAAGAGCTCCACCCAGCAAACCGATACCCAAGCTGACTTTCAAACCCCGTACTATCATGTCAAATAATGCACCCAACTACAAGGGCCAGAATCTCAAACGCAACCTTGTTTGCCATAGTTGCGGAATGCGGGGTCATCTCCAGAAGGAATGCAGGACCCCAAAGGTGGTATGCTTCGGGTGTGGTCAGGAGGGTCACATCAGGCCAGACTGTCCAAATCTGAACATGGGAGGAAGACCAGGAATGAGCGGAAGTCGACCAGGAGGAAGTGGACCACCAAGGGGAGTAAATTCCGGCAAGAACGGCAATGGGAAGAGAGGCAAGCCCTATGGGAAGCTTAACTGCACCACCTTGGAAGAGGCAGACCGTTCTGACAAGGCTGTCCTAGGTACGCTCCAAATTCTAACTCATCCCGGCAACGTATTATTTGATACTGGAGCCACTACTACTTTCTTGGCTCAGCATTTCGTTGATAAGTATGGGATTAGATGTGGGACGTTAGAAACGCCTATCTCAGTTTGGTCAGCAGGAGGGGTGATTACAGTCACTCAGATGAAAGTGGATCAGGTGATTATGATTTGTGGACAGACCTACTATGCAGATCTGTACGTGATACCATTAAAGGATATAGATGCCATCCTAGGGATGAATTGGTTAACGGATAATGGTGCAATTATAAATTGTGAGGACAAGACTATATCACTTCGGACTCCGGGAGGAGGCCGGATTGTTTATCAAGGGGATCGGCACAATCAATTGGAGGTGGGAATACAATTAAATTCCATGAAGGAAGTCCGAATTGAGGATATACCCGTGGTTAAGGAATTCCAAGATGTGTTTCCACAAGAATTACCAGGTATGCCACCTGATCGGGAGATAGAATTCACTATCGATTTGATTCCCGGTACCGCGCCGATAGCTCAAGCGCCATATAAGATGGGTCCGAAGGAGTTGAAGGAACTCAAAGAGCAGCTTGATGAGCTGGAGGACAAAGAATTTATCAGGGAAAGTGTATCACCCTGGGGATCACCTGTCATCTTCGTGGATAAAAGAGATGGAGGAAGAAGAATGTGTGGAGACTTCAGGAACCTGAATCACGTTACCATCAAGAACAAATATCCTTTACCTAGAATTCAGGATTTGTTCGACCAAGTTCAGGGAGCTGGAGTATTCTCCAAGATAGATCTCAGATCAGGTTACCATCCAATTAAGATTAAACCAGAGGATGTACCAAAAACAGCATTTGTCTCCAGGTACGGACACCATGAATACTTAGTTGTTCCATTCGGATTGACTAACGCACCAGCAATTTTCATGAACCTGATGAACAAGATCTTCATGCCGTATCTGGATAAGTTTGTGATCGTCTTTATCGATGATATTCTGGTATACTCCAAGACTAAAGAAGATCATGCAAAGCATCTAAGAACAGTATTACAAGTTCTAAGAGAACATCAGTTGTATGCCAAGTTTAGTAAGTGTGAATTCTGGCTGGACCAAGTAGAATTTCTTGGTCATGTCATTAGCAAAGAGGGAATTGCAGTCAACCCGGCCAAGGTCCAAGCAGTTCTGGACTGGCAATCACCGAAAAACGTCAAGGAAATTAGAGGATTTCTGGGAATGGCCGGATATTACAGGAGATTCATTGAGGGATTTTCTCGGATAGCTGGGCCAATGACCAAGTTGTTAAGGAAGAATGTTCCATTTGAGTGGACGGTTAAGTGTGAAGCAAGTTTCCAGGAGCTCAAATCCAAGCTAACAACAGCACCAGTCCTAGCTCTACCAGAACCAGGCAAGGATTATATAGTTTACTGTGATGCATCTAAGAATGGATTAGGATGTGTATTGATGCAAGAGCGGAAGGTAATAGCTTACGCTTCCAGACAGCTCAAACCCCATGAAGTCAACTACCCAACACACGATCTGGAGCTGGCAGCAGTTGTTTACGCTTTGAAGAAATGGAGACAATTTCTCTATGGGGCCAGATGTGAGCTGTACACTGACCATAAAAGCCTCAAGTACTTCTTTACCCAAAAAGAGTTAAACATGAGGCAGAGAAGATGGCTGGAGTTGATTAAGGATTACGATCTCAACATCAACTATACTCCAGGGAAAGCCAATGTCGTAGCTGATGCTCTAAGCAGAAAGAGTATGGATAACCAACCAATCAACAGAGAGTTACCTAAGGAGCTGAAAATGGATCTGGAGCGGTTGGAAATCCAGATAGTGGAGGTTCAGTCGTTAGGGAGTTTGAACACTTTAAGGGTGATGGAAGAACGGCAAAGTGACCTTCGGAATGAGGTAATCCGACGACAAGACGACGATCCTTTCGTCAAAGAAGAAATCCGTAGGATAGGAGAAGGAAGACCATCAGAATTCCGGTTGGGTGATTATGGATCATTATGGTTCCACCAAAGATTATGTGTGCCAGACATTCCCCAAATCAAAGGATTGATACTTCGGGAGGCACATGAGACACCTTACTCAATCCACCCCGGAGGCACCAAGATGTACATGGATCTCAAGGAGCTATTCTGGTGGAATAATATGAAGAGGGACATCGCTCAATACGTTGTGGAATGTCATACATGCCAACGAGTTAAGGCAGAACACCAGAGTCCAGCAGGACTACTACAACCTCTAGAGATTCCTGAATGGAAATGGGAGGAAATTGGAATGGATTTCATCACTGGTTTACCAATAACCAGGAAACATAAGGATATGATATGGGTGATCGTAGATCGACTCACCAAGAGTGCACATTTCCTGCCAGTAAATCAGAAGGATAATGCCGAAAAGCTAGTTGATCTTTATGTTAAGGAGATTGTAAGTAAGCATGGAGTGCCCAAAAGGATAGTGTCGGATCGAGGATCCGTGTTCACATCAGTATTCTGGGAAAAATTGCACGAAGCCCTGGGATCACAACTAGACTTCAGTACTGCATATCATCCACAAACAGGAGGTCAAACAGAAAGGACTAACCAGATACTAGAAGACATGCTACGAGCTTGTGCTTTGGATTTCGGGGGTTCATGGGATGAACACTTGCCACTAGCAGAATTTTCCTACAACAACAGTTATCATAGCAGTTTGAAGGCAGCACCCTTTGAAGTACTATACGGGCGCAAGTGCAGATCACCAATATGTTGGTATGAGCCTGGTGGTAACTAGGAGTTTGCACCAGATTATGTCAAGGAGAAGCAAAACATAATTGACATAATTCGAGATCGCCTGAAGATAGCTCAGAGTCGCCAGAAGAGTTATGCAGACCAGAAGCAAAGGACATGGAAACCTAACGTAGGAGATCTGGTATACCTTAGAGTGAGTCCGATGAAGGGAGTTAAGAGATTTGGAGTAAAAGGGAAGCTCAGTCCCAGGTATATTGGGCCTTTCAAGATTTTGGCACATAATCGGAATGTAGCCTTTACACTTGAGTTACCTGAAAAGCTGAAGCAGGTGCATAATGTTTTTCACGTATCACAACTGCGGAAATGCTTGAAGGCACCAGAGGACTCTGTTTTACATGAGGAAGTAGATCTTCAAGCAGACTTAACTTATGTCGAAGAACCAGTGAAGATACTAGGAGAAAACTGGAAAAGACTCAGAAATCGAGCAATAAAGTTTTGCAAGGTCCAATGGAAAACCCACCCGGAACGAGAAGCCACCTGGGAGAAGGAAGATGACCTGAAACAAGCCTACCCAAAGTTCTTCAGGTACACAAAGTTATAACTTCGGGACGAAGTTCTGGTTAAGGGGGAAAGGCTGTAACGCCCCAGCGTTTAGGAAACTTCGGAGGGTAGAAGTAGAATTTGTGCATTTTCATCCATGCATCTTAAAACCCGAATAAATTTTTCGCAACTTGAAAACCCGAGGTGATCAAAGTTTCTTTCAACTCATTGAGTAGGGTATCGTTCAATTGAGGAGATTGTGATAAATTTTGACATGACCTTTAGGTATTTTCTCTTTTTGAGGGGATTTGAGCAAATTCTAATAATTAAATAATTAGAGTAAAAAAGGAATAAACAAAAATAAATAATAAGTATTTAATAAATAAAGAGGAAATTCACAAAGTAATAATTACAAATACAAGTTATAAAGAATAAAGTACAAGAATACTTGCTTTATTAATAAACAATAATGTTACATTGTATTTACAAACATTTAAACAAAAATTGAAATAAATAAGATATTACATATGAGTTACAATCCTAAGAAAAACTATTCCTGCATCTCAATCTTCTCCACTCCAACAATCATCTGCTTCATCTGCACATCACCTATTTTCCCTGAAAGACAAAAGGAAGCAATACAAAAACAATAGGAGATAAACTAAAAGCATTTCATAAAGGGGAAGTATTGATAAAGTAATACTCTCAGATAAACAGTGAAATGCACTGTTAGTCTCATCATCGAGTTAGGGACCTTAATCAAGGTTAGCATCTGTTCTTATCAGATAGTTTAGTCTCAGCACCATATCAAAGTCTGGTTTAAGGAAAAGCCAATTGGCAGCACAAAATAACTCCCACAACCAGGATAATCACAAAGAGAGCCGAAGGGATCAGCTCCAAGCACAGGACATGAGCAAGCTAGTATGCAGGCAGCTCTATCACACATGCAAGAGTCACTGCTGTCACCAGCACAGCTGCAGCAACAGGGATAAGTGAACACTGCCGTGGCTTGCAAGTGAGGCAAATGCACTTGCTCACTTCAGCTCACAACGTAGCACAACCAACACAGCGTCTGTTCATCTCTGTTCAGCACCCAAACCATCTCACCAAATCACTTCTACCACCTAGCACCACTACACCAAAACCCTATCTCAGCTGAAAGCAAGACAAGATGATGGTAAGCAGCACCAAGGAGGAGAAGGGCTGAGCAGCACCAAGGAGGAGAAGGGCTGCGCAAGCATTAGGAGGAGAAGGGATGTGCATAAACAAGGAGGAGAAGGGCTGAGTACATACAAGGAAGTGAACAAGTGATCAAGATTCTACAGCAACCCAGAACCACACCACAACTTGCCAGGAGGTTGATCCTCAACTTATTTTGCAAGTGAATCGGTTGGTAGATGCATGGGTTGTTCTGTCAAGTGTTAACCCTTAGAGATGCATACAAATGGAATGCACAACTCATCACTGGGGTTTTATAAAAGGCACACTAGTATCTGTTCTTTTTGAAAAGCCAGGAGCCTCAGTCTATACATCATAGGCAAGGGGAGCAACAAATGAATTTTATACCAGCACCAAACACCGGCCTCAAGCACAACAGCCTCAGCTTGTGCACCACAGACCACTTACAATGATCAAATCATGCAAAATAAATTGCATTTGTTCTTATCTTAAGAAAGCCTCAGCTTATGCATCATTGGCTGAGGCAACATACATCAAATCCTTGCCAAAGTAATTAGCTAAGGAACTCAATCTGATATCATCCAGCAGTTTGATTAAATATAGGTTGCTGGGCACTAATTCCCTAAGGAAAGAGCACCACAAACACAACCCAAAAATTAATCAAAGAGATCATTCATCCATTTAATAATAGCATCATCTTCCTGGAGGTAAAAACCCCAGGAATCAAACATGTTGAGCAATAAACCAATGTTCTTTAACTAACTGAAGAACTTGATCCAGTTAAGGCATTTAGCACATCTCGGAACATAGGATTTCAGAGTAGCTCACTCATACAGAATAACACTTTCAGTAAGCTGCACCCTCCATTATCAGAAATTCAGTTCAGCACAACTGAAATAATTTCAGTAAGCAACAGAGAGCAACACACCAGCAGCAGATCATATGGTCATGATCTTGCCACTGGGCACACTCCCAGGAGATACCACAGCAGCAAGACACAACCAGAGAAGCCACTAAAGCACAAATCCTTTCCAAATTCATCTGAACTTTGGAATCACTTGTAAGCAAACCTAAATGGGAAACAAATCATTTTCCTAGCTGTAACAACTAGGAATCAGTAAGTTAAGCACCATAACTGATTTAAAATTCAGATTATTCATAAGGGAAATCACACACACCCATCAGAGATGCACAACACAAGTAGCAGCTAGAACATCATCAAATAATCTCCACCAACCGAGAGGGATATCACACAGCACGGCCTCGGGCCCAAATAGAGTGAGAGAGAGGGGAGGAAAGATTGGTGCTTACCAGCGCCCGTGTGCAACCACGACGGCGTGGGGGGCAGTGCCACGCGGCCGTCGCAGCGCCGCACGGGGAAGTCTTCTCCGCGCGCGCAGGCCACCAGGTGAACGCCGGCGTGCAAAGACACAGCCAGAGCCGAAACCCTAGCTCGGGATCGAAGAGGGCACGGTCGTGCGAGGATCGATTCGGCGAGAAACCGCGGACAGAGGGAAAGACCGCGGTGCGGCGCGTCGATGGCGCATGGAAGCGGCGGCGGAGACTGCCGGAGGTGGTCGGAGCAAGGAGGCGACCACGGCGGCGATTCCGTCGCACGGGAGGCAAAGGGGATCGAGGAAGAAGAGGATAGGGCCGCGTCTGGCGTTGACTGGTTCGGTCGAACCAGTTGAGGGTTCCACCCATGACAGCTCTGGCCCACCAGTCAGTGGGCTAAGCCCACTGATTTTTCTCCCAGCCAAATTAAAAAAAAAATAATAAATAAATAAAATACACAATAAAAGAGATAAAAAAAATAGATGGCAAATAAATGAAAATTAAGAAATCTTAAATAAGTTTTGAATTCAGAAAATATAATCTATTCAAAAATATTTTATTCCGAATTTTCTTTTAAAGATAAAATTTTTAATCTTATTTATATAGTCTTTATTCTGATAAAAGATTTAAATTCCTAAATTCAATACACATGGATTTTTCTATTAAAATAAATAATAAAAGAATAGTAATAATAAAAATAATAGCATTAATCCAATCATTTAATTTTACACACCTCTGAATTATTTCTAAATAACCCATTTCCCTAAAGGCTTAAATTAAATAAATAAAATAAACAAAGGAATATAAGCCATACCTAAAACAACGCTAAATTCCTAGACCCAAATTTAAATCATGCATAATAGAATCATGTATCATAGCATTCATTGTTTCTTTCAAACATTGTCTTATGAGACAATGATACTTATTTCAGAACCCGAGGTCCCGGGTCAGTCCGAAGCTTCGAATTGCACTACCTCTCTGTCACCAGGCAAGTTCATCACTTGCTCATGTCCGTTGAAATATTTTCTAGCAAAACATTTGTCAAATGCTATATCGTACCACCTATGCATTGAAAAATCAAAATCTTATTTTCATAAATAACAATACTATTGGGTTACCAGTCCAGGGTGACTGATTAACCAATTATGGTGGGCAGTGGAACCATGGTTGACTGTGGTTGGTGGAGGTTCCACTGCATATGGAAAGTGATAACCCTAGGAGTTAATCACCAATGTCGTCAGTGATTCTTGCGCCGAATATTACGCGCAACCATGAGATCTGGAATGGGACGGAGAAGTCAGCTGTACCCTTTTCCTCTCGTACACCAACGGGTGACTAGATCAAAGCCGGGCGGTGTGTAAATCCGCTGAGCTTGAGGTGGCCAGGATAATAACCTCACCTTCGGGTTGTGGCTTCTAGCATCTATTGAAGGTTGGCTTCAGGACTAGGTTGGGACGGTGCCCACGAGTCAGCAAGTTGTAGGTTGGGATGGTTCCCACTAGCTTGCAACTGAAGTAATGGGGGGTGTGCGGGGATGGTGGGAAGGCGCAGTGATTGGCTTGGATTACTGACTGGGCCCCACACCAAGGAAGTGTGGACGGGAAAGTACACCCGGTTGAGCAACAAGGTCTTGATCTCTTATGGGTAAAGCAGCGCACCTCTGCAGAGTGTATAAATGTGACATGTTACTCCACGTTCCAGGACGGAACGGCGAACGCAGCAGGAAAGGAGGCTCCTCAAAGCCCTAGCCCTGTGACTCCTGACGGACATAGCTCTTCAGAATTAAAAGCAATATTTGAAGAAATGTTTTCGAAAACTTGCATTAGCCTACGGCAATCCATTGTCTGCGGCTGTAGCTAGCACATCAAACTTCACACTTTTCCATAATGATCTTGCGGAGTAACGCTGTTACTCACCCTTGCCTTAAACCCCTTTCTAGACTTTGAGGCCGCAGAAGACGAAGAAGGTTACGACGTCTACAACCAAGACAACCTGGTCTACGACGAGCCAGACTTATCAGGCGGAGTCGAAGGCGTCGACTACCTCATCACCTTCGGAGACCAAGAGGAAGAAGCGGAGGATAACTAGAGCGAGGTCCTACAGTAGTTAGTGAGCCGAGCAGCATAGAACTTTACTAAATAAGTTGCTGAGCTCCATGGTTTTAAGTTTGTTAATACCCCTTGTTTGTAAACTCTTAAGTTTACAAATAGAACCCAGTAGTGCGGATCCTCGGTGGACCGAAGAGGATCTTTCTGAATTTGTATATATGTGGCTTGTAATAATAAGTGGTTGACTGTTGGACCCACGCAATGTTTCTGTTGTACCACTCTGATGGTGTGATATTTGCGGAACCGTGTTTCGTAAGTCTTACATCGACGTCCTGCGTGCTGCAATCATGCGGTGGCAAGGCGGGTCGTCACACTACTCCATTGTTGACCTTCGAAAGCTCACTTCCCTCTCAATCCCTCCATTGAATCTTCCATATTCTTTAGGGAAAGTTGAGAGGAGATCTAGATCTACAATCCTACCAATCCATCTCTCCTCTAAGTGAGGGGAACTTAGTGGATCTAGTTCTTGGAGTTCCTTTGTGGTTCTTCTTCTTTGTTCTTCCTCTCTTCTCCCCTCCATAAGCATTAGTTGCTTTTGGTGGGATTTGGGAGTGAAGGATTTGACTCCTTTGTGGTTTCCTTTGTTCTTCCTCTCTTATTCCCCCATAAACATTTGTTGTTGTGTTGGAATTTGAGAGTGAAGGACTGGAGCACTTCGTGTGCTCTTACCATTGCATTTGCATCGGTTTGAGCCCTCCACGAGGATTCGTGGTGGTGATACTTGTGAGCTTGTTACTCTTGGGTCATTGGACCCTAGACGCCTTTTGTGGCCGGTCTTTTGTGGCCAAGACCTTTTGTGGTCAAGACCTTTTGTGGTCAAGACCTTTTGTGGTCACTTGAGAGCCCCCAATTAAGTTGTGGGTGTGTGCCTCAAGACTTGGGAGCCCCCAATTAAGTTGTGGGTGTGTGCCTCAAGAGTTGTACGGGATTCGATCTCCGCCCCAAAGGAGATCAATAGTGGAAGGTGAACTCGCAACCTTTTGTGGTTGAGTTCATCAGGAGAAGAAGGTGAGCCTTTGTGGCGTTGCGGCTAACCTGTTGTGGTTGCGCACACCTCTCCAAACGAGACGTACACCCCTTGGGTGGAACTCGGGAATACATCCTTGTCTCCGCGTGCCTCGGTTATTTCTATACCCGAGCTCTTTACTTATGCACTTTACATTGTGATAGCCTTCGTGCTTGAAGTCATATATCTTGCTATCACCTTGTTACTTGTATTGCTTAGCATAAGTTGTTGGTGCACATAGATGAGACTAGTATTTATATCTAGGTTGTATGCTTGTTATAGTAAACCTTTAGTTTTATTCCGCCTTTATCAAGCATACCGGAATTTCCGAGTCATTGGTGGACCGGATATTCCGGCTACTCGGAATTTACGGGTCACGATTGGACCGGATATTCCGGCTCCTCGAAAAAGTTTTTAATCGCCTATTCACCCAACCCCCCTCTAGGCGACGTCTATCCGTTCAATTGGTATTAGAGCCAGGTTATCTCATTATTAGGACTAACCGCCTAGAGATAAAGATGTCGTTTAGAGATCTAGTGCACAATCCCTCTTATAGATTCGATGGCACAAATTATGATGTTTGGAAAATTCGCATGCTTAATCTTTTTAGAGACATGGGTTCAAATTTAGAGAGTATTGTAGATATGGGTTTTTATCCTCCAAAGGATTCACAAGAATTATCTTTAGAGGATGAGAAAAACTCTTATCTAGATACTCTAGCATCTAATGGTCTCATATGTGCTTTGAGTGATGTAGTCCTTGCGTCAATCATGCCTTTTCGGAGCGCTCATGAATTATGGACAAAACTTCAAGACATATATGAGGTGTCCAACATTTCCAACGATTATTGTCCTCCTTCCACATCCGGTCGTGATGAGTTCACGACTTCTTCCACTTCACCGACATGTGGTTTGCCACAAGGTAAATATATGGTGAGTGGTGATAGAAATTGCAATCTTGATGGTGAACCTACTATTGACTATACTTCACACTCATCTTTTTGCAATTCTCTATCTTTGGACTTAAGCACATATAGCACTCAAAATGTCATACATGCTAGTGTTGATAGTCCTTGCATATCATGTAGTAGTTGCTTAACTAAATCTCATGATGATATGCTTTCCTTGTCCTGCTGCCATGATCAAAGTTCTTCTATTTCCTCTAGTACTTGTTTGGCTAACAATGTAGAGGAATTCCAACAATTGTTGGAACAAGACATGGACCTCAATGGTGTTTCAAGTAACTCTTCATCGTCTTCATTGACTACTAACCTTTGCCTTATGGCTAAGGAGTATAAGGTAGGTCCTACCGTGCACTCCAATATATCTCATGGTGATGATGTTGATGATGATACTAGTCTTGAAATCAAATAAGAAATTATTGCTTTTGATCATTTCATGACTAACTTGCAAGGAGTTGGAAAGAAACACTTTGGCTCTCTTATGAGCCGTATAGGTGAGCTTGAGGATGTTCTTGAGCTAAAAGGTGAGATTGAGAGAGAAGATGCCTATGAAAAGGTATCTCTTCAATCATCTCTAGAAGAAGAAACAAGAAACTAATGCTCACCTTCAAGAGCAACTTGAAACTATCATGGAGTCTCATAACTCCAAAATTGCTAAACTCACTAAAGAACATGAACATGCTATTGCTAAATGTAATGTGCTTAGTAAACAAAATGCTAAGTTAAATAATGAGCTTGTCATGTTGTCTCCTTCCACTTCTAATGATAATGATGCTTGTGCTACTAACTCCACTTTGTGTGAAGCATCTATTTTGAAGGAGAATGTTGAGCTAAGGGCTCAACTTGATTTGCTAACTATCAAGTATGGGATATTGGAAGAAAATCATGAAAAGCTTTCAAGCTCTAATGAGGATCTTCTAGCATCCCATGCTAAGCTAAAGTTAGCTCATGAGGCGGTCACTACGAAGGTAAAATCTTATGAGCCTCTTGTGAACACTAGCACAAACTTTACTTCTAATGCTTTATTGCCATGTGCTAGTTCTTGTAATTCATCCACTCATAAAATTGCTACATCTTGTGATGAATTACTTTCCTTGCCTTGTTGCTCTAACAATGTGGCTAGTACTTCCTCTAGTATTTGTGTTAAAACTAACCATGTAGAGGAACTCAAAGAGCTCAAGGCACAAGTCACTTCTTTGAAGAAAGACTTGATGAAGTGTCATGAAGGGAAGTCCACCCTCGACAACATGTTGAGAGTGCAACAACTTCCTCATGATAAGAATGGACTTGGATTCAACTCCAATAACAAGAACAAGTCCAATGTCAAGAAGAAGCACAAGTTCGTCAAGAAGAAGGGCCAAGAACAAGCTATTGATTCGGCCAAGATTGTGTGCTTCAAGTGCAAGGTTGAAGGGCACCATGTTAGATCTTGCCCTTTGAAGAAGAAGCCTCTTAGTGAGAAGCAACAAGGGAAGCGACCTCAAGTCCCAACTCAAGCTTCCCGAGTTGAAGAACCTTCCCTTCCCAAGAAGAAAGGTAAAAGCCGCTTTTGCTACAAATGTCGTGGGAAGGATCACTTTGCTTCTTCATGCACTCATGGTAACTTATCCAACCCCACTATTATTGATAATGTTCACTCTCTTCGGAAGGATAAAGTTGGCAATGTGTTTGCCAAAGTTATTGGTACTCAAAGTGGTGTCAGGAAAAGAACCATTTGGGTTGCCAAGCCTATTGTGACTAACCTCTTAGGACCCAACTTGGTTGGGGACCAACAAGCTAAAACTTGATCAATAGGTGTAAGTGGAGGACATTGGAGACTTGACTACATCATGAAGAATTAAGGGATCTTCATCATCCATATTATCTCAAGTCAAGTCAAGTGGATTATATTGTCTTAGCATTTATCCAATGCTCCTCCTTGCGGTAACTTGTATTTACTTCATATGTACTCATTGAAAGTTACTTGCACCCTTGCATGTGTTTGGTTTTGTGCCTTACTAGTGTTTCATATGTGTTGTGCACTCTACTTACTTATGTTGAGTAATCAAGCTTGTGTATGTTGGTTTGCACACCATGTATGTTTGAGCCTCTTGTCTATTTGTTTTTATCTTAAATTGGCTCTTTTTAGGGATTTTTAATGGACTATCCCATTTTGGGGGAGTGATGTGCTTTTTGGTAACTCACCCCCTTAAAATGTGTATTCATGAGGAATACCACTTAGTAGTGATATTTCAATATTATCTACTCTCTTTGTGGTATACTCATGAGAAATTCAAATTCTAATGTCCATTAATTATCTCTTGTTGGATTTCTTTTGTCTCTTGTTACAAAGAATGGATTATCACATTATGGGGGAGTAATAAGCTATGTGCATATTACAAGCCTAGAAAATGTGAACATGAGAGGTAGTATCACCTAGAGTTGATATTGTTGATTATCTTGTTCCTAGGTGGCATGGTACTCAAACAAGTTCCATATTTGCTTAAATGCATTTTGATCAACCATCTTTTGGTATCTTGTTTGTGAGAAAGTTTCTTGATGCCTAGAATGATCATTGAATATGTGAAGTCATCAAGAATATCTAGATAAGCATGTTTTTTAATTCTTTTATTTTGCCACGTGCTTATGTTTTGTGAATATGATCTTAATTATATATGTCATGTACCACCGAGAAATATCTCCATACAATCATTGTCTTTGACAAGTGATAATTATATTGGTGGTAAAATTATTGATCATATTTACATTGGCTTTTGTTCCTAAATTGTATTATTCTATCGCCAAGTTTGTGTTGGTTTAACCACCCATTTGTCTTCTTTGCTTCATTTAGTTCTTTTTGTTGCTCTACTCATAATTTGTGTTGTGCTTTCTTGAGTTAGGACAAGCAAGGATCCCATTGTTGTGCAATTAAATTCGAAGACTTAATTCTAAGTAATGCACTATTCTTGGGGGAGCTATCCTACATTGAGTAGAACATCATCCTTTTAATTGTTATCGGGTCTTATTGATTTTCTTGAACTTTGTGTTCAAAAAGATATATGGAGGGTAATGATCCCACTTGTGTGCATTTTTTATTTACATACAAGATCTTAAAAATGCACTAATTATCGGGAAGCTACTCTATACTCTTTAGAACACTATCCTTTAAATTGGTTTTTTAATTTGGTTTTGTATCTTATTGCTCTTCTTGAACATGACTAAATGGTTAACAATATATATGAAAAGTGATGATCCCATTTTTGTGCATTTTGTATTCAAATACAAGATCATAAGTAATGCACAAATCTTGGGGGAGCAATCCTATATGTTATTCAACATTAGTTGTCTTCAATTGGTGTTTGTTCCCGATGACATGTCTCTTTGAAAGACAAACATTTTTCGTCTTGGTACTTTGTGCCATCATGAAAATTGTAGAGGGCTTGGTTTATTTGTTGAAACCTTACTCTTCTTTGTGGAGTTGGCTATCTCATCCCATGGTTCCTAGTCTACCTTTTTGGATGAGATAAACCTTCGAGCATGCTTGTTTGATTTATTTCTTATGCTCATTGGTTTAGACTTGACCTTGATTTCATTTGATATCTTTTCAAATTGGTTTCTCCAATCATGTGTTGGTTTGAGTCTTTTGATACAATGAGGACAAATCCTTCTCTTGCCACACTTTTGTGTAGCTTCTTGATTTAATTGGTGTTTTGTCCAAATTGTATCTCGCTTGGTTCTTGAAAGTTTTGTGCATGCATATTTACTATTTGTATATCTTATGGCATGTTTACTTTCGTTGATCCAATATATAGGATAAACTCCATCAAATCCTAAATGACTAAGATGTACATGAAATTCTATTTCACATCAATATGCACATATTTATGTGGAGTTTGTCCTATGTATTGTAGTTGGACTAACTACTTTGGACCCAATTAGTTTGGGTACCATTGTGTACTTGATTTGTTTTAGGTACATGAGAGATGCATTGGAAGCTTGCCTCTATTTAAAGAAGATGTCTTCACCATGTGCTTCTTGGAGTCAAGCTTGGATGATTGTGAACTCTCATCTTCTACACCGTCAATGCTATCTCGGTAACAAGTATCTAACTCATGCATACACTTCTAGCTCTCAACCTTGTGTACGTTGTTCTTTGGCATGAGTTTCTCTAAGTTGCATTTGATATGGTTTTTGCAAAGTTTGATTCAATACATCTTCATTGCAAATGTGAGTTAGCCGGGATGATTAAACATCAAGGGGATTTAATATTTATATATAATCATTCTCATGATTCACGGATCCCCAATGTGTTAATCTAGCAAATTCATTTCAAAGTCTCTCATATGCAATATTGATGAATTCTCTTAAACCATTTGCCTTATGTGATAATCGTTTTGTGTCCGAAGTATCCCAACTATCACTTATCCTATGTTGGTATTTGTGATGCTTTGAGAACTTGGTGTTGGAAGTTCATCTATACCCTTTAAGAATAATTTGAGCTATGTGCTTTGCTTTTAAGCAAAAATTCTTATCGGTGTATTTATGACTTCCTCTTGAATATCATGTGCTTGACCTTGTACCTACATTGTGTGTGCATGTTTCTTTGAGGACTTAGTGTCCACTTAGAAATTTATACACATGAGGGTAGTTACATATTTAATTGGTATTTAAAATCTTTAGTGATCACCTTTTACTACTTTCTTGATTCTTTGGTAATCTCTAAATGACACAAGCTTTGTTTTTCTATTGGTTTCACATTGCCTCTTAATAAGCTTGTGATCCTATTTGATTTATCATCTTGGGTGTGCTTGTTTGCAAAATACATGATACGCACTATGTGCCTCATAATTTGAAAGACTATGATGTTGCTTAGGCTCATCCTTGTTTGGTCTCCTAAATTGTATTTCCATGTCACACCCATCCTTTCCCGGTTGAGCAAGCCTTTATTCAATCTTGCACCTTTTTGTGTTTAAAATTATCTAGGAGGGAATGAGGATTCCATGTTATGATCACCATATTGAAATACAAATCTTTTCATTGTGCATGTACCTTGGGGAGTTCCCTCTTGATTTCTAGAACACTTGGTTGATCGTATCATAATATCCTTTTTGCTCAATTGGTTTTGGATCCCTTGATTGATTGCTTCTTTGCGAATGCTTTCCCCCTTTGCAATTGGTATCCTTACAGTGGATTTCAATTGATATATTCTTGTGCAATTTTTGGATCCTCAATATAGTTTGATCCCCTCCATCTATTCGTCATTGGATAAGTGCATTTGATTTCACTCATATCATGAGAAATGCATAAATCATGAAGGAGATCTTATTATGTTACCTTTCCAAAGCCTTTCGCCCATTTCGGCAATCGTTGCCAATGGGGGAGAAGTTTTGGAGGGTTGTATGGAATTGGATTTGTACTTTGGTTTATTCTTAAGTATTTGCCTTCCTTGCCTTTGCATTCGTTGCTTGGTTTTTTTTATATAGTGGAAACTCCAACATCGGTAATGGTCGATAATATATGCAATGAATTCATGTGCATACACACGTGCATAAATTATGGGGGAGTTTGCTCTATATATGTGGATGGACTAACATCACATACCTTTGTAGTGTTTGATGTTAGTGCAACCATTCTTGTTCGTTAAATTCCATATTATAAACCCTCTCAAAAGAGATTGTCATCAATTACCAAAATGGGGGAGATTGAAAGAGCATTTTCCCTCATGTGTGGTTTTGGTAATTGAATGACAATCTCTATGGACTAATGTTTGCTTTGAGATATCATTATAGATCATGTCCATGGAGTTGTGGAGTTCATGTGTTGGACTCTTGAAACTTATGTGTTGAGTGGAGCATATTGCAAGTATGTCTTGAAGGATTCAAGACATCATATTAGTGAAGAAATGTTGGAAGATACAAGGTTGATCAAGATGTTGATCAACACACAAAGCTACAAGATGTACCAAGAGCGATCATGTATCTCTTGGGATGGTAAACACTTGTCCGCATAGCTTTGTGAACTAACCCATGATATATGTGTGTGTGGTATCTTTATATGAGGTTAGGTATCTTCCCATGGGTTTGCATCAAATGAAGATTTCATATAGCTCATGGAGGATGACGTCATGTGGTGATCGTCATCAAGGTGAGATGTGCAAGACCAAGACCAATAGAAGCTTCTTGAAGAGATCCTATGCTTCGTGCTTGCAACAGATACATGAAGATGAAGCTAATTGAGACTCTCCCATTGTGAGCATGGGGGAGTATTTGGAGAAGTCTTCATCAAGCATGTGCTTGGACGCACAATCAAGAAAGATGAACCACTTGAAAAGATCAAGATATTCATCATCTAACTCAAGTGGAATGCTCAAGGCAAAGGTATGATCTTGATAGGGCTATAGAATAGATAGGCGTACTATCAAGAGGGGCTCTCAAGTTAGTAACTTGATCGCATCGTTGTGGAGAACTCAAACCTTTGCATACTTGGCATATCATATTTCTGGGTTCTTATTTGGCTTTTATGGTGGTGAGGAACTAGATCTTGGTTCATCTCCATGTCAAGCTCTTGTTCATCGGAAACGGTCTTACTTTGGAAAACTTGTTGACTTTCATCCATGTGAGGATTTAGAGCTTGGTTTATCTCCATACTAAGCTCTAGTTCATCAAAAACGGATTTCGTATGAATATCTTGTTACGTTTTTGATATTGGAGGTTTTACCGGTTTACATGTTTTAGGAAAGTTAAACCTTTCCCCATTTGGTTTTATCCTCACATGATGGACTATGATGTTTCTATGCATATTCAAGTAGAGCTCGTTGTAACGATTCCAACGAGCCAAAAATCATCGAAAACGGAGTCCGGATGGAAAATATATTGCAGTTTTGGTTTTGCTGTTTCTGTCAGTTTTCAGTCACTCGGAATATCCGATTCTGGACTGATCGGAATATCCGATTCTCGCAGTTTTTCTCGAAAAAGAGGCACTGATTGGAACCAGAAATTCAGCTCGGAAATTTCACTTTTGGGCGGAATTTCCGGTCTAAATTCTGGGTGTAACGGTTCTATTTTCTGGGGGGGGGGGTGTATAAATACCCCTCCCCTTCTTCTTCCTTTGCGAATCTACGGCAGCACGACTTTCCCCTCTCTCCTACTCCATTGTTGACCTTGGAAAGCTCACTTCCCTCTCAATCCCTCCATTGAATCTTCCATATTCTTTAGGGAAAGTTGAGAGGAGATCTAGATCTACAATCCTACCAATCCATCTCTCCTCTAAGTGAGGGGAACTTAGTGGATCTAGTTCTTGGAGTTCCTTTGTGGTTCTTCTTCTTTGTTCTTCCTCTCTTCTCCCCCCCATAAGCATTAGTTGCTTTTGGTGGGATTTGGGAGTGAAGGATTTGACTCCTTTGTGGTTTCCTTTGTTCTTCCTCTCTTATTCCCCCATAAACATTTGTTGTTGTGTTGGAATTTGAGAGTGAAGGACTTGAGCACTTCGTGTGCTCTTGCCATTGCATTTGCATCGGTTTGAGCCCTCCACGAGGATTCGTGGTGGTGATACTTGTGAGCTTGTTACTCTTGGGTCATTGGACCCTAGACGCCTTTTGTGGCCCGGCCTTTTGTGGCCAAGACCTTTTGTGGTCACTTGAGAGCCCCCAATTAAGTTGTGGGTGTGTGCCTCAAAACTTGGGAGCCCCCAATTAAGTTGTGGGTGTGTGCCTCAAGAGTTGTACGGGATTCGATCTCCGCCCCAAAGGAGATCAATAGTGGAAGGTGAATTCGCAACCTTTTGTGGTTGAGTTCATCAGGAGAAGAAGGTGAGCCTTTGTGGCGTTGCGGCTAACCTGTTGTGGTTGCGCACACCTCTCCAAACGAGACGTACACCCTTTGGGTGGAACTCGGGAATACATCCTCGTCTCCGCGTGCCTCGGTTATTTCTATACCCGAGCTCTTTACTTATGCACTTTACATTGTGATACCCTTCGTGCTTGAAGTCATATATCTTGCTATCACCTTGTTACTTGTATTGCTTAGCATAAGTTGTTGGTGCACATAGGTGAGCCTAGTATTTATATCTAGGTTGTATGCTTGTTATAGTAAACCTCTAGTTTTATTCCGCCTTTATCAAGCATACCGGAATTTCCGAGTCATTGGTGGACCGGATATTCCGGCTCCTCGAAAAAGTTTTTTATCGCCTATTCACCCCCCCCCTCTAGGCGACGTCTATCCGTTCACCCTCCCTCTCTTGCCGGCGCGTCCCCTCCCTCCCTCTCGCCGGCGCCGAGTCGTTCCCGTTGCTTCCATAGCTTTGTAGGCGGGGGAAGTTCTTTTTTTGTTCCCGCTTCGGTCGCAGATCGCTGGGTGGTGGTGATGGATCTTGTGCCGGTGGTGCTTGATCTACTCCCTGATGGCGTGGAGAAGTAGGGGGTTGGGCGGGTAAGACTCCTTCTCTCTATCGACCAAAGCAGGCGCAACAGCGCTCCGCAGTCCTTACCTCGTGCTTCTGATTGGGGGTGAATGAATTGGGCGGGCCAGGATGGGGGCGGGAGAAGAGGAGGAATAAGGAGCGGAGGTGGGGAAGGCGGACTAGGACCCGGCGACGAGATTGGGCAGGCGACTGGAGTAAGGCTACACGGGGTTGAGGAGATCTGGGCAAATATACCATGGAGGGGACGATGGGAGGAAGACGACGAGCGTTTTTTTCTGTTTCACTGGACGAGTAGTTTCCCAGGAACTTGCGGGATGGCACCAATTGTAATTTAAACGTTGATTTGAGGGCAAACAGGTCATATTGGCGATTTTGGAGGTTTGTCGGAAATTGCTTTAACGTCTTAGATTTCGGAACGGAGGGAGTAGCTCCGTGACGCCAATTGCGCTGGGACAAGACCTGTCATTAGGTCGTATAGTGGTGTATATGATTGTCTTGAAGTGATTACAAGCATGAAGAGTGCAAATCTCGGAAGATTTAGCTCAATCTTGAAGGAGATCAAGGCAAGTTCGTGTGAGAGAATCGATGTCTTTCATCCATGAGAAGAGAGATTTCAATAGAGAAGCCCATAGTTTGGCTTGTAGTCCGTCTTCGCTCACTGTAGGGCGTCATACATGGCTGATAGATACGCCAAATTTCATTTGTATCCCTACTAAGTGTTGTAATATGTGTGTGAACTCGGAGCAGCAAGTTCTGACGCGCTCTTTTTCTCACCAGGATACCGAAAGGAACTGGGAGGTTTTTAATGAGGCGGCTTGCGTGCTGTAATAAAGTGTGTTAATTCTCCAAATAAATAAATTAAGAAGTAGCTTTCTATAAAAAAAATTACACGAATTTTAAATCACTTGACATCGAAGGCCGTGATTAGATTCATATGGGAGGTAAAAGTGGCGTAAAAATAGTATTAACCAGGTTGGATTAGCACCCACAATCTCTATCCCTAATCACAGTTATCAATATGCTTTAAAATTCGTGCAAAAAAAACTTTCATAAAAACACAAAAGCACTTATCATTTTTCTTTTCTAATTCCTGGGCTGAGAACCTGAGTGCAGCCGGGAAGGAACTGTAACCTGCCGGCACGTGAGTAACAATCATGTAAGATGTGTTAAGGGCTAGCCTATTTAGCTTAGGTTTCGGGCCTGGCTCCTATCTACTACACGTGTGTTGGCATGCCATGACACGTGGTTAGATACGTTGTGGTGGGCCGTGACTTGCCAGGCGTGTGAAAGCCCTAAATCGTGTTGTCCCATGCTTGTGTCGGCACATTGGTCAAGTTTGGTCCCGATCGATAAGAGGAGACGGCTGAAAGACGTGTCGGGGCCCACCCCGTTTTGCTTAGGTGTCGTTTTGTTTAAACTTATATGCGGATTAGCATATCTTATTTTTTACTCTTTCACTTGTCAATCCGATTTTTTCAAACATGGTATAGTCGCAGACCTAAACGTGCACACACCCTTCGTGACTTCCTCCATGCACAAAGACGCACAAGTACGTCGTGTACGCACTCGCGAGTCACGTCGAGTCCATCCATTCTATGTTTTTATTTCTTGTTCCAACTTATGGTTCTTATTTCTATTTTATTTTGTTTTGTTTTTTTTGGTAAAGGGCTAATTACTTTAAGAGTTTTTTCCTTCTTTAGTTTAGTTCCGTATACTTGTGGACTTTTACTTTTATTTTATGCTTTAGTTTTCAATAGTGGTTTTATTTAAATTTATTTATTTATGCGAAACAAATGAGCTTCTTAGTTTTTTTAACCTATGAGCGTTATTAGTTGGAACCAAATTTGACACGTAGGTCAGGGGTGCATCCTATGAGATTCCACTTGCTACTACTTTGCCTAATTACATAAGAACATGTGCAATTGAATTGCTCACGCGGTCCACTTTTTGAACCACAATCTGATTATAGATATGCAACACTTCCCTCGTAATATAGGCTCCAGTATTTTGACCGATCTGTACTTTTTTAACTTGAAATAAGCTCACCTATATATTCTGTTTTTTTTCTTGTTCCATTGTTGTGCTTCTTTCTTTTTCTTTTTCCTCTTTTTTTTTCTTAGTTTGGTTTCTTATACTACATTGAACTCTATTTTATTTTACTTTTCTTACTTTAGTTTCTAATATTGTTTCTATTTCATTTTATTTTCCATTTTTATGTTTCCATTTTCACGTGTGATTCTGAGAAGTGTATAAGGAGCTGGCCAGATAGTTCCAAATTTTACCGAACTGATAACACTATGTACATCATAGCTCATCGACGAGATGCATCAGGTGAGATCAACATACAAAACTGTACACGTCCATATCAACTCTTAGGTCTCTGACTCTCTGTGATGCATCAGGTGAGATCAGATGAGGGGCCTGAACTCGATGCCTTCGACAACCAGCCCGCGCTTGGGGTGCCACCCAAGAACCTCGAAGCTCACCGCCAGCTCCTCCCCCGCCACAACCTCGTCGCCGGTGCGCACTCGCCCCATCTCCACCTCCCACCACCCGTCGCGCCGTTGCGTTGGGACCCTCACGCCACCATCCGTGCCGGCGGCGCCCATGAAGCTGCGGGGCTCGGCGTCGTTGGGGCGGAGGCACACGGCGTGGCGCGACACCGCGCGGCCGCCCAGACTCATCGTCGTCTCCTGGTCTGGAAAGCTCAGGCCGCGGTGGTCTTCAGCGGAGGTGAAGACGAAGTACGCGACGTACGCGGTGGCCGGCGTCAGCGCGGCGGTGGGGAGCCGGCCGTAGATGTCCAGGCATGTGCAGTCCACCAGCTGCGCCACGTCCGCGAACCTGGCCGGGGTCGACATACTCCATGTTAATATGAGAAATATTGAAGAAAAAAAAACAATTTCAAGCACTTGATGACCGATTTCGTAAGAGTCTTTTGTAGAGCCAGTCAAAGTTTGAAAAGATGACTGCACTTACTTGTATATACTTATTCAAGATGCAAAACTTGTAAACAAATAGAGGTAAGCTAGATTATTCTCAACAAAAAGCCAGCTAGCAAAGCTGCTCCAATATACCAATCGTAATAGTAGTCGATACAGAACAATGGAGATCAGATCCATCCGTTATTTATTTACTTATTTATTTATATAAAAAAAAGTCCTGCAAGCTTGCCGGCATCTCCATCGGCATCGATCATCTTAATAATGCAGGCTACTGGCATTGTTTAGTGGCTCTGCGTGATCCATGGATCGATGCAGTTTCGTCGTCGATGGCGACGTGGAGCAAGTTGACGAAGGATCAACTCGTGAGGGTGGGGAGTCGCGTGGCTTTCAGCCGACCGCACCGTGTGTGTGGCCTCTGCCCTCTGGCATGAGAGGTGTCTTTTTTTCTTGACTTGCTCATAGGCTCTCATAGGTCATAGCGACATAGCCACACCCGCCTGCGTGGACTTGCTAATTTCTGCTGGGTTTCTATTAAAAACACAAGGAAGAAGATTGAATTGTGCGTATATATGGCGATCGAGTCTCACTGTTTTTGGTTGCAAGCAATGGAAGTGGCAGAAATAAGATTCCTGCTATAGGTAGACTAACTGGTGTGTTCTAGAAGAGGGCGTGCATCATCTTTTGTTTGGCTGCAGTTTCGCAGCTTCGTTTCCTAATTGTTGTTCCGTGACTTCCATCACTCAACCATAAAGCCACAATATATAATAAAAAAAAATAGAAGCAGAAAGAAAGATAGAAAGACGATTGTTGGGATGATCACTACGTAGGCATTATATGTCCAGCACGAGGCAAAGGTCGGTAATGGAAGCAGTTAACAACACCAACCAACCAAACCCATTTGCGTATTCATGATGTCGATCCACAGTAATGGAGGTCGCTGTTTGGTTTTGATTCGGAGGGAAGAAAGAAATCGATGGATGTCTGTATGGTAATGGTAATGGTAGTATGGTACCTGGAGAGCGTGTGTGGCATCCACCTCCAGCTGAACTCGCCGTCCTCCCACGGCAGGCTGAGCCTCCTCGCCGAGAGCGCCACGCACTTGGCCCCGCTCCCCTTGGCCAGCCACACCGCCATGCCGCCGTCCTCCACCAGCACGACCACGTCGGTGAGCCCGAGGTAGGCCTCCTTCTTCGTCTTTGACGGCGCCAAAGACGCCGCCGCCTTGGTGCTCTTGCGCGAGAGGAGCGGCGCCTGGTGCAGCTGGAGGTAGTCCGGCGGGAGGAAGCGTGCCCAGACGGTGTCGGACTCGGCGGCGTCGCGGAAGCACGGCGACACCGCGGCGCAGCGGCAGGCGTCCCGCGGGGAGGTGAGCGCGATCACGTGCGCCACGCACGCCTCCGGGAGGTCGAACGCCCGCGTCGTCCGATCATCCCCCTCCGCCGCCGTCACCATGCCAGCCGCCTGATGACTGCCCATGGATCCTGATGGCTCCGGCAGCAGCTAGCTTCGTTTGCCGGGGGAGCAGAGAGCGGAGCGGCGGTAGCTTTTTGGTTCTTGGAAATCGGATAGAAGAAACAAAAAACGAGACACAATTTGTATATATACTTGACAAGTATATATATATATATATTTGTGGGATATGCCAGAGACTGGGGAAAGGTCAGTGCAGGCGTGCAGCGACCCTACTTTTCTGTAGTATATAGCCGTATCTGTAAGTATGTATGGTACGACTACGGCAGCGTAATGGCACGCAGTGGCCGACCCAGTCGCTAATAGTGACGGCGAAAAGGAGTCGCCGTTCCGCTACGTGCACCGGAGGCCGACCATGCATTACTTCTCTGACGGTGTCGATGTGAGCCGGCACGCGTAACGGCGTGGAAGAGAGGCGATGTCTTGTGCGGCGAGTGACAGAGCCGGTCAATAGAGTGACGCCGGCGACGACGAAAAGGACTCGCCGCTCCGCTCCGAGTACCGTGGACGCGGAAGCTAGCGATTCATGACGACGTCGCCCGGCTCGGAGGCGCCACGGCACAGCACAGCAAGCCAGACCATGATCACGTACAGTACTCATTTGCAGACCCAGACCACCAAGCCCCATGAGTCCACGGTGGGGATGACGATGATACATTACATAGCCGCTACTGATCGAGCTTCTTCTATATCCTGTCCTCGTACGAATTAGGAAGCAATCAAAATCAAGGAGCGCTATAATAGTCATCCAAGGCCCCAGCTTTCAAGGAGTACTGCTACTAGTTTGTTTCGATTCTTGGCAAGGAACCGAGATTGATTGGCCGCCCAGATACTTGGCCCTTCCACGCGACAACAACGCCAAAAAGATTCGCCGAAAACTGCATATGCAGCAGCAGATTCATTGGCTCACCGGGTTGGTACCACCCACGCGGGTTCCTTTCACCTCTCCTATCATTTGACAGCGGGAGTGTAGACGGAATCGAGCGGGCGACATCTCGTCATTCACACCAGAGTTTCAAAAACACTAGAGTAAGACAAGGCTTGGCCTGCACCCACACCACACACGTCAAATCGGGAGGGCGACCACTTGCAAATGAGGTTTTCTTTTAAGCAAGCGGTTTGACTCTAAACAACCTGGAACTCCGATGAAATCCAAGGTTCGAGCTGTTGGAAATTTAGGCCCATGATGGGTCACTAGGCCCACTTTAAAATTCTGATATTTTAAGTTCACTTCACAATCTTTAATCGCACTAGTTGAATGTCCGTGCATTGCATCGGTCTTTTTGAAATTGTTTTCTTGTTGCATATGGAAACATAATACACACATGTAGAAAGCCATAGCGATAATATTGCATTTTTCCTATTTTTCTTAAAGTGTAATTTGAAAACAATCAATATTTTGGCATCATATATAAAGCAACGAACCAACATATGTCTTCTTAATGATTCCATTTTCTTGTATTTTAGAGACGACTTTATGTACTCCCCCGTTTCGAAATAAGTGTCTCAAGTCTCTCAAAAAGGAGATGTATACCTTATTTGATATGCATTATCCTTGATGAAAATGGTAAAGGAATTCAATCCATAAAATTTTGTTAACAACATTCTTTTAAAGCAAAGAAAATCTCTAGGAAACATCTCTAAAGATTAAAATCCTATAAAATCCCTACAATACACAAAGGCCCTGAATGATCATCGTGGCTGATAGCTCGCTCTTGAAGTGTCTTGTCCACTTGGCGCCAATTAGCGCTTGCTTGAACCGTCAGGTTGTGCATCGTGTAATACTGAAACATCTCAAGTGCGATCGCGGCGAGGCTCTGGCCGGCAAGCCATGGCCATGCCCAGATCTTATGCGCTTCTCATTCTCTAACTTGTACTTCCTCCGTTCTGAATTAATTGACTCGGATTTAGTGTAAGTTGTACTAAATCTGAGTCAATTAATTTAGAACGGAGGGTGTACTTGTGACTACATCATTGAAGAGCACCCTTGCTCGTTTGTCTGTTCCTAATGGAAGATCATATGCCCACATGGACACCATGTTGTTCACTTGTTCTGAGTGCACCGAGGTAGTCCCGGCAAAGGGCAAACAGAGTAGCAAGCACTGAGGAGGATGGGATCGGCGAGCTCTCCGCGACCTGCGCTGTTGTTACTGGACAAAAGAAGTTATTTCGTTTTGTAGCACGTCGGGTTGGTGGCGCAGTTGGCTAGCAGCTTGAGACTAAGATCTAGAGTTCGATTATCCCTCACCCCGAATTAACGTGGCACTTGTGGTGATGAAAAGCTCCGTGATAACTTGGGTCGTCACATATAATCTGAATCATCAGATGAATTGAGCAAATCTGAACTTTGTCACAATTTTTTTTGCTCAGATTAGTTTTGGATTCCCCAAAGCCTATTTCATATTCAAGACTTCCTGTCTCGATTTCCTTATGTCCTTTTTTTTCTTGAAGGAAAGCGGTGGGTAGGGCAAGTCCCCATAGCGAGTTTTCTATCTAGTCCCTTTTTTAGATAAAAGGGGTTCCCCAGATTTCATTGAAACTGTTCAAACCATAGTTTTTACATCGCATCCGAGTCATGCTAGACTGCATGGACTAGGGGTTCAATCTACCAAACTCACGTTCCCCCTCATACGAAACCTACCAGAACTGACAGCTAGAGAGCACATCGAACCAAAGCTACAGGTAAGAGAACAACAAGCTCCCAGAACTCGACTAGAGAGCATTGTGGAACTGCCGGGGCGCGCGGACGCCGAGAGGACGACCTTGCGATAGAACCACTTGCGCATGCCTTCGGCGTGGGTCGTCCACGTCGCCGGCAGACTAGGGCCCCAGTCTTGGTGGTCGTACGGTGGGCCGCCGAACCGGATGTCCCGGAAAGGAAACATCAACAGAGAGAAGCAGTGGTCGTACTTGCTGGGTAGGAAGAGCCCCATGGTGGTGATGGGCGGGAGCGGAGCCTGCTCGCCGGTCACCGGGTCTGAATCATCAGATGAATTGAGCAAATCTGAACTTTGTCACAATTTTTTTTGCTCAGATTAGTTTTGGATTCCCCAAAGCCTATTTCATATTCAAGACTTCCTGTCTCGATTTCCTTATGTCCTTTTTTTTCTTGAAGGAAAGCGGTGGGTAGGGCAAGTCCCCATAGCGAGTTTTCTATCTAGTCCCTTTTTTAGATAAAAGGGGTTCCCCAGATTTCATTGAAATTGTTCAAACCATAGTTTTTACATCGCATCCGAGTCATGCTAGACTGCATGGACTAGGGGTTCAATCTACCAAACTCACGTTCCCCCTCATACGAAACCTACCAGAACTGACAGCTAGAGAGCACATCGAACCAAAGCTACAGGTAAGAGAACAACAAGCTCCCAGAACTCGACTAGAGAGCATTGTGGAACTGCCGGGGCGCGCGGACGCCGAGAGGACGACCTTGCGATAGAACCACTTGCGCATGCCTTCGGCGTGGGTCGTCCACGTCGCCGGCAGACTAGGGCCCCAGTCTTGGTGGTCGTACGGTGGGCCGCCGAACCGGATGTCCCGGAAAGGAAACATCAACAGAGAGAAGCAGTGGTCGTACTTGCTGGGTAGGAAGAGCCCCATGGTGGTGATGGGCGGGAGCGGAGCCTGCTCGCCGGTCACCGGGTTGACGAGGCGCATCTGGCCGCGCTCGTCGGCGGTGACGAGCCACCCACCAGAGGAGGATCCCAGGAAGGAGATGTCATGCAGGGAGGGACCTCGCGCGTGAAAGCCGGCGGCGCGGGGTTCGGTGAGGGAGAAGAGCGTGGCGGTCCCCAGGGTGTCTCCGGGGAGGACCAGGCACGGCGCCTCTGGCCTGAAGGCAGCCCGCGACGTGCGGAAGACCGCGGCGAAGGAGAGGCGGTCGGCAAGACAGAGACGGCCGTGGATTGCGGCCAGCAGATCCGGCGAGAGTCTGGAGAAGTCGCCGCCGCTTTCGCCTTGGCTGCGGCGGCGTGTCTTCGATTGCGGCGGCATCTGGACTGCGGCGGTTTGGGCACGGAGGCAGCCGGTTTCATTCATGAGAGGTGTCTCCGATTCAGATTTAACGGATAAAATTTGCTCAAATTTAAAACTCAAAATAAAAAATATTCAGAAAAGTTGCAAAAATTCCAGTAAATCACAACTAACTCGTTTTATACTTTGGGTAAGTTTCACAAATATCTCGTTTAAACCCTGGGTAAGTTTCAGGTACTGGATTTTTTTTTCAAAATTTTATAAATACATTTTTTTGCCAAAGTCACTGAAGCTGACTCCGAAAAGGAGAGGGATGACTCAGGTTTGTTGGTTGGGCCCTCGTGATCCAACAGACATGATCAAGATACATAGGGCTTATGTGGTTGTTCGTGGGACATTTTTGACGATGTACTTATTTGTAGGTATAATATTAATATTGCTTGATTCACCCCTTGATACAATGCGTTAATGAGTTGCATCGACCTCATAAGATTGGATCTAACACTATAAAGAATATTGGTCGGAGGAACCCTCAGAGCCTCTACAACATGTGAAGGACTTCTTATCCCTAATCGATTTTGATGTCTGTTGTCAACACATGAGCGGACTAATTGTGCGCTGAAAGTTTTGCAGCTATATTTATGAAATGCAAATAATGTCGGAGTAACTCCTCTTGAAGGTTAATGCACAGAGATTTAGCTTTTCTAGTTTGTTCTTACTCTTGTAGGAAAAAACATACTATCAAGAGGGAATCCACAGTGGAGGTTTGGGTGGAAATACCAGCGTCGCCACAAACTTCACATTTGGTACTGGACATTTTAATTTGTTACCCGGTAGTTACATGGTACTACCTGGGTGTTGGTAGTATCGTTGCTCTCCGGTAGTACCGGCATGTGTCGTATCTCACATCCTTAATTAGGTATTGCACATTTCAGTTAGTGACCCCCGGTAGTACCTGTCGTGCGGAGTCTATGGCCAACAACCACATTTGTTGGTGGACTATAAAAGGGGTCTTCTTCCCCATTGGCTCTAACCTTCATTTATTTCTCTTTCCATCATTGTTGTCAAGCTTCAAACTCTTAGATCTCCCACTCTTTTATTCCAAAAATCTTCATACTCTGAGGAGTGAGAGAGAATGTCTAGATCTATACTTACACCGAAACAATTTCAATTCCCTCCACTATTCCTCGCGGAAATTGTTATTCTTGGGTTCCACTGAATTTGTGGTCTTCGTGCCTTTGGAAGCTACATGACAAGCCAAGATCCTCCAGTTGAGTTATCGATGAGTGCCTTGGTTTTGTGATCTTAGTGCTTCATCCTTGTAAAGGTTTTGTTACCAACCTCAAGGGCATCATATAGTGACCGTGTCACTCCTCATTGGAGGTAAGCACGAAGGAGATTGTGCCATTTGAAGGCTTTTCGAGTATCACTTTGTAACTCCGCACCGCTCTAACGGATACTAGCTTCCTTTGGAAAGTGTATGGTTATCTCTTACTTACCTTTAACTTTACCTTTACTTCCCTTTACCTGTTTATCTTGCTTACATTGTATTTTGCTAACTTGTTCACATTAGTATTCATATCTTGCTAGCTTGTTGATTGCTTATCATATATGATTGTTCACCTAGTTGCATATCTAGAGAGCTTATATTTGAGCAATCCCTTAATTTGATTAAGGAAAATAAATTTGTGTAGTTGCCTATTCACCACCTTCTAGTCAACCTACTTGATCATTTCAATGTTGGATCCGGAGCCAACACCGACCCACCCTTCATCAAGCGATCAAATCGTCCACTGTATTCCGCAAATCCATAGCAGGCAACACCGCCGCACTCTAATAGCAAGTAATCCGCGCCGCCATGCCAAGACGCAATGTCAAACCCAAAATTGCTCCAACAATTTAGACTCCACAAGCCTCTCGTCGGCGTCAGCAACACCTCTGATGAACAGAAACATGGGCTTATTCATACTAGCACCGCTGAAGAATATTTATTAATCCCTAAGTGTTTTGTGTGTTAGTTAAACATACTAATGATGTACTAATAGAATGCTAAGTATTTCAACTTGTATGTGATTTAAGATCATATGCATCAAAGCCAAATTGCAAAGAAGAAGAGCTTCTGAAAATACTCCCAAAATCGGATTATTGGAACCGGAAATTCACATGGCCGGAATTTTCGGGTCCCCAGAACCTCCCAGAAAAGTGGCTAAGGAAAAGTTCAAAAGTGGTTCTGATGCGAGCCAGAAAATGACGAGGTGTTAACTCGACAAGTCCCAGGGTTGTGCACCCCGGATTGATTGATGGGGAGAGAGATGAGTGCAGGTGGTCACGACGGCTGACAAGCAAGGATTTACCCAGGTTCAGGTTCCCGGAGGATAACACCCTACTCCTGCTTGTCTGGTTATTGATGCGAGTTGCGGTTACAATGGCGAGATTGCGATCTCGCTAGGGTTTGTGCCGTAGCTATGAGCGTGTCTCTTCGTTGGTTGACTGGGGACGAGCCACCCTCCTGGCTTTATAGGTAGCCAGGTCTCGGGCGGTTGGTACAGATATGGCAGGTTACAAGACCTAACCGAGTTGGACTAAGATACGTGGTACCCCGAGCGGGCCTTCTGTGGGCCTTTCCATGCTTGGCGCGGCCCAGGTAGCCTTACGGTGGGCTAGTCGAAAGGTAGCCCCACGTCAGTAGCCCCCGAGTGCTTGGTCGAAGCGCAGCGTCGGGTAAAGGACTTCCTCCTACTGGATGCGCCATTGGATTGCTTGATCTTGAGCTTGAACTCGATTTCCTCAGTCGAGCAGGCCTCTCCCGATGGGAGTAACCTTTGCAGTCGAATTACTTTGTCCTGTTCTTCATGTGAAGCTTGCTTCTATTCAGCCTGTTGGCTTACTTGTAGATCTGCTTCGGCTGCGGGAGCTTACTCGACTTTCTTCGTCACCCGAATAAACGTTTCGGGTTCTCAGATTGGCACTCTGTCTTGATCCTGAAAATGATAGTTAAAGAAATTCGACTCCGGCCGTTGAGGGCTTACAGAGGATGATTTAGTCGTTAATGCTTCGACTGAGTCTATTGGGAGCGCGAACAGTGCTCCCGATGGGAGTAGCCCCCGAGATTAAGCTGAATTGCTTGTAATTGAGGTTAATCTCAAAAACTTCTCAGTCGAAAAGAGATCTCTGATACCCTCCTGTTTAGGAACTCGCTGATGGAACCACTGTCTTTTTTTATTCGAGTGCTCATTCAGCCCGACGGCCTACTTGGTGGATTCGACAAACATATCGAGTATTTGCTCAGCCAAACGGCCTACTGCATTGTTGGACCTGTATGGCGCAGCCCCCGTGTGTTCGAGTGCGGCCTAGGTTTTCTTGTTGGACCTGTATGGCGCAGCCCCCGAGTGTTCGAGTGACGGCCTAGGTTTGACTTAGACCTGTGCGGCGCAGCCCCCGAGTGCTTCGGGTGACGGCCAAGGATTTTTCGAGTTATACCTGTATGGCGCAGCCCCCGAGTGTGTCGGGTGACGGCCTAGGTTTGACGTAGACCTGCGCGGCGCAGCCCCCGAGTGCTTCGAGTGGCGGCCAAGGATTTTTCGAGTTATACCTGTATGGCGCAGCCCGATGAGTGCGTCGGGTGACGGCCAAGGATTTTGTTTGTGACCTGTGCGGCGCAACACCTGGGAGAGCATCAGGTGTGGCCAAGGCGAATTTGTTTGTGACCTGTGCGGCGCAACACCCGGGAGAGCATCAGGTGTGGCCGAGGCGAATTTGTTTGTGCGCGGCGGACTGGAGTCGACGCGGCGGACCGGAGTCGATGCAGCGGAGTGGTGCCATAGAGGTAGTCGACGCGGCGGACCGGAGTCGATGCAGCGAAAGTAGTTGAGGTAGATCTTGATTTGGTCGACCGCGCGACCGAGGTTGGGGGAGTAGACTCGATCCGCGCGGCCGTTGCTGAAATTGTCGATGTAGTCGACGTAGATGCGATCTTCGAGGGTGTGGCGGGCGCGGCCTCCGCGGGTGCGACAGATGCGATCTTCGCGGGTGCGGCGGGCGCGGCCTCCGCGGATGCGACATGTGTGATCTTCGCGGGTGGTGACGATGGCGCGAGGGTTGCCGATTCGGGTGACGTCGCCGCGCGTGGCGCGGTAGCCGTAGACCTGAGTATTCCACGACTTTGTCCAGATCGGCGTACACCGGGCGGTGGGCCGGCGGGTGGAGGACGTACTCGAAGGAGCCGAAACGGATCGAGTCCCTAGCGGCGCAGACGCCGATCTTCATTGCGGATGGAGCCGGAGCGACCATGATTCCAACACTTGTTTGACTTTCCCACAGACGGCGCCAATTGACGAGGTGTTAACTCGACAAGTCCAAGGGTTGTGCACCCCGGGTTGATTGATGGGGAGAGAGATGAGTGCAGGTGGTCACGACGGCTGACAAGAAAGGATTTACCCAGGTTCAGGCTCCCGGAGGATAACACCCTACTCCTGCTTGTCTGGTTATTGATGCGAGTTGCGGTTACAATGGCGAGATTGCGATCTCGCTAGGGTTTGTGCCGTAGCTATGAGCGTGTCTCTTCGTTGGTTGGCTGGGGACGAGCCACCCTCCTGGCTTTATAGGTAGCCAGGTCTCGGGCGGTTGGTACAGATATGGCAGGTTACAAGACCTAACCGAGTTGGACTAGGATACGTGGTATCCCGAGCGGGCCTTCTGTGGGCCTTTCCATGCTTGGCGCAGCCCAGGTAGCCTTACGGTGGGCTAGTCGAAAGGTAGCCCCACGTCAGAAAATCAGCTCGGAAATTTCCTCTACTCGAAATTTCCGAGTCACCCCAGAAAACCACTCCAGAAACGGCTAAGGAAAGGAGAGGAAGACGTTCTAACTCGAGCCAGAAATTCAGCTCGGAAATTTCACCGACTCGGAATTTCCGAGTGACCCTCAGAAATTCGAAGAATGTTGGCTAAGTCAAGAAGTCGAAGACGTTTTGATCTCAATCGGAAAATCAGCTCAGAAATTTCACCAACTCGGAATTTCCGAGTGACTCTCAGGATCTTGAAGAAATTTGGCTAAGGAAAGAAGTCAAAGACGTTCTGACTCGAGCCGAAAATTCAGCTAGGAAATTTCCTCTGACCGGATATTCTGGGTGACCCGGAATTTCTGATTGTGACCTATACCGGAATTTCCGAGTTTCCGAGACAGCCAATGGACAAAAATTGGGGAGAGCTATAAATATCCCCCAGCTGCTCAAGAATAAGTTAGCTCTCAAATTTTCTCTCTCCTACCTTTCTTGAAAGCTCAAACCATCAAGATCTCCCAATCTCCCCACTCAAACCCGTTGATCTTTGGAGGATTGGAGGAGAAGGCCCGGATCTACATCTTCACCGAAGCGATTTGTATTTCTCCCCCGTTCACTTGGGAATTTCGTGGCTAGGGTTTCCGGTAGGAAAACCTAGTTCACCATTGTTGTAATCTTAGTGTTGCCTTGACCTTTTGTGGTCATCTTAAGAGACCCCAGTTAAGTTGTGGGTGAGTGCCTCAAGCGTGTGTAAGGGATTCGATCTCCGCTCTAAAAGGGGATCAATAGTGGAAGGTGAAAGCACAACCTTTGTGGTTGAGTTCATCGGAGAAGAAGGTGAGCCTTTGTGGCGTTGCGGCTAACCTGTTGTGGTAGCGCACCCATCTCCAAACGAGACGTACACCCTTGGGTGGAACTCGAGATTACTTATTCGTCTCTGCGTGCTTCACTTGGTTCCCCTAATCTTTACTCCCTTACTTGCTTATCTTGTACTCTTGTTTATCTTGTTATTGCTTAGTTTGTCATTTAGGTAAATTAACCATAGTTGCATATATAGAGAATTTACTTTTGTGTTGACTAAATTTGAAAAGACATAAAATTTATAATAGCACCTATTCACCCCCCATCTAGGTGCCGGACTCCCGTTCAACCGCGCTCACCCTGATGCTGATAGAGGAAACTCGAAAACCTGGAAAAACCTGGTACTATACACAAACATAAACAAGAACCAGGGCTCTACTCCCCCTAGCGACGCTAGGGCAGCCGTCTGAGGAGCAGTGGAACACCAACGTGAGTTTTGGATTGTAAGCCGGAACAACCGCCTCATCCATTGGCTATAACAGTAAGCGAATATTGATATTGAAATTTTAAAAATGAACTTCACGAGCTGAATGTTCACATAGTTCGTACAAATATAAAACTAGTTTTTTACGCAGCCATGAAACATACTCCCTCCGTTCTGAATTAACTGACTCAGATTTAGTTCAAGTTGTACTAAATCTGAATTAATTAATTTAGAACGGAGGGAGTATAAAGCAACGTGGGAGCTCACTGTGAAGGGGTTACGGTGCAGAAAACAATAATTTTCTAGCGTATGAAACCCTAACTTAGTCAGGATCTATCTATCTATTACATGTGATAACGGTGGCGGAACGGGTTACATTACCTCCATGTAGACCGATAGCGGGGATTACACTCCCGCACAAGCGTTGACGATGAAGTCGTGCGTAGCCGACCTCGAGGTCACAGAGAACTTGCCGCGATGACGAAGACGATGAAGCCGGGGTGTCGAGATGACCTGCGTCGACGGGCGTCGGGCGGAAGACGGCGAGGCGCCGGCACCAAAGGGGTGGCGCGGCGGCTGCAGGGGCGAGACGACGTCGCCCAGGCTCCTCAAAAAGAGTTACCTCCGAGCACTCGCAAACATACGGAGCTTAACGACAACCCCCGGTCATTTAGATCCAGCTGAAATCGTAGGGGTAGATCTTATCTAGAATCCCGCAGGGCAACGGTGCCCGGCGGTATAGCTTAGGTGGAGAGAGGGGGCAAAACGGGCGGAGAAACAACTCGGTCGGCCTGCAATACAATTAATTGTATTTTCCAATGAATTAATCCAATTAATATGCCTTGCTATATAAAGGGGGCAGGGGGTGTGCAAACTCCCTAGCTACCCCATGTGGGACTAAAGGAGGAGAGGGAAGGGGCGGGGGTTTAGCCGAACACCCCATGGGCTGGCCCCCTCCTAGTCCAACTCGGACTAGGGGCCCAAGCCCCCCTTTCCTTGGTGGTGCGGCTCCCCCCTCTTGGGCCTTCTTAGGGCCCATGTAGGTGGGAGCCCCCTTTTCTCCTTTATTTAATTAATATTAAATTAATATAAAATATTATTAATTCATAATTAATATATTTAAATACTATTTAATATCCCGTGACTCCGAAACAATTTCCGAACCACCCGAACAACTTTCGGACATTTCTGGAACTCTTCCAGACCTTCCCGGAACTCCTTCCGGACCACCGGAACTCTTTCCGGATCATTTCTCTCTCTCCAACAAAAACCTATTTTATTCCAGAACCTATCTCCTGGTGTCGCTAAGACCTTAAGTTTGTTACGCTACGGTTCGAGAACACTCCAGACATGGTCGAGACACTCCGCTCACCAATGACCGTCAGGGATACCTGGATGTATATGACGGCCCCTTTGCATTCTACGAATATCGTCGTTGAACCATAAACATGATATTCATTCCCTTTGTTTCTGCGATACTACCTTGTCTGAGATATGATCGTAGACACACCGATGTCTTTGTTGTATCTCGTTACCGACAAAGGTTATTAACTCGTCTGTGATATTACATCTCCATGACCTAGTCATAAGCTGCGCAGCTATATAGATGCAATCTCACCGAGTGGGGCCAGAATATCTTTCCATTACAAGAATGAACAAATCCCGCTCTTGATCCTTACGTCTCGATGCTCTTTCGGAATACCCAAGATGGACATCGTTATTGTCATGCTATATAAGACACAACGTTTGATGCTCTCAAAGCACCCCTACGAAGTATCAATAAGTACGGTCTCACGGTCTAAGGAATAAGCTATCATATTCTTATCTATTGCAAATGACAAACATCATAATACGATCTTACTGCAATACTTTGCGTATGTCCATCATCTTATTCAACTAACAAGATGACCCCACTGTCAAACGACGTCATTGTCCTTGATCGGGAATCTCGATCAACTATTGCCCAATGGACTAGCTCATATAGAGGCTTGATAGGGACCTGGTTGTCTATGTATCACACGTGTATTAATAATTCCGATTAATACAGTTATAGCATAATACACAAACCTATTATAAACTTACGAGATAATGCAATAAATACTACTTATTTATTTGCCTCTAGGGGATATCTCCTTCAGTCTCCCACTTGCACTAGAGTACAAATAAACTAGCTGCATTTTACTTTATCGAAATCCCTTATCAAATAAGAATCATTTGATAATGCTTGCTCGTGGAAGAGTGTTACTCTAACAATCTGCACAATCCATGATTGTACATACTTTTGAGATTCATTGATATCAACTTGCTTGATATCACCATGTTATCCAATAACATACATGCAAATACCGTAACTAAGTGAGACTTTTGTTCCCAGCGGTTACTCTGATTATACCAACCAGATAACTGCCTAGAAAACACACTCAGTCACTATGGGCCCCCTGTAACAATTACAAACTCATGATATCTACATACTTTCACATCAATGCAGAAAACTTAGACATTCTAATGTCAATCCATCAACTAACGCATTTCTACTTCCAGTAAATTCTAAATTTACTTTTATAACTGCTCTTCTTCTAAGAACATCGGTTATACTTTATCGAGCAGATAATATGGTTTCTGTATGATGTCTAATATTACATAATAAACCAACATGTCATACAACCGTTACTACCTTGTATCATTACTCTTAATGATCAATTGGATTTCAAAGGACCATCCTTTTGACTCTATTATGACTCCTCAGATATAATCCAAAACAGCTCGACTAACTATTTAAAATTCCCGTTCTATTCCAAATAGACACTAACTTTCAAATAGTTTCACGACTTCATCCTTCTCATCTTTTCTACTGGTACAATTTCACAATGTGTTAAATACACAAGATGAATTCGGCTCCCACTCAAAACATGTTTCCACATATTTGAGAACACGAGCTCCCACTCAAAAACGTGTCATCCACATATTTTGAGTTCCTAAGCTCCCACTCAAAAATATGTTCTTCACATATTTCACCCGAGTGAACTAACTATGACTCCCACTTAAATCGACATTTTGGTCAAACCAAAATCATTGATCTATTATCAATTCGAATTTATACAAACTATAGTATTACATTAATACAAATCCTTCAGACTTTAAGCATGTCCACATAAATGTAGTCAACAAATTTGATCTTGTCCAAGACACATTTCTTGACAAGACATGCTTCCACGTTTTTCTTATAGTCACATTTTTCATATAACACTTTATATGACGATTAAACAATCTTATTCCTCTAATAAGAATTGCAGCAACAATTACTCTTTTAATCCTTTCAAATGTAACTTGGATTTCCAGGCTGTAAAAGCCTTTGTTCATATTCTGATATTTTCTCAACTTTCTTTGTATTCATAAAGTGCATCTTGATCTGTCAACAAGATCTGAAACATTTAATATTGTGTTGTGACCTGACAGCAATATTAAATATAACAACACCTTATTTAGAAGCTTCTTTCATGAAAATATTATGATCTTTATAAAGAGGATTGCAAGCAAAAAACAATTTTCTAGTCTCCCTCACTCTTAATCACCAAATTTTCATTTGTAGACATATACTCTTTGGAACACCTTCCAACATAGGTCTGACACCTTATTTCAAGCTTCTAATTCCAATCCATAAACCATAATTCGAAAAATCATCTTTTCCTCGGAATTACATAGACATCAAACTAAGTTTTGTTTCTATTTGGTTTTGGAATACACTCCCATTCAATGCGAGCAATCTACAAAGAACTATTCATGTATATTCCGAATTATCGTATAATCATATACATGTCGACACTACTGTCGATCCCGCGAATTCTCGTTGAGAAAAATATCTATTTTCTAAAGTGGACATCGACTATAATGTTTCGAACATATTAGGAGATTCTAAGACAGATTCTGACAGACCAAACTTTATTTGAAATAGAGTATGATTATAATACCCCATATATCACCATATATGACATTATAATGTTGTGAAACACATTTCCACAAGTCTTTTGTGTTGAAACCATAATTAAAATATTGTCCTTTGATCGAATCTTGTGAATACAATATTCACTAATCTTTCTTCTGAAAAACCCCATTTGATCTCTTATCAAATTAATTTCAGACTTATGATTTATCAGGCAAATACTCCTATTCACCAATAATCATAGAAGAATTAGGATCGAGCAAAAAACATCATTAATTAATCATTAAAAATGACACTCAATTAATATCCTCTGGTATTGCAACTTCAATACTTGATTTCAAACTTAATCAACTCGGCGCTCGAAATACTTAAATGGACCAAAAATTATCCATTACTTCTTTCATTGCCTTTATGACTAAGTTTGACGGTGTTTGTTCTTTGAACATATAATTTTATCATTCCTGCTATCATAAATGTATATCATACGCATAATGTAATTGAGATGTGATGCAAATTACTCATAATATGAAACAACTGCTTTGCTTCATAACATAAAACAACTGATGTGTTCTATATGAATAATTATGTCTTGTAACATTCAAGACACCAAACTAGATCACACTCTCACTATTACAAAATGTCTTATAAAAAACTATTGATGATAACTAATATGATATCTCAAGGGCGTGAGCACTACTGGCCATGAACTTGCCATCACTTGTGCACTGTCACGTCACCCTTTGCCGCATACTTGTGATAATCAGGGACTGTTTCATAAACAGAACAAGTATCAAATACTTTTCATCAAGTATGAGAAGAATACATTTATATCTTCGTATATCAAATATACCCGTAGCGTCGAAGAACTCTTCTTCGATGGAATCAACTTTTAGAGATTTGAACTTGTTCGCGAACGTGAAGAAGCTCATCGTGTCTCTATAGCATATTCACGCACATGCTATTCACAGCTAGGAGGCAAAGCGCAATCTCTATTGCACTGGAGTTTATCTAGAAATCGTAGATATTCGTAAGCCTGAAGTAGATGTCATACAACTTCTTCAATTGAGTCTCCAGACAGGTATGCTCCCCATGTGAATGGTCCGGAACTTTCTAAGCTGTCTGAACTTCTCAAGACTCATTTCGTCTTTGAAGTGACCTTTGATCGCATCAATCACGACATATGGCTCCATGTGTTGAAACAACTTTCAACTCTGGTGCTAGGCATACGCTCATGACGACCTTCACTTCCATGAAAATATCATGATGCTTACGGAACTCATCATCTTTCTCCTTGCTAGCAGAATCATCTGGTCTAACTCCTAACTAATGTTCTAGGACATATAGGATGTTTGTTGTGTTTGGAGAATGTTTCTAAAACCAATGTACCAGCTGATGAAGTTGGACCCGTCGGCTTCTAAGGTAGAATCCGGGCTCTTGAGGAAGTAACCGAAGTGTAGTTCCGTAGTCTCCAGATGTGATCGCAAAAGAGGTAAGGATAAGTTAATATATAGGTGAGTTTTAGTTTTATAATCACATTATCAAAAACACACCACACCAAGATTAGTATCCCTAAAAATAATAATGGCGATTACACGACCCTCATCCACCACACCACCCCCGATCATCACGGCCGGCAGCACAGCTTCAAAGGTGGACATAAAATGTCGATCACAACAACTCTGTGACTCGTGCTCGGTCTTTCGATCTTCCCGTGTTCCGAGGCCAAACTCTTGAATATGCTAGGCTTGCCAATCAAACCTCGAATACCTTGCGCGTGCAACATGGCTACACCCACTGTATGCGAACGACGAGATGTGTGACACCCGATCATCACGGCCTGCTGAAGGGGTTATGTAACATCCCAAATTTTGGAACCAAGAAAAACTTATTTTTACCAGACCCAAAATTCAGAACCAACAAAAACTTTTTGAAATGTTTCACTAATGATTGTGTTTTCCTTCCCATTGCTATGTTTGACGTTGTGTGGCTGCTCCTTTTTGTGTGTGTGACTTGTTTGTCTTGATTGCATCATCCTTGTGATTGCTGTGATCTTGTTGTGTTGTTGCTTGTGAGTATAATTAATTCAGTGTGCTAGAGCAATAAATTAAAACACACACTTGACAACAAATTTGGTATGCGACTTAAATAAAGCAAAACTCCTAAAATTATTCAACAAATGGAAATTTAGATCAGGAGTTGAAGAAATGATCTAAATAAATTATTTTCCCTACATAACTATCTATTTCCTTCAAACAACTATTTTCTCTATGAACTTATAAATTATTTGAAGTTAATATATTTGTCAAGGAAGTTCCAAGAGTTCAAAGATAATATTCTGAACTTGCTTTAAAATTTCTAAAGGATTATAAATTTGTTTTTAAGAAAAAGGCCATATTTAAACCCTGTGAACAAAAGTTATTCAAAATATTTTATTTTCAAACCAAAATCAAAGGAGTAATATTATGAACACTCCTATTTGATTTCCACAAGTTTTCCCTCTTCAAAATATCCATTTCAAAAACTTAAATTCAAATTATGAGTCTTTCTTTAAATATTCAAATCATCAAAAAAGTGCTATGTGCCACTTGCATCCAATAGGTTTAAACCATACCACAAAGTTAGGCAAGGATAGGAGAAGCAAATTATAAAAATAAAGCTTAAAAATGGCACACTGTTCTGACTCAAGCATTTCATCAAACACTTGGTGTTCACCACCCTGCCCTTCCCAAACCGAACCAAGACACGGATCAATTCGAGCAATTGTGGGTTTAATTTGTTAAATTGGAGCAACCACTGGATTCACCTCATCTCCACGATCACGACGCGCCCGAGATCACGTCAAATGGTCGCCGTAGCCGTCGAGGAGGCGTTGGCGACAGCCACGGCCGCGCGCACGTCGCCGTGGTCGGCACTGTGGCCGCGACGACGCCGCGCCGTGCCGGCCGTGCTGTGCCCCCCTCCCTCGCTCCCTCACCTCCTGGTTCCCTTGCGAAGCAGCAGCGCGCACCAGCAGCCGCCCGAGCACGCCGCGTCCGCGCCACGCCGTGCGCGTCGAGCCCCGCCCGAACGCTCTCTCGGACGGCCCATTTTCGAGCATGCTCCGCTCGCCTCCACGTCGCCGCCCGTGTCCCTCTCCCTCCAGACACCGTAGCCGCACCCCCACCGCCCCTATGGCGAGCCCGGCCGTCCCCTACCACCTCGCCTGCACCGTGCCCACCATGGACCGGAGCTCGGCTATAAAAGCCCGCCCGAGCGCCCCGTTTCCTCCACCTCACCACTCCCCCTCCTGCTCCACCACCTCCCTCTCGTGCACCGCCTGGAGTGCGGAGGAGTAGCCTAGGCGTCTTCGTCGACGGTGGCCACCCTCGAGCTCGCCGTGCCAAGGTCGACGAAGAACACGGCCGAGCCGTGCCGGCCTCCCCTTCTCTTCTCTCTGGCCTCCCTGGCATCACCATTAACAACCGCGCTCACAGCCGTGTTTTCCCGCTGTTTCGTGCACATAATCGCCGGGGAGACCTCGCCGGAGCTAGCGCACGGCCGCGGAGAGGAGGCTGCTCGCCGCCGAAGCTAGGGACCCTCCCGGGACACGCCACCCAGCCAGAAGCCTCCCCAGAGCTCCCGCCGTCGATTCGCGTCGTCACCGTGCCCTCCCGAGCCTCGAGGTGAGCTCACCATCCCCCCCCTCGCCGTCGCCGGAGTGGCGCGCCGCCGGTTTTAGGTCGCCGGCGTCGCGGCCGATCGTGGGCCGTTGGATCTTGATCCAACGGTGCCTTACCGGTTCGTTTTATTAAAAAGAAACTGACGAGTGGACCCCACCCGTCAGATTTTTAATATTTTTCCCGCGCGCGCACGCTGTCACTGACCAGTAGGCCCCACCAGTCAGGATTCTCAACATTATCCACTATGAGTTTAAATTCGAATTTCAGGTTTAATTAGAAATCAGTACTAGATTAAACTTTGAAATTCCATAACTTGAGATTTATAACTACAATTAAATCAAATCAAAATGTTTTGGAAAGCTTATGAAATTATCTATCCAACACAATTGGTCTCTCTCCATTTGGATATATAATAAAAATACACTATTCAAAATACCATAAAAGGTTTAAATTCTAAACTTGTTTGTTTCTGGTACTCTGTTAGTCCAAATTAGTTGAGACCAATTTTATTGAGTCACATTTAGTCATGGTTAGTCACCCCTAAAAGGATTTAATTTTTAAAATAACAGAATGTAATTGATAGCTAAAACTTGATTAATATGCTTCTGTATTGAAACCATTATGTAGGGAGTTTGGTAACTCCAATTGACCCAAATCTAATTGTGTTGTCTTGTACACATCAGTATCTTTCTGTAGAAATTTAGTTTGTATTTTTTTGAACAACAGAACTTAAGATATGTAATTAAACAATTTCAACTAGTTTCTGCCATAATTAAGACATAATCAAATAATGGCTAATTCAATTAAATTGAAACCAAATTGTGTTGCTTGGTATATGAAGTGACTATTTAGAGCATATAAGATTGTATTGCTGTAATGGTGGTTGTGTCACAATTACTCTCTAGTTGTTATTGTTTAGTGTGTTATAATATGTTAGTACTGTTAGTGGAATTTGTGGGAAAAGTTGGTATGAGTAAAATATTGCCTAGCTTGATGAACTTGAAGAACTTAAGTGAGTATCAGATTAAATATCTTGTTAGTGTACCCACCATAGCTTGGTGAGGTATTTAAATTATAGAGATTAGTTGGTGACTTAACTTTTGTCTGAAGTATTTCCTGATCAGAGAAAAGTGGTTACTAATTACCTCTAATTGAGGATGCCTTGGTGCTCTATATTTTGGCATGTGTATGGTCTTATACTCCTGTGAGTATAATGCCCTAGTAAATATAGATTTAGTTCGTTGCCTGATTAAACTAGTGCTATGTATGTGGCTTGAGTGATTAGTTTGATACTTGTGGTTTGTCCCTTGTTTATATGCCACTCGTGGTTTGGTTTGCTTATTGCGTGTTGTTTATTTTCATGTTGCGACGCTAGTTATAAACGCTACCGGGGTGGTATTTGGAAAGGATTTATCGGAGGAGGATGATAATTATCTCTTGAGCGGTGAGAAGAAGTCCAAGAACATCATACTGGAATCAGGCAAGCTATTCCCTGAGCTTGCGTCTTTATACACCTATTTTGGTTCACATGATTTACTTATAAAGAGCATATGTGATTTAAGTGGTGGTTGCCACTAAGGCTATGAGTTTGAAAACCCTTTTTCCCAGAATACCAGTATATTATTTTGACACCCTGTATGGAGATATTAGATGGAAATTCTTTTTCAAACTATAGGATGGAAAAACCAAGATTTGTTTATTCAAAACTCCTTTGAAAACTTGTGTGGATATAAAGCACTATGATATGGTGTTGAAGAAAAGAAATGGAGAAAAGTGGTCTTTGAGAAAAGCACATTGTGTCTTAGTACTTACGTCGATCAGCCGATACTCTGTGCGACCACATTTACCCACATATGGGAAAGGGGCCTAGTCATATAGTTTGCTCTTATTAGTATGGGGCACTGCATCAACGGAGATGACTCTGTTATGCATGAGGGAATGGTTTGGTGACCTAACCCTGACCTGGGTCCTCACTCAAAAATCTATGAGTAGATAAGGAGGAGGATAGAAGGATGTCCGTATACACCGCCAGATAAAACCTATGAGCCCTCACGCTTAGGGTTTCCGACGGGAAACTGGACTAAGTGTAGATGGGATGGTTCATAGGGGCAGGATCTTATACTAGCATGAGCAAAGGAAAGACTAGGGTCGGTGACTCAACTTCGCATACCACGGGTATGGCGAAGCGTGGCTGACACGATGAGTTATCGAATGAGTGTGGGAAAAGCGTGCTACCTCTGCAGAGGGTAATTAAACTATTCGAATAGCCGAGTCCTCGGATATGGACAGTTGAGAGGCCCTACTTCGACCATGTGCAAGTTTTGGAAAAGATTTGAGTTTTAAAAGAAAAAGGAAGTGGAGAATGTTCCATACACCTATACCAACGGATCGGTATGAGGTTGTTGGAGAATATGTATCATGACGGTTTATGGTCAGGAAAAGGAGGAGTTTTGGAGAAACAGATAAAGTGGTGATTTTTCGATAAAATGTTTATTAAAGAGACTTCTTACCTTTTTCAACAAGGATGCCCCCTTTTGGGAAAAAGTTTTAGAGAGACTTCTTACAAAGGCAGATTTATGGGAAAAGTTCTGCAGACTTCCTTTCCTTTTTAATAAAGATATAGATTTTTCAAGGCAAACAAAGCTTTATTTAAACAAATAAAAGAATAGCGCATGCTCATGTTGGGGTATTTTGCGAGTACGTAAATGTACTCATGGCTGTGTCCCTGGATATTCCCATGTCCAGTGTTCAAGAAGAAGTATGATGAAGACCGAGAGACCGATGACGTCTTTGCGAACTAGGCCGTCTTCCCAGTCAGCTGCCTGTAGGTGTCTTGGCAAATGACTCGGGCCCCACGTTGATTGGTGTTTTCCGCTCCAATAACTTATTGAAGATTATGGCTTCACTCAAGTAAGTAATTCTTTCAGTAGTTATGGATGTTCTTTTGATACCAGTCGATTGTGCCCAGCGACAGACTGATCACGGGATCGCTGATGTTGTAGGCACAAGGGTATTTCGGACAGCTAGTCCGGGGTCCCCACAGGTTACGGTGCAGAAAACAATAATTTTTCTAGCGTACGAAACCCTAACTAGCCAGGATCTATCTATCTAGTACATGTGATAACGGTGGCGGAACGGGTTACATTACCTCCATGTAGACCGATAGCGGGGATTACGCTCCCGCACAAGCGTTGATGATGAAGTCGTACGTAGCCGACCTCGAGGTCGCGGAGAACTTGCCGCGATGACGAAGACGATGACGCCGGGGTGTCGACGATGATCTGCGTCGACGAGCGTCGGGCGGAAGAAGGCGGGGCGCCGGCACCAGGGGTGGTGCGCCGGCGGCAGAGGGGGAGGCGGCGCGGCGGCTGCAAGGGGCGGGGGGACGACGTCGCCCAGGCTCCTCAAAAGAGTTACCTTCGAGCACTCACAAACATACGGAGCTTAGCGACAACCCCCGGTCATTCAGATCTAGCTGAAATCGCAGGGGTAGATCTTATCTGGAATCTCGCAGGGCAACGCTGCCCGGCGGTATAGCTTAGGTGGAGAGAGGGGGCAAAACGGGCGGAGAAACAGCTCGGCCGGCCTGCTATATAAAGGGGGAAGGGGTGTGCAAACCCCTTGGCTCCCCCATGTGGGACTAAAGGAGGAGAGGGGAGGGGGGGTTCGGCCGAACCCCCCATGGGCCTTGCCCTCTCCTAGTCCAACTCGGACTAGGGGGGCCCAAGCCTCCCTTCCTTGCTTGGTGCGGCTCCCCCTTCTTGGGTCCTCTTAGGGCCCATGTAGGTGGGAGTCCCCTTTTTTCCTTTATTTAATTAATATTAAATTAATATAAAAATCCCATTCATTCATAATTAATATATCTATATATAATTCAATATCCCATGACTCCGAAACAATTTCGGAACCACCCGAACAACTTTCGGACATCCCTGGAACCATTTCAGACCTTCCCGGAACTCCTTCCGGACCACCGGAACTCTTTCCGGATCATTTCTCTCTCTCCAACAAACACCTATATTATTCCAGAACTTATCTCCTAGTGTCGCCAAGACCTTAAGTTTGTTACGCTACGGTTCGAGAACACTCCAGACATGGTTGAGACACTCCGCTCACCAATGACCGTCAGGGATACCTGGATGTATATAACGGCCCCTGTGCATTCTATGAATATCGTCGTTGACCCATAAACATGATATTCATTCCCTTTGTTTCTGCGATACTACCTTGTCCGAGATATGATCGTAGACATACCGATGTCTTTGTTGTATCTCGTTACCGACGAAGGTTATTAACTCGTCTGTGATATTACATCTCCATGACCTAGTCACAAGCTGCGCAGCTATATAGATGTAACCTCACCGAGTGGGCCCAGAGTATCTTTCCATTACAAGAATGAACAAATCCCGCTCTTGATCCTTACGTCTCGATGCTCTTTCGAAATACCCAAGATGGACACCGTTATTGTCATGCAATATAAGACACAACGTTTGATGCTCTCAAAGCACCCCTACGAAGCATCAATAAGTACGGTCTCACGGTCTAAGGAATAAGCTATCATATTCTTATCTATTGCAAATGACAAACATCGTAATACGATCTTATTGCAATACTTTGCGTATGTCCATCACCTTATTCAACTAACAAGATGACCCCATTGTCAACCGACATCATTGTCCTTGATCGGGAATCTCGATCAACTGTTGCCCAATGGACTAGCTCATATAGAGGCTTGCTAGGGACCTGGTTGTCTATGTATCACACGTGTATCAATAATTCCGATTAATACAGTTATAGCATAATACACAAACCTATTATAAACTTATGAGATAATGCAATAAATACTACTTATTTATTTGCCTCTAGGGCATATCTCCTTCACCTGCCTCATAACGTAGAACTTTCTTGGTCGTGCGCAACGAGGGAGAACACAATTTTGGTATTTGTTAGGGATCATCCTTTTCAAGATGCTACCGTTGTATATCTAGCATATAAGCAATCAATAGGATGCACACACAACATCACACAATAATGATGCAATGAAGTGCGATGTGACATGGTCGATGCGCCTGGACCTTCATGGCGCCATGTGCCTGGCTCCCGGCGCCCCGGCATGGCTCCGAGTCTACGGAAACCTCCATTGCCTCCGACAGTACGAGTAATATCAAAACTTACCGTAACCATGTCACATAAAATAACGCCTCTGCAAAACAAAGTTAGACGCCTCTAACTTTATTTAGTTTTGCAAGTTTTACGTGGCAAATAGGCTTATTCGTAAGAGAATCGCTTCCCTACCTACGAATTTTGTACCACAACGTCGATCGTATAATTGCATGTTTAAGCATCCTTTTCGGGCCCTCCATTGAAAATGCTTTGCCGACTAGAGAGAGAGAAACAGACACCCGCCAGCCACAGATACGGTGCAAGCCGTATGTCAGTAGTGGAACCAGTTTCGCGTAAGCGTACGCGTAAAGTCGGTCTGGGCCGCTTCATCAACTCAATACCGAAGGCATCGCAAGTGCACGCTAGAGGGTAACAAATATAAGAAAGACACCCTCATTCAACATGAGTTCTAACCGTACCAGCAGTACTACGCATAAATCGGCTCTGATACCACTGAAGGGGTACGGTGCAGAAAACAATAATTTTCTAGCGTATGAAACCCTAACTTAGCCAAGATCTATCTATCTAGTACATGTGATAACGGTGGGGGAACGGGTTACATTACCTCCATGTAGACCGATAGCGGGGATTACGCTCCCGCACAAACGTTGACGATGAAGTCGTGCGTAGCCGACCTCGAGGTCGCGGAGAACTTGCCGCGATGACGAAGACGATGACGCCGGGGTGTCGACGATGACCTGCGCCGACGGACGTCGGGCGGAAGACGGCGAGGCGCCGACACCAAAGGGGGGTGCGCCGGCGGTAGAGGGGGGGTGGCGCGGCGGCTTCAGCGGCGAGACGACGTCGCCCAGGGTCCTCAAAAAGAGTTACCTCCGAGCACTCGCAAACATACGGAGCTTAACGACAACCCCCGGTCATTCAGATCCAGCTGAAATCGCAGGGGTAGATCTTATCTGGAATCCTGCATGGCAACGGTGCCCGGCGGTATAGCTTAGGTGTAGAGAGGGGGCAAAACGGGCGGAGAAACAACTCGGCCGGCCTGCAATACAATTAATTGTATTTTCCAATGAATTAATCAAATTAATATGCCTTGCTATATAAAGGGGGGAGGGGGTGTGCAAACTCCCTAGCTCCCCCATGTGGGACTAAAGGAGGAGAGGGAAGGGGGGGGTTCGGCCGAACACCCCATGGGCTGACCCCCTCCTAGTCCAACTCGGACAAGGGGGCCCAAGCCCCCCCTTTCTTTGGTGGTGCGGCTCCCCCCTCTTGGGCCTTCTTAGGGCCCATGTAGGTGGGAGCCCCCTTTTCTCCTTTATTTAATTAATATTAAATATAATTAATTCATAATTAATATATTTAAATACTATTTTATAACCCGTGACTCCGAAATAATTTCCGAACCACCCGAACAACTTTCGGACATTTCTGGAACTCTTCCAGACCTTCCCGGAACTCCTTCTGGACCACCGGAACTCTTTACGGATCATTTCTCTCTCTCCAACAAAAACCTATATTATTCCAGAACCTATCTCGTGGTGTCGCTAAGACCTTAAGTTTGTTACGCTACGGTTCGAGAACACTACAGACATGGTCGAGACACTCCGCTCACCAATGACCGTCAGGGATACCTGGATGTATATGACGGCCCCTGTGCATTCTGTGAATATCGTCGTTGAACCATAAACATGATATTCATTCCCTTTGTTTCTACGATACTACCTTGTCCAAGATATGATCGTAGACACACCGATGTCTTTGTTGTATCTCGTTACCGACAAAGGTTATTAACTCGTCTGTGATATTACATCTCCATGACCTAGTCATAAGCTGCGCAGCTATATAGATGCAATCTCACCGAGTAGGCCCAGAATATATTTCCATTACAAGAATGAATAAATCCCGCTCTTGATCCTTACGTCTCGATGCTCTTTCGAAATACCTAAGATGGACACCGTTATTGTCATGCTATATAAGACACAACGTTTGATGCTCTCAAAGCACCCCTACGAAGCATCAATAAGTACGGTCTCACGGTCTAAGGAATAAGCTATCATATTCTTATCTATTGCAAGGACAAACATCGTAATACGATCTTATTGCAATACTTTGCGTATGTCCATCATCTTATTCAACTAACAAGATGACCCCACTGTCAACCGACGTCATTGTCCTTGATCGGGAATCTCGATCAACTGTTGCCCAATGGACTAGCTCATATAGAGGCTTGCTAGGGACCTGGTTGTCTATGTATCACACGTGTATTAATAATTCCGATTAATACAGTTATAGCATAATACACAAACCTATTATTAACTTACGAGATAATGTAATAAATACTACTTATTTATTTGCCTCTAGGGGCATATCTTCTTCACACTGTTCGCTGACGAGTATGGTTTCAGGTGGGACGGGATTTCTTACGAATCCCGCGTCCCGTCCCACCGAGAATAGCCCGTTCGTTCCACTTAAAGTACACACTTGTCCCGTACAGGCCTAATGGGACGAGCCCAACAAGTCCATGGGAAGCCCACCTGTCCTGCTACCTCCCGGTTCTCAGTTTCTCACCTTTCTCTCAGTCACGCGAGAGCTGAGACCACCGCCGCCTCCTTCTCCATCCCCTCGCCCCGCCTGACCACCGGAGTCCGTCGCCGCCGCCTCCTTCCCCATCCACATCCCGGCGCCTCCTTCCCCATGCACTCGCCGCTTCCTCCTGCGAAGGCCATCGCCGCCTCCGCCGCCGCTCGGATGGACTTCTCCACCCCGTCCAAGCCTACGCCCAGACGGAGGTCCAAATCCATGGTCTCGCCGCCGCCAATGTCTCCGGCGACCCCCTCCCCGTCCGCAGATCCTGACGCCTCCTGGAGACCCCCACCAAGGACCTCTCGGATCGGAGCCGTCTTGCTCTTGCGTACACTCCGCCCCTGATCTCCTGTACTGTGCACGACCGAGCTTGTCGGAGCTCCAGCGGTGAGCGAAGATGTGGCAGGAGACGTTGCTGCAGGGATTCGATTCTGGCCGGCGTCGGCACGCGCACAGTCCAAGCCGGGGGTCACGCACAAGGCAATATCTGCTGTCTAGAATAGTAGCACGGGATTCTAACGGGAGTAACGAGATGTACCGTGAAAGCCCACCAAAAATTATGTTAGTGGGTTAGCTGAATTGTGGGGCAATGGGACTGTAGGATCAGCAGAAATGGTGGAGACGGAAGTCCCAATCCCGTCCCACCTGAAACCATACCGACGAGGCTCAGTCAAGCAAACCATTCCCAAAAGCGGCTTATAAAAATTCGACATATTTTGTAGAGATTTGCATTGTAGCTTAAAAGTTTAATTAAAGTGATCTGTAAAGAATAGGTTAGAGGTAAAGTGGCTCTTTGCTCGCCTGGATCAAGCCCGTCTCGGCCCAGCCCTGAACGTCTCCTGGTCAGACCCTCCGCCCTTTCCAGGAGTCAATCTCGACGGTGTACCTCGAATTCCTGAATCCGGCGCCGCCGACAGTGCCTCTCCGCCCTACCTCACCGCGTCGTCTACCACCTCGCCGGCGTCCACGCCGCCGTCATCATGCTCCTCCGAACGCGCCGCTGCCTCCCTGCCGCTCTTTCCCGCGCAGCTGTCCACCCGCGCGTCTCCCCCGCGGCGGCCTCCCCTGGGCCACCGCCACAACATGGTCCGGTGGTCGTGGCGAACCAGGGGAGCGGAATCGAGCCCCGATCTGGACCGATCGCTTGGGTTCGGGGCTCCACGATGGCACGAACGAATCTGGTAACGCTGCTTCCAGCATCCATGGGCGGGCGTTACAAGGTTAGTCGTCAAAATTTTAATCCCTTTTGGTCTCACGTAGCTGTATACTTACGTGGTATTTATCACGGCAGGTTGGTATGCAGCCACGATGGTTCTCGTCGACAGGTAGAGCATTCTAACTTTAATATGGCCTCTGCTGTATGCATGTTGCTCTTTTGGTGTAGTCATCTTATAACATCATGCGTGCCCACTGGATTGTATTTTGTATCCATCTCTAGTGCATAGAAGACACTTTAACTGCTTATTATGATCCTTTGGAGTTTGTCTATGCTTGGATTTGCGTCAACTGAAATCTTAGAAATGCCAGCTTTATGTGTTTTACAAAATTTAGTACTTCTTGATTGTTGTCCAATATACTTATTACGAAATACTATGTCACATGCAGTCAAGGGAAGTCAGTGTCCTGAGCCAGACCCTGACTTCTGTGTAGTAACGATATATTACTATTGAACCCTGAGCACATCCTTCTGTACAAATACCTAGCCATCACATTCTTTTTCAGTTACTCCCTCCGATTCGAATACTGTCATACGCTATTCGTACCAGATGTACGTCGTAGGTTGAAATTCTCGTGACAATTTTAATGGACCAGAGGGTACATTTGCATATTTGCAACTTCATTTTCGCCACGTAGATTTACTGAAATTTGATAGTACTACGTAGAAAATAGCAATTCTATCCTTTATATCTCTAGTTTGCTGTTATCACTTTGGCAGGGCTTCCACCACATATGGTGATAGGGATGCCAGCGCTGTCCCCTACTATGGTAAGAGCTTTAACATTGGTCACAGTAACTCGTGACGTAGCATTGTGCATTTCCCGCATCTGTACATATTTCACACACTAACATAGTTTTCATTAGAATCAAGGTAACCTCACAAAATGGAGAAAGCAGGAAGGAGATAAGGTAAGGATTTTGCTATGGTTTTTTCTCTTATGTAACTCGAATGTCTTTGTTACATTTCTGTCTCTTTGTAACTCTGAGCATATGTATCTTCTGAAGTTACCTGTTGCTTCCAGATCGAGGTTGGCGATGTGATCTGTGAGATAGAAACTGACAAAGCTACACTTGAATTTGAAAGTCTTGAAGAGGGGTAATGTCCTCTCATTCCACTTTCTGTTGCCTTCGAAGAAAGAATGCTGACTCTTCTCATGACATTCTTTTGTATCGAAACATTATAGTATATATCATGTGTTTCCCTGAAGGATTCTGGTCAATGCACTTTGAACTTGTCTGAAGGCCCCTGAGATTATATAAGGAAAGAGAATGCTCCTGAGCTAGGTTGCATCCAAGTTTATGGAACTCACATTCTTTCTAGCATGTAGCTGCAAGTGACCTCTGTATTTTCTAGGCCTTATTACCATTTCTGCCCAGTCTTTATAGAAAATGTATGTTTCACTGGCTGACTTATCCAATCTCCATTGAAAATTCTTTGTTTCCATGATTACTTTTGCCAGTCCACATCAAATCTCTAGTTCCTTTCAATATCCTTATGTTCACCAGACGCTCACAAAAGAGTTTCAGTACTTCGTGTGGAACTGTTTATTGTTGATTCTTGTTTATGCTACCCATCTACCTTGGTTTTCTTGGTGTAAATAAGTACTCGATACTTTCTTCCATTGTTGGGTACTTGGGTTACCCATATTGCTCTGTTGTACCGTACTGGTATATAACATCTTGTTTTTGTTCTAAACTTATCCTTGTATGTATAATTGTGCGTGCCACTTATGTTCATTCTTCTGTGCCATTTTACTTTTAAAATCATGCATATAACCTCCAATTTTGGTTCACTCCTTAAATGCTGCAGGTATCTGGCCAAGATTTTAGTACCTGAAGGTTCAAAGGATGTTCAGGTTGGACAGCCCATTTTTGTCACGGTATAGCTCCATGCTTGACTGGTGGTTCTTTTTTTTCCATTGGCCGTCACATTTTGATAGCATCAGTACATATGCCATGTCCATTCAAAGGTTGAAGACTCCGAGGATATTGAAAAGATACCTGCAGACACCTCCTTTAGAGGAGAACATGAGGAGGATCAGTCAGGTGGAAGTGCAGCACAAAGTGTCGAAGTTGATTCAGCTGAACAAAGCCCAGCACTGAGACACATCAGCCCAGCAGCTAAGATGCTCATCAAAGAACATGGTCTTAATGTCTCCTTACTGAAGGCATCAGGTCCACGTGGCACTCTTTTGAAAGGCGACGTTTTGGCCGCATTAAAATCAGGCACTGCTTCAAGTTCAGCCAAAGAAAAGGCAGCTCCCGCCACACCTTCACCCCAGCCAGCTCGTGATTCCCAAGCTCAATCTCTACCCACTTCACAAAAGAGCGATACATTCGAAGATATAACCAATACTCAGATACGCAAGGTACTGTGTCTGGCTACATATTCATTTCTGTTGCATCAGCACATACGTATATGAAAAGCTTAATCAGGTTTGTATTGGGCACATAGGACAACCTCTAAAAGCAGGATAACCAGTCTAACTGAAATTATGTTTGGCCTTCTCAATAAATGTGTTCTAAAAAATGCTTTCTAATAAATAGAAGACTTCACTATAAAGCCCTTGAACAACAGAACCTGAAACTTGTTTTGTGCGCATAACCTTCTAGCGGTATTAGGCTGAAGATTGGAAATGAAGTTATGTCTTAGTTGGAAGGTGCTGCTCCTTCTGCAAAATGTGGTTACTGTAATGCTACCCCTCATCCTGATGCATTTTTTTGGTAATTCATCTGATGATCAAATGGCGTTCACCTGAGCGGTAGAAAATAGCAGGTTGCAGAGAGAAGGGAGTTCTGTGTTCTTACACCGAGAGGATGGAAGTTAATGATGTCTTTCTTTGAAATGAACGTGGTTATTTATTTCCTGCAATTTCAAAGTGCATGTACTATTTGTTTTGATGGAAGTGACAAAAAAATTGTATGCAGGTGATTGCAAAAAGGTTGCTTGAATCCAAACAGACTACTCCACATTTGTACCTATCCAAAGGTTCGCATTCATTCCATATACATTTTGTAGTTTAATTAGCATTGTTGAAATGATTATATGTGGTATGTCATTGTCAGATGTCATACTGGATCCCTTGCTCGCTTTAAGGAATGAACTAAAAGGTTTGTATTTCTTCTTCCCATTTGATATTTCAGTGATTCGGCTAAACATATTACAACCCTTTTTCCCTTGGGTATTCTGACATTTCAGAGCAACACGGCGTGAAAGTTTCAGTAAATGACATCGTCATAAAAGCTGTGGCAATTGCCTTAAGGAATGTCCCTGAAGCAAATGGTAATGCTGCAATATTTTTGGCTAATAGCCTAATACATAAAGTTCGGTGTCTATTTAATTTTATGCAAGACTACCAGTTTATATCGCAAATCAGATGTATCAGGCACAACTGCACAAACCTTCTCTGTGTAAACATTTTTTCTGTCAAAAAATAGCGCGTCAGTGTAATTTAGTGCCTAAAGATGGATTATATGTCCAATCTCAGGAAGCTCATAGTGCTACCGTCCCTAGGTACAACAGTAGAATCGTATGATAAAACTCCATGAACATGATTTATTTCCATATGAAGAAATTTGTATTTTAACTTCAGCTCAACAACCAATGGTATTAAACTAGAGTTTGTCTTTCTCTTTCCCAATAATTGTCCTTCAACAGATTAATTATATGTTCAGTTACATATGCTGGGTTATGTGTGTGTCAAGTGTTCTTTAGTCTCTGCTTTTTAAAAATCTTTTGCTTTATCACCAATTGCCAGCTTACTGGGACAATGCAAAGGAAGAAGCCCAGAAGTGTGATTCAGTTGATATATCTATTGCAGTTGCTACAGAGAAGGCATGACAGCATTGTCCATAATTTTTATTTATTGTGTCAGCATTTGTTTGATGTCACTAATGACTGTCTTTGCTATTCTAGGGCCTGATGACTCCTATAATAAGAAATGCGGATCAAAAGACTATATCGGTAATATCCTCAGAGGTATGACAAAGTTCTATTTAAGCACAATTTCTTCAGCAGCATGTTTGGGTGATGAGATACAGTCAAAGTCATATAACCAGAATCAAGCTTGCATTTGGAAGCACCAAAAATACAAAATTCTTACACCTGTAGACTAGTTTCAGAGTTTTAGTGGCAATGGAAGATTCATGTTTCTCCCTTGTGAAACATGTAGGTCAAGCAGCTGGCTGAAAAGGCAAGAGCTGGGAAGCTTGCTCCTAATGAGTTTCAAGGGGGGTCTTTCAGGCAAGTGGCTTTTACATGTTTGACACTGAAATTTATCGGTAATGCTGTCTCTTTTGTTATATTCCATGCTTGAAACTCTTACCTGTCCATGTTTTCTGCAGTATCTCAAATCTTGGGATGTATCCCGTGGACCATTTCTGTGCAATCATTAATCCTCCACAGGTTCCTCCTTGTTCCTCCTGTGCAATCATTAATCTTTGTATTTGTACTGTTAATCTCTTTATATTCTCCTGTTAGGCTGGCATTCTCGCTGTCGGACGGGGTAACAAGGTTGTAGAGCCTGTGATGGACAGTGATGGTATAATTTCTCGAATATGACGTCCTTGCTTAAAAGAGTTACATTCATATTTAACTAATGTTGCATTTTCCAGGAATAGAGAAGGCTGCTGTGGTAACGAAAATGAGCCTGACGCTGTCTGCTGATCATCGTATATTTGATGGGCAAGTAGGAGGTATTGATCATCTTAGCCCAGTAATTTCATCCGTCTTCTCTCATGTTATGTCTAATCTTACTTTTATTCCACATGGGGGAGCAGGCAAGTTTTTCACAGAGTTGGCATTGAACTTCAGTGACATCAATAGACTGCTTCTGTAAATGAAAGGTGCTATTTTACCATGTCCCCAAGAATTCTTTGGAGAAGGTGGCACAAGAAAAGGTATTAGGTGCAAATTTAGTTTCAGTTGCTTGATCACCGACCCGTGAAAAGTAACCAATTTTGTAAATTTAATAAGAAAACATTGGCAACTCCACGGTGTTTTCCCTCTTTTAACTCTGGAGTTGTGCCCCGAGAATTTGCAGCCATTTTCATGTTTGATGTGGTTGCTCAACATTATTAACTCTTGAGGCTGAGGTTTGCTGCAACTCCGGGCCATATGTTCCTAAGGATTTCTGGTAGATGTCGACATTGTGCTTGTGACTTTGATACATGGCACAGCGACAGTAATAAGTAACTATTCTTCTTACAGTGTAGATACTTTCTTTTGAGCATCTTGATTGTGCCAGTTGAACTTACCAAGCGCCTTTTTATTTTTTGTTTCTTTTCCGGCTGAATAGTTAGTACGAATAGAGGCCTGCGCGGTATTTCCCAGCTTGCACGCCCTCATCGAAGGGCCTGACCAAGCCATCTGACTTATATTATTCTCTGTAATGTAATCATCATGACAAGCAAAACTATCATTGACAACTGTAGTACACATTGATCTGTGGACTCCTCCGTCTCGCAGAACCAAAAACATCGTCGTACCTATATATCTACAGACCTAAGGATTCTCGCTCAGAACCAGCGTACCTATACATCGTTTGCCGTCTTTCGCAGAACCAAAATCTATTGGCTGGACAGCATGGAACAGATATTGAAAGTACTGTAGAATAATTAGCCACCTCTGCTATTCTGAGCGAGAATGAGTGAGTGAAGAAGAAAACAAAACAAAAAAAAGTTTTCCGACCTGCCGGATTCGAACCAGCGACATAAGGATTTATCTGCAAACACTACAGTCCTCCGCTCTACCAACTGAGCTAAGGTCGGGTTGATGTTAGTTTATTATTTCAAACTTATATATTAGCACACAGATATTTTATTTGCACATGCTGTCCTGATTTACATGTGTACTGACTAAAATCATAGTAAGATTACACATAATGTTCATGCACTTCTCATAGAGAATTCCTTCTCCGTACAAAATGTGGAAAACTGGATAGAACAACATACCTTACACAACAAAGGTTATGAAAACTATACCCCATACTCTAAACTATAAAGTACAAACAGTAGCCGATAGCCTTGACACACCTCGATTGCTTCGGCCAATTTTAATTAATAATACCAACTGTGAAGCATATATCCACGCAATGATCATGAAAATGACACATGTACCCATTGTTTCCCAATCATTTGCCAAATATGCCAAAAGAAGAAGAACTGCTACATGAATGTCACTGAGGTGTGCATGCATCCATAGTGTTCCTGATTACTTAATGATTAATATGTTAAATTTAATTTATTGGGATAGCCTAGCTAGATATGCATGCATGCAACTTCTTTCCTTGCAGCAATTACCATTTTCATGTATTTCCTCTGTTTTTAAATATAAGATGTTTTAGACATTGCACAGGTTGAGTAGATACATACTTGAACAAGTGAACATACAATTCAAACATATCTAGGTAATATAGATATACGTGAATCTAGCCAAAAGCTAACATATTATATTTAAAAACGGAAAGAGTAGCTGATAATGAATTGCATTTGCCTTGGATACCTATAGGTTGTCCCATTTTACTTGCTTTTAAATTGCAGACCAAGCGCCCATCAACGACCAAAAGGATCACGAAAGAAGGCGTGAAATTTTAATTACTTACTTTTTTATACTCCCTCCGTCCTAGTTTGTAAGGCACAATTTGCAAATCTCTTAGCCCAAGGTGCTAGTTGATTGGACCTAATAAGGTGCATGCATTGGTGGTAGAGGCAACCGACCACTAGTTGAGAAGCAATTAATGTAATTGTGCCTAAGAGTGTAGGACAAACAGTTTTTGAGATTATGCCTTATACACTAGGACGGAGGGAGTAGATGTGTTAGCATGAACGCTGATAAGGATACATAGCTTAGTTATACCTACCACAACTACTATTTTAAAATAAAAATGAAAAATCAATTAAATTCCAAACCGCGAATCAAGTACAGGGTGCCAAGGAACTAGCATGCAGGGGCTAAAACCAAAAACAGTAGCTGAAACAACAAATAAAGGAAATAGAAAAATGAGAGCAATGAAATATTGGTTTGTATGAATTCAAATTTATTTGGTTCTCCTTTAAAATATGTTCTTGTATATGAATTATTGATAGCAGATATCATGTTTATAAACTAGTAAATTGAAATAATATAATACAGAAAGGTCATGTTTTATACATGCATGTATGGAAGATGCACAATTCTAGCTTCTACCTTCGTGAAACCTAAAACTATGACGTCCGTATATCCTGAGTTTATTTGCTTAATTAAAGATGGGATGCCCTTATGGCCATGAGGGTCACTTAGGCTTATGTAGGTAAGAGCCCTTGACAAAAGACCAACGGTGTCATTCAGATACTTTTGTACAAAGATGTATGTAGAGTAAAACCCGATCCACTAGTTCACACTGGATTAGCGATACAAAGTTTATGGTGCATGTTCTAGATGGATTAGCTCATTCAGTATCCACTTATTGGGTCTCTCCATTTTACCATCTCTTTGATTTTGTTGACTGTCAGGGGGAGTAGAATTGTATCGCCAACCATTATGGAATAATTATACCCCAAAAGAATATGACGTGGCTTTGACTAAAATTTGATATCCTAGACATAAAAAACTACCTAGAAATAAAATCAATACTAGTAAATCACTATTAAGAACTAATAATGCACCATGCCTCTTCAGTCATCGCATACTCGAGTTTAAGACCCAGTCAATTCACTATTATAAAAATGATAATTGCATCGATCTAAGACCAGCTGATGAGGCGTAGGGCCGATGGGTGTTGAAATCCAGTGTCCTGTTTAGAACAATCTGAGTTTTACTCATATTTATCGGTGCATACAATTCAACAAACATTGATAATTAACCATGCAAAAGGCAGTAAGAACCATCCATAATCACGTGTCAGCATTTATTTTAAGCATAAGTCAGCATACGTTCTCTCTGTAGATTTGATGAGTTTAGTGCACTGATTCTGAATGTAGCATTTCCGCAAAAGAAATATTTCGAATGTAGCAATATGAACAAGATATTTGACATGTCACGATCTATCTACCCTATCTGCTCATCCCTGCTATCACATCATATTTGTTTTTTCCTCTTCTTTTTCCAGTGATGGAGAAAGAAGTTGATGATATGACCGGTTAATCTTCCCATATCTGTCATATATAGCCAAGAAAAAAACTTAAAATTAGGTAGGCGCCTTATGCTGAGAGTGACACCCCAATACATATCCCTCCTCACCCAGAATCATGCGTGCTTAATTTATGTGTAAGAATCAATCCAGTGGAATTGTTCTGAAATCGACGGCAGCAACAACATGATGTGCACACAGTTGAACATCAGAACCCGGCCAGAATAATTGTCCCTCTGCTTACATAAATACTCTAAAGTCTCAACAGAGCTAAGCTATGGTGAAATGTATGCATGCCTAGATCTGCATGGTGAACTGAACTGTAGTGCTAGCTATTTGCATGTCTAGACATTCTTCCAGGCTTCCAGCTACCCAGTCGGCCATAAAACTTCAAACAACTACGACTATCCTAAAAATGGTATATTGCTCTATTATGAGAGCTGGAGACTATGACCATGCCTTCCCACTTGTACTGATAGATGAGCGCGCTATCTTATCTATCACGACAACACATCCCATTCAGCTCATCTCCTGTTCGACTCGAGTGCAGCCAATAATGTAGGGAGCCAATAATCTGGCGGTACAAGTCGTTTTGCATAGAAAGACCGGGGGCATTCCATGCGGTGGCCCTGGACGGCGACGGCCGGCGATCTCTCCGCCGCTGATCGCCAATCCCACGGTGGACCTCGGCGACGGCACGTGAGAGGCCACGTGAAGCGGCCCCGGCTGGACGACGTTGACGTCCCTCAGGCGGCCATGGCATCGCCGGCGGTCAGTTTCGGTTGGTCGCCGTCTGGCCTACGTCCTTGTTGTGGTTCTTGTCATGTTGTTACGTTCGTGGTGGATAAGGCTTGAAAGCTGGACAAAGACCATGAAAAGGATATGTAAATTGTTCGAACTACTGGTGACTCTGCTGATTTACTGTCTGTGTGGCCAGTGATTAATTCATTGCATTGGTCTATATTCTTCTTTTTGTATAAATCATTTGTCTCTCCTTCACTAGCATATCGGCACAGATAAGGAAAATTAGGTGCTTGTTTGGTTAGCTGCACGAAAGGTCCTGGTATTTTATTTATTTATTTTCGAAGAGTTTTTTTAAAAGGTACCGCAATAGCTAGTAAATCATGATAGGTGCATCTTCTCTCAAAGTACTAGTCCAAGTTTATTGTGTGATTTACAGCCTTTGAACACGTACGATATGATATCACTTCCGCTGTCTGTTTCTCTACCCGCGACGTCCCCAAATAATGGCCAAATAATTTAAAATATAAATGTAAAAAAAATGAATATTGATTGTTATTGGGGGTTAGCGATCGACTGGTCGTAAGCTAGTGGCCAGAGATTTATTCGTTTAATTGATCTATATATACATACAGGTACCGATATGGCAAACTTACTAGTGGTATCTCTTTTACTATTATATATACAGGTACCGATATGGCAAATTTACTTCGCGCTCTATATATACATTCGTTTAAGCTAGCAGTATCTCTTTTACTACTATATATACAGGTACCGATATGGCAAATTTACTTTGCGCTCTGGATATTTTTTTAACTCAAAGTTTTACAAGTTTAATCAAGTATATACGAAAAATGTCAACATCGATAATATCAAATGCATTTTATATGAACAAATAGTTTACGACGATCCTAGTAATACTTACAAAATTTATGCAGTCTATATATTTTTGTGAAAAATACAGAATTTGGTTTTCAAACAATGAAAAATACATAATTTGACTAAACTGAGAACACAATGTAATTGTGAACGAAGGGAGAAAGCGCCGGCAGCTGTCTCGAAACTAATTCTTAAGTTCAGTTCGATTTACAGCCTCGATCGATCACGACCAATGTCATGTCACTGTCGCTACCTAGCTTTTGCACTATTGTGACACCCCAAATAATTGGCGCCGGCCACTTGGTCAGGGGCCGTCGATCCCAAAAGAGAGGCTTCAGCAGCTCAAACCAAGTGCTGATCAGCATCACTCAAGCAGCCCATGCCTCCGACGATCTAGCTAGCTATAGAGATCATACTATAGAAGGAACGAAACATGCATATCGATCCACGAAACAGACTAAATACCGTATACCCAACGGCACGGCACGCTTCCCAGGCCCAGCATACGTACGTGCCTATATATACATATACGTTTTTTCTACTTGTATGAATGTGTACGCATGTTCAACTGTATTTTCTTTTCCTGCCCTACAACCAACGCCCACAATAAATTCTGACAAATATGGAAATACAGTTGTATATATCTACAAGCTCGCATGATTCGTATGACAAATACGTATACGGAAATACAGTAGTAGTATATATCTAGTAGTATTGCCGTTTAGGATAGGAGGAAAGGAGAGAGTCGCTGAAGTTGAAGACTTGCGGTTCCCAAACCGTAAGCATCAATGCAAAAGTATATGCCAAAGTTGCATACTGTTGTTCATCCTCAGTTGACTTGCTCCATCGCACTATTAATACGTGTACGTACAGCTCCCTTCATCGTCCCGTCTCAACACTCTCAAAAAAAAAACTAGCGACCTAGCTCTCTCTTCCTCTTCCTCTCTCTCTCTAGCTCTCTCTGAAAAACGCACGTAGCGGCGATGAGCTCAATCGGCATGATGGAGGCGAGGATGCCGCCGGGGTTCCGGTTCCACCCGAGGGACGAGGAGCTGGTGCTGGACTACCTCCTCCACAAGCTCACCGGCCGGCGAGCATACGGCGGCGTCGACATCGTCGACGTCGACCTCAACAAGTGCGAGCCATGGGAGCTTCCAGGTGCGTACGTATTCCTTTGCTTTTGGCCTACTGTGCGACATCATTCTCTGCTGTTCCGACGTCGGTACGAATAGATCGAGCTCTGTGTTGGTTAATCCTGTTCGTGCCTGCATGCATCGTCCAAACGGTGACAACCTTTAATTTTGCTTAGCAAGTCCCAGAGAGAGAGAGAGAGGTTTGGAATTTTGTAAGGTGGAAACAAAAAAAAGAAGTTGGGAAAGGAAGATTGATGAATTCGCTTATGCAACAGTTCTTGATACAAACAGAAAGTACAAAAATAAGTTTGGCTTCGCCCGGGTTCGAACCGGAGACCTTCAGTGTGTTAGACTGACGTGATAACCAACTACACCACGAAACCTTGCTGATGATCTGTTTTCCTCCAGCAATATGTACGTTTATTAATTTGTCTTCTTCTTCTTCTTCTCTGATTTCCCAGAGGCGGCATGCGTGGGCGGCAGGGAGTGGTACTTCTTCAGCCTGCGCGACCGCAAGTACGCCACCGGCCAGCGCACCAACCGCGCCACCCGCTCCGGCTACTGGAAGGCCACCGGAAAGGACCGCCCGATCACTGCCGCCGGCGAGGAATCGGCGGCGGTTGTGGGGATGCGCAAGACGCTCGTCTTCTACCAGGGCAGGGCCCCCAAGGGAACGAGGACGGAGTGGGTCATGCACGAGTTCCGCCTGGAAGAACAAGAACACCACCACCAGCGGGCCGCCGCCGGCGCCACCACGGCGAGGTGCCAGCTCAAGGTAGGATCATCATACCGTGCTCTTCTTCTTGGATTCATTTGGTTTGTGTGACCCCCGGCCGGCAGTGTTAGCACACGCCACACTCATCATGCGAAAAATGCAAAATTGACAAGGAGAGAAGAGAACCTGTCTTTCCTCTTCTTTTTTTTCCTTTTTTTCAGCACGTAGAAATTTTGCATAGTTCTTTTTGCGGGATTTTTTTTGGCATAGTTTTGTGGCTCCACATCACTACCTCGTCTCTCCAGAAATTCTCTGAATTTTTCTCTCAACGCAAAATATTTCAAATATTGTTTATAGCAACATATTCCTTTAGAAAACAACAGCCAACGTTGCATCTATGTCTAAATGGTCATGCATAATCAGTTAGAATGGAGCGAGTACAGTTGATATGTATTCCTCTTCGCGTCAGCTCATTTATTTGGGATCAAACGCGTTGCCGTCATAATGGATCTCAAGCTAGAATTTCGTAAGATCTCAACTGTTTCTGTTGAATGAATGCTCGTCTCCTTCATGAAAAACATGCTACTCTGACTCTCAACGTACTTATTACGTGATAATTGTACTGAAACTGCAAGTTGCTAAATTAGAGATTCAGGTCTACTCCAGAGTCACGGTCACTGAAATGATCGTTCAGGTGTTTACGTCAGGGCACTAACTAAGGAAATTAGAGGGACTATTTTGACTTTCTGACGATCATTGTTTAGCACAAGCTGCAAGTTTAAAAAAATTACTCAGGTCCCTGTAACGGCTATGCCTTAAACTGGGGAATGTGCAGGCTTCCTATAAAAGGATTGACTGTTTAAGTTTTTTCTTTTTCAGTTTCAGTTATCCCATATGAACTTACACTTACCCATATGAACCTGTTCTTATGGTTAAATACAGGAAGACTGGGTGCTATGCAGAGTGTTCTACAAGAGCAGAACAACGACCCCAAGGCCACCATCTGAAGAAGCCTGCACATTCCCCAGTGAGCTGGACCTTCTGGCCGCGCCACCGCTTGCGCCCCTCATCGACGCCTACATCGCATTCGACAGCGGCACCACGATGGCTGCTGTCGAGCAAGTGTCCTGCTTCTCTGGCTTGTCGGCACTGCCATTGAAAGGATCGATGAGCTTCGGGGACCTGTTGTGCTGGGACAACCCTGAGAAGAAGGCCATCAGGACAGCTCTCAGCAACATGTCCAGCAACAGCAATTCAAGGATGGAGTTGCCCACGAACTGGAGCCAGGAGAATGGATTTTCACAGATGTGGACACCCCTCTGAATCCTGATATGTGTGATTATTATTCTGCTAGCCTGCTAAGTGCAGTGTGGTGGTGACTAGGAATTAGGTGACATATTCTTTCTAATGGTATTGGACTATTGGGTAATGCAATATCTAGTCTTAGGATTTGATGAAGTGTCTGTTAATTTATACCCTGTAGATTAGTCAATGGCTTGGCATAGCATTTGTACACATGACTGCTAAGAAATGCCTGTCTTTAGTTTTACTCTTTCTTTATACTCTCCAAACGTACTTCTCACTGAAATCCAGTGTGTGGAAAATCTCTGTAAAATTGTGCTTTCCATTTAAAATTTAGGCCATGTGTGCAAAATACTACCGAACTGACTTCAAGACCAAGTGTTCCAAATTTCTCACTGAACGCAAAACAAACCTCGCACAGATTACAGTGAACGTCAACAACAATACCAGCAGCAAGAAGTACAACAACCAGTTCATCACATTGACTGGAATTGCGAACATTATATTAAGGCCTATTGGGAGTGGTGCTGAAAAAAAGGTCGAGCTTGTAGCATGAAATACATTCAGAAGGACAGGAAGATTGCCTCACGACGAGTTAAACAGGCACATTGGAGCTCCCACAATCAGTGTTGCTCGTTCCTGTTCTCCGAGACGAGTAATATTCAGTCACGGGCCAGTCTGAAATTGAATACGGGAAGTTCGGGTTTTATGGCATGCGTAAGCACCGGAACATACCTGAATCTTGGAACCAATCCTGAGTGCAGATGACAGCTTCCACCGTCTCATGACTCATCTTCCGATTGAAGAGATACACCCGTTCGTCGGTTTCATCGAACGCTGATTCTTCTGAGACCACAGATCCAGATATTGCCAAGACATCACGTGCGACCGCAGCAAGAACTGGATACATGGAAGCACTGGCCTTCCACCATTTCAGGATATCAAAATGGCCATCCTGAGATAAGGTTTCCCTGCTTAGATAGTTGACATCATTTGGAGGACAGAGCTCTCCATCCAGGTATGCATGGAGCTCTCTCAAAGAATCATCATATGTTGTTTGTTCACTGCCATGAGTATTCATCTCTATGTCGTTGTCATTGTTTCTGTTTGGTTGACCAGCATGGCAAGAGTATCGGAAAAATAGCTCATAACTCTTTCCCCGCACATCAGAGATGTATGTTTGGGCACCATTGCCGTATGATTTTCTAAAGCAATATTCAAGAAATCTCATCTTATATCTAGGATCTAGCACGACAGCCACAGACAGCCACAAATACAACTTTGTCCAATTTTTATCAAAAGTTTCCAACATGATCTCGGTGTCGAGAACACGCTCCATGCATATGTTTCCAGATGACTCCTGCAGAACTGTCCTCACACTCCAGAGTGCATGGAAATATGAATTGATAGCCGAATGAGAGCTGGTAAGCACTTTGATTGCACGATAAATAGGCCTTACAACTACACAGAAACTTTCTGCTGCTTCAATTGACTCCAAAGATGGTTTGGACGGATACGACATGGAATCCATCTGTGAAGGGTTTGGAAATGTCCTATTGAACTGCAACACAGCCTCCATTAGGTAGAATGTCGAGTACCATGTCTTGGACCCCAAAGAGGGCCTGTGTAGACACATCCTCGAAATAATTTGTTGATTTTTTCCTTCCGTTGTGGAGAGCATGTCATGTATTCAAACCATTTCGTACTTGTTTCCCGCATGAAGTAATTTGGCACAAAAAGGATGAGATGATGAAGCACATTCACCGAACATGGTATATTTATTAACTTACATTTGGCAAGAAGATAGTTCTGCCCTGTAAGCATCTTTTCCAGCATCATTATCACTGTATCATCCACTGTCTCAGGCAGCACAATTCCTAAAAGCTTATTCTCAAGACCATATTCCTCGACCGTTTGTTTTGATACAGCACTGAGGTTAGTAGATGAATTCCTGAAGTTTCGCCAATCGGGCAAGATGTTGATATAGTATTCAAGCTCGTTGCTTCCAAGCTCTGAAACAAAACATCTGATGATTTTTCTATGCATCTTCCATTCTCTGTCAATAAAGTGCACCGTCAAACAGATAAAAGTGTCCGCTTCAAATAACCATCACAGACAAGAAAACTCCCCCGGGTGCAGATGAGATGTTCTCCTTAAGTTTCAGGCTTTCATTATGAAACATAGTAATAAACTGTTCTTCAGTGGTGCTCCGAGATATCATGCTAGAAGTAGGATACATGCCAGCCAATATGTGCCTAAAACCTGCATTGCTCATGATTGGAAACGGGCAAAGGTTTGAGATTGTAGTCCAAGAGTGCTCTTTTTGAGCCTGTGGAGGTGAACAGTGTGGCTGATTCGTGGTGGTTCCAGGTCTAGCAGGGCAGGTGTTCAGATGCCGGGACAAATGACTTGTTCCTCCTGAACTCTTTGCGCTAAGCTGGGTTCGACAATGTTTACACTCTGCGGTTTCACCATTTAACGATGGGATAAATTCCTTCCACACCTTGGATTTGAATCTTCGTTTTTTGCCAGCATGAACCGATGGATGGATTTGCGTAATTTGACCACCTATGAGTTCGGGTCTCTGCATCATAGGCCCATATCCAAGAAAAAAGTGTTTGCCACTGAGGCAGTAATGCACCAATTGCAAAAGGTACCTACGATAATACCACATGAACATGCCCCTTAGAAAGTAGCTAAAAACATAAAACATAATACAACTGGACCATGAATTTCTAACAGAAAGTTTCAGTTTTGTAATGTTCTTTCTTTCCGAAACGGTGTCGTAATATCAATGCATACGGCCTCCTCTTTATTCATTCTTGCAAAGCACTCGAGGTGTGTACAATATAGAGTCATCCAGACGCGGCGATGTTGATTGGTTTAGTACAGGCTCTCTTGTTCTCTAGTTCTAATGTCGTTGGTGGATTTCCGCGGGCTTGCCGAGTGTAGATTGTGTACTAAGCTCGTTATTCGCAGCGAGGTGTAGTCGTTTTACTCTGCTGGGTCGCGTTGTATGGGTGGTGTCTTCTTTTCTATCAATGCAATGAAACTGTTGCGTTCACAAGAAAAAAAAAATAGAGTCCAAGCACTATTTATCTCATTATCTGAACTGACTGTGGGGAAAGACATCATCCCGATTGATTACTAAGTTTGGGTAAACACAAATAAACACCTCATCATCAACCAATGCAGTGCACACAGGCACACAGCCATCAGCCATGTAACAGTCACGTGTAAGGAGGAGTAAGCAGAAATCACCTGCCAGAGTCTACAAAGACTGAAATCGCTCCGCCAAGCTCGGAGGACACGTCCGCACCGTCTAGCCGGATCTCGCCGCGCCGCCGAACTCGGGAGACGTTGACGAGCCGTAGCCAGGTGTGAGAGCGCGCGAGACCCGGCGCGTTCACCGGGTGCGGATGGGGATGGTGGTCGCCGCGCCGCCGCCGGGGCAGAGCTCTCTGGTGGAGGTCCACGTCGGAGAATGCTCGGACGGGGAAGGAATGCTTAATTTGGTCTTCGTTGTAGGAGCTGCATTCAACTTGAGCCTCCAAGTCTTCCCTTTTTGGTTACCAAAAGTCAGCATCTCTGATGTTACCAAAAGGAGAATGAGGAATTATGAGTGGATTCCATGTACACAGTGCTAATTTAACTGAAGTTCCAGTTAAAAATAATAATAAAATTTAAAAAAATGAAGATCCCGCTGAAAACACAGTATTTGTGTGATTTCTTCGTCAAAAAGTATTACTTACTCCCTCCGTTCCGTAATCCAAGAGCTATAGTTTTTTGACAACTGTTTCAAAATGAATGGGCTTCGGCTGTTTTTGCTGCCTCTCCGTGTGCACAAATTGACGGAATCCATGAAAATATGGAGTTTGTTTGATCACTAAGCTAACTTTCGAGAAAAACTAATCGCTATTTCCATCTAATCTAACTACCACATGCAACATCTCAACAGAAAACAAACGTGCGCTAATTACCGTGCAGAAAAACTATAGCTCTTGGATTACGGAACGGAGGGAGTATATAAGAGATAACCTGCAAGCCGAATTGGTAGGGAAATAAGAAGTATGTCTTCTGCAATCATGATCAGAGTACAAAACACTTTTTCTTTCAATATAATTTTGCGAGATCTATATGGTCAGCGGTGAAAGGATCGGTATGACACCTAGAGGGGGCGGGGGGGGGGGGCGCTGAATAGGTGCTAATTCAAATTTTAGTTCTTTTTCAAATTAGGTTGGCACGAAAGGTAAATTATCTAGATATTCAACTACGGTGAATTTACCTATATGACAAGCTAGCAACTAAGCAACATACAAAGTAAAGGCGGTAAACAAGGATATAGGTAACCGAAGTGAAAACACGAGACGACAAGAATGTATTCCCGAGTTCCTCCTTTAAATGGGAGTTCAACTATAGTTGACCACCTAGAGGAAGGGGGGTGAATATGTGGTGACCAATTTTTATGTCTTTTTTAGTTTTAGTCTAGCGGAAAGTAAGTTGTCTATATGTGCAACTAGGTGATACAAGTGACAGACAACAAAGAAACTAAGCAAGTTCAGGAATTCAAGATGTGGTAAAGGAGAGTGGAACAAGATAACCGTAGGAACTCGAAGACGGCGATTTTATCCCGAGTTTCACCACATAGGTGTACGTCTCGTTGGAGGGGTGTGAGCTACCACAAAAGTTTACTCAACGCCACAAAGGACTCACCCTATTCTTCTGTGAATTCGACCACAAAGGTGCGAATCCACGTTTCCACTAAGGACTCCTTTAAGGGCGGAGAAGGTCCCGTACAAATTCGTGAGGCACACACCCACAACTGAATTGAGGGCTCTCACAATGACCACAACAGGTCACTTCCACAAAAGAATCCACAAAGGATCAAAACACACAAGATTGAACCTAGCTATCCACAAAGAAACCCTAGATTCGTTGCCCTCAAGATATAGAGGGGGGAAATCAAAACGCTTCGATGGAGTTGTAGATCGGTGGCTTCTCCCTCAGATCCCCCAGTATCAAAAGATTTGAGTGTCTAGATTGGGAGATCCAGAAGAAACGAGCTTCAGCACCAATGAAGGAGAGAGAAAACTTGAAGCTTAATCTGCTGGAGGTAGGTGGAGGGGTATTTATACCCCTCCCCAAATTCTGCCTGTTGTACAACCGTCAGCTCGGAAATCTCCGGGTTGAGATCCGGAGATCTCCGAACCCCGGATATCTCCGATAGGAAATCCGGTTGAGCGGGGCTCGGAGTCAGTGCTGGTTGGACTTCCTGACTTAGTAGAAAATCCTCTGTCACTCGGAGATCTCCGGAATGGGGCTCGGAAATCTTCGAGCGCCGGAAATCTCCTAGAGCATTTCCGGCTAAGCTTGAGTTGGAGTCAGTACGCAACTGAGTTCTGGACTTGGTAAAATTCTTTTCCCACTCGGAGATCTCCGGACTGGGGCTCGGAAATCTCCTAGAGCATTTCCGACTAAGCTTGAGTTGGAGTCAGTACACATCTGAGTTTGTGACTTAAAGGAAATCTTGATTAGCTCGGAGATCTCCGGTCTGGGGACCGGAAATCTCCGAGTTCCGGAAATCTCCTGACTGAAATCCTGATGAATGACCAAGTGAAGAAGTACTGAAAATTAGGCAATATAAGTGTTCACTCTTTATCAACCGACCTGTACTAGAACCTGCATTCTTCATCACAAACATTAGAACACCTTTTGTGTTGTCATTAGTCACCAAAATATGGGAGTGCACAGAATGCACTTTCAATCTCACCCTTTTTGGCGAATGATGACAACACGAAATGAGAAAGGATTTGCAAAATATAGACGGAGCTCCCCCTAAGTATGTGCACTATTTTAAGATGTTTTGGAATACAAAATGGACATTCCTTAGGATCAACACTCCCCCTCGATTTTACAAACCATGCAAGCATACAAATATAACAATACACAATAGTAGCGAATAACTTGAGCGACAAAGATATAACAATAGAGGTTTAAAGGTACTCATGTCTCACACACATGACGATAGAACAAACCAATAAGAGGGAGCACTTAAAACAAAACGAAAGGAAAAACAACACGAAGTGCTCCAAACCCATGCAAATCCCCGAGAGTCCTAAAGAGATACTTCTCCACCTTTGGCATCAAGATACCAAAAAGGGAGGAGTTTCCACTAACGGCCCATGACTTAAGAGTCGGAACCCTGCTCGGCATCATCCTCCTCCTCCTCCTCATCGTCATCATCATACTCAAGATCACTGTCCTCTGGCACTGCATCATCCCAATCAAAGGTGAGACCATCGGCATTCTAATCCTTGAATGGAATCACGGGCTTCAAAGGGTGCTTTGGAGCAGGCATCTTCAAATGAGACATAATCTCTTCTTTACGCTTCATAATGCGATGGTTCTGAGAGTAGATGGAGTAGTTCTCACTGTGAATGCAACAGTTCATATTCATGATCTTCTCAATTGCTCGAACAACCCATGGGCGACTCTTCTTGACAGCTTTCTTGATGTTGGGATTGGTAGGAACCCGAGATGGACCACCAAAAATCTCATCCTCATTGATATCTTGCATGGTGGCTTGTTGTTGAACAACATGAGCAGATTTATGGATAAGCAAGGCTGCCTTGTGGGGCTGACAACCAAGAGCTGCATCAAAGTCATCACCATCTTGCTCGGAGAGCTTGTAGAGCCTCTTGATGAGCAACATCACATAGAGAGCATATGGAGGAACTTTCCTCTCAAAAACTGCTAGTGTCATCTCCCGGAAAATGAAGTCCATGGCATCCACCTTGTAGGCATCCTGCTCAACCTCATACTCCCCAAGATAGGCCGCATGAGCCTTGGCCATCAAGTTAACTAGGGCCCCGATAATATTGTCTGCATTGCCAGCAATGGGAGCAATGGTCAAACGGAACATGCGAAGCAAGATATCATAAGTAGGGAGGAGACCATGCTGAGAGCCAATCCTACCTCCAGGCTGGTTTAGATCAGCCATGACATGCTTGTTGTAGGACATGCCATGGACGTGGATGCGGGCACCAGCTGGAACAGAGAGACCACTGAAGGGACATCCAAGAATCCGAGCAAACTCACGAGAAGTGGAGGTCAAACGCTGCCTGCCAGACATCCAAGTCATCCCAATATCCTCAGAAGAGTCAAACACCACAATAGCATAAAACTGATGCATGAGAGATACATTGTATCTGCACTCGGTCCTCATCAAATGCTCCAAACCTAGAACATGACAGACATAGACTGCTCCCGCAAAATAATCAGCCTTCTTCATTAACTTGTCGAAGTCAATCCACTTCATGGGACAAATAGGCTTATCAATGGAGAACTTCTGATAAACTTCCCTATAGAGCCATGCCATCTCGGTGCAGAAAAACTTGGGATCATCAGATTCCATGTTGTAAGATAGCTCACTGCGCCACTTGCGAAAACTGTCTTTGTTGAAATCCTCAAGGCGGAGCTCGGGCCTCTTCTTCTTGCTTGGCCCTGTGACTCTCTTGAGCAGAGCTGCAGACTCAGCGGGAGTGCTATCTTCACCTGAGGACCCGCTGGGAGGGCGAGAATGAACTGTTTTGGCCCTCCCTCGTTGAGTTATTTTCTTGACACGGCCACGAGGGTTGGAACCTGCAAACACACATCATAGAGAGGATGGAAATCATATGGGGTAAGCACTCATGTCCGAGAAAGGAAAATGGAACGTACTAGAGAAGTTTAAGCAATCAAAGTTTTTGTCCTTAGCTGATTTCATTCTGAGTAGGCTGGAGATTTCCGGGTCTGACTCGGAGATCTCCGGGGTCCGGAGATTTCCGGGTCTGACTCGGAGATATCCGGTCTGCACGAATTTTGACAGATTTGAACAAAATCTATGAATAAAAAATAGATCTGTGCACGCGGAAGGTAGAGCATGCCTAGTGGAGCAATTCTACCAAAGGAAACAATCAACAACCTCCTAAATCGGCTAGGTTAAATGAAAAAAAGTTTCATCCTAGATTTGAAATACGAGGAGTTACCGGAAGACATTGCGAAAAGTGTGCGGATGGAAACAAAGCCCTCGGCGAGGTGAAGCAGATCCGAGAAGCACGCAAGAATCCCTTGGACGAACCACACGCAACAAGGATCACAAGAAGAGGATTAGGGCACGGGGTGGATGAACTGGCTGAACCGGCCAGTCCACCCGTGCCCTTATATAGACAGGGAAATTTGAACCGGAGATTTCCGGACTGAGTCTCGGAGGTCTCCGGGTGCCGGAAATTTCCGGTGCTATTTCCGAATCGGATTCACATGAGGTCAGTGATGAATCTGATTTGGACTTAGCAACAAACATTTTGGCACGCTCGGAGATCTCTAGACATCTGACCGGAGATGTCCGGACCCCGGAGATTTCCGGCTCTAATTTCGATTCAGCTTCGCCTGAGGTCAGTGCCGAAATTGAAAAGGACTTAGGTGCTGAGAAATCGCAGGGGTCGGAGATTTCCGAGTCTCGGCCGGAAATTTCCGGACACCGGAAATTTCTGGGAAATAATCATCACAGGTCAGTGCTGATTTTTGAACAGACTTAGTTTCGAAATTCTCTGGTAGACCGGAGATTTCCGAGTATGGCTCGGAGATTTCCGTTCAACTCCAAAAACTCCAGGAACAAGAAATCAATAAGAGGACATGAGTGGGGAAAAACATGTTTAAAGATAGTGAAAGGCTTAGGATAGATACTCAAACTGAATAAAGAAGACACACTCAAGTTGCAAGAACCATAAATCAAAAGAGAAGACCAACAAGAGTGTTTTTTCCCAAAAGAACCAAAGACAATGCAAGTGAAGATCAAAAATAAAACCAAATAGTATCCAAAAACTTCAAGAAGAGTGTTGGTGGCCGAAACCACCGTGTATGAGTTGTAGCATGGCACCGTGAAGATATATCTTGGGTCCATAACTACATCTCAACATTGAAGCTCACAAATTAGATTAATTTGAAGTTTTAGCAATGATACGTCACTATATGCATAATAGGGGGAGGAAGAGTCCAATGTATTAGGAAAACACTCCCCCTAAGTCCATGCGTACCTCTAGTTATAATAAAGCCTTAAACGTTGGAGAGTGTGCACGGAAGTCAAGCCAAGGCCCGAGAATCTATGATATTGAGCTCATTCCTCAAGTAGCAAAAACGGGCTTCATCAAGGGGCTTTGTGAAGATATCCTCCAATTGATACCTTGTACCAACATATGATAGATCAATATCTCCTCGTGCAACGTGATCGCGGATGAAATGATGGCGAATCTCAATGTGCTTGGTCCTTGAATGTTGCACCGGATTGTACGCAATTTTATGGCACTCTCATTATCGCATAATAGCGGCACTTTGTACAAGAGGACACCATAATCCTTTAAAGTTTGCCGCATCCAAAGAAGTTGAGTACACCCACTTGCGGCGGTGACGTACTCGGCTTCCGCCGTGGATAATGAGATGCAATTTTGTTTCTTCGAGGACCAACTCACCAAAGATCTTTCAAGAAATTGACACGTCCCGGATGTGGACTTCCTATCATCAATGTCGCCCGTCCAATCGGAGTCGGTGTATCCACAAAGAGACAATGTGCCATATTTGGGATACCACAACCCAAAGCAAGGGGTATGAACCAAATATCTGAAGATTCTCTTCACGGCCATCAAATGACTTTCCTTAGGCGCGGCTTGATAACGAGCACACACTCCAACGCTTAAAACGATATCAGGCCTAGACGCACATAAATAAAGGAGACACCCAATCATAGAACGATACTCCTTTTGGTCTACCTCTTTACCGTCGGGGTTGAGTTGTAGGTGGCACTTGGTCTGCATAGGAGTAGGCACACCATTTAGGCCAAGCAACTTAAACTTCTTGATCATATCTTGAATGTACTTGGCTTGACAAATAAAAGTCCCTTCCCTCATTTGCTTGATCTCAAAACCGAGAAAGAATTTGAGTTCACCCATCATGGACATCTCGAACTTGTCGGTCATTAGCTTTGAAAACTCATCATTGAACACACGGTTAGTAGAACCGAAGATAATGACATCGACATATAATTGAAAAATGAAGAGTTCACCATTAACCTTTTTAGTAAAAAGAGTGGGATCGATTACCCCAACCTCAAATCCACGGTCTACCAAGAACTCTCTCAAGTGCGCGTACCATGCACGGGGGGCTTGTTTAAGGCCATAGAGAGATTTGTCCAAGACATAGACGTGGTGAGGATGATTGGGGTTCTCAAAACCCGGGGGTTGTTTAACATACACAAGTTCTTGCAAGGGACCATTAAGAAAAGCACTTTTTATGTCCATTTGTTGCAATTTGAAACCATGATGAGATGCATAAGCGATGAGAATATGTATCGATTCTAGTCTTGCAACCGGCGCGAAAGTTTCTCCAAAGTCGATGCCTTCGACTTGAGAAAAACCTTGAGCCACCAATCGCGCCTTGTTCCTTACAACGATACCATGTTCATCTTGCTTGGTCTTGAAGATCCACTTAGTGCCAATAACGTTGCAGCAATCTTTGGGCTTCTCAACTAGGCGCCATACTTTGTTGCGCTCGAAGTTGTTAAGTTCTTCATGCATAGCCCCTAGCTAATCGGGATCTTCAAGAGCATCGAATACTTTCTTGGGTTCGACCATGCAAATGTGTGCTTGATGCTCACTAAAGTGAGCCAATTGACTTCGTGTAGAGACCTTTGCTCATATATCACCGATGACCTTGTCGAGATATAAAGCTCTTAGTTCCAATGACTTTGCAAAGCGAGCTTGACGACGAGTTTCATTTCCGCCCTTGTTGTGGGGACAATCTCTTGACCATCTTGGTCCTTTGGATCCTCGTCTTGACCTTTTTGAGGGCCTGGATCATCATGAGAAACTTCTTCAAGTGGTGGGGGAGAATGATCTTGCCCTTGAGTAAAACTTGGAGAAATGGAGTTATCTTCGATAATCTTGGTGGGGGAGGCATGATCTACTTGTTGATGAAGATTTTGTAGATGCTCATCGTGGGCTTCATTTTGAGAAGAGGAGCTTGTTCTTGTTGAGGAAGATCTTGAGATTGTTCTTGAGTGGATTCATCATTTGCTATGGGTGAGTCATCTTGTGGCTCTTGTGAAGGTGAGGTCTCCTTGATAGAAGAGTTTGAGCTTTCTTGAACAACTTCTTGATGAACTTCAATGGGGCGAAGAAAACCCACTCCGATCTTCGTAATGGCATCAAAAGGTTGTTCATCACCACATCACAAACACCAACTTCCTCCACTTGGGTCCATCATTTTCATCGAATTCCACACTACAAGATTCTATGATAATCCAGGAGGATTTATCAAAGACTCTATAAGTGTGGGACTCGCTACCATAGCCAACAAATATCCCCTCAATTGATTAAGAGCGGAACTTACCCAACCGGACACCTTTGACGAGATAATAGCACTTACATCCAAACACTCGGAAGTAACCAATGTTGGGTTTGTTGCCGGTAAGGATCTCATATGGAGTCTTCTTCAAGATCTATGTTGTCTAGTCGGCGATGCCAAAGCCAACCCACGTCGGCTTTTCCGAAGAGACACATGGCTTGAGTAGTGGTGGATCCGGAGAAGTCCACCACATGAATCTCATGCTCCACGTATCCCACGAAAGCCACTCTTAGCGACTTGCTCCACAAGAGGACCACAATGTCCTTATCGAAGAAGGGAGAGATCCCCAACTTTGTTAAGGCACGAACCGATAACAAATTATAGCCAAGAGATTCAACAAGCATAACATTGACAAGAGTAATGTCGGGGGCAACTACCACTTTGCCAAGCCCGGTTACCTTAGACCTTGATAAGTCACCAAACTTCACGGTTACTTGATCTACATTAGGTTTCAACTCCGTGACGAGTTCTTTGCTCCCGGTCATATGACTTGTACATCCACTATCAATTATCCATTTTGAACCACCGGGAGCAAGGTCCTACAAGAGATCAATTCTTGCATTTAGCAACCCATTGCTTCACAATGGGTGCTTTGTGGTTAGCGATAAGAGACTTAGGAACCCAAATAGCATATGAAATAAAACCATAGTAGGGTCCAATGTAACGAGCACAAACATTCCCATAATAATCGACATATAAAGCATAGTTAGGGTTGTTGTCCCCGGCGTGATCTTTACGAGTAGGCTTGCCCCTTGAGGCATTCCTACTCGCAAGACCGTCCTTGGATTGAATGGAGTCGGCCTTCTTGGCTTGGATGGGGTTGATGCTCTTGGGAATATCCTTCTTGGCATTCATCTTCATGGGAGGCACATATCCAAGGCCTTCCTTCCCTTGTCGAGTGTGAGGCTCCATGATGGGAGTCTCAACAACTTGCTTACCCTTGAGAAGGATGATTTTGGATGTGGAGGCCTTAGCCATCTCACTCTTCAACCTATCATTCTCCTTCACAAGATTAGCATTCTCACACGAACACTTAGAGTTAGAGATGCTAAGAGAATCAAGGTTAGTTAGCCGAGTTTGGAGTTGAGCATAAGAATCTTTTAGAAGAGCATGTTCACTCTCCAAAGCCTTGTGAGCTATGACGAGCTTCTCCATGTCCTCAATGAGTCTAACATGCCCAACCGCAAATTCGGCTTTATCTTGTTGAGCCACCTTGAACTTAGCAAAATACATATCACGATCCTTAATGAGCTTAGCTTGTGAGGAATTATGAGTTTCCTCAATAGTTTCAAGTTGCTACTCAAGACGTGCATGAGACTCTTCAACCTCCTCAAGAGAGGATTTCAAATAAGATAGAGAAATAACGTCTTCTTTTTCTATCTTACCCTTCTCTTCATTGAGATGCTCTAGCTCACCAATACGAGCCATGAGGGCACCAACATGTTTCTTGCTATCACCTTGCAAGTTAGTGATAAAAGAGTCGAAGGCCACAAGCTCTTGCTTGATTTGAAGGATAGAGGCATCATCAAGCTCATTCATTTCATTCATGAGAGAGGAAGAGGATGCAGGCACCTCCGATGCCTTGGCCATAAGACATCTTGAGCTCTTGGTGATGGAGTTCTCATTTGGCGACGTGAATAGAGATGATGAAGAGCTTGTCGTAGTTGAAGGAGTTCTTGTCGTTGATGAGGGAGTTCTTGTTGTTGATGAAGGAACGGTAGGTGTTGATGTGGTGGCAAGAGCCGCCACTTCATTTGGCGTTTCTTCCTCCGACTCTTCATCATCGGTGGGGTACTCCTCTTGAGTCAACAACACAATGCGAGGCTTCTTGTGAAGAGGCCTCTTCTTTCCATAGGCCTTCTTGGGAGGCATCTTGGTTTTGTCCTTGAGCACTAGACGTCCATCATGCTCTTCTCTTTTCTCATAAGGGCAATCGGCGACGAAATGGAACTTGTCTTGACAATTGTAACATGTCCTTGACTTGGAGGGTGAGACCCTATCGGCTTGAGATGGACTCTTGTCAACTCGCATCTTGCCTCTTGAAGGGTTGTTCCAAAATGTGCGAGCCGCAAGAGCGAGATGATCATTGTAAGCAATCTTGAGTGCTTCCTCTGACATTGCGGCAAAGCTTCCAAGATCATCATCGTTGTCTTCCTCAACGGTAGCCTTCAAGTCAAGGTTGGTTGTGCCTCTTTTCATTCGAGGAGCCCTTGATCTAGCATCTTGAGAATTCTTCGTGGCCACCTTGTACGCGGCCATCTCTTGCATAACCTCATTAGACGACATGAGATGGTAGTTATGTCTTCCTTGAAGGCTCTTGACGTCGGTTGGCTCACATGACATCATAGAGCTCACATACTTCCTCTTGATCCATGCATCATCAATATGAGAGGCACCAACTTCTCGAAAGCTTGTGGCTATGGTCACCAATCTTCTATACATCATCTCATGGTCTTCACCATCAAGCTTGAAGAAGCCCTCGGCTTCATTGCTCAAAGAGTCATAGCGGTTCCTCCTCATGCTATCATTTCCAACGAGCAACTCGGATAGAGCATCCCATGTATCCTTGGCGGTGGTGAGGTGTTGGATGAGAGACATGTCCTTGTCCCCAACCGTTTTTTGGATCATGTAGAGAGCGGTGGCATCAAGTTGAGCCTCCACCACTTCTCTTCTTGTTAAGTTGGTCGGATCATGCGGCTCGTATCCAACTTGAATGATGCGCCACAACTCGATTGAAGAGCTGCACACATGAGACTTCATCACATATTGCCATTGAGAGAATGAATAATATTTAAGCAATGGGGGAGCACACCTATGAGAAACTTGCGGATGAGGAATGATGGGATCGGGGGTATGGTATTGGGATGGGGGAGGAGTGGCGTTGTAGCCTTTAGACACTTCATCTTGGGAAGATGGAGTGGTTTGATGGTTTGAGGAACTAGTAGCATCACCCTTCCCATCCAAAGGCAATTGATTTCCCTTTATCAATTCGGGGTCCACATCTTGAGTAATGCCCGGAAGCACCAGAGACTTTGAGGGCAAAGCAAGAGAGGTTTCCTTAGATGTCTTGAGAGACTCAAGCATAAAATGAAACTTCTTGAAATCGGTTTGTATGGACGATGTCAACTTTGTTTCCAAAGAGTTGATATCGGTCATAGTGGCACCTTTTTATTGCATTGTCGCCAAAGTCGCGGCGTCCGCTTCGGTAACCTCTTTCGGGTCAACTTGCATTGTCCAAGGTTGGTCTCAAGCGGTGAAGCTTTTAAGAGACAACCTGGCTCTGATACCAATTGAACGGCAGTTGACCACCTAGAAGGGTGGGGGGTGAATAGGTGGTGACCAATTTTTATGTCTTTTTCAGTTTTAGGCTAGCGGAAAGTAAGTTGTCTATATGTGCAACTAGGTGATACAAGTGATAGACAACAAAGAAACTAAGCAAGTACAAGAATTTAAGATGCGGTAAAGGAGAGTGGAACAAGACAACCGTAGGAACTCGAAGACGACGATTTTATCCCGAGTTCCACCACATAGGTGTACGTCTCGTTGGAGGGGTGTGAGCTACCACAAAGGTTTGCTCAACGCCACAAAGGCCTCACCCTATTCTCCTGTGAATTCGACCACAAAGGTGCGAATCCACGTTTCCACTAAGGACTCCTTTAAGGGCGGAGAAGGTCCCGTACAAATTCGTGAGGCACACACCCACAACTGAATTGGGGGCTCTCACAATGACCATAACAGGTCACTTTCACAAAGGAATCCACAAAGGATCAAAACACATAAGATTGAACCTACCTATCCACAAAGGAACCCTAGATTCGTTGCCCCTCAAGATATAGAGAGGGGAAATCAAAACGCTTCGATGGAGTTGTAGATCGGTGGCTTCTCCCTCAGATCCCCCAGTATCAAAAGATTTGAGTGGCTAGATTGGGAGATCCGGAAGAAACGAACTTCAGCACCAATGGAGGAGAGAGAAAACTTGAAGCTTAATCTGCTGGAGGTAGGTGGAGGGGTATTTATACCCCTCCCCAAATTCTGCCCGTTGTACAACCGTCAGCTCGGAAATCCCCGGGTTGAGATCCGGAGATCTCCGAACCCCGGATATCTCCGGTAGGAAATCCGGTTGAGTGGGGCTCGGAGTCAGTGCTGGTTGGACTTCCTGACTTAGTAGAAAATCCGCTGTCACTCGGAGATCTCTGGAGTGGGGCTCGAAAATCTCCTAGAGCATTTCCGGCTAAGCTTGAGTTGGAGTCAGTACACAACTGAGTTCTGGACTTGGTAAAATTATTTTCCCACTCGGAGATCTCCGGACTGGGGCTCGGAAATCTCCGAGCGCCGGAAATCTCCTAGAGCATTTCCGACTAAGCTTGAGTTGGAGTCAGTACGCATCTGAGTTTGTGACTTAGAGGAAATCTTGATTAGCTCGGAAATCTCCGGTCTGGGGACCGGAAATCTCCGAGTTCCGGAAATCTCCTGACTGAAATCCTGATGAAAGACCAAGTGAAGCAGTACTGAAAATTAGGCAATATAAGTGTTCACTCTTTATCAACCTACATGTACTAGAATCTGCATTCTTCATCACAAACATTAGAACACCTTTTGTTTTGTCATTAGTCACCAAAATATGGGAGTGCATAGAATGCACTTTCAGGAGTACGTCTCGTTGGAGAGGTGTGAACCAACACAATGGTTCAACGGCCACAAAGGCCTCACCCAAATCTCCGGTGAACCTCACCACAAAGGTTTTGGTCCACTTTCCACTATCGGAATCCTTCGAGGCGGAATCTGGATCCTTTACAACAACGATTCGGGGCACGACCCACAAAGGGCTTGGGGCTCCCGAATAGCTAAAATTTGTCACAAAGACAAAAGGTAAGTACAACAATGGGCTAGGTTTTCCTAGTGGAAACCCTAGCAAGTGTTCCCTCAAGTGAATGAGGAGGAAATGAAGAACGGCTCAGTCAAGATGTAGATAAGGCCATTCTCCTTCAATTCTCCAAAGATCAACGAGATTGGGTGGAAGGATTAGGAGATCTATTGATTTTTGAGCTTGCAACAATGGTGTTCTTCTTTGTTTGGTCGAGCAAGCTGGCTGGAGGTAGGTGGAGTGGTATTTATACCCCTCCAGAAATGTAGCCGTTGCAGCGCAGCTTCACACTGGAGATTCCGGCCAGGGGCGGAAACTCCGGTCTCTGGGGGCTGGAAACTCCGGGCCACACCAGGGGCTGAACACCATCTTCTCAGTCTGTGCTTGGGCAGCTCTGGGGTGACTTGAGGCCGAAAACTTTGGCCAGGTGCGGAAACTCCGGCCTTTGGGGCCGAAACTCTGCCCCCTGAGGCCGGAAACTCCGCCCCCCACCAGGGGCTGAGCACACTTTTTAACACTGCCTCTTTTCTCCTTTTTGGTGCTGATGCATCTGAAATGTTCCTAATTGATCATGCATCACTTGACACCATCTTAAGACATCCAACATGTTGTTAACTAACATACAAAACACAGAGATCACAAAAGTGTCCTTTCAAGCGGTCCAGTGTTCTAACTTGTATCCACCATGTAGTGCTGCAAATATCTTTGACAGCTGGGTAAACGGGGTGGATTGTAGCATTAAGCTACTAATCAGGGGTGGAGCAATTGCTATTATTTGGTTGCTATGGATGCATAGAACTTAATTTTTTTATGATAAAATTATGTCTCTTATGTAGGTTATTTACCGGTCCATAGCTACACTCTGTTCATGGTTCCCTACAACGTGTCGAGCACCACAACCTGTTCACGGAGGTGTGTACCGGGATTGGAGGATTCGGCGAGTTTTTTTTTCTCTTTGAGGATTGGCCTTCCATCTCCTTAGGCGGTTTTCACAATTTTCCATTATGATATGTAATTTGTATTTTTTAGTTCTTATTCTTGAGGCTTGAGACTTGTGACTTGCAACCTTTGGGTGTTGTGTGAACCTTAGCTACGCAGAGACTTGGGTGTAGTATTTAAAATTCTTTTAGTAAGAAAATCCCTTCAAAAAGAAAAAGTCAGAATCTCTGATTTTTATAAAGTGAGAGAGGGGTAGTATTACGCATATGCCAATACAAATTTCTTTATCAAAATTTTATAAGTATTAGATGAATAGGCGAGTTTCACCTTATTTCATTGTATGGCAGAGCTGGTGGGATTGCGGATTCAGTCGGCAGCAGCGAAGATTGTATTAGAGCATCTATATCAGAAACCTAAAAGCGGAAAACTAACCTTAAACTCATGGTCGAAAATCGATCAAAAGACCTTGAGCCTGCCCTGTTGTTTTCAAAGCTAGCACTGCATGGCGTCTCTTGGCTCGCTATCTAATCGTAGCATATTTGCAAAACTTGTTTTACGGTTTGGAATCGGTTGCCGCCTAACAACAATCATAAAACCGAGTGGTAGAACGTTCTAACCCGTTAAACACTTGATTTTTTCACCATTCTAACATAGATGCATCATTTGACGTAAAAATATGAACTAAAATATAAACATTATTAATTGTATAATACAAACTTAATCCAAATTATAATAATGGTTCAAATGGCAAATCAAATGAATTAAATAATAATCCAATACAAGTCGAATGCAAAGAAGGTTTCAAATCACCCATGAATGAAATAAAATGAATAATTTATAGAGTATGACAAAAAAGTTTATAGAGTAGCCATTTTTTTAATTTTAGCTATTTGAATCCTTTATAGAGTAGCCAAAAAAAATTGAACACTCAACCTGGATCCTTCGTTGTATACAAGTAGAGCCACGCGAGTTAAATACTTCTTCTTGACTCGTTTTCCCCCTTTTATGCATATATTATCTCTGCAAATTAATTCGACGGCTTTCAGTTTTGACAAATATCTCAGAATTGCATACCTTGCAAGACGACATTGTTAGGTATTGCATCGTTTTCTACATTCATCACTATATCATGCTTTTAATTTTTATTACCTAAACATCTCATACTGCTTCGCCAAGAACAGAAGGAAAATTATGGAAGACAATTAATTGGTCTGTAAATTCTCCCGAGTCTCTCCCATCATGGATCTTCCTTGGCAAAAGAAGTGACATTTGGCTGGCATCTCTAAGATTGCTTTGCACGGTCTCCTCTCCTGCTCCCACTACCCTTGTGAACAAACCGTGAGGTGCGAGTCACCTTTACGCTATGTTGAGGAAGCACGCTGTCATGCCCGTGGTTCACCGTCCTCGGCTCCACAGCATCATACCGCCGGCCGACGCCGACGCCGACCGTAACCCGATGGTGTCTCGGTCTCAAAGACCTCTCGAGATAAAGCCTCCTCCGGTCGCCCGACCTCCGCGCCAACGATCTTCGCCTAGCGGAATCCTCCGATTCGCTGTCGCTGGAACTCGAGGTCCTCGAGGACAGGCACTCCTCGATGTCGCCGCCATGCGAGCGTCTTCTCCGTTTCCGCCGTGCGCTCTTAATTTTGTGGCAGGCGATGGAGCAGCCGTTGGTACAGGCGGAGAAGGAGCAGGAGATGAAGGAGCATACAATTGTGCGGACCACGTGGCAGACGCAGGTGCAGACGCCGAGCTTGTAGACGAGGTAGAAGAAGAGAAGGACTGCATGTCGATCGAGGAAGGTGTGTCATGTGTAATGTGAGCAGTAGGTGTTAACTAAGCAGGCATGTACGTACTTACGCATAATGTATGTGGCTTATATACCTAGGTAGAGGAGGAAGAGCATGGCGGCCGTCTTGGCGAGGCTTGCGACGCAGAAGTTGTCGACGTAGCAGACGACGTCCCACGTCGGAGCGCAGGCCGAGCTGCGGGCACGGGCGTCATCGATCAGTTGTGTGGATTGCGGTTTGGGAAAACTGGCCTGTGGAGAGTTGATGGATATGAATGGAGATAGCAGGTGGTGATTGAGATATATACCTGCAGGTCTTGCCGGAGAGAAAGTCGAGTGGTTTGGCGAGGATGTCGGCGATGACTTTGGTGAAGCCTGACAGCAGAGAGTCGATGATGTTCCCCATGGATGAATCAAATCCCTCCCCTCCTCCCTGGTTACTTTACGAGTGAACCTGTACGTTGCGGCCGCACAAATCTGTAGGCAATGTGATTTACTAGTAGTCTTTTTGGAAGTGGCTTCAAATTCATTTACTGGAGAAAGTAGTCAGAGTAAAACCAAAGAGGATTTCAAAATCGCCTTGTTTTTTGCCTGAATCGGATTCATCAGATGAGAGACCAACCGACCTTCGTTGCAGTGCAACTGCAAGTAGAACCAGAACTCGAAGGATATGCCGAAAGGAAGGACTGCTGCTGCCAGATTGCAAATCGTAATCACATCGTCGAAGAGAAGATACGGCCGGACACCACGTTACTACGGAGAAGACGAACTTGTGAATAGAATGCTAACCGTATCCCCCCTCCTCCCCTTTTCCTCGTTTTTTTTTTCTAACAGAGATATAAGATTTTTCTAACAGAGATATAAGACGGACACACCTGTTCATTTGCGTTCCACACCACCCTCCACCAATTTGGATTTACGGATGGATCTCAATAATACTCGATCCATTCATCAATCTCTTCACAGCACATGCATAGACTACTAAGCATCTAACACGGTGGATGTTCCTCAAACCATGGCAATACCAAGACCTATCTACCAAACAAATTTAGGCCTGTAGCCTTCTTCACCTACGCCCCACTCCCTCTACACACATAGTATGCTAAGCTTACATTACAGCACCAACACATGTGCATCCCTACCACAAAAATGCTCGCTACACTACGCGTGTGTCTCTTAAACACATTCTCCAAAATCCCGCCACAAACTTGTACCACGTCTACCATTGACAGAGCGTCAATCATGTATTAATTTCACTCTGTGTCCTCTTTCATCATGCACGGGGCGGAAGCATCAGCTGACATCATCATCGCCATGCAGTATCGACTCAAGAAGAGCCTCTTCCTCCTCCTGTGCAACAACAACAACAAACAGAGTCCCACAGACCCCCAAACAGCAATAATCAGTATACCATCTCATCGACAATCACCACTAGTGGATAGCTAAATAGGATTGCTGGCTGGGCTGGCGTACCACTAAAGCCGTGAATTCCGTCTCTTCGTCAATGGCGCTCACAATGTTGGGGTCGTCCATGAGATCCTGTTCAAAGACCACCGTGAGTAAGCAAGTATTTTCCTGTGCTCAAAATGCAAAGTGCCTCGACATTGCGCTGCCAATGACGAAAATTTTGTTCAGGTTATATAAGAATTGTATGGAGACAGTGCTTACATCTTCAGCAATGCGTAGCACACCATCTTTGTCCTGCAGAAAGACATGTCAGAACATCATGTGCAACTTCTTCACTAAGGTGTTTAAAAGCATTTATGCAAGAGCAACCAACAAACCTTGACTGCGACAAAAAGAAGAGGATCGACTGGTGTATAGATCATATAGTGTGCACCATCCTGTAATTCAGTGCCAGCAGTCACAAACATGCTAATGAAAAACCCAAGAAATATTTTGAGTGGCACTAGCAGGAATAGGTTATGTTAACTATACTTTTTTTCTTTTGAGAAAATTCTGTTAATTATTCTTGGAAGGCAAATACAGTACACTAACGGCATCTGGTCTATTCTGTCAAAATTTGGTTCTTACGTCACATCCATGGCACAAGAAGATAGGTTATCAGCTTGCTCACCAAATTGAAGTTGCAGATCTCTACACCTTCAAAAGGTGCCTCGCCACTACCACCACTGGAATCTGCAGTTTTATATAAGAAATCAAAGAATAAAAATACAAGCAGATCAAATGAAAGATATACATACTTTTGAAGAGATGTTGCATATACTACTAGTCTAGGATCATTTCTTATACTCGGTGCCTTGGTGGTGGAGATAAATTATGATAAAGATCTTAGAGCATCTCCAACCGCTAAAATAGCGCGCGCGTTTCTGCCTTTACAGCGCCCTTTTTTCAGTTTAGCGCGCGCTGCAAAAAATTTAGCTTCACCGAACGCGCTATTTTGCCGCGCGCTAAAACAGCGCTCCACCGGGCGCTGTATTTTACAGCGCGCGCTATCGCCAGAAACAGCAAATGCACGCGCAGCGCCAGATTTGTAGATCAAACCCGCGCGGGAAAATCAAAGAAAAATGACCAATTTTTTTTCTAGAAAGGACATTTCATAGATAGATAACTTATCATGCGAGGATTGTTCATACAAGGATTAGAATACAACAAAAACTAGGATTACATTGCATAAAACTAAAACTATATATAATAAAACTAGGAATCTGATTACTCGTCGGAGTCTGAGTTGGAGTCGTCGGAGTCTTCGCTCGAGGAAGACACCGGCTCCAACGACGAGAGGTCGTTCCAGCGTGCGTCGCCGGTGGGATGGTCGGGTTGTCCAACTGCGCGAGGATGAACTGCCGCCGCTCCTCCTTGTCGCTGCGGCGCTCGGCGGGGTTCTGCGACCGGTTGAACCTCCTGTCCTCGGCTTCGGCGAAGAACTCCTCCGCACGCGCGCCACCCTGGTACACAAAGCGCCAGTACCGGCGCCGCTCCTGGGTGAGGTGGCGGTGCCGCTCGTCGTCGTTGTTGAGGCGCGGCTCTAGCGCCAGATCCCTAGCTTTCTGCACTGAGCGGGTGTCGTCGAAGTTCATCGTGCGGTGAGGGCGGCCGAGGCTCCACGCCGCCGCGTCGTACGCGCAGGTGGTGTTTAAGCTGCCGAGGTGGATGCGGCAGCGGTCGTGGCGGATCTCGGCGTAGAAACCGCCGGCGGGCAGTGCGCGGACGCCTACGTATCCGGTGGCGTTGCGAGAACGGCGAGGCGGCATCTTCCTGCCGGCGACGTGGCGCGGGGAGACGAAGCATTTGTCAGGTGAGGTGGCGTGCGGGGAAGAGTCCAACGGTTCCTTTCGCGCGGAAGCGCGCGCTTTTTACCGCGCGCTGGGTTTTTGCGCGTCTATTGGAGCAGCCAACCCGTGCCACCGCGCGCTAAATTTGCGGTTTTTCCCGCCCCGCGCTATTTTAGCGTGTCTGTTGGAGATGCTCTTACCTTTGTAAACAGCATTATCTAAGAAAAGGTTTCTCTATGCACGTATGTCCAAATAACTGGTACAGTAGGTCGGTCATATTTATGGGTATAATAATTCGAATAAAATAAAATTGATGGGTATAAGTTTACCAATGATCTGCATGCTGGTAAAGTTTTCCTTTCAAAACCTTTTTCTACAAGCAGAGACCTATTTTTGGGGATTATTGACAGGATAATACTACACAGGCTAGTGCTTTTGGTTACCATGGAATTCTTGAATGGCATCCTCAGGAAAGCAGAAGCCACCTCGTGATGTATAACAGAATCTGAAACAGAGGGTGCGAAATGTACTGTCAGGTCTGGCATATAAGCAATGAACAGGGTATACATGTACCACTGCATCTGTAACGCCCTCATCCCAGTTCACTTAAAAAGGTTGAAAGTTCGCATTTAGGTGGCGCTTCTGTGATCCTTACCCACTTTCTACAAAATGCATATGCACTCTAGCAAGGGCATAAGCAACAGATGGAATGATCTGCTTAATCTGGTCATCGTCAACCTACAAAGTAACTGTGCATCAGACGGACAAAAGGGAAGAACATGGCATTTGTTTAGTATTAAAAATAACCGATTTCTTTTAGCATCAACTGCAAGTGTGTTTTTTACTACAGACGAGCAGAGTGCTCAATGGAATTGAAAAGGCGGGGAATCAGAGGCATACAGCAATCCAGCCACTGAAGTTTGTGCTCTTGAGCACCTGCACAGGCCTGAAAGAAGGAATTGAAACTGAATAAGAGAGAGAGAGAGAAGAGGGCAATCCCTTATGAACATTCCAACTATACATAGTGTGTTGGTTACATGTCAACTGGGCACAGAAGCAAGCACTCGTGATCTTGCGTGCTACTGAACACCCTCCGGATTATGCATTCCAATGGACGATTGTTTGTGTCATCCATCTGCAGAGAGTTAACAACGGAGAGAATGGTCAGAGCAGAAATGCGCAAGACGGCATGGACTAGGTAGGACGAAACTGGATGTGGTGCGACTGACGATGGTGACGATGCGCTTGGAGGCAGCAGCAATGCACCTGCCCTGGTCGTCCAGAACGAAGCCGGCGGGCGGCTTGGGCATGCCGCCGCCCGACCGTGTCCCACCGGCGTACCTCCCCTCCCTCTCCTCCTCCTCATCCTCATCCTCCTCGTCGTAGTCCCTGTACTCCGCCTCGTCGTCGAACTCCTCCTGTCGCCGCGGAGCGACGTCCGAGCGGGCCCTCTCGGCTCGCGGAGGTCCCCTGGGCGGCGCGCGGCCAGGTGAATCCCTGGGCGGTGGCGGGCGGCCGCCGGGTGCACCCCTGGGCGGCGCGCGGCCGTGGTGGCGGGTGGGCGCGCCAGGAGGGCCACGATTCCTGGGAGGACCTCCTCCAAAGCCGCCCTGTTCATCTTCGTCGTCGCGAAGTCTGGGCGGCGGCCCGCGGCGGCGGTTCTGCGGGGGAGGGCCCCTGTTCCTGGGCGGCGGCCGGGAGCGTTGCTGCCGCGGAGGCGCGCCGGCGCGGACGGAGACACACCTCCGCGGAAGCGCGGCGCCACAGGACTGCGCGCTGGAGAGCTGGGACACGCGGGGGATAGTAGCAGTCCCCATGGCCATTGCCAAAGCCGCCATATCCTTTTGCTCGACAGGTAGAAGACGAGGGAAGACGAGATAGAGTGAGATTGTTTTTTTTTTCTTTCGGAGAATGACAGAGTGAGAGATATCTGCCGACCTGCTCATGGGCCTCATTTGGGCCCGAGCTGTGGAACCGCCCACACATTTACTCGCACAGATCGGCGTCGGCGGCGGCTCCTGCTCTCTCCGACCACCGCCGGAACAGAAGCACGGAGCAATGTCGTCGAGGCTGCAGCTGCCGGCGGACGACAGCGTCACGCTGATCGTCACGCACTCCAACCTCACCACCTTCTCCTCCGACGTCCGCGTCTCGCAGCAGGTACCACCTGATCACCCCGCGCCTGGATCTCGTCGCGGTTCCCTTCCTCCCCCCCACGCTTGTCGTCGCTAACGGCGGATCTCTCGCTCCCAGACCACCGTAGAGGCGCTCAAGGAGAAGCTATGGAAGAAGACCGGCACCGCCGTGGCCTCCATGCGCCTCGAGCTCCGCGACGAGACCGGCGCCAGGGTCGCCGACCTCGACCGCGACGCCTCGCCCCTCGCCGCATACTCGCCCTACGACGGGTGCGTTCACTCCCGTCCCCCCCACTCGCGCCTCCTCTTGCTACATGCTGGCGTCTTTCTATCTACCGCTCTTTGATCTGATGATGGGTGTGCTATGAAGGTACCGGCTGCACATCGTTGATCTCGATCCCTCGTCGGTCACCTCCGGTGGTTGGTTGGAAGACACTTCGCTCGTCGAGAAGTATACAATATCGGACGAAGCATACGACAAGCTCGGCAGTAAGTGTAATCTTCGCAAAGGCTTATAGCCCTCTGGTCGAGCATGAAGTATATAGTTCAGTGTATTCTTTGAAATGCTTACAGGCCTGCTTTAGTTCTAACTTCTGTAGTACGAGTAGGTAGCTAACAACAAGTCTGGAGCTGCAAAAGATGTCAAATTGCGCCAACTATCTGCTCCCTCTTGCTACCACACTAATTTTGTACAAATGACTGTTATTATGGCCTTAATAAGAAATTTACTGCCATTGTAGTAGGGACGTGATGTAAAAAATTAGTAAACTTGCCCAAACTAAGTACTATGAAATGTATGGATTTGGTGACATGCTCTTTGATATCATCTGCGGTAGACTCGATGATAACATCTAACCTATGTGCAGCAAACTTTCGAAAGTTCAAAGAAAAGATGGTGTCGAAAAACCCTGTATCGGATGATAAACAAGTAAGTTGCTCGCCTTCTTGACTTGTCTGTTGTTCCCTTATTCTTCAGCCTGCTGTGCTTACTCTCTTTCTGGTCGTCCTTTGCAGTCAGACAATCAGATGGAGGAATTGTGTGCCAATATCAAGGTCAGTTAATTTGCTTTATACATCTGCATTAGTTTAAGTTTTAGCACACACTATGGAATGGGATATTACCAACTAAGATGCTTCAAGCCCCCAACTATCTCAGTTTCCTACCGTGCATGCTGTGATTTTTTCCTTCTAGCATACCTGTGAATGTTTTCTAGTTTAACCTGCTGAGTATTAGCAATTTAGCACCCCAGCACTAGTGGAGGTACCATCTTTCCATATTTAGCGTCTGGTATAACATTATTACTGGATATACTATATGGTAATATTATATGAAAATATGTGCAGTTCGCCAGCTAGCATATTTGTTGCGGTAAATTCTTCTAGAAATGACCATGATTAGCATATATGAATCTGTGACCAAATGAGCTTTATAAACTGTTACCATTGTCTGGATATGTGATTTTACTTTTCGTAGTGCATTCTGGTAACTCAAAGGAATATATGTGGACATCCTTATTTGTCTCCATCTTCCTTGATTATTGCCGACTGTATCAGCTATTCATGTATGGCCGAGTATATTCCTTCTAGTAGCTCCCTGGTTTGATTAGCAGTTTCAGCAAAGAACAATCGCAACCCTGCTCGCAGCATATGACTATCCAGTACTGTGGGTTGATATGGACAAATTGTACCAAGATTGATGACCTATTCTAGTAGTCTTAACAGGGTACTGTGCTTTCAGAGGCATGTGCATGTATTAAATATCTATCCTTTGTTATGTAAAGGAACAATCTTGAACATTAGCGCTAAGTTTCTTTAGGATGCCATGAAAACGAACCTGTTTTTTTTGTTGAATATTTCTGACTCAAGATTGTAATCTATGTCATAATAGGTGGGAGACAGATGCGAGGTTGAGCCAGGCGCCAAGAGGGGCACCGTGAAATTCGCCGACAAAGCTGAAGCTCTCGGACGAGGATTCTGGGTCGGCGTGCAGTACGATGAGCCACTCGGAAAGCATGATGGCATGTATGTTCGTTTTCAAACCATCACAGTGAAAATATTTGAATTGAAGAAATAGGTCTTGCTGACATTTTCTCCGACCTGTTGGATCCTGTAGGGTGAAAGGTGTCCGGTTCTTTGAGTGTCCTCAAGGGCACGGGGCAATTGTTAGGCCAGAGAAAGTAAAGGTATTGTTCCTTTGTACATGCATGATTGGCCTTTATCCCCCTTTGTGGTACAATGCTTACGACGCGGTATCTAGGGGACTTTTGTGTTGCTTGAAATGACCCTTCCCAGTTTGGTTGCAGTGGCAACAACATGTAACAGTAGATGTTAAGATAGTTTTGCTAGTGCGCTATGGTTGTAGCGCCGGACTTGCTGGATTGTGACATTTGAATTGGTTCATTGGAAGTTAGAGAGTGCCAATACAGATACCTACCCACATATTTTTTGATTGGCTGTACATAAGGAATTTTACAGAGCAGTGGTGTTTGTTTACAGGTCGGCGACTTCCCAGAGAGAGACCCGTTCGAAGACGAAGAAGGGGAGATATAGTTGTGGATTGTCTTGGGGTTTGTTTGATGATCCCTCATGTGATGAGTATTGTACTGTGTAGAGTTTAGTTCTTAGTTTTTTTGTTGGTGTGAGATGATTGGCTGAGGCGAGTGTTTGGGCGATCATCCGCTGATGGGTCCTTCTTTGACATTGTTCAAAAATTACTCAGCGAAGTGGGGTTTCTTGACTAGCAGCAACATTTGATTACATTGGGTTCCATGAAGCAAGTCCAAATCTTGAAGGAACATTTCCCAAATTCGACTTTGACTTGATTACGCAAGCTTTCTCGCTCGAGAAATATATATACCATGGTCCCGCATCTTCTTTTGTACTATAGCATATATTTAATTGTATATTGAAATGCACAAATACAATATAACATATATGTCGTAGCAAAGGCATTCAACTAGTAGCATATAACAACTTAGTATATATGTTAGTATGTGATATAGAGTTCATTGAAGTGCTTAGTTATGACCCGAGAAAAAATTGTTCATGCTCAATGTTCACACTGAATGAAATGGAAACTACAACCCTTAGGCCCCAATTGGATTGTGGGTATTCGAACCATAAATGGCCGGCAAAAATATTTAGCCTTGTTTGATTCAAAAGAATCTGATAGGATTTTTGTAGAATTTTAACCCATAGGATTTTTTCCTTAGTTGGTCATTTGATTGATAGGACTAGTTACTATAGGAATTTTTCCTATAGAAATCTTTATACTATTTCCTATAGGATTTCTAACATCCACTACAAGCTCATTTTACAATTCATTTGATGGAATCAAACAAATTTGGGTACAAACCAAATCCTATAGAATTGGAGTGGACATGACATAACAATTCTATACTTTTTCTATTCCTATGTCTTTCCTATCCTACAAATCAAACAAGCCTTAGACGGAGCACGTAACGTCCATCAGGTGCGGAGCTAGGTACAACAAATGGGGTCAGTTGACCCCGATGGATCATTGAAAATCCTTGGTAAAGTAGTAACAACTATTGATTATTAGTAGAAAATGACACCAACGCCATGAAACTGACCCCAACACTCTCGTTGGCTGGCTTCGCCCCTGACGTCCATAGTGTTCTGCTAAGTCCATCGTTTCATGACTTGTGTGCAAAGAATGCGTAGTGTGAATGGGGTCTCATTTTTTGCAATTTGCAGTAACGATGAGGCCCGGCCTATAGCCCGACTCTCACTGGAGAAATTTCAAAAAAAAAAAAAAATCACTGGAGAAGACAAAGCCCCACGGCGGCAGAGCGGCTCCCTCCACCCCAGAGGGCGGCGGCAGCAGTGGCGGCGAGCGGCAAATCGCCGGAGGCGCGGCGTACGTCAGTTGCGCGGGTGCGAGGCCCTGAGCTCCCTCCCCCATCCGACTGGAGGTATTCTCTATGTTTATACCCTGCTTCCCGCTACATGATCTATCTTCCTGCTCCGAGTTACCCCGCCTCTTCCTCTTCGACAACTCCCCCGAGGGTCATCTACCTGTCCGCCGTATGCTTTGGTCCATTACTCCATTCTATCCATGCCTCTCTCGCTCAAATCGTTGCACAGGGACGCAGATATTCATCGTTTCGGCCCCGGAACAGCGGTTCTTGACCGAATTAGGTCGATTTTCGTCATGCTCCGATGCCATTTCTTGTCCTGTGCTGTATGCAAGTTTTTTTTTTTGAATTATCTGTGCTGTACACAAGTTTTTTTTTCGATTAAGGACGTTTTATTAAACTTATAAGTTAGCACTACGATATAATCCATAAGCAAAGCTAGGATGAACATACTGCATGAATGGTGGAGTATATTCGCCTCACATCGCTGCCCTTCGTGGAATATTTGTCGTCTCTGCAGGTCGCTCAACCGACTTCCAAGCGTAGGGATGTCCATGTCCAAGAGGCATGATAGTACCGATGACAGGATCAGCTCCCTTCCTGACGAGCTGCTACACCACGTCATGTCCTTCCTGACGCCGCGGGAGATTGTGCAGACATGCTTGCTCTCAAAGCGATGGCAGACCACCTGGGTATCTGCGAGGTGCCTCAACATCGACTCGGACCAGTTCAGCAACTTGATGGAGCTCAAGAATTTCCTTGACAATTTGCTTTTGGACCGTGGGTGCACATCGCTCAACATGTTCTGGCTCCGCATCATGTTTGGCGGCATTTATCCTAACTCCATAGAGGTGTTGCAGAAGACGGCGAACAACCTCGTGGCAGAGTGTTGTTGCGACGAAGTCGAAGTCACTCCATAGTAAGCACTATGGTTGTTGATGTTCGATGACGTTGCTCGACTAGCCTTCTGGTGCTCTGTATGTGTTGTAGTGCTTGCGTAGATGTTTGGGTTTTCGCCCGGTTTTCCTCGAATAAACCGAGCAGTCCGGGTCTCTGTACCTCTCTCTTCTATCGCGATTAATATAGCTGTTCTCCTGTTGTTGCTTCAAAAAAAAAAACTCCATAGATGATTATTCTCAAATCCGTCCGTGGGTCTGCCATGCCCTTGGGAGTAACGCCCAGGTTCTTGGTAGACGAACTTTTAATTGCTAACTAGCACGGTGGCCCTCGCAAATACGAGGGCGAGGTTCGAAAATTTCTCAATCATTTTTCTATGGTTTTATAGAATATTTATTATGGGATTAGAATAATACAATTCTCAATCATCTTTTCATATGTGCATTTTTCATATATAATATTAAATATTACATACAAATAATTTATATTACAATCTAGAGGGTAGTTTTATTTGATGTTACTTTCAGTGTGAGTTTAAAACTCAGATTATACTTGCAAATTTTATATCGCTTTACAGCTAAAATCTATATGTTGATGTCTAAATAATAACTTCCATACAAATGATGTATAATTATTTAATTATATTTAATATGATCAATTATACTATGACACGTCTGGTTAACAGTTAGATGATGTAATGTTGAATTATAAAGATACGTCGGTTCGGTTCATTCATGTTAATGATAAGGTCTAATAGATAACTAAATTAAGAAAAATTATCGGTTATTGTCGGATGGCTGCATTTTTTTTCTTACCATGAGATGATGACATATAAATGGCGAAAAAACTGGTAAAACAAATATCGCTCCACTATAACTTGATCTGTTTCTTGTATTACCATTGAAGATTTATATTTTTTCTATCGAATAACAGAAAAGAACTGTTACTGGAATGAATATTTTATCTTGGCGTAATCAATGATAACTTGTTAGGGCAAGTATACATAGAGAACTTTATGTTGATCTAATCAATGTCTTCGGTCCTTTACTCCCTCGATTATGAACTATTTGACATTATCCATTCATTCTAAAGTAAGTCGTGTTTTATGCACACACGCACACCATCTCCTTGTAGATTTGAAACTTTGGATAACTATTAGCCAGAAAATAATGAAATCAATAATGATATTTGTGCTCAAATTTAAATATACTATTTTTTATCTCTCCAATATTCTAGATTGTGTTATATTGAAACGAAAGTAGTCTTATTTTTATTGGTTTCCACTCATCCTCATCTTCCTTCACCCATCGATATATCCTTCCACATTCTGATTCACATGCTTTGTTGTCCCATATTATCATAATTTTCGGTCAATACCAACAACTTCTTTTCCTCTAAGAATTTATGATCCCTTTACACTTTGATTATGAACCATGTATGTCTAAACGTCAGTTGAAGCACTTAAGTAATTCGGAATATATTTATAAATCTTAAAATCTATAGTTGTACACCCTTTATTAAAAGTATATGATATTCATAGTAAAATCACATTCACGGTTCGACCATAAACTTGACATTCAATTTTTTCTTAATAGTTGAAAAAATCTCAATCATACGTATTTTAACTTCTCATATATATACAATAAACACCTATTGAACAGTGGATTGAATAGTTTGATTTAGGGTTGTTAAGTCCCATGTGTCATGCACAATGCCTCCAAAACAAAATGTTAATCAAAAGACAACAATATTTGGAGATGAGATCTTATGCTCCAGACCGACCAAACAAAATCGACAAAGCATTCAAAAGATTGGTATTCACGTACCAGCAGTATCTAGCTCTTGTCTCACTGTCTCAATACTGTTCATGTGCATGAAGTCTTCGTGGTTGCTCATGCCCGCCGATTTGAAGAGTAGGATCTACTCTTATTTTTAACAGAGACGAACCCAATAAATAAAAAAATCGGTGTCAAATCCTACCTAGCAAAGACGTCTCAGCTAGCCTGTTAATATGTATGCAGTTCTTTTTCGTACGGATGTAGAGATACGTTTTTGCCACCACGTTCAAAAGTTGATGTACGCAGTTTTTCCTTCTTTTTTCTACGGACGCAGATAGATACACGTGGAGATTGTGTTCCCTGTTTTTTTTGGGACTCCTGTGTTCCCTTGTTTTTTTTTGACAAATGAGATTAGGCAAACGTGTCGAACAGAACTGGACACATCTGAACGTTGTACACGGTAACATAAATGATAATGTTTTATTAAATCCTAACCACTAATTTTAGATCTAACCATCAAAATTAATTTAGATGATGTGGATAATTCTGGTGTCTCTAAAAACTAACTCAATTTGCTTTTAGTATATAATAGATGCCTTCACCTCGGTGAATCTGAAAAGGTTACACCTTTGCAAATTTATGGTTGATGACTGGTTCATCGAGAAGCTATTTTCTGGATTGGAAGAGTTAGAGCTGATATGTTGTTTTGTTAACTAGCATGGCGGCCCTCGCAAATGCGAGGGCATAATTTGTAGTTGGTTGAAAGTGTTTAAGAAATAAAAATATGGTTTCATTAATACATGATAAACAAAATTGTTCAAAAACTACCGCAAAAAATTTGGTACGCAATATACTATTGGGAATAACATCTTTGGCGCTATGAAATTTGTGGTCAAGTAATTATCATGCCATATATAGAAACACCCTTCTAAGTGATATTGTACATCGTAAATTGAATTTTATTTTTACATTATGTTGGATCAATAAGCTCAGTTTGTTATCTTTGATTAAAATAGTTGAATTAATATCATACGGTCGATCATCATTAATAGCTAGATCACATTAAATATTGAGAATTACATTTTTTGATGCTTTTTTGTCTCATTTATTCACTCCAACAACGCTTTACGAACATAAACACGGTGAAACATTGGCTATTCTTTAATATAAGAGTATGATGCTAATGATAAATTATTTTATTCTAGGCATACTTGTTAACATGTTTATACATCACATTTCAAAGTTAGCGAAGTAAGAATCCAAATTATGTACACTCTTAATTTTTTATATCTTCATTCAACGGGTGTACACTCTTAAGTTGTTATATCTTCATTCAACGATTCTACACACACGAACAAATGTATTTTCTGTGTTATGCAAAATTATTGTGTGGCTTAGACAACATAGTTTAAGAATATTTGACGACTCCTCAATTTTGTTGTGCAATTTAACTAATATGTGCTTTCATGTTAATTTTGTAACCTGAGAAGACATCTGCAAAAGCAATTAATAATAATTAAGTGTATATGCTTTGAGGTCCTCGGATTAAAAAGAGTATTGGCACATCGTGACCGTGTGATTGGATATTGCATATGAAACATATGAAGCGTCAATCTATGGTGGGTTAACCTTGTGTACATCATCAAGTCAAAATATTATTGTAATAATGTGAGGGACATTTAGTGTGTTGACTAATGTTGTATTTTCAACATTTTTGAAGGATTGACGCTTTGTGTCTCATTTTGTCGGAAAATCAGTTCGATGGAAGGAAATTCACATCCTCATCAAAATAGATTATTCAGCTCTACATTAAGTCCGTAATTTTCTTAGCGTGGCAGACGCTCACATTGATACTGCGGGTCATGGTGTGATTTCATTAATATTCAAATTCCACGTATCTTAAAGGTGTTTTCTGAGAGTGTTGGTCTCAAGACACTTGAAAAAATTGTCATTTATGTGTACTAAATAATAAAATAATGTACATAGTTCGGATAATGTCATGTCATTATTAATTTTGAAATTCCATGACTCCAAACTCCTGATGACGTTTCGGGAGTACTTTGGTTAGGTATGATGGTTGTCGAATAAAATTTCATTTATATGTACTCAATCATAGAAAATGTTCATAACCTCGTGCTCTACTGAAAATCAAAGTTGATAAGTTTTGGCCAAATATATAGAAACAAATATCAATCTCTAAAATACAAAATCCTTATTATTAGAATCATCATAAAACGTTTTTTCATATGCAAACTTATTTGGAAATATATATTTACTGCTACATTTTTTTGTCCAACTTTACAAAATTTGACTTTGACTAAAAAAAAGAAACATGATAAAATAAAAGGAATTTCTTACCAGTTACTTTTTTTTTTCTAAACTATCCATATCCTACTTATATCCTTTGATATCCTACTTCTAGCTATCACGATCGAACAATTGTCAATTTGTTTAGTATGCACGTATGAGGCGTTGTTCGTATTCAGCGTCACATGCCAGCAAATGATATAGTTAGTAGTTACCCATCCGGCCGGATTGTACACATCGGTATTTTGCACCAATATTTTTTTGAAACATTTTGCACCAAAAATTAATTGCAGGCAGGGAGAGCTTTTCATTGAATGTGTTGCTGCGGTGTACACGTGCCGGACGTGGGGTTTAGGGGGTGTGATTTTTTTATTTTGTTTTTCCTAGGGACGTTACGTATGTCATTTTCTGCGGCTATCGTACCGGTCAGGTTAGCTAGGACCTTTTAAAACGGACCGTGTGTTATCGTGTCAGGTATGTTACGTGACTACTAATATTATTTTAAATCCTAACCATATGTTTTAGATCTAACTATTCAAATTAATTTAGATGATGTGGCTTAACGTGAAAACTAACTCATTTTACTTTTATTATATAATAGAAGACATCATCAAGCTTTCTTCTACCAAACTTAAGAGATTGACCGTTACCCCTTCTGATAATGATTCAATTGTGTGTTCGGGCTATGAGGATCTTGTGATAGATATGCCAAATCTGGTCTCATTAGACATAACGGAGATCCCTGATAGAAATCCATACTTCGTTAATGTCTCGTCATTGGAAAAGCCTCCGTTTGCCTGGATCAAACCTCTTTCAGAGATTCTGATGTTGACTGCAATGTTCTCAGTGCTCTTTCAAATGCCCCCAGCTTGAGGTCACTGTCCCTAACTGTCTGTCACAAAGTATGTTTCCTGCATGGATTTTCGCCAATGTCTGTATGTTCAATTTCTGCATATTCTTACATTTTCAGTCTTCTGGCAGCTGGCAATAAAGGTAGTCGGAAGGGATGTGCTAAGGTGTGGAACATTCTACAACCTGACAACTCTGTCGCTAGGTGAATGGTGTTTGGGCTCTGGCTGCAGCGCTCTACTCCACTTGCTTCAGCTGTCGCCTAAAATACAGAAACTTATCCTGCATCTTACAAATGTGAGTTCAGTGCTTTCTATTGTAGATTTTTTTCCTGACGAATCTAATGCACAAGCTTTTCTTGTCAGCTTGGAGCTTCTAAGAAATATCACCCTGAGCAACATGCTGCTGGAGTCACAGATCCAGACTGCAGTGAAACAGAATCACCATTTAAGTGTGAGAATCTTAAGAACATTGAAATCTACTGCCCACGAGGTGATAAAAGAGTCCACGCCATTGTGAGGATCTTATTTGCGAACATTACCTCTCCAATAGAAATTAAGATCACGAGCCATTAGCTATTAAGGAGTCAGCATATATGGTAAGTGTTAAGACAACTGAACCGTGCCAGTTGAATAATGTTCTGACTGGTTTTTAGGGCGTCTCCAATGTTGAAATAAGAGGAGGTCTTAAGCCTCTATGGTCAACCATAGTCAAGTTTAAACATTGTAGAGGTTGGTCTTAGCACAAGAAACACTAAAGTCGGTCATAGCGGTATGACCCGGTCTCAGGAAATAGAAAATCGTTTCATCTCTCTCCTGTCCACATTGCATGCATGCAAGGACCGTGAATGCATATAGGATGTGTTCGGTTCCAGAATTAGGAGAAACAGAACGGGTTGGTTCCATCCCTAGGAGCCGTTCCTCTGTTCGGTTCGAGGCTCGGAACGGAACGAAGTAGTCCCTCGGGATGGAATATTCTCCCAAGATGCGGAACTCACTCATCCTCCCGAATCGGCCGGACGACGCGGAATCACTCGTTTCCTCTCATATCCTCCCCATCGCACGCGACCTCCTTCTCCCTCTCCTCCCGACGACGCGACTCTCGTCCTCTCCCTCTCCATCGCCGGCGGCGCGGCGGCCTCTCTCCCTCTCCTCACGGCCGCACGGCAGCCCCTCTCCCTCTCCTCCCGACGGCGTGGCGCCCCTCTCCCTCTCCTCCCGGCGGTGCGGCTCTCCTCCTCTCCATCGCCGGCGACGCTGCGCCCCCTCTCCCTCTCCTCCTGACGGCGCGGCTCTTCTCCTCTCCATCTCCGGCAGCGCGGCGCTCCCTCTCCGTCTCGTTTCTCGATTCCTCATTCCATCCCATTCCTCATTTCCTCGATTCCTCAATTTTTCCCGAACACATCCGAACAGAAAATGGAACCATTCCGTTCCTCGATTTTTCCCGAACCGAACACAGGGTCGGAACCATTCCATGCCCTCGGAATGGAACCATGCCGTTCCGTTCCTCCTAATTCTAGAACCGAACACATCCATAATCTACTGGGAGCAGTTGCATAGGGAGAGAGAAAAGGCTCCATGAGGGGTCCACCTTAAGACCAAAAAAAATACTTAACCATTGTGAGAGTTATGTTCAGCTATAGCACTGACCGTAGGACCTACCTTAAGACCCAAAAAATACTTAAACATTGGAGACGCCCTTATGCTTTTACAACCGGATCAACCCTATCCTGTTTGAGGAAACTAACATGCACCGTTTCCACTAGGAGCTTCTGGTTCTTGCAGGACTTCTACTCCGTTTTCAAACATCACTAGCGACTTTTCTTGCTTAGTTGACACGTGGTGTTGTGCTTGATATTATGATTTTATCCTCCAACTATTATGATTTTATTCCCCGAATATGAATGAGAGACTTCCCTGAATATGATTTTATTCCACAACTATTATGCTAATTGATTGTAATGTGTTCTGTTGTAGGTCTGTGAATGGTAATAGTATGTACACATCTTGATTCTTGCTAGGTTTATGACTTTGAATTGTGAAAATCAGGAAAAGGTAAGTCTCTTTCTAGTAGGTAGAGTAGCATCTTAGAGGTGAGGTTTAGAACCAGCTTGCACCGATGTATTAGTATAGTTCAGCTTGATCGGACTGGCCATAACGTCATTCAGTTGATCTGTTGCAGTTTTGTACGGGGTTCCTTTTCTTTGTTGCAATTTTCCAAAACCCATGCGATTTTGGAAATTTAGTTCATTTGACTGAACTACAGTGTTAGAGGTAACCCTAAAGGCCACCAATTTGCACCCCCAAACCCCAACCACCGGAGAAGAGCGTCTCCACAATGTTATGCCGTGCAGACATGCGTGCTGTCGAGGTGACGGCAGATTATCGTCCTCTGGGCGTGTCCTTAGTGCACACGCGGCCAAGTTTACAAGCCTCTAGCGGATTGAGATGTTCGTCCAAAATTTGCCCGTGCAACGTGGCTGAACATTGCTTTGTTTATTTTTAGCGATGATCGTCCGCAGGTCTTTCATGCACAAGGAGTAATTGCCCAAGCTCTTGGCTTAGTTCACAATTGCAAAGTTGAATCACTCTTACTGAAGGCGCCTTCACCTCATCCCAACTGACGATGATACAGCAGCAAATTGAGAAGGATAAGGAACGACACTTTTTGTTCATGGCATCCGCTAATTAACACCACAATATTATGATGACGCGCGTAACGGGCACAGCAAGGCTATGCACTTGACACAACACATCGTTTTGGAGCTTTACATCTCTAGAAGGCGGCGAGTGGTACAGTATACGCGTGGATCCCCAAACTTTCTTCATTATTCCCACTTTTGATCGTGGTCACTACTATATTTGACATGGGATCACAGCGTTGGGTTTTTGGGTTCATGTTCCGGCTTTTGCAAAAAAAAAATTGAGATACTGCTTTTGCAATTTTTGAACAATATGATACGCAAAAAAAAATTGTGGACAATGTTTTTTTTTTACTTTAATGACTGTAAGGCAAAAGCCCCACAGCCTCCCCCTCATTTTATTGAAAGCATAAAGTTATTTATTTACAAGATACAAGCAAAAGGTAAAAAAAAAAAAAGGTATTTGTGATACTTCGACGGTTTGAGTATGTTCATATACATCTAAGATACCCCAAAACAAGTTTCATGAGAAAAATTTTAAACAGGGGATTAATTCAACGCTAGGTTACATTTTACAGATAAGGCACCAAAGAACAAGAAAATTACACACAAGGACTTATATTTTGCACCAAGGACCTTAAAAAACAAAAAAAAAAGCTAACAAGTCAAGCTCCTTCTCCAGCGCTGATGATCTGAATCACGGCACGGCCAACCTGAACCTCGCCGGGGACGAACCACTTGGGAGAAGGCCGGAGCGAGCTGCCCACGAATCAAAGGGCGGCCTCCGTACGGGCACCATGGCCTGGAGGTTGAGTAGAACCATCCGACATGAACAAAATCGTCGACGTCCGAGGCGGGAGTGGCCGCCATTCGGCCATGAAGAACGACGACGAGGATGACGCTGCCGTGAGAAAACTCCCAGGAAAAGCACCAGCTCTCCCCTGGCGCAGATCGTACCAGCGGCGACGCAGAGCAACAAAATCCCTTCCCCTCTCGCCACCAAGACGAGCAGAGGAGAGGAAGCTTGATTCCCCACTTCCACCAATAGACCTGCAATAAACAAACCTTTTTATTGAAGAGGTCGCAGAAGCGACGATGCAACTCGCCTCCTCCATCCATTGGAGCTTGGCAAACTACTTCATCCTCTCCACCATGCAACAGAAGAGGTCCCGGAACTCCTGCAGCACAAACCCCACACCAGAACCTTGTGGCCTGACGACGAAGCGACAACACCAATTCCTCTCCTCGCCACCACGGTCGGCCAGAGGAAAATCCATGCCGCCATACCTCAAGACACGAAGTCGGACAGAACCGAGCTTATTAGGGAAAAGGGGAAGAAGAGCAACACCTCCGCCCGCCATCTCCATCCACTGGAGTGCAGAGAGCAGAAGTAACAACACCGACCATCACCGGCCGACGCTCGGAGTCCCGACGAAAGAGCTTCCCTCGGCATCACGCCATGCGCCACATGGGACGAAGTAGCGACACCAAACCTACACCTAAGACTAGATCTACTATATACAGGGAGGGCACAACCACCTACACCATCCACACGCCCGCCGGCAAGGCCGCCGGAGCAAAGGAAGGAGAGTGGCGGCGGCGGAGACCAGAGGTCGACTCTCAAACGCGTGAGAGATAAGACTGGGGGAAAAGAAGTGCGCCTCTTTTACGCCGGGGTGATCATCATGAAAAAATTATAAGTGTCCTCATATTTTACATTATATACTCGAAATATTGTCGTATATGTATATAAAAGAGAAGTATGTAATTTTTTTTACATACAAGCTAAAAAGAAGTATCTACGGTAATAAAATAGGATTATATACTCCATACAACATGTTACATACCTCCCGATATGATAGATTATCAATTCTTATGAATCTACACCTACCATTACATTTCCTTCAGATGCAAATGAATGAGAACACTGCATTAAGATACATGATGCTTGAAAGCATATAAATGCATGCCATTGCACAAATTAAAAAACGGTGAAGGTCGAGTCGATTAGAGATTAGAGGGAAATAACACACAAGGTACGAACATTGATTATTGTTCCTTAGAAAAATCTAGTATAATTAAGAAGTGAGCCTATCTCACTTGGTTAGGGAAGTGGATGTACAACCCAGCCACCCAGATTCAAATCCTCATGGACGCAGATTTGGGTTCTTATTATTTAAAAATAAAAAAACCCGTTGTAGGGCTTCCCCTACCGCATTCCTTTCAAAAAAAAATCTAGTATAATTTGTTTTTAGGGAAAGGAGTATACTGTTTTGCATGGGTGACCACAGATCTATGTTATCATCGGTTCTTTCGTTGTCACATTATATTTCCATAATTATGCACTCAACAATATAAGATCAAACAATAATTATATACTGAAAAGTATGTTGAAGTATAATATATTGTCTAACCCTTACAATCAGGTCTGTCTTTTTGAATAATTAATTAGTGCAGTGTAACTCTGTAGGGTACTAGAGTCAAAAGGCCTCAAATTTAAGACTCTGCACACGCTATAGTTTTTTTTTTGCTACAACCTGCAATGAATCCACGCTACAGACTAAAATAGACTAGACTAGATGGGAGTGTTGAAATATAAATATACCCTTTTTACCAGTTTAGACTTTTGAGATAATTAGTTAGTACATTAAATTCTATATTGAATGAATTATTGTGTGCGTATTTTTGAATTGTAAATTAAATAGAAACTTGATAACAAACAAAGAACATAGACGCAAATATGACTATCTATCAGAAATCTATGGGGCAAATACGTGGGACACCCGACTAGCTCGATCGAATGAACTAAAATCGGACACATGCGTGAAAGATCTTTGTAGAACTGTAATCCCATGAAGGGCATTTGAAAATTGAAAAAAACGTCAAATTGTAAGACAATTGGAATGATTTAGACCAACCGACTAGGTTTTTGTTGGAAGCAGCCAATTTCGGTAGTTTCTCTCTGATTGCACATTTAAAAATGGGCATAGGTTCTTTTTATGACGTGCAACTTTATTTATTGAAGCTTTTGTACTTGATTGTTTGTTTTTTTTCATTTGAAATTGATCATTTTTATTTTGTTATGTATTTGCATTTAGACCACGCTGATTACAGTCGTAGAGTTATTGTTATAGTGTGCAAAATGGATTGTATTTTTTATAAAAATTGTTGGCTGATTGGAAGGATCTTCTGAAAAACCAGTCGACTTGCTTTGCTTTTGGACCATAAAATATTTTAGGTGTCCAGGTTGATTAAATGGATTCTTCATCCTGATCGTACTAAACTTTTGGCTTACTGCGTGGAGTCGTGGAGAGACTAAAAGCACACTAGTTTAGGGAAAAGAGCAAGTACGCTCAAACATAGTACAAATGCTTAATGCTTGTTCATCGTCGTCGTCTACGGCGCCGCTTGCGTCTTTGTCACCGGCTTCCGGCGGGGCTTGGGCCTGGCCTCCTGCAGCATGGACAGCACGTCCCTCATGGACGGCCGGTCCTGCGGGCACCGGCTGGTGCACAGCAACGCCACCCGGAGCACGAGCGCCATCTCTTCCCGGGCCGGCTCGCTCATGCTCTGCTCCGTCACGTCGCTCAGAGTACCGCCGCCGCCCGCGACATTTCGCCTCGCCCAGTCTACGATGTTGCTCCCCTCCCCGTACTCTGCCTCCACCGACCTCCGTCCGGTAAGAATCTCCAGCAGCACCACGCCGTAGCTGTACACGTCGCTCTTCTCGTCCACTCGCAGTGTGTACGTGTACTCTGCGAAAACACAAAATCAATGGCGATGGTATGGTGACGACGATGCCGCTGATCAGTGGTAGGTAGATCATGCACTATTGTAGGGAAGGCTTAGTGCTCACCTGGTGCGATGTAGCCGCAGGAGCCGGCGACGACGGACATGGGCGCGGCGCCCTGGAGAGCCTTGGCGACACCGAAGTCTGCGACCCGCGCCTCCATGTCGGCGTCGAGGAGGATGTTGCTGGGCTTGAGGTCGCGGTGCGCCACCGCGGGGAGGCAGTCGTGGTGCAGGTAACTCACGCCCTGAGCCACGCCAACGGCGATCCTGTACCGCGCGTCCCACCCCGGCCGCGCCTTCGGTGTCTTGCCCGCCCCGGCGCCGTGCAGGAGCTCGTCGAGGCTGCCGTTGGGCATGTACTCGTAGAGCAGCATCGTCGTCTCTCCGTTGGTGCACCACCCGAGCAGCCGGACGATGTTGCGGTGGCGGAGGTGGCCAAGCATCTCCACCTCGGCGAGCACCCTCTCGTCGCCGTCACCGCCGTCTTGTCTGTACATCTGATTCGGTGGTTGATCTGAGGCGGTCTCCTTTTGCGTCGGCACTTGCCACAGCTTCTTCACGGCGATAACGTCGCCGTTCGGCATCTTCGCCCGGTACACCGTTCCCGACGACCCGGCGCCGACGATACCGTCGCTCCCCTCGACGCACCGCGCCACGTCGTCGGCAGTGAAGCTCAGCCTTTGGAACGCGGTCATCCGCCACGGCCCGACCACGACGTTGGGGCGTGCGCCTCCCACAGTGCACCCGCTCGACGCCGCTGAGTCTTCCTCCAGACACTGCAGCCAGCGTGCGGTGAGCGCGAGCACCACCATCCCCGCAAACGCCACCGCCACGGCCGACACCCACATTGCCGCGGTGTGCCGCGCTCCGCCCTCGCCGGGATCCGTTGACCCCGACGGAGTACCGGCCGGCGCCAAATGGTTGAAGGATACGTCGAAGGTCTCCAGTGTCGTGCAGTTGGCGAAGCCGGCCGGGACGCTGCCGGTGAGCGCGTTCCACGAGAGGTCGACCTCGGTGACCGACGGTAGCGCGGCGAGGTCCGCGGGGATTTCACCGCTGAGGTTGTTATGCTGCAGCCTCAAGCTCACCAGCCGCTTGCACCTGCCTATGTCGCTGGGGATCGCACCGCTCAGCTCGTTGCCGGCCAGCTCCAGCCTGTACAGGTTTGCGCACCCGGAGATGCCAAACGGCGGCATGTCGCCGTGCAGGGCGCACTTGCTCGCCGCGAAGACTTGCAGCTTTGGTGCCAGCCACGCCGTATCCGGCAGAGCGCCGCCGATCGGGTTGCCGGAGACGTTGAGATACTCGAGGCTAGGGGAAGCAACCAGATCGAACGGAATGCCACCGGTGAGCTCATTGGAGCTTAGGTCCATGTAGGTCAGGTTCTGAACCGTGCCGAATCCCGGCGGAATAGAGCCGGAGAGACGGTTCGACTCGAGCCGGACACGCCACAGCGACGAGCAGTTAGCGAGGCTCGTCGGTATGGTAGAGTTGAATCTGTTGGCGAAGAGGATGAGGCGGAACAGACGGTTGCCGGCGCAGAGACCCGGCGGGATGGGCCCGGAAAGGAAGTTGGTCGACACATCGAGGCGGACGAGCCGCCCGCTCGCGCCGAGCGACTCCGGCAGCCTCCCGGTGAGCGAGTTGTTCCACAGCTGCAGCACCTCGAGGCTCGGCAGCTCGCCGATCGCCGCCGGGACCGTGCCGGAGAGGAAGTTACTCATGAGGTTCAGCGTCGTGAGGTTGCCGAGCTCGCCGAGTCCGGCTGGGATCGCACCGGCGAGCTGGTTGTCCGACAGGTCAAGAACCTGCAGCGCACGGAGGCCCGACCACGGCGTAGGTATCGCACCGGTAAGCCTATTCTTGAAGAGAAACAGAGCTTCGAGCCGCGCGAGCTCGCCGAGCTCCGGTGGAAGTACGCCGGACACGTTTGCCGCAGCGACATCGAGGTAGAGGAGCTGCGTAAGCCCACCGAACTCCGCTGGTATACCACCGTCGTAACCGTTGTACCCTATCTCAAGGCGCTCGAGCAATGTGAGTTCACCGAGCTCCCTCGGCAGCCGCCCGGAGAGGGCGTTCCCGGCAAGGTGCAGGAAGCGTAGCTGCCGAAGCTGTCCGAGCTCAGCTGGGATGCTTCCGTTGAAGAAACTTCCCCCGAGGTTGAGCTGCTCGAGCCGCCGGAGCTGGCCGATGCTGCGGGGAATCTGTCCCGTGAAGCAGTTGCTGTAGGCGTCGAGGACGGCAAGGGAGACGAGGCTGGCAATGCCGTCGTGGATTGTGGAGTTGAAGAAGTTGTGGCTGATGTCAAGCTTCACAAGCCGGCGGAGCAAGAACACCGCCGGCGGGAGCTCGCCGGTGAAGGCGTTCCCGCTGAGGTTGAGCGAAGACAGCGTCGGCGCAAGCAGGGCGGCCGCGGTGGGAGAGAAAGTGCCGGAGAGGTTGCGGCGGGACAGGTCAACCCCAACGATGTCCCCGTTGGCCGCATCGCACGCAATGCCCGGCCACGCGCACCACGGCGGAGAGAGCGACCGGGTGGCGCCAGCGGACGCCGCCGCGGCGTACGTCCACGGACTGAGCGCGCCGGCCGGGTCGTTTAATGAGGACTTGAGGGAGAGCAGTGCGAGGAGGGGGAGCGGCGCGGAGGAGGCGGCTGTGATGGTGAGGAGCGGGAGCAGAAGGAGGAGGCCGTGCAATGGGTCATGTGCGGCCATGGAGGAGGTGGTGGCGGTGTGAGGAGGAGGAAGGGAGGCCAGGCGGTGGTAAAATGGAGGTGGGAAAGGTAATGGCGATGGTGCACTGGCGCATGCACGTCATGATGAGAAGCTCGGAGGGAGGAGGAGGAGGTGGCGCCATGGTGTGGTGGTGGTGGAGGACAGGAGGAGTGGAGTGGAGAAGAGTGAGCGCGCGGTGGTGGAGGTGGTGATGATGACCGTGGTCGGGCCGACCTGGCTTTGCATGCACGAAAGAGACGACTTTGCCTGCTGCTGGAGCAGCAGCCGCCATTGCTAGGTGACTAGCTAGCTCGATAGCTTTTCCGTTGTGCCCTGCACATGCCAAACTGCCGATCGGTGGTGAAATATTTTCGATCATTCTGGTATCCTGCAAACACAAGCAAACTGAGGTTACTTTTTGATTGTTTGGTTGATTCGCGTGTTATTTTCATATAAGAAATTGTTTGGTTAAACCTACTCTAATCTCGAAGCAAGACTGGTGTGTGATGTTGTTTTGATATGCTCCGAATCCTAATCCTATTGTACCATATATGGAAGGCATATCAACCGTGTTAGGCATAACACATCTACAACTCTATTTCGTGTCCACCAAGAAAGAGAGTTATTTGCCCCCCATATATAGTGAGAGGTAGTCATAGATTAGATTGTGGGATTGTGAGAGATCCACCATATTGATAGCACGTAGAGGGTTTGTCCTCTCGTGCATTGTAATACTCCTCCTGATTATAGTTATACGCCTTTGTGCGTCCGTGGTTTTCTCCCGTAAGGGTTTCCACGTAAAAATCTGTGTTCTTGTTCTTCGTTTGATCTACTTTCGCTGCGCGGTTTTACAACATGTGAGACGACCGGGTTAAACCTATCCCTTTGCTTGAGGTGCAACATTCACAGGACATACGTGATACTTGGACTTATGCTTGGGGATCCAAGTTTGTTGCTAAGAAAGCTTATGATTGGCATCATATTGGCCAAACCCCCATCCTGCCTTTAATTGGCTGTGGAATTCTTGTTGTCAAAAGAAGCATAGGTTGGCTATTTCTAATGGACAGACTCAACATGAGGGAAATGTTGTTGTGCAAGACATTCTTTCTGGAAGATTACACTTGTGTGATGTGTAAACAGTGCTTGCATTGAAGCCAGGGATCATTTGTTCTACCATTGCCTTTTTGCTCAAATTTGCTGGCAAGCTCTTGCTCCGAATACTGACATCCTGGGCCTTCAAGGACTGGACTGTCTTGTGCGTCTTAGAGAGAAGATTCGTAAGCCCTTCTTCATGGAGATTATTCTGATGGGGCTGTGGGCTATTTGGAAGACGAGGAATGCTTTCATCTTCCAGCAGAGAGTTCCTACTCTATACTGTTGTCGAGCAATTTTCAAAGAGGAGATGCTTCTCCTGAAGCATAGGGCTGGCAGGAAATCGTATGCTGACTTTGTTGTTTGGGTAGATAGCTTCATTTGAACATTTAGTAGCTTTACTTCTTTACTTTTCTGCCCCGTTGGTATAACTCTCGTGTACCGACACAAATTTTTGGAAAATCAATAAATTAAGCAGCACGCAAGTACTGCAATTTTCTAAAAAAAAACTACTGAATTTTCAGGTGATTGTGAAGGACCAATTCTAGAAAAAAGCTCTCATGTGAACCTCACTAAAAATTCAGAGGTTGCAGTCCCAAAGTTCTGTTTCAGGAATATTCCACCAATTGAAACCTCTTATTGCCATTTGCAATTGGGTCAAAGAGCCAAAACTTCAGTTGAAATCAACTGTTTATAAGTTTTTTTTAAGCAACGCAAAAGTATTGCCTTTCATATTACATCATGACAATTACGCGATGGTTTCCACTAATATTTTAGTACCAGCAAGAATCCAACATTTTATTTTGTCTTTAATGCGCTGAAATAACATCGATGGCACAAAGAGTTTGTTGTTAAAAAGTTTGACGACCCTTTTGAGATGGGGTGGTTGTAGGGGCCAAGGCCTTCCAGTAGTCGAACACCGTTGGTTTGGACGGAGCAGGTCTTTGCATGAGTATGGGGCATTTGAGGAAGCGTGTGCCCAAATCCGCCCGGAATAACAATGCTCGAAGAGGATATGTCTTGATGTCTCAGGCTGACAACATGGCAAAGCTGGCAAGTAGGTTGGTGTGGCCTAACCTCACAGCAAGACGATCAGAGGTCCATAAGCAAAGAAACTGCATTTCAGATGGGCTAGACTTTAGAATTCATGCAAGTGCAAAAATGAGAAAATATTGATCTGGCAGCCACAACTGAAATAACTGAATTTGGGTACATTTCTGTGATCCTGGTTTGCATTTCGGCCAAAGGACCAGAAATTTTACTTGAAATGTGCTAAGATCTAATCATAGCTTTAGAAATTTCGATAGTGTTTTTTCTAAAACTTGTGTGTATTACTGAAATGATTGAAATATTCTTACCGAAATTTCGGTGAAATTTCACTGAGCTGAGAACCACTTTCAAACTGGTCTAGAATTCGGAGTTGTGTTTCACCTTGTCCGAAATTCATTCAGAATTCGAACTACCAATTCAGGACTGTTTATTTGTGCTCCTTCTGTCGCCGGGTACCGAATACTACTACTGGTACTGGACAAGTTTTCGATGAAAGCTAGAATAACATCTTAGCATATACTGTATTACTAGCGAGTATAAGTAGCTAGCTAGTGTTATGAATTTAGGGCAGTAGCTTTTGAGCCTTTTATGTATGCTGCAGTGCAACATCTCTGCAATCTCCTTGTCTCCCATTGATCGTCTCTCACACTCTCTCGCTTTTTCAATGGATGGATCGATTGATCTAGCTACGGTTTCCCATCTCTTTTCCTCCCCCTTTTCCCTCTCCTCCTTTTTCGAAACTAAAGTTAACAAGCTAGGAAAAGGAGCTGAATCTGTTGGTAGAGACGGTGGTGATCCATGGAGGCATGGACTGATGGCGCTTTCTTTGAGCAAGGAGGCATCGCATGGGGAGAATGTACTCGATGGCCATGCCAAGGTTTTGATCCTTCCACCCTGCAGGTGTTCCATGCTCTTTTTGTAACTTCGGTACAGCCTGTCTCATGTTATCCGAGAGTGTACATGTCAGGTTCTGTTAGCCGAATAGTACTGGTTTGAGTTCTGACCTGCTTAATAGATACTGCTCCCTATTATTTCTCTAATGTTAATTACAGTCTCCCTGAAGACAGAATGTATGGACAGCCAAATGGCACAGGAGGCGATGATAAACTTTTCATACTAAAACTAGGTACCGCTGGGATCAATTGCACATAATAGGTTAATCATGTGGCAGAGATCTTGACGTCTGTCGCACTAATTTTCTGCTCAACCAGCACCATTCCCAAGCTGACATAGGCTGTTTAAGTAAAAGTTACTCCAGGTATATTCCAGATGGAGCACTCAAGTGTACAAACTGTCACAGGTCCTTTTTGTTCTTGATGTATTCTGGGCGCAGAAGTCAAGGCAGCATCATACTGCTAGCTCCTTGCTGATCCCCAGAACTTAATCTCATCTTGTTCTTCTTGAACCAAGTAAGATAACATGCAGGTTTGTCCTCATCTATGTGCAACCAATACTCCAACGTTTTGTCTTAATTGGACAATTAGTACTCGCATGTAGTCTCGGAACTATGTTTACCTTTTCTTATCATAAACATCTTCGGTAGTTTGTGCAATTTGTGTGGGTAGTCAGAGTGGTTGTATATGTCCTCGCACACGGTCGAGTTTCATGACGGTCAAAGTGTATTGTTTTGATTTTAAACCGATTTCTTATTAATTAACCAACCAACTTCCACATCTTCTTAATTAATGAAAAAATAAGTCTATTGCCTTCTTTAAAGATAAACTTTTTTGACTATTTTCTTATCCCTCGCAGTAAAGAACCAGATCGAGCATGTCTCCTTGCGCATGCACCACTGTCTATAAACTTGATTTGGTATTGAATATTGACATTTCTTCTAGAAACTTGATCAAACTCTAAAATGTTTAATTTACTCCTCCGATCCGAAATAATTGTCGGGAGAGTGCATATCAGTTTGTACTAGCATAGTAATATCTCTGCGACACTTAAAGTGGATCGGAGGTAGTAACACAAACCTACAAACCTAATATGCGGAGTAAAAAGGACATGAGAGAGCACATTACTCTATATATTAAGGGCGGAGGGAATGGCGCCCCTGGGAGCGCTCGATTTATTGTTCATTGTGAACAGTACCAGTCACTTTTCAATTCCCCCCGCCAAGGACCTAGATGTACTCATCAAAAACTGTAGGGGCTAATTTGCAAAACGTTCTCACTTTCCCTATCTCCCCCCGACTCTAGCCCGCCCCCCGCCGCCGCCCTCATCGCCACCTGCGGCCGCGCCGCCCCTGCCCGCGCGCCGACCTTGCCTTGCGCTGGAGGAGAAGGTCGCCGCCTTGGTTGCCATGACGCCACGGTCCGGGAGCGGCCATTCGGAGGAGATGAGAGGCGGCCTCCTTAGCCGCGCGAACGCGAGGGCGACATCCTCTCATGGCGCCTCCTCCGTCTCTTCTCGCCGAGTTCAATCGCCGCCGTCATAGAGGGATGGGCCGATCTATACGCCAACCGCTAGCTCCATCCAGGGGCGCGGCGAGGCAGGGCGTCGTTGCTGATCCATCTCCGGCCGGATGCGAACTCGATCTAAGGGCATGGGTGAGGCGGGCCGCCGTCGCTGTCAATCTTCAGCCGGCCGTGAGTTCCAGCAGCAGGTAACCGTGTCCCCACCTTCTCCTATTTTTAGATTCTGCGTATCATGTACGATCCCCGGATATTTGCGCACTGCTCCTGATCGACCCTGCAGTCTTGCTTGCTCTGCTGCTGCGCTCATCCTGCTCATCCTTGCCACTGTCTTCTGTTGTTGTCGCCGACCGGAGAGTGTATTGAGAGCAGTGTGCTAGGTTTGGCACTCCACTTCACACAACTTTTTTGCTATGTACTGTACACTAGCTTATTTATTAAGCTTTCCTGACATAAATTTGTCAATGTGTAACCCCGACCAACAATTCAGTTCAGCCTTTCACGCATGCAGTATAACTATTTGTTGGGTTTGATTTCTGTGAAAAGCTCCAACTTTAAAAAAAACATGGGTTAGTGGTAACAGTATTAGTGTTCTGCGATTAATTTGTTTTGGTGGTGAATTAGTTATTGTTTTGTTATGATGAAAATAAACAAGAAACCCCTTTGTAGGGATTGATTTTTGTATCTACCTCGAGATTTTGGTAATTATTGTTGAATTGGCATAGTTGTTCTCCTCAAGCTTTTGTGGAAAATCTACATCATAATTATGAAAAGTACACTGTGGGAATGATATTCGTGCTTTCGTCTTTCCTATGGAACAAATATACTGTCCATTATAGTGCAGCTGCCAAATTGATGCTTAAATTTATGGATTGCATAGAAAAAAATACAAGGCGACTACTACTGAAATACATTTATGCAAACTTGAGGATTTAATTCTTATTCATGGAGTAATTCATAGACAACAACTTAAGTAAAGATACCAGCATAAGGATGCCTCTCCGCACCATAGACTCGGGGTAGAGCACTCATAAGAGGCATTTAAACTAAATGAGCATACTGCAACATCGGATAAAATCCTTCCCGTCCAAAAGTTTTATCTCCCTCACACCTATTTATTCTATTTTTTAGTTCAGCATATATATTGCTATGTTGGTGTTAGATACTCTGAAATTGACGTACTCAAAGACCGAAAATAGTGTGTTTCTTCAATCAAAGAAGCCTCTGTTTCCTGTAGTCAGTTGATGCCTTTACTCAAACTTTAGACTTTTCAGTTTTGCTGTCCTGCAGCCAACGAGTGAGTCAATTATCATTGTGAATGCATTACACCATGTATATTTATTTTATTACTTGGATTTGTCATTCTTTTGAAATTAAGCTATATGAGGTATCTATTATCGAACAATCAATTCATTTGCTTCTATCCATCTATATGTGCAGATTTCAGAGTATGGCCCAGGCTCAGCAACAGGCGCTGGCAAGCTGCCTACCGGAGAAAGCCACGACCGTGGCCAAGGTGAGGTCGATGCATTCTCTTCATTTTCCTTCTTTCACAAAATGGATTCAGGAGAATATGAATGATTCAGTTGAAACTGATATTTGGTTGAACATGTAAATTACATTTGTTCTATTTTTGTGCTCATCTGAAGGAGTTTTAGTTGTTCAATTGTTTTGTTTTACATCAGAGCCATATTCAACGATTGATGTATTACATTTGAAGAGCATGGAATACTTCGGTTTGAACCTTCAGTGTACTAGAACATGATAGCTTAAAAATACCCGGTTTATATGCCCATGTTCTTGCTTTTGTCCCTCAGTCCTACACCTGCTCGCCGTCATCGGCTTCGGTAGCGCCAAAGTTGTCGCACCCTCACCGTGGAGGGTGTCGGCAGCACACATAAACGTTGACCCCTAATATCCATCTTTTAGGCACCTTTTGTTGGCTCCACCTGCTTTTCCCAACCTACTTTGAGAACATGAATTTATTTCTGCATGGTATATGCTTACATTGTCTTCTATTTTACACTATGTTTAGTGCACAAGATACCCACTACACTATTTTTTGAGTGAGCGTTAAATAGATGTCTTTGACTCATGACCGTTTGAGAGCATGGTGTGTTGATAATGTTTCACGAGTTTGGCGTACGAAAGACATATGATCTTATGAAGGTCAGTATCCTTTTTTGGTACCTCATCAAGCACTGTACACGATCAGATTAACGACTATTGATATAAGAATTGCATAGCATATATCTTCTGAAGAAAAATCATCAGTCCATTTGGTTTTCAAGGCCTTTTATGCCTAGCAGTTTTCCACATTTCTAAGTCTGCTGCTGATATTAGCCTCCAACCTTGCAGGTTTGTACTATCAATATGCTACCATACCTATTTTATTTCTTGCCTATGATTTTATTTCTTTTGTTCTTCTCTTCATACAAAAATATGTATAGGTGATCTGAAGATGTGAAGCACGGAGAGATTTCAGAGAATCACCTTATGGAAATTAGTGGATAATGATGACCCCATTTCTCGCCGGGATATAATGCATATCATATATAAGTTATGCCAAAATTTAATATTTCACAAGATATACCCATGTGTTTTACTTCCATCAAATGGAAGGTTGTACTTTCGTGCTTCATCTCATTCAGTCGTATATGCTGATTTTGATATGTCTAAAGAGTGAAACAATCACTGTTTCCTTACATGATTATATAAAATCATGTGTTATTTTTTGTTTGGAACAGTTCTCTCGCTGGTCATTTCAATATGCTTTCACGTTTAATACATCTTTATGGATGTTATACTATATGTTTTAATGTAGAACTGCTAGAGATAAGAAGGTCTGACAACATTTCTCTTTTTATCATCCAGTTCTATATTAATAATAATCGTGCCTTTGATGGTTTTATATTATTTCAGCAATAGCTTATGAAGTTTGAGAAATTACACCGTACGGGTTATAATCATTCTTCGATTTCCTGTTCAATATGAATATTTGGTATGTTAATATTGCATGAGTCTAATCTTGAATTTTCAGTGCCATTGAAAATAGGTAATGTCCTAAAACCTTTGGTCGAACTACGAGTTTGTTCTCGCTTCAGACAAATTTATACTTCTATCATTGCATTGCTTTTCACTCAAATGCTATCAGGAGATCTTTGTATGAATTAATTCTACATGCCAAAGATAATATGTCACTCAAACCCAGTACTAATGCACAATGCAGAACAAAACCATCAATCCTGCTTACAAGATATATTATACCACTGAAACAACAAAACAAACTATACATAAAAATTCTCATGAAGGGCGCGGCGTGTCGCCGCGCCGAATTCAACTAGTATGTATTCTTATATATATAGCCCCGTTGTTGGTTCATGTGATTGCTTCATATGCAAATTTTGTACATGTGTTGGTTCATTACTGCGCACAAACTCACATGTTTAGTTTCCTCGAATCTGAACAATATTGCTATCACACTTTTGGTGGTATTGTCCATTATGTTTAAAATATCTAGATTTTTCTTTTTGTAGAAAACTTCCGATCTATATATCAAATATCAAGGTAAATGAAGCATTAAAAGAGGTCAGAAAATACCAATCCTATATATCGGATAACTTACTAATTCATCAGTCGTGATCAACACAGAAGTAACTTAATCACTTGAAGACACTGGTTATTTGACCAACAAGCACCATTCCCAAGCATACCAATGTATATATATAATCATGTCATATGTTTAAAAGAAAGTTACTCTCATCTTACCTTGCAGCTGTCAGATGGAGCACTCAAGTACACAAACTGTCACTTGTCCTACGTTCTTCTTGATGCACTTTGGGTGCAGAAAGCAATGCAAACTAATCATAGCTCGTACGCTGCAGCAGATCGGCCGGCCACTGCTGATCCAAGAACTTAATCAGATTGATGCAGTGAACGTACGTACACAGTCTGAAAACGAAGTACACCCAACCTGTTCTTTTCTAGGACCAAGTAAATTAATTGTTTTTTAGTTTTAAGACAGTCATATCTACCACCCGATTAGATAAATGTAATGTTTACGTACATTGTCATTTGTCTAAGCAAGTAAATCAATTAAGCTGCACATTTGACCGTATTTTGATGCAGTTCTCGCAGTGCGCTGTCTGCATGCTGGGCGGCAAAATGGATGGATGCTGCAGCGACTGCATGCGGAAGCAAGCAGACAGAAATCAGCAAACTGCATGGAGAAGGCAGAGCTTTCTGCTGATAGTTGGTGCAAATATTTATTGCAAACCTTTAGATGCATATTTGACTGTATTATTCTTCTCGCATGATTAAGTATTTAATGATTAATCCTCCAATGCTTGGGTTTAATTTGATAATTAGTGCTTGCAGTCAACTTGGTACAGTATTAAAATTATGCTCACATGTTTGGGTCATGAACCAGAGACATGACTGTAAGTGTGTATATGTTCTTAAAGAGAAAGATTGGTAAAAAATGTATATACAAGTCGTGGACCACAGTTTCATTTAAGCAGATACATGCTGTATACACAGAAATATAGAATGACCAAATGGGATATCACTTGTCGACCTAAAGATCAGGATGAACCTGCTGTTGAAAATCTTGTGATCAACTTACGGGCTGCCGCCTAAAAGCTTTCAACGTAGATGGCAGCACTATATATATTGACGGACGCCCATGAGTTAGCTCGCCTGAATCCACTAGAAGCTGGTGACAAGTTGACAACATCTAGTGACGAACGCTTAAACTTGGTGTCGCGTCTATGAAGCAGACGGCCGCCCGTCAGTGAAGCAGAGACTTCTCTGCTGATTCGCCGGTACTGACTACTCAGGCCCGTCAGCAGGGTATTTAAAATTTTAAATGTTCGTCACTGGCTAGAAGGGTACACAAAGGGTAGCGTTCTGCTTAGTTAATTACTCTAACGCTTTCTAATGATCATCTAGGAAAAAAGGTGATGGTTATTAGAAGTTCACATGCATCAGCCTTTCGAGTCCCTTGTGTACCAAGACTAAACAAATCCGGAAAGGCTGTGCTAATTAATCTTCATTCCCAAGGTGAGTGAGTGTTCATAAGAAAGATTATAATCATCAGTGATGACTACCTTGCTACATCCAGTAGCCACCACCAATAACGATCGTGCTCTCTATATTGCTTTGTGATGCAAGAAACGGTAAGCATGATGTAACACAACACAACAGATAAGAGCATATGTTATTAACTACGAGTAATTTCCATTGAGACCATCGTGGTGGTAAATAAACGCATAGCATTCTGAACTGAAATATGGCTATGCACCATCTTCTTTTCTTGCTAGATTGATAGTATTGCGGATAAAGTTTGAAAACGGGTCTGTTGATTTCTTCCTGGGATCGAAGGATGAATGATGGGAGTTTTGCAGCCTTTGGACCCTCCAGATAGAAGTGAATCGAGTGGCCGGATCATGTCTCGCATGGCCAAAGAAAGCAGAGGAGAGGATGAAAGAGAAGACCGCCAGCATACACACAGGCCGAAAAGTTGCCGCCATTTTCAGGCGAACCTAGTGTGGTCTGTGGACGGATGGACGCATCATGCATGAGACAAGCGTGGGATTGGTTTTTGTCGGAGGCGTGCGCGCCGGTTGATTGTTTTGCACTCATCTCGCCGCCTTTCTTCTTGCGCAAAATTTTCGTTGGAAAAAGCGATCGACTCGAGTGAATCGGCCGGCGATCAAAGGAGAAGCTTCTTTACCTTCGCTGCATTTTCGGCCAGAACAGACGGAGGATCCTATTTTTTTACTCCCCTATAGAGGGCGTCAAATTTCTATGTGAATTAGTTGTAATAATCATTTTGATTTTAATACTTTTGTTCGGTGGCGGAGCTTCAGCAGAATTTTTGGACGAACCAGGCAGCAAAAGAAGCATGTTTTCCTTTAAAATTAGACCGTTAATGTGCCGGCCCAACTAAAAATAGACCAAATCCTGGGCGGGTCAAGGCCCAGGTTGGCCTTAAGGGAGCTCCGCCCCTGCTTTTGTTTACTCCGTGTTTTGAGTTTTTATAACTCGAACTTCATAAAAGTTTAACCAAGTATCTAAACTACCATAGATTAGATTTAAATTTGGTCACTAATATCAACATCTATAATATCAATGTATATAATATAAAAATAATTAATATGATTTTAGTAATATAAAATATACTATATTGCAGGTGTTAATTTTTTTCCTATGTATTTGTGTCAAATTTTACAAAGTTTTTTTTACTAAATCCAGAATGCAGGGTAGTACTACATCTGGTTTCGGAATTGTAAGCGCCCTCCTAGTTTGAGGCAGTTAGACCATAAAATTAACTAAAATATGTGTTTTGTCATTGTCAAGAATTTGTTCACATATGAATCAATGTAAGTTGAACTCGGAAAATCAAGGAGGCATTATAATCCAACCGACTATGCATGCGTTGTCTTATTAATTGCAATTAGGAACTTGGCAGTTAAGTTATTATATTATGAGAACTAATTACTTACATGTTACAACATTTCAACTATGTGTTCGTAATATGGAAACTACCGTCAGTTATTTTGCATGTCAACATGTGATCTATTTTGAAATTGTATGACGCCCTCCATAACTGAAGTACCACCTTAAGAGGGTTCTCCTTGTGACGAAAAATTATCTAGTCACGTTGACGTGGGGCTACCTTTCGACTAGCCCACCGTAAGGCTACCTGGGCCGCGCCATACCACGCATCCTAGTCCAACTCGGTTAGGTCTTGTAACCTGCCATATCTGTACCAACCGCCCGAGACCTGGCTACCTATAAAGACAGGAGGGTTGCCCGTTATAGAGGATATGCTCATATCCACCACCACAAACCCTAGCGAGATCGCAATCTCGCCATTGTAATCGCTACTCGCATCAATAACCAGACAAGCAGGAGTAGGGTGTTATCCTCCGGGAGCCTGAACCTGGGTAAAACCTTGCTTGTCAGCCGTCGTGATCACCAGCATCTCTCTCTCTCCCCATCAATCAACCCGGGGTGCACAACCCTGGGATTTGCCGAGTTACAACCTCATCAATTGGCGCCGTCTGTGGGAAATCAAAAAAGTGTTGGAATCATGGTCGCTCCGGCTCCATCCGCAATGAAGATTGACGTCCGCGTCGCCAGGGAGTCGATCACCTTCGGCTCCTTCGAGTACGTCATTCACCCTCCGGCTCACCGCTCGGTGTACGCCGATCTGGACAAAGGTATACGCATCACCTTCGGCTCCGTGTGCTGCTTCGCCGACAGTCGCGGAATACTCAGGTCCGCGGCAACCGCGCCATGCGCGGCAGCACCCGCATCTGCGAATCTACCGCCACCCTCATCAAGACCCGCGAAGATCGCATCTGTCGCGCCTGGGAAGATCGCATCTGTCGCACCCGCGAAGATATCATCTACCGCGCCCACGAAGATCGCATCTGCCGCACCCGCGGAGATCGCTCCTGTCGCGCCCGGGAAGATCGCATCTGCGACGACTGCATCGACAACCTCAGCAACGGTCGCGCGGATCGAGTCTACTACACCAATCTCGGTCGCACGGTCGGTCAAATCAAGATCTGCACCCGCGCGGACGACCAAGGGTTTGCAGCTGATAGCCACGTCGCGCGCGTCTTCGTCTTCGTGGGGCTGCCAAGTCTACCCCAAGCCAATCGCACTCGCTCCGGCGGCTGCGAAACCCCAGAGCACGTGGACGATCGCAAGGAGGCGAAACAACGACTGCGCCGCGCGTCACGTTGCAGCAATTTTTGATCCCGAGCAAGACTCGGATGACGGAAGCAGCAACGGCAGCACGAACACACCGACCCAAGTCTACCCCAAGCAATGCTTCATGGCGGACACAGCGCCACCCGATGACAACGAAGAACCCGCATACCCACTAGAGGTGATCATGCCGGACCAGACTAAAATCGTCATCACACGGGACATGGGAATCCAAGCCATGAAGCATGTCGACGAAGGCACGTTCCCTCCACCCGACGCACCTAGAGAGGATCACCTGGCGGTCCAGTACTTGCTACGCAAGGAAGGCGAACTACTCCGCGCCGAAAAAGCCGACTTACTCCGGCGCAAGAGGGACGCAGATGCATCGAGTGCCAGGCGAGCTGCCCTCTCCTTTACCTCCTCCACGGAAGTTAACCAAGGAGCACGGCGAAACAGAGCCCGCGTTCCCCTCCTGACAGACGCCGACCGAACCAGGGTCACCCGCAACCTCGAGTCGTCCTTCGTCACCGAGGACGAGAACGGGATACCCGTCCCAAAGACGGCGAACGCCACACTGATCTCAGTCGAGACGTACCTCCGGCTCACGCAACCACCGGAGGGAGACGCACGTTCCCTGCTCCACATACAGCAAATCGCCTCCATCAGGGCGATCGAAGAAGCTATAGCGGCCAAGGTACCAAGCAACCGAGCGCGCGAGCCTGCAACCTCGGAGGTCCTAGCAGCACAGCGACAACCAATCAAGGACCTTCGCGACGTCCTCACGCAGAAGACGGTGGACCGCAACCGCAAAGAACGTTCGGCTGGAGCTGCGAACCTCGACGACCAGGCCGACCGCGACTTCGAGCCATGTGGGGCTGCATGCTTCAGCTTCAACATCCGCGACACCCGCATGCCTAAGGGCTTCAAGCTGACAGCAGGCACCCCAAAGTACGACGGGAAGCAAGATCCACGACTGTGGCTCGAGGACTACCTCATCGCCTGCACCTGCCAAGGCGGGATGTCAACTACGGCAATGCAGTACATCCAGCTTATGCTGACGGACTCGGCGCGCGGGTGGCTCACAAGCCAACCCAAGGACTCTTTCCGAACATGGGAAGAATTCCAGAATAATTTCATAAAAAGTTTCTCGGGAACGTTCGCAAGGCCAACGACCTACATCGAGTTGCAGGCCTGCAAGCAAGGAAAAGATGAGTCGCTCCGCTCCTACATCCAGCTGTGGACACTCCTCCGCAACACCATGGAACCCGTCTCAGAAAACCGGGTGATGGACGCCTTCATGCACGGCGTTGCTCGCCGCGACCTCCGCGAGGAATTTGGTAGGCTCCAGCCGAAGACCACAATAGAGCTAATGAAGACAGCCAACCAGTGGGCCGAAGGAGAGGACTACGTCTGCGATACTTCCCCCAAGAAAGAGGTCGAAACAAGCAACTGGCGTGAGGCACGCCAAAAGAAGAAGACACGTTACACCCACGATTCAATCGAGCTAGTAGCAGCGGGATATGAAACCCCCCGTGATGACAAACGCGACAACAGTCGACAGTACGATCAAGGTCGACAGTCCAGCTCGAGTCAGTACAACCGTGGCAGCAGCAACATTAGCCACAATGACGGAGGCCAAAAACGCGAGTGGAAGCGCCCGCTAACCCCGGCAGAGGAGCTGATGCAACCCTGTAAGCATCACTCGTTCCGCAACCCGGAGACAGGCAAGTGGGGTTCCAGCCATCTGCTGAAGGATTGTCGCAAAGCAAGGAAGATATACCAAGCCATGCAGCAAATCATCGCTCCAGTGCAAGCAATACAGGCAGCCCCGCAGCTAGCCATCCAGGTGTTGGGGATATATCAACTAGGGGTATAACCAGCATGGATCAATCCGGCTAGTCCAGGGTGGCCCAAGGGAGGTAAGGCCAAGGCCTGCCGGGCGGCCCAGATAGCTGACGTGCAAGGAAGTAGGCGGACGGTCCAAGGAAGGCGGAAGGCCTAAGCCCATCAAGCCACCGAGCCCAAGACGGAAGGCGGCAACTAAGCCGGCTAGGTCTAGGACTCTGATTACTTGCCGGACAAATACTTGCCTTGTATCCTGGGGTCTGGCCGCCTATATAAGCCGGCCACCAGGAAGCCTTTAGGGCACGCTTCAATACGCATCAAACACATTGTAACCTGTTCACGGCTATTGCCTCATAGTGAATTATAGCAGCACGTAGGATCCCGCCACCGCTGTGGGATCCGAAGCTGGGTAAACTCGCCGTGTTCAATCCCGACCTCGACGACACCAACCTTCTTCCCCACAATCCATACGTAGGCTAGAGGACCCCCGTCTCCTATCAAATATGCCGATACCACGACAGTTGGCGCCCACCGTGGGGCATAAGGTTCCTGGCGTCACGTTCCAGGCGGGAACACTTGGCGGCGTGGGCAAGCAGATCGCCGTCGGTCGCGTCACAAGGTTTGACGGCCACAGCTACGTCAACTCGGATGAGTCCTGGCTCCCGGCGGACGACTACCTTATCGGATGCACAATCGTGCCGATCGGAGGGATCGACGTCTTCATCGGGTACACGCCAGAGGCGTACGGCCTACCGCGTTTCTACAACCCCACCCACCAACCCTTCGACCAAGCAGTCGACCGGCAAGATGGATCTGAATCCGCCTTCTCCCAGGAGTCGGCCGAATCTGATTTCCACTTCGTCGGAGTTGTCGGACTGGGATCCGACTCCCAGCCGGAAAACAACGATCCTGAGTCAATCCTCCCTGCTCTACAGGAGGATGCGATGTCAGATGCCGGATCCAGATCTACCGTTCAAGTCAACATAGACTCTGACTCCGATGATGATGCTAGTCTCTTCGAAGAGAAGATCAAAACCCGCTTTTCCAGTGGAAATCCGGCTCCCTCAGAGGGTACAACGGATACAGACATGCCTGACAAGCTGGCTATGATGGTTGTTGTCGGTCACGAGACAACCCCAGTTACTTCGGAAGCGCAAATCAAGCCGGCGGAAGAAGCCAGAGACACCACTGCCGGCCAACTCATTGAAAGTTCCGACAAGGTGTGCTCCAAGAAGAAAACTGGCCTCAAGAAAGGCCGCAACAGCAAACCCACGGATTTGCTCTCCGTCATCAAAGAAGTAGACGAGATCATGAATACTCCGGTGAACAAAAACACCCCACTCGACGAAGTGGAAGAGCTTAGGCTTAACATGCTTAAGCACTCTGACTTCCTGCGAAAAAGAGAGGAGCACGTTGAGAGCCTTGCGAAGAAGATCAAGAAAGAGCAGGAGAAGATGTCGGCCAAAACAAGCCGGCAACTCTTCGAGGAGAAAAGGTCATCAAAAAACCGCCGTGGAAAAGAGCCGCCTACGCAAGCAACGACAGCGGCTCAAGACCTAGGGTTCGATTGGCGTACGGCACCACAGCGAGTGGATAGAAGGGGGGATGTTGTCTTCTGCACCCCTATCCTCAACGCGGCTGCCACGTTAGATACCCTGGATGACAACACTTACACGGCGGAAGAAAAGTTGGCCAACGCAAGACACTTCGTAAGCAAGGCCCTAGAACAACAAGCTCGCGCTGATTCCTACGGCCACATGGCGGATGCCCGCGGGGGAGACCTAGAGTCTAAGTCGGGCAAGTGCAAAGCTGCACCCGGCGCCGACCCCGAAGGCCCGTCTGGCTCCAGTAGCCATGGCGACAAAAGGAAGGCAACACCACCTCCAAAGAAGGCACCGCCGCCAAAGCCAAGGCGGGACGAGAATTCAAGGACGGGAAGCAGAGGAGACCTACCACCTCCACCTCAGCCAAGACGCGACAATGGCGGTAGCCGGAACAACAGGCGGACGCCTAGAAAAGATGCCGGCAACGACCCTCCAAGGAGAGGCCGCAGCCGGTCTCCGCAGCGTAGCACTGGCAGCAAGAGGAGAGAGGAGGTAGAAGGGCCCAGGCGCAGCATAAGCCGGGCGGCGCAGGATGAGCCGGACGCAAACAGAGGCGCACGGCAGCTCGATCCAAAAGACGCACGACACCGCCTACAAGACATAGCAAGAGGAAAGGAGCCGCTATACTCTGGACCAAAGTGCTTCGGTGACGCCATCCGCAAAGAGCCGTTCCCCAAGGACATGACATCAGTGTCAAAAAACTAATCTAGGTACAACGGCCTCGTTAAGCCGGACTCATGGCTATCCGACTACGCCATGGCCATAGAGATTGCCGGCGGGAGCAGCCATATTGCCGTCCGCTACCTACCTCTCATGTTGGAAGGCACGGCAAGAGCTTGGATCGACAACCTTCCTGAAAAGTCCATCCATAGCTGGTACGACATGGAAAAAGTTTTCTCCCAGCACTTCCAAGGAACATACAAGCGTCCAAATACCTACACGGATTTGCAGCGCTGTATCCAAAAGCCGGACGAAACCATGACAGATTTTGTCAGCCGCTGGATATCCGAAAAGGCCAACTGTCATGGTGTTTCGGACGCACAGGCTATCCATGCCTTCTACACGGGCCTACAGAAGAAGTCCTTGCTCCGTCATAGGCTCGTCCGCGAGCAAATCACGGACCTTGGTGAGATGCTCAACCTAGCCGCCCAATACGCGGCGGCGGATGACGACGCCCGGGACGATGACCCAGATGTCAACATCATACCAAAGCGGAACAACAAGCGCAAGCAGGCGGCGGATGACAAAGCCGGACCTTCCAATGAGGTAGCCGTAGCGTTCCAAGGAAGCGCCGGCAAAAAGAAGTGGAAAAATAAGAAAGATAGTCGCGAAGCCGGCTCAGGGCCTAAGGCGGCGCGAATCACTTATGAGCAGGCAAAGCTTTTGCCGTGTCCCATCCACGCCTCATTGGTCAAGGTCAACCATATGCTTGGAGAGTGCCGTTTCATGGACGACTTCAAAAAGGATCCCACAGTCGGCTGGAAGTCAAAGAAGTCAAAGAAGAACGACAAGAAAGACAGCAAGGAGGATGAGGATGACGACGACATGTCTATCTCCAGCGAAGATGACGCAGCCGCCAAGAAAAAGAAGCCGTATCCGAAGGTCAAAGAATCTCTTGTGTGCTTTGTCGGCACGCCTTCGGCTAAAGCGGATAAGGCGGAGATGCGCGAACTCAACGCGACAATGCCAGACGTCCCTCAGTACTTGAACTGGTCGGAGGCAGCAATCACTTGGGACCGGTCCGACCACCCTGATCACGTCCCTCACCCAGGCAAGTACGCCCTTGTCGTCGACCCCATTGTCGACAACTTCAGACTCACAAAGGTACTTATGGATGGCGGCAGCAGCCTCAACATCCTGTACTACGACACACTAAGCCGCATGAACCTATCAGAGGATCAGCTGGATCACAGCAACCTCACCTTTCATGGCATAGTGCCCGGCAGGCAAGCAAAGTTAATGGGAAGCATCAGGCTGAAGGTAACTTTCGGACCAAAAGAGAACTACCGCTCAGAGTTCCTCCGGTTCGAAGTTGTCCCCTTCAAGAGCGCCTATCATGCAATCTTCGGACGACCGGCTTTCGCCAAGTTCATGGCAAGACCGTGCTACATATACAGCAAGCTTAAAATGCCGGGGGAAAACGGAACCATCACGGTTTCCGGCAACTTCAAGAAAGCCAAGGAGTGCGAGTGTGGCATGGCCGCCTTCGCAGAAGCCGTCATCCACAAGGAAGAACTCGCGCTGCTCGGGGCGGATTCAGACAACTCCATGCCAAAGCCAAAGATGGATGTCAAGAAGACTTTCGAAGCTTCAGAAGACACCAAAAAGGCGGACCTCATCCCGGGTGACAAGTCTAAGCAAGTTGTCATCGGCTCCAACCTTGACAGCAAATAGGAAGGCGCGCTCGTCGAGTTCCTCCGTGAGAATCGTGACATCTTTGCATGGTCGCCCTCCGACATGCCTGGTGTACCGAGGGAACTTGCCGAGCACTCGCTCAACGTCATAAAAGGATCCAAGCCGGTGAAGCAAGCAACAAGACGCTTTGGAGATGAGAGACGCAAGGCTATAGGGAAGGAGATAAATAGGCTGAAGGCCGCCAGTTTCATAAAAGAAGTTGTACACACCGATTGGGTGGCAAATCTTGTACTTGTCCCAAAGAAGAATAAAGAGCTGAGGATGTGTATTGACTATACCGGTGTTAACAAGTGCTGCCCAAAGGATCCCTTTGCGCTGCCCAGAATTGACCAAGTCGTAGACTCCACAGCAGGCTCCGAGCTGCTTTGTTTTCTGGACGCCTACTCAGGATACCACCAAATCAAGATGAGAAAGTCAGATCAGCTGAAAACATCTTTCACAACTCCATACGGAACTTTCTGCTACATTACAATGCCTTTGGGTTTGAAGAATGCAGGGGCAACATACCAGCGCTGTATGCAAAACTGCCTGCACGAACAGATCGGCCGCAATGTTCACGTCTATGTAGACGACATCGCGGTAATGTCAAAAAAGAAGGCAGATCTCCTAGAGGACTTGGAAGAAACTTTTCAGAATCTCCGGAGGTATCAGATGAAACTCAATCCCGCCAAGTGCGTTTTCGGCGTCCCAGCCGGCAAACTCCTCGGATTCATCGTCTCAGAACGAGGGATTGAGATTAACCCGGAGAAGATCAAGGCCATCCAAAATATATCCAGACCTACTTGTCTGAAGGACGTGCAGCGCCTAGCCGGATCGGCGGCAGCCGTCAGTCGTTTCATAAGCCGCCTAGGGGAAAAGGCAATGCCTCTCTACCGGCTACTGAAGAAATCCGACAACTTCGAGTGGACAGCAGAGGCAGACGCCGCCTTGCAACAACATAAGGAGGCCCTCATATCCGCTCCGATACTGGCAGCACCTCGATCACAGGAACCAATGCTGCTGTACATCGCGGCAACAGGAGCTGTTGTCAGCGTTGTCTTGGTTGTGGAAAGAAAGGAGAACGAAGCCGCGGCGTGTGAGCAGCGACCGGTCTACTTCATCAGTGAAGTGTTCTCCGCCTCCAAGCAGAGGTATCCGCATTACCAAAAGCTGGCTTATGATGTATTCTTCGCCGCCAGAAAGCTTAGGCATTACTTCCAGGAACACACAGTGACAGTAGTCAGCAAGGCACCGTTGGGAGACATAATCAACAATGCAGAGGCAACGGGTCGAGTTGCCAAGTGGGGCATCGAACTCGCCGCCTTTGAAATAGTCTATAAACCACGGACGGCCATCGAATCTCAAGCACTTGCAGACTTTGTCGCCGACTGGACAGAGGCAATGGAGGAAACAACACTCCCCGAGTCAGAATATTGGGTCATGCACTTTGACGGATCCAAAATGCTCAAAGGCTCGGGGGCTGGAGTCGTTCTACGTACGCCTAAAGGTGACAAGCTTAGCTACGTGTTACAAATCCACTTCACAGCAACCAACAATGTTGCCGAGTACGAAGCCTTGCTTCACGGGTTAAATGTGGCAAACGACCTAGGCGTCAAAAGAATCCTCTGTTATGGCGACTCAGATCTGGTCGCGCAGCAAGTAAGCGGAACATGGGATGCGAAAAGCGCAACAATGGCAGCTTACAGAGCCAAAGTTGACGAATTTGCAAAAACCTTCGTAGGCTACAGAGTCCGACATGTTCCAAGAGCCGAAAATGAGGCGGCAGACACACTTGCAAGACTGGGATCGGAACGCAAAAAGGTACCAAAAGATATCTTCCTGGAGCAATTGCACAAGCCATCCATTAAAGGCGCCGATTTGATGGACCCCGACTCAGAAGAACCGGTAGAAGCGGCAAGTTTCGATGTCTACTTAACACAGCCGGATTGGACAGTCCCATACCTCGATTTTCTAATCGACCAAAAGTTGCCGGAAGACGATGAGGTGCTAAAGAGGCAGATCATAAGGCGAGCCAAGGCATTCACGATAATACAAGGCGAGCTATACAAGCGAAGCACTTGCGGCATCTATCAGCGGTGCATACAGCCGGAAGAAGGCCGGGAAATTCTGAAGGACATACATATTGGCGCCTGCGGGCATCATGCTTCCGCTAGGTCCATTGTATCCAAAGCTTTCCGCCAAGGTTTCTACTGGCTCACCGCCAAAGAGGACGCCGAGAACATCGTAAAGACATGCAAAGGTTGCCAGTTGTACGCCCGTCAACCTCACTTGCCGGCACAGGAGCTAAGGACGATCCCGATCACCTGGCCGTTCGCGGTCTGGGGCTTAGACATGGTGGGTCCCTTCAAAACGGCGCGCGGTGGGTACACTCACCTATTGGTCGCTGTCGACAAGTTCACCAAGTGGGTCGAAGCTAAGCCGATCAGCAAACTTGACGCACGAACAGCCACCAATTTTCTCTGGGGAATTATCTCTCGGTTTGGAGTTCCACACAGCATTATCACCGATAATGGCAGCAATTTGTCTCAAGGCGACATAGAAGAATACTGCAGCGATCTGGGCATCCGGCTTGATTTGGCATCCGTGTCACACCCTCAATCCAATGGACAAGTAGAGCGTACAAACGGCCTAGTCTTATCAGGACTTAAGCCTCGTCTCGAAGCTCCATTACATAGGGCAGCCGACGCTTGGGCAGATGAGTTACAGTCGGTATTATGGAGTTTGCGCATAACGCCAAACAGATCTACCGGCTACACTCCTTTCTTCTTAGTATATGGCGCAGAGGCAGTGCTACCTACCGACATGAAGTACGATTCCCCAAGAGTCCAAGCCTACATCGAGCAAGACGTAGAAGGTGCAAGACAGGATAGCCTAGACCTGCTAGACGAAGAAAGAGACGTCGCTCTCCATCGCTCCGCCTTGTACCAGCAACAACTTCGCCGCTATCATAGCCGGAGAGTGCGGAAGCGAAGCTTCAGAACAGGTGACCTGGTTCTCCGCCTAATTCAAGACAGAAAAGGCTTGCACAAGTTATCCCCGCCATGGGAAGGACCGTTTATAGTCACAAAGGCGCTGCTCAATGGTTCCTACTACCTAGCTGACATCCGCGACGAAGAAGAAAAGAAAATGCGCAAGAAGGCGGCAGGAAAAAGGGGAACCAAGCGCAAGAGAGGCATTGACGATCCGTTCGAGCAAACAAGACGGCCTTGGAATATTGAGCAGCTACGTCCTTTCTACACTTAGCAATTTATAATTGTAATAAGTTAAAGATTATGAAATAAAAGTCTATGGTTCCTCATCTGTGTTGAGATGCATGCCATCTTTTGTCTTTTCTTACAATCATATTTCCCCTATGTATCTAAGTTACCTATTTTCTAGCTCCGTGCAAAGGTTCAAACTGGTAGATACTTGCAGCTTTCGAGCCGACCCAAAGCAAAAACAAACTTTTTGCGCCGCCTAATTCCTTTGCCTCTGATTACTTATATGTGGTTCGCCTAGTAGTATGACTTTGACACCAACATGTTGGCTTTGGTCTCTGATTCTAAACAAATGGTCTAGCCCTGGTTGTTTCAGCTAAAGTTACCGGCTGAGGTTTCGTCAACATACAAAAAGTCAAACATATAAGTCAGGGTAAAATTAAGGCGGGCCATATAAATAAAGACAAAGTAAAACTTGTCAGCTAGGTTCCGCCTAACAAGGCAACAGCAAAAGTATATACAAAATATTACAAATGTTGCATTGTTTCAGGGGCCGACAAAATAAGGCTGGTGGGAGGCAAGGACAAGAAAAGATATGGCTCGGGGGAGCATCTACATCAGACTTGGGGGCTGACAACTTCAGCCCCAGAACTATCACTCCCCTCCGCCTCAGCCGCGCCGGCAGCTCCAGCTCCCTCTCCGCCAGGCACAGGATGGCGCCGGTAGAAGATTGAAGTGTCCACCATGTCGGCGACTCGCGTGGCGTAGCCGACAACGCTGTCCAGCACAGCGACCGGCTCAACCTCGCTACCGTCTTCGTACGTCGACGGCATGCCTTCGGTGACGACTTCTATCTCCGCCTCGGGGTAGTGCGCCATGAACAACCCAAGGGCGGTTTTGGCTCCACCCCGCGCCGCCGACTTCAGCGAGCTTTTGTGCAATTTGGTCGCCTGCTCCAAGATGGCGGGCACGTCGCTAAACTCGGTCGGCTCGTGACTGCCAGACGAAGTGAAGAACTTGGCGGCAAACCGCTTGGACGCTGCCAAAGTCTCGGCGATCAGCTCGCCCAGACGCGCAAGGCGATCCAGGCGGGGGCTGACAACCTTGTCATCGCCTAAACCGGCGGGAACTGCATCAAAAATAAAGCCATAAGTTTGGCTCAGGCTAAAGCAACATGGCAGTATCAAAAAAGGAGCGAGAAATTACCAAGGACCGAGTTATGGAAAGCCGACAACTCAATCATATGAGTTGCCAGCGCGTCCTCTGCAGTTTGGGCGCGAGAAGTCTGCTTGGATATCTCTTCCGCAGCCATCTTCTCCGCCTCCGCCAACTTGTTGCGCAGGCTTTCCAGCTCACCAGTGAGCTGGCTGGATTCCTGCGCAAACTTGAGTTGCTGGGCCTCCATCTCCTTTTGATGAGCCGCCTTCAACTCCAAGTTGGCGTCCGCCAAGTCTGAAGCTTCATTCATAAGAGCTTGCATATCAGTGGACGCCTTCAGGATATCCTGGGCGTGGTCTAGCAGTTCTACAAATATGGATTCGCTAAGCTAAATGATTGACGGAAACATAGGTCAGAAGCATAGTTGGAAAAAGGGATCAACCCTACCTTCATCTTTTTGACGGGCCGCCTCCAGTTCGGCGATCCGCCTGTCCTTGGCCTCGCACTCCTTCTTCAGGTCGCGGTGGCGCCGGTTTATCTCGACTCGGGAGGAGACGAGCTCGACGTTGGCGGACACAAGGCCCTACAAGAAAAAACAAAGGCATATAATATATTGTCGAATAACCACTAAGCCGGAAGTCAAAGTTTCTTTTTGACTTGCCATCTAAGTGCTCGGGGGAAAGACTATGTATATGCCGGAGGGGTAGAAACTTACAGATAGGTCGCCCTCTAAGTCGGCGAAGGCCTGTGACGCAAAGGCGGCAAAAGCCAAGGTTGACTCATTGGCCTCCTTAAAGGTAGACCAAGGGTCCCTGACTTTGCCGCCTCCCGCAGTCGGAGCTGCCCTGCGAGACCCGCCGGCAGTCGATTCCAGCAACCCTTCATTGGCGGCGCGCGATTGCGCGGCATCATCGGCCGTAGCCTCAGCCAGCAGAAGGGGAGTTTTGGGCGCGCGGTCGGCGGAAGGGGCCCTTGGCGGAGCACCTGAGGCCGGAGCTGGGGGCTGACGTCGAGCGTCACCCATGAAGCTGCCGGCGTGGAGCTGAGGGGTTGGCGGCACGGTGGCAGGCGAGCCGCCTTGCGGCCGCTTGCCTTTTCCAAGGAGCCTGGTCGTCAACCGGGAGGTGGCGACCCTTTCCCTGTTAACAAAAAGCAAGCACAGTCAATTGGCCAGTATTGAAGAGTTTTGTCGTCTGATAAAGGCAAAGTTGAGTACCTTCGGGGGATGTTAATCCCCGCGTTCTCGCCAATGTTGGCGAGAGTCGGCTCGGTAGCCGACGCGATCCGTTTCCTCCTCTCGGCATTCGCCGTAGAGGAAGCAGCGCCGGACGCCTTGCGCTTCTTCGTCTTCCCGGCTTCCGACTCGTAGAAGTCGGGAGCCAGGTCATCCTCCCTCAACTCGGAGAGATGAAAAAGAAGACATGTTAAAGGAACTCAATCCTAGCCGGCAAAGCTGTCAAATAAGGGGCAAAGGAAGAAAATATTCACCTCGAGGGGAGGATTGTCGTGGGTGTGCATGGGCACGCCCTCGACCGCCTTCAACGACCCCGCCTTGAAGAGGCTGCGGAGCCGGAATGCCAGGTCGGCGACCGGCAATATCTCTTCGCTCACGCAAAGAGAGGTTGTGTCAGTAGGCGAATACTGACACATCTTGTGCGGGCTGTACCGCAGGGGGAGGATTTGCCGGCCGAGCCAGCAAATGACGGTGTCGACCCCATCCAGCTGGGGGGGAGCCATCGTCCTCGTGAGGAACTCGATCCGCCTTTGAATAAGGCGGAGTTCCTCCGTCAACTTGGGCACCGCCTCGTCCCAGCATGGGCGAGGCATGGGTGGCGCGTTGACGAATGCCGGAATGCCGACTTGATGGCCCGGCGCTGCCATGTCTTGGCAGTAGAAGAATGTGGAGGTCCAGCCCTTGACAGACTCAAGGTATGGTATCTTAGGATACCATTGGCGGCCCTGGCGGCAGTTGAAGGTGACACTGCCGCAGGTCGCCAGCCCGCCATCCGGCACCGTCTGTCGCCGGCAACGGAAGCAGTATCTGAAGAAGTCTAAACTAGGCCTAATACCTAGGTAGCCTTCAAACAGAGCTGTGAAGCCGGCTAAGACTAATATACTATTGGGTGCGATGTTGTGGGGCTGGAGCCCGTAGTGATCCAAGACCTCGCTAAAAAAGGCGGAAGGCGGAAGCGCCATTTCCTGACAAGGTGGGAGGTAAGGATTACCCGCTCCCCGGCTTCCGGGGCCGGGATGATGTCTCCCAAGGCGGCCCTCCACCGGCAATCCTCCCGAGTGGGGAGGTAGCCGACAGCCTCCAAATCTTGGAGGGCGTCTTCGTCGACGATAGAAGGCAGCCAGTAGCGGGACCCGAGGTCCGCCGCTTCTTCTTCCTCGTCGCCGGGGGCGTTCTCCGTCGCCGTTGCTGTGGTGGTCGGTGGAGGAGCCGAGGAGCCCGCCGCGGGTGCGCGCGCGGAGGAAGTCCGAGGGACGACGGCAGTGACATTGCCCGCCGTCGCCGCCGCCGCGGGACGAGTTATGGCGCCGCCCATCGACGCCGCGAGCGCGGCCTCGGTCACCGCGCCGCTCGACGCCGTCGAATGGGTTGGACCGGTGGACATCGCCGCGAGAAAAGGTCGCCGGAGGGAAGAAGTTCGCCGGAGCTCGTTCGGAGGCAGGGAGCAAAGAAGTGGAAGAGGCAAGGGCGCATGGAGAGCAAAGGCTGGGTAAAGAAAATGGACCGTTTGGCTACCTATTTATAGGGCCAGGCGTTGCTCCCTGTGCAACGGCGTTTTTAGTCGGACACGTGTCCAGCATCCGTTGCAGCCCATGATTGCACGATCTCCACGCCTCCTCTTTTCCCGCAATTTGTGATCGTGGCGAGATTCCCGCCTAGGCTGTTTTCAAACTGTCGAGAAGCCGGCTACGTGGAAACCGCCAAGAAGAATGCTCGGCAAAGATTGCCGAGTAGCCGTCTTTTCCCATGATGGACAAAGGCGGCCGCATGTCAACATCAAGAAACGCGAGCCTCGTTCATTTTCAGAATGGTTCAAGTCCTGCAGCCGCCAACCTTGGCAGATGAAGAATCAAGGAGGAGCCGGCGCCTGGTGAACTTCAACCTTTCTGGGGGCTAATGTTGGGGATATATCAACTAGGGGTATAACCAGCATGGATCAATCCGGCTAGTCCAGGGTGGCCCAAGGGAGGTAAGGCCAAGGCCTGCCGGGCGGCCCAGATAGCTGACGTGCAAGGAAGTAGGCGGACGGTCCAAGGAAGGCGGAAGGCCTAAGCCCATCAAGCCACCGAGCCCAAGACGGAAGGCGGCAACTAAGCCGGCTAGGTCTAGGACTCTGATTACTTGCCGAACAAGTACTTGCCTTGTATCCTGGGGTCTGGTCGCCTATATAAGCCGGCCACCAGGAAGCCTTTAGGGCACGCTTCAATACGCATCAAACACATTGTAACCTGTTCACGGCTATTGCCTCATAGTGAATTATAGCAGCACGTAGGATCCCGCCACCGCTGTGGGATCCGAAGCTGGGTAAACTCGCCGTGTTCAATCCCGACCTCGACGACACCAACCTTCTTCCCCACAATCCATACGTAGGCTAGAGGACCCCCGTCTCCTATCAAATATGCCGATACCACGACACCAGGCGGCACCTGCAAACAACAACCAGGTGCAGGCGGCCGGAGCATTCCCCCAGCCGCAGCAGCAGCAACAGCAACAAGGTCAGTCGGCAGCAACCGACACGTATCCACCCGCACGGGGACAACTGAACATGATCCAGAAGGGAGCCCCGTCAAACAGGCCCCAAAAGCTCATCACCCGCCAAGTACTTTAGGCCATCAATAGCCCGCGCGCGGTACCAGACTACCTGCGCGGGTCAGAGACACCCATCACGTTTTCCAGGGCAGATCACCCATCCGAGGTAACCCGACCCGGACACGCCGCACTCGTGATTGAGGCCCTGATCGGCGACTACAGCTTGAAGAAGGTGTTCATGGACGGAGGCAGCGGCATCAACATCATATTCACCGACACCCTGAGAAGAATGAACAGGTCGACAGAGAAATTGCCGGAATCGGAAACCACTTTCCACGGCATAGTACCAGGGCAAGCAATCACGCCCATGGGAACAATCACGCTCGACGTCATCCTCGGTACACCCGAGCACTTCAGGAAGGAGTCGATCGATTTTGAAGTCGTCGACTGGAAGTCGCAGTACCACGCCATACTCGGACGCCCAACTTTTGCCAGGTTCATGGCAGTACCCCACTACTCCTACCTGATGGTCAAGTTGCCCGGACCGAAAGGAGTGATCACCGTACGCGGCGACTTCGGGCTCTCCAACAGCTGTGATCACGAGTTCGCCAAGATTTCTGAGTTCTTCGGAGTCGAGGAGCACTTCAAGGCCATATCAGCCGACAACGACAAGACCATCTTTCCATCTCGCAAGAAGCCAGCTAAGGACGCAGCATTCAACACGAACGACGACACCGTCACCCACCAAGTCCATCCGACTGATAGCAGAAAGACGGTCAAGGTTTCGTCAAGTCTGACCCCCGCATAGGAAAGCGCGCTCGTCGAGTTCCTACGTGAGAACTGGAAGATCTTTGCATGGCAACCTTCTGACATACCAGGGATACCCTGGGAACTCGCCGAGCACTCTCTAGAGGTCCACAAGGACGCAAGACCGGTCAAACAATCCAGCCGACGCTTCTCAGGACCCAAGCGAGACGCGATCACCATGGAAGTCGACAGACTGCTGCACGCCAAGTTCATCCGAGAGATCAAGGACTCGGACTGGGTCGCCAACCCGGTCCTAGTGGAGAAAAAGAAGACGAAAAAATTATGCATGTGCGTTGACTTCACCGCAGTCAACAAGTGCTGCCCCAAGGATCACTTCCCGCTCCCGCGGATAGACCAGATCATCGACTCGACAGCAGGCTGCGAGCGCCTGTCCTTCCTGGACGCCTACTCAGGTTACCAGCAGATCAGGCTGAAAGTCGAGGACGAAGAAAAAACGGCCTTCATCACACCTGACGACGTCTTTTGCTACCAGACGATGTCGTTCGGGTTAAAGAACGCAGGTGCCACGTACCAGCGGACAATGCAAGCGTGCCTCAAAGGGCTCATTGGGCAGATCGTCCAAGTCTACGTCGATGACATCGTCGTCACGACCCGAAAGGAGGATACCTTAGTCGACGACCTCCGCAAGGTCTTCGCTGCACTCGATGTATACCAGATCAAGCTCAACCCAGAGAAGTGCGTGTTCGGCGTGCCAGCCGGAGAGCTACTAGGGTACCTCGTATCTGCAAGAGGAATCGAAGCGAACCCCGAGAAGGTGCAGAACATTCTCACAATGCCAGCACCAACCAAACTCCGTGAGGTGCAGCGATTAGCCGGCCGAGTCGCAGCTCTCAGCCGGTTCATTAGTAAGTTGGGAGAGAAAGCTTTACCTTTCTACCAACTGATGAAGAAGACGGATAAGTTCGAGTGGACACAGGAGGCGCAGGATGCGTTCGACCATCTCAAGAAAACCCTGACAACCTCTCCAGTCCTCGTGGCACCGCTGGAAAACGAGCCGCTATACTTATACGTCTCAGCAACAAACAGGGTGCTGAGCATGGTACTCCTAGTCGAGCGGGAAGGAGAAGGGCACAGTCACCCGGTGCAAAGGCCCGTCTACTACCTCAGCGAAGTCGTCACCCTGTCCAAGCAGAACTACCCGCACTACCAGAAGCTGGCGTATGGAGTCTTTATGACCTCCAGGAAGGCCGTCCACTACTTCTCCGAGCACCCGATCAGGGTGGTAAGCTCCTCTGGACTAGCAGACATTGTCACAAACCAACGCGCGATAGGACGAGTCGCCAAGTGGGTTGTCGAAGTAGGACCATGGGGGCTGAAATATGCTCACCCAAAGTCCATCAAGGCCCAAGTCCTCCCAGAATTCACCACCGAGTGGATAGAAGCCCAGCTACCAAATGTCCCCGATCTGTCCAACGCATGGATGATGTACTTCGATGGCTCCAAGAAATTCAAGTCAGCCGGGGCAGGAGTTGTGCTCATCTCCCCCAAGGGTGACAAGCTGAAGTATGTCCTACAGATGGACTTCCCGACGCCGTCCAACAACGAAGCCGAGTACGAGGCCCTGATCCACAGCATGAAGATGGCCAAGAACTGCGGCGCCACGCACCTCATGATCTACAGCAACTCCTACCTGGTGCTACAGCAAACCATGAAGTCCTGCGACACAATCGCCGACAACATGATCGCCTACCGAGACATGTACAACCAGATGGAAGGCAACTTCGAGGGCCGCGAGTTAAGACACGTTGGCCGCGACAGCAACGAAGAAGCCGACGTCCTCGCTAACATGGGATCATACAGAGTTCCAGTTCCACCCGGCGTCTTCCTCGAGCGCATCACGCAGAGATCTATCAAGACTCAAGCCGCAGCAAGCACCGCAACAAAAGCAAAGGGCGATGCAAACTTGCCGAGCCAAGAGAAGGTCCCCATGGAAGTCATGCTAATTGAAGCCACATGGACTGGACCATACCTGGCGTACATACTGCATCAGAAGCTGCCAGCTGACCCAGTCGAAGCAAAGCGCATCATTAGGCGCTCCAAAAGCTTTACCGTCATCAACGGGGAGCTCTACAAGAGAAGTATCTCGGGAATCCTGCAGAGGTGCATAGACCCAGTCGACGGCCAAGCCGTCCTACTCGACATCCACGCGGGTATCTGCGGGCATCATGCCAGTAGTCGAGCACTGGTGGCCAAAGCACTACGAGCCGGGTTCTACTGGTTAACAGCCATGCAGGACGCCGAAGATCTAGTAAAGAAATGCACAGGGTGCCAGGAGTTTGCCAACAAGCCACACGCGCCAGCATCAGAGCTCAAGACAATACCGCTAGCCTGGCCCTTCGCCCAATGGGGGCTGGACATGGTGGGCCCGCTCAAGAAATCATCACCCGGAGGGCACACTCACCTCCTGGTTGCAGTCGACAAGTTCACTAAGTGGATTGAAGCCGCACCCATCACAAGTTCGACTGCATCAACATCGGTCAACTTCATCAGGTCCATCATCTTCAGGTTCGGAGTGCCGAACGGGATCATCACAGACAACGGCTCGAACTTCACAGCCGAAGAATTCAAAGACTTCGGCTCGGAGCAAGGCATCAAACTCAGCTATGCATCCGTCTCACACCCGCAATCCAATGGGCAAGTAGAGAAGGCCAACGGTTTAGTCTGCAGCGGCATCAAGAAGCGACTGCGTGTGCCACTCAGGCGCGCAGCGGGCGCATGGGTCGAAGAACTACCGTCAGTCCTCTGGAGTCTGCGGACCACGCCTAACAGATCCGCCCAGTACACTCCATTCTTCATGGTGTACGGTGCAGAAGCAGTCCTACCCTGCTACATCAAGTTTGACGCACCACGGGTGGTCGCCTACGACGAGTCAGATGGAGAAGAGGCACTCGAAGACAGCATGGACATATTGGACGAAGCACGCGACATCGCTCTGGCGCGATCAGCCGTATACCAGCAAGACCTGCGCAACTATCACGGACGAAGATTGCGACCAAGAGCTTTCGTCGCAGGTGACCGGGTCCTTCGCCTCAAACAGAAAAAGTGCACAAGCTCGCCTCCCCATGGGAGGGTCCGTACATCGTCACAGAGGTGATTGGCAACGGAGCATATCGCCTAAAGGACTCGAAGACAGGAGCATCCTCCAGCAACCCGTGGAACATTGCACAACTCCGGCGGTTCTATGCTTAGTCGAATCAACCATTGTAACAAGGATAGCATGTCAAAGCGGCAGGTTTCAGACGCACTCTTTCCCTTACCAGGGTACCTGAGGGGACTGGAAGGGTTTTAATGAGGCGGCCTGTTCGCAGCAATCAATAAAGTGATTTGAAGAAAATTCTATTCACCTTACCTTCTCAGTCAAGACAAACAAAAAATCCTAGGCCGCCACTCGATTTACTCGGGGGCTGCGCCACACAGGTTGAAATAAAAGCCTAGCCCGCCACTCGAACCACTCGGGGGCTGCGCCAAAACAGGCACAACTCAAAAATCCTAGGCCTCTATTCGACTTGCTCGGGAGATGCGCCACACAGGTTGAAATAAAAGTGTAGGCCGCCACTCGAACAAACTCGGGGGCTGCGCCAAACAGGCACAACACAAAAATCCTAGGCCTCTACCCGACTTACTCGGGAGATGCGCCGCACAGGTCAAGTCCAATATCCTAGGTCGCCACCCGACGCACTGAGGGGCTGCACCTCACAGGTCACACTTGAAAAGCCTAGGCCGCTACTCGAACCACTCGGGGGCTGCGCCAAACAGGCGCAACTCAAAAATCCTAGGCCTCTACCCGACTTACTCGGGAGACGCGCCGCACAGGTCAAGTCCAAAATCCTAGGTCGCCACCCGACGCACTCGGGGGCTGCACCTCACATGTCACACTTGAAAATTCCTAGGCCGCCACTCGAACTACTTGGGGGCTGCACCATACATGCTTCACCGAAGAAATCCTTGGCCGCCACCCGAGCTACTCGGGGGCTGCGCCATATAGGTCAAATCCAAAACCCTAAATCGCCACCCGGTACAATCGGTAGCCGCGGTACACAGGTCTCACTTGAAAGAATCCTAGGACGTCACTCGACTCACTCGGGGGCTGCGCCACACAGGTTCACAACGTAGGCTTAGGCCGTCACCCAAGGTACTCGGGGGCTAGCCACACAGGTCAAAACAGAAGCAAGTACTCTAACAGTAATGAAAACAATTTCACTCGTTGCTCGAGAACTCTTCTAATTCCATATACTGTCGTTTACATTGGCATAGTCGCCACATTGACTAACCCTATACAATAGAAGAAAACTACTCTCAGTCTGCAGGCTCGGCCTTCGGCGCCCCGAGTGGGCCTACAAGACGTTCGATGTGCTTCTGCACATGCTCAATTATCTGGCACGCAGCCGCCAGGGTATCGGCGTACTCGGCATCGCCACGCAGTCCACCCATCAGCCTCTCCAACGGACGGTTAGGCCGATGCAGCTGAACGTACGCCAGAGCCGCATTCGCCCAGGCGACAAGCTGCGCGTGGACAATTTCCTTCAGAGCATCGCCGTCACGGAACCTCTCGAGCAAGGTGGACAGCCCATGCGGCTGCCCATTATGCGGGAAGTAGACGCGGTGGATGTGCCACAAGGTCTTCTGGCAATTCTCCAAGAGGACAGCCGCACGCCAGGTTCGGTCGAGCATGCGGGCAAGGATGCGCCCTCGCGACTTGTTCACCCAGAAATGGCGAGCTTTGTGGGAGTCGCCAGACGCCTCCCGGGTGACACGCTCCTCAACGTGGTCCCGCTCAGCCTCCCAATCTGGGTTCACGTCTGCACACACAAGCTAGAAGTCAGAACCAGCAAATTTCAACAAGGAAAGGCAGCCGCAGAAAGTACCAACCTTGAAGCTGCCGACTGATGAGATCGATCTCCCCGATCAGAAAATCTTCGCGTTGGGAAAAACTCGCAGTCGAATGCGACCTGGAGCGCTGCAAGAGCAGCTCGGTATTCTTGAAGGTAGCCTCAAGCTCAATCACCTTGTTCTTCAAATAAGTGATTATGCGCTGGTCGTTCGAACTTCGCAGATGGACCGGAGCAGCTTGGCGACGGCGAGCACCTGAAGAGGATCCATCGCCGCTCGGACCAGCCGCAGAAGCAGAAGACGTGCCGCCGAGCAAGTCAGTCTGTCATGAACGTGCAGAATCAATACCAATATACGACTGATCAGCATAGACAAATACGATAGGAGAAAACATTCAATTTCAGCCAGAGCACTGTCAAAGGCCAGAAGACCCAACAAAATATCGGTCGACAACAATTACAAAGAAAAAGTTATCAGTACATGAAACTGCGACTGCTAAGCCCCTACAACTACTCCTGGGCAACAGACTCCGACTGCGAGCGACTCTTCCGAGCAGCAGCCGACCCAGTCGCCTTGGCCAGCGCCCTCTCGAAGGTAGACACAAGCGTCACAGCAAGCTGTGCAGCCCGCACTTTAACTCCACCCAAGGACGCGGTCCGGCAATCAGGCCTACGGGGGAAGCCGCTGACGACCTTCTCGAAGTCGCCCTGAATTTGGTGGCCTAGGAGGAGCTGGAAGGTGAGCTCGCAGCCGCGTACCGTCTGCGCGTGAGTGAAGTCGGCGAGGGTGGTCGCGTCATCCTCAAATGGAGCAGCAAGGGCGTCCACGGCAGTTGGAGGCGGGTCGCTTGGGAAGATGTTACGGTGCACCGTCGTAAGGGCTCATGTATACTTCTTCTTCAGCGCATCTGTGGACTTCCTCAGAGCATCAGACGCATACGCGCAGACGCGGTCCAGGAAGCCGACAGCCGTCGCCAAGTCGACGGTGTCACTCGACGAGCCCTCCTCAGGAGCTCCACCGCATGTCTCTGTGCAAAAAAAAAAGTCAAACATCACACAAAGGCAAAAGCAACAACACAGTAGGCATCAAGCCGAAACTTACCCCCAAGAGCACCGGCGAGGGAAAGAAGGCGGTCGACTTGAGTCTTCTCTTGGTCAGCCTGCATCCGCTCCCGCTCCTGGAACTCGTGGAGAGACTTCTCAAGCTCACCATGACTCCGAATCTTCAGCTCAAGCTCAGCAACCCGCTTATCAGACTGGTCAAGGGAAGCGCAAAGCTGGTCCCTCTCCTTTTCCAGGCGAACGTAAGCAGCGGCTGCATCAAGTTGTTGGCGGTAGTAGGGATGAAACAAAAGCAAGATCTTAATAAAGCTGCTGGCAACTCTACTAGTCACCCACACCTTCGGGGGATACTCCCATCGGGAGCGCTGATCGCGCACCCGATGAAAATTCAAGACTACAAGTACAAGTACAAATGACTTATGTGGTCTAGAACCTCGGCATCAACGGAAGGCGGCGGAGGAGCGCGACTCGAAGACCCGATGACAGCAGGTTGCGTGCGCTCCTCAACTGCCACCCGGGTCACCAGCTCGGTCGAAGGGGCGGATGTATGCTCCACCTCTCGATGAGGAGAGTGGACATCGCCAGAACGACGGCTGCAGCAACAATACAATGACTAACTGCAAGATTGGAACTACCAAAGACAACTCGAAGTCAACAAGGTGGTCTCGAGTTCATCATCACTCCCCAGGAAGTAGGCCTCCGAGTACCGCTAGCGCAGCACCTCGCAGGGCGTCACACACATACGGTGGAGACGACGGCCTCCGAAGCTCCAGTACAGGACGAGCAGCGGAAGACTTGGACCGAAACACCAGCAGCGCGGCAGCGGGCTATGGTGGCAGAGATCCCCCTCCTCTACTCGGCGCGGCTCCGACAAGGGAACCACGAGATCGAGAGAGAAATTGGGAATTAATTGGTGAATTAAAAGGCCAGGGGTGCCCCTTCTTATATAGGCTCCCAGGGGGAGCCAACCTTGCCAGCCAGGCAATGTGGGACTATCCCACATGCCTGGTTCGGCCAAGGCTGATGCACCGGCCCTAGGTGGGCCCCATTTGGCCCACCTAGGCCGGCCAAGCCTCCCCCAGAAAATTCCCTTGAGGGTTTTCCCCCCCATGGGCCTTCTTTCGACCAGAAGGCCCATTTAGGGAAATCAGCCTAAATAAATTCGAAAATAAATATATAAAATCATATTTGCATATTAATTACACTAATTAATATCAAACATAATATATATAATTTTTCCTAGCTCCGAAAACTCTTTCGTCGCTGCCCGATCTCCATCGGACCCCTCCCGGGACGCTCCCGGTGATCTCTTTCCTTTCCGTTTGTCTTGTCGAAACCCCTTAAGTGTGTTACCCTAGCGGTTTGATATAATAACAGGTACGATCAAGACTCCTCTATGATCGACGACTAACTCGTAGGCCTGGACCCCATGAATTAATCCCTGTGATATAACGAATGACTTTCATCTATCAAACCTGGACGTCTAGTCTTAAACCCTTTGTCATGGCGATACTTAGCGTGTCCGAGCATCATTCTCAGATATCTCCATACCTAGCATGATCTCGTTACCGACATCGCTATCTTCTACTCGTATATGATATTATGTCAGCTGGTGACCTAGTCACATGTTTGCAAACTCATTTGACATAATCTCACCGAGTGGGCCCTAGAGTATCTATCCGGCTATGCGGACTGACAAATCCCGTTGTTGACCCCTCGTCTCAACTACCCCCTTCCGATACCCAAAAGTATCACCGTTATTGTCACACTAGATAAGATGCGACGTTTGGTGCGATCAAAATATCTTTCAGGGATAACAGTAAGAGTTGATCTCACGGTCTTAAGCCGTAATGACTATGTCCTATAAATACTGGGTATGTCCATCACATCGTTACTCCTAACGATATGACTTCCATTGCCGACCGGCGCCATGCCCTATGATCGGAAAACCTCGATCATCAATCGCGCAATGAAACTAGTCATAGTAGAGGCTACTAGGGACCTGGTTGTTTATCTACCACACCTGTATTAATGTTTCCGCTTAATACAATTATAGCATGGTATAAAACATATAATGAACGATTGGGATATTGCCAATAAACTATGTTTATTAAGTGCCTCTAGGGCATATTCCCTTCAGTCTCCCACTTGCACTAGAGTAACACTTAATCTAGTTTACAACCTGGTAAAAGCTCAACACCCATAGCATCTTGGTGCCTGCTCGCCTCGTGGAAGAGGAATACAGTCAATAGATCTCACACATTGAGATCTATATGTGCTTTGCAACACTTCTATGTCACCTAGTTTGACATAAACCCGTATCTTACGATGACGGTGAAATATATCCCAGTGGATGGAGTGAGACTCGAGCATTCGCGTAGCATGCGCCTTAAAAGTCTAATATATCTATTGAGGGGACCACTTACGCTCGGAAAACTGCTCAGTCCAATCACACTTGCTACTTCTAAAGTCGCGATATATTTCTATACCTATGTAGATTATGCGACAGTGCATTCATATGCGACTTCGCAAACTAACCATGTCTATCTTCAAAATAAAGGACATCTCCTATATGAGATTTCTAGTCGTATGGGTCAGTGTAATAACTTGCATCATCGTAACCGCTTTACGGCAAGTTGCCATTCCACTCCTACCCGTTACTAGAAAACCTATCTTCAGTTCTCATAGACACTGAAGAATAAACTTAACGTTTGTTCATTGATCCACACAAGGATCACTCTAGAACCTGTTCTTCAACCAAGAACTCGGGTCACACCAAGTCGAGATTTCAGCCTGATAGACTCTATGTGTGATACATAGAGAATGTCGAACATCATTTTCTATCACTGAAAAATCCAAGATTAACTTAATCTTTTACCTAGTCATACAAGCAAGAACCTCTTTCTTCGCTTGTCCTTTTATGAAACACTTCAGAATCCTGACTTAGGAAATACTCCGACTTAATGTTATTAAGCCCCTTCTGATCTATACAATTATAAATCGGATGCCTAATACTCCTAACTTCCTTTCATAGAAAATTTAATCACTTAAATAATCCTTTACACTCTACTAGAGGATCTGTGTCATTCAGTATGTCGTTACATACAGAATCACAAATGACACCTAGCTTCCACTCAAATATGCCTTCCGCATATAAGATCAAGGAAATCTACTTAGCTCCCACTCAAATATGTCTTCCGCATATAAGATCAAGGAAAGCTACTTTGCTCCCACTCACTTCTTTGCAAATGTAGGTTTCTTCAACTATTTTGGACAACTCCAAAATCCTTTGATCACATTATCAAAGTGAAGATTCCAGCTCCGATATGCTTGCTTCTGCCCATGAATGGATAACCGAAGTTTGCACACATGTTTAGCATCCTCAGGATTAGAAACCATTCTTAATTACACTATTAAGAACCATGGTTTTCTCATCCATCTATCAATTTCTCATCCGAAATTATAGTAATTGCTAAACGACCTGGAATAGATTTAGGCTTCGCCACTTGAGACAAACTCTCATGTGGTCTGTCGGAACTGTTTCACGACAAATCGAATCTGCTCAATGTCTACTCTCTCATAAAATTCCATATACTATTAACATCCTAGATGCCATTAAGAAGATCTCCCAAGTCAATACCTGGTAATCGTATATGGATTTTATTTCGGATCATAAATGACTCATAGCCATTTCTCGGACTTAGGTCCACCATCTCTTCTTCGTAGTTCGTAGGTCTGTTATATTCCATTAATTTGACCTTCATAGCAAGATTGTCGTAACACACAGTGTGGAACACAACCTCGTATACCTACGCTCTTAGTATGAGCTCAGAACATCATGATTTTGAATCATCAGCTTTTTCAAGATGTGGAGCCTGACACCGAAAACACTTTCGATTGCGCCACTCTGATGTCTGGAGAGGAAGTTCTCCAACTTCGTCTTGCTCTACTTTCTTTCTCACTTATACCTTCGGACAAGAAACTATTTCTTTCGCAAGGTATATCCCGGCAATGATTTTGCCTATGTCGTGAGACATGTACCCAACTAACTCTTTAGGTAGGGTATACTACAAAGATTAATCCATTTTAGGTTCGATTACATCGAAACACTAAATTGCTGAAACGACAATCCAGGCTAAAAGCCACACCATTACTCATATGGTATTGTCTCCATGGATTCAAATGGTTTCCCTATTTGCTAACGTGAGTGTTTACGTTTCTACCATACGACTCTAAGGATTACAATAATTCGGTAAGAGATTCATTTACCACACACTATCCGATAGGGTGCAATTACGACGTCCTAACACACCATAACACTATGGTGTTCCATGCGACGTAATTTGTGGAACTCTTCTCACAAGTCTTCCAATGATGTGCCAACATTATAACTCAGATCTTTATTTCCTCGATCTGCATCGCGGGAATTAGATTTTCTTGTTAAGTTTATTTCCTACTTCATTCTGAACTTCGTTTGACCGAATCAAAATTTCAGACTAACATTCCCCGGAGGGGATATCCATATATCTACTCGGAATATTCATGAAGTCTATGAAATAAAGACTTCCACTACACGTTAAAGTACTTCATTGATTCACATACACCCATATGCATGATTCTCAACAAGCTATACTCAAAATGTTCAGTGAAGTTCACGAAATAAAGGTCTCCACTACCCGTCAATTACTTCATTGAACCACATACATCTCCATGTATGACTATCAATAAGTTATATGCCCGTTTTCCGAAAACGGTGTCACAGTTATTTTGCAAGTGTCAAAAGATCAAATCTTAGGACTTGTAGGTCCATCCAGTGTGGAGCTAATGCATATAACATTGACATGACTAAACGGTAGTGCCACACATATGTGGTGTCTTTATTAAGTTTGTATCCTTTGGCATTAATATTATGAATGTGGGAGCTTCTACCATCTAAATTCAAATCGGCATATGATCATTACTTCATAAACATAGGACACCAATTTGTCACTATCATGTATGAACAAGTGTCTCGCTAGAGGAGACACACTTGTAACGATCATACCAACACCCGATCATAAAGAATTTATTCAAATGGTAGATATAGAGGGAGAGTGTCTATGACCGTCACAACAACTTGACTGCCATTATCAACACGCAATGTCGCCTCATCCTTTCAAGCTACTCAAGCAGTAAACCTGGTTTCTCACAAAAACATGACTAGTCTAAAACTTAGTCACTAATGCGAGTACTTGCTTAGCTAAAACATTCATAACATGTATATCATATATACACCATCATCATTGATGACTTCCGGCGATCTGTTTCATCTTCTTGATACTTCCACCGTAATCAAGAACCATGAAGGTGAACGATTCCCCTTGCATGACATAGTCTATGACAGAGGATTTGCACTTGGCAACGATGTCTGTCATCCAGTAATTGAGCTGAGCGAGGCGTCTCAATGTTCATTAATCATGAACATATGTCATTAAGTATGACCGCCACGTGCTCCCTCAATGTGTGTATTCTCTTCCATCTTGGTTGAGAAGACAATCAGTCAACGTACTGATAAAATTCATCAACCCAACTATAGAGGTACCCCGAGTTAGCGACCATATGTTCGTGATCCAATAACTCGTACCCACCGTTGGTTCTCTATGGCAGAGATCATAGCATACACTGGACTATGATGATATCATCCGCACAAAATCCGATAATCCAAATTATCTTTTGTTAGCGGAATCTCCGGGTTTATCTCTAGCGGGTATTGTAACACAAAAGAGCTAACGGTTTAAACAAGGAGTATCCTCAAGCTAAAGTATAAAACTATCAAGTTTGGACCCAACCTTTTAAGTTTCTCAAACGCAGGAATGCGCCTAATTTGAAAAGATGCTATTACTATGGTTAATATCTACAAAGGTTTGCAAAACAGACTCTGTTCATTATATTCTGAGTTCTAGTATTTTAGAAAATAACTATCCGAACTCCCACTCAAACGAACATCCCTCCTGGTCGTTTAAGCGATTACACGACCCCCATCCATTGCACCACCCCTCATCATCAGAGCCGGCGGCACAACTTCAAGAGTAGACAATTGTCCGCCACACCAATTTTGTGACTCGTGCTCGACCTTTCTGTCTTCCAGTTCCGAGGCCATATTTCTGAATATGCTAGGCTCGCTACCAAAAACCTCCACGCTGACGCTTGTGCAACATGGCTTACACCCACCGTATGCGAACGAAGATATGTCTGACACCCGATCATCATGGCCTGCCTCATAACATAGAACTTTCTTGGTGGTGCGCGTTGGAGGGAGAACACTAGTGGTATTTTGAAGGGATCATCTTATATAGCTACAGGCGTGTAACAAATGTATACTATACACACAATCACACAATATAAGATGCACACAAAACATCAAATGTAATGCAATGTGATATAGTCCATTGCGCCATGGTCTTCTTGGCGCCCGCAGTTTATAAACAATTTAATAAACCTACCTTGACCATATCACATAGCCCCTGCAAAATAAAGTTAGACGCTTCTACTTTATCTTTTGCATATTTTACGTGGCTTGGGGCTGTCGTAAATAGAACTGCTTCATACCTACGAACCTTATGACCACAACAATGATCCAATAATTGCATGTTTAAGCATCCCTTTTGGGCCCTCCATTGAAAATGCAAAGCCAACTAAAGAGAGAGAAACAGGCACCCGCCAGCCACAGATACGGTACAAGCCGTATGTCAGTAGTGGAACCAGTCTCGCGTAAGCGTACGCGTAAAGTCGGTCCGGGCCGCTTCATCAACTCGATGCCGCTGGAATCACAAGTGCACGCTAGAGGTAGCAAATAACAGGAACGGTGCCCCCGTGCAGAACAGGGATTCTAACAGCGCACATCTATATCTACGATAGATCGGCTCTGATACCACTGAAGGGGATCGTGTGCAGAAAACAAAAAAATTTCTAGCAACGATATCCTTATACTAGCCAAGATCTACACTATGCAGATATAGAAGTACGGCGGAGATCGGAATACATACCCTCGTAGACCGAATAGCGGGGATTACGCTCCCGCACAAGCGTTGACGATGAAGACGCCGTAGCCGACCTCTAGGTCGCGGAGAACTCGGCGCGACGAAGACGACGAAGATGACCCCGAGGTCGGGTGGAGGAAGTAGGCCTCCGAGTACCGCTAGCACAGCACCTCGCAGGGCGTCACACACATACGGTGGAGACGACGGCCTCCGAAGCTCCAGTCCAGGACGAGCAGCGGAAGACTTGGACCGGAACACCAGCAGCGCGGCAGCGGGCTATGGTGGAAGAGACCCCCCTCCTCTACTCGGCGCGGCTCCGACAAGGGAACCACGAGATCGAGAGAGAAATTGGGAATTAATTGGTGAATTAAAAGGCCAGGGGTGCCCCTTCTTATATAGGCTCCCAGGGGGGAGCCAACCTTGCCAGCCAGGCAATGTGGGACTATCCCACATGCCTGGTTCGGCCAAGGCTGATGCGCCGGCCCTAGGTGGGCCCCATTTGGCCCACCTAGGCCGGCCAAGCCTCCCCCACAAAATTCCCTTGAGGGGTTTCCCCCCCATGGGCCTTCTTTCGACCAGAAGGCCCATTTAGGGAAATCAGCCTAAATAAATTCGAAAATAAATATATAAAATCATATTTGCATATTAATTACACTAATTAATATCAAACATAATATATATAATTTTTCCTAACTCCGAAAACTCTTTCGTCGCTGCCCGATCTCCATCGGACCCCTCCCGGGACGCTCCCGGTGATCTCTTTCCTTTCCGGTTGTCTTGTCGAAACCCCTTAAGTGTGTTACCCTAGCGGTTCGATATAATAACAGGTACGATCAAGACTCCTCTATGATCGACGACTAACTCGTAGGCCTGGACCCCATGAATTAATCCCTGTGATATAACGAATGACTTTCATCTATCAAACCTGGACGTCTAGTCTTAAACCCTTTGTCATGGCGATACTTAGCGTGTCCGAGCATCATTCTCAGATATCTCCATACCTAGCATGATCTCGTTACCGACATCGCTATCTTCTACTCGTCTATGATATTATGTCAGCTGGTGACCTAGTCACATGTTTGCAAACTCATTTGACATAATCTCACCGAGTGGGCCCTAGAGTATCTATCCGGCTATGCGGACTGACAAATCCCGTTGTTGACCCCTCGTCTCAACTACCCCCTTCCGATACCCAAAAGTATCACCGTTATTGTCACACTAGATAAGATGCGACGTTTGGTGCGATCAAAGTATCTTTCAGGGATAACAGTAAGAGTTGATCTCACGGTCTTAAGGCGTAATGACTATGTCCTATAAATACTGGGTATGTCCATCACATTGTTACTCCTAACGATTTGAGTTCCATTGCCGACCGGCGCCATGCCCTATGATCGGAAAACCTCGATCATCAATCGCGCAATGAAACTAGTCATAGTAGAGCCTACTAGGGACCTGGTTGTTTATCTACCACACATGTATTAATGTTTCCGCTTAATACAGTTATAGCATGGTATAAAACATATAATGAACGATTGGGATATTGCCAATAAACTATGTTTATTAAGTGCCTCTAGGGCATATTCCCTTCAATAACAAGGAGAACAAGTCAAGAACTTACCTCAGGAACGGGGTTCGATGCCCCGTAAGCAGCAACCGGGCACTTGACGTTGCATGTATCCGCGACTCGGAGGTTGGTGATGGACCTCACCCTGGCTTCCACCTCCTCATCGTCAAGTGGCTCGGTGCTGACGCCCTTGACGGCCCACATCGGGTGGGGCCGAGCGCTGAGCGGCTGCACCCGAAGACGGAAGAAGGTGGCCATTAAGAAGACGCCACCCGCCTCGCGCCCAAGGGTCTTGGTGAGATCGCGCAGCAGGCCCAGCAGAGGCCGCGCGGCTTCCTTCTCCCCCGCAGTCAGCGGGTGCGTCCAGGCTTGAGTCTTCCGCAGCCCGCGTCCGCTGTCGAAAATTTCGCGCCCAGTTCAGGAACGTGACAACTGCTGACCGCGGTCAGCGCTGCCAGTGGGCCCCGCCATGTCGCGTCCCATCGGGCACAGAGGCGTGCAAGGAAACGTCAGCAGCGACGTCATCAAGCCAACGGCTCCAAACAACAAGACAGCGAGATAACTCGAATCCAAGGTTCGGTGGTAGGCTTCTTAGCTGAAACAACTGAAGACAATGCGCTGGCCAAGGAACCCGAAACGTTTATTCGGGTGACGAAGAAAGTCGAGTAAGCTCCCGCAGCCAAATCAGATCTACAAGTAAGCCAACAGGCTGAATAGAAGCAAGCTTCCCATGAAGAACAAGACAAAGTAATTCGACTACAAAGGTTACTCCCATCGGGAGAGGCCTGTTCGACTGAAGAAATCGGGTTCAAGCTCAAGATCAAGCAATCCAATGGCGCGTCCAGGAGGAGGAAGTCCTTTGCCCGACGATACGCTTCGACCAAGCACTCGGGGCTACTGACGTGGGGCTACCTTTCGACTAGCCCACCGTAAGGCTACCTGGGCCACGCCAAGCATGGAAAGGCCCACTCGGGGTACCACGCATCCTAGTCCAACTCGGTTAGGTCTTGTAACCTGCCATATCTGTACCAACCGCCCGAGACCTGGCTACCTATAAAGTCAGGAGGGTTGCCCGTTCTAGAGGACACGCTCATAGCCACCACCACAAACCCTAACGAGATCGCAATCTCGCCATTGTAATCGCTACTCGCATCAATAACCAGACAAGCAGGAGTAGGGTGTTATCCTCCGGGAGCCTGAACCTGGGTAAAACCTTGCTTGTCAGCCGTCGTGATCACCAGCACCTCTCTCTCTCCCCATCAATCAACCGGGGGTGCACAACCCTGTGGTTTGCCGAGTTACAACCTCGTCACACGTCATCAAGGTTTTGTTACTGATGTCTCCAAGGCACAACTTCGTTAGCGCACAATTTTATGGAATTAGATTTATATCGTCACAGGAGAGATTTAGTGAAGGGCTCTCACAATCCACACAACATTTCAAAATCCATTCAAATATGAATGTAACGTGTACATCTTAAGACATATACATATACTTTATATTATGTATATGAAATTAATGTAAACCGGAGTTGAAACTCGAGTGGGCATTATAATCCAATGGAGGAAGATACATGTTTTAAAAATAATCTGACTAAGACAACAATGTATAATTATTTTCACTCGGGCACACGTCCAGGTCAGTTTTAGGTGTGGGAGATCTTTTTTTTTATATAATCAGTTTGCGGCAGCTAATACATCATCCTGGTTCAGTACAACATCCATGCACTCCGGGTTCATGTGATACCAAACTTTCTTCAACCCCTGGCCGCATCCCTCCTTCGCTAATACATGAGCAGCGCCATTAGCAGAACGCTTGAACCATCTAACCTGGAGCTCGTCGAATTCCCACAACGAAGCCTTGATTGCTTCAATTCTTGGACCATGGGCAGACAGGACCCTCTCCTCCTTGAGCAGTTTCGTCACAATCGATTGATTGTCGGTCTCCAGCACCATCTTTCTCAGCTTCAGTTTCTTGCTCAACTCAGTCGCCAACTGGCATGCCTCGGAGCTCCGTGTCCTCAGAATCCAGCACTGAGGGGAAAAAATGGCATGCTCCCGCCAAGAAGCGTCCATCGTGGCCGCGAGCGACGGCACCCCCACCACCCATCTCCGAGTCCTTGCTCATTGCACCGTCCGCATTGATCTTCGTCCACCCCTCCGGTGGCGGCTTCCATCGCTCACCTCCAGTCTTTATCTGCTTGGATTCCGCCTCCTGGACATTGCGCCACTCCTCCATCAGATTAATGCTTCTACATGCAACCAGCCGGGGGTCTTCAATCCGAAGAGAATCCCGAGCATCATTCCTTGCTAGCCACATCTGATATAACGCCATGAGTGTAATATCTATCTCCGTCTCTCGAACCGTAGCAAGCCACTCCAGAAGCCAATTTAGCAGGTCTCTCTAGGAATAAACAGAAGAGGGCGGTGGTGAGATAGAGCATCCTAGCTGCTCCTGAATTGTCTCCCAGACATGTTGGGCATGCAGGCAATGCCAAAACCGGTGAAGAGCTGTCTCATCCCATGCACAGGCCACACACTTAATGCCGAGTTTAATCCTCCTTCGTTGCAGCTCATCGCCCACGGCCAACCCGTTCTTCATTAGCCTCCACACATGCACCTTCACTTTTCCAGGAACATTTGCACTCCACAGCGACAGCCACCCCTTATGGTTTTCGGCAGAAAGTGAGGACTCAGCTCCTCCGGCACGCTGCCTTTTCAGCTGCACGCACAGGTGATACGCGGAGCAAACTGAGAAGACCCCGTTCTTAGTGAAATTCCACGCATGGTAGTCCTCCGTTCCTGGACCTCCAACTGCCACCTCTAAAATATCACGAGCATCGTAGCCGTGAAAAATCTGTTCCACTTTAGGTCGGTCCCAACCCGAGCCATCAGAATTCAGTAACTCTGAAGCTCGGGCAATCGGTATTCCTGCTGACTCAGCTCGTCGCCCTAGTGGCTGCTGAGCTCCCGCTCTGGGGATCCACCTACTCCTCCAAACCTCCACAGACTCCCCATTTCCAATACGCCAAATGAGACCAGATTTGAGCAAATCTCGACCATGTAAGATGCTCCTCCATGAGAACGACCCACTGCCTGGGCAGCCTGCATGTAACAGGTCTGAATTTTTGAAATACCGTGCTTTCAGCACCCGAGCGCATAACGAGGCGGGAACAGTGAGGATGCGCCATGCTTGTTTTGCCAACAATGCCTGATTAAAAGCCTCCAAATCTCTGAAGCCCATTCCCCCCTTTCCTTTTGGTAAGCACAACTTGTCCCACGCGATCCAGTGAACCTTGCGTGATCCATTGCTAGCTCCCCACCAGAAGTTAGACGTAATGGAGGTGAGCTTTTTGCAGTCTGCTTTCCCAAACCTAAAGCAACTCATGGGATAAGTAGAGGTCGCCTGAAGGACCGACTTGATCAAGACCTCCTTCGCTTTCATGGATAAACTTTGACCCTTCCAGCCTCAGGTGTGGCAGATCTTGATAGGTAATCTAACTATGAGAGCGCATGCATTAAAATGCATGTAAAATCCGTCACCTCATTGCTAACATCATCATGTTAATTGCTAAATTTAAATATTTAAAATGGTTTATCTTATTATTAATACGATTAGCAATTCGTTTTCACCGTTGAACTCGTATGGACGAGTGCTTCAAAACGAGCTGTCATATTCATGTGTTTTGACAGTCTTTTGTCATATGAGTTACCATTTATTGTGATTGTTATATCAATAAAGTCACATAATTGTATACGTTTTTAGATGTTGCAATGTTGCAAAGACCTAGAGGTGAGTATTCTAGTGTTAGTAACAACTTAAGATATTGTTATTCATAAATAGTACCATGTAACGTTTTACAGATATACAATTTATATAAATCTGATAACTAAGTTCTTGTAAATTGTCAACTGAGTAGTAAAACCATGACAAATAAATGATAATAATTTGGCATTCAAGCAATTTTGTTGTCGAAACATCCACATATGCGATCCAGTTTGAAAACTCTTGTTGTCACCGAGTCAACGTGATAGCGGCACCAAATACGAGTGACGAGGGTTTCAACCAATGGCGGCGGTAGGGAATAAGAGAAGCATATATGGATGGGCCAGCGAAGGGAATAAGAGTAGTTGACGATGAGCCGGGTATCACTAGAAAAAGGCCGACCTTCGTAAATGTCTTTTTTCGCCCCGCACGTGCGTCGTGGTCCCGCCACGTGATGTAGGTTGAAAAAAAGTAATGCGCGTGTACAGTCCTCAGATCCATCTAGATATCTGGATCTATTATTAGCTCTGTACAAAATACAACCTTAGCTAGTACAACGACCACTACAACAAAACTGTGCACTAGAGACATTCCGATAGAGACACTCCCCCCTTTGTCTCTCAGGGACTATTTCAATTTACTGTAGAGACATTAAGAGAGACATTTTAGAGAATGTCATAACAGAAGAGACATCTAACTAGAGACATTATCCAAAATGCCTCTTACTTATCATCTAAAGACATTTTAAGAGACATTTGTTAGAATGTCTAAATAGTAGTGGCATCTCTTTTGAGACACTCCTCATAATGACTCTTAACACATATGTATAGACATTAAAGAGACATATTTGATAACGCCTTAACGGTAGAGTCATTTTCTAAAGACATAACATGTGTCTCTTCATGGAGAAAGACACCGGAGAAAGCCGTGAAAAAATAGATGTAAACTCCACTTCTATAAACAATCATCAAACAAATTCTGAAGTTTCAAAATATATGGTGTGCATATATGTAAAATCGGACTATGTGAAATATTAAAAGAAAAGGAAACCTACCTAAATATGACTAACGTAATATTGGAACACGGGTGAATAAAAATCTACCAACATATTTATATAGTAAATGTACTGAGTTTAAATGTGTCTTTTAGGTTAAACTTAATTATGAATTGCAACTTTGAAAATCGATTTATGAGAGCAAATCTAGCAAACCCCTAAAAATAAAATACTCCTCATGGGTCCGAGTACCATCGCTGGGCACTATTTATCGGCGCCTCGCAAGGGTGTGGTAGTCGACCATGGCCAGATCGATCGCGGGTATGGAACAAATGGTATATGGGAGAAAAGAAAGAAGGAAAATAAAAAGGTGGGTCCCACATGAAAGAAAAACCATATATGGATCATGCTTGCTTTAGGTGACGAATTCACTATATTATCAGTCACAAAAGCACAGAAAATAAGGAAATAAAGCATGTACATGAAAACAAGACCCTTGGGCATTGCGTGCCTAACAGCCCTGACGTGATTTTTTTTACCACTACCTAACATATCCTGATTCCATGGATGTTTATCACGAACGTGTACATGCCTAACCAATCCCTATTGACAAGGGGTGTCACACAAAGAGAAAACAGATCGCACTTGGATCCCCTCCCCCGAAGCGAGGACTCCATTGCATCGCCGGCGCTGCCCAACCATAAGCCGCCGGGTAGCCTGTTCTCCTCCCTGCACAGCTCCCTCGCCATCGCCGGCGCCGGCCAACCATACGCCGTCGGGTAGCCTGTTCTCCTCCCTGCACAGCTCCCTCTCCACCCTGCACCACATCGTCAAGTGGCTGGCCGCTCCTCCATCACCTTCTTGTTGCCGACACACCACACCTCCTGCACTGCCAACACCATCCTGAAAAATAAGTAAAGATCAGAAACTATGCCTTGCGCCTATAATCATTCTTTCACAAAGACTGGATTGCATTCTACAAAGTTTATTGATTGCATACTGTAACAAGATTACTAGTCACAATTAGTCATCAACTATGATCTGAACATATTCATGTAGGACTTTACAAATTTCTTCCATGTATAGAAACAGCTGTGTGTTCCTGCAACAATTTAAAGCATCAGATTTCCCTAATTCACATGAGTATGTGGCCTGGCACCATAGGAACCTAGTATTGTGTCTTAACTTAAGTTTAGCTCAATTCAAGTTGTAACTACTCCTATATAGATTAAATTTGCATTCTAAAAGCTCTTTCTGATATCCTTTCTTCCTATATAGATTAAATTTGCATTCTAAAAGCTCTTTCTGATATCCTTTCTTTACTTAGTTGCCTTCTCTCTTACATGATTTACTTACTTGTTTCTACAAGTCCAACTCCTCAAACGCTTGTGGATGTAAGAGCATTCTGGCCGGAGCCCGTGGAGGAGGCGGCCGAGGCCGCGGACGTCCTCACTGCTGCGAACTCCATTAACAGCAATCAGGTCCGTATTTCTCTATAATCTTTATTTGTGTACGATCGTCTGTTTAACCTTTACATGATGTCTAGATAGTTTTCGTTTGCAGTTTTATCCATATCAAATAAACCCTTGTTCCTAGAAATACAAAGTAGGCTTCTAGAAGAATGGTGCTTACTGTCATAAGATTCTTTGTACATATCGACCACTTTCGATCCCAATTCTTTTCTGTAGTACTCCCAGGCAATTGGTGAGGTTCCTTCAATAATACGACAAATTAAGTTTACTGACAACACATTAGAAATCTAACCTACAAATTTACAGCGAGCGACAACATAACTATAAGTGGTGAATGCATGTCTATGAAAAGAGGAAATGTTTGGTTGTATCCTAGATAAAGAAGAACAACCGTTTACTGTGGTTAATGGATAAATATCATGAAACTAGTTACTGAATTTCAGCATAAACTCATAAACTATTCTTTCACTAATAGATATGGCACTCAGTATCTGCAAGAAACTATACAGAGAAGATATAGCAGGTTTACCTGAAACATATTATGAGGAGCACCAGCAAAACCCCAGAAGACTCGCTTTGTTCCATACTGTCAGGAAAGAGGTTGTATTAAAAAGACAGATATGACTGACTTCTTTCAAATTGACATTGTTGTACAACATCTTCTTAATGAAAAATGTCTAGTTGACACATGTACACATGCAGCTTATAAACGAGCCTATAACAACCACCATTGAGTTAATGATATGAACGCTGCATTAGACAAAATTACGTAGATCTGCAATTTTTCTTGTACATGAAGTTTGGTAAGTCCTTTTTTAATTCATCACTGAAGTTTGACATTATTTAGAAATTCAGGAAGTAATACTTTGACTATCCTATTTCAGCATTCGCATACAATGATGGATAGGAGATGGATGGGTGAAGTAAGAACTAGTGCAGAGTACAAACAAGGTGTCGAACAGTTCCTTTCTTTTGCATTCCATGATGTAGTAGATGGAGGCAAGATTTTCTGTCCATGTGTGAATTGTGCAAACAGAAGGACACAGACTTATGATGAAGTAAAAACTCATTTGAGATGTGATGGTATCCTGCAAGGATATACAACATGGATCTGCCACGGAGAGAAGTATAATTCCTCATCATTTGGTCAAATGTCCCATGCCACCGACAATGTGCCTATTTCCGATAAACTTGCGCCTATCCCAAGAGAAGGTGATTATAGAAGATCAGACGACATGCCAGGGCTCCTTAATGCAGTTCAAAATATGAATTATATTTCACATTCTGACATACCAGAAAGTTCATTTGATGAAAATCTTGAGTACACAGATTTAAGTGATAGCTCACCTAAAGAAGGCAATGTCGCGGCTGAATGTCAAGATGACATCAGCAACCAAGATAAATTCTCAAGCTTCTGGAAAGATGCAGAATCCAGTTTATCTGATGGGTGTGAATCATATTCTAAACTTTCCTTCTTAGTGAGGCTATTTCACTTGAAGTGCTTAAATGGGTGGACTCAGCAATCATTTACATCACTACTTGAAGTATTATCTAATCAATACCCGGATATGAGTCTACCAAAGACCTTCCATGAAGCCAAAAAAATAATTCGAGGTTTGGGTCTTCACTACCAGAAAATACATGCATGTCCGAAAGATTGTATGTTGTTTTGGGGTGAGAGGTCTAACCAAGAATTTTGCCATATCTGCAAGAGCTCTCGATGGCTTGACGAGGGCGATGATACTACAACAGAATCAAGAAAGAAGAAAAGGCCTGCTAAGATTTTGCGCTACTTCCCATTGATACCTAGGCTCCGCAGGTTGTATGCCACTGACAAAACATCAAATGATATGAGGTGGCATGACGAGGGACGAACAAAAGATGAGCTGTTACGCCATCCAGCTGATGGACAAGCCTGGAAAGATTTGGATAAGCGTGAACCTTTATTTGCCAGTGATTCTCGTAATGTACGCCTTGGTCTTGCTAGTGATGGATTTAATCCTTTCAGAAACATGAATTTGAAGCATAGTACCTGGCCAGTAATGCTTATTCCTTATAACCTTCCTCCCTGGATTTGCATGAAAGAATCAAATTTAATTCTATCAATGATCATACCTGGAACTCATAGCCCAGGGAATGATATTGATGTCTATTTGCAGCCACTGATTGAGGAACTCTTACAACTATTGAAAGGCGTGTGGACAGTTGATTCTATCACAAACAGAAAGTTCAAGCTCAAGGCTGCATTGCTCTGGACACTGAATGATTTTCCTGCATTAGCATATTTATATGGTTGGAGTACAAGGGGAACATATGCATGTCCGTCTTGTGCTGGTTCTACAAAATCATTTTACCTAACTAATGGGAAGAAGATGTGTTACATGGGCCACCGCAGATGGTTGCCACAAGGCCACCCCTATCGAAGTCAAAAGAAGAAGTTTGATGGAAATAAAGAGACCGAAGCCGCACCAAAACCAATGGATGGAAGTTCAGTGTTGAAAATGTTGGAAGGAAGAGTGTTCGTATTGGGAAAGAAGGGCGCTGAGCCAAAGGAAGGACAAAACAAAAAGAAGAGAAAATCTAAAAACAAAGAGGAAGTCGAAAACCCCAAAAAGAAAAGGAAAAGAGCAAGTAAATCAACTGGAAGCTCGACTAAGAAAGAAAAAAGGACTAATAAAGAAAAAAGGCCAGAGGATTGGCTAAAAAAGAAATCAATATTCTTTGATCTACCAGACTGGGAGTACAACTTATTGCGGCATAATCTGGACGTGATGCATATAGAGAAAAATGTTTCTGATAACTTAATAGGGACACTATTGGATATTGCGTCTAAATCAAAAGATGATTGGAATGCACGACTTGATTTGGTAGAACTTAAGATAAGATCAGAACTCCAGCCGGACAAAGATGAGAAAGGTGAACCATTTTTGCCATGGGCGCCCTTCAACATGTCCAGGGAACAAAAGGAGATTCTCTGCTTAATTATTCAGAAATTGAAAACACCTGATGGGTATGCGTCCAACCTATCCAGATGTGTCAACATGAAGGATTGTACATTAAGCGGTCTAAAGAGTCATGATTCTCATGTTCTTATTGAGGATATCCTTCCAATAGCGCTTCGGTCATGTTACCCAAGCAAAGAAGTTATGACTATTGTTATTGACTTGGCAGATTTCTTCAAAAAGTTGTGCTCTAAAGTAATAAGTATCCCCGAGCTTGATGAGCTTCAAACGAAAATCGTGCTAACAATGTGCAACATGGAAAAAATCTTCCTTCCATCCTTTTTCACAATCATGGTGCATTTAATGGTGCACTTGGAGGATGAAGTTAAGCTTGGCGGTCCAGTACATTATAGGTGGATGTATCCTTTAGAAAGGCGAGTGTTTTTGTGTTTACTGACTTTCATATTTTCTTTGTTCAAAATATTTGTCTTACACAAATTTTATGTTCAGGTACTTTGTTCGACTTAAATCATATGTGCACAACAGAGCTCATCCAGAAGGATCTATGGCGGAAGGATACATCCAAGACGAATGTCTGACATTTTGTTCAAGATTTATAGATGGAACCACACGATTGACAAGACCACCTAGAAACCGTGATCCACCGAACGAGATAAAAGATTTATACATGTTCGGAAGTGCTGGTGAACCTATAGGAAAAAATCCCAGTGCAGAGCAATTTGACGATGTAATGCTCATTCAAGCACATCGCTACATTTTGCGACATTGTGATGAACTTGAGGATCTTCGAAGGTAAGTGTGTAAAACATCAGCTTTACTTTTTTCCGTTCGCAACTTGATTAATGTGAAATATTTTTTTTCAAACCAAATGCTAACAGTAAGTGATATTACTCCTGCAGAGAATTTTTGGAGATGGAGAAGATTGAAAGAGGTCAGCCAGAAGATCTAACGTCTGAAGATATCAAGAAAATGATTGATGAAGACTTTGCTCATTGGTTGCAACAGAAGGTAGACCCTAGACCCGCAGTTCAATTAACAGAGACTATGCTACTGCTACTTTTGTGCTTTTTCGGCTAAATCGGGCTGCACAACACAGTTAAGCACTACGGAACCCGGGAGCTAAACAATAAAGATTTCAAATATCATCTTCTCCAGTTTAGACTTGTTTCAAGACTTGAAGTTCAGAAAAATGCATAGATAGATACTAATAGACATAGACAAACTAGTCAACTTCACTCTTGTACAACACATGCACATGAGCAACCACATCACACAACATTATTTACAATTCTAAACCTAAGTACATAGAAGCATACCCACACAAGACCATAGGGACAGTAAGATCAGGATAGCAATACCAGTTAAATCGAACTAGACAAGAAACCAAACTAGAGCACCACCTCAAGAAAAACAACACTCCTCCCTAACCTATTATTTGCGTTGGGCGAAAACAAGATACACAAAGATCACCATCCGCATCACCCATATATGCCAAACAACTAGCGTCGGAGCGTGAGATTACCTTCACGCCATAGTTGATTGTGATGCCATACATCCTGGATGCCTCATGTTCGAGGAAGCCCTTGTCGTCCACCGCCAAGCAGCAGGACACCGACGGCAGCTGCAGGACGGCGGTAACCTCTCCGGTGACACTAGCAGCATGCCATGTCCATAAGGCTACACAAAAGGGCAACCAAAATAATCAGCACTATGCAATCCTAGGAGCTAACGAATAAACATTTCGAATAAAATCTCAAGTTTAGATTTGATACTTGGGGTCCAGAAAACTGCATGTATAGAGATACTAATCGACCAACCAGGCAACATTAGCAAGTACACTGCTGTACAGTACAACACATACACAGGAGCATGAATTTTATCCAACCAGATCACAGAACATCACTACCAGTAGCATATTCTAAACCTCAATAGCATACCCACACGACTATACGAGACATAGGAACACTCAGAGCAGGATGTCAAGTAACAGTTGAATCGAACCACTCCTAATCCTAAATATCACAGAGAAGAAACCGAAGTGGTACTCATCTGCGTTATATCATAACTACGAAGTAGCACATGTCACCGGCTCGACGTCCTATTCAGTAGCCAGTGATGTCCTAAAAAGTCTTAACTAGACGTCCTTCACTTCTTACAATCTTGTATCATGGTCTCTTGACTGCCTTCCTGTAAACAAAAGGTTCAGTTTGCTGTAATGGATAATATCAACAGCCATGGATCAGAGATAAAACAATGACAGTGAGGGATAAACTATAATAAAACCTTAACAATATTTAATCTAGGTACAGCAAGATAGATGCACCATCACCATCATCTCTAGATTCACTTGGGTAACATAAATTTTATTATTCTGAAGGGATAGTTTGGATGAGTGATTTATCTTAGTAACATAATACTGAAAAAGCACATGTGCATACTGATACGAAGTTACACAAAGATCATCGCACATCACATCATGAACTTTATTGTCATACGAGTAACATATTGTTTGCAGGTTCTACTGGATGATGGATCTAATTTCAGTAAGAAGATAAGTGCATTGGCTAAAATGCCAAATAAATGGGGGATGCGCTATAAAGGTTTTGTCATCAATGGTTTTCGATTCCATACTATCAGTCGTGAGAAAAAACGGAAGACACAAAATAGTGGTGTAGTAAACAAGTCAAATGAGGGTATTAACTACTACGGCAGATTGTCCGATATAATAGAGCTCGCATATGGAGATGATTACAAAGTGGTGTTATTCAAGTGTGACTGGTATGACGTACACCACAATGCAGGTATTAGAACTGATGACTTTGGATTCACTCTTGTGAACTTTTCACGGGTGATACACACAGGAAAAGAAATAGGGCATGACCCATTCGTTTTTTCTTCTCAAGTTGAGCAAGTGTTTTATGTGGAAGATCCAAAATTTAAAGGATGGCATGTGGTAACAAGAAAGAGGCCAAGAGATCTATTTGACATGGGTATTGAAGAACCTTCTGATGATGCAGTTTAGTAGTGATCCTGCACTATATTGACATTTGGTTTGAAAGTTGAAAGTTATGTTTTATTTACCACACTCAGAAACTATATATCAAACTTAGTTTATAATTGTTGCACATTCATATTCCTCTAATGCTAATAAAGATCAGTATTGATAATCGTTGAAATTAACTTTGTCTTACAGCAAGCAGTTAACTTATCGTCCAATCTACATATGAACTCCCCTTTATGAAGGGAAATAGGCAGGAAGCAAATCAATAACAGATTAAAAAAGATAGACCATACCTTGAGTTAGGAACTGAAAATCGGAGATAGCAATTCCATTGCACAGACTGGCCTGACGGCGCTCGTCCTCCTCAACTTCGAGTAGCTTCCGCGAGCGGCTTAGTGAGCAGCTCCGTTTTCGGCACCGCGGCCGCGGCAGCCACTGCGACCATCATCCTCTCGCTAGCCCGGCTGGCCGCCGTGCTCTGCGACCCGGCCTCTCCGGTCGACGCGCCTTCTCCTCCACGCTGCCGCGCTCAAGCCAGTCGAATCAATCGGTTGCAGGGGCGTTGCCGAGGATATCCGCTCGCATGCGTCGAAGGGATTGTGGAACTCCGGCGCTCACCAACCGCCAAATCGAGGGCAAATCCGCCGGTAGATGGTGGTCAACGCCGGAGCAAATCGTTGGAGATTGTGGGGATTACGCGGACGGAAGAGGAGGAGACGGGAGACGGGAGAAACTCCGCCGCTCCCTACACCGTAAAAATCGCATAGCACCCGTCCCCCAGAGCAGCGCGGCGCCAATACGCCGGTAGATGGTGGTAAATGCCGGAGCAATCGCCGGAGAAGGAGAGAGACGGGGGAGAGAGACAGCGAGAAGTGGAGGGGAATGGTATGTACGCACCGAATAGACTTTGAGTTAAGAGTCTTCAGACAATGGGTCGTGCCTCGTGCGCCTGTATGTATCCCACGTCGTGTAACCGTGTCCAAGCGCCCTGCATTAAAAAAAACTATTATAGGAGCAAAGCTTGACATAGTAATTTACATCCCACGTCGTGTAACCGTGTCCAAGTCGTACTATCAATAGGGGTTACTCTTTGATAAGCTTGGGGAAATAGTATTCATACACATAAACCAATTTACATCCCACAACCATCCTAAATCAATGGTGGAACTTGTCCCGAAATAGATTTGCTGAAAAACATGCTAAGCTGGGCAGATTCCGAGTGAATCGGAATGGCCCAAAAATTTCCGGGTGAGCCAGAATTTTCCGGTTTGGATCTGAGCTGGTTCCAGACTGGAGTCGATGGTTCTAACGAAGTCCGGAATCCACTTGGTAAAAAAACCGGAATATTAACTCCACACCGTTTCAATGGAGACGTAGCTTCCTTTGAAAAGTGAACTTCAGGATAAATCTCCGCATCACATGTGGTTATCTCTTAACCTACCTTTACTTGTTCTTGTTTATCATATATTGCTAGTTTGTATCTTGCTCATCATATAGGATTGTTCACATTGTTATATATCTAGTGAACTTATATTTGAACAATTCCCAATTTCCGTTAAAAAGAAAAAAAATGTAGTTGCCTATTCACCCCCTCTAGTAAACCTACTCGATCTTTCGAGCTTCTTGGGCTTCACCTGGCCACCCGATGGGACTTCGTCTTGATAATACGCCAATAGTGGGGGTACCGGAAGGGTATGTCCACGTCAGACCTACTCCTGCTTGTCTGCTATTTATATAAGAGGTTGAGTATCATGTGTATGTACAAGTAAGCTAAGTCGCTACCGCCATAGGTTGCGCCTTCCTTAGGGTTTACGCCTTCGTCATGAGCCTCCAATCTTGGGACTCCTTGCCGGCTGCTGGTGGACTACCGGGTGGGCCTATTCATCTATACGCACCAGGTAGACCATATCGTAGGGCATCCCCACGTAGAGAGGACCTATGCCGACGGCTTTTGTACGATAATTGTGGCCGTCAGCATAGCTCCTCGACGTCAACGGTTATTTTATGCCGATGATTATTGTTTTGGCCGTGGACGTTCCACGATTGTGCCGATGGCCCCGACATATGCCCACGGGAGGAGCATCGTGTACACGACGCGGGTCACGGGGCCCGCGCGCGGCGAGCAAGTCCACGAGCTCCCCGACGCTGCGCGCGCCCGCGGCGTGGAAGGACGCCACGTAGGCGCTGAACGCGGCGGGGTCGCTGCTCGGCACGTACCCGGTGTCGGTGCCATTCTTTGAACGGGAGGAGCTCGAGGCGGCCCCAACGGACAGGGGCGGATGAAACCGGACAACGGACAACCCCAAACGTGGACCAACTTTGAGTCAGATTTGGGGAACAAATATGTCCGCCCCGGACAATTGTCCATATGCGGATTGCCGTTGGAGGGCATGCTTTGTCCGTTCGGACAAATTTGGATAGGACATGTTCATATGCGGAGGACCGTTGGAGCTGGCCTAAAACATCTTATATTTGCAAACAGAAGTAATATGTGACACGAGATGAATCTGTGCTGCGCAGGGACTTTCGAATGGTTTGTGCATTTAAATGGTTTTTCTAAGTACGGGCAAAAGCATGGGATGAGTTAAGCGCTTGTGTATTACGTGTTACAAACAGTATTGTACAAATTAAGTCTGTCTCGTCTGATGTGAATTAAAATAAAAGGAAAATTCTGATACGCTTCTAGGCGGCCGCTCGTGAGTTGTGAGCGTACTGAACTCCTGATGACGCCCCAAGCGGTTCTCTCTCTAATCTGAATCTCAGATTCGATCCGAAGACTAGCTCCACGTTTCTTTCTTCTGGCTGACCTCAACTCCCTCGACTAGCTCCGCTGCGCATGGTACCTCACATCCTCACCTCGGTAGCCAAACCTCCGATGGAGCTTAGAGACCAAAACTGCGCTAGGCGAGATGGCGCCAAAATCTGGCGCTCAAATCCTTGTTTTCTCCACGACCCACTAGCACCATGCCCTCCCAATCCGCTGTAACTTCCACGACCCCTTCCTCCACAAAACGATCTAGCTTGATGCTTAGAGCCGAAACAGCACACAAATTCGTCTAGAAGCGGGGCTGGAGAGATGCCCTCCTCGCCAATCCCATCTCCATTGATGGACTGGTTCTTCTGGTAGCCCGTAGCTTCTCCTCCGTTCACTACTACGGTGTCTCCTCTTGCACCTACTGGAGTGTCTCCGCCACCCTGATCCATCTCTTCCATTCATCATCTTTCTCAATCCCCTCCGAAGCCTTTGTTGTTCTTTCTTGTAAGCTGCATCTGTACGCAAACTGACAGGTAATTTCAAGTCCCACCAATCAGTTTGATTATGTACGACTTATTTCTCTTTCTTGAACAAGAGCCATACCCTGCCTTTCTAGAATACATTGGGATTTGATTGTTCATTTACAAATTCTAGCTAATGATTATTTACCTGAGAGTTTGTTAATTGCTTTCGCTCATTGGTTGCGCTGATAAAATATACTATAAGATTCTGCTTGTGTGTTCAGGTTTACAATATAATGAACTTTCGAACATGTTTTTAGCATATGAAAATTGACCATATCTATGTTCTTCTATTGTGTATCCTCTTGCCTTACTTAGACGTCTGCTGTAATTTCTAGTAACATGCTAGCAGTAGCACGCAAGCCTCTCTGATGATTACATAGATAATTTAAGATTACAAATTCTCCTGGATGACAGCCTGCATATGTGCAGGTCTTTCAGATACAGTAATTTTTAAATTGGGACTGCAATATCTAGAACTGGTTCAAACTGCATTATAGTCATACATATGTTCCTATCTAATCTCTGGTTTGGATTATTAAACACACATAAGTTATCTAAGGAGAAACCATGAGTAAACTCTGAGCGACCATGTAATTAAGTAGTAGACATTCCAGCAAAGTTGAGGCAACTAGATCAGCTTCGATGCATTACTTGGCTTTAGAAAACCATGGTCCAGCGTGAAGTGCATGTACAAACTACAATTTATTGAAAATTACATTTGTTTGTTTAAAGGAACAAGTAGAGGATAAGTATTTTGATCCATTCAAAAGATTAACAAGTGCCTATGGTGTTTGACAGGATGGGAGATGTCTTATGGACTTTGAACTTGTACATGAAGGATGCTCCACTTGGCGAGAATCTTCTTGAAGAAACAATGGACGAAGACCTGATATGTTATTTCGATATTTTTGGCCTTGTTGAAAAGTATGGGTACACAACAAGGGATAATTTGTACTGCAAAAGAGATGGCCATGGCGGTCGTAAGACATGTTTGGTTAAAATTAATAATGACAGCGATGTGAGTAAGATGGTACTTGAACATGAAGCTGATCGGAAGCTGAACTTTTTTTTCGAGAAGCATGGTGCTAGTTCGAACACTGCTGTTCGTTTTACTTCCCAAGCCCACACTGGAGCAAGTGATGCTGCATTGGAGGGATATGATACAGAGTCATCAAATAAAACCGATAGTGAGACAGATAAAGGGGAACTACAAGATGAGTCAGAAGCTATGAAGAGGCGTAGGTTTGACGAGAATGTGCATCCGGTATGATTTTCTTCTTCTCAGGATATGCATTATTCTTTCTCTTATATATGGAAATAAACTTCTGCTACACATATATACCAGCTGAACTTTCCACGATACATGCATTCTAGAAAATATGATACATTTGCTTACATGAAGTAAACAAGATTGACTTGAGTGTCATATTGAGGTCTGTGTATTGTTTCCTTATTAGTTTTTGGTAATGGAGGTTATCTCTAGAGACTATAGGGTATGGATGATTTGGACATAAGCATGAACAGAAAAAATCTGTACAAATTGCAGAAGTGCCACGGTTCACCTAAAATAGACAATCATTATTAGTTTGTGCACAATGCTAGAAACATGTGTGGTTTGGTGCAAAATAATGCATAGCTCAACCTTTTGCCACATAGTTAAATTATAGATATTAGAATAAGTAAAGAGTACCATGGTTATGTTGGTTGATCATGTAACTATGTTTTAACGTGAAATGCAGAAGAAGCACAAACGGCCAAGGAACATGGGGGAAATTTAGATGATCCTATGGAACCCCTAGAAAATGGGGAGGAAGACGAGGAGAGTTTGCAGGATTCCCCATTATATTCAGAAAATGATGAGGAAGATCTTGAAGAACTTGACACTACAATTTCTGGGCTTTCTCCGGATTCTGGATCAATCAAAATAATTTGTGGGTTCCATTCTTTGACATACATTTTCTTTTATTTCTACAAGTTGGTGCTTATTGTCTACACATCAACATGCAGGGCCCAATGGAGTTGTGCAAGAGCATAGGGGGCGTTTCACAGTATCCAATGTGATGAATATTAAATCCGGTGGAAAGGTAATTGTGGAAACGGATGAAAATGGTGTTCTAAACCAAAGGTCAGCTAGCCTTCTTGCTTCATTCCTTCGTGAACTGGCCAAGAGGTCTTCTCATGTGCCATTGCATATCCCAAGATGGGACAATAAGTTATTTCGCAAGCCAAAGCAGGATCTGATCATTTATGTTAAGGTACAGATTATTAGAATTATTTATCAAAAAATTAGTAGTGCTTTTGTAATAATCATCTCTATATTTCTAGACAAAATTTGTGTACCCCGAGGAGACAAAGCACACTACAGAAGGATTGATGTTGAAGATTGTCAACAAAGGGTGGAGAGATTACAAGTCTTTCTTGAAGAGCAAATACTACAAGCCAGATAAGTGGTCACTTGATCGAATCGAGAAACAAGTTCCTAGCGGTGTTAATAAACATCAGTGGATATCATTGCTTGGGATTTGGTGCCAGGAGCAACACGCAGTTATGTATATGTTTTCCTTTTGTATATGTGAATCAAATGAAGGCTCACTTCTATTTTTACTAACTGAACTTGTTTTGTCCAGAAAACATGTGAGAGGAACTCTGTAGCTGGAAAGCAACAACGCCATCCACACACCACAGGAAGGAAATGTCATGCAAGACTAAAAAAAGAGATGGTAGTATCTTTTTCTTTGAACATATTATTATTTCCATCTTTAGTTAATGGTAATCTTTACTTTGATGTATAGGAAGTCAATAATAAAGGTCCTGTGAGCAAAATTGATCTATGGGATGAAGCTCATAAGAAGAAGGATGGCCAATATGTCAATGAGGATGTACAACAACTGATGGTATTGTTATTTCTCTCATAGCTCATCTTAGTCCTCTAATTTATATCACTTACCGGTCTTCCCTTTTAATTTGAAGCATAATGCTCATAAGGAGTTAGCAACTCTTCGGAGGAAGAAAAATGGTGACCTATCACCAGAAGATTATGACAAAGTGTTTGACGATGTTATAGCAAAAGAGTCAACAATTGGTGGATACTATAACGAGAAGTATTGGGTCGATGCAAGGTTAAGTCGAGGTTCAACCTCTGTTCAAGAGTCATCAAATGAAGCCAAGCTTAAGAAAGAACTTGAAGAACTGAAAGTTGATCTGAAAAATGTTACTGGAACATGAAAAGAATGTGTGCTTTTATGTTGCAAAACCATCCTGATGAAGATTGGATGAATGAAATGATGGCTACTGGAAATGAAGTTAGTACCATGTTATGCTGACATACATGTTTAAGATCTTCACTTGTGTAGCCATTTCATTAACTTCTCTTATTATTCTTTCATAGATCAAGACGAGTGGCCCTCCGGAGGAGGACGCACACCCCATGATCTCCAAGAACATCTCGGTAAAAATAATATGTTGATATACATGTACTTCACTTGTTCGTCAATAACTTTTCTTTATTTGATATATCAAGACGAGTGGACAACCAGAGAAGGACCCACAACCCATGCTACATTCCAACAACATATCGGTAAAAATAATATGCTTTCATACATGTACTTCAGTTGTTTAGTAAGTAACTTCTCTTATTATTTCATATATCAAGACAAGTGGCCAACCGGAGGACGCAGACCAAATGCTCCAGTCCAACAACATCTCGGTAAAAAGAGTTGCTTACCTACATGTCAATTTGTTGCGCTTGCTTTTTGATTTCAGTAAATTTTCTTATTATTCTTTGATATATCAAGACGAGTGGCCAAACGGAGGAGGATCCAGCCCCCATGCTCCAATCCAACATCTCGGTAAACCCCCCAGTTTTTTACTATTTTCTTGGACGCTTAGTTTCTTATGAAGTTTTTGTACCATCTCCCATGTTAACATTCACTAACTGGTTGCCCGTGTGTTACCACATAATACATATGAACTAAGAAAATCTTGTACTGATTTAAAATGACCTGAAACAGTGGGTAAGTATATATGAGCTAAGCACGTCAACACTGCTGCTTAGGTTACAGCTAACAGATCTTTGTGGCAAAATAGTTAGCATATTGTTTCTTTGCCAAGTTTGTTCGCTTTCACTTATTCTATCCTTTCAATGAAAATTCTTTGATAGGTGAACATCTTAGATAGAGCTGGTGGTCGTCATGAGGTTGCTGTTGAAGAACCCATGAACAATGTCCAGACTACAAAAAGTGATCCAAAGGTTGTATTGTGGATACCTCGCTACTTTTTTTATGAAATGGGCATCTCAAGTCATTACCGGTCGTGTAATCGTGTACCTCTCGAGTAGAGATGCCTGATGTGGTTGATAATAGGAATTTTCTTACAATTCAAATTAGTCATGATCCTTCAATATGTTTCGTAGTTCTTTTGATTTCTTAGACACTGTAACATGTTTGACACTTGCACTAAACCATTTGCCACTGTTGTTTACTCAAAACTGTAGGAATCAACAAGGAAGAAATCACCAAAGCAACAAACTTCACAGCAGGTGAAAATTCTGGATATTTCTACATGACATTTTAGAAAATTATTAAGCTTCTTCATGGAAGTAAAGACGTCCTGTTCTGACCTTTAACTATTATTAAACTATTCATGTTTCTCTCATAGGTGAACATTTTGAAAAGACTCAGTGAAACTATTCAAACTTCAAATAAAAATACAAAGGTAGTATTGTTGTTTGTTCTTCAGTATATGGATTCTCATTAAATGCTGATCTAACCGACTGTTGTGTTAGTGAATTTTTAATCCATCATATTTTTTTTCCTGACTTGAAAATTATTAGCTCCCTCTCTCTCCCTCGATATGTATGTTTTGTTTTATCACAACGAATGCTTTCGAATGTCTCCTACTAAACATGTTTGGTTGATAATACAGCGTGTATGTGCTGCTAAAGCTAATGAGCATTGCAAGAATTCATCTTCATCGCGCGAACAAAGATCAGTGAAGGTTCTTTCTAAAATTCTTGTCACTAGTTATTTGTCTTCATGTTTCGCATAATTTAATCTCCTTGGATTAATCTTGCTGTGTTTGATTTATTATAGGTGTCCACAACAAAGGAATTGCTGACACATAAGACTACACAAAAGGTATATAAATCCTACGTTTTAGAGATACGTCACATACCCTCATATTAATTGTTCTTTTTATTTTATAGAAACCAAAAATTGTTGTATTGGTCTCACTGTCCCCAAGAAGCAAAGGCTTGGTGGTTGGTAAGGGAATAATTGAAAGCAGGGATAACAAATATGTGGTTCGAGGGGATATGCTTGGTGATGCATTTTGGGCAATCACCATTATAGATGTTACTAAACTTAGATGTGAAAAACTGCCTCGACCATTTGGGAATTTCCAAACTGTAGAAGATGCGATTGGTCATTGCATCGCTTGGCCCTCTACTCATGTAAGTTTTATTTAATTCATTTTAATTAATATTTTCAGGTTCTGAAATGGATTGCTTCTTAGTTGAGTAATTGATGCACGTGTGTATCATTTTCACAAGGACAATTATTATTTTTACAGGTTAAGAGAGTAAAAGATGGTTCAAATTGAGGCAGTATGCCAAAATGGTAATTTATTTTGAATTCATAGGAGAAATACAACATTTATATATCAGCAATTTGCTCTTAAGACTGTGCTGATATTGGTTCAGTGATTGTAGGGTTTCAATCTTTGGCTTCATATGGTGACTGATTACAAGAGCTCGGAAGGGAAATCTTCAAGTTCTCTGTTTGGTGTGGTGATGTCTAGTGTTCTGAAGACTATCCAGAAAGCTGTAGTTCCTTTTATGTTTTGCGAAGTGTTTGCTTTTATACTTTTTCCCTTCATGGGTGTCTAGCTCACACCGTTTGGTTTCAATGTTTTAAAGATCATTTCTCATATATTTTTTAGCAATTTGTAAGTTCTGTATATGTAAACCGACCTTTTCTATCAATGAATATTTAATTATCCTTTGTTGTCGTGTCATAGTAATATTTAGTATGTGTATATGCTTCTACTGATTCTACTTTCTAAAGGGTGAGTTTCCTTCCCTTTGGAAGGATATGATACAGTGTGACTCGACACATGCCAATATGTTTGTGTAAATTTATGCCGATGTATGTCATAAGCATCTGCCTCTACATTTTCAAAATAGACATTATATATGTCTGTACACTTAGCCTTTATATTTCTAGAGATAGAATAAAATGACTCATTTAAACGTCTTTACAATTCTAGAGATGGAAAAGTTGCCACAAGAAAATGTTTCGAATATTGTTAGAGACGAGCTAAAATGCCACATGAAAGTGCCTCTATTCACTTACATACACATTCTAAGTGTATCTTTGAAGCATCTCTATGTCCATAGATACACAATGGCGTGTCTCTATAATGTGACCTTATGTCATATATAGGCATTTTGTGTTATGACTCTATAGTCTAAGCGACACTGCACGTAGTGACACTTTTGAGACACTTTGGTAAATGCCTCTATAACTATGTAAAGACAATTTTAGTGTCTCTACAGTATCAAAATAGTGCCTCTACATGCCAGTTTTGTTGTAGTGGACATAGACCGGGTTGTACATCAACACAAAACGAGTTATACAGCAACATAAAAACCGGGTTGCACATCAACACATACCGGGTTGTACAGCAACACATATCAAGTTGTACTATAACTACATTCGGGCAGTATGTACAACTACACTTAGCAGGTTGTACGTACAAATACAAAAATCAGATTGTACGTGCAATTACATTTAGGTTGTACAAACCATACACAATCCAAAGTACAGAAAAAAGTTTGTCGAAACCTATCAATATGAGATCTATTTAGGAAGATCTCGACGCGAGGAGTTCAATAGTGAAAACAATTCGTAGATCAGATAAACGGTTCTCGAGATATTTCATTTTAAGAAAACGAATCTCAAAACAAATACATGTACATCCCTCTGCCCACCATCACGGAGCCGCCATTTGTCACCGCATGAAAAAAAAATGGGAGCAAAAACAAACGAAATTGCGACACTTGTCAGCACGCGAGCACGCGCACATAAAACTTCACCGAAGGAAAGACTTTTTTAAGAATTTCGCGATAAGCCTTGTTAGCATGAGTCCTAGACTCCTAACCCATCTGGTGACCATAGATGACGCGTGGGTGCTAGTTACCGCATAACGCTTTAGAGCAGTGGGCCAGCCCAATAGGAGCACCTTTTGCCAGATTTACTTTTCTATTGCTTCGTTCATATTTTAGTTTCCTTTAATTTTTCCTTTTTGTCTCTTTATTGTTTCTTTCTTCTTTTTATTTTTTATTTTTAAGGTATTGTATTCATTTTATTAATGCCTATTTTTTATTTTCTATTTTATACTAATAAATGTTAGGGTATTATATTCATTTTATTATTTCATGTTTCTTTTGTAGTAGTTGTTTCTTCTCATAGTCCTACAGAAGTCAATAGGGTTGCCCACATTTTAGCTAGTCATGTAGAGGGTCCTATGTTAGTTGTTTGGCAGGAGGAATCTCCTGTTTTACTTGTTGACGTCCTTGCGAATGACGTAACTATTCTGAATGCTTAAGCAGAAAGTTTTTTATGTGTTTTTTTCCTTATAAGGGTACCTAAGTGGATAAAAAGATTTTAACGAGACGTCTTGCTTGCTTAATATGTTACTCACTCCGATTCATAAAAAGTGTCATCCAGGGAATATGAGGGGCCTAGTTTTTAAAAAAGCGCTCTCTAGGACACGCGAGTGACACAGATACGGACCCAAGATCCTCGGGGAGGGGCCTAGTTTTTTTTTGAGAATAAACACACTTTATTAAGCAAACAAGCCGCTGAAGGGAATATGCCCTAGATGCACTTAATAAACATAGTTTATTGGCAATATCCTAATTGTTCATTATATGTTTTATACCATGCTATAACTGTATTAAGAGAAACATTAATACAGGTGTGGTAGATAAAACAACCAGGTCCCTACTAGTCTCTACTAAGACTAGTTTCATTGCGCGATTGATGATCGAGGTTTTCCGATCATAGGGCATGGTGTCGGTCGGCAATGAAAGTCATACCGTTAAGTGTAACGTTGTGATGGACATACCTAATATTTATAGGACATAGTCATTACGCCTTAAGACCGTGAGACCAACTCTTATTGTAATTCCTGAAAGATACTTTCATTGCACCAAACGTCATATCTTATTTAGTGTGACAATAACGGCTATACTTTTGGGTATCGGAAGGGGGTAGTTGAGACGAGGGGTCAACAGCGGGATTTGTCAGTCCGCATAGCCGGATAGATACTCTAGGGCCCACTCGGTGAGATTATGTCAAATGAGTTTGCAAACATGTGACTAGGTCACCAGCTGACATAATATCATAGACGAGTAGAAGATAGCGATGTCGGTAACGAGATCATACTAGGTATGGAGATATCTGAGAATGATGCTCGGACGCGCTAAGTCTCGACATGACAAAGGGTTTAAGACTAGACGTCCACGTTTGATAGATGAAAGTCATTCGTTATATCACATGCATTAATTCATGGGGTCCAGGCCTACGAGTTAGTCATTGATCGGAGAGGAGTCTCGATCATGTTTGTTATTATATCGACCCGCTAGGGTAACACACTTAAGGGGTTTCGACAAGACAACCGGAAAGGAAAGACATCACCGGGAACGTCCCGGGAATGGTCCGATGGAGATCGGGCAGCGACGAAATAGTTTTCGGAGCTAGAATAATCTATATATAATATGTTTGATATTAATTAGTGTAATTAATGATTAAATATAATTTTATATATTTATCTTCGAATTTTTTAAGGCAGATTTCCCTAAATGGGCCTTCTAGTGGAAAGAAGGCCCATGAGGGGGGAAGCTTCCCCCCAAGGGAGGAGGGCTGGTTCGGCCAGCCCCTAGTGGGCCACAAGGGGCCCACTAGGGCCGGCGCACCTCCCAAGGTCGTGGCTGGTGTAGGAATAGTCCCACACGACCCGACTGGCGAGGTTGGCAGCCTCATTGCCCCTTTATATAGAGGGGCACCCCTGGCCTTTTAATTCACCCAATTAATTCTCGATATCTCCTCGATATCGTGATTCCCTTTGTCGGAGTTGCGCCGAGGAGGATGAGAGGATCTGTTCCACCATAGCCCGCTGCCGCGCTGCTGGTGTTCCGGTCCAAGTCTTTCGCTGCTCGTCCTGGACTGGAGCTTTGGAGGCCGTCGTCTCCATCGTATATGTGTAACGCCCTGCGAGGTGCTGCGCTAGCGGTGCTCGGAAGCCTACTTCCTCCACCCGACCTCGAGGTCCTCTTCGTCGTCTTCGTCACGCCGAGTTCTTCGTGACCTAGAGGTCGGCTACGTCGTCTTCGTCGTCAACGCTTGTGCGGGAGCGTAATCCCCACTATTCGGACTACGAGGGTATGTATTCCGATCTCCGCCGTACTACTATATCTGCATAGTGTAGATCTTGGCTAGTTTAAGGATATCGTTGCTAGGATTTTTTTGTTTTTTGCATGCGATCCCCTTCAGTGGTATCAGAGCCGATCTATCGTAGATATAGTTGTACGCTGTTAGAACCCATGTTCTGCACGGGGGCACCGTTCCTATTATTTGCTACCCTCTAGCGTGCACTTGTGATTCCAGCGGCATCGAGTTGATGAAGCGGCCCAGACCGACTTTGCGCGTATGCTTACGCGAGACTGGTTCCACTACTGACATACGGCTTGTACCGTATCTGTAGCTGGCGGGTGCCTGTCTCTTTAGTTGGTATTGCATTTTCAATGGAGGGCCTGAAAGGGATGCTTAAACATGCAATTATTGGTTCGTTGTTATGGTCATAAGGTTCGTAGGTATGAAGCGGTTCTATTTACGATAGCCCCAAGCCACGTAAAATATGCAAAAGATAAAGTAAAAGTGTCTAACTTTATTTTGCAGGGGCTATGTGATATGGTCAAGGTAGGTTTGATAAATTTTTATAAACTGCGGGCGCCAAGAAGACCATGGCGCGATGGACTATATCACATTGCATTACATTTGATGTTTTGTGTGCATCTTATATTGTGTAATTATATAGATTAGTATATATTAGTTACGCTGCGGTAATTATATAAGATGATCCCTTCAAAAATACCACTAGTGTTCTTCCTGCAACGAGCACCACCAAGAAAGTTCTACGTTATGAGGCAGGCCGTGACGATCGGGTGTCAGACATATCGTCGTTCGCATACGGTGGGTGTAAGCCATGTTGCACAAGCGTCAGCGTGGAGGTTATAGTGGCGAGCCTAGCATATGCAGATATGGCCTCGGAACACGGAGGCCGAAAGGTTGAGCACGAGTCACAAAATTGGTGTGACGGACAGTTGTCTACTCTTGAAATTGTGGCGCCGGCTCTGACGATGAGGGGTGGTGCAATGGATGGGGGTCGTGTAATCGCTTAAACGACCAGGAGGGATGTTCGTTTGAGTGGGAGTTCGGATAGTTATTTTTTTAAATACTATAACTCAAAATATAATGAACAAAGTCTGTTTTGTGTTACAATATCTGCTCTTTGTGTTACAATATCTGCTAGGAGATAAACCCGGAGATTCCGCTAACAAAAGATAATTTGAATTACCAGATTGTGTGCGGATGATATCATCATAGTCCAGTGTATGCTATGATCTCTGCCATAAAGAACCAACGGTGGGTACGAGTTGTTAGATCGCGAACATATGAGATGGTCACTAAACTCGAGGTACCCCTAAAGTTGGGTTGATGAAGTTTATCAGTACGTTTACTGATTGTCTTCTCAACCAAGGTGGAAGAGAATACACACATTGAAGGAGCATGTGACAGTCATACTTGATGACATATGTTCATACTTGATGAACATTGAGACGCCTCGCTCAGCTCGATCACTGGATGACAGACGTCGTTTCCAAGTGCAAATCCTCTATCATAGACTATGTCATGCAAGGGGAATCGTTCACCTTCATGGTTCTTGATTACGTTGGAAGTATCAAGAAGATGAAACAGATCGCCGGAAGTCATCGACGATGATGGTGTATATATGATATACATGTTATGAATGTTTTAGCTAAGCAAGTACTCGCAGTAGTGACTATGTTTTTGAACTAGTCATGTTTTATGAAAACCAGGTTTACTGCTTGAGTAGCTTGAAAGGATGAGGCGACATTGCGTGTTGATAATGGCAGACAAATTGTTGTGATGGCCATAGACACTCTCCCTCTGGATCTACCATTTGAATAAATTCTCTATGATCGCCTGTTAGTATGATCGTTATAAGTGAGTCTCCTCTAGCGAGACACTTGTTCATATATGTTAGTGACAAATTCGTTGTCCTATATTTATGAAGTAATGATCATATGCTGATTTGAATTTAGATGGTAGAAGCTCCCATATTCTTAATATTAATGCCAAAGGATACGAACTTAATAAAGACACCACATATGTGTGACACTACCGTTTAATTCATGTCTATGTTATAGTCAATGCATTAGCTCCATACCGAATGGATCTACAAGTTCTTAGATTTGATCTTTTGACACTTACAAAATAACTAAGACACAGTTTTCGGAAAACGGGCATATAACTTATTGATAGGCATACATATAGATGTATGAGGTTCAATGAAGTAATTGACGGGTAGTGGAGACCTTTATTTCGTGAACTTCGCTCAACGTTTTGAGTATAACTTGTTGGGAATCATACTTATGGGTGTATGTGAATCAATGAAGTAATTTAACGTGTAGTGGAAGTATTTATTTTATAGACTTCATGAATATTCGAGTAGATATATGGATATCCACTCAGGGAATGTTGGCCTGGAAATTTTGATTCGATCAAACAAGTTCAGAATGAAGTAGGAAATAAATTTAACAAGAAAATCAAATTCCTGCGATACAGATCGTATGGTATGTTAGGACGTCGTAATTGCACTCTATCGGATAGTGTGTGGTAAATAAATTTCTTACCGAATTATTGTGATCATTAATGTTATATGGTAGAAACGTACCACTCACGTTAGATAATAGGGAAACCATTTGAATCCATGGAGACAATACCATACGAGTGATGGCATGGCTTTTTAGCCTGGATTGTCGTTTCAGCAATTTAGTGTTTCGATGTGATCAAACCTAAAATGGATAAATCTTTGTAGTGTACCGTACCTAGAGTTAGTTGGGTACATGTCTCATGACATAGGCAAAATCGTTGCCGGGATATACCTTGCGAAAGAAATAGTTTCTTGTCCAAGGGTATAAGTGAGAAAGAAAGTACAGCAAGACAAAGTTGATGAACTTTCTCTCCAGACATCAGAGTGGCACAACCGAAAGTGTTTTCGGTGTCATGCTCCACAACTTGAAAAAGATGATGATACAAGATCATGATGTTCTGAGCTCATACTAAGAGCGTAGGCATACGAGGTTGTGTTCCACACTGTGTGTTACGACAATCTTGTTATGAAGGTCATATTAATGGAATATGATAGACCTACGAAGAAGAGATGGTAGACCTAAGTCCGAGAAATGGCTATGAGTCATTTATGATCCGAAATAAAATCCATGTACAATTATCAGGTAATGACTTGGGAGATCTTCTTCATGGCATCTAGGATGTTAATAGAATATGGAATTTTATGAGAGAATAGACATTGAGAAGGATCGATTTGTCGTGAAACAGTTCCGACAGATTCAAAAGTTGACCACGTGAGAATTTGTCTCAAGTGGCGAAGCCTAAATCTATTCTGGGTCGGTTAGCAATCTATAATTTCAAATGAGAAATTGATAGATGGATAAGGAAACCATGTTTCTTAATAGTGTCATTAAGAAAGAGTTGGTGATCCTGAGGATGCTAAACATGTATGCAAACTTCAGTTGTCCATTCATGGGCTGAAGCAAGCATATCGGAGCTGGAATCTTCACTTTGATAATGTGATCAAAGGATTTTGGAGTTACACAAAATAGTTGAAGAAACCTACATTTGCAAAGAAGTGAGTGGGAGCAAAGTAGCTTTCCTTGATCTTATATGCGGAAGGCATATTTGAGTAGGAGCTAAGTAGCTTTTCCTTGATCTTATATGTGGAAGGCATATTTGAGTGGGAGCTAGGTGTCATTTGTGATTTTGTATGTAACGACATATTGAATGACATAGATCCTCTAGTAGAGTGTAAATGATTATTTAAGTGATTAAATTTTCTATGAAATGAAGTTAGGAGTATTAGGCATCCGATTTATAATTGTATAGATCGTAAGGGGCTTAATAACATTATGTCGGAATATTTCCTAAGTTAAGATTCTGAAGTGTTTCAGAATAGAACAAGCGAAGAAAGAGGTTCTTGCTTGTATGACTAGGTAAAATATTAAGTTTATCTTGGCATTTTCAGTGATAGAAAATGATGTTCGACATTCTCTGTGTATCAGACATAGAGTCTATCAGACTGAAAGCTCGACTTGGTGTGACCCGAGTTCTTGGTTGAAGAATTGGTTCTAGAGTGATCCCTGTGTGGATCAATGAACAAATGTTAAGTATATTTTCAGTGTCTATGAGAACTGAAGATATGTTTTCTAGTAAAGGGTAAGAGTGGAAAAACAACTTGCCATAAAGCGGTTACGATGATGCAAGTTATGACACTGACCCATTCGACTAGAAAACTCATATAGAAGATGTCCTTTATTTTGAAGATAGACATGGTTAGTTTGCGAAGTCGCATATGAATGCACTGTCGCATAATCTACATAGGTATAGAAATATATCGCGACTTCAGATGTAGCAAGTGTGACTGGACTGAGCAGTTTTCCGAGCGTAGGTGGTACCCTTAATAGATCTCTTAGACTTTTAAGGCCTATGCTACGCGAAAGTTTGAGTCTCACTCCATCCACTAGGATATATTTCACCGTCATCGTAAGATACGGGATGATGTCAAACTAGGTGACATAGAAGTGTTGCAAAGCACATATAGGTCTCAATATGTGAGATCTATTGACTGTATTCCTCTTCCACGAGGCGAGCAGCCACCAAGATGCTATGGGTGTTGAGCTTTTACCAAGTTGTAAACTAGATTAAGTATTACTCTAGTGCAAGTGGGAGACTGAAGAGAATATGCCCCAGAGGCACTTAATAAACATAGTTTATTGGCAATATCCCAATTGTTCATTATATGTTTTATACCATGCTATAACTGTATTAAGCGAAAACATTAATACACGTGTGGTAGATAAAACAATCAGGTCCCTAGTAGCGTCTACTAAGACTAGTTCATTGCGCGATTGATGATCGAGGTTTTCCGATCATAGGGCATGGTGCCGGTCGGCAATGGAAGTCATATCGTTAGGTGTAACGATGTGATGGACATACCCAGTATTTATATGACATAGTCGTTACGCCTTAAAACTGTGAGACCAACTCTTATTGTTATTCCTGGAAGATACTTTAATTGCACCAAACGTCATATCTTATTTAGTGTGACAATAACGGTGATACTTTTGGGTATCGGAAGGGGGTAGTTGAGACGAGGGGTCAACAACGGATTTGTCAGTCCGCATAGCCGGATAGATACTCTAGGGCCCACTCGGTGAGATTATGTCAAATGAGTTTGCAAACATGTGACTAGGTCACCAGCTGACATAATATCATAGACGAGTAGAAGATTGCGAGGTCGGTAAAGAGATCATACTAGGTATGGAGATATTTGAGAATGATGCTCGGACGCGCTAAGTATCGACATGACAAAGGGTTTAAGACAAGACGTCCAGGTTTGATAGATGAAAGTCGTCATTCGTTATATCACAGGGATTAATTCATGGGGTCCAGGCCTACGAGTTAGTCATTGATCAGAGAGGAGTCTCAATCATGTCTGTTATTATATCGAACCGCTAGGGTAACACACTTAAGGGGTTTCGACAAGACAACCGGAAAGGAAAGAGATCACCGGGAACGTCCCGGGAATGGTCTGATGGAGATTGGGCAGCGACGAAATAGTTTTCAGAGCTAGAATAAATTGTATATAATATGTTTGATATTAAGTAGTGTTATTAATGATTAAATATAATTTTATATATTTATTTTCGAATTTTTAAAGACAGATTTCACTAAATGGGCCTTCTAGTGGAAAGAAGGCCCATGAGGGGGAATCTTCCCCCCAAGGGAGGAGGGCTGGTTTGGCCAGCCCCTAGTGGGCCACAACGGGCCCACTAGGGCCGGCGCACCTCCCAAGGTCGTGGATGGTGTGGGAATAGTCCCACACCGCCCGACTGGTGAGGTTGGCAGCCTCCTTGCCCCTTTATATAGAGGGGCACCCCAGGCCTTTTAATTCAACCAATTAATTCTCGATATCTCCTCGATCTCGTGATTCCCTTTGTCGGAGTTGCACCGAGGAGGATGAGAGGATCTCTTCCACCATAGCCCGCTGCCGCGTTGCTGGTGTTCCGGTCCAAGTCTTCCGCTGCTCGCCTGGACTGGAGCTTCGGAGGCCGTCGTCTCCACCGTATGTGTGTAACGCCCTGCGAGGTGCTGCGCTAGGGGTGCTCGGAGGCCTACTTCCTCCACCCGACCTCGAGGTCATCTTCGTCGTCTTCGTCACGCCGAGTTCTTCGCGACCTAGAGGTCGGCTACGTCGTCTTCGTCGTCAACGCTTGTGAAACATCCCGGGATTTATCCCAAATTAGATTTTATTGTTTTTCTTTTTGCATCATCATGTCATCATATCATCATGCATTTGTCACCTCATTTTATTTTATTGCATTAAAAATTGAATCACACCCTTCAAATTCTAATTCCACTTTTAAATCTAGTTGCAAATAAAAATAATTTAAATGTGGTATTTAAATTCTTTTTCAAATATTCAAACTAATATATTAAATTGTATATTGCGAAACTATTTAATTTTTCTAAATGTTTCTATCACTCTTCTTTTTCTATTTTTCTTAAAAAAACTAAAACAGAAAAATAAATAAAATAAATAAATAAAACCAGAGAGAAAAGCAGTACCTAGACGAAGCCCACTTTGGCCCATCTCTCATTCTGGCCCAAGCCCACCTCACCTTCTTCCTCGTACGAACGCAGACGAAAACCTCCCCTTTCCACCGTGGCCATGGTGATCCCCCACCATGTGCTCTCCCTCCACCTACTCCCCCTCCTACTTAGCCGCCCCTGCTCCCCCTGGAGCCCTAGCCGCCCCTCTCCCTCTCAGCCGCCACCGCCTCCCTCTCCTCCCTCCATTTATCTCCCCTATGTTTCTTCCACCATTAACCCACCGGAGTCCACCTCGTCGTCGCGCAGCCACTCCGGTGCCGGAGAGAGAGCTCCCTCACGCTCCGCAGCTCCGTCGCGTCGTCACCTCCCTCTCCTCCGAAGCAATCGAGTCGGGGGCCTGTACATGCGACGAGTTCTTCTTCGCCTCCGCGACGGCCGACGAGCTTCGTCGACGGAATTCGCCGCGTACGGACGTCCCCGAGAACGAACAACTACACCAATCGTCTCCCTGTGAGCTTCTCCTCCGATTCCCGCTTATCCCCCTTTCTTTTGCTGTCGAAATTGTGGAATCGGTCCACACCTTCCCGCCGGACCGCCATGGTTGGCCGAGCCGAGCATTGGTACTCGCTTGCTGCTGCAGCTCCGGGGTCGCCGCTCGCAAGCAATTAGCCTACCCATCTCCACACTCCATGCACGCACACCCCCCGTGACCCCAGTGTCAACCACGCTCGCGCGGCCCGACTGGATCTGTCGCCGGTGATGGTCTCCGTCCGCTGAACTCGTGTGCGTGTGCAAGTCTGAAGCTTGGGTTCAGTAAACCTCCGTTCCACTTTATCTTCTGCGGGTTTCATATTCCATCACCAACACCAGTCCGACCCAGTGGTTAGCACCACCTAACCTTCGCTCGGTCGGAGACCCGGGTTCGAATCCCAATGGACCGGGTGAATTAAAGCCCACCTTTTTTCTCTCTGGCACTGACAACCCGGCCCCACCTGTCGGCGACAGAGGGAGCCCGCACACCGACTCAGCTCCCAGTCAGCGCTGGGTCCCGTGCGTCTGCCTCTCTGGCTAGGTTTACGTGCGGTGACAAAAGTCAGAGAAGTTTTATGCGCTGCAGAATTACAACGAGCCCCCTGCTTTTTCGGGTTTGGTGCTATAGTCCCTCCCAGTTACTTTTCCATCACGAACAGGTCTTGTAATTTACAGAAACACCGATATAACTAATATGTTAATAACTTTTAATCTATAAATCCAAATTAAATATTCTTTATATGTTTTTGTATCACAAAAATGCAATGAATATTAATATGCCCTTTGTATTCCATTTTGCATCTGTTATTTAAATTGCTTAGTGTAATTTGTTAATTGCAACTAAATAATTAAAGGACTGTGCTAATTAGGGTGCGTGCCCTAGATTAGTTTTCGTGGGCACGGAAAGAATAGCGTAACCGAGCCATGCATGCATGCAACCAGGTCATGCATGCACGTAGTTTCCTTTTATGTTTTAAACTTTAAAATGTTTTATTTCTTAAACCGTCAATCAAAATTCAAAACCGTTTTTACGGTTTGTTTTATCGCGATGAGATCTTCAAAACTAAATCTCATTTTGATATGTTTTGACAACTTTTTTCCTGACCCAAATTACCAGATTGTAGTCACTTAGCCACCAGGTATTGTCATGTTGATTACCAGGTTTAAATCAAATGGTTGCCTGTTTATTTGAACTTCTCTACTCTTCTCTACTCACCAACGTAATCTTTTCACGACGGTATTTCATATTCTTAAGTGTTTAGAATGAATCAAATACTCACTATTTGAACATGAAGATTATGGATATGACGGTAAAACATGTTAAAATTGCATGGTAACGAGGAATTATTTGAATGGTAAATGTTAGATAGTAATATGGTAACTACAATATTACAACCTGGTAACTGACGACTAAAAAAAAAGTTCATCAAAACATATTAAAATGGAATCTTGTTTTGAAGTTCTCGTCGATGCGAACCCATCGGTGAAAACGGATCGTCAATTGGATTAGCGGTTTAAGAGATAATTTATTTTGAATTTTTAGTTATGAAAAAGATTCCTTTCATGCATGTATGATCATCCGTTCCGCTTCCTTATAAGGGAGATTGTTAACATCCACCCGCCGTACATTGATATATCATAGGGCACGGATGCTAGATATAATAATCGATAATTAAATATGTAATGTGTGGGGTAATAAATATATAATGACCTATTCCATTTAATTTAATTTAATTAGATCACCAATGCCATGTGTTACCATGTTATCCAACATTTAATATTGTTGATTAGATAAATAACTTGCACCTAAATATTAATTGTCGGGATTGCTTTCTGTTTAATTTGGATTAATTATTTTGTATTGCATCTTGCCATGCCATGCATCATTCTCATATGATCATGCTGGATTTTTTGCCGTAGTTGTAAAATGAATCTTTTACGCTTTCAAGTGTTTGTTGTCTCTTCGCGGATAAGGCGTTGAGATGTGTGAGCAACGATAAGATCTGCTTCCATGCGGGATTCCAGGCAAGCAAAGTTTGCTTGTTTACGTATACATTGTCTTTCATTGTTGCCTTTTGATCTATGCTATCCTAGTTTACGGTTCTTGAATTGCGATCCCATCATATGTTTATCCTGCAGCCCATACAGCTTCACCCCCACATCCCATAACTTGTTGTATGTTTATCTGTTAGCCTTGCGAGTCGTAGCGCATGCTTAGAGTTGTTTGTGCGAGTCTTATGTATGTCATATTTATTTCACCTGCTTAGCATGATAGATTATTCTACCTTAATAAAATGTTGTCTTATATTGGGGTATTATAATTAAAAGATAATGCACCGGCGGAAGGCCTTGCGAGGTGCTTTGTTCTGCTAAGTGTCGACCTAGGAACTGAGATTTTGTCCTCGGATCCAATTTTGAGCGCACTAACCACTTGTGGGAGGCCCTATGGAGCCCCCCTCGACTTTGAACGGGTGTTCAGCTTGTCCATGTGCCGCAACTAGTTTGGGTTTTCCATCTTCTCATATCCATGTGCATGATGATGATGATTGATGAGAGGTTATGTTACTTGGGGGTCATATAGGGGTGGTGCGCGCGAAGCGAACAGTTCCTACTGTGGTTTGAGCCGCATGGCGCACATGCACAAACTAATGAGTCCGCAATTGAGATTCGGCAAGACTCTTGACGCGGGTAACAACTCATATGGGTGGCACTTGGACTTGCTGTAGTGAAGGAACGAGTCGTGTTGAGATGCCATGATGCTTGCTTGGGTTGATCATACGAGTATGGGTACAGTAGTGCACCCCTGAAGGGTATTATCTTATCGATGAGCCGTGTCTATGGTTATGGACGACTTTTGTGACGATGCTGGCTAACAAGATCTAGACAACCTGCACCTAATCAATATTAATTAACTTGACTAGTAATATAGAATTACTTTCACAATAAATGGTAACTAAAACTGTTAAACGTGTGAGTATTCCCGAATTGCTTCCTCATACTTGGTTGAGGGGGTTAATCCGAGAATGGGTTATGATTTGTGTTAGTTGTAGATGGTTATATTATACGCTCTCTTATCCCTCTCTAATTAGACGAAAGTTGTAGCGTGTCTCTTTAGGTTGCTAGTGCTGCTGCCGCTAAGTCCACCTACCCCATATTTTGGGAGATGGTGTAGAAAGTAGGCAAGTCGGTTTTGCTTGCCAATGAGTGCCCTGACCCTTTTGGGTTGTGCTTTATGTGCAGTTAACAGGTTTGAAGTCTATCGATGTTAGCTTGGGAATCCCTCCGGCTTGGCTGGGCAGGGATATGGCGCTATTGAACGGGAATCCGGCACCTAGAGGGGGGAGGGGTGAATAGTTGCTATTACAAATTTTAGGTCTTTTCAAATTCGGGCTCAACACAAAGGTAAATTCTCTAGATATGCAACTACGGTGAATTTACCTAAATGATAAACTAAGCAATAATAAGATAAGCAAGTAAGGGAGCAAAGGTAAAGGGAACCAAGTGAAGCACGCGGAGAAGAAGATGTAATCCCGAGTTCCACCCAAGGGTGTACGTCTCGTTTGGAGAGGTGTGCGCTACCACAACAGGTTAGCCGCAACGCCACAAAGGCTCACCTTCTTCTCCGATGAACTCAACCACAAAGGTTTCGAGTCCACCTTCCACTATTGATCCCCTTTTAGGGCGGAGATCGAATCCCTTACAAACGCTTGAGGCACACACCCACAACTGAATTGGGGGCTCCCAAGAAGACCACAAAAGGTCAAGGACCACAAAAGGTCAAGGTAACACCAAGAGTACAACAATGGTGAACTAGGTTTTCCCACCGGAAACCCTATCCACGAAATCCCCAAGTGAATGGGGGATAAATGCAAATCCCTTCGGTGAGGATGTAGATCCGGGCCTTCTCCTCCAATCCTCCAAAGATCAATGAATTTGGGTGGGGGGATTGAGAGATCTTGATGATTTGAGCTTTCAAGAATGGTAGGAGAGAGAAAATCTGAGAGCTCACTGTTCTTGAGTGAGTGAGGGGGTATTTATACTCCCCCTCAAAATCTGGCCGTTGGCTGTCTTGGGCACCCGGAAATTCCGGTTTAAGTAACACCGGAAATTCCGGTCACCCGGAATATCCGGGCCTTTGAAAATATCCGAGCTGAATTTCCGGTTGAGATCAGAACCAATTCTGAACTTGACTTAGCCGATTTTCTGAGGTTGACTCGGAATATCCGGGTTGGTGAACCGGAATATCCGGGTCCTTGAAATTTCCGAGCTGATTTTCCGATTGGAGTCAGTACCACTTGTGAATCTTGACTTAGCCAATTTTCCTGAGGTTGACTCGGAATATCCGGGTTGGGAACCGGAATATCCGAGTCCTTGAAATTTCCGAGCTGATTTTCCGATTGAAGTCAGTAGTACTTCTGAACTTGACTGCCAATTTTCTGGGGATGACCCGGAATATCCGAGTTGGGGAACCGGAATATCCAGGTCTGGGAAGAATTCCAGAAACTCTTTTTCTCTACAATTTGGCTTTAGGATTTGTGATATGAGTTTCCCCCAAACTGAAATACTTAGCAATAGGATTAGTATATCATTGGTATTGTTAACTAACACACAAAACACTAGGGATTAAGAAATGTTCTTTCAGCTATCGCTTATCTTCAGGACTCTTAGTCCAATTTGCATCTTATCCGTAGTCGGATACTATTTTGCTTCCGCTATCATTTGTATCTTTGTATTGTAATATTTGTCTTGACTCGTTCGAGTCGTTGTTGTAATTAAATATTTGTTGTATTTGTGGATGTATCGGAACTGTTGTAATGTTATCACAATTCCACCCACATAACGCGCATGTTTCGGCGTGCACATTATGTCTGGTGGGCGACCTAAAATCGTTATTATGCGGATTTCGGCGGATGCGCTTAAATCTACATAGTACCAATTTTGGGGCGTCACGAAGTGGAATCAGAGCCTTGGTTTCGATCTCCTTGTTGTTTCGATACGATTGGTTATCAAAGCAGCGGGTCCGCAAAAGTCTATAGGATAACCCCGCTAACAGTCGTTGTTTCTAGAGTGTCGAAAACTATTTGACTAATATAATTTTGAAAATATCTCATTAGGTTTCTTTTTACTCCTTATCTCTATTCTATTTCTCCTCTTATCTTATTTGTTTTGGAGTCTCTTCTCTTATCCAACTTTCAAATTTTAGGATCCTACGTGTGGGTAGACGATTTCTTGCCTTTATCCTATTAGGTTCGATCTTCGGAAATCAGCATCGACGGAGCAACTCCTTTTGTTAGTGGTGTCGAGAAGTTCAAGGTGGAGTCAGAACTTCTTGTTAGTGGTGTCGAGAAGTTCATCACGAAGCCGGAAGACTCGGTAGTTACCCCACTCTTTTTCTGGTCTCGGCGTGGATCGCGGGACGCGATCCCTTGTTAGTGGTGTCGATTGTAACATCCCAGGATTTATCCCAAATTAGATTTTATTATTTTTCTTTTTGCATCATCATGCATTTGTCACCTCATTTTATTTTATTGCATTTAAAATTGAATAACACCCTTCAAATTCAAATTCCACTTTTAAATCTAATTGCAAATCAAATTAATTTAAATGTGGTATTTAAATTCTTTTTCAAATATTCAAACTAATATATTAAATTGTGTATTTTGAAACTATTTAATTTTGCTAAATGTTTCTATCTCTCTTCTTTTTCTATTTTTATTAAAAACACTAAAACAGAAAAATAAATAAATAAAAGAAATAAAACCAGAGAGAAAAGCAGTACCTAGCTGAAGCCCACTTTGGCCCATCTCTCATTCTGGCCCAAGCCCACCTCAACTTCTTCCTCGTACGGACGCAGACGAAAACCTCCCCTTTCCACCGTGGCCATGGTGATCCCCCACCATGTGCTCTCCCTCCACCTACTCCCCCTCCTACTTAGCCGCCCCCTTCTCCCTCCTGGAACCCTAGCCGCCCCTCTCCCTCTCAGCCGCCACCGCCTCCCTCTCCTCCCTCCATTTATCTCCCCTCTGTTTCTTCCACCATTAACCCACCGGAGTCCACCTCGTCGTCGGGCAGCCACTCCAGTGCCGGAGAGAGAGCTCCCTCACGCTCCGCAGCTCCGTCGCGTCGTCACCTCCCTCTCCTCCGAAGCAATCGAGTCGGGAGCCTGTACATGCGACGAGTTCTTCTCCGCCTCCGCCACGGCCGGCGAGCTTCGCCGAAGGAATTCGCCGCGTACGGACGTCCCCGAGATCGAACAACTACACCAATCGTCTCCCTGTGAGCTTCTCCTTCGATTCCCGCTTATGCCTCTTTCTTTTGCTGTCGAAATTGTGGAATCGGTCCATACCTTCCCGCCGGACCGCCATGGTTGGACGAGCCGAGCATTGGTGCTCGCTTGCTGCTACAGCTCCGGGGTCGCCGCTCGCAAGCAATTAGCCTACCCATCTCCACACTCCCTGCACGCACGCACACCCCCCGTGACCCCAGCGTCAACCACACTCGCGCGGCCCGACTGGATCTGTCGCCGGTGATGGTCTCCGTCCGCTGAACTCGTGTGCGTGTGCAAGTCTGAAGCTTGGGTTCAGTAAACCTCTGAGTTCCACTTTATCTCCTGCGGGGTTCATATTCCATCACCAACACCAGTCCGACCCAGTGGTTAGCACCACCTAACCTTCGCTCGGTCGGAGACCCGGGTTCCAATCCCTCTGGGCGCGGTGAATTAAAGCCCACCTTTTTTCTCTCTGGCACTGACAACCCGGCCCCACCTGTCAGCGACAGTGGGAGCCCGCACACCGACTCAGCTCCCAGTCAGCGCTAGGTCCCGCGCGTCTGCCTCTCTGGCTAGGTTTACGCGTGGTGACAAAAGTCAGAGAAGTTTTATGCGCTGCAGAATTACACCGAGCCCCCTGCTTTTTCGGGTTTGGTGCTATAGTCCCTCCCAGTTACTTTTCCATCACGAACAGGTCCTGTAATTTACAGAAACACCCATATAACTAATATGTTAATAACTTTTAATCTATAAATCCAAATTAAATATTCTTTATATGTTTTTTAATCAGAAAAATGCAATGAATATTAATATGCCCTTTGTATTCCATTTTGCATCAGTTATTTAAATTTCTTAGTGTCCTTTTTTCTCTCTGGCCCTGACAACCCGGCCCCACCTGTCAGCGACAGTGGGAGCCCGCACACCGACTCAGCTCCCAGTCAGCGCCCAGTCAGCACTGGGTCCCGCGCGTCTGCCTCTCTGGCTAGGTTTACGCGTGGTGACAAAAGTCAGAGAAGTTTTCTGCGCTGCAAAATTACACCGAGCCCCCTGCTTTTTCGGGTTTGGTGCTATAGTCCCTCCCAGTTACTTTTCCATCACGAACATGTCCTGTAATTTACAGAAACACCCATATAACTAATATGTTAATAACTTTTAATCTATAAATCCAAATTAAATATTCTTTATATGTTTTTGAATCAAAAAATGCAATGAATATTAATATGCCCTTTGTATTCCATTTTGCATCAGTTATTTAAATTGCTTAGTGTAATTTGTTAATTGCAACTAAATAATTAAATATGGAATGTGTGGGGTAATAAATATATAATGCCCTATCTCATTTAATTTAATTTAATTAGATCACCCATGACATGTGTTACCATGTTAAACAACATTTAATATTGTTGAGTAGATAAATAACTTGCACCTACATATTAATTGTCGGGATTGCTTTCCGCTTAATTTGGATAAATTGTTTTGTATTGCATCTTGCCATGCCATGCATCATTCTCATATGA